>OU753572.1:15790000-17040000 GCA_916701695.1 Agrochola macilenta | reverse complement strand
ATAATCCACCAGGCAGATCCATTGAGGGTTGATGGACAGTGCCACTTATTTAATTGATATTTATTGATGGACAGCCCAAATAGTCCTTGACCCCATCATCCTAAAGCAACAGCTGTTATCATCATCATCATTAATCTAATCAAATCAAATCAAAATTTTTAGTTCACATAAACCTACATGGGCACTTATGAAACGTCTGAAGCTAGGTGCTCGGTTCCAATTGGTCGTTTCCTATGGAGAAGAGCCGGCAAGAAACTACACACTTTTTTTTAATAATTGGCTTTTACAATATATTCAAATAACATTGTTAATACTCGTAGTTATGGGAGTACAAGTACCAGGTACTTAACAAAATAGAAAATGGTCAACAAATCTGCAGCCCACAAAGCCTACAGCGTTCTCACATTCACAAAATAGAAAATAATCTATATAAAAGAAAAATAAAATAATAAAAATAAAAACCTATTTAAATTAAACCAAATGAATTGTTATTACAACTGTAACAATTCTGAATAATTATCATGTTCACAAATGCCACTACTAAAGAGTTGAAATTAAATTCTAGGTACCTACCTATCATCAAAACTGGCAGCTTTCTTCACTGGAACTGCTGAGTTTAGGCCTCCCCCTTTTTGTGTTCTAGTTTATGAGCGTTTATTCTGAAGGTGGGCAACGTCGCAAATAGATGTCAAATATTTCACTGTTTTGATTAATTTAGCAATAATACTGTGTGGAAATAAAAAATGTGGCTAACTAGCGATCTAGAATATTGATTATGAAATGCAATAATTAATATCGTAACACCGAATGTTTCGTTTTAGATGTAAAGAAACTATTTGGACACTTTTCAAATGCGTTTTTTACACCTAAAATGGGTACAACATCAAATTCAATGTTATAATTGCAATTCATTATTAATATTCTAGTTCACTAGTTAGCCACATTTCTTATTTCTATTCAGTAATATTGCTATAGGTACGAATCAAAACAGGTAAATATTGGACAGTTATTTGCTACATTATTTTGGGTAGTGTTGCTTATTGCGCAATACAAAAACCTTTCAGTTCAGTTCAGATCAAATTATAATTCACTATAAAATTAATCATACTAGTAATTCCTACACTGTAGGTACACGACACAACAATTCGGAATGCGCGACAGTTTCTAAACGTGTTCACTGCTTGACCGCCACCCATGAACCCTGCTTATCTCCGATAGTTATGGTTTAGACCCTGTCGAGCGCCGCTAGGCGGCGTTGGCGTCCCGATTAGTCAACTCAGTAATGTGGCTCCGACATATTTATAATCACGTTCTCGAAAACGGCTCTAACGATTTCGAAGAAAGGTAATATATAGGTTTATGGGGGCGAAAAAATTTATCTAGCTAGGTCTCATATCTGGGAAAATTAGTTTTCTCCGTATTTTCATCCGAGCAGAGGCTCGGTCGCCCAAAGTTCAGATCAAGATGGCAACCTGAGAGTAATGAAAAAAAATAAATGGTTTATTATTTTTACAAGTAAATACCTTAACAGCTAGTGATTGGAGTCTCCTTTTAAGCAAATAAGCCTGTGTTAGGAGAATCCGCTCTTCCAATATCTTAAATACTTACAATTTACTTGTTTTATTTTTGACTCTATACAAAATGATGCTAAATGAAATAAAATTATAAAGAAAAGAGAATTAAAACTAAAAACAAAAGACGCAGCCCGTATGCAGTCATGCAAGTGACAGTGAGAGTAGTAATGACAGCATGGAATTAGTTAGTACCTACTATCATGGCAGCATGGAATTAGTAAGTACCTACTATCATGACAGCATGGAATTAGTATGAACTATTCTATACTATTAAATGAGCATTCTTTATTTTCACCCGAGCAGAGCGCGGTCGACCAGGTACTCTTAATATACAAAGTCCTGATAGTTGGATCAAGGACACAGGTTAGAGCATACTACGGTAGAAGCTACGACAGTGTCTTCGTTATCTTAACGACAGTTAGGAAGACTGATGGTTTAAACACATTACTGTTGCCATGCAACCTGTTCAGCTATATCTTTCAATTTATCATCATGACTTTGGAATCAACACATAAAATCTCACTTTGTGTCCTGGTATTGAAGCATTTATATTCTAAAAGGAACGGCTTCTAGGTAAATCTTGATTTCTCGTTTGTGACTAGCGAAATGAAATTGAATTCACACTGACCTGTGAAATTTTACGGATTTTTTTGATGTGTAAGTAACATTTTTCCTCTCGCTTTCCTGCTATTTGTGGAGTCGGAAATCTGTGGGAGTGATTTCGTGAAAAGAGACGGAAGTGTATTACAGGAAGCCGGAGAAGCGCGTGCTATTTGATTTGACCAATGACCACGCGCGGTGCTAGAGTTGGCTGTCAGAAACGACCTTGACGAGGTCTCGTCCCTTTAATGTTACACATCGTATGCGACTATTGACGGTCACCGTTTCTTTTTGTTTTTTTATTTATAACCTTTATGGCACCTCTTTAGGTCATGAGCTATCCGAATATCAAATAATATTTGGCCTAGGTCTAGGGGAGGCGTGAAAATTGATTCGCTGTTACAATGTATACTAAAATAAATGGTTATGCCAAAAAGAAGGGCTGCAGTTTACTGGCATCCGGTAAAACTGGAGGCCGATCCCAACAAAGTTGGGAAAAGGCTAGGCAGATTGATTGATTGGGTAATATTGCTGCAAAAAAAAAGGAGAAATCCTGAAGAAACCAGGAACTATACGAGGTCTTGGTGCGGTGAAAACTTTAACCTGACAAATAAGTTGGTATAAAAGTTAGCAAGATGCATGAAGCGAACATAAACATTGCCAATCTTGGACGCGTTTACGTAGGTATTGCACTGCCTGATCATCATAATCTTCTTAGCCTTTACCAACTATGTTGGGGTCCAGTCTAACCGGATGCAGCTGAATACCAGCATTTTACATGGAGCGACTGCTTATCTGACCTCCACAACCCAGTTACTGGGTAATAATACGATGCCCCTTGGTTGTCACACTTTCGGGTTTCTGACGACCCGTAACGACTGTCAAATATTCACGAATGACAGCCGGGACCAACAGCTTAACGTGCTTTCCGAGGCACGGAGGGGTTTTGGTATGTAAAGATGGTCCCATCCACGGACCAACCGAGGTAAGCGTAGCTTAACCTGATCGATCGAACTGTGCAGCCGTTATTACTTAGCCACAAGCCCCACTATTGCACTGCCTGATATACCCTCAATAGTAACGTACCATTGCCAACTGATGCAGTACAAGTAATTGATTTGTTAAATACAGGCTATTTTCCATATAAAATCTGCGATAGCTTCTTCTACAGAGTAAATATCATACATAGTACCGACCCTCAATAATAAAATAGAGATCGTATTTTTAGGGTTCCGTACCTCCGTATGAAAAAGCGAAACCCGTATAGAATCATTCGTGTGTCTGTCTGTCTGTCACAGCCAATTTGCTCCGAATCTTATAATCCCATTAAGTTGTTTGGTAAACTTAGGAATTTCTGTGACCCAAACATGGAAGCGTAAACCCCGCGAAACTACTGAGCCAATTTTCTTAAAAACAATACAGGAAATAGTTCTATACTTATAGATTACAGGAAAACTTATAAGAAGTCTATGGTCTTAAAATAACATGGTAAATATCTCAATATTATGCGTACAAACTCATACGAGTATATTTTGCAGTTGGAAAATATGGGAGAACATGTTTTTAAACTACAATGTTAACTTTGTTCTTCGAATAAATTTATCCCAACTACGGAACCCTTCATTGTGCGTGGCCGGTTTTTTTCTTAAAAAAACTATCATCGTCAAAAGAAAAGATACCCTATTTTACCCAAGACCGAAAACTGCCTAATAACCTAAAACTAGAACCTTCTTTTCACCAACTTTATCGATACGTCGTATCTTTCACTGGAGTTAGTTCATTATTTCTCCAAGACTTTTTTGTAAAAACCATTATTTACTCAATGTATGTATTTGCTGACGGTCCGCGTAAGTGGTAGTTCTAACATAAACAAGTTTATTTATTGAGTCTTCTGAATTGCCTGAATTGTATCACTAAAGCTCAGTTTTTTTTAATTTTATGTAATTTGATATTTTTTAGGATTGATAATAAATACGATACCTGTGACAACAATTTTTTTCTTTGTTGGAGAGCTGCCAAGGACCAATCTTTATTAAAGGAGTCCAGCTCATCCCGCCATCTCCGTCTGGGCTTACGGGCCAACTTACGCTGACGCCGCTAGGGAGGTCGGCGCGCAGCACCCAGTCGTAGCCGATGTCCCACAGATGCGGCCCCAGGACCGATCCCTGCGGGACACCGCACGACATCTCTCGCCGGTTCCACTCTCTGTGGTGACCGGGATAGATGACGGCTTTGTCCGTCAAATAGGCCTCGACCACTCAACAGAGGTAGGTCGGCATCCGGTGATACTGGAGTGCCTCCCTAATGCCATTCCAGGGCAGGGTATTGAAGGCATTGGAGATGTCAAGAGACACCGCCAACGCGACCCCACCCCGGGCAATCGCATCCCCCGTCGTGAGGGCTCGAACGCGCATGATGTCATCCACCGTAGAGCGCCCCTTGCGGAAACCAAACTGGGTCTCCGCCAAATCCAGCCCCACTCGCACCAGCCGCCCGAGAAGGCGGTCTTCAATGATTCTTTCAAAGAGCTTGCCCACTTCGTCGACCAGCACGATGGGTCGTAAGTTTGATGGCCCTTTGATGGTCTGACATGCGGCAGATGTGTCCAGCCCAACTCCATTTAAGCGTGGCAGCATTTCGAGTGACATCAGTCATTTTAGTGATGGGACGGATCACTGTATTGTTTCTTTATTTTTATTTGAAATGACATACTCACTTTCAAGTTTAACTAATTACCCTCCTTTTGGGATCACCGTAATCGGGTAAAAAAGTATATCAACATGCAAAGTTAATTAGGCAGATGAGCATAGTTTTTTATCACAATTTTTTTTGCCGTAATCTAACTTCATCTCGTCTTACTTAATAATTCACAGTGTTTTATGGAGGTCAAAATAAATAAAAAAATGCTATGAAGGCCTCATAGGATAATGGCTGTAAAAAATTGGCAATGTCCTCACAGGAGTTGGGGGTAGCCCCATAAAATATTTTATGTGAAGCTTTGCCTCTTGTAAATAACTGTCGAAGTCAAGCTAAAAAAGGAGATAAATAAATAAGGCTCTTCAATGGGATTCTTTGCCTTTGACCCTTTGGAGGACATCGGCCAAATATCTTTTGCAAAATAGATTCAGACATTCGGAAAATATCGTCAGATTTTTAAAGGGTTCAACACTATTTAATTTTCAGAAATACTGTAGCGACAAGACCACATTAAAACACAATTTTATTACGTTCTACAGTGTTTTATAAACACGGTTCCAAACCTCATACCAAGCACCCTCCTCGAGGGTTTACTTTAACGTAAACGTAATGCTGGTGACCCTTCTAGGGGGTCCACTAGCAATATCTATGGCGGCAAGGCATATACGAGTATGATCTCTATTTATTTATTTATTTGGTTCATCAACAATTGTTAACACTAACATCTTGATAAAAATAACGACTTTAAAAACTTTGAACAGTGTAACAATTACTTAAAGGTACCACATGAACTAAAATTATGCTAATTTGTAAGCACTAGGTACATGTACAGTCTACAAGCCAACTTAAAAATAAAGAAAAAATATGTACCTAGCCTAAATGAAGACTTCGTTTAGAATGAGATTGCAAAAGTTATGTAAGTACGAGTAAGTAACAAAAATAAAGAATGCTTTACAATACCTCTGATAAACAACTCAAGATTTTAGATTTCTGCTCTATAAATAGTGGGTGGACTAGAATGTGTTAATAAGAGGCTAGCCTGTTCACATTCACCGAAAAACAAATCCAGACTATAATAAGGCTGCTAGTGACACTTTCCTTATAGTTAAACCCAATACTCACCACCACCGACCACAGAGCATCGAAGGAGTCACTTAAATACTATAATTATTAGTGATTTAAGCTTGATTAAATAATGTTATTCAATTTTATCCTAATATGTACAAATTTTAAGGGAAAAAAGGAGCAAAAAGCTTATTGAGCATCAAACAATTTATCCACATCGCCGTCAATAGGAAAAGTGCCCAAAAGACTGGCAGTATTGCCACGTTAAATGGCAATGTCGATTCTTTGACCTATACCTAAATAGATATGTCATAATTATAATATGGTCGACTGATCACGTGACCAGAGAGGGCTTCTCTGGTCACGTTATGAGTCGACCAACCGCTTAGTTATTATGTAATTTATATCATATTTTGTTTAATACTGTTTAATAACCTTTCTTTATTTCATTTACAGGTAAGGCGACGTTCAAATATCGACGAACTTCAGGTAAATTACGTTAAATTAAGCGAGTTAACATTCATAATTAATGCTAATTCCTGAACGGCGGGTTGTCAGCACTTAAGGTGTTGACTAGGAAGGTAGAGATCGAAAGATAATTGATTTAATGAACTTACTGCTTCGTAAAGAGAAGTCTTTATGAAGGAGTAGGTACGTAGGTATAAAGGGAAGTGAACACTATTCTAAGTTTTAAATCAATTATTACGTAATAAATAAGTTAAATTAACGGATCGTGTTCGAAACTCAATACTGCGCTCCAAAACAAAGACAGCTGACGTGGCTCAAAAGGCTGCCCAACGTAAAAGGGACTGGGCAGGACATGTCTGCCGCATACAGGAAAAATCGTGGACACAAATACCACAAAACTGGTGCCCTGAGACAGTGAGGCGGTGTCGCGGCAGACCACGTAGGAGATGGCGGGACGAACTGGATAGGTTCCGTCAAAACTCGAAGGAAAACAAAACAAACTCGTCGAAACGCGCGGGCTCGCGAAAGATGGAAGAAATTGATGGAGGAAGTTATGAATAAAATAACTAATTAGTCTTATAGGCTAAATTGTAATTAATTATTAAGAACATGGATAAAACAAAATAGAAGTCAGTAAAAGAATATGATGAAGTTAGATATAAAGAGTGCGAACGCTGGTGCTAGTAAAAATAAATAATTCTGAGAAAGGGGATTTGATTATGTAACACACAATAGTGTCTATACACACATTAAACACAATAGTGACTATTGTACCCACAGTAGGTACAAATCCTCTTCCTATTCTTACAATTTTTAACGACACAATACTTCTTTGTTAAGTAAGCTTTAGAAGTAAGCTTTGTGAACCAAGTAGGTAAGTATTTCTGCTATAAAGTTCCTAACATTATCATGAAAGGCAGTCTATCAGCTGTTAAATCCAGGTAAATGGAATCTTGATGACAAAAAACTACCCAAAGCATTGCATTAATTACCGTAGCTAGTGATCAAAGAAGAAGTTATAAGAGGAAGTCTGAAAGTGACACCGGTGACTGAAAAGGAGAAGGCTCATAAATACCCCACGTCTGCCAGCAAAGAGAAGTATCTCAAATTATCGCCTTACCACTTTTTTTTTTTTTAACGTGTGAAATTATCAAATAACTTCTCCCACTCTTGGTGGAGCGGGAGGGCGTGTCTTACTGTCTAAAACTCACCCGTGTTCCTTCAGTGTTGCTTGTACGTTGCCAGGGGCCACGGTATCCCTTTCGGACTTTCCCGCGACCCGTCCTTACCCCCTGAACGAATATTCAGAGCATTTTATTCGTATGTTAGCCAGTAAAGATTAAAACCGAAAGTATGTATTTTTTTTTTAATTATTTTTTTGAGATTTTTTGAGCTACTTCTGTCTAGTGTCCGACGTGGGGCAATTTTCTATGATAGATGAGACTTCTCCTTTGTGTGGAAATCGGTTGTCACGGTACGGGCATGTGATGCAAATGAATGAGGGAAATGTCATCAGGAAAGTTTTGAGTATGAATGTGGATGGCTATACGAGTAGGGGAAGACCAAAAAAACGATGGATGGACTGTGTGGAAGATGATATGGATAGAAAGGGATTGAATACCGAGATGACGAGAAATAGAGAAGTGTGGAATTAAACATCATGACCACAAATAAATTGGGTTACGGGCAAAAGGATGGTGATGATGATCCAAAATAACCATTGTAATCAGAGAAAGTTTCTAAGTAATTTATGTATGTAACTCAAATCAAGCCATAGGCTTGACAAACATGGCTCTTCACTACTCCCTTTTAAAAAGAAAACTCCTAAATAAAATAATCTACTTAACTTAAGAACCCCTACACACCTGTCCCTTAAAACGTGTAACAAAAAGGACAAACTCATTAACGTCGTTTGACTTTTAAAGTTTTGGAAAAAAATACATTATAATTCGCACAAAAACACCCCAATGGGGGAACATTGTTTCCAACAAAGTTTTGTAAAAAAATGGATTTAAAAATTTCTTTTTGGGGTTCAGTAATGAAGTAAGAGGAGCTATTATGAAAATATTTTGTTGGGACCTTGTTTAAAGAGTTATTTAACTGGTGTTTCGTGAAATCTTACATACATACACATACATCTGGTCCAGAGCCCGGAGTTTGGATTTGTGCCCGGTTGATAACAATAGGCACGCCCCTTATTTTTATTATTAATCTAAAACAGTTTACAAGCATTTGTTTAACCTTTAAACATACCACACAAACCATCGCGGGTTTAACAGCGGTATGGTCAGACACGTTTACACCGTTACGACACATTAATGATTAATTAATGAACAATTAGGTAGATACACAACATATATATATATTCAATTTTTTCTACATCGCACTGCAATCTAGAAAGTATATTTTTAATACCTTTGAGAGGCTGCTAATTATACAAATAAATACAAAGACAAAAGAACACTTAGGCGTCGAAATACTCGTCCGCATCGCTGTCATCCGGAAACGTGCCCTGAAGACTGGCAGCATTGCCACGTTGAATGGCAATGCTACTTCTTTGGTCAAAGAACGAGCCAGCCCTCTGATCACGTGAAGCGTCGACCAGTTGGCGAGAAATTTCCTTAAAAAGGAGACCTATTTTGTTTATATTTAATGAGCCAAACGATATGTTACATATAAACACGAAAAACCCTTAGTTGATTTATGAAAATACCAAGAGTAAAAATCATTTTATTTTGCATATTAAAAACGTAAAAAAATACATTAACATTAATTATTACACAACCAAACATTCGTACTCTGAACTATATTTACAGAATGTTAAAAAAAATCTCAACAATTTTCAGACTTAGCAGATTTGTGTCCTACAGAATTTATGAGTGTATGAAAAACGGAGTATACAACGTTTTTTTGGCTAGTAGTAAATTCTTACGACGAATTATGTGCAAAGCAATAAAACCGAGGAACACAGAAGTACATGATAATAAATTGTAACAGAAAAAAAAACTTTAAAATAAAAGTTTCGTTTTCGTCACATTTTGTCCCACAAATTATTTTTTTGCTAAGCTGAAAAACGCTTTTTTCACACCTAGGTATTTTCCATTTTATGGTTTAAAAAATGAACCATTTTTCTATTTCACTCCTATTTTGCAAACAAAAAACTCCTTCAACTATTCCAACAGTTTTAAACAACATAAAAATTAAGTCGGATTTCCTCGCTAAATATTCAACTCGCGCTTGCCTTTTTAAAAGTCTCGAGAGGCAAACAAAAAGCAGAGATGCACAGATAAAACTTTGCCAAAGCTATAAACTGTCCCATTGGTCTTTGTCCCAAAGTTGTGCCGATCCTGAGAAATTATATTAAAGGGACAAACACTTGGATGTTAGATGGGACTGAATAATTACCGACTGTTGCTGAAATTGGGGCTTTGGGCGTTTAGGGTTGGGACACTATGGGGCGCGTAGTTGCGTAGTGGGGCAATTTTTTCTGAGCACATGTCATGCTGATTTTTCATGGTTAAGTATGTTTCGACATAGTAAATAGTGTCATTTTATTCTTGAAATACTTATGAATTTTGACAAAAAATGCAGTCAAATAGAATACTATTCTGTTTAAGCACTAATAGCGAATGAAATTATATTATTTAATTAAATAATTGATTAATAATACAAGAGCCTAAAACTAGAGGAAATGATAATTGGAATCTATCTATAATAATCAATAGCTGTCTATTTTTCAATTTTAATGTGATGTATGTAGTACCTACATGTAATTTTTTTTTACTTTAATTTCGTTTCGATTACTTATTCACAGAATTGTGTAAGTACCAAATAATTAACCAGATGTAAATTTTCTAGTAGCTTTATATCACCATTTACACATCCATTCCTCTATCAACATAATCATAATTAAGTACATGACATTTACATTATTCAAAACACATTTTGCGTATTGTTAAACATATTATGGCACTACCCTAAACATTTTGCAATTCGCCAAACGACACCGTGTTACCCACAGTGTTACCGCAGTTATTTACTGTCAAAACCCGCGCTTTTGGGTATTCTATAATTGAATTAAACTGTCATTTAAGAAAATGGCGGCTGTAGAACGGCAATGAGGATCGTTTTGACGGGTGCAGTCTTGAAATTGAATAGAAAATAGACCGGATTAAAAAGTTATTATTTTGTTTTATTATAATTTACTTTTTCTTCTTTTAATCAGTTTTTCTGTTTGATGCTCAATGGGGTATTGTATCGCCCAGTAACTGGATTGTGGAAGCCAGATAAGCAGTTCATATAAAATACTGGTATTCAGCTGCATCTGGTTAGACTGAAAGCCGACCCCGACATAGATGGGAAAAGACATTTTATTCTAAGCTTACACTAACAACAACTAGACACACTAGACAGTTCAACAATATTCATTGCGTTATTTACGTTGTTGAACAGACACATTTTTCGAAGATATGAAGCAATAAATTAGCAATATCCTTCAACATCATTCAGATTGTGATTGAAAGTGTGCTACGCAATTAGTTTGTTGACTGGAAGCCGACTACAATATTTATCTAAGAAAAATACAACACTGACAAATGTCAAATCAACAACCAAACCAAACAAAACACAAAACAAATCAATCCGACACGACATTCCATAAAGATTCCATTTTCAAATCACCTTGAAAGCAACCGCTACAATATAACCTCAAAATACAGCAAAAACATTCAAACCAATTCATAACCCTGACTACAAGATAAATGGCGGCCATTGTGTGAATAGTGGAGACAAAGTCTTGGACTCCACCGTCGTTCGATGGCTTAGGCCTTCGCCCCCGGTCCCTTTTGGGGCTTATCACCGTCCGCGTAATATGAATGGATGGTACGTAAGTAATAGTTTTGGGACATAGAGGTCTGTTGGTTGGGCAGCAAATTGTGGTTTAGCGTTTGAATTGTCTTTGTGTATTATAGGGTCTCTACACCTTTTAATGATGAAAGTTTTGAGAGATACGCAAGGATACGTAATAATAAGATTTAGTGATTGATGTTGAATTAATTGAATGATGATGAGTGCATGCGATTTGAATGCTACTTTTGTACTAAAGTATAGAGCCCGCGTAGCAAGTAAAGTGCTGACACAACGGTGTCAAATTAGTACGTGCTTACACTGTATATATTCTGAGCTTCATTCTTCTTTTCGTGTGGTTAGTAACTAACCTGGTGTCAGAGTTTTAAAGCCGCCCATGGGCCTCTGACTTGGCTTCACATGCCTTCAAGAAATATCTCTCAGGCATGCCGGTTTCCTCACGATGTTTTCCTTTACCGTTTTTGAAGCAAGTGATAATTATACAATACGCACATAAATCCGAAAAGTCAGAGGTGCGTGCCTTGGGCTCGAACTCGAGACCTATGACTTGGCAGTCCGACGGTTACACCACTAGGCTATCACTGCTATCTGAGCTTCATTGTGATTGTATTATAAATACAGGTATCGATGCTTTTATTCTATAGAGCGATCCGCTTCTGCTTCGCACGGTTTTAACGACTTGACCAAACATCAAGATTGTTTTATAATATTTATGCAAGTTTAATATTAATGTTTTATACACATAAACCTTCCGGAACAAATACTCTAAATGATGGTAAAAACCCCATTTGAATCCACGAATATAATAAATTACCCGAATCAATCGGAAATGTAAAAAAGCTCTATTCACGAATAAATTAAAAAATATATTATTAAGTAAATGTGTAAACGAATATTTAAATGATCAATCTCTGAAACTCATATAAAAAACACAAAAAAAGTTTTTGTATTTTGAATAAGTTAGATTATAAGTTAAACGATAAGTCCTCACCTTTCTACTATCTTTCTTTTGCTGTACCCGACAGGGTCCACGATTGTTCCTCAAGCAAATGTTTACCACCTAAGCACATACATTGTGGAATGCAATAAAGAATTCAGTATTGAGTATTAATCCGTTGCCTAGTTTAGAAGAACAACGCGTCACACCGACAGATATGAAAAGTGACTTTATTTTGTGATATTTATCTATACATAATTAGAAAGAAAGAAAGAAAGAAAAAGTATTTATTGAGACTCGCACAGGAAATCACATTAAACTAAAAACACATTAAACATAAATAAAAATAAAGTAACATTAAAATGAAGGAAGTCCTGTACGAGGCCAAAAGGCTCCTATCTCAGCATGATGCTGTGACATTTAAAAATAAATAAAAATGTCGCAGCGCTGGTATTCTGATAGGGCCCGCAGTGATGTCACGGATAGATAGATAGAATACAGACAAATAAATATAATAAAAATAAAAAGGTGTGTGAAATACAATGAAGAGTAAAATATTATGTAATCCGCGTGTCTGCATCCGACGTAACAACTTATATATTCAAAACCATGGCTCAAACTAAACACCATTTTCATACATTGTATGGCCCAAAAGAAAAGGCATACATAATTCACTGTGGCGTTTTTCAGTGCGGTTGTTTACTGGGCTTAATATTAATTCCAGCTTCGACATTATTTTTACCCAAATCCTCGTCAGAATCTTGTTCCTCGAAAATAAACATCGTTCTACAGAAGATCGTACAAAAACCTCAAAAAATAAAACAGTATCTAACCTCCACCATAATTTTTATCCGATTCAATAATATTTCCACAATTTATCTCGACGATCTTATTTTTTCATTATAATACTCGACGAATTATGTGTCAGTGTGTATCGCATTTACAGATCTAAGCATACAAATATCAACCTTGTCTGTCAGGTTACAGAGTTTAGTTTTGTCTGGTGGGGTTATAAAATATCTTCCGATCCAAGAATACGGATATCAACCTTGTAATTGTCGTGATAGAGTTTACTTTTGTTTGTAAGGAAATAAAATGTTTTTCGTGAAAGACATTCGTTTTTATTTACTTCAGTTTCAGGGGTAATCTAGTTGGTGATCATTTTGTTTGCCTCGTAGGTATTGTTTCTATTGGTTAGAACTATTTGTTGGATATTCTGTGATTCTGTGTGGGACTGTCAAGTGATTCTTGTTTTTTTGTCTCCTATGTTGTATTTTCGGAGTTTGTGGCTTTCAAGGGTACTGGTAGGTAGGTTATTGGATATAAAGGTAAAGAATTATATAAGAAAGATTAAGTAATTAAATACTCGTAATAATGAATTGAATAGTTTTCTTGTATGTCTGTGCATTATGTGAAAACACAAGGTAGGTAAGGAAAGACGTAATTTTCCAATTAAGGTTCTCTGAAATAACTTTCAATAGGTGGCAGCACTGAGACGTCAGATCCGGGTACCTGTCAACACTTAGTGTCAACAGTGTAAAAGCGCGTATATTGTCTTTAGTCGTGACTGAATGATGAACGTCATCATCCTATATTATTAAACGAGCAATATTTGTATATATATATTTGTAATGACGTTCTCAAAAACGGCTCTAATGATTTCAATGAAAGTTGCAATATAGGGGTTTCAGGAGGCGAAAAATCTATCTAGCTAGGTCTCATATCTGGAAAAAATCGTTTTCTCCGTATTTTCACCCGAGCAGAGCTCGCTCGGTAACTTTAGAATATGAATAATGACAAATGACACCTTAGACTAATGACACGACAGCATGGAATTAGTAAGTACCTACTAAAATGACAGCATGGAATTAGTATGTACTATCATGGCAACATGGAATTAGTATGAACTTTCCTATACTACTAGTATTAAATGAGCATTCTCTATTTTCACCAGAGCAGAGCTCGGTCACCCAGGTAGTATATTTTATGTGGCGCCAACTGGTGGCGTTAATTTTCATGAAAACCCTCTTTCTGTGAGCGATGCTAGAGGCCAATGGACACAAAAGTAACCTCGTCTGTCTATCTTTGCATAACGTTTTACGACTAGACTACCAAACAGATTTTATGACTTCATAAAATAAATGACTGCTACTAGAAATTAATCTACCGTTTCAAACGAATTCCTTTCCTTCAAAGAGAGCTCATGTCACCTTTTCGAATATTATAAATGCGAAAGTGAGTTTGTTTGTTTGTTATGCTGCGGCCGCATCTGCGTCCATCGTGACAAAACAATGCGTGCCGAAGCTTCGTATGTTTTTCTCGCTAAAAATCGCGCTAATGCGGTGGTTACATTAGCGGCTTCGCCACGTCTATTATGTACGGCCATCCGGACGATAAGCTCTACGCAGCCCGAACTATCGCGACGATAACCGATAATGGTTGGTCACATCTGCGTGTATCGTATCACTGTGCAAAGCTTTGTCACGGTAGACGCAGATGAGGCCGCAGCATTACGCTAAAACGGCAGAACGGATTTGGATGAAATTTGGCACACGGATAGACCATGATATGGATTAAGACATAGGATACTTTATACCCTGATATAAAAATGAACCATAAGGTGCTTAACATATTTATTCCGTGACAGTAGTTTTCACCCCAGAAAATTAATATCGTTTCTTTTAAGCAAAGCCATAGGCTTACCTAGTATACCAAAATAACAAAGACAACCCATATATGATAAGTTACAACACAATATCTTTAATTTTATCGCTCAGAAACTCAATGAATATCTATTGTGTGGGTGTTCGTAAGTGGCTTTGTTTGTATTAGGGGCTAGAACAATAGTAATAATGTTTGCGAGGGTTGAAACTATATTAGTTATAACGAAACTAATAATAACTCGTTTAATTTCTT
This sequence comes from Agrochola macilenta, assembly GCA_916701695.1. Lineage (NCBI taxonomy): Eukaryota > Metazoa > Arthropoda > Insecta > Lepidoptera > Noctuidae > Agrochola > Agrochola macilenta. The sequence continues at coordinate 17,024,877 of OU753572.1, read as the reverse complement.
ACGTAATAATGTTCAAAGAAGTTCAATTAGATTAGATAGGTTCAGTCGATACTAATACAATAACGCGGAAGAGTTTGTTTGTTTGAACGGTCTAATTTCTGGAACTAACAGTCGAATGATGTGAATCCAAGAAATCGTAGAGTCCATTAAATGACGTTCCTAGATCTACAAAATACAATAAGAACTGTTTAGCAATGTGTGTTCGTGTTTATAATAATATACCAAGCAACTTAAACTTTTTGACTTCTAGAGCATTTAAGCACAAAATATATAAATGGCTAAATATACAAAATATTCTATTAAATAATTTATAGAGACTAAATATGCTCCAACATTTATATAATATTATGTGATGTAACGCATTCCCACAAGTTTGCATGCTATGTATGTATAGCAAAACATGTAAGCACTATTTTTAATGTAACATCTGTAATACCATGATGAAATTAAAACTTATAGAACATCTTGGTTACGACCCTTAGTAGGCGAGCAAAAAGAACGCTAATCGAAAACGACATAAAAGCGCAGGCGGGCGATGCGATGGGACGCGGTGGGTCAGGGGAGCAAGAAATTTCACGCGTACGAAGTCTCGGGCAAAAGCTAGCTAGATTATATTGGTAAACGCACAAGATACCCCCAAAGTTGTTGTCGCATTCGACATCTAAAATTCAACTTAAAATGTTCTCAAAATAGCAAAATTGTTCACTGTATTTAGATCAATATTGTTCACTGTATTTAAATTTGTATTGTGCACTGTATTTAGATCAATATTGTTCACTGTATTTAGAGCAATATTGTTTACTGTATTTAGATCAATATTGTTCACTGTATTTAGATCAATACTGTTCACTGTATTTAGATCTCTATTGTTCACTGTATTTAGATCAATATTGTTCACTGTATTTAGATCTATATTGTTCACTGTATTTAGATCAATATTGTTTACTGTATTTTTATCTTTATTGTTCACTATATTTAGATCAATATTGTTCACTGTATTTTTATCTTTATTGTTCACTGTATTTAGATCAATATTGTTCACTGTATTTAGACCTATATCTTTCTAAACACTTCATACATAAACTCAAGCCTTCTTCCCATGGGAGTAAGCAGAAACTACAGAACGTCCTGCTACCTGCTACGATCCTTCATCATCATTTCAACTAAAAGACGTCCACTGCTGGACATAGGCCTCCCCCAACTTTTGGCACCGCCACTTCGACTGGTTCTGTGCTTCCTGCATCCAGACTCTACACAACGATCCTTACATACTCATTTGCTTCATTTACGTTCATTAATCTGGTCATACGGTTGTGAATACTACGCACCTGACCCTTCTGAAGAACATCACGAATAAGTTTCCTATTTGGCTTTCTAGGACGTCCCGGCGTTTCCACTCCTATCTGCCTTGTAAATACGTTTACCTCCCCTTAACTTTTTTTTTATCTTTCTAAGTAGTTTAAAGCTATTTTCGTACAAACTTCAGAAGTTCAGATGTTGCATTTGCATCTATGGCTAATGGAAAGAAGTTGCACCTACAGACCGTTCTTCATAACTTGTCCCTTGCCGTCATGTTGGCAGCATTGTTTGTCAAGCTTAGTTTCAATACTAATAGAGTTCAAAATGGCGACTGACAGTGCTACCAAGCGCGTGACGGGACAAGTTATAATGAACGCACTGTACATGAGTGCAAAACAAAGGAAAGCTGGTTAATTGACTCAGGCGTAACTTTGCGGAAATCTATTATAAAATACAATAGACGGCGTATGTTTAGTAACCTAATCCGCGTAACTGTTCTTAAGGAGTCATAAAGAACCCCGTAATAAATGGACACGTGTTTGCGGCCGTGGACCCGGACCCAACGTGTTGACTCGTTAAGCGGCGCGAGCAGTGTGCTTGACGAGTCAACACGTCGTGTCCGGGTTTGCAATAAGTCAATCGTCATCCTGAGGATGCCTCATTGAGAAGTTAAACACGTGTCGTTTGCTTACAGGGTTCTTTATGACTCTTTAAGAACAGTTAAGCGGGTTAGGTTACTAAATATACGTCGTCTATTATAATTGTATTTCAAAGGAAAGCTTTAAGTTTATGTTTAGTTCCTTGTTGAAATAATGCTATATAGATGTATTCCTGAGGCGTTCTGTACAATCTATTAACAATAGCTGCTACAACCCTGTTTGGTAATTCAACAAAACCCGTTTCGTATCTCCCCAACGTTTGCCAATTGTTCTGATATCCATAAGATATACTCCAAAAACACAACTAGCCCACAACGCTTTGTCAAACACTGAACCTGAGGCCTTGAGTGTAAATGACAGAGCGTACTTGTCGTTAAATGTGTTTACATGGCGTGTTTCATTTTAATACCTACCGTTACCTGATGGAACCCTGAAGTCACTAGGACAGTCGCTGTGTACTAATATAAACTTACTAACTTTGTAATTACCAGAACGTATGCATCGTCGACCATTATTTTTTTTGATTGAGGGTTTTCTGAAATGACGTGCACTAGGTGACAGCACTGAGACGTCAGGTCCGGGCACCTGTCAAAACTGTCAAAGCGCATTCACTCACGACACGAATAATGAATTGCAATTATAACATGGAATTTGTTGTTGTACCCGTTTTAGGTGTAAAAACGCATTTGGAAAGTTTCCAAATAGTTTTTTAACATCTAAAACTAAACATTCGGTGTTACGATATTAATGATTGCATTTCATAATCAATATTCTAGTTCGCTAGTTAGCCACATTTTTTATTGCCACACAGTAATATTGTCAATTTAATCAAAACAGTGAAATATTTGACATCTATTTGCGACGTTCACCTTCAGAATAAAAGCTCTTAAAACCGAATAGGCTAGACTGTAATGTAAATAAAGTGTCAACGACCGTGACTTTATAAAAAGAAAAAAACGATTACCCATTATTTTGTTTGAATTGTCAGTTTCTTTCCATGTTCATTACGTATGGCATCAGATCCCTTTACTGTGGTTGGGCACGTACTTACCGTATCGATATGTTATAATTAGTAATTTATTAGTAATTTCCTGAATACATACGTTCCATCATTAAAAACTGTATACAGGTGCCGTTTGAGGATTAAAAATAATATAAATAAACTGTTCCATGGAACCGCAATTATCAAAATTTCGTTTCAGTGCGGTTAGTGGAACTACTCAGGTGCGGTTCGGACAAAAAAAGCGGCTGTTGAAATCAGTGCTCTAAGTGAAATACCTCAGACTTCCGTCAGACTCATTCTTTCTTTTTTCGGAACAATGAACAAAACGCACATAGCCTAATCTACACCCAGGGGCGGATTTGCCCTTGGGCACGCCACAATTGCGGCGATAAGTCCTCTCTTTGAGGAGTGGCTAGAGAGGCGCCACGGCGTCTTCACCTTCCGCCTGACGCAGGTCCTCACCGGACACGGTTGTTTCGGGAGGTTCCTGCTCAGGATAAAGCGGGAGGAAACACCCGGGTGTTACCATTGTGTGGATCGCCCGCAGGACACGGTGGAGCATACGGTGGATGCCTGCCCGGCTTGGGCGGGGCACCACCGTGTCCTCACGGAGGCGATCGGCAGCGGCGATCTCTCGCGTCCGGCCCTGGTTCAGGCCATGGTCCGGAGCGAGAGTGCATGGGAAGCCGTCACTTCCTTCTGCGAAGCAGTAATGCTCGCGAAGGAGGAGGCGGAGCGCGCGAGGGAAATGCAAGATGCGCGCCCTCGCGCCCCTAGTCGCCGCAGGAGACGCCCCGGGCGTCGGGAGTCGCGAGCCGACTTCCGGAAACCGTAGGCGCGGGCTTGCGGACGGTGGGCAATGGGTAGCTCGCCGTCCGATTAGGACCAGGCCCGGGTCGACGGCGCGTTGTGTTCCACGCGCGCCTCAAAGAGATGTCAGCACCAACTGACGGGGTCCGTAAGGGCCAATGCCTGCCAGGGTTGCGAGTTTGTCCGAAAGGTATATCGCGGCCCCGGCACACAGGCAACGGAAGGAACACGGGTGGGATTTAGTCAGTAAAAGTCTGACACTCCCTCTCGCTCCGCCCAGAGCGGGAGGAGTCATTTGAGGATTTCCCACCCAAAAAAAAAAAGGGGCGGATTTGCCCTAAGGCTCAGTCTCAGTAAGTCAGCCCGGGCCAAGGACGGCCAGAAATTAGGGGCCGCCAATCGTGACCAAAAATTTACTGATGATAACAAGAAATAACTCAAAGTACCTATCATATCATATTCATAATTCATCATATTCTAAACGTTCGCGCACATTATAGCTGGCCGTACTGCACCGCATCGTATAAGTAACAATAATAACTTTAAACCATTAAAAAATAATGTTCAAATAACTAATTCAAACGCGTCATAGAATTTCGCGGCGCCAACCCGACTCATAGCTTACAAAATTTCTGAACCAATTTCAATAAAAGTTGGCAATAAAGTAAATTAATTATGTAGTCTATATGATGAGGGCTGAGGAAGGGGCGGCTGATACTTACTACATGGCCTGGGGCCTAGGGCGGCCAAGAAATCCGCCACTGTCTACAACGCCACATCCGAACTACGTATCAAAGACCTGACGTCACAGAAAATCCTGACGTCACACAAATCCTGCATCGCACAATTAGAATTTACCGCGCGAACGACATAAATAAGACTATCCGACATCAAAGTTGCCCGCCAGACACGTCACCCGTCTGGTTGGAGGATCCTCCCTTTTCTATAGAGGATGATTGAACTTTACACCCTGTTCCTCATACCTCTAAATACTCATTATCATCACAGACACAGCCTTGTTAAAACCGAAAAATTGTTCATTCAAATATTAACTAAAATAAGCCACTAACTAAAACTCCCTTACCAACGTAAATAATGGCATCCCTAGTTTTAACCTAAGCTCAGGTTCCGCATGCTCGGTGCTCTAACCTCAGGGCCATCCATTTTCTCGACGCCCCGAGCTAGAGTTCTTGGTATACGTACTAGTTTGCCTTTAACGTAAATATTGGTAATACGGTTTACTAACAATAGACGTACTTTGTGCTTAGTTACTTAGATTATATTAATTTTCATTATACCTCTAGATAATACCTAATCCTCTAATATTATAAATGAGAAAGTGAGTTTGTTTGTTTACGCTTTCACGCTAAAACGGCTGAACGGATTTGGATGTTATTTGGCACATGGGTCGACCATGACCTGGAGAAGGATATAGGCTACTTTTCGCGTCGACTCGTCGCGAGTCGCGGAAAACAGTTAGTAACATTATACATCATTACTTGTAGTAACATTTCGCCGTCCCTGGAGAATAAAATGATAACTACAAAAATGCAACTTTTCAGGAAAAATAAAAAACATGTTTTCGCCGATTGCTCCATAAATAATGGACGTAGAAAGATGATCAGCTTTGAAAAAAAGTTTTTTTTTGTATGTTCGCAATGTTTTAGTTAAACACGCTTAAGTATCAAAATAGAGATATTATTTAAAAAATAAGAAATTAATCAAAATCAATCATCGTCTAAGTTGCGTAATGTCGATTATCATTTTATTCTCCGTATCAGCCTGACCGGAAACTAATATTGCACTCTTTACTTATCATTTTATTCTTCTGATTTTTAGGGTGCAAGTGAATAAGACGATATCATAGTCTTATCATCATGATAAGACTATAATATCGTCTTATTCTCGTAAATATTGTATCTAGTTGAATATTTTTTTACGAGAACATAATTCTATGACTGTTTATCATACTAACAAGTAGGAATTCATTATGATAATGTTATATTAACACTTTATTCTGATAATTTGAGGCCTGTGTTAAATCTTTGAATACTATTGTAATATTTTGTAACATCGTAAATAACTGTATAAAAATTACGAAAAAAAAATAGCAAATGTATTAGCCCCCACAGATCCCAAAAATGACATAACACTAAAACCAAGATAATGGCAGATATTATTTTATTCTCCGGGGACAGTGATTTAACAAAGTCGATTTTCTCTTTCGTTTTGTTCTAGTGTCTATCTGTATGTTCCCACGTTGTTCTTTTAAACTACGTAACGGTTTTAATGCAGTTTTCAACATCATTTAGATAATTTATTCCAGAAGGGTTATGTGCATAAAACATTAATAATAAACTTAGTAGCTTCGCTTTGCTTCGTTCCCAGTGTGGTCTGCGGTTGGTGAAGTACAATTGAATAGTTCCTGTAAATACTTTTTGATCTTTTAACGATGAAGCCTTTTAGCACTGAAAATGCTTTTTCGATCGCATCAGTAGGGTACCCGTTTTCAAGAAAAGTGCGACCTCAATTATTAAGGTAGAGAAATGAAAATGGTATCAAAATATGCTTTACTGAAAGAGCTATAAAATACTGAAAAAAAAATTGTAAAATGTTTATAAGTATATTTTTAAATAAATAAAAAAACGCCAATTTTTTTCCGTTTTTTTTTTGTAAATTTTTGAAAACATCTTAAACTGCTCACCTAGTACTATCTCGTTGCATTAGACTAACCAAAGCTGCTATATATTGATATTTATATACTAATTTTAATATAACACTATTAACAATTCCATCCTAATTCTATTTAATTTAATTTTGTATTGGTCTATTTAATTTTGTATAATTCTATTTAATTTTGAATAATTGCGAGTACATTTAGTTTTGTCTTATTTTAATTTCATGATTGTCTCGTATTAGCCTATAACTTGTATGTTTGGTGTCTTACTACTGTTAGTGCAAGTTGGTGATTAATAAATAAATAAATAAAAACGAAAAGATACAAAAATTATTCTAGAAAATTTTAAGGGCTTCAAAATGATAGCATTCTGATTTCCATAGGATTATAAGTAAGGGTAGATGTTTACCCCTTTCGGAGACACCTTTGTTTAACTCCTCATTTTCAATACACCGTAAGGTCATGGGACCATGAGTTCAGTGGATTTTTTATTGAGTATTGAGCACTCTTCTTTTAACTTTCTGGTCTGTAAAAAAACTATCTGTGCCGATAAAGTTGACATATAACAGGGGGCTAGCCTATTGCCATCAACCGGGCTTACGAATAAATCTACTGGCAAAAGTAAACTTTCTTATTTTTTATAGGACTCATAAAACCCCGTGTACTTATTACTACCATTTATTTTTCAATGCTGCGCAAGACAGGCTTTAGTCCTTTTTACTTTTTTATTTTACTTCAAGTAACGTTGTCTTTTTCCTAGAGTACTTCTACATCACATAGATTTTTTACGATTTCACTTTATCACTGCAAATAGAAAATGTTTTTCTAAAGTTGATTATTGAACGCGACAAGACGTATTTGAAATAACGGAAAACCTCTTAAGGGGTCATTGTACTAATTATTATCTTCTTTTCGTGTGGTTAGTGACTAACCTGGTGTCAGAGTTTTAAAGCCACACATCGGCCTCTGACTTGGCTTCACATGCCTTCGAGAAATATTTCTCAGACCGGTTTCCTCACGATGTTTTCCTTCACCGTTTTGTCTTGTATGATAAACATGCTTAATGCTGCAATAATCGCTGTTAATGAGAATATTTATTTTAAAAAACCGTATTGTCAATTTATCATAAAAATCGCAAAGGTGGTTTTTGTATTACGTTCATTCAATATCCAGGTTCATTCAGGTTCGTTCCATCCAGGTTTATTGTCCAGCTGATGCAGTAACCAGGTTCAGAGTTTAAAATAAGTAGAGACGACATGAGTAGCTTAAAATATTACCTTAAGTATGTATGCAACCATACATTTTCAATGGCGTCGCAAAGGGGGCAGCTACACCCCCCAGAGATTAAAAAAATGTCAGATATAAGGCATTTTAATGTAAAGAAACTACATAATCTATAAAGCCAATTTTGTTTATTTGGATGACTTTTATTTGGTTTTTTAATATTCCCTCCTAAACGGGATCTAATCCGGAGTCCAAGGTCGTAATATTCATATCTGTGTGTTGGTGCTATGCCCAGTCATAATACCTATTAGGTTTCAGCTCTAAAATTCTAAATAGTTTTGGGAAAAACGACCCAAGAGTTCCGTTAACAATCCATACATTGAAAATGGAAATTATAATTTTTCTCAGTTCCTGGACTACCGAATTGAAACTGATTTGTCAAAAATCTAATGTCCACCGGCATCAATTTTGGTCTCATTGCGCCGTAGAGGTAAGACTTGCGCTACAAGTGTAAAGCTTCATGTGCTCTTGACTCTTGACTGTACAAATCATACTTTTCCCAACCTGTGGACTATCGGCTGGCGACGCCCTTGCACATTTTTAAATAATATAATCAAAGGTATGCCATTCTTCCAGGGTTGCGAGTTTGTCCAGGGTTGCGAGTTTGTCCGAAAAGGATATCGCGGCCCCGGCACACAGGCAACGGAAGGAACACGGGTGGGTTTTAGTTAGTAAAAGTCTGACACGCCCTCTCGCTCCGCCCAGAGCGGGAGAAGTCATTTGATGATTTCTCATAATTAAAAAAAAAAAAAAATATGCCATTCTTCTCCCTATACAAAAAGGCTTTTCCCTCCACCACATGTTGCCTCTAATTAATATATTTTCTAAGCTCGTTCCCGCTAAGTGCACTCGCCGCCATTTTAGCACAATGTAAGCTTAATGAACTAGTTGCCAGTATTAACTAGGATTTTATTTAGAAATTCCCTTGAAGAACTCTTAGTATAAAGCACTTTGAGTAGTCCTTGGATGAAAGGGAGAGGTGCACTTATAGGACACCCACATTTCGCCAGTTATGTTTAAGTCCCATGTAATAGTAAGCGAGCCTATTGCCATCAACTGGTCATAAATCCAGACTCCGGGCTGCTACTGAGAAATTTCAGAAGGAAAAACCCAATAACACTTTGCCCGACACGGGAATAGAACCCAGGATCTCATTCTCAGCAGTAGCGCTTGCGACAACTGGACCAACGAGGCAGTTGGGTGCAACGTTGACTGAAAGAGTTTTGGATTTAGGATTAAGTATATCTTCACACACGTACAGTCATCATATTACATCATCATGATTGAAAGTCTTGTTCCACCCACTGCAGAGTGTAGGCCGCCTCCCTTTTGCGCCATGTTTCCCTGGTCTGTGCGAGACTCATCCAGGTCTTCCCTGCAGACACTACAGTATCTGGTAGTAACGGTTTGAAAGACTTGAAAAAAGCATCGAGGGTTCTTTGTTATTTGTAATACATATACAGGGTTATTGGTAAAACACCAACAACCTTTTAAGGGGTCATTGTATTCCTCATTATGAACCACTTTTACTATGGGACCAAACCTGAAATCATGAAAAAAAGATCAGCTGTTCCCTACATTTTGACGTGTTATGCGAACATAAATACAGGGAACAGCAGATTTTTTACTCGTGATTTCAGGTTTGGTCCCATAGTAAAAGTTGTTCATAATGACGAGTACAATGACCCCTTAAAAGGTTGTTGGTGTTTTACCAATAACCCTGTATAAGTAATTATATAAATAAACCTCCCGGAATAAATTCTCTAAATGACAGTAAAAACCGCATCAAATTCCGTTGCGTAATTTTCTAAAACAACGCGGTCACACAGTGCAATACGAAAAGCGACTTTGCTTTATATATTATTGATAGAATCACTTGAGAAGGTAGCTTAATGACCAGAGGGCTTGTTCGTTCTTTGGCCAAAGAATCAGCATTGCCACTCAACGTGGCAATGCTGCCACTCAACGTGGTAATGCTGCCAGTCTTCTAGGCACGTTTCCGGATGACAGCGATACGGACGAGTAGGTACTTCCACGCCTAAGTGTCCTTTTGTTTTTGTATTAATTTGTATAGTTAGTTAGTCATTTAATTTAGTACCTAGTGTCAATATTAATTAGTTATGGTGTAAGAGTTATATGAGGAACTGGGTGTAAAGTTCACTCATCTATCGCTCTATTAAAAAGGGAGGATCCTCCGTCTGGTCGGAGGATCCTCCCTGGTGTGGCTTCCTGGGTGTCGTGTCTGGCGGGGCAACTACCCAGCGATTGTTGTCGGAACGTTATATATATGTTGATCGCGCGGTAAACTCTATTTGCGAGATGCGGGATTTTGTATGACGTCAGGTCTTTGATGCGTAGTTCGCATGTGGCGATGTAGATGCCGCCACAAGTTAATATATAGTATAATAAAATAAAGTCAATTGAGAAGACGACAGTCTCTTTCTAATAGCCTGAGCAGACCGCATGCGTACGCATAAAGCGTGCATAACGTATGCGTGCACGCACTGGTTATAATGTATATTAAAAAAAACAAAATTCTTTAAACCTAAAACGCTATGAAAGATGTCCTCCCATTCCCGTAATTAAATTCACACATCAAACATGAAAAATTCTATTAGAAATTGTAAAAAAATTCAACCGGAGCCAGGGCGTTTACCTACCCTTGAAAAGCTGCCCACCCTAAATGTGATACAGACGCTAAGCCCACATTAATCCCATACAAATTGAGCCCTGTTTAAAAATAGCACCCTTGAGTCACAATGGCATTGGAACAGAAGTGTCATTAGGTACAACACGCAAAAAAGATTTAATAATAGTTTTAGTTAGGTAATCAAATCAAAATGTCTGTCACACATGACTAAAAAAGTTTAGCACTAAACGAATTTAAACCATTGTTCTATTTCATTCAATCGTTTGTAGATGACAGAATTATGTTTTAAATATACGATACATACCTCGTACATACATAAACTGGCATCTTCATAAAAATAAACGAATATTATTAAGCAATGGATTAACATTATCCTGCAAAATGATTCAGATTATGATTGATCGTAGGTATATTACGCAAATTATGGTGCTGGTCATACACGTCGTTTTAAATATATTTAGCGCGTACTGATTTTTAGTGCGAGCAGGCCGTAGGAGTACAAGCAGGTGAGTTTCTGACACCTACAAGTAGCCTATTACGGATGTCTGAAACAAGAAGCTCGTGGTTGTCAAACAGCTGAAAACCAAAGATTTAAATCATAAGGCACACATGCACGAACGAACAAGGACATGATGAACATGAACATTAAGCACTTTGTTCGCTTGTGCGTACCACTAACGAACATCAAACACTGTTCGTCAAAAATGTTCGAGGCGAACCAATTTGGAATCCATGGGCTGTTGAGCGCGAACTGTGTTCGTGTTCGCTTTACTAATTTACGTCCACACGTACTACAAACCAAACGTTCCGTGTTCGATGTTCGTGTTCATCGTGTTTTGTTCATCATAAATGTTCACGCCTGCTCTCACCGTACTTAGATCACGCGAAAAAGTGTCCATACTGAGAAGAGTGAGCTCTCACATCCCGCATGGAACCATGGATATGATTTTCAGTATGAGTGAGCGAGACAATAATATTAAACAATAGTACTAACGTTACTAATAATAGTACGACAATAATGTTAAAATGTCAGTGCCAACGCAAGAGAAACGCTATCTTTTGACGCGGTCGGGTGAATCTAACCATGTAAATCTTTGCTGAAAACAGGCTTTTTTTTTTGGTGGGATAATATCAAATAACTTCTCCCGCTCTGGGCGGAGAGGCAGGGCGTGGCAGACTCTTATTGACTAAAACCCACCCGTGTTCTTTCAGTTGCATTTTCGTTGCCAGGGTCTACAATATCCCTTTCGGACTTTCCCGCGACCCCGGCAGGCATCGGTCCTAGGGGACCCCGCTGAAAACAGCCTGTTAACCATAACAGTTTATCTGTCAAACACCAGTTTGACACATTATCACAACACTGTAAACAAACGACTGTCGTCATTCTTCACGGCACATTGGGAAAACTCGCTGAAACTTCTGCGCTTCTCTACCTCGTACACCGATCTCCAAAAAGTAATTACGTCAGCAAATTACGCGGGCTCCGTATAATTTCATTTATTTTGTTGGTCCGTCTGCCAGTGCTTATTATAACATTTTGTTGTGGCTTCATTTCTGGATTAACGGATATCCGGGTATCTACCTGCATACCCGTTAATCCAGAAATGTTTTGGAGGAGACAACATTGTTTCTTGAAAATTTTCGGTCTGTAATCCCGTGGTTACTAACGTCACAGTATAATAAAGTAACCGGCTGTTTCCTACAAAAGTTTTTTTTTGTTTTTCATTAATGTTTTTTGCAATATATATGGAACAGCAATTTTTTTTATATATCCATCGTAAAATTTCAACACAGGGGTGTCTTGAATCATATACTGAATCCATGGTAACACGTTGCACGTCGGCTGCTTTCAAAACATCGTGAGGAAACCGGCATGTCCTGAACCAAAAATTCGAAGACATGTGACATCTACCAACCCGTACTGGGCCCGCGTGGTGGATTACGGCCCCTCTCTCTGACCTAGGAGGCTCGTGTCCCAGTAGTGGGAATATTATAAGCTGATTGTGGATATTAAACTCAATGACGTTCTTAGTTCAAAATACAAATTCAATTAAATACATAATTTCCATGTTTGATGATGATATGATTGCGTATATACTGTGTGCGTAGAAGTATTGCCATACTCCGACGCTCAAGTATTGCCAGTGTTTTCATTTATTTCTGTCCCCGTAATAGTATAGAAAATGACTTAATAGGCTAAACATAACCGGTGAAATGTGGAGAAATACAGGCGTAATGATGTCAATAATGCCCTATCCAAAAACCATAAAATATTAGTTCATCTTTTTCTTTCGCATGTATCACATCGCCCGTTTGTTTATTGGACTAATTAATAAAAGGGCTTCAAATTAAATTCAATACGACCCAGTCTGAACACAGAGAGGAAATAAAAGACACAATATTGAAATTTTCGTAACGTGAACCATTTTTGCGAATGAATTATTAATTATAAATATTAAAATTGATTTTATTTTTCTTCTTGGAACCATGTGATCGCCATAGCTTGGTTTGGTTACCCGTAGAATTCCTATTATTTTCGGTTTAATTAACCATAACCACAACCATAACTGGCGAAATGTGGGTGTATTGTACATGTTGACGGTTTCTGAGCATTGAACGGGGATTTTAATCCGATTCGTTGGTCAATATCAATCTGCCTTGCCTTTTCCCAAATATGTTAGGGTCGACTTCCAGTCTGGATGCAGCTGAATACCAGTATTTGTCATAGAGCAACTGCCTATCTGACTTCCACAACCCAGTAACTGGGTAATACGATACCCCTTGGTATGACTGGTTGTCAGTCTTTCGGGCTTCTGACGACCCGTAACGACTGTCAAAGATTCTCGAATGACAGCTGGGACCAACGGCATAACGTACTTTCGGAGGCACGGAGGAGTCTCGGTATGTAAAGATGGTCACCCATCCACGGACCAACCCCGGTAAGTGTAGCTTCACCTGATGGTTCGCTCCTTGCGGCTGTTATTACTTAGCCACGAGCTCCTCCTTAGCCGCTAATTCGATTCGTAGGTATACTGTATTTAAAGTCAGTTCAATTAATTATTTACCAAATAGATCAACAACAATTTATTTTTTGTTCGGTCGCATTTTTTATTCATCTTAAGATGAAGGAGGGTACATATCAACTTATAACTAATAAATTAATAAAAATAGCATAATTATATAGGTACTAACTTAACTAAAACTATTCACGAACTAAAATATAGCATCGAAAAATTCATCCGCATCGCTGTCGACTAGTAATTTACCCAAGAGACTGGCCGCATTGCCACGTTGTATGGCAATGCTTACTTAGCCTCTGGTCAATGTAAAAACCAGCCCTTTGGTCACGGGAAGTGTTACAACTTAAATTGACCGAATATTTAAATCACAACTGTCATTTTTTGACAGGTGTCAAGTTGACAAGTGTGTCATTCTGATACATGATTAACTCTCCAGGCCGTATCACGGAAAATTCTCTCAATGAACACTTCAGAATCCATTTTTAAAACGCGCTGAAATGTAAATAAAAGGAAAATGCAAAGTTTTGAACACAATATTTTTAATTTCATTATTGTCACTTGAATACTGACATTAACTAATACACAAGAGGTTTTAAGACAAAATAATAAAAGACATTCCTCAAATGCCACTCAAACAATAAGATACTTTAACGGTAATGTGATAGAGTCTTTATTAGAATGGATGTTGATTTGATATTTCCAGTCTAATGGTAGGAAATATTCGTTGACTTTATTTTTGTTTCTATTATACTTTTCTTTGTTTTCTTTATGAATTCTTTTATGGTTAAGATTAGAAAAGTTCAAGGCAATGAGCAGAAACATTTGACAATGTAGAGTTTCGAATGATTAACTTTCTTTTTTGTTTATAAAAGAGGCTTAGAGAAGAATATTCTATTCTTTTATATTCTTAGGCAGTTGGGGGTTCGCCCGGAGGACACGGTGGAGCATACGGTGGAGGTCTGCCCTGGTCCTGAACCAGGGCCGGACGCGAGAGATCGCCGCTACCGATCGCCTCCGTAAGGACACGGCGTTGCTCCGCCCAAGCAGGGCAGACCTCCACCGTATGCTCCACCGTGTCCTCCCAGCGATCCACACAGTGGTGACACCCGGGCGTTAGGAGGCTGTCTTTTTTTAGACATTTTGAACTACATTCACAGATTTTGAAAAAAATGTACAGCGAACAAGAAAATGGGTACCTCTATAAATTCAAAGTTTATCATTTAGAATAATTTTCGGTAAAAAAACAAAAAAATCTCATTCTCAAATCTAAAACCAATTAAAACTCCAAACTATTTATATGATAATTGACGTGCGTGAACAAAGTATCTACTACTAAAAATACAAAAATGTTAGGCAATTAATTGCTACCTAAATAAGCCTTAATAACACTCTACGATCTGATATTAATCTAAGGTGCCTGAAGTTATAAATAAAACTATACTAATAATAAAGGTGAAGTGTTTGTTTTTTTGAACGCACTAATCTCTCGAACTACGTACCAGTCGGATTTGAAAAAATATTTTTGCATTTGTTAGTCCAATTCTTGAAAAAGGTTTTAACATCACGCTACAACCCCTTTTTTTTTTTTTTTTTTTTTGGGTGGGAAATCATCAAATGGCTCCTCCCGCTCTGGGCGGAGCGAGAGGGAGTGTCAGACTTTTACTGACTAAAACTCACCCGTGTTCCTTCCGTTGCCTGTGTGCTGGGGCCGCGATATCCCTTTCGGACAAACTCGCAACCCTGGCAGGCATTGGCCCTTACGGACCCCGTCAGTTGGTGCTGACATCTCTTTGAGGCGCGCGTGGAACACAACGCGCCGTCGACCCGGGCCTGGTCCTAATCGGACGGCGAGCTACCCATTGCCCACCGTCCGCAAGCCCGCGCCTACGGTGGCCGGAAGTCGGCTCGCGACTCCCGACGCCCGGGGCGTCTCCTGCGGCGACTAGGGGCGCGAGGGCGCGCATCTTGCATTTCCCTCGCGCGCTCCGCCTCCTCCTTCGCGAGCATTACTGCTTCGCAGAAGGAAGTGACGGCTTCCCATGCACTCTCGCTCCGGACCATGGCCTGAACCAGGGCCGGACGCGAGAGATCGCCGCTGCCGATCGCCTCCGTGAGGACACGGCGGTGCCCCGCCCAAGCCGGGCAGACCTCCACCGTATGCTCCACCGTGTCCTCCGGGCGATCCTCACAATGGTAACACCCGGGCGACGCTACTAACCCTAGGAGCTGCGCAAAATAAAAATTTTAATACGTAATAGGCTAAACATAACTGGTGAAATGTGGAGAAATACAGGCGTAATGCTGGGGTTGCGAGTTTGTCCGAAAGGGATATCGCGGCCCCGGCACTCAGGCAACGGAAGGAACACGGGTGGGTTTTAGTCAGTAAAAGTCTGACACGCCCTCTCGCTCCGCCCAGAGCGGGAGAAGTCATTTGATGATTTCCCATCCGCAAAAAAAAAAAAAAATATATCACGCTACGACTCCTAGAAGCTGCGCAAAATGAAAAAAAAAAGTCGGAAAGAATGCTAAGAAAAAACGAAGTAATAGCGCGGGTGGGCGACGCGATGCGACGCAATGGGTCGGGCTTCAAAATGTCACCCGGGCCGAGTCGCCGGCAGAAGGTAGTACTTACAATATAATGCGAACATAATTATAATAGGAATATGATTAACCTTTCAGCAAATTGTGACGTCACACGTCCTCGTAGCTGTGAAACAAATTTGAGGAAAGTTTCGTTATGTAAAAACGTAGGCACGGCAAGCTAGGTGAGAAAACTAGAAAAAAAAAAAAGACTTCATCCGCGTTGATATTGAGAGAAGAGATTTTACTGGATTTTTTTTCTTGTTTCTGTTTTTTAATAATCCCTCAGAGTATTTGTGGGTTTTTCTCAAATACAATTTACTGAATCACTAATTTCAAATTTGCCACAAAAAAAAAAAAGTTTTGCAAAAGATATTTTGCAATTCCCGAAACAACGTTCAACTCAAAGAGCTCAGTATTATTATAGTACTTATTCAAAAATCCCACCCATTTCTAACATTCGATCCACAGTGTGGCCACGAAGCCAGCGTTGCTCGTGTCCTTTTAACGCCACTAGCACTAGGCTAGCAAACAGGCAGATTCAAAATGGCGTGTATGTTATTTGTATTCGCCGCGAGCCCGCAATTTCACGTGCGCCGTACGCGGTCAGTGGACTCTGCTTAACGGTTAGGTGTGCACTGCCTTTCTGCGAAATTAAGGGTTCACACGTGTGACACCGGGATTATGTGGTGCATGCTGTGTGTGTTATGCATATTTTAAATCGTGTAATTTGGTAACGGTTCTTAATTTAAAAAAAAACTAACGTGCCTTAAAGTACCTAGTTGTATATTATTATGATATGTAAAATCTGACATCTCACCATAAGCAACATTAAAGGGGCGGCCTCTTCCGTGTAGTTTCTGACGGCCAACTCTAGCACCACCCGCGTTCATTGGACAAAGCGAATAGCGCGCGCTTCCCCGGCTTCCTGTAACACATTTCCGTAGCTTTTCACGAAATCTCTCCCACAGATTGCAGGAAAGCGAGACGAAAATTTTTACACATCAATATTATTTAGTTCTAGGTGATCATCATCATCTAAACCTTTTCTCTAATATGTCAGGGTCGGTTTCCAGTCTAACCAGATGCAGGTGAATATCAGTATTTCACAGGACTGACTGTCTATCCAATCTCCACAACCGGAGTTCTTGGTGTCGAATATTTTTCGGGTAGAAATCAAAAAGTTTTCTTTTCTGTGCGACTTTTCAGCTCACAATTAGTCATGCCATCAAATAATTATAATAGTCTTTTTATTTTTTAACAGCCATTATTACAGTATAAATAAGGACAGTACAGAAACTACGTAGTAAACATTCGAAACACACTCAAACAGGCGCGCTCATTGACCCTAAGCGATTGTCGCGGTGCTGTCAGTTGCGGGTGCCGTGTCGAGACAAATAGTCACCGCGATCTTTTTAAAAATGGAGTGTACTCGTAAGTAATTATTTCAACAGATAGGCCTACTTTCCATATCGTCAATATTTATATGGTGCTAGTATGTTACATTACATTCATCATTTCCATCATATCCTCTATTTGCTGACGGTTATGGAAACTAATTGGAGCCATACAAGGGCACTATTTTTGAAAACATAGATGCATAGGTTTGCTCTTAAGCTGAATCATCGTTAGTGATATAAATAGCCCAATGAAACACTCTGAAGCTCATAGAAACAAACGAAAGATGAGGGGGTGCTAACCCCACTACCTTAGGGAAACAGTTGAGAAGAGAGATAGAGAAATATCGGGAACAACATCTTTTTCTTTTCGTCTTAAAATCCCCTAACAACAACAAAACAAGTACTGTTTAGGTATTAAATAATGATTTTTATTTTCATCTTTATCCAAATAATATGTGGACAAAACTATCTATGCAAATCAACTAGTACACGGCACCCCGACCACCAGTGGTACAGTGACCTGAATTGACTGAATTACGTATTCTAGCTACGCGGTCAGTCGGTGTGCGACTGTCAATGAAATTTTGAGAGACCGGTTGGTACCATTTTTATTGAAGGCAGTTGGAGTTTTATTTCGACATGCGAAATGGAACACAATAAAATTTTAGTACACAAACTATGTTGGGATTCTAGTTTAACCGAATGCAGTTGAATACCAGTATTTTACATGGAGCCGTGCCTATCTGACTTCCACAACCCAGTAGTGTAATACGATAATCCTTAGTAAGGCTGATTATCAGATTTTCGGACTTCCGACTATCCGTAACGATTTTATCAAAGATCTTCAAATGACAGCCAACAGTTTAATGTGCTTTCCCAGGCCCGGAGGGGTCTCGATATGTTATGGATGGTCACCCATCCACGGACTTACCTCAGCAAGCGTAGCTTAACCTTCGATTGACCCGTGCGGCTGTTATTATATAGCCACGAGCCCCTCCAATTTGAGGAAATTATAGGTGTTTATAAAGTAAACGCGTCGGTTATTCAGTGCAGACTAACTTTATTATAGTACATTCAAATGACAAAAAAGTTTCACATTCTATACTTACCGTAGATGTCGGTAGTAGGTACATTTTGATATCAATTACAACAGTTTAGAATCTACATTCTAAACATGTTCAATCATTTTCACCTACGAGATTTTCTATAGAGAAAAATAAGCCATTGTTTTTCATTTTTCATCAGGCAGTTCTGCTTCGGCTTACGCCAAAATTAAAGAGTACTTTTGCCAAAAGTGAACGCGTATTCGCACCACGATCGCTTTTGGTTAGGACGCGGCCTAATAATCATAATAATAATCATAAATCTTTATTTACATTATGCCGGCTGTAGTTGAAAACCAGCGCTGGGGCTGTCTCGCATAGGGTCGCAGCATTGTGCTGAGCGATGGCCGTTTTGCGTGAACGAGACGCATATTTTCCCCCAACTTGTTTTTTTGTTTTTTTTTGTTTTCTATATTTGCGTCATATTTACAATTAAACGTATTTTCTTTTTTACATTTAATACATTGCGGCCTAATAATCATAATCATAAATCTTTATTTACATTTAATCCATTGTCTTTAATTTATTAGCCGTATAGTCAGTTGGAACCGTATATTAAAAAAAATTGTGACTATAGATAGATAAACTACGTTCGCAATTAATTTGCCAAACATGTAAACAAACACGAGTTTTAGGAAAAACAACTGTAACTCTAACACATAAGGTTCAGTTTGCGCTACAGCTTCATATTTTTTATGACTTTTTCAACGGTACTAGTCGGTCTAAAATAAATTTTATTTACACTTGCATAAAGTTGATGTTTGTCTAACTGGAAAACTCATGTTTGTTTACATGTTTGGCAAATAAATTCCGAAAGCAGATTAGATTCGCACGTCTAAACTTTAACTACGAGTAACTCGGATATCTATAGAATGGATAAATGAATCCAATAAAGATAGATATACAAAATCAACGAAAAAAGCATCCAGAGCCTTTCAAAACCTCTCATTTACACCTCCATTACAAAGATATTACACCTCATATTCCTCTTATTCCCTCCTCCATCGAATCTCGTTGGAAATTTCCAATTTTCCTCACATTATGTTTCCTAACTTAATTTCCTTGCTGCCATCACGAAATGCTTCGATTATTGCGCAGTTTTAAATTGAAACTGTCGTACAATAGAAATAGTGTTACCTCTCGTGCTGTGGTGGGCCATGAAACCAGCGGGTGCTTTTATAAAAATAATCATATTAAAATATAGTTTTCAATATTTTTGTTGGTTTATTGGCGTGTACTAGCTGACAAATACAGCAAGTAATTTAATTTAATATTTTGTGTTTTGTAATGTTAATTACTTTGCATACTATAATAAAAAGTATAGAATCAAAATTTTCAAACTAAACAGATAGTTTTGCTGCTGAGTAGTTTGTTGTGCCATTTCTTCTTCCCAGTAAAAGTACTAGGAAGTGGTGAAGGGCGGGCGTTTTGGGAGACTGTCTTATGTAATTTTGACGATCAAAAAGTGAACATATTCAGCCTAGCCTTGATTTAATTTGTCGGTAAAAATTACGAAGTAAAGCTAACAGTTTTATAAACAACAAAGGTTCATACATTGGTTTTGAATAATTATCATGGACATTAGGTAACTTTAAACATGTTTTATTTATAGTAAAAGCTATTATGCTAATGCTTCAGAGAAAGTAAGTATTTTTTTCTGTAGTTACCCTCGTCTTCAAGAAGACTGAGCAATATTCTCAGATGGTTAAATAAACCCAAATATGTTAACATGAGGTAGAAAGTAATGAGATTAATTTACTTTCAGAAACTTTGAGAAAATTCGAATAAAATAATAAAATATATTATTTTGGGTTCCAAATACATTGAAAAGTCAAGGTTGTTGGAGTTCAAGTATAAAACTTTTAAGAAGCAAATGCCGCATTCCATTTATCTCTTATGTCATAACTTTTAAACGCTTGTCATCTGAAATAGCTTTTGTTCAAAACAAACGCTACTAAGATAAATAGTCTTTTCTATATAAATAAGAAAATAACATTCTCTAAACGTGTATCAGTTTATTTGAACATTTTATTTCTGTCAAGAATTTAGATATAAATCATACTCTTTTTAAATATTTAATTAAGGGCACTGACATAAATAAGTGCTTGGGTTTTTGCCAAAAAATGTTCTTGCAAATACATGTCACATGAACCGTTATTATTTATTAAACAGGCAAAAAATTACATTGTATATTTTTTATTATTTACGCCCACAGTCTCCAATATTTTTCATTAAACTAAATAAAAGAAAATTATTTTCTTAAATGTTATTTGTAAATGTATCTAACTTAAATGTAATTTTTCAATGTCACTAAATGTTTTAGGGATAATAAACAAATTATCAGTTGTTAAAAAAGTGATAAAATATGTTTTTTTTTTTGATCATCCTAAATAGTTAAGATGGCAGTAAATGAAAGATGCGGCTTACGTCATTAGAGATGTTTAAGATATTTTTATGACTTCTGGAATGAGGATAAAAATTCTGCACAACGTCGTGTAGAGACTAAAAATAGAAAACAGAGCATTACGAATAGATTTAAGATTACAACACATTTCTCTGATACGAAAAAAATTGATTTATAAAATGAAAAAAAAAATTGCAGATATTAATTTGCTATTTATAGCTCCTCCTTATAACAGCAGTGATAGCCTAGTGGTGTGACCGTCGGACTGCCAAGTCATAGGTCTCGAGTTCGAACCCAAGGATTTATGTGCGTATTGTATAATTATCACTTGCTTTAAAAACGGTGAAGGAAAACATCGTGAGGAAACCAGCATACCTGAGAGATATTTCTTGACGGCATGTGAAGCCAAGTCAGAGGCCCATGGGCGGCTTTAAAACTCTGACACCAGGTTAGTTACTAACAACACGAAAAGAAGAAGAAGCTCCTCCAGATTCCTTTTGTTATCCAGCCTGTTTTCCTCGTACATAAATAGTGATATTTTTACTTTATTTTTCCAAATGAATAAGTACGCTCTATTTGCAGCCCTAAAACACCTGTATTTTACTAAAAGACACACTCCACAAACTTTTAAAACTAAAACTTTCTTTCAACGACACCATGATTTAAAAACTCTAAAACTTTACCAGACCTACTATTATACAATATTTCCTAGTCGACGCGACAATGCAAAAGTTTTCATATAAATCCGCTGGGTTTATGGCCCCACAGCGAGCTGCTCGTGCTGTTATTACTTGCTATGTTTCAAGCTATTGTGATGATTGGTACTCGTGAACTGCTTACTGAGCGGTATTTGGCGGACTTTGAAGCGAAATATTGAGTAAATGAAGTATCATTTCTGGATGTTCTTTTCGCCTATATAGGTAATGAAATTGGAATGGGTGAATCTGGGTCTGAACTGAGTGGCTGAAGCAATGTAGTAATAAAAATATTTTTAATCAAATTACTTACTTTGTGAAAGACTACTGTTAAGGGTCTGTGCACGAAAAAACCCTTTTTCGTCAATAACTTATAATTGTAAGAGCTTGAATTTTTTTAAATTTATTTTTTATTTTTTAAACATACTTGATATCTGAAGCCTGATTTTTTTATTTCTTGATAAGGTGTGCTAAATATTAGGTAAAAATACATTACTGACAGGGTTTAAAAATTATGGTTCTTTTAACATTATTTTTCTGGTATATTTTGTATTGAAGTTGAAAAAAGTGCAAAATCAAAAGTAGTTTCTTGTGAAACAGTGAACAAACGTGAGTCACGCGCCATGTTTCTGAAAACTTATTGCGAATATTTGTGCTTTTCCATGAATACTAAACTTATTTGAAAAATTCCTTTCAGCCACATGCAAAACAAAGAACTCGGCTTTTCAAATCACAAATAGTCTTGTTTAAATATTTTTTCCCTTTTTCACAACTAATGAACATTTTCAAAATCAGTTGATTACGTGCACGGCCTCTTAAGCAAACCTATTATTTTTGCCGCTAACCAGTGTTACCTTCGGCAGTGTTGCATTGTTTTTTTGTTTCGGTTTAATTATAGGTGCAGGTCATAGGTTTGAACCCAGACTGGCGCTTTACTTTGTGTAAATAATTTCATCACCACTGCTCTCAAAACGGTGAAGGAAAATATCGTGAGGAAACCGGCATGTCCTAGAACCAAAACATATCGAAGACATGTGACATCTACCAACCCGCACTGGGCCCGCGTGGTGGATTACGGCCCACTCCCTCTCACAGAGAGGAGGCCCAGTGTCCCAGTAGTGGGAATATTATCGGCTAATTATTTATGTATGTATGTATACAAGTGCTGATGAAATTATGAGTCAAATGAGGCTTATGGCGATACATAAAAAATCTTATATATAATCTATAGGTAGGTACCAATATTATTAAGGCACTGATATAAAGCGGCAGTTGTTTTTTTTATTATTTATTTATTAATTTCAGACAACAATATGGTCCAATTTGTTAGTAAAATACCTTATCACTAGTGTTAGTAGTACATAAAACATAAAAAATACAACAATAGCTGGTGACTGCGGCAGGATGTGCAGAGAACGATAAAGCAAGGAATATATATATGCTACCTGACCATTCTCCCCACATAGTGCCTCAGAAAAGGGTTGTAAGGGCTCTCCACCACTGTTTTCATAATGCTATTGTCACTGAACCGCGCTCTACGCATCTATGATGCGACTTTTTTGCGAATAACAGCATGGAAGCCGTCAGTTCGGTTCTGAGCAAACATCTCCGATGCGCTACAGAAACGGGGCAGTTTCAACAACATCCGGAAAACATTGTTGTATTGGATACGTAAGACATCTAGCGATCTTTTGGTGTAGCTTATTGTAGTGTTGGAGGTGCTCGTGGCTAAGTAACAACAGCCGCACTGGTCGATCCATCAGGTTAAGCTACGCTTGCCGGGGTTGGTCAGTGGATGGGTGACTTTACATACCGAGACTCCTCCGTGCCTCGGAAAGCACGTTAAGCCGTTGGTCCCGGCTGTCATTCGTGGATCTTTGACAGTCGTTACGAGTCGTCAGAAGCCCGAAAGTCTGACACTAGTCTTACCAAGGGGTATCGT
Source organism: Agrochola macilenta (assembly GCA_916701695.1). Taxonomy (NCBI): domain Eukaryota; kingdom Metazoa; phylum Arthropoda; class Insecta; order Lepidoptera; family Noctuidae; genus Agrochola; species Agrochola macilenta. The sequence goes on along the minus strand of OU753572.1, from coordinate 17,001,351 downwards.
ATTACCCAGTTACTGGGTTGTGGAGGTCAGATAGGCAGTCGCTCCACGTAAAATACTGGTATTCAGCTGCATTCGGTTAGACTGGAAGCCGACCCCAAAATAGTTGGGAAAAAGCTAGTCAGATTGATTTTTATTGTAGTGTCGGTAAATTAGAAATGGCAAAATGCACGTATATTAACTAGTTCGGCCGTAAAAACTGTGCAGTAAACTAAATAAAAATAAGTCGTAAGAAATATGAAAATGGGTAATAAAAAATTAAGCAGTAAAACGACTGAACGGGTAGTTATGTGTGGGCAGTTAACAAATTGGAATTATGTAATCAGTAAGAAATCTAACTTGGATGTAGGGCTCGCCGGCCGCTGCATTGGCACCACTCGCTTCGCTCGCTCGGCTCGCGCGCGGTTGGTCACAGTTCTAACCTAACCTAACCAATTTCGTCCCGGTTTAGTTACTGCGACCAATTCGGCTCGCGTGTGGTTTTCACAGTACCAACCTAACCCAAAAAGTATAAACTTTTTTTTTTTTTTTGTTTGAGGGTGGGAAATTATCAAATAACTTCTCCCGCTCTGGGTGGAGCAGGAGGGCGTGTCAGACTTTTACTGACTATAACCCACCCGTGTTCTTTCCGTTGCCTGTGTGCCGGGGCCGCGATATCCCTTTCGGACAAACTCGCATAAAGTACAAACTGCCGAACCATTTACCTATAATTAACTGGTCACACCAATATTTTTACTGGATATTCATTTATTACACTACTTGAGTAATTTTTGTAGTTGTACGATGAAATAACCGACTAATTTTCTTTTTATTACCTACTGCTCATGTTTTACTATCACACTAATTTATCAACCGTTGAAAAATAAAAGGACTGCTGGTAATTTTTTTGAAATGATGTTATTAAACTCCATAATGTTAAAATAACAGTTGTAAAAATTATTACCCAATTATATAGATTCCAAATTTGTGAGTAAATACAAAGGGGTAATCTTCAGAACTACTGATCCAATCTGATGACGCTTCCGAAAATTCTTTCACTAATCAGAAACTCGAGTATTGCTTGCGTATACAGTTATACTAACGAAGGGCGTTTCCATTAACCCGCAATAGTATAGCGTCCATACATGCAAAAAAAAAACATTACCTACTTATAAAAATATCTTTTTATATTTTTATAATAAAATACATATTCACGTAAAATATAATTGATACGTAAAAGAAACACTCTGTATACACGCGGTTGTCGCACTAATTGTCTTTCCACGTTGAGAGACAAGTGAGCGTATACAGAGTGTTTCTTTTACGTATCAATTAAATATTTTATGTGAATATGTTATTATAAAAATATAAAAAATCTTTACCTTTTATCTCGATATTCTCACGGTATCGAGGGAATATCGAGATATTATATATATTATATTATATATACTCGTATTAAAGATATTATTTATAGATAGATATAGATATTATAGAGATATATTATGTGGGTGAAACCGCGGGGCGTAGCTAGTATATGTTTCTGATTTTGGATGAATCATATCAATCAAACAATCAATCAATCATAGTCATAAACTTTTACGCATTATAAAACTTGCCTTTAGCTTCTGTAGTCCCCTTAAAACAAGAAATTTCACACGAATGAATTCGCGGGCATAAGTTAGTGAAGACTAAATTGGTGGTTTATCTTTACTATAACTATGAAAACTATAATAGAATTTTATAACAAATTATAATTGAAAGTGCTACTGACAAATGGTTCTCATCGGTTGCAAATTGTAAAACTTTACGATTTTAGTCAAATAAGTGATTTATTAACATTTTAGTTCAAACAAACTTTTGAATAATATTGATGAATGAGGTGGTTAGGATGGTTGATAAGCTGGTTTCGACCCGTTTTCGTAAAAGGTGAAATAAAGGTCAGTAGGCAGACGCGTCCTTGCCTCAACTAAAAAAAAAAAATTGCGGATTAATAAATTATGTGTTTTGAACGTGGAAGTATGGCAACGTTCAAAACAGGTTTTGTTTGTTTCGAGTGAGTTCTGGATCTATCATGCGTCCGTCTCATTTATTTGACAGTTTGGTTTCTGTTTCTGTTTTTGTTGTCTTGCAATTTAATTTAATTTATTAACTATTGACATAATTATTCATTATTATTATAATCTTACACAAATTTATTATATTTAAGTATACATATACACATTGCAGTATAAAACTGTCATCATCATCAGTTTACATCTGTCACCTCACACTTCAGGTCTAGTTGAAAACCAGCGTCAGGCACCAGTTGTCTGGCATTTTTGCTGAACTAGGCCTATTTGGCGCAGCCGCGAGGCACACTTTCCTGCTAATATGTTAGAACGCACTTTTACACTTTTTATTTGTTTTCTTTCTTTTTTAATTAGGTTTTATTTGTAGTAAAATAATTATGTTGTGTTGTGTGCCTCTTAGTCTGTGCTAAATAAATGTATTTTCTTTCTTTCTTTCTTTTTCTTTCACCTTATTACAAGAAACTGCGATTACCATACATCTGCCAAGCGTAATCATTTTATCGAATCACCCTCGACTTCTGTCAAATAAAATCTTGAAATCTTGTCTGAACTCTCGCACTAGACATAGTTTAACGCCAGTAGCAGCGAAACCGCAGTAGGTGAATTCAACTGGCTCGCGTTATATTCCGCTACTCGAATTTCGCGTGACATGACGCGAACCAGTTGAATTGAACTACTGCGGTTTCGCGGCGGAGATGTGCTACTGGGGTTAAAACTCTTTAGTGTTTTGCCTCTCTACAAAAAGCTCGTGATTATTTAAGTAGATCTATTTTTGATGAATGAATGTGAGCATCTTCCACCAACCAACCAACAACCTCTGCATAAGAGGCGAGGCGTTAACCAACTGGGCCGGATAACTTAGCTGGATTACGACATTCACTCGACACACTCATGATATAGTTATACAAAGTTTGTTCTCGTTACTGACTCGCTAATACATAATTTTCATACAAATTGCGTGTATCTATGTACTCAGTTAGTTTACTCTGTCAGTTGGTCAGTCTTGAAACTGTTTTCTATTTTTCTCCATAGTTTCTATTTCTCACTTCCCCGCTTGCCATTTGCAGTACAATTTGAAACGAGTACAACATGAGTGCATTTGTTATTTCGTCCTGACAAGGAGTGATCTCTCGTGAGCACTCGGTACAAATGTGGCGATAGTATGTGAGCTACGACTGTGGTCACTGGTGTACTGAATTGCATGCTCTGTGGCTTTGAAGTGCGCGGGAGAAGCGAATACATTGTGTTGATATCATATTTTTAAATTAGATAAAAAATGGCTGGCTTTCAAAAATTTTGGGGGATTTTTATGAAATAATACCGAAGTTACAGCAAGCAGATATTTGTCTTAACACTTGATAAGTCTTTAGGCGTCTCTTTCGCACATCAAAAATAGTTATTTTTTTATATAAATTAGTTATGCTTTTTTATTTCTCACTTCCCCACTAGCAATTTGAAACGAGTACAACATGAGTGCTTTTGCTATTTCGTCGTGACAAGGAGTGATCTCTCGCGGGCACTCGGTACAAATGTGGCGATGTTATGTGAGCTACGGCCGTGGTCACTGGTGTACTGTATTGCGTGCTCTGTGGCTTTGAAGTTCGCGGACGATACGGAGTTATATTTGTTTTCTTTTTTCAAATAATCCTTTCTCTGTGCCGTAGACGAGTAAATAAGTAGAAACAATTTAATATCGTTGCATTTAAGAGATGCACGTTTTCTAGCCGTTTAGAATACCTAGTGTTTTTTTGCGTTAGGTTTAAAATACAGTACCTCCTGCTGCTATCTCTGTTTGAAAAACTATTTACAACTCTTATATTTATTTTTATCTTGAGCATTTCGTTTAATTATTTTATTCGAATTGCTCTAAATGATACGTTATAGTTTGGTTGCTTCATTTGTTTTCTACGAAATATTGACACCGTTGTAGTTTGGTGAAAAAAATATTCGTCCAAATAATAGAAAACAATTGGTAAACGCCGCATTTGTTAACATAAAAATACTTTACTCATCTTGTTTTGAGGGCGTGTCAGACTTTGACTTAAACCCAGCCGTGTTCCTTCAATTGCCTGTACGTTGTCAGGGGCCACGGTATCCCTTACGGACTTTCCCGCGACCCCGGCAGGCATCAGTCCTAGAGGACCCCGTCAGTTGTGCTGAAATCTCTTTGAGGCGCGCGTGGAACACAACGCGCCGTCGACCCGGGCCTGGTCCTTATCGGACGGCGAGCTACCCATTGCTCACCGTCCTCAAATGAGTAGTTATACCTATTGCTGCGTGTTCCAACAAAATATTAATCCAGCAATCGCTCTCGCTCGTTTGCCAGCCCCACACTCCAGCTGTTAACCATCTAGTTTTCTGTTTTGTTTCACCAAAGACACTTGAAGTTTACCAACTGTTGGTTTGTTATCTGTGGCACTGCTGTGTTAGCTATGAAATGAGAGCGTGTCACTAATTGAGAACATTTTGTATACAGTGCGAAGTGTGGTATTATTTACTAGGTAATTTTTTGTTAGGAGTTACGAAGAGAAGGAAAGTTTGTAGAGATATTCGTCGTGATATTTTCCCTTAAGTTTTTGGCGATATTATTATATTAATACGTGAAGCAAAAACTTTGTTCCCCTTTTTACGAAAATTACGCAGACGGAGGAGTATGAAATTTGGCACAGTTGAAGTTTATATGGAGAAGGAGTGCAGAAAGCTAATATTTTCATAATAACATTAGAAATAGCGTTTGACACAAGATGGCTACCTTAGAATCATGCCATTTAAATGAATTATGGTCGAATTTCGACCTCTGGGCGACCACTATTTAGGATTAAGATCTTCAATCTTTTTTACGATATTTTTAACATCACCCCTGTATTTTTCGAAGGGATAGGCAGGAGTACACCTATAGTACCTCCACCCTCACAAACACACAGACTTTTTCAATTATAAATTATTGGTCAAAATTGTATCTAGTTTTTTTTTTTTTTTTTTTTTTTTTTCATTTATATTCTTTGAATTTTATGAAGGAAAGCTGACTAATTTAACTAGTCTCTTTCGTGATGTTAATGCCAAAGGTTAGCTAATAATACTAAGTTATAGGGAATTTATAGTGATTTTATATAAATGACTATCATCAGACGCCAATAATGCATACTCATACATTGAATGCAATACAACATTGTGTAACAGTTTTCTTCGGAAACAAAGCCTAATTGTTTCTAAAATAGAAAATAAATACTAAGCAATTTTATTCGAAATCAGAATCACACACAAGATTTTATCAGCCTTCAAAAATAGACGTCAATTCGATCATAGCATATTATAAGCACATTCAGCCTATAATGTTCTCACAGTGGCTGGGACATAGGTCTTCTCTTGAGAGGGAGTGTGTAATCTACCACGCGAGCCCAGTGCGGGTTGGTAGATGTCACATGTCTTCGAATTTTTGGTTCTAGGACATGCCGCTTTCCTCACGATGTTTTCTTTCACCGTTTTGAGAGCAGTTAAGAATGCGGCGCAGGATGAATTGTCCATACAAACGTAATACCAAAATCATTTGCAATTTGAGCATATTTCCACCATATTATGTTGTTATTCGGATTGAGACAGTATTTATCTAGTCCTGTACGTCTTTTTTTTTTTTTTTAAACTTACCTGAAATGAAATTAAAGCGAATTGAATTTCATACATTTTTACAGCGTAAATTACATGTTTTCATATTTTTCGTAAGTCGGGGCCGTTATCACTGGGCCACTGCTCTGCCCTGCTAAGCCGAAAGGCTCTCTGAGATACGGCCTTTTAGTTTTTTTTATACCATTCAATAGCTATAACAATTTCGCATCTAATGGTATAAGCCAAATATCGCTATCTAACTTAAAACATAAAAAAAACCACTAAGATTTTTTTTATAACCTTAAATTACAATTTACAAAAAGTATTTATTCTCAAAACTTACTCCGATTGAGATAGCGCCTTTCGGCTTAGTAGGGCAGTACTGCTCTTCGAGAAATTTTGCATTTTGATCATTATCATTAAACTAAAATCATAGTACTTCCTAAAGCAAGATTACTATCAGTAACTTTACCTGTCCCTTGTAATAGTTTAAAAACGGTCATAGAAGACACAGGGGTACTTTCTTACTTATGTTGTCGACCGTACGGTCGACAACATAAGTTGCTTTACTTTTTTTACGTTACGTTACGTTACTTTACGTTATTTATTACAAAAGTTTTTGTGTATGTTTAAATTGGTGATAATATTAGTCTAGGTTATGCTCAATTTTCTGTGTGATGCTCTCAGACCAAATAAAAAACCAAGACATAGTGGCGCTGCGAACAATACAGTGAAGCATGCCAAAACTACACCTCCGCTCTGTGCATACACGCTCACACGCACACATTTACAACCATTTACATTCAAACTAAACCTCATTAAGTGCACACATGTTTACAAAACCGGCTTCACGTCACTGTTGACAGCGCTGTCTTGGTTTTTTATTTGATCTGAGGTTCACTCCAGACCAAGCCTTATCTAGAATTATGTATGAGCTTCTTATACGGGCTTGATTTATTAAAAAAGAGTCGCTCTAAATCTAAGATGAAAATTATAATTTGCCAGTCACGTCCGACTCAGAATCGCATTTTTAGCGTTCGATCCTGCAACTGAAATTATACATAAACTTTCTATAGTTCTTCTTTTTCTTATCTTCTTTTTTCTTAATTTACGACACAATTTCCCAAACCAATTTCCATTTTAATATCTGCTTCTGACGTTACTGCACCTTTTTATTTTTATACTTCAAGCGACTTCTGTTCCCAACTGTACAAGGAGACCATTAATTCAGTTCATCCACAGGAAGCTGGGCGCAGGTGCCGCCATCTTGGCGATGTACAATAAACGTCAAATGCATTACGTAGGCACACTGTGTAGACCATTAATATTAAAAGGAGTTGGTTATAAGGTAGCTTGAGATGTGTTGATGTTGATAGTTTTAGCTAATGAAATCAATAAATAAGCTTTATTTCTTCCATAACATACATGGTAGTTGACACTTTAAATAATATAATTGTTAGTTGTAGTTTAGTAGTTTGCTTAAGAGGGCTTATTCTGAAGGTGGGCAACGTCGCAAATATATGTCAAATATTTCACTGTTTTGATTAATTTAGCAATATTACTGTGTGGAAATAAAAAATGTGGCTAACTAGCGAACTAGAATATTGATTATGAAATGCAATAATTAATATCGTAACACCGAATGTTTAGTTTTAGATGTAAAAAAACTATTTGGAAACTTTCCAAAATATGCGTTTATTACACCTAAAATGGGTGCATCATCAAATTCAATCATATAATTGCAATTCATTATTAATATTCTAGTTCGCTAGCTAACCACATTTCTTATTTCTATTCAGTAATATTGCTATATGAATCAAAACAGGTAAATATTTGACAGTTATTTGCGACGTTGCCAACTTTTAGGATTGTTAAGTCAAGTTGTTAGTATAATTCGTTTGAAGTTTTTGGGTTTAGACATGAACCCCATCATGGATGCCTCTTCTAGAATTTTCCATTTAGTTCGGTCTTTTCCTATTTCTATCTTTTCGATGGATCGACGATATCACCCAAATAGCCTGCTATTTGGGTGATATCGTCGATCCATCGAAAAGATGTTTATTAGGTCTATCAATGTTCCTCTTTCCTTCTACGGAGCAATTGCGAGCAATGGGTTTCATTTTGACAATTCAAAAATATTCATTGCGTTATTTACGTCATTGAGTTGTCAAATTTTTCGAACATAATTATGAAGCAATGGCCTTCAAAATGATTCAGACTATGATTGAAAGTGTGTTACACAATTAGGGTGTTGGTCCTTTCCGTTTTGAGGTTTTTTAGGCAAGTAACGGGTACAGGTGCCGCCATCTTGGCGATGTACAATAAACTTAACGTCAAACGCATTACGTAAGCACCGCCCGCACCGTGCAGACGATTAATTTTGAAAAGAGTTGGTCCTTATGTAGCTTAAAATGTGCTGATGTTGTTAATTTTGCTGATGAAAATAGGGATTTAATTAATGTGGTTTTAGTAAAAGGAAATCTCTTTATAACTGACTTAAAACAGGAGGATTTTATTAATTCAAGAGTTTTTTTGTATGTATGTTCAGCGATATCGAGATATAGATAAAGATTCTTTGCCCAAAGAATTAGCATTGCCATTCAACGTGGAAATGCTGCCAGTCTTCTGGGCACGTTTCCGGATGACAGCGATGCGGACGAGAACTTCAACGCCTCCTTTTTTATTTGTACAGTTAGTTAGTTAATCTTTTAATTTAGTACCTAGTTTAAATAGTTGTGTTAAAAATTTATAGGTAAAACGTGCAAAATAAAAAAATACATCCCTGTGTTAACCTCGTTATTTAGATAACTTTTACACAAAACAAAAAATACAAAAAAAAACACTACAAAATGTAGTGTAGTGTTTATTTCGTTTCTTTTTTACCATTTTAAGGAGCCCTTGGCAAAGATAGCCATTTTTAAAAGTGACGTGGTTACTCAATTTTAATTTCTATTGATGACATTAAAATTAAAAAGCCATGTGTAGTAAAAGCAGTTATTGAACGGCTTGTTGACATTCAGATAGACAGCCGGCCATGACATAACATGACATCAAATTTTTTGGGCTCCTAGTTTAACAATGGAACCCAGAAAATCACGGTAACTATCCATATTTTATGTACCTAGCTTTAACAATTCTAGAGCGGCCAAAGTCATCGTTTTAGCTGGTTATAAATCAAGACATAAGGAATAATAGGGCAAATGATTAATTTGAGCTATTCATTTTCTTTGTTTTTCTCCCCTCAAGCACATTTAGGTGAAAAACAAAACAGAATCTATCTCTTTTTATCAATCATCATCTGAATCCTTTTCTGAGCTATTTTCTCTATAAATATAATTCTTTCTTTCTGCTTTGGGGTCGGCTTCCAGTGTAACTAGATTCAGCTGAATATAATGAAACATTACAAATTAGAGGATTATATCCAAGATAAGAATGCTTGGAAACATGCTGGTCCTGATCCATAGAATAATCTAGAATCTAGGCAAACTCAAACTGGTTGCTAATTTAATTGTATAAAATTATATATTTTAATTTTATTATATGACATTGATTTTACATTCTGGGATTACTTCTCACTCACTGACTTATTATTTGTATTTTTTTTGGAAAATCGTCTTCTTTTACAATGTTTGGAAATATGTGAGCACCATGTATCTAGCATATAATTAATTTATCTGTCGTTGCTTCATTTTTAATTATTTTTACCTATTGTGGTATAGTAATTTGTTCTAGGTGCATCGTCTTCACAATAATATAATTATATAACTAATACACCTTTATAAAATATTGTAAAACATTTTAAAAGAGTAACGGTGGAGTTTCTTGCTCATTCTTCTCCATACGAAAACTAACTTTTGGAAGAGGCGACTAGAATCAATTCTATTTTCTTATAATTTTTGACGTTCAAAAGTGCCTTACAAGGGCCTATTTGAAATAAATTTTAGGGGTATGAGGAACAGGGTGTAAAGTTCACTCATCCCCCATAGAAAAGGGAGGATCCTCCGACCAGAAGGGTGTGATGTCTGGCGGGCAACTGCCCAGAGGTTTGCAGTTGGGAGATTCTATATATGTTTATCGCGCGGTAAACTCTAATTGCGCGATGCAGGATTTGTGACGTCAGGATGTTGTGTGACGTCAGGTCTTTGATGCGTAGTTCGCATGTAGCGATGTAGATGCCGCTACAAATGATTCGACTTTGACTTTATTCTACATGGAGCGACCGTTCTCTATCTATCGATATAAATGAAAAATCTAGTTTTTAGGGTTCCGTACCCGAAGGGTGCCAAACGGAACCCTCTTACTAAGCCTCCGCTGTCCGTCTTCTCGTCCATCCGTCCGTCAGCAGGCTGTATCTCATGAACCGTAATAGGTAGACAGTTGCAATTTTCACAGATTGTGTATTCTTGACTTTTCACTAATATTATATAGGCGAAAGTGAGTGAGTTTATTTTTTATTTTTTACTCTTTCATGCTAAAACGACTGAACGGATTTGTATGAAATTTAGCACATGTGTAGACCATGACCTGAGTTAGGACATATCATATTTTTTATACCGATATTCCCACGGGATCGAGACTTATGTGGGTGTAACCGTTGGGGCAAACTAGTTTCTATATTAAAATTTAATTAACCCATACAACGTGATTTTTTAAACTAAAGTATACCAAAAATAATGTATTGTTAAATATTGTACGGTGGTATGGAATCCTTCGTGTGCAAGTCTGACTCACAGGACTTTTTATAAAATCCCATAATTTTTTTCTTAGCTTCAGAGAGTCGGAGGATATAGGAGAAATTACAAAATTAATAGTAATACTACGGGGCGGAATGAAAATATGTTTGCTAAGACACTCGCAAGCTCGCAGGCTACGAGGAGAAATACAGGAAATTATACAGAAGATGAATACATTATTTATATTCAGAAGTGAGATATAATAAAAAAATAATGTTTTGTATAGTTGCAACACTGCAATTTTGTAATAAATTACTATGAAAACTCATATCTGTCGTGTTATTTAAAAATGGAACTAAGTTTTAACTTCAACACATGGCAACCAAGGATGCAGTATTATCAAAGATTTTATAAAAAAATCGAACTGGCTAGCAAATTAAGCTGTTTTAAAGTAAAGAAGAAACGAATAAACATATTGGTACATTGGAATTTAAGTATATAATCAATTTATTCAGTTTAAATTACCGCGCATTGTTTGAGAAAAGTACTATACAAGCCTTGGCCGCAACCAGGCATTGATGGAATCACGTATGTTACGAATTTTGCTTTTATAGAATAACATGTGTCATACCAAAATCACGCTTCACCGCTGCACCTTCCATGTAGCCAAACCTTATTACAGCACTTTCAAAAACCAACCTGCAACTACAACTCATAAGCGAAACGCTCATAAAACGCAATGTATAAATAACAATATTTCACAAAGACACCTGCACTTCTGCTCACCCCTTTCCAATGTCACAGGTGAAGTCGTTCTGTATAAATATTTCCAGGCTACTAAATTATTCATGGTTCTTGCAGCGCCATCTCGCGGATGCAAATATTGAGAGTCCAATGGTTGCATCCGTATGCCTGGGGGCTGAGGGATGAGTTACAAGCGATAGCGTTTCCAAACAAGACTTCTTTTTTTCATATTGAAACTTTAATTTATTATTAAGTCCTGAATCCATAACTGACATATGCCCACAATAAAGATATTTTGAATTTGAATTTTGAAAAAAACTTTTTCGTTTCAAAGGTACAGCTATGTTTAATATATTTTTTGGGCCCAGTAGCTGGTCACATTTTATGTGGCGTCAGAGGCGAGGTGAACGGCCATTTGGGATGGCAGATGGGGCAAAGTCTATTCAGGAGCACCGCACTCGCTCGTAAGATGTAGAGCTTTACACCGTGTTCCGTATACCTCAATAACTAAGTAAGGAGGTGGAGATTTCTTAAGGTTTTAATCGGGACTAAGATATCCTGCAGTTCTTATATCATTCCCTATAAGGAGATAAGGGCAGTTATCTTTGCTACTGATACATCTGATGATGTCGGAATGTTGTATAAGTATATGCTATTTGCACAGTTAACTTTACTTACGCGATGCAGGATTTGAGTGACGTCAGGACTTCGATGAGTAGTTTGCTTGTGGCGTAGTAGATAGAGATAGAGCGCCGCATAGTCATCTGCTTTTGACTTGCACCACACTCAACCTGTAAAATAAGTACCAGTTTATTTACACTCGGCTCAAGACGTTCCTGAAATTTATGTTGAGCATTAATTTGAGCATTTATTGCGACGTAGGCTTATCTTAGCAAATTAGTAATGACTATGTACGTTTCTTATGTACGTACGTATGGTGGCGTATCGTAACCAATTGGTCGCGTGGGGCTTTATCGGTTAGGTACAAGAATAGGCCTTCATATCTCTAGAAAAGTTTTGAGAATGAATGTGGATAACCAAATAGAAGACCAGAACGATGGTGGGATTTGAATGAAGATGATGCTATGGCTTAAAAGGGGGTGAATAGGCACTGAGATGACGATTGATAGTGATGATTAACAAAATACCCGACTGTAAAAACCAAAATTCAATAGATTATAATGCTTATTTTTCTCTGTTTTTACCGTAACAAACTCCCCAGCAGTACAGCTGTCTGTTCAGTTGGATAATAGTAGGATAGTCAATCTGCCTAGCCTTTTCCCAACTATGTTGGGCTCGGCTTCCAGTCTAACCGGATGCAGCTGAATACCAGTATTTTACATGGAGCGACTGCCTATCTGACCTCCACAACCCAGTAACTGGGTAATACGATACCCCTTGGTAAGACTGGTGTCAGACTTTCGGGCTTCTGACGACTCGTAACGACTGTCAAAGATCCACGAATGACAGCCGGGACCAACGGCTTAACGTGCTTTCCGAGGCACGGAGGATTTTCGGTATGTAAAGATGGTCACCCATCCACTGACCTACCCCGGCAAGCGTAGCTTAACCTGATGGATCGACCAGTGCGGCTGTTGTTACTTAGCCACGAGTTCTCTCAATAATCTATCTTAATAGTAGGATAGTATAGGAAATAAATTGGGAGACGGGCAGCGATGGTGATGAGGTAAATAACAGTGATGTGTGCCTTTGATGTTGTTGTCAGATCTTAGACATTAAAACAGGTTATCCTATCCTGATTTGTTAGTCGTTAAACGCGTGGTTGTTCTTCTTCTTCATGTGGTTAGAGTGATTAACCTGGTGTCAGAGTTTTAAAACCTTCCATGGGCCGTTGAATTAGCTTCACATGCCATCGAGAAATATCACTCAGGAATGCCGGTTTCCTCATGATGTTTTTTTCCTTCACAGTTTTTGAAGCATGTGATAATTATATGAGTCGCTAAACGCGTAAACTGACAACAACGAAATAAAACCGGTACCAATTTAAAGCTAAACATTTTATACTCTCACTTACAAATAACCTAAAAAAATCATAAAAACTGCCCTTCCCCACAAAACCCTTAACTTTTAATAGCGTAACATAAAAAAAGAATCAGCCTTTTCAAGTAACATCTTAATTTGTAGCTCAAATTATCTTTTTTTCCGTTAACAAACCCTCCGTAACATGCTTTAAATTTATGCGCGCGAAAACCGCCCAGAACGGTGTTTGGCGTAAAATATCGGCTTCATTAATATTTTCCTTAAGTAAGAGGAACCCTTTACGTAAATGGTGGTAGAAGGGTCGGCAGGAGCTCTTTAAATTCCAGTCTATCCTGTAAAATCGCACCCTGAAAACTTAGGTCGAGTGAGCTGTCAATTGTGTTACCTATAAAGGGATGAAGAACAGGGTGTAAAGTTCACTCATCCTCCATAGAAACAGAGGATCCTCTAACTAGACGGTCTAGTGGGCAACTGCCCAACGATTTTTGTCGGAAAGTTATATGTGACGGCGCGTCTAAAGGTTTTACGACGTCAAACTTAGGGAGTTGATTTTAAACCGATTATGACAGCTGTCAACTTGACGTAACCCTGTGTACTCAAGATCGAAAGAATGGATCGAACCCGGCATTGATTAATGGCAAATGAGATATTGGTAATCATTGTAACTACCCGTGCAGGGCAGTGAGTTGATTGATATGCGCTCGCAACTCACTGACTCGGGAGAACGTTGTTTACATTATTGTTCATTCCCTAATGTGATTAGAGATTTGTGATTATTCAGAAGATTATTGTGATACATATAATTACATCTCCTCGCCCGGATACCCACGTATACGAGACAATAAGACCTCTTCTGATAAAGGTGACGTATTGCCTTTGTGTATTATGCTAGTTGCACGGTAAACCCTACTTGCGCGATGCAGGATTTGTGTGACGTCAGGTATTTGATACGTAAACGTGCGACAATCTGAGAAGCCCGATTTGACACCTATCAAAATATTTTGTGTGTGACGGGAAAAAAAAAACGTTTGCTTTAATAACCGATTCTTGTGACGTATCGATTTATCATACTTAGATTTTGTAATCGACAATTTACCTACATTGTTGAAAACTGATTCTCGAAGCATATCTTTTTATTTCACGTCATCATCATGATCACGACCGCGACGTGTAAATAACTAAATTCTCTTTTGTAAAAAAAATATTCACTTTCGTCACTTCGGATGATCCAGAAAAATGTATATACCTATCATAAGTTGAACTGTCTTCGTCGATTACCATTATAATAAATTCATTTTCCATCATATTGTCTATATGTACATCTCTTCTAAAGTCTTCCGTTATAATTTTCTTTCGATCGATTTTGTGTTTATATGTTTAAACATTTAATAATACAGTAATTATACGTTTTTCTCTTTTCTTAATGTAATGTTTGTAAAAGTACTTATAGAGTTTTCAGTATATCGATTTTATTCAGTCAAAAACGACTTAAAACGGTCACAACACTACAGCAACGAACCCAATGACATGACATTGTAATAACGTTTTGTCGGAATATGAATCAACGATTAATTCGTGTTTTTAACTACGTTTTTCCAATGTAAAGCGAGACTTGGTGCTTAGGAATGATACTCATTGTTATAGTGTATGGATAACATAGTGATTCATTAGGATAATTAATTTGATATTTCGATTTCTTACGTAGACGTTCATATAAAGTTATCGCGGCATAAATGAGAAACGTCAAATCGGGCTTCTTAGATTGTCACAGTCGACAGTGTGTCGATGTGACAGTGTCAATCCCTCTAGCATCGGGTAGAATGCCAGCTCACTTCAAGCTCACTTCACCAAGTTTTTACGGTGAGCTCTTTACATGATAGTCTGGCTACTTACTCATCATGAATGAAAGTGGTATTGAATACACTTGAGGATAACAATTATTTTGAGGTTTCAATTGATAAGAGAAATAAGGAAAAGCTTAGGAGCTTAGCAAGAATAAATCTCCATAACACTATTTTGTGCGTGTTGACCAGTCAGGTATAATGAATTGTGTAGCAAATTGATAGCCTCCGCCAATTTACAACAGTCAAAGAGTAACTGACCGACTCCTTGGCAAATCAAAAGACAGCTCATAGTAAAAAATGCTGTGGAAATACGTTCGCTTGTGTGGTGAGTATCTATGGTAGGCTGAGGAATGATATCATAAGGCAACGGTGCGGTTTAATAGAAGATGTAGTGACAAAAATTGAAACGAGTATGCTCAAGGTCTTTTCATACATCCTCTTGAGAGGACGAATGAAAGGCGAGTAACAAAAGGTATTTACAATGCAGAGGCGAGTGGATACGCTAGGAAGGGACGCCCTAGGAAAAGATACACTGACCTTATTGGTGATTTTCAGAAAGATCAGGTGCGTAGTCGCAACCAGCGTGCGTAGGACCAGATTTTTGAATGTAAAAGAAGCAAAAAGAGTATGTAAGAATCGTAGCAGCTGACGATCTGTAGTTTCCTTCTATCCCCATCGGAAGTAAGCGTGAGTTTATATATATCTAACCACCGTAAGGACTATTCTTGCTTGCAGCGCGCAGCGGCTATAGAACCGGGCCGGTAACAGATGTGGTCATGTGTTCCCGGGATTTGGTTTTGAAACTGGTTAGATAATTATGAACTTCTTTTATAATTAATGGTTTGAGTTACAAATCAATCATCGTAACATCAACATAGAAGATCGAGGTAATAATTCAGTTTCATCTAATGTGCCTTATGGTATGTACTTAAGTGTCAATATTCAAACATCATGATTAATGACGTTTCAATCAATATTACCTACACTTGATTAGTAGTAGAACAAATCGCTTGCCACAGTTCAATTGAATATCAACCTTACCACCAACAATCAAGCTTCAAAATCACTTGCAACAAACAGATTATTCTAGACCAAACACTATTTGGATTAACTCAATCTGTACTGAACTTAATTCGGTTACAGATAAGGTTCGATGTCGTCTGCAGTGGACATGATTATGCAACTGTAATGAGGAGTTTCAATTATATCGGTCTGTTTAGATCATTAGTGGCTCTATAATTTATGGGCGATTGTAAATTGAGTATTACGTCATCGGAATAGTTAAGTACGTCATGTGATGTTATTGAATTTGAGATGCATGAATTACATAATTAGGCTATAATGTTCTCACTGCTGGGTCATAGGCCTCCTCTCTTCCAGAGGGTGTGGGCTATAATCCATCACGCGGGCCCAGTGCGGGTTGGTAGAGGTCACATGTCTTCGAATTTTTGGTTCTAGGACATGCCGGTTTCCTCACGATGTTTTCCTTCACCGTTTTGAGAGCGGTGGTGATGAAATTATTGACACAAAGTAAAGCACCTGCCTGGGTCCATGACCTACAACTTGTAAGTCGAGGCCGTACCACTGAGCCACCACTGATCTATCGAATTAATTAACTATATGAAAATCAATTACCTCAATATTCAGAAATACCATCACCATCTGCCTAACCTCACCACACCTACGTTAGGATCGGCATCCAGTCTAACCAGATGCAGCTGAATACCAGAGTTTACATGGAGTGACTGCCTATCTGAACCCCACATCCCAGTAACTGGTTACCACAATACCCCTTGTTTGGTAAGACTTTCAGGTTTCTGACGAGTCGTAACGACTGTAAAAATGATATATACGAAAGACAGCCGGGCTCAACGTGGGACAGAGGTGTCTCAGTATGTAATTGACGGTCACCAGTGCAGCTTAACCGGTTGTATCTCCAAAAAAAGAAAGGTTCATTTATTCAAGCCCCGAGGTTTGACACTGCCGTGCGCTTTACGTCACTTTCGACATTTTTCAGAATTTTTTAGTGTTACCTGTAATTTTTTGATTATTTTAGGTCTAGTTGACGAGAATATCCGTAAGGCCATAGATACTCGCATCAGAAACAGCTTGTGGTCATGTTCTGATGGAACCAGAGGAAAGCTACTCGGTCATTGGACCCCATTGGTACCCTTTATGTACGGAACCCTAAAAACAATATTAATATGCCCATACAATTATTGTCATTAGATACTTTTAAATAACTAACCAAAAATATTTTTTACACGTATCTATCTTTAGGGGCATCCGCTTCCTAAGTAGAATAAAAATAAAGTTTTGTACAACTGGACTTTTGTTACCTGGATGCCCTGGATCTCTCGGCATGGGATATGTTACACATCGTCCATTTATTTTCTGTGCCAACTGTTCGAATGTCATCTCTACGATTCGCCTGTAATGCACCAAAAACAAGTACGTACTGATTCAGATTTACATGAATTTATATTCGTCTATCCGATCCAGCTGCTTCCTCAATTTTGACTACCTACTATTTTGTGGTTTTACATAGTATGGCCACAGATTAGTACAGATGGTTCACTCCGCAAAATCATTTAATTATAAAGCGAATCTTGTTACGACACAATAAAGTGCAATTCAGGTCGCACAGCGCTAATTACTTAATTACTATTAGAAGTAGGTTTGTAATATTTAAGCAAAATTATTCGTTTTACTTGGGAATCGGTGGGGAATTGGGCATTGAATTGTATTACAATATTAAGCCAACGGCATTTTAAACTTAGGCACCTGTCCCACCCCCGCGCCGGCGGCGGCGTTTAACGCGAAAAAAACTGCTAGTTTTTGCTTCATTTTCAGAATCAAACAAGTCAACATCACCCTACAGTCAAACCAGGAACATACACTGTAAGCAAAAAGTGACAGACGACCAAACAATTCATATCGCACACAATTATACATATCTCGTCGAAATGTTTGTGAGTTTATATCTGGAGCTTCCGTCTCACCGTGTCGCTAAATAACGGCTTACAGTGTAAGGAATTGTGTGAATTCAGCGAGTGAAGTGGGGCGATACAAAGTTACATTCCCAGAGCACGGTAGCGTCTAGAGACGGCAGTACTAATAAAGTTCGTGGCGTTGGATTTGCGCTGAGCGCATAACTTCTGTCGAGGGCCGCTTTTAACCCAAGTCCACACGGGCGGTTTTTCCCGCGCTCTGGATTTCCAACGCACTAAGTTGAACATACAACAGTGTGTTTTTTGACGCGCTGAGATGCGCTCTGTTGCATTCTTAATGCTCGGTTCAACACCGAGAGTTGAGTACCTAGAGCGCGATAAAATCCCGCTCGATATTTTTAGAAAGAAACTCGAAAATCGAGTAGATAACAAAACAATAACGAGCACAAAACAGAAATAGTCGGCAGCTGCTGGCACGTCATGACTGTGACAAGAAGGCTTCCTCTCAGCATGATGCTGTGCTTCGCGTGTGGGCGCGTGTTTTACGCCCGTGGGTACGGGTCAGTTTCTACGTCATTTAGGGTTGTCAACCCTGATATGTAATATAGTATCCTGCCTATTAAGAGGCCTAAATACTTATATTTCTCAAGAAAAAATATAGTAGGCGAAACTACAATATTTTCATTTCAATACAATACAAAATCCCGAGATGGTCGCAATAGGGCTAGAAATAATCTAATAAAAGCAGAATTTATGGTATTTTGTAACCTTAATTTAGAGTATAAAAATTGCTATGATTGCTCGAGACAAATAAAAAAAAACCTGTTAATAAAAGTTCAAAGTAGCAAAAAATATAATATGCATTTAAAGAATAAAAATATTTTTGAAACAAAGCTACTATATTTTTAGAGGCAATGGCTTGGAAAATATTGTATTAGATAAAAAAAACCTGTTAATAAAGGTTCAAAGTAGCAAAAAATATAATATGCATTTAAAGAATAAAAATATTTTTGGAACAAAGCTACTATATTTTTAGAGGCAATGGCTTGGAAAATATTGTATTAGATAAAGTTGGCAACCCCAACGTCATTACATTAGTGTTGTACTGCGACTAAGGCCCTTCGTTCGCAAGGCTACGCAAATGTTCGATACCCGACGATTTTGGTCTCTGAGCGACTACCGCAATACAAATTCATAGAAATCCGTACACAGGCACGCGTGGCTGACACATGAATTTGTATTGCGGTAGTCGCTCAGAGACCAAAATCGTTGGGTATCGAAGATTTGCGTAGCCTTGTGGTTACGCAAATCTTCGATTAGTACGGAGGGCCTAAACGGTGACCCGCATTGGTTTCTATGAAAAGCGTTTACACTGACAGTGCCGCCTCTAGCAGTGGCCGGCGAGAAGTCTCCGTGCTCTGTGGTTACATTCTATTTTGACACTGACAGTGCCGCCTCTAGTAGTGGCCAGCGAGAAGTCTCCGTGCTCTGTGGTTACATTCTATTTTGACACTGACAGTGCCGCCTCTAGCAGTGGCCGGCGAGAAGTCTCCGTGCTCTGTGGTTACATTCTATTTTGACACTGACAGTGCCGCCTCTAGCAGTGGCCGGCGAGAAGTCTCCGTGCTCTGTGGTTACATTCTATTTTGACACTGACAGTGCCGCCTCTAGCAGTGGCCGGCGAGAAGTCTCCGTGCTCTGTGGTTACATTCTATTTTGACACTGACAGTGCCGCCTCTAGCAGTGGCCGGCGAGAAGTCTCCGTGCTCTGTGGTTACATTCTATTTTGACACTGACAGTGCCGCCTCTAGCAGTGACCGGCGAGAAGTCTCCGTGCTCTGTGGTTACATTCTATTTTGACACTGACAGTGCCGCCTCTAGCAGTGGCCGGCGAGAAGTCTCCGTGCTCTGTGGTTACATTCTATTTTGACACTGACAGTGCCGCCTCTAGCAGTGGCCGGCGAGAAGTCTCCGTGCTCTGTGGTTACATTCTATTTTGATGTTATTATTGGATTTATATTTTGTATGAGAGGAGTTTTGTAGAAATGATAGGTGAACAATGTTAATTTTTTTATATCTTTTTCAGTGAGATTTGCTTGCATGTTTCATGATTATACTTTTAGTTTTAGATCCAAATAGTGTATTGATCAAAGATTTAACTAAATCCTTGATAATTGGCAGCACATCTGCTATTGAAGTAATGTAATTTAGGTATTTTAGATTATTTAGGTCCTACACGATATATTTTTTTTAACAGATTTTTCGTTAGCGGTGTCAAACATTAATTTATTTGGAAACTAAATAATATTCATGAAGTTGATACAATATTGTTATATATTTTTACCTGAATTCCTATTTGTGGTATTTAAAAACTTAGATTTATGGTGAATACAGGAGCTAAACGCAAATTTTATAATGCTTAAAAGTAGCATCCACTTCAGTACACAAAATTAGAACAATATATGATATTCTTCAAGATATTGCTAGTTAGATAGTGTGTTGAAAACATAATACAACTTATTTGATACAATAGAAAAAAAAAAAACACGAAGTAACTTAAAAAATCTTTTAACGATTATTAACCATATACGAGTACATGCAATCATTCAGATTTTTTGTCAGATTATTCTACAAGCAACATTTACTAACGTAGTAGTGTTTTATTTTTTTAGTCCAATCAATAGATTTTCTGTAAATAGGTATTTGCTTCAGTTTGCAATAAATTACCAGCGTTGTGTCATCGCGCTTCAGTTTTTTTCTATGCAGTCCGACATGACCACGCTTTAGCTGTTCACTAAAACACGTTTTGTAATAAGGAGGATAAAGGTTTTAGACCACTGACATGTAATAAAATGTTACTCGTCAAACATAAAACCTCAGTTACTTTATGAGCACGTAAATCTTAATCTATTTAGATTTACAAGCAGTACCCGACATTTAACCAGATTTTCCACAATTTTAACCGAAACGCTAAACTATAACTTAGCCGTAAATAACGTTAAACTGAGGTTAGCTAATAAATTGTAAACGTCATGTTCAACGTCTAGCGACCGCTCAAGACCAGTTTCAGATAAATATCTGACAAATTGTTGCTCGGCTATTAATTTTGATGTTAAACTTGTGTTTTCTGGTCAATGAAATTGTTTATTCTGTAAATAGGATATCGTAATCACTATTACAAGTTATATTAAAAAAAATATAAGCTAGACGAGGTCGACGTTTCCTATCTGACTACTCTGAGAAGAAAGGCCGAAACAATCTCAGAGATCGCAGTCTCTTTTAAAGTCCAGACATAATCTTGGTCAGGTCATATGAGGACCATGTAGATTAGTGGTCTTTTGAGGAAAAAAGCACACAGATTTGAGTGGACCTGTCCAGTCAGTGCAAGCATTTGTCAGTAATCGTGGAGCTCAACTCAGAACTCACGAAGAACACGTCAGATGTAGGTGTTTTACACGTTTCCTGTTTAGCAGTGACTTTAATTACAGAGTTGTCATGACTTGAAATGTGTAAATGACCAGTTTAGTGTTTCAAATTAGATGGGTAGCTCTGGACACGCAATGGGTCCTAACTAAATCAATCCACTCAGCCTATCGCAGTCCACTGCTGGGCCTCTCCCAGTCTGCGCCACAACACTGCCTTCCGTATCCAGTCTATCCCAGACACCATTTGAAGATCGTCAGTCCACATAGTTGGGGGGCTTCCCACACTACACTTGCTGCTACGCGGTCTCCACTCCAAGACTCGTCTGCTCCACCGGCCATCGGTCCTTTGACAAACATGGCCAGCCCACTGCCACTTCACCTTGCTCACTCTGCAAGCTATCGTAGCATAATAACAGACAATCTTGGCATAATCCCTTAGATGCCCTTTATTCAGATGTGATAGGATCGGCCATTTTTATTCAGATATGGAAGTAATAGATTTGGAAAACTTTTAAAACTATTCCAAATCAAAAATCTTATCTGACTAAACATATTAATATGTCCCTTGTTTGCCACGTTTGAAACGCAATACGTCAGATTTTAACTGCCATCCGAATATAAATTGTTCATATTTAAATGCGTCAAATAATATTATTTTAACAGCATGCGGCAAATGCTTTACTGCGGCAGTTTCTAGCTATTTCGAGTGTAAATAGATGTAGGTACAGTAAAAGCTGTTTGGTATAAAATAATAAAACCGGCCAAGTGCAAGTCGGACTCGCACACGAACGGTTTAAAAAAAAAGCTACAAAAAGCACGTTTCTTGTATGGGATACCCTTTAATTTATAACTTTATCTTATTTTTATTTATAGTGGCAATAGAGATACACAATCTGTGAAAAATTGAACTGTCGACCTATTCGGTTCGTGGGATACAGCCCGCTGACAGACAGACGGACAGCGGAGGCTTATTAATAGGGTGCTGTTTGGTTCCCTTCGGATACGGTACCCTAATAAAATAAGACTATTATTATCCCACTGCAAGGCGCAGTCTTCTTGTCATTACAGAGAAGGCATGAGCATCGATCACCACGCTTGCTCAAGACGGGTTGGCGATTTCAGACTTATATAAAAATTACTAGCAACACTCGCTCCGGCTTCGCACGGGTAGCAGAGCATACATGCCAAAATTTTTTTTACTGTCGTGGTAGCCTGTTGTCTCGAGCATGTGGGCTAGACCAAAGTGTAACTGATGTTCATCCTATTTGGAGTATTTTACATCGTCATATTTCCGCCAATTTACACAAAACCTTAATGAAATATACACCTAAACCTTCCTCATAAATCACTTCGTCCATAGGTGAAAACCGTATGAAAATCCGTTCGGTAGTTTTTGAGTTTATCGCGTTCACACAGGCACACGCGGCGGAGAGACTTTGTTTTATAATATTGTAGTGATGTAGTGATAAGTACAGGTTTCCTCACGATGTTGTCCTTCACCGATGTCTGTGACGATCGACCCGTGCGGCTGTTATTATTTAGCCACAAGCCCCTAAACACAACAATAAAAATGAATATTGGCAATGTAGTGGAAAGATGAATATTTTTGCCTGTATACCTGTATAATAGCTTGTTGGACTACACATTAAAGACTCTCGAAAACAACAACAATTTTCATGAAAATTGTTGTTTGTGGAAGCATTTAGACTGTATAAATTAATGTGCATAGTGAACTATTACAGGTGAAACAACTAAAACTTTATTGCGATAGTTTTGTTGAATATTTCCATTGTTAATGTTATAAATGTTTTTTGAATACCGATCCACTAGAACAGTTGCCTAGCTATGCTATGTAAATCTGCCTATGTGTAACAGTTGAAATTTGGCGGGGTCAGATAGAAATATAGTAACCGAAAATTGTAATTAAAATATGAACGTGTAGTAAAATCAAAAAGAAAAATAAAAGAAATAAAGTATAAAGTTTATTTGGACATAGTTCGTGAAACACGAAACACAAATAAACAAAATAAAATTTTAAAATAATGTTAAAATATTGAAAAAAGTCGATTTCGGTCTGTTTAGGTCATGGCTAAGTAATAACAGCCGCACGGATCGATCCATCAGGTTAAGCTACGCTTGCCGGGGTTGGTCCGTGGATGGGTGACCATATTTACATACCGAGATTCCTCCGTGCCTCGGAAAGCACGTTAAGCTGTTGGTCTCGGCTGTCATTCGTGGATCTTTGATAGTCGTCATGGGTCGTCAGAAGCCTGAAAGTCTGACAACCAGTCTTACCAAGGGGTATAGTACTACCTAGTTACTGGGTTGTGGAGGTCAGATAGGCAGTCGCTCCATGTAAAATACTGGTATTCAGCTGCATCCAGTTAGACGAAGCTGACCCCAACATAGTTGGGATAAAGGCTAGGCTGATTGGTCTGTTTAGCTCAATTTCAACGCTGAACTCTTCTTCGTAGCACTCTTGTCAGAGCGGTCGTGGTCTTCATGTAGTTTCTTGTCCAGGGGCAGATGTGATTCGCCTCACGATTTCTCGCCATCTACTCCGATTTTTGGTGTTTTTAGTGCACTCATACACGGGCTCGCCCACTGCGGATTTGATTTGGTGGGTGAACGTCCGCGTGATCTACCAACGCTGAACTACCAACTAATAATAATACCCTTCCAGACCGTATTTCGGCCATAGCAGGCACAAACGTTTGCGCAGACACAGGTGCACTGTCTCTTCCCTCACTCTCATAGACCGTTAAGACGCCACGCAATCCGACACGACCGGAGAGAGATCAGGCGCAGGACCAACGGCTTATCGTACTTTCCGAGGCACGGGGGTAACACACTGGCAACTTAAAAACTCCGGGCTGTTACTATGAAATACTAACTAAAATTTAATACAAAGATTTTATACAATTAGGCGGAAAGATAAAAGACAGAGTGTGAAAGATTGAGACCTTAAAAAGGACATACCTACTCAAGGGTTGTAACCACTTTCATTCCGTAGTTCCGACACGCAGTCACGTTCACAGCTACAGTCCAGCAGTTGAGAGATTGCCGTCTTGACACCTGTCAGTTTCATACTAACGAATATGTGTTTTACGAATCAGATTCTTATTACTACTAGAAATTGTCTCACTGACAGGTGTCAGGAAAAAAAATACAATAGACGTAGTATATTTACGGTTTAAGAAATTTATTTCGCTCAAAAAGAATACAAAAATTCACTCCTATGAGGAAAAACATAATAAGTAAGATAAGCGATTGGTTTCGCCTGGTAATAAACTAAAATTATGGTATAAAAACGGTAAAAACTTATAATTCATACATGATTCAATTGGTGCTTTAACAGCCTTTTAAAAGTTGGAAGTGATTTCGATTCCTTAATTACTTTAGGTATAGAGTTCAACTCCTTCATATACGACAGTCCTTCTACCGTAGTTGGTCCTAAAGAACCCGACACGCAAGAAATCGATACGTGTTTCACCTCTCAACGAGGCATCCTCAGGCTGGCGATTGACTTGTTGCGAACCCGGACCCGATGAGTGGACACGTCAAGCGTCGAGAGCAGTGACGAGAGTTGCTGAGAGGTGAAACACGTGTCGATTTTTAACAGGGCTCTTTATAACTATTTAAGAACAATTACGCTGATTAGGTTACTAAATATACGTCGTCTATTGTATTTTATAATCACTGCGTGTTCAATACAACAACGCGTTTAGGGTGCTGCTGGGGCTACCACGTTTCTGCAGTGCTTCAACTATGTTCGCAGAGGCGCACACTGATGGGTTTCATGCTATTATAAGGAAGCAGTGTGCGTCGCTGCTGAGTCGTGTTAGGTCCAGTAGTAACAGTTTGTTAAGCGTGTTCGCCGACAGGTGGGACTCACCACTGCTGCGCCACTGGATACTTTTGCATACAGCACTGTGAGCAGTGGTCAGTTCTTCCCTGTCCTAATCTGTGTAACTGTGTCCTTAACTGTATTCTATTTTATGTGATGTTTTATTAATTTTTTATCAGAATTTGTTTTTAAATGTGTGTAGTAAGTATGTAATTATGGATTTTTAATCTGAAATAAATTTTATTATTATTACTATTTCTTTATTACATTTTTATACATACAAATTACATTTTTAAATATTTTTATGAAAAAGAAATAAAATTAAAAAAAAACATTTAAAAATATAAAAAGTAGTGGTGCATCGGCATCAGGAACAGGGTTCAAGGTGCCGGTGGTCAGGGCTCTAGAGAGAGGAATATTATTATTGATTTCCGCAAAGTCACGCCTGAGTCAATTAACTAGGTGTCAGGAAGCCAGGTCTCTCGACGCCCGTACTATGTAGTGTTATAAAAATAAAGCTTGTATTTATGAATGCGACCTATAAAAAAAAAAGAAAAGCCTTTGTATTTTATAGATCTCTTTTTAACCGTGCCTCGCCTCTTAAGAAATAATACGGCATAACTCAAGTACCTAAACCGTGATTGCGTTTTTGATAAAATCTTTTCGTAAAAGAAAACGGTGATATCTTTGGAACTAGGGATGGAAAGACACTTTTATCTTTCTCATATAATGTGTGTTTTATAGCCCGTTTCACACATAAGCTTTTTGTGGCAGAGTCTAAAAAAGTTGTAAGTATTTGATAATAAAATAGTATAGTATCTTTAAATATACATTATTGGGTAAAGAATAGTCCTCTAGAAGGCCTTGCTGGGGAGTTTGTTGCGCCACTTCTTCTTCCCAGCTAATGCACTAGGAAGTGGTGAAGGGTGGGCATACATAACGTTTTGGGGGACTGTCTCATGTAATTTTGACGTTCGAAAAGTGCTGATTCTCAGCCTAGTTTGAATAAATGACTTTTGAATTTTTTGGCCTTCTACAAGGTTGACCGATGACCTTGTGAAGGCCGCAGGAATCCGCTGGATGCGGGAAGTACAGAATCGGTCGAAGTGACGGTGTTTGGGGGAGGCCTTTGTCCAGCAGTGGACATCTTTCGGCTGAAGTGATGAATGATTATGATAGTCCTGTGAAACAGGAAGGTATTTTTTCTTATTCTTGAAATACATAACATCACGCCTTGCTACCCCGAAGGGTTGGGCAGAGCTGTACCTGTAGCACACCCACGTTTCCGCAGATACGTTTTCAAGTCCCATGTATGTAGCAATCTAAATTAAAAAAAAAAAAAAAAAAAAAAAATGGTTTCTCAATCTCTTGCAAGTCACCTATAGGACGGATCCTTCGATTCGTCGGTATACGGAAGTTTTATTTTTTTCTCTTTTAAATAACTATGTACTCCTTTTTTTTTCGTTTTCGTTTAGCATGCGTTCGTTTTCATACTCTGATGTCACTTCGTGGACAATAGTGTGGGTTATACGTTTTTTCGACTGTATTATAACTAATTTTTGTAAATGTATAACTGTTTTTTGTCCCAAATAAAAATTAAAAAAAAAAAAATAATAGGGGGTGAGCCTATTGCCATTGCGGGCACAAATCCAGACTCCGGGCCACTTGAAATACATCTTAAGAATAAAAGGTTACTATCAGAACCCCGTTCTAATATTGCTGGATACGAGAGTTAACTTTTACCAAATGTGGAATGGTGATGTCAAATAAGGTTTAAACACAAACAGCCCCCGATATCACCAAAGCTAGTTGGAAGTAGAAAAATACATTGAAACAGCACCTTAATTCCGTATAACACACTTTGACATTTTTTATTTATTTACATTGTTAAGTTACTTCATAGGTTTGAAAAATTCGTGTGCTCAACAACGTAAATAACGCAAGGAACGTGGGTGAACTGTCGAAATGAAATGAATCCGATCAATTTTATGTGTGTTTCGGAATTACCGTGCAGAACATTCTCTGAATACACAATAGGGTTGTTGACCGGGGAAAAAAAGACTATTTAGTCCGTCAGTCAGATAATAAAGAAACATTAGACACGTATTTTTTGCTTTATCAAATTAATAAAAAATGGTTTAGATAAAACGCATTAAAGTTGGGGAGTGGGGCCCGCTACGTCACAAGTCAGTATAAAATCTATCGGCTGGTGACGTCATGATACATTTTAACGCATTGCCTACTCAATGTATTTCCGTAATCTTTGATTACGTAAAAACACAAAAAATACATGTTCAATATTTTTTAATAATTTACCCGACAGACTACAAAATATTTTTTTGTCAACATCTCTATTAAGAGCGTATATTCTGAAGGTGGGCAACGTCGCAAATAGATGTCAAATATTTCACTGTTTTGATTAATTTAGCAATATTACTGTGTGGAAATAAAAAATGTGGCTAACTAGCGAACTAGAATATTGATTATGAAATGCAATAATTAATATCGTAACACCGAATGCTTAGTTTTAGTTGTAAAAAAACTATTTGGAAACTTTTAAAATGCGTTTTTCACACCTAAAATGGGTGCAACATGAAATTCAATGTTATAATTGCAATTCATTATTAATATTCCAGTTCGCTAGTTAGCCACATTTCTTACTTCCAATAAGTAATATTGCTATATGAATCAAAACAGGTAAATATTTGACAGTTATTTGCGACGTTGGCAAATTTTAGGATAAACCCTCTTAAATTTTGGGAGTGGGGCCCGCTACGTCACAAGTCAGTATAAAATCTATCGACCGGTGACGTCATGCTAAATTTTAACGCTTATTTTTTTTGTCAATATCTCTATTAAGAAACAATACTATCATACTGTCTCGTTGCCTCGTTGATCCAGTGGTCGCAAGCGCTACTGCTGAGCATTCGGTCCTGTGTTCGATTTCCAGGTCAGGCAAATTGTTATTGGGTTTTTCTATCTGTAATTTCTCAGTAGCAACCCGGAGTCTAGACTTGTGCCCGGTTGATGGCAATAGGCTCGCCCCCTATTACATGGAACTTAAAACATAACTGGCAAAATGTGATTGTTCTATACGTACACCTCTGCCTAACTTTTGCGGGGAAACATGGCTATGTTAATATATACGTACAAAACTAGATACCTATAACATTTCACAAACAAAATCCAGGCCAGAACATAGAATAAAATAAAACAATATATTAAGAAATGTTCTGGAAAGGAACCATACCGCCCGCGGCTTGCATCGGAAACTATAAAATTTAATATTGCAAGCCCCGCTTGCGTTATTTTTATTTCAGCTTGCTCACTCGCGTGGTTTCACTCTGTTTTTAGGGTTCCTTAAGAGTCCAAAAAATCCCAATGGGGAAGAAAACCGGAAAATAAGTCCCCCGTACTGCCTCATTTGTCTGTCTAGTGGTCGCAAGCACTACACTGAGGATAAGATTAATCGATTAATTCTCGATTCGAGAAAAGTTTGAATCCAAACAAGAAACGTCGATAAAATTCAATTTCTTAAACGTTTTATGATGTTTAAAGAGATATACACTAGCGTCTCAATACCTGTATTTTATGTACATGATGAGACTACTTGTCTGATCTCCACAATCTAGCTTGGTAACACGGTAACCCTTGGTAAGACTGGTTGTCAGACTTTTGGGCTTATGAGTACCTGTAACGACTGTCAAAGATCCACGAATGACACCCGGCGCCAACAGCTTAACGTTCATTCCGAGGCGCGGCGGAGTCTCGATATGTAATGGATGGTTACCTATCCACGAACCGACCGCGGCAAGTGTAGCTTAGCTAACCTTCGATCGAACCGTTATTATTTAAAATAATAATACAAATACTGATATCACAGACATGATTGTGTCTTGGTACGGAACCGATCATACACGAGTACGACACACACTTGACCGGTTTTTTCCCAATATTCCATGCTTACCTGGGATGGAAGAAAAACATCGCATATGAGAGATGGTGGAGGCTGCAGGTGTTAAACTCTGATATGAATGAATGACGTTATGTATCGTTGGTGATAAAATATTGTTGTATGGAAATCACTTAAGTAACAATATTTTGTAAGGATATTATTGTATTAATTTTCTCTACGGTGGAAATTAGTAGGTACCTACTTATTTTTAAGGTAAAACTATTGGTACTGCATTTACGCAATACCAATACTTTTAAAATGTTATGTTAAATGTGTTGTTTTTAGGTTTACCTACTAATTTTTAAGACAGTTAAATGTATTGGTTTTGCATACAGGTAATTGTTTGTAGATACTGTCTTTGAAAGGCACAAATAATATTGGAATAAGGTAAAAAAAATCTAGATTTATCAAATATTGTTGTTCAGCTATTTGCAGAAGTTTTTCAAAATTGTGTCTATACAACTCTTTAAATAATATAAGTACAGGAGGTTCCATTTTCAGCTTATTTTTACATTTAATTTTTTATGTATTGGTAAGTAAGTACTCAAAAATATTCGATGGAATTCTACATAAAAAATTAAGTAAAGTAAAAACATTAAAATTACAATAAATATGGAGAAAGTATTGGTATCTAAATAAGCACAGCCTGTAACTAGGGCAAAATTGTATAAAAAATAAAAAATAACGTAAAATATTTTGGTTATTTTTTTACTACTATCAAGAAATAAAAAAATAAAAACAAGTTCCGTTTCACAAAATAATCACTTTCGCGGCTAATCTACAAAATCCCCACCACCAACACTAATAGGTCAACGCAATAAATTCAATAAAATTTTCATCAACCACAAACACTTGCAGAGCTATAACAATCACAGCATACAAACTCCGAAATAGCCGGGCAATTTGGATAATGTCCAAGTGCATATTTTGATTTAATGCAACAGCATTTGCAGTAAGGAGGATTTCGCTTAATTTATGACTCTTAAGATAATATTGAGATATCTAGTATCCGGGTTGATAAAAAGATAAAGAAATATGAATCTAAAGGCGCGTACAGACATCGCCAGGCGTGTGCCGCGAATGATTTGCCATGTATGTCATAAGCCGCAAATACATAAATACATGCCCTGCGTTGTATTAAACTAAAATGCAATGCCAATGCAATTCATTTTGACATTTTTCAACGATATTCATTGCGTTATAATTACATTGTCGGACTGACGAATTTTTCAAACATTATGAAGCAATTGACTATGAATTTCCTTCAGATTATGATTGAGTGTGTTACAGAATTGACTTGCTGTAACTTCCAAAAAATTATACAAGTAGCTAACATGCCATTGGAGATAGGCGACGCCAATTATTATTTTCATAATTATGTGTTACATGCGTGGCTCATGCATGCTCATGCCTCGCGCTGTTTGTATGCTTTAAAGCTCAATGAATCGCCACATCAACAAAGCCGCAGGGACGGATGCCCCGTCCATACAGCCGGAGTCATACATGGCAAACCATTCGCGTCGTATGCCTCGCGATGTCTGTAGCATAATCAGCCTGCAACGTTTCCATTGTTGTGACAAAGTCCTCCTGTCTGTGAGAAGGAATGGGCCCTCATCCAACACGCAGGCACATTGTGGGTTGGTGAATGTCACATGTCTTCGAATTTTTGTTCACTTTTCATTCGTTCACGTTAAGCGGTTGTTCCCGGCTGTCATTCTTCAGATCTTTGACATTCATTACGGGTAGCCAAAAGTCTGATCCGGTTAGACTGGAAGCCGACCGTAACATAGTTGGAAAAAGGCTAGGCAGATTGAGTGGACATGCCGGTTTCCTTGCGATGTCTGTACGCTGCTTAATGTATCAGATGTTTTCTATCCAGGAAGATTTATGTCTGGACTGTGGACGCCATTATTTCGATATTGGCTGCAATTCTATTTGTTGGAATTTTTATTTTATTCTTGCAATATTTCTTTGAAATAATTTTGACGTGGTGAACAACTGTGGCTTTAAAGCCACCTTTTATTTCATTTCTAGCACAATTTTTACGAGAATTAGTGCTCATACACACGAGTCGACAGCTGCATTTGCGTCTGCCGTTGACGCGTGCCGCTCGTTTGAAGAGCACTTACTCAACCATTGTTCAAAATAATTAATTTTTAAGAGTGGAGTACTTTTTATCAATCAAATATCAACACCACGACTATGGTCCCCGAGGTGAGTTGCAGACAAAGTGAGGGTGTGCGCGTGTCTATAGTACTGTAACAACTTATAGAAGAAGGTCATAAGTCAAATCGACGTGTCACTCTATTGCTTTGTGAGATCGCTAATGGACTAATGAACGCCACTGTACCTACTAAGGGCCGAGTCACACCGGAATGGCAGCGGCCGGCAGCGGCTGCCAGCGCCCGCCAGCGGCCTCCGGCGTCGCCGCTGGCGGCCTCGCGCGACCTCCAGATCCCACGTGCCTAGTCTCCTCTTGACTAGTTTTGTTTCTACATTATATACATGCGGCCGCCCGCGGTGTCGCGAGCGGCATGGGTGTTCTTATCAGACGGCATCGCGTCGCCGCTTGTCAGCGTGTATGTAATGTAGAAACAAAACTAGTCAAGAGGAGACTAGGCACGTGGGATCTGGAGGTCGCGCGAGGCCGCCAGCGGCGACGCCGGAGGCCGCTGGCGGCCGCTGGCAGCCGCTGCCGGCCACTGCCATTCCGGTGTTACTCGACCCTTATAGTAGACCCGCATTTTGTACCCAGTTATGTTTAAGTCCCATGTAACAGGGGCCGAGCCTATTGCCATCAACTGGGCGTAAATCCTGACTTGGAGCTACTTATAAAATCCATTGAAAATTACACTAAACAGAGTGGTTTGAAAGATACCGGGGAAAATCCTTTGCCTATTGCAGTGGGACACAAATAGACAGACTAAGAAAAAACAACATACCAACATAACTTCAGGAACAGACTTCAATGTCGGTGGCCCAATATGATAGAGGTTCTAGAGAAGGTCCTCCATGAATCGGCACATATTGTAAAACTAGAATACGGTACGTATTGTAAACCCGTGTCCGGCAGTACCGTTTCATTTCATATAATTATGTTCGTCGCGAATGTATGTTTTTTTTTTTTTTTTTTTTATGTATGTCCGCCGATTTCTCCATCAATATTGTGGACCGATTTTGAAAATTCTTTTTTTTTATGAAAGGGTACCTATACTCCCGAGTTGGTCCCATATAAATTTTATTAACTTTGCTTGGATGGTTTTTGAGTAAGCTTCAATAATACGTATTTTACCCGCATAGTACATGTGGATGATAATTATGATGACAACTTCCTGTCACTGTTATTTACATATCAGGTACTGGTATTCAAATTTGTGTAGTGTACAACAACTAAAAAGTGAAAAATAACAACTATTTACAACAAAAAAAAACCACTGGCTTCCAAAAAAAAACACTACAAAGTGAAAAATAACTTTAATTTCAGAATTCGGTGGCAAAAAAACGATAATTCAAAACCAAAGACACCGAGTTCCGAAATTAAAGTTATTTTTCACTTTGTAGTGTTTATTTTTTTGGTAGTCATATTTTTTTTTTTTCAAGTTTTTTTATTGTAATTACCAACAATAAAAAATAGTCTGTGTGTATGTAGGTAGTCTGTGATCAACTCAAACTCATCAACGTTCGTCAATTTCCTAAAACAATATTAGGTATAATAATAGTTATGTACTGAACTAACTCGTGGCCCTTAGCGCACTAAAGCTGTTTAGTCGCTCTAAACTTGATGAAAGCTTATGTTGCGTGCGCGTGGGAGCTGGAGTGGGAACCTAAGTACGGCAGTATAAGCGGTTTTGTGTCGCAAGTGTAAGCGGTAACGGATAGTGCCAACAATATGAAACATGCATGACATTAGAAAAAGCATTGGCGACTAAAAATACTATTTTTTGACCGCCCCGCCGCACAGTGGATCGAAAAGAGGTTAAAATTTAAAGTGTCAGTTTTATGCTTCAAACGGTTTCTAATTATAGCCAGTATCATGCATGAATATAGCATAGGAAACAATCTGGTAGGCAATTTGGCAACTTATATTTTTATTGCAAAAAAAAACGTATGGAGCTAATGATGTTACTATTTATTTACCTATGATTTTTTGACATTATGGGACTTATTTTATTGCTTCATGTAAATGTTTTCCGACACAATATTTATTAAAATGATTTATGAATTTATGAATTTTTGCATCATTTAAGTTTAATAACAGGTACTTCAGAGAAGGGAAAAAATTAAAAATGATAAGAAATTACATGAAAGTGAAACAACTCTAGATAAACTACTCATAAATACAATAAAAGTATAAAAGGGTATGTACCAAGCTGCCTAGCCTTTTCCCAACTATATTGGGGTCGGCTTCCAGTCTAATCCGGTTAGACTGGAAGCCGACCCCAATATAGTACCCAATATAGACCCAGCTGGATACCGGTATTTTACATGGAGCGACTGCCTATCTGACCTCCACAAC
The DNA here is from genome assembly GCA_916701695.1 of Agrochola macilenta. Taxonomy (NCBI): domain Eukaryota; kingdom Metazoa; phylum Arthropoda; class Insecta; order Lepidoptera; family Noctuidae; genus Agrochola; species Agrochola macilenta. The sequence goes on along the minus strand of OU753572.1, from coordinate 16,967,747 downwards.
CCAGTAACTGGGTAATACGATACCCCTTGGTAAGACTGGTTGTCAGACTTTTGGGCTTCTGACGACCCGTAAAGACTGTCAAAGATCCACGAATGACACCCGGGGCCAACAGATTAACGTGCTATCCGAGGCACAGAGGAGTCTTGTTAGGTAAAGATGGTCACCCATCCACAGACCAACCCCATATAAGGGTATGTACCGTAGGTATTTTATTTTTCTTTCCGGACAGCTCTAACACTCGGTCAAGTGGCGTAGGTATATTACGGACGAGAAAGGACACAAAGTAATAACAACTGTCAAGCGCGGTGATTAAGTGCAATTTAGCCTGCGCGTTGGGAGGAAGTGATTTTATAGGCTATTATAAAAGCGGCTTTCTTCGAGATCAAACGACTGCTTCTTTTGTACGTTAGTACTAGTATTATTTATTCTGTGCTTCCGTAGAGACGAGTAGTTATCGATTCCTTTACGAAAGGGTACGTCCAATGTCCAGCGCACCTTGGTCATTACCATAAACCTTGGTGATTTTCGGTATACTCTCCAGATTTTTTTTTCCGTAAAATTTAAGGAAGTACCGAAAATCACTTATCACCAAGTCCATCATTCAAAGACCGCTTTTACTGTAGATAATGGAATAAAATCGCTACATCTCCTCCATCACACCCGTATCAAACCTTCAAATGCCACGCTTGGTTGCGAAGCTAAAAGATCTCTTTGAAGTTTAACAATTTATATGAACATGTGTGTGCAGCAGGCGGCGGAAAGCGCTCACTATTTTAATTGTTCTGTACGGTGGAACACATGCCCTGCCATTTTGAGATTTTTATTTTGTTTAGTTGGGCTTATGAATGCAATATTCTAATTTTTTTATGTTCACTGTTTTTCCTTACGTGTTCCTACAGTTTCACTAGTGACTATGTCGTGAGATAAACTCATTACGTAAGGCCAAGTCCTAACTGAAAGTGACGCAAGTACGCGATCGTCGCGATTGTTTATCTGAATAAATTATGACGTACTCCCGCTACCAATCAAGTCGCGTTTGTACGTCATAATTCACAAAAACGAGTGCGATGATAACTTTCGAAAGCGACTTGTTTCGGTTAGGACATGGGGTAAAAGCTCTGTTTGAGTTCGACACTAGTTGGGTGATTCCGAAATAAACACGAGAGCTTCAAGATTTTTTTTTGGGTGGTAAGTAAATACCTTACCTAAATGTGTGAGTAAAATATGATAAATGATTTTATTTCAGTAAGTAGGCTTGTACAAACACTTGTACACGTCAATCATATTTTAAAAACTAGTTGAGGTCAGTTCCTTCTGACTATGCTGAGAAGTAAGGCCGAAACAAACTCAGAGGTCGCAGTCTCTTTTAAAGTCCAGACATAATCTAGATTAGTGTCTGAAATGGTCTTTTGATTAAAGAACCACATAGATTGAGTGGACCTGTCCAATCAGCACACGCATTTGTCAGTAATCGTGCTGCTCAACTCAGAACTTATAGAGATCAACTAGCTCAGTAGGTAGGTATAGCCATCGTCAACAATAGAAATAAACAAACAAAACTTTTATTTTTCATCAAAATGCAATTATTCTGCTAGTCACGCATTGACCTTTAAAAATACCCTAAACATAAAACTAGAACACGACAAATAAAATATTTACGAAAATATTTCATTAAAACTTATCGCTCACTCGAATATAAACCGCCACACTCTACTAAAAAGACCGAATGAATGAATGAACGAACAAGTGAATATAAGCGTTTGTGAACAACGCACCGCTTGTTAGTCAAACGAACGAACGCACTGAATGAATGAACGCAAATAATTATCAAAGGAGACATTGTTTTGGTATGCTTTTGTAACTAAATAAACATGAATGGGGCATGAGTCACGAGTGAAGGTTTTGTGCTAAACTAACGTAATACAAAAGGTTTTGTGAACAAAAGAAGAAAGAACAAGTAAGATGAAGAGAAGTCTTGAGAAAATACAATGACTCTTCACAGTAACGTGCCTATTACAGCTTTGTTTTCATAAAAGAGCCTTCTGGCGGTACTAAGCGTTTGTCCAGTGTACACTGGACGTGTAGGAAATCTGCTGTGCTATCAACCTGCTGACTGAAGGGCCAACCCCGCCGCACTTTAACCAATAGAGAAATTCCTAATTTATAATAAAGTAGCGACCCCGCCGGCTTCGCACAATGTTAATAATATTGCGGGGCCTATAAAAAAATTAAAAGGATCTCCATGATCTGTTAGTAAACAAGTGCTACTACTCTATAAGACTTCATAACAGACAAATCACTTCTCCAATACAGTCGTCCTCAGTCATGATGCGTCCACGTCCACTGTAGTTGTGTACCTACCTAAATTCGCTCTGTTTTTGTTTTTATCTTTTTTTATAATTTAATTCCTGTGTAACCTATGATCCACAATAAAGATATTTGATTGATTAATTGATGTATTATACATATAAACCTTTCTCTTGAATCACTCTATCTTTTGCTGAAAACTGGATTAAAATCCGTTTGAGTAGTTTAAGAGCGTTTATTCTGAAAGTAGGCAACGTCTCAAAAAGATGTCAAATTTTTCGCTCGTTTGATTACTTTGGCAATATTACTGTATGGAAATAAGAAATGTGGCTAACTAGCGAACTAGAATATTACAAAATGAACTGCAATTATAACATAGAATTTGATGTTGTAACCGTTTTAGGTGAAAAAAAGGCATTTGGAAAGTTTCCAAATACTTTATTTACAATGAAAATAATGTCGCAATATGAATATGCTAATAAAAGTTATGCAAAAACGTTATGCCAAACAATATTATGTCTTAAAATTTTATGCCAAGAGGGGGATTCCCCTTTTTTCCGGGCCTTGAGTTAAATGCAGCAACATCAGCTTATCACAGCAATATTGGAGAATAAACCTCATATCTTGCCATTACTCTCCCATTGCTGGGCAAAGAGGGGGGGGGGGGCCAAGTCCTTCCTGGTAAAATTCAAAACTCATTTATTCAAACTAGGCTGAGTAATAAAATTCATAACTCATTTATTCACAAAGTACTGGTTCTTTTCGAACGTCAAAATTACATAAGACTGTCCCCCAAAACGCCCACCCTTCACCACTTCCTAGTGCGTTAGCTGGGAAGAAGAAGTGGCGCAACAAACTCCCCAGCACCGCGGTACTATTTCCCGCGCTGTCTGGAACCCACCCTCATGGTACGCGTCTAAATCACCTCGCCACCCCTTTCTGGGCCGGCCTCGACGGGGCCTTTCATTTTCAGGGACCCATTTCATGAAGACTCTTGCCCAGCAGTCTTTAAGCATGCGGCTGACGTGACCCCCCTAATAGCATTTGAACGAAGCATCCATTTTGACATGAATGGGGCACATGTGAAGGTTTTCTTTTGTTTTGAAAAAAAAAATGTATTGAGAAAATGTACTTATTGTACTTTCTTTGATTGTGATATACTATTGATACAATGACTGATTGGTACATTACATACTATAATTTAAATATCGTTTCACTACCAACAGTTTTAGGGTTCCGTAGTAAACAAGGAACCCTTATAGTTTCACCATGTCCGTCTGCCTGTCTGTCTGTCTGTCCGTCTGTCTGTCTGCGGCTTAGCTCAGAGACGGTTAGTACGAGGAAGCTATAATTTGGCATATGTATACGTACCCCATGTTGTGGGGTATCGTTAGAAAGGTCGTTCAAAAATATTGAGTTTATGAAAGCCATTTTTGGATTCAGGGATCTCTTTGCGAAATATTAAGCTTTTAACTGATTTTTTTTGTTAGAGTCAAGTGTCCCCCTGCCAGCTAAATGGTTGTACTTGGATTTGTGAAAAAAATCACACAGCAGTAGTATAAATAACGAAATTAAAAGGAAAACTATCAGAGCTAAGTAGGCTGTACAGGTTAACGAGTAATAATCAACCAACTTAAATTTACGGTTAGAAAAACATGATCTCCCTTACGGAATGTATGGGAGATCATGTTTTTCAACTACAATGTTAAATTTGTTCTTGGGATAAATTCATCCCAACTACGGAACCCTTCGCCGGTTTTTCTTTAGTACATTTTCTACAAACCCTATACCAACAGGTTTTCTTTAACAAACTCTATGAATAAAAGCTTTTTTGTAAGTAAGTAGGTAGTACATTTTTTTTTTTTTGGGTGGGAAGTCATCAAATGACTCCTCCCGCTCTGGGCGGAGTGTCAGACTTTTACTGACTAAAACCCACCCGTGTTCCTTCCGTTGCCTGTGTGCCGGGGCCGCGATATCAAGTAGGTTGTACCTACACTCATATTCAAGAACTATTTTCGAAAGGCTTGATAGGTAGTATCATAAGTTTGTGGTATAATTTTACAAAATTCATGTGTTGATGTAATTGATGAATACTGCAGGTCAGTGCACGATCTCCCTGTAGCCAAAAACCCTAGGGTAACTTTTAATGGGTAACCTAGGCAAACTAAATAATTCCATAAAAATTCACACGAAATCTTATAATGGTTACGGAACTATCCTTAATTGACCGGCGCGGGCCACATCCGATCCCATCTGATGGCGTCCGAATGCGTCCGGTTTGGAGCGACGCTAACTCGATTGAACCAGTTGGAACTAGTTAGATCCGGCGGACAATATGGCGGACGGAAGTTCCGGGTCCATTTGATAGTTACAGGTATCATGTAGGTTTCTGGGAACTGGAGACGATAGTGTTTTTAGTTAAGGGGCATGCGCTAAAATAGCCCGCGAAATTAAAATTTTCTTTAGTTTTTTACATTTTACAGTTCAGTGTGAGGTTTTTTGTTGATTAAAATATGATTCGTGACCGTAACCAATATGGCTTTACATAATTATAATCATTACAATCAGCAATACAACTCCATAAGTAAGCACAATCGCCAAATGTCATGATTTCATGAAATAGTCATTCAATGCGATTATATGAACTTAGAGAGTTGTATTGATCAATACAACTCTCTAAGTTCATATAATCGCATTGAATCGCATTTTTATGATTATAATTCTATAAATAAATATTGGCCGCAAATCATATATATATATATAATCAATCATATATAGATCAACATACAACATGATACTGACCTGCAAATTGCAAAAAACGTAAGACAATTTGAATTTCGCGGGCTACCTTGACGCTTTCGCTTTAAAGTCGAGTGCTTTTTAGGGAAGTTTTTATTAAAAGGTCTTTCGGCTGCGGGAAGTCTGCCTGAAACTGTTCCCCGCTCGCTGCGTCGCCGTCGCAGTAGCCTATCATTTTTCCTCGCTGGGACACAGACCTCCTCTTTTCAAGAGGGAGTGGGCTGTAATGAAGCAGCCGAGTGCTGCAAGCAAGAATACTCCTTACGGTGGTTAGTTATATGGCTTTCCGCGATAGTACCTCACCTGTTAAATTTTGATTTTTGCAATAATATGATACTGCTGCATTCTTAGCTGGTAATTAGACTTGGCAATAGAAACCAGACCCCAAAAACATAATAATGAGTACCGTGTATTCAATGAGCTATCAAATTCACTGCTGGAATTAGGACCCGTAACTCCTCGCCGTTATTGCATTAAGTACGTGTGGTAACGCATTTACAGCTGGAGATGAGCAAAAACGCGGTCTCCGCAGTTCGATCCCGGACGAAAACTAATGGGTTTATTAATAATAATTACATTTGTTTTTAAATAGGGTGAACTGGGGTAAAAATTCACTATTGGGAGTTGGAACCCTTTACAGGATTCTTGGCTCAAATGCCAATTTCATGAACCTTTGAAATTTTCACAGATTGTGTATTTCTATTGCCACTATATCAACAAATAATAAAAATTTAATAAAGTTAATAATTAAAGGGAAGAAAACAAGGTAGACTACAAATTGGACTCATGACCTTGTGGAGGCCGCAGGTATCCGCTGGATGCGGGAAGCACAGAACCGGTGGAAGTGGCAGTGCTTGGGGGAGGCCTATCTCCAGCAGTGGACGTCTTTTGGCTGAAATGATGATGATGAATGGGTATCAATGTAAGCATGGTCTATTGGTCTATGACGCTACCCACTCAAAGTAATTTGTTACAAACTCAAATAACCAATTGGTTATTTGAGTTTGTAATTACGTAATACATTTTCGTAGACGATTAAGACTAATCAGTTTCATTTTGACAGTTCAACAACATTCATTGCGTTATTTACGTTGTTGAACAGACTTTGATAATCGAACTTGTGAATCAATGGATTAGCAATATTTTTCTTTTTCAGTGATTGATCTTGTATTACGCAATTAGGGTGCAATTTGAGTAGCGCAAAGGAAGATTGGTCTAACTCCCATCATGTGAACGTGTTTAATGGGTCCTTTCAATTTTACGCGTTACACGTGAACGGAACTTAAAGAGAAGTTACAACAACTAACCCAAACTTCCTTACAAGACAGCGACAAAACTCAATTCCACTTGCAACGTTCACCACACTAAAGCCACAGTGTATTCAAACTAACAATTAAATTGTTGGGACACTCAATTAAAACACAATGTAAGCGGGGAACGTTGTGCTGTTGTGGTCTTGTAATGGTAGGCACGGTTCCAAGTGGCTTGTGAGATGAGCATTGTTTACCTAACGACAGTGTATTTTATGGGTGGTTGGTAAGTATGTAGATTTAATAGTATGAATAAACTTTGGTATATGGATGTATCTGCCACAGTAAGATAGTTAAAGCCGTGACATAGTTATATCCCTAGGGATATACCGTCCTGCCAGGGTTGCGAGTTTGTCCGAAAGAGATATTGCGGCCCGGCACTCAGGCAACGGAAGAAACACGGGTGGGTTTTAGTCAGTAAAAGTCTGACACGCGCTCCCGCTCCGACCAGAGCGAGATAAGTTATTTGACAATTTCCCACCCAAAAAAAAAAGAAAAAAAGGGATATACCGTAATATAGTTACATGAAAGCGGTTCATAACTATCTTACTAGGAATATAACTATGATACGAACACGATCTAGTATTATCTAATACGGCACCCCGACCAAATAGGTTAGGTTAGGTTAAAACTGTGACCAACTACGCGCGAGCCGAGCGAGCGGAGCGAGCCGTGCTACGTCGAAATCGAAAGTAACAAAATTAAGGCACTCTGACAGTTGTGATCCACGTTCATATCCGCTTTATCCCTAGGGATATAACTAAATCACGGCTTTATCCATCTTACTGCGATATATGCATACATAAACTCACGCCATCGTCCAATGTAGTTAGGCAGAAACTACAGAAGCCACCTGCATCGATTCTTACATAATCTTTTTGCCTCGTTTACGTTCATACATGATCATACACGCACGCCAGTTGACGAGTACTATGCACCTGACATTTCTGAAGAACATCACCAATTAGGTCAGTTTTATGGCTTCACTCACATCTGTTTTGTAAATAAATATCTCTTGTTAGTCGCCTTTCATTCATACTCTCAACATAAACAAACCATCTAGCCATAAGTACTTAGGTACTCTTTTCAATTTTTGTCACAACAAGTTTTTTCAAACTTTGATCTATTAATTCATTGAAATGGAAAACATGGGAAACTTCTTTGGAAAACGTCAACAGTTAAATGGATATTTGCATACCTTAGGTCGCTCAGCGGGATACGGAGTGGGCTTTGCTCGGCATTTCTTTGAAGGTTAACCTTCAAATGAAATCAGTAATATAATTATCCAGAAAAGAACCGCAGTTACCGACATAGCTTGCAGAGTAAGCAAACTGAAGTGGCAGTGAGCTGTCCATGTTTCTCCAAGGACGGATGGCCGGTGTAGCAGATGAGTCCTGGAGTGGAGACAGCGTATCGGGCCGCGTTCCGCGTATAGGCAAGACCTTAAGAAATTGGCTGGGACGGACTGGATGCGGAGAGGCCTACGATGTCCAGCAGTGGACTGCGATAGACTGAGTTGATTGTATACCTGACGGTATACTAAATTGGAACCTAATTAATACCAATTATCATCATTAACATAGTAATTAAGTATCTAAGTGCCAATCAAAAGCTCTTCTAATTACACGCCATGGAAATACATAATCTGCGTTCGCAATTCATTTACCAAACATGTAAACAAACACGAGTTTTAAGATAAACAACTGTAAAGCCTACATATAAGGTTCAGTTTGCGCTACAACTTCATATTTCTTATGACTTTTTCAACAGGACTAGTCGGTCTAAAAGCATCTTTATTTACACTCTCATAAAGTTGATATTTGTCTAATTGGAAAACTCGTTTTTGTTTACATGTTTGGCACATAAATTGCAAACGCAGATTTGGTATCAAGGACTTAAGTAATTAATCTTACACATGGATGATTTTGTCAATGTTACCTATTCATACCATATCTCCCAAATTTATAAAGCAACTATGTATATTCCAACAGCGGCTTCGTCTGCGTGATATCTACATAAATTACCTATAGGATATGTTACTCAGTGATAATATAGCATTATACTGGTGAAAGAATCTTTAAAATTGGTCCAGTAGTTTTGAGGTTATAATTACAAACAAACAAACATACAATTATTTTTTTTCTTTTTGTAGAAAGAAAGAAAAAAGTATTTATTGAGCCTCGCACAGGAAATCGCACATTAAACTAAAAACACACTAAACTTAATAAAAAATAAAAACAATAAAAAACTAAGTAACATTAAAATTTAAAGAAGGAAGTCCTGTACGAGGCCAAAAGACTCGATAATATTCGGTTATTCGGTGTTTTGGTTATATTATTCGTTTAGATTTAGATTATGCACTAGCACACTAGCTCCTGCTTTGCACGGTTTTTACGACTTGACTAACAGTCGACCTTTCCTTATTATAATATGTAAGTTTAATACCGCTCGGAAGAAATACATTTCTTTTTATTTTTTATTCTTTAGTGTAAAATCGCTCCAATAGTCTATCCGAATTCAGCTGAATACCAATATTTTACATGGAACGACTGCCTATCTGACCTCCACAACCCAGTTACTGGGTAACTCGATACCTAGCCATTGTTAAAACTCCCAGGTTATAGTTATAAGGAAACATTTATTCCGACAAAGACTTAATTTATTTTAGTATGTTTTTAGCTTAGTAGAGTTTATTCATTACAAACATACATGGGACTTAAACATAACTGGCGAAATGTGGATGTATTAGGTAGGTACATGTCTGCCTAATTTATAATGTAAATAAATAAAACGATTACGTAAATTCCTTAAGTTTGTACGATGAAACGCAATTCCCCCATGCTTTTCAATAAAGTAATAAAAACTAAAATTTCCAACAAAACTATTTCTGTATCCAAATCACACCACACACAGAATAAGAACTACAGATGGTTCACTCCGCAAAATCATTTTAATAAAAAGCGACTCTTGATACCACATAATACAGTGCAATTTGGGTCATACAGCGCTAATGAGCAGGTAGCTCAATACTCAATAAATTTATTGCTGCCACATGTGAACTTAGGTGTAGGTTTAACAAAATAATATGATCAATGTGGACTCTGTCGGGCACAGCAAAAATAGGAGAGAGGAAGAGGGCTTTTAATTTTTTTTACTTCGTTAGTACCTATTTATTGTAATTATTTTAAAAAACTTGTAAATTAAAATTTGTCATTAAAATAATCATTGATATCATAGCATTTAGCAATTTTTTTTTACCTACAGTTATATACACCTAGAAGTTGCCTCTCTTTCTATCGCGTAACTCTTATATCTTCTGACTACGTTACGCTTGCTTTTTTTTTTCATTTGAGCGTGGTAAATTATCAAATAACTTCTCCCGCTCTGACTAAAACCCACCCGTGTTCTTTCCGTTGCCTGTGTGCCGGGGCCGCGATATCCCTTTCGGACAAACTCGCAACCCTGGCAGGGTAGCTTCATACCTAAAATGCGTAGTGCGCCTTCTGTACTCCTCTGTGATCAAACATTGAATTTCACAGTTTTGAATCAAAAACTCCCACAGTATCAGATTGCCCAAATGTTTCAGTTTCAATATACACTGTGAAAGATAAAAAGCCAGTATTTATCAGTGCAACAGATAGTGAACCCTCATTCTGAGATCTTATCGTCTGAAACTCCTACAGAATTTAAGGGTAGTTTTCGCAGACTACTGATAAATGGAGCGCTACAGTCATATTTCATGACAAAATTAAACTTTGAAAACATATCAGATACCATACGTATGGAAATGGAGACACTATTATAAAAAGGTCAACAATTTGAAATTTCAAAGATTAATTCAAATGTGGTTTTTATTTATCTTTTTAACCATTTCACATAAAATTGAAAAGCTGTTGAAAAGGATAAAAAGGAAATATTCTTTCATTTAAGAGATCTGATACTACAATCAGATGTGAAAAGTAGTAGTATCGGATTTAAGAGCCTTTTATTCTGAAAGTGGACAACGTCGCAAATAGATGTCAAATATTTCGCTGTCTTGCATTTCTTAATCAATATTTTAGTTCACTTGTTAGCCACATTTCATATTTCCATACAGTAATATTACCAAATTAATCAAAACAGGTAAATATTTGACAGCAATTTGCAACGTTGCCAAATTTTAGGATAAGCGCTCTAGGAATTTTTGAGTGATAACTTCTTTAGGCGCGTTGAGCACTTTTTGGGTGAACAAAAATCATGGAACTCGCGTCATCGTCACCGAACGCTTTCCATGAGCTATACATATGTACTCGTATACTGGGTATATATGTAACTAGATAATTATACAATTCACAAGTTACTTAGTTTTCACTTCTATCAGCAGTCCCCAAAGACTGCCCCGCATGTTTTTTACGGAGGTAGGTAGTATAAACGAATAAAATTTTAAAGAACTTAATAAGAATTAAACCATAGAGTAAAAAAGTAATAAACAGTCCGATAACCGAGCACCTAAACATCTTCTGAAGCTTCAAAACTTCGCTCGCATTAGCCTTCCATCCATTTCATTCTCCGTGGCTCATCTAAAACTTCCGGAGCCTTCTTATCAGTTGGCGCTGACCCAACGCCCGCAGCTGCCCGAAACACAGCTTCCTCTCGTTTGACACCATTTCGGACGATCATTCGGACAATTGCAGCTCAGCTTCTAAATTTTCGGTTGGTTATCTGAACTGTTGTTCTCAGTTCTTACTGGTTATTTTTTGTAGATATGAACTTATGGTATCAAGTGTGCAACGTATTTGAAATTTTTTAATTCTGTTCACTCGATACAGTTAGCATATGCCGTACGGTTTCAAAGAGAGTCCTGAATACATTCTCAAAAACTATGAGTCATAATTTGCTTTTATTTGACCGTAATCGAAATGGGTAGGTATTTACAAATTGTTAGGTATAAAATCACTTACACAAGAACGATGTTTTGACGCTAAATTATAAATTTGAAGTTCGTCACAATGGTCACTGCATCATTTACCTGTTTTTGTACTTTACATTTATCTGTTTGTTCCGGCCTATCTCCAGTTCAACCCATTTTGACGAGAATTTCACTGGCAGACAGCTGATGTAGAAAAAGAATAAGTATCCACGCGGATCAAGTCACGGACAGCTAGTTATAAATGTGAAGTTCGTCACAATCGTCACAGCATCAATTATAATTATTACACCAAGAGCAGTGATAGCCTAGTGGTATGGCCGTCGGACTGCCAAGTCATAGGTCTCGAGTTCGAACCCAAGGCACGCACCTCTGACTTTCGGATTCATGTGCGTATTGTATAATTACCACTTGCATAAAAAACGGTGAAGGAAAACATCGTGAGGAAACCGGCATGCCTGAGAGATATTTCTCGACGGCATGTAAAGCCAAGTCAGAGGCCTATGAGCGGCTTTAAAACTCTGACACCAAGTTAGTCACACACGAAAATAAAAAGATTACACTCAACCAACGCATTTAGTTTAAAGTTTTTTTCATTTCGTTTTAGGAAGGGTGTTAATTACGATTAAATATTCAGTGAATTGAGTCTTGAATGCATTGAATGAGTGATTGTATTTTTTTATACAGGTTGCTGTTGTAAATTGTGCTCCTCCGAAAGTTTTTTTTTGTCAATGTCACTACAGGTAGCAGTAATGCTAGCGGCGCAAAATGCAATGTTCCCCGCGCATTAAGTTTAGCGGTCAGTCGTTTTGCCAGCGCCGTGGCATTAACTTGTGTACCGTGTAACTAATGTAAGAAGCGTCATTGTGCTTTACATTCATGGTCATTTGAATAGACTTTATCTTGTAAACCCGAATTTCATTTACTCTCCTTCTCCAACCGCGATACTCATAAGGTCAATATTATGTTATACAACTTACATTTCCTAAAAGTACTTTCCAAAAAATTACGTTACCCATCGTAAATTCTAAAGAAGACCTCCCTAAAAATAAGAATTAAGTGTACTTACTTCTTACTCGTATTTTAATTCTACGGCTCTACTTACACCAGCCTTGTTCACTCTAATGAAAGGTGAGCTCTTCACGTCCAAAGTTTTCACATTAATCAAAATAGATTCCACCAGCTTCTAAACGAAAACTACGACTGTCGCACTTCTAAAATGTGTCCACTTACATCGAACTAGTCTTCATTCTCTCGAACCGGATTGAACTGGTTTCAACCGGTTTATGGCGGCGCGGACCGGATAAGTCCGCCATCGATGTGACGCGAGGGATTTGTCACGCTTTCTGTTATCGAAGCTATTTGAAAAATATGGGCGATGAAGTTGAGTTTGTGGTTGTATTTTTACGACAAAAATTCTGAATACTTCATAATATAAGGTACGAAAGCTGTTCTCTGCTATAAAATTGCACTATGATACGCTTACTGAGCAAACAAACTAAACACGGATGATAAAATGCTTGCTGATCGTGGGTTGGTTAGCATAAGTGGGATGGGTTTTACGCCTCATAAAGATGACAAGGATACGCAAAATGGTTTGTCCATCCTACAACCTTGCATACATTTTAGTTGAGAGATTTTATTTACAGAGCATTAAGCTTCGTGCAGACTAGCGCGACGGGACACCGGTCATTACTACCGGGCAGTTTTCTTAGAAATTATTTAGTGAGAGTCGCGTCGCGCCTGTTTGAACGAGGCTTTATACATTTTTAGGTTTCTTTGTTTTCTGATCAACATACCAAAACAAGAAAAAAACACTTAATGAATGCCACAAAACATTAAAACATAACCCAGTTACAAACTATCCATCAAAAACTGCAGTCAATTCCAAGCTACCCTCTGCAAAACAGATTTCTGAAACAGAGTTCTAGATTTTCGATGAGCGCATCAAAAACATTGTGGTCTTATTTTGCTACAGTTTTTTCAACCTTATTGCTTGGAAATTATGTTTGATTTTTCCATCTTTTTTTTCTTATTTTATAAATTCGTTTACTTTTCAATCGAAGTAGTAAATTCAGTATGTTAACTAACGAAGGGCGTTCCCGTAAACCCGCAATCGTTTATAGCGTCCATACATACAAAAAAAACTTTATATAAATGCTTTTTTACAAGTATGGCCGCAAATACTATTGCGGGTTAGCGGGAAAGCCCTTCGTTAGTTAACATACTGTATATTGCAAACTATACTAAACTTTATGTTTGAGTGTTAAGGTTTATAATCATATTACATATAATCGCGGTCACTTGAGCAATGTGTTTTTGTTCCTAATCCTTAATCTAGTGCTATTGTTGATCGAAGGTCAAAACCCATACATTTATAATCACCCGCGTTAAAATCAATTACAGACACAGTTCCTAAAACTAGTGTTAGTCCAACAAGACTAGGTTTGTAGATTGACCCAATCGCCGGAGTTGTCAAGTCAAACAACTGTGGGGTAATATAGACCGGGAGTTCGTTTGTTTAGTGCAGGGTCGTAGTTAGCGCGGTCGAGGGGTTGGGTCAGATCTGTCCGTATTTGAGTTACTAACTGGACATTGAAATTAGATGGTAGTTAGTCCAAGACTTGGAGGACTGTTCTTGTCTATCTATGTGTGGTTTTCGATCATTTTATTCGTGCCAGAATACGCTAGTGTGCGCTTTTATCATTTCTACGTTGACGATATTATCGTGGAAGTCCACGCCCACGTCACAATATCATGATAACACAGGGAAGTAAAAGGTATAGAAATATGTAAAGACGCTTTAAAATTTTCATCCACGATAACGTTATATCATGCACGTATTTCCATACATTTTGTTTAATGGACGTGGATGTCCACGACATTAGTGTCACGATAGAAGTTATGAAAGTACACAATCTATTCATAAAAAAATTAATGCCAAAGTCGGTTAATCTTGATTATTTATTTATTTTCTTCTTCTTCTTCTTCTGCATGTGTTAAACGAGAATAACTTTTGAAAAAATCTGTGAGGTGCCTAGCTTTAACGACACTTAAAGTTTTGTTATCAATTGACCTCTTTTCCTGTAGCCACACTAAACCATTTGGATTACTTACCTTTACATAATTTACATTTATTATTTTAGTCCTTCGAGTCGGGTACTATAATATTTTGGTCCTTCGAATCAGATCCTGTTTTTTTGTTCTTTTCGCAACTTATACTTTGTTATATTAATTGAATGCTAGATTATTATTCTGGTTTACCCATGGAAGATTTGGTAGACATGTTTCTTTATGAAGTCCACAATTTTGTCTATTTTGTCCACATCGTCATCTGTCTAGCCTTTCCCCAACTATGTTGGAGTCGGCTTTTAGTCTATTCGGATGCAGCTGAATACCAGTATTGTAAATGGAGCGATTGCCTATTTGACCTCCACAACCCAACTACTGGGTAATACGATACCCCTTAGTAAGCTTCTTTCACTAACATAATAACAACAGATTTAAACAAAATACTTTTATCCGCTGCAACTGACAACCCATCCACATGATCCAGTTTAGAACTCAGTACTAATTTGTCACGTCAAATCAGACTCTATCGTCCAGCAAACACCGGTGGTTTTCCCCGAACATGTTTGCTTTTGAAGTTTGACAGCCGTTGGACGTCGGATTTAGTATGAGGCATATAGAATTAGAGATTCTGAGCTTGAAGCAATGGTTTGTTAATAGTTTCGCTGTTTCTGAATTTGATTGTATGGTAGCCGAAGTTTTGTTTATTTGATTAACTTGAAACATTGAATTTGGAAACTGCGGCTTAGAATCTGATAGGTCAATTATGGAAATGTATACCGTTGATTATAATAAACTGATTGCGGCACGGCCTTATTAGGTAAAAAGGTAGACAATCCACCTTTTTATCTAATACTATGGTGGAGAGGAGGAACGAAAAAAGAATATAAAAAAACTGGCTTAATTTGTCACAGAACTTGACGTCACGAGCATACAAAAAGATGAATCAACTCGAATAACAAAGAAAATAATAAAAAAACAAAATAGATCTATAATCATGAGCTCAAAAAAGGATTAGTCGGCAGCTGCACGTGACTATACAATGGAGAACCTAGAGCACAGTGCTGATTTTCAATGGTTACCCGAAAATTACGTAGAAACGGAAACCAAGTCAGGTTTAACCAGTGGATTCCTCGGGTCTTCACAAGATCATCGGTCCACCTTGTGGGACGCCTTCCAACGCTACATCTTCCGGTACGCGGTCGCCACTCCAGAACCTTTCTGGTACATCGACTATCTATTATGTGAGCAATGTGCCCTGCCCACTGCCACTTAAATTTGGTAATTCTTTGGGCTATATCGCATATCTTGTACTCTTGCTTGGATCCCTTCAATAAATACTAAATACTTTAAAAAATAAATTGCAGTCAAGGGGCTGCCGACAGAAATGAAAATTTAAAACTGGTATTAGCGCCATCTATGTAGGTTCTATACACGGCACACGATGCGAGCATGTCAGTGACGCGAATCTATAAATGGATCCCCTACCAAAAATATTTATCAGTTCAAAAATATCGTCAATTAAAAATTGCAATGAATAGCTAAACCATGGCCATTTAGTACAAACTATTAAAACTGGAGTTCAACTAATTGGATTGCTCGTCGCTGTTCATTCGATACGATTCAATTAATTGCGTTTTTTTTATTATATTGTGATCTCATACTTCTGGGGAAATACTTTCCTATTACTCTGTTCTAATGTAAGGCTGGATCTCAGACTTTTGGGCTTAGACTACCCGTAACCATTGTTAAAGATTTATGAATGACAGCCGGGACCAACAGCTTAACGTGCTTTCTGAAGTACGGAGGGGTATCGATACGTAATGGATAGTCACCCATCCACGAACCAACCGCGGCAAGCGTAGCTTAACCTTCACTCGCCCCGTGTTGCCGTTATTATTATTTTGCCTCTAAAAAAACACACCATCAAACGCCATTAAAAAGCCATTCTAAAACCATCAGCTAACGCCACATTCCTTCAAAAATACAGCAATATAATAAAGATGATGCATAATTCAAATGAATTTAAATACACTGTTAGCCGAAATAAGTATATTCACTACATTTGAAAGTCAATTCTTGACACCGTTCTTTAAAATTCACTTCCGACTGTAAGGACCTACGCCCACTTGCCCACGCACTGGCGTCACGGCAAGGCAAGGGATTTTTATGCAACGAATAGAAATATAACCTAATAATATGACAATTAAATTGACATTTCAATGACATGGCATCAACACTTGACGGCCGCAGTGATGGCTGTCATGAAAATGATGACGGCGGCAAAGATTTAAATTGTTAGATTCCGCGTCAAAAGGTTGTCACGTTTCTGTTTCGTTTTGCCACCTCTGACACACAATGACGCAGTGACTACACTTGTTTGTCATGGAAACGTTATCTAATAATGTGTGAGCTCACTCTTCTCAGTATGGACACTTTTTCTTGTGACTGAGTACGGTGAGGGCAAATCTAGCGATTTAAATCTTTGGGAGGCGGAGTTTGTTTTACGGTGTCAACACCGCTCTCTAGGAAAACACACCAACTTACTTTCATAATCAGAGCGTTTCAGTGAGGTCATTCGCCGGTAAAGTGCAGACGCAACATGAGCGGTCACCGCTCTTCTAGAGATCTTATATATCGATCTTATAGATCGCTTTTTAAAGAACCATAAAAAGATTTTAACTATAAAATCTTTTTAGGGTTCGATAAAGTTTACAAAACTTTATTTTAAATTTTCCAATTGCCTTCGAAAACTGACCCCCATATTCTAAATTCATATTTTATTTACGTTACACGTCCGTGTCACCGCGTCACAGAAATTCATATGTGTACCAAACCACAAAATTAGTCCAGTACATTCGGAGCAAATTGGCTGTGACAGACGGACGGACAGCCAGCCAGACACACGAGTGATCCTATAAGGGTTCCGATTTTTCATTCGGACGTACGAAACCCGAAAAACAAAGCTGCAGTTTGCTTTGGCATACCGTGTTATTAAAATTTCAATTTTATTGTCGTACTATTAAGTTATATTCCGATTCGTCGCATAAAAAACCCTTGCCGTACCGTACCGCCAGTGGGCGCAGGCCCTATGTTTGCATTCGACGCGGACATTTTTTCATCTACCTTCATATTTGATCTACATTTTGAGTAGCGGCCGCCATGTTGAAGTGGCAATTAGCATGTCTAAAAAAAATAGACACGGCTGTTTGATGAGGAATTTTGAATTCATGTGTAAATGTGGTGTTTGTTCCAGTTAGTACTCATTGATAGATAGATAGATAGATAGATAGATAAATCGTTTATTTGATGCACACAAAAGACATAGCACAAAATACAAAAACACGTTTAAATAATAACTAAATACATTGCTAATACGAATATAACTAGTAGTTTGAAACATTTAGGCATTTAGGTAACAGCAAAAATTTTATTTGGAGTTTTCTTTATAGTTAACTACCTTCTGCCCGCGACTTCGTCCGCGTAAACTTGTTTTAACATAAAATATATCTTATGACAGTTAGAAATACTGCACCTTCCCATTTGTGACAGGATTCTCGCAATGGGATCAGTATTTCCGTAGATTAGTCCCCCATACAAGAAACGTGTTTTATTTTTAATAAAGAATATAAAAAAAATGTAGTGTTATAATATTGTACTGTGGTACGGAATCCTTCGTGTGCGAGTCTGACTCGCACTTGACCGGTTTTTTTAAAGTTCCCCTTTTGCTGGTTCTTTTTTTATTTGGCTAGTTTATGGCAGTTTACTGATCAACAGTCGGGTGACCACTGAAAATCAGCGCTGTGCTGTGGGTTTCCATAGCACAGCATCATGCTGAGTGCTAGCCTTCTTGTCACAGTCATGTCGTGCCAGCAGCTGCCGAGTGTTTCTGTTTTGTGCTCGTTATTGTATTGTTGTCATAATCTACTCGAGTTTATTATCTTTTTTTTTAATGCAATTTTAAGAAAGATAAGTTCTTTCTTTCAGTAAACGATGGAATCTGTAATCAAAGCTTATTCCTTCTCATTACCTCTTCAAGTTCTGCATGTGCACTTTGAAAAGTGTTTAGCAGAATAGATGAACCAATTCTATCGTGCTAGTGTCCATAAAAATCTTTTTTAGGGTTACGTACCCAAAGGGTGCCAAACGGAACCCTATTACTAAGCCTCCGCTGTCCGACTGTCTGACACCGGGCTTTATCTCATAGACCGTAATAAGCAGACAGTTGAAATTTTCACAGATTGTGTATTTCTATTGCCGCTATAACAAAAAATAATAAAAATTTAATTAAGTTAATAATTAAAGCCTCCATACAAAAAACTTGCTTTTTTCAGCGTTTTTGCTAGATCTTAATACGGAACGGAACTGTTCGTGAGCGAGCTCGACTTGCACTAGGCCGGTTTTTTAGTCTCATAAGCCCAAACTTTATCCAAAATTAATAACCACTAAATTTCATTTTTCAAAAAAAAAAAATCGACACATACAAATTGCCGTGAGCAAGGTATAAGGCGATATACACAAGGGTCGTTAGTAGACTATCTGCTTGCATTAGCGCTAAGCGGTTCGTTCATTAGTGGGCGAGATATCTTGTGTCTGCCTTTAGATGCGTTTTCCCTACATTGGAATAATGATCAGACACGTGGATGTAGTTCAAGTGTAATAATATTGGTTTATATAAAGTCCAATGACGGGTTCACAAAGCTACTTATCACGGCTTCGGAGTTTTGCCAGTTTATTTAGTTAATTGACACAGGCGTATGTGTGTTACGTGCCGCTTAACTGTTCTTAAAGAGATAAATAGAACCCTGTAAGAAATCCACACGTGTTTCACCTCTCAACGAGGCATCTTCAGGATGACGATTGATTTGTTGCGAACTCGGACATGACATGTTTCCACGACAAGCGTCGAGCAATGTGAGCCAGTTCGCCTTCGTTGCCAGTTTATTTAATTCGACGCAATATACAGGTTTATTGCGTGCCGATAAAAGTTTGTGGCACAAAAAAAAAATTACGAAATTCAATCCATAAAAATAACGGAAAATCAAACATTTTGACGCATAACTGTCATAGCTTGTTTTACATATATCTATTTTCTGATTCGGTGACCTGTAACTAAACTACATAATATTATAAATTTTGTTTTTTTGTTTGGTTGTTTGTTACGCTTTCACGCTAAAACGGCTGAACAGATTTGGATGAAATTTGGCACATGGATGAACCATGATCTGGGTTAGGACATATGATATTTTTTATTCCAATATTCGCTAGGAATCGAGACTTATGTGGGTGAAACTGCAGGGCGCTGCTAGTCGCAAAATATTCTGGTCAGTCTTAAATAAACAATTGTCGCTATTTCCTCTATTTTTATATTTCTCTATCTGTTTTCACTATTTTTATTGCTTTTTATTGCTCTATGATTTTTTTAAATCCAGTCGGCTATCTTCTATACGCCATCATAACAACTCCGGAAATCCTCCTCCATTTTCCCGGAAGCGTAAAGTATTATTGATTCATACGTTGGCAACACTAGCGTCCGGTTCGGAAGGTAGGGAAAGTTGCAGTGTTCAAGTCCCTCCGGTATCGAGGATGTATGTTCGTATTAAGTTGCTATAGCTTGAAATGTTTCTTACCCTGCCTTTGGGGAGATGAGATGAGAAAGATGCCTTTCCTTATCCTACTGTTCTGTGTAAAATTTACCAACTTTAGAGCAGGTGTGCAGGGCCTGAAGGGTTGAGCAGAGGTGTACCTATAGTACACCCATATTTCGCCAGTTACGTTTAAGTCCCATGTAACAGGGGGCGAGCCTATTGCCATCAACCGGGCACAAATCCAGACTCCGGGCTGCTACTGAGAATTTCTAGATAGAAAATCCCAATAACAGTTTGCCCGACCTGGAAACTGAACCCAGCAGGACCTCATGTTCAGCAGTAGCGCTTGCGACCTCTAAAAAAACGAGGTAGTAAAAAAAAGCCCTTTTTTATGGTATTAATAATTTAATGAATTCTCTTGATTTGAAGTAGGGTAATGTTGATCACTTACCGACACTTAGGACCTTTTTGGGAATCTTCCGAATGTTGGCACGATACTGTGCATGCTTCTGCTGATCTATGCTCTTACCACGTCCTCAACCTCGAATTCATCAACCCTATAGTAACATCCCTGGCAATCTTCTGTTTTACAAAAGATTAAGATTTTTCAGAATTGTTTCTTTGTCAAACGGCAGCGACTTAACGAACTACAGGTCGTAGTTTCGAACCCAGACAGGCGCTTTCATCATCATCATCATAATTTCAGCCGAAAGACGTCTGCCGAGATAGGCCTCCCCCAAATGGGGGGGTTTGCCATAATCGTCACGCTTGGCAGGCGGGTTAGCGATCGCAGTATGGTGTTAAAATGCATAGAGAACGCTGCTGCCCATTCTCTAGTGAGTCCCTTAGTCGCCTTTTACGACACTTAAAACAACACGACACGTAAATTATTTCTTCATCACTGCTCTCAAAACGATGAAAGAAAACATCGCGAAGAAACCGGCATGTCCTAGAAAAAAATTCGAAGACATGAGTGACATATGGGTGAGTGTGGGCCCACGTGGTAGATTACAGTCCACTTCCTCATGAAGAGAGAGGCCTGGTGTCCCGGCAGTGGGAAAATTATAGGCTGATTATGCAAACAATCAGATTAATTATCGAGTAAACGTATGAAATCAGAAGAAATTTTATTTTTTTATCAAGCTATAAATTTCCAGTTTATGGTGATCTCGAATTGTATAGGATTTCCGTTCAATGCGAGGTCAGCTTATACTGGAAATGTATAGCTTAATGTGTAGCCGCGTGTACAAGCCACATTTGCCTTCTCTTCTTTGTGTTTTTCAAGTGGATTTTTCCACGGAAGTTAATTGGCTGATGTTTGATAAGGTTACGCCTGTCCGCTATCACATCTGACACCGGACTACCCACACACGTTTAATACCTTCAATTTAGGTAAATGTCAAGGCCCGCACAGGGTAAAGGGTCAACTCAAAGGTCCACAAAGATATACAGCTCTCATTACTCATTTATATCTCAGGGCTACCATATTAAAAATATTTGAACGCAGTAAATTATAGTTAGCTTTTTTTGTAGCCATATTATTGTGGTGTTTGAAGTAAGTACATATTACTAAGCTCGATGTCGAATCGAGCAGTTTTTTTTCTCTATATGTTACTATGACGAGCAGTCTTTGAGCTGCCCTACCTCATTATAATATGTTCTAGAAATTAAATTTAATTAAATACAAAAATACAAGTGACTAACCTCATCGCATTTAAAGAAAAAAGAAAATTACTAGGCGTTTAATAAACTTTAATTTTAAAATAAAATATGATTCTTGTATTTTTTTATTTAATTAAATTATGTTTAATTCTTATGCGAGGTTGACCATTGGGTCAACCTCGCATTAGAAGTTATTATTCTACTAATTATATAAATGTGAAAATTTGTAAGTATGGATGTTTGTTACGCAAAAACAGCTGAATGGATTTGGATGTGGCACACTAATAGTTTAAAACCTGAATTGACACAGGATACTTTTTTTCCCGCTAGTACAATTCCTCGGGATAACTTCCGATCTGCAGGCGGGCGAGGCCGCGGCCAAAAGCTAGTTAAAAATGAAGTCGGTAATAAAAACATAACTAAACCCTAGCTATGAACTTTTAATTAAAATATTATTATTAAAAGCACGCAATCCAAACTGCACAGAAATACACTTTATTGCCAAGTAGAAAAACCTGGTAAATGTCTACCTAAATTAAAAGAAAAAACCTAACACATTTTAATTTACTTCAACGACTAACTTCTAGTAGACATTTTTATTTTATTAGAAGTGGAAAAATACTGGCTCTTTAAATCTTCATGGATCGTTTGTGGATTGTTTTCTTTTGCAAAAATAATAAATTTAAAATGTAGGTACATATTACAGTTGTCACTTTAATACGAAAATTTTAAATTTATTATTTATTCCTTTCGACTGTTATCGCGTAGCGTTGAATATTTTTGTCTATGACTAGATTTTGATTTTAGGCACATCGTTTTGGCAGATGCACAAAACGTTTAATTTGTGTAGTAATAATAATAAATGGTAGTACATCTGATTACTTCTTCGTTTTATTCGACATTACCATTTAGGCCGTTTTATAAAACCATCCGTTCCAACAAATTAACTACTTATATTTTAACAGTAACCAAAGCCTATCAATAATAAAACAAATTCCTAAATAATCCTATCCACGTCAAAATTAATCATTTATGTTTTCACAGCCATGCTTCCAGTTTTGACACGGGATTATGTTGCCATGTGAAAAATAAACGGTCAAAGGTTGAATTAGTGGGCAAAATGACAGGTGTCAAAATGTGAATTAAATATGGCGGATATGGGTTGAATAGAACCATAGGAGCAAAGAGGTATATAAATTGTTGTTGATTTTTCTGTATGATGTATTAGAGTTTTTATTTTATTATTTGTATAACTAGCTTCCCCGCTCCGGCTTCGCTCGGGTAGCACTATGTACTTATCTTCTGCTTTCCTACCTACCTACCCTACCTACCCTACCTGCTTACTCTACCTACCCACCTACATACCCTACCTACCCTACCTACCCTACCTGCTTACTCTACCTACTCACCTACATACCCTACCTACCCTACCTACTTACCCTACCTACCTACCCTACCTACCCTACCTGCTTACTCTACCTACCCACCTACATACCCTACCTACCCTACCTACTTACCCTACCTACCCTACCCTACCCACTTACCCTACCTACCTACCTACCCTACCTACCTACCCTACCCTACCTGCCTACCTACCTACATACCCTACCTACCTACCTACCTACCCTATCTACCTACCCTACCTACATACCCTACCTATCTACCTATCTACCTACCTACCTACCTACCTACCTACCCTACCTACTTACCCTACCTACCTACGTAACTACATACCTACATACCCTACCCACACCTACCTACCTACATACCTAATTACCTACCCTACCTACCTATCCTACTTACCTACCTACCTACTTACCTACCCTAACTATCCTACCTATCTACCTACATACCTACGAACCTATTACTCTGCTATATTCACATTCATCAAACGCGCTAACTGTCCAACGCGCGAAGTTAAAATAGTCGTTAAGTTATCTGAAACTTTCCAATTTTCAGCGCAATTTTCATTTTTTTTTCCAAAGAACCTTCTCCTTACAATAACAAACACAACAAAAAAAGAATTATCGAAATTGGTCCAGCCATTCTCAAGTTTTGCGCTTAGCAACACATTTAGCGATTCATTTTTTTTTATTTTTTATAGAGAAGATAAACAGTTAACTGTCAGGAGAATGATGCTGCCCGTTTTATTAAAAGGATTATTTGTTTTATAATAATATTTTTCTTTCCAAATAATCATCAATTCTATATACTCGTATATGGATTTCATTATCTAAGTTTAACATTAATGTTATATACACATAAATTTATCCTACCTTTCGGTATAAATTTTCTAAATGATGGTGAAAATCTTATCAAAATCCGTTGCCTAGTTTGGTCACATAAACAGACATAAAAAATAACGAATAACATGTATAGATATAGTGTTGTTTAGCCGGTTCGCTTTTAGTAACATGACATATTGTATTTCTAAAACAAAAGTTTGAGCGACAGTTTATTTATTGATACGGGAATTTATTGTCAAAGTGCCAGCGCAAACTGTGCGTCTTGTCGCTGTAACAAGACGCAGACTTGTCGTTTGCGTCTGCATCTTATTGCTGCGACTAGACTCAGAGCTGTCGTTTGCGTCTGCGACGAGTCGTTACGATAGACGTCGTGTAGGAAACGATAATTTTCTTTGAGCATTTGACGCGCTTTGACGTCCGATTTGCAAACATCGACATCGAACGTATCCATGTTGAGATTCGCAATACTAATACACGCGCACCTTACCACCTCAACGCTCACAGCAAGACTGACGCTGACATGTCGCATGCGACGGTCTTCGGGTATGCGCATGCACCGTGCGTCTCGTCGTTGCGTCTTGCAGCGAGAGCGTGCGTCTTCCGTAGCCTGTCGTTGCGACTCTGCAACTCGAGCTGTCGCAGCCGGATGAGCTTAGTATGCGCCATGTCTAAACGATTGGATTTAGCGGGAATTAATATGAAATGTCAAAATATGTTGCTGTGAATTGGTTTATTGTTGAAATAGGACAGATAACATACCTAGGTACCATTTTGATTGAATCTTTGTGTATTGATCTTGTACTTTGTTTGTTTACTCGATAAATTCAATAAATTTGGAAGTCTATTGGTATATTGACGGGCCGAAGCTAATATTTATTTAGCCTAGATAGTAGTTTGGTATCTGGGTGTTTGTGTATAAATAATATTAAATTAATAGAAGTTATTCTTACACCATACCACGAAACAGCAGGAATAAAGGTATCAGTCCGTATCCAACCGCAGGCGGTAACTGCAACTTACATGTCGCTACAGTCATGATTCCAAACCCGACCGCAGGCGGCAGCAGTATTCCAGTCGGTAGATATAGAAAAACATGTTATTGCTCGAGCGTTGGCGGCACTATTGGTCTGCGGTCGGGCAACACGTGTCGTCTGTCGCTCGCCCGTAACTGCAAACGACGTGTTGCTAGCTACGGAAGGTATTTCATAGAAACCAGCCGTGTCGCGGCGACACGTCGCCTGCAGTTGCCGCCTGCGATCGGGTTCGGAATAGTACCTTTAGTTGAGTGGAGTTACGATATTGTACTTGATAGGGCACCTAAATTACTAGAATCAAGTTTAGGAAATGCTTGCTCCGTTAATTTTGTGTTCTATAATAATAATACCAGCCTATTACTGTCCCACTGCTGGGCAAAGGCTCTCCTCATACAGAGAAGACACGAGCTTTGATCGAAGACGGGTTGCCGATTTCAGACTTTTATCAACTATATGTCCAGGTTTCCTGACATAGTTAGTTTTATGTCAAAGTATAATTTTAACTATAATTTTGCATGCCTGAATTGGTGCAACACAGTGGACTGCGCATTCACTTGACATCTAGAAATATATGATTATGTACTGTGTTGAGCAATAAATATTTGAATTTGAATTTGAATTTCCTCACGATGTTTTCCTTCACCGATGTCAGCAATGTCCAAGATAAACTCAGAAAGTACATAATATGAATTGAAAAATTCACATTGGTACTTGAGAGGCGAGTCCTTAACTACTGCGGATTAACACTAAACGACATTTTATCAAAATAAACTAAACTCTATACCTATCCATGTCACCACACTAAACGATTTCGGTACTCGGCAATAAAATTGGCGGGCAAAATGACAGCTGTCAAAAGTGAATTAAATATGGCGGAATGACTCTGAAAAGTCGAGTGGTATATCAAATCCCAAGCGGGATATCATTGGGGTCGGCTTCCAGTCTAACCGGATACAGCTGAATACCAGTATTTTACATGGAGTGACCTATCTGACCTCCACAACCCAGTAACTGGGTAATGCGATACCTGTTGGTAAGACTGGTTGTCAGACTTTCAGGCATCTGACGACCCGTAACGACTGTCAACGATCCACGAATGACAGCCGGTAGCAACGGCGAGGAACGGAGGAGTCTCGGTATGTAAAGATGGTCACCCATCCACAGACCAACCCCGGCAAGCGTAGCTGAACCTGATGGATCGATCCGTGCGGCAATTATTACTTAGCCACGCGTTAGTGTTTCCACTCACATATAACTTTTTTTTTTTTTTTTTTGTGTGGGAAATCATCAAATGACTCCTCCCGCTCTGGGCGGAGCGAGAGGGAGTGTCAGACTTTTACTGACTAAAGCCCACCCGTGTTCCTTCCGTTGCCTGTGTGCCAGGGCCGCGATATCCCTTTCGGACAAACCCGCAACCCCAGCAGGCATTGGTCCCTCCGGACCCCGTCAGTTGGTGCTGACATCCCTTTGAGGCGCGCGTGGAACACAACGTGCCGTCGACCCGGGCCTGGTCCTTATCGGACGGCGAGCTGCCCATCGCTCACCGTCCGCAGGCCCGCGCCTACGGTGGCCGGAAGTCGGCTCGTGACTCCCGATGCCCGGGGCGTCTCCTGCGGCGACTAGGGGCGCGAGGGCGTGCAGCTTCTCGCTTCGATCTCCCTCGCGCGCTCCGCCTCCTCCTTCGCGAGCATAACTGCTTCGCAGAAGGAGGTGACGGCCTCCCATGCACTCTCGCTCCGGACCATGGCCTGAACCAGGGCCGGACGCGAGAGATCGCCGCCGCCGATCGCCTCCGTGAGGTCACGGCGGTGCTCCGCCCAAGCCGGGCAGACCTCCACCGTATGCTCCACCGTGTCCTCCGGGCGATCCACACAATGGTGACACCCGGGCGTTTCCTCCCGCTTGATCCTGAACAGGAACCTCCCGAAACAACCGTGTCCGGTGAGCACCTGCGTCAGGCGGAAGGTGAGGACGCCGTGGCGCCTCTCTAGCCACTCCTCAAAGAGGGGACTTACCGCCGCAATTGTGGCGTGCCCAACTCACATATACCTTGTACCAGCTTTTGTTGTATAAATAATTTACTGATTAAATTGTAGGTAGGTATTGTTTTACCTCATTTGTCGTTAATGAAATTACATTTTTAATCAGTGTTCATCAACAAACTTATATCAATATAATTTACAGTATTAAAGAGAATAAAATTTGTAAGTACAATCAAGGAACATGATTGCTGAGAAGTTGTGATTTGAATTTACGGATAATAAAATATTATAACCCAATAAACTTTGCGATGCCAATTTTATTTCTTTATGGAGGAAAATTAGGATCTTTAATCCTTTATTGTTGTGGTAGAGCAAAAGGAGAGATAGAGCAAAATTCTTTTTGCACTTGATAAACCAATTCTCGAAGGCTATAAGTTATTTAAAATCACGCTAGGACCTCTAAGGCAACCCCCCTCTTGGCATAAAATTTTAAGACATAATATTGTTTGGCTTATCAACGTTTTCGCATAATAATACTGTGGTAATAATACTTTGATATATTCAAAGTTTAGCATAACTGTCATTTAGTCTAATTTGTTTTGGCATAATTTGAAGTTGCATAAATTTTTAAGGCATAATATTTATTCGTCTATTAATCACGAGCCATAAATATAAACATTATTTATTATACTTAAAAAATTACTCTAATGGATTAGGTTATGCCGCGAACATGCTTGTTTTTATATGAGTTATATTAGGGTTTATTATTTTTATTCCAAAGCACATTAAGTGTAAATACTCGTATCATTATGCGTTTATAACATTATGCTATAAGAAATAATACTTCATTATTATTATGCCAACAGTATTTATGGCAAAACATTTATGCCTAATAATATTATGCGTAAGTAATGATCAGCTGAATTTCGTTATGCCAATGACCAAAAAGAAAAAAAGTCAACGAAAACAAAGTAATATAAATAGTTTAGATTTCGATTATGCATTAGCGACCTGCCTTGCTCCGCACGGTTTTTATGACTTGACTAACAGTCGTCCTTGTTCTTCTTTTTTTCGTGTGGTTAGTGACTAACCTGGTGTCAGAGTTTTAAAACCGCTCATGGGCCTCTGACTTGGCTTCACATGCCGTCGAGAAATATCTTGACCTTATTATTCGACTTTTCCTTAATATACTCGTATATGTAAGTTTAATATTAATGTAATTAACAATTCAATCGTCCGGAAGAAATACATAAAAAAATAAAAAATCATTAGTGTCAATATAAACTCTTTGGAGATTTCCCGTGCAAAAATTATGGTAAAAACTTTATCAAAATTTGCTGCGTAGTTTAGAAGAAAAACGCGGTCAAAAAGACAGACACGGAAAACGACATAAATTTATTATAATGTATTTAAGCATAATAATAACCCTAGCTTAAAACCCTAGCACCCTTATCGCTAAAACAACACAAGTGACTTTGTGTGTTTTCAAACTAATTTCAAACTACCCGCGTTTTAGAATAACGCTAAACAAACAAACTAATTCAGAACAATAAGTATTTTCACTATTTGTGTTTTATGGGATTTGCTATTTGAAAAGTTACTGAAGTTGGCCCGAACTTAGGGCACCTGTCCCACCGCGCCGGCGAGAAAGTCACTAATATCAACGATATTCTCGCTCAAGAATGGGTACAAAAGATTAAAGGTTCCGAGTGAAACTAAAATAACACGTATTATCTCTTTCTTACTTACAGTCTTTGTAATTAATAAATCAATTAATGATTGATCGCTGACTGTTCAAACCACCGCCGCCGGCGAGTACTCGTTTGTGGCAGCGGCAAGAGCTATCAAAGAGAGTATTCACTCAACGACGCTCGCTTGGCAAGCAGAACACTCCCTGAGAGGGACTCACGCTTAGTGCATACTGGAGGTGGGCAAAGTGTAACATCTTTGCGATTGGAACATTTGCATCTGTATCACTGAAATGATCCGAATCATTGATATGTTTCATTTGAATCATCCACTCAAAGGATATAAAAATGCATAAAGACAACGCAAACTGAGAGTATGAGTGATACACATCTCATTTGGTATCTCTTTCTGACATAAATAGATTGTAATGTGTCACGCGCTCACTCGCGACTCGCGAGTCAGTTCGGTAGTACTGACACTAAAGTAACGTAACTCAGCGTCTCAGTCTTTCTCTCTCGCTCACTGCTGTTCAGTCGCCTCGCAAGCGACGGTAGCGCGGAAAGACACAGAGACAAAGTAATGATTCAGATTCAAATGATGCGTTTGAAACGTTGTTACTGAACCAATCTTTTGGAACACTTCAATGATCCGGATCAGTGAGTCGGTTCCGTAAAGAATTACATACGCCTAGTGCATACGCATACCTGCAAGTAACCGGTAGTCCCTGTTACCCGCTCGTCACTGTGGCACACTCGCAACTCGTTTTTAGTTACTAGCTATACTAGCTTCTCTCAGTGGGACAGGT
Organism: Agrochola macilenta; assembly: GCA_916701695.1. Classification (NCBI taxonomy): domain Eukaryota; kingdom Metazoa; phylum Arthropoda; class Insecta; order Lepidoptera; family Noctuidae; genus Agrochola; species Agrochola macilenta. Next base: position 16,938,350 of record OU753572.1, on the reverse strand, counting down.
GCCTAACACTAGGACTTTTGTCGGCCTATTTAAATAACAAAGAGAATTGGCCCTGGGGCAATTTAAAGCTATAATAAATGTAAGCCAGAACTCATTTTACAGCCAAAGCTGTAGTAAAATGAGTTCTGGTTTCTATAGTTGATGCGATTGAGCGGTCATTGACTTACATTTTCAAGCATTTTAAAAACTGATATAAAGTCCGTTAATGTCCTCTATCAATATATTTCGTGATCTTCAACATGTTCCAATAATGAAAACCATACATAGTTTATTGTTTAGGTTCCTATCGAGAGATTATTAGGGAAAGGGCATTTAAGCTACTATTACCTGTCGGCTTATTGCAGAAACTTATCAAGTTTTGATTAAATAAGTTAATTAAATGTTTATAAACTCAAGAGCAGGGAGCAGTGATAGCCTAGTGGTGTGACCGTCAGACTGCCAAGTCATAGGTCTCGAGTTCAAACCCAAGTCACGCACCTCTGACTTTTCGGATTCATGTGCGTATTGTATAATTATCACTTGCTTCAAAAACGGTGAAGGAAAATATCGTGAGGAAACCGGCGTGCCTGAGAGATATTTCTCGATGGCATATGAAGCTAAGTCAGAGGCCAAGGGCGGCTTTAAAACTCTGACACTAGGTTAGTCACTAACGGCACGATAAGAAGAACTCAACAGCAAACCGACATTGTGCTTTGTAGTGCCCTGACAGGGTTCATGTACAAAAACCGACGGTAATAAATTGTAAAATGTGTGATGTGCATGAGAGCAAATAAATAAATAAATAAATATTGGTGATGCCCGAATGAACTTGCCAATGCGGGCGAATCGCCACTTTACATTTTTTTTTTTTTTTGTTGAGTTGATTCGGACGAAGTTAATTTAATTATAGGCGAATTGATTAGGAGTTGTCGATTCACGTACAAATAAATTGACTAAGTACGAAGAAGAAATAAAATTATTTAAAAGTGTCGATTCGCCCGTTTCCGTCGAGTAAATTCGGGCGAATCACCAATAAGCCTAACTGTCTGGTACAGGAGATGACAAATATATCTATACATACATACAATTTTTTTTATCTTATATTTTTCTTTCCTTTTATTTTCTTTCTTTCAATAAATAAAATTAAAATGTCTGTTTGTAATGTCAAAACCACAGCTTTTTACTAAATGCATATAAAAGTATATGCGGTACTTATAACAAAAAAACATTTTTTTTTTGTGTCTCAGTTTGTTCTGGCTAATCTCCGAAACAGCTCGACCAATTTCGACGGGAATTTCACTGGTAGATAACTGATGTTTTAAGGAGTTTTTAGGCTATAATACCTTTACGAAGTATAATAGAGTTCCGTTTGGCATCCTTCGGATCATCATAATCAGCTTATATAATATTCCCACTGCTGGGACCCAGGCCTCCTCTCTGTGAGAGGGAGTGGGTCGTAATTCAACACCGGGTCCAGTGCGGGTTGGTAGATGTCACATATCTTCGATTTGTTTTATTGTTGTATAATTTAAAAATTCGAAGACATTGTGAAGCAAAACATCGTGAGGAAAGATGTTTTCCTTCACCATTTTGAGAGGAGTGGTGGTTAAATAATATAATATTTTTATTTAGTTTTTTAAGAAATATTTAAAAATGTAAATGAATAAGAATCAAAGCAAATAAACTAAATAATAATAATAGTCATATAGTCCTCTCCACAACAGGCGTCATCCCGAATCATTTTCTCCACAGCCTTAGATGATTTCCCACACAAAAAAAATAAAAAAAAAGCCTTAAATTACTGAACCTAAAAGAATCTCTCTATATCACCCTAAAAAAAGCTGCAATTTTAAATACATGTCGAATCGTGAGAAAGTTCATGCAAATAGATGAAAACGAAATAGGTCCTCATCATAACACATTCTCAACATAACACACCACACGCTGCATTTACTTGGCTTCGGTCCGTAAATGTTGCAAAAACCAGCTAAAGAGCTGAGAAGAAGAAAAAACTACAAAAATAATAAGTTTATTTCAATAAATGTTTACAATAATACACTTATGTTTAAAGGCTATATATTTCCTAGTTGCAAATTAATTAGACATCTATAGCCGAACTAAGCGAAAGCCTGTATTTCGGCTATCAGCGCCAAAAACCCCTTAAACGATAGACACTTAAAAATAGCCATCAAGTAGACTTGTTAATTAACATTTTGAAGATGCAAGAATATTAAAAAAATGTGATGATAAAAAAATGTGAAATAATTTACACAAAGTAAAGCGTCTGTTCGAACCTACGACCTTACAACATGTAAGTCGCGTCCGTTACCACTGTGCCACGGTGCCGCCATTCGGATACGGAACCCTAAAAATACTAGGCTATTTTGCAATACTTGGTCATTTCGAAACGTTTGTTACATAAAACAGAAGTCATTCACCGAAGCCAAAAAAGTATTAACTTTGAAAATTTCTTAATGCTTGGTCGTTGCGAAATCCTTAGCTTGTAAGTATAACATTACCCTATTGTCAATCAAGATTTCTCAATCCTTCACGTTATTCACGTTTTTGTGAAGCTGCTAAAACTCCAACTTCAAAAGTTCCGAACAATTTCTTTTTTTCTATTTTTACACAAAACTGTTGAGTTTTTTTCCCACAGGCTAGAAAATATATAAAACTGGGGGATTTTGAAAATAATGATCAGTTTAAAACCAGCAGTCACTGAGTGAAGACATTCGTCTATATTAGCGACTTGTTGAAATACTGAAAGAACCAGCCGTCTGGTTGCCAAGTCAACATTAATATTACTGGTTTCTTAAATATTCGTCACCAGATTCATCAAGCAAAGTGTCAAAAAGTGAAACAATGTTTCGCCAAGACGAGACGTTGAAAAACCCTGCAATTTCAAGAGGACTTTTTCATAACTATCCATTTAATTCAATTCGCCATGGCCGACCAGAATACTTTAATCGATTTAACATCTTCGACAACAAGTTATTGTTTGAACCTTCGTGGCTTGACCAAAAACTATCCTCAAAATTATATTCTCATCGGTTAACTGATCTGACTGAGGACTATCTCATTCAAATCACCAAGCCAATGACGATAATGGCCAATGACAAGATTGGTTTTAGTTCAACAATCCGGCGAAGCCCCCGTGACTTAATCACTTCGAAAGTATATTCTCATCGGTTTGGTTGTGTGCCTGAGAACCACCTTAGCCACATCACCTACCCAATGAGGGTGTCTGCGAAGAATGCGGACAACTGCCACCTGTGTAGGTTTACCAGTACCATACAATTACCTGATATAATGCATTCTGAATGTTGGCAACGTCGCAAATAGCTGACAAATGTTTCGCTGTTTCGATTAATGTGTCAATATTATTATTTTATTTGTGTCTTTAGGAAATCGGAATGTCTTGAATAAAAAAAAATTAAGGCATGTGACATCTACCAACCCACACTAGGCCCGCGTGGTGGATTACGGCCCACTCCTACTGATTATGCTACTAAATGAAATTAAGCTCTGCAGTGCACTAAAATATTGATTTATATCGTACAAAACATGGCGATATTTCATCATTTAATTTATTTCACAAATTGATCAAAATAGCGAGATATTTGTCAGTCAGTTTTGATGTTACCACGTCTCTGAATGCGCCCACTTAAACTCTTGATATTAAACCTCCTTTCTCATTGTTCTCAGGTGAATGGCGTGGTGAGAGAAGGATGCTGGACATCACTCGAGATAAGCCGGTCAAAGTCTGCGTGCGAGTCGTCGTGCCGGTTCGTGATCATCCAAAAGTAAGTTACCAGGAGTTTATAGCTTTAAGATTTTACTAGCTGTGTTTGCGTTAAAAGTATTAGATTGTCTTAGGGTAAAATGAATGTGGTAAATCCGTTGTTCACATTTTTTGCTCATGTTAAGAGCGTTTATTCTGAAGGTGGGCAACGTTTTGATTAATTTGCCAATATTACTGTGTGGAAATAAAAATGTGGCTATAAAAAGGTACAACATCAAATTCAATGTTATAATTGCAATTCATTATTTAATATTCTAGTTCGCTAGTTAGCCACATTTCTTATTTATATTCAGTAATATTGCTATAAGAATCAAAACAGGTAAATATTTGACAGTTATTTGCGACGTTGCCAACTTTTAGGATAAACCCTCTTAATCCCATCTGATCCCCGACAAACAGTCGTTGGTGTTAGCTACCCTAAAACCTTTGAGAAATAACTAAAATGTGTATGTATGTTTTTTAATAGAATTGTATTGCCTAATGCCTTTGCCTAAGGTCAGGGACCTAGAAGAAGAACTTATTCATGCTAATCTACGTATTACTAAGTTACAGAAACAAAAAAATTGTACTCAGGCTAAGGAAACTAATAATTTATACGATGAATTATTTCATACTAATTGCAACCCTCATTCCTTAATAACAATAGACCTAACCGAAGATTCTATATTGAAACATAATAATAGTTGTTATAAAGTAAGTCAAAATAAAATTAAAAAGTATGCAAAACTAAATAAAATCATAAATAAATGCAATAAATTCAGGAAACAACATAAACACAGTTCCAATAATATTAAACTAAGGAAAGAACGTGTTTTTCTAATAAATAAATTAAAAAACTATCAAATTAAATTAGAAGACAGTAAGAACATTTATCAAATTGACACCCAACGATTACAGTCTTTTTTTTTTTTTTTTTTTGGGTGGGAAATCATCAAATGACTCCTCCCGCTCTGGGCGGAGCGAGAGGGAGTGTCAGACTTTTACTGACTAAAACCCACCCGTGTTCCTTCCGTTGCCTGTGTGCCGGGGCCGCGATATCCCTTTCGGACCAACTCGCAACCCTGGCAGGCATTGGCCCTTACGGACCCCGTCAGTTGGTGCTGACATCTCTTTGAGGCGCGCGTGGAACACAACGCGCCGTCGACCCGGGCCTGGTCCTAATCGGACGGCGAGCTACCCATTGCCCACCGTCCGCAAGCCCGCGCCTACGGTGGCCGGAAGTCGGCTCGCGACTCCCGACGCCCGGGGCGTCTCCTGCGGCGACTAGGGGCGCGAGGGCGCGCATCTTGCATTTCCCTCGCGCGCTCCGCCTCCTCCTTCGCGAGCATTACTGCTTCGCAGAAGGAAGTGACGGCTTCCCATGCACTCTCGCTCCGGACCATGGCCTGAACCAGGGCCGGACGCGAGAGATCGCCGCTGCCGATCGCCTCCGTGAGGACACGGCGGTGCCCCGCCCAAGCCGGGCAGACCTCCACCGTATGCTCCACCGTGTCCTCCGGGCGATCCACACAATGGTAACACCCGGGCGTTTCCTCCCGCTTTATCCTGAACAGGAACCTCCCGAAACAACCGTGTCCGGTGAGGACCTGCGTCAGGCGGAAGGTGAGGACGCCGTGGCGCCTCTCTAGCCACTCCTCAAAGAGGGGCCTTACCGCCGCAATTGTGGCGTGCCCAACGATTACAGTCTGGGATTGAGGTTCTTGAAGAGTCACTACATTCTCTTTATATTAAGTATGTGAGCTCTCAAAAACAAATAAAGGAACACATCCTTGCTGCAAACAAGTTAGTAGAAATGTGTAACGATGAGACTGTCAGAGTGGTCCCGATGACTCTTAGCACCACTCAATGTTCTTGTCAAAGGGAATCCAACCTTGAGGCTCTTCAACCTGAGGCAACGGAGGACCCGTCCCAGTCTGGAGAGGCTCGGGACTGTATCCCTGATCAAGGTGCACCACATGTTGTACAAGGTTCATCTCAAGTAGCACAGACAGATACTTGTTCTCTCCCTTGTTCTAGTAAAGATTGTTATTGTTCTATTATGTTTTCAGATAGTTTAGGGAGAGGGTTAAGCAAATTATTGAGTAACAACCTGAGTCAATCCGCTGTTAATTATTGTATGCCAGGGAAATCCTACAAAGAGATAATGTCATCTATAACAGGGAATAAATATGATCCGAAAGCCATTATTTCCGTATTTGTAGGCAATAGTTCTAATTTAAAAAATGATGACATCACTGTCAGTGTCACTGAAATATTGAAGATTAATTGTCAGAAAATAATATTGTGTGCTTTTCCATACTTTCAGCACTTGTCAAGTAGGCAAAATCATATTATACATATGCTAAATAACGTTAAGCATTTGTTAGTTAATCACTATAGTGACAAACTTATATTTTTTGACACCAACGCTTTTGTTGAGAAATTAAAATCGACTAGGGATACTGCGTATCTGCCTATTAGTTTTAGACGTCAAATAGCATGGCTATTAGCTTTTAATATGTCGAAGTCTTATGTATTTAGCACCACAAAGGTTAGTAATAATACTAATATTAAGGTGGTTAGCAATATTAATTTAAACTAGTCAGTAAGACAACAGAAGGTACTAGTAACAATGTTGTTTGTCTCACCATCAACAAGCTATCTTCTGGCACTCAATTAGTTAATTGTAAAAACGGGGCTAAGCAGAATTCCTTGAAATTGTTTCATCAAAATATTCAAGGTTTTACTTCCAAGCAATTAGAAATTGAATTGTTTTTAGAATAAACAATGTTTGATATTATTTGTATAACTGAACACTGGTTGAAAGATTATGAAATGCTAATTAATTTTGAGAATTATAGTGTAGTGGGCAGTTGTTTTAACCGAAAATCCATGCTACGTGGAGGTTCACTAATCTTAATTAAAAATTGTATAAAATCTAAGACTCGTAATGACATAGTTGAATTATCGGTGGAACATAGCATTGAACTGTCCTGTGTTGAGCTAGATAAGCATTTTATAGTGTGCGTTTACAGACCTCCAAATTATCAAAACTACTCTATATTTGAGTCAGTAATGGAAGATGTTTTAGCTAAACTTGCAACTGGTAATAAATCAGTAATTATTTGTGGTGACTTTAATATTAATATTTTAGAAAATAATTCAAATAGCAGTAGATTATTAAGCCTCTTCAAATCATTCAATCTGTCAAATGTGTTTTGAGAACCAACGCGAATAACTTCGACTACTGCTACATGTATCGATAATGTCTTTCGTTGCTGCGACTATTTAGATAAAGCCATTGTAAACTATCTCCCTTCTGATCACAGCGGTCAAACCGTTAGTTTTGAGTCCAGCACACCAATACAAAAAGTGCAGATTCAAATTAGACCAATAACATCGGGTAATTTAAATAAGTTTAACAACACTTTAATTAGCAAGTTAAGTGCTCAGGGCCTAAATTTGTCAAATGGCAATATTCTGTATGAACAATTATTTTCATTAGTGCAAACAGAGTTCAATAATTCATTTAAGAAAAAAACTAAAACTATTTGCCCTAAGTTTTTATTCAGTGACTGGGCAACTAAAGGGATCAGGAAAAGTAGGGAAAGATTATTTGAACTGTATGGCCTTAAGCCATATATTAACACGGAAACTTTTAATAAGTATGTTGCTAATTACTCTAAAACTTTTAAAAATATCTGCAAAGCAGCTAAAGCTTCTTTCATTAGTAACAAGGTTAAATCAGCAGACAATAAAATAAAGACAGTTTGGAAAATTATTAACAATGAAACGAACAAGAACAAAAGACATAATACTGATTACACACTTGACACTTCCCGCGGTCTCATTAGCGACAACATCGATGTTGCTCAGGAATTTGCAAATTTCTTTACCAATATTCCAATTAAAACTACAGAAACTTTAAATTCGTCCCCCTTACTTGCTATTGATTTATTAAGAGCGAATGTTTCAGCCTTTCCCGTGGAATTTAAATTTAAACATGTAACACATGACCCTGTGGTCGTTGTAAAGGCTTATAAGCAACTCAAGATCAAAATTACCGAAGATCTGTGGGGTATGTCTACTAAAGTTTGTCAATCAATTATTGAGACAATTGCACCCTATTTAGCTTTAATATTTAATTTGTGTGTGGATCAAGGGGTATTCCCGGATCTAATGAAATACAGTAAAGTTATTCCACTATTCAAATCCGGGAACAGCAAAGATACTAATAATTATAGACCCGTATCGGTTTTGCCGGTTTTCAGCAAGGTGTTTGAAAAAGTAATGTTAAATCAAATGCTCCAGCATTTTAATCGTAATAATATCCTACACGATCAACAGTATGGTTTCACCAAAGGACGTTGCACAATCGACGCCGGTGTCACCTTATTACAACACATCTTTAACGCATGGGAAGAGTCACAAGATGCAATAGGCATCTTCTGCGACCTATCCAAGGCATTTGATTGCGTGAATCACGAAACACTGCTCTTGAAACTGGAGCATTACGGACTGGATAAACTTGCGCTTAGCTTAGTAAAATCATATTTGAATGATAGATTGCAGCATGTTCAAATAAACGGTGTTAATTCATTGGGTTTAAAAGTCAAAATGGGTGTACCACAGGGCTCGATTTTGGGTCCCTTCCTCTTTTTAGTATATATAAATGATTTACCTCATTTACTGAAAAACCGACCACAAATGGTGTTATTTGCTGATGACACATCACTGATTTTTAAGATAAATAGACATGCACAGGAGCTTGACGAAGTAAATAACGCTATGCTTAAGGTCCATAATTGGTTTACTGTAAATAATTTGGTATTAAATGAGAAGAAAACTAAATGCATAAGATTCACGTTACCAAATGTTAGATGTCATGTTGTACTGAATAGGGAGACACTAGAATTCGTCGATAAAACGGTTTTCCTGGGGATCACGCTTGACTCAAAACTACAGTGGGGTCCTCACTTAACATCACTTGCAGGGCGGCTAAGTTCAGCCGCTTACGCTGTTTGGAAAATCCGCCAACTAACAGACGTGGATACCGCGAGACTGGTCTATGTTAGTTACTTTCATAGCATCATGTCTTACGATATTTTGCTGTGGGGACGGGCTGCAGATATTAATTCTATCTTTATTCTTCAAACGGCTGTCAGAGCCATATATAACCTCCGCAGACGCGAATCTCTAAGGGAACTGTTTAAGAAAATTAACATCATGACGGTACCTTGTCAGTATATATGTTACCGGCCAAACCCGATTTTAGGATGAACTAGTTTCGCCTAGGCCAAACCAGTTCGCCTGAAACACAGGATGTCCTAGTTCAGGCATGTAACACTTGTGAACTATTACATAGAATTACGAAAAATGTTTTTACTGTACTACATTATTTTTTGAATAAACTTTATTATTATTATTATTAGTTCTCCCTACACGCGGTAGGACAAACCAGTATCGCCTAGGCCAAACTCGTTCATCCTGTTACCGATAGGATAAACCAGTTTAGCCTAGGACGAATCGGTTTATCCTAGTTAGAATTTACATGCTTTAGGATAAACTGGTACGTCCTAGTCTGAACTTATTTTACCTATTTCCGGTTTTTACGCCACTTCTTCAGCCCTCTTTGATGTTAACGCACGAAGAAGAACAATTTTTTTTTAGATGATCTTGTGTTTAACCAGAATGAATTTAAAATTCCCGTCTGGTTGTATTTGGAAATCAATCAAATCGACCTGGCATCTGCTATTCATTTCCAAATGAAGAATTGGCTTTGAAACTACTACTACTTTGAAACTACTACGCAGCTCATGTAGCTGTGGGTCATGGTACCACCATGACCCACAGCTACATGAGCTGCGTCAATCACATCATAAAGTTCATCAGCTGGAAGAAAGTATTTTATATTCCCTTCACACCGTGCAATGAGTTTTTTCACATCACCAATTTTCAAAACAGCTAATCTGCGTCTTTCGTTCTTTCGTTCGTTTACTGATAACACATTATAATGAGAAGACTTTTTGTTTTCACTCTGCAAAACTTCCTCCAAAAACTTTTCACCCCACAGTTTTTGATTGGCTTGTCTACTACACGAATGCTCATCCATGATAAAACGCCTCACAATAATTATAATAAAATGTTTTAAACGCAACCAGTAACTTAACACGCGCACTCGTCGATGTAAAATACCGTTCAAATTCATTCTGGTTTACCAAGACCATCCCACAAAATTTGTTCTCCTTCGTGCGTTAACATCAAAGAGGGCTGAAGAAGTGGCGTAAAAAGCGGAAATAGGTAAAATAAGTTCAGACTAGGACGTACCAGTTTATCCTAAAGCATGTTAATTCTAACTAGGATAAACCGATTCGTCCTAGGCTAAACTGGTTTATCCTATCGGTAACAGGATGAACGAGTTTGGCCTAGGCGACACTGGTTTGTCCTATCGCGTGTAGAGAGAACTGGTTTGGCCTAGGCGAAACTAGTTCATCCTAAAATTGGGTTTGGCCGGTAACATATATATGAAAACATTATGTATGTTCGGAAAAATCTACATCTTTTTAGTAAGATAAGTGACAGGCATAATTTTAACACTTGAAATAGGAGCAAATTAGATCAACCACGTTTCAGATTGTCTAAAGTGCACACTACTTTTATGGGGTACTGCGTAAAATGTTATAATAAAATACCACTCGATATTGTTCAACTGAATGAGAAGAAATTTAAAACATGCATTAAACGCACACTATGTAGACAAGCATATTATAAGTTGGATGATTATATCATAGATAAAAATGCTTGGCTTAATGCTGGTCCTGCTCCACAGCCACAACCACAAAAAAAAAAAATATGTTTGGAAGAGTTGCTTCCCCTTTTTATTTTGTTTTTTATTAATGTTTTTTTTTTAAATTTAAAACAAGTTTTAATTGTTGAATACTCCAATGGATAATGATTTTCTTTCTTTTTGATAGTAACATTCTATTAATCTCTCAAATACATTGCAAATTAGTTTTGTATAATTTAGAAGCATTTTTTCAATTTTTTTAAATGTGTGTTGACTTGAAAGAGCATGGCAGTTGAGAGTATGTCATGCTCACTTAAATGTCTCGCTGATGGTGGCGAGTGCGTTAGATCATTCGGTTCCCTACAAAATGGTTGAGCTGGATGGTGCTGATCCACGCGTCATGTTCGTGAACGGGCGCCGTCAGTTGTGACTGGTCATCTCTTATCTGCCATGGCTTATTTTTAATCTTATATTTTGAATTGTTTTGATTATTTTTTGTACATTATTCTCATATATAGAAGCAACAAGAATAATGTACCCAGGATTTTGTAATTTTCTATATTTAAAAGAGTGTCCTTGGAGTTTCTTGCCCGTTCTTCTCCATAAAGATCTACGTTTTGGAATGGGCAACTAGCTTCAACTTTCTGACTAACTGACGCCACTATTTGATAATTCAAAAGTGCCTGTAAATGGTTTAATTGAAATAAATGCTTGAGTTTGAGTTTGAGTTTAATATAAAAGTCAAATGACTATCCCATCATTTCAAATATTGAAATGAATTTGGATACATATTTTTACTCGCCTCTATAGTGAGTCTAGAATCCGAAGAAGTTGAGCTAGCAAAGAAAATGCATTTATATTAAAAAAAAACGTATTTATTGCGTAAATTCGTCCAGCCGTAGCTATGTCATTGTGTAACAAATATCTAAACTCTCGCTTCTACAAGATTAACCTAGATGTGTAATACGAGCAAGTATACTTAAAAGCCTAGTTTTCCACACATCAGTTTAATTAAAAATTCACATAGACCCACTAGAATGTGGTGTCCATAATTCATTCATAATTAAGTAGGAAGTCGCCACACTGGCCGTCCCTACAAAGTACTAGTTTGTAACTTTAGGGCGGTGTAGTTAGCAAATGTGACAACCGCCGTAAAAAACTGTAACTGTGAAACTAAAAACACTGAAAATGTTTTTAATTGAAAAAAACTATCGAAGCGTAGTTTTTATTTACATAACAACACCACTGTATTGCCCGAAGCGTTAGGTAGAGGTTTATTTTCAAATTCAAAATATAACTAATATTATAAATGCGAAAGTGAGTTTGTTTGATAAGCTTTCACGCTAAAACGGCTGAAACGATTTGTATGAAATTTAGCACATGGGTAGACGATGACCTGGATTAGGACATGATATACTTTTTATCTCAAAATTTCCACGGGATCGAGACTTATGCGGGGTGAAACTGCGAGCGCTGCTGGTTTCATATAACCCTATATGGACTCTTATGGAACGTCAGAAGCACAGTTCCAATTGGTATTTTCCTATGGAGAAGAGCTGGCAACAAACTCCTCGGTTACTCTTTTAAAAATAAAATTTGTTATTATAATATTTTCAAATTACACTGATAATAGGTATTGGAGGACACGGTCGAGTCCTGTCAACAAGTGCTAGGTACCTACAAAATAATATTGAAAATGGTCAACAGTCATCGTTTTATAAAGGACAGTAGTAAGCGATCACAAAATCTTTATTCCTGTTATCGAGAATTTCGTTATGAAAAATCGAATAACGCTACCCAACCCTAAAATCGAAACCGCTCTGTGTCTATGGGGCCAATGCAAGGTAGCCAAAAAAAAAAAATGCAGTATGAATCAAAATATTTTTGTAGAGTCGGTAGTACAGTTACGAGCACCAATATATATCCACTTAGCAAAATTCAAAAGCGATTTTCGCATAGAATAACGACTGCAACTTTGAGATAAGACCTATTTCATATTAGTGTGGGTTCTAAAATACTATGTTCGTAACAACATAAAATTACTAATTATTGTTATTTAAAATTATAATGTCTTTAAATTTGTATTAAATATGATTTGCATGCCCATGTGACGGTAGAACATGGAGGACTTCCGTAATAAAACATCAATGTAATAATTACCCATGTTTGCAAAGTAATAAATGATTTATGATTTATGATTTTATGATTTACAATCACCACAGTAGGAGAAAATCACTTTTTAAAGTTGCTAAGTGTATACATATTGGTGCTCGTGACTGTACAAGGTACAGCCCATTTATTTTCTTAAATATCTTTTAACTATTTATAAAAAAATATTTAAAATAAAAATTGAGATTCTCCCAACAAGCGCATCATTCGATTTATGTCACGCGCTGCAGCTTGCAAAAGTTTTTATTTTTATTTCTCAATTTGCCCCGAAAAGTGACTTTCAAAATTCATTTATTTACGTTACTCGTCCGTGTCACAGAAATTTATATGTGCACCAAATTTAAACTAAATTGGTCCAGTAGATTCGGAGCAAACTGGCTGTGACAGAAGACCACCCAGCCAACCAGCCAGACAGACACACGAGTGATCCTATAAGGGTTCCAGTTTTATCTTTTGAGGAACGGAACCCTAAAAAGTTGAATATCAAAACAACTTCTCTCCCTGCCACTACCACAAAATTGTTTGTTCCTGGACATAATAAATAGCGCTATTTTCACTTACATAAAATAAGGCCACTCTCCTACTCACGTTTGGCAGACGAATTGAAATCGTTCGACGTGAACATATCGTTCTGTTGGAGTTGCACGTGCGTTAATACACGAACAGGGAACGCAAAACGTTTAGGGTTCCGTAATTGGTTATTTGGATTAGTTAAATCGATGGAATGGTGACGTTGCACGGCCATGTTTTTGCGGATGTAGTAGAAGCCTTCGTATGGGAAACTAGCTTTTGCCTGCGGCTTCGTTCTCGCGGAAGTCGGAAATTATCCCGCGGGAACAATGAAATTGTTTATTCTAGAAAGAAAAGAAAGAAAGATTTTTTTTTTATTCTGCACAAACAAAACGCACAACATAGTATAATGCACTTTTACAAGTCATATTTTCTTTTTAAATAAAAAATAGGCTAGATGAGTTTGGCGTGTCCAATCTGACTACTCTGAAAAGAAAGGCCGAAACAAACTCAGAGGTCGCAGTCACTTTTAAAGTCCAGACATAATATTGGTCAGATGTCAAATGTTGATAGATGGAGCGGGAGAGGAAGGCCTAAGAAAAAATGGATGGATTGTGCGAGGAATGATATGAAAGAGAAGGAAGTGAATGATAGCGTGACAGTTGACAGGGGAGAATGGGAAAAGAAAACGTGTTGCGCCGACCCCAAGTAACATGGGACAAGGGCAGGAAAATGATGACATAATATTGGTCAGGCCATATGAGAACCATGTATTTAAGTGTCTGAAATGTTTTTTGTTTTAAAGAACCACACAGATTTGAGTGGACCTGTCCAGTCAGTGACAACATTTGTCAGTAATCGTGGAGCTCAACTCAGAACTTATATGGAGCTCAACGATTCGACGAACAATACCAAAGAAAGGACATTTGGGTAGGCCGCATAAACTACTCAAACTGCCAGACCATCATTAAAACTAACTGACAAAGAAAAACATTACGAAAAAAAAAAACCACACTGTCCTCAGATTCGCAATAATTTACAAAGTATCATGTCATGAATAAAAAACTCATAGTCTATCTGTGTGCCAAATTTCATAATCCGTACCAGCTTTGCGACATTGAGTAACAAACATACAAACTTTCACATTTATAATTATTATTAGTAGGATAGTTAGGAATACATTTCTGCTATCAAAGCAGCTTTGCTGTTTCAGTTTCGGGCCGAATAACAGGATTAATTTTGAAAATAATTATTTATTTATTTAAACTTCTCGCACACATACATACATATTTACTATAATATATACCTACATCATATATATATATATATATATATATATAAGGATACAAATTCAAAGGAAAAGAGGTAGTTGAGATGACTCTATACTATTTGTTTTGAAAATAACTCTGCAATTTCCGCTTAAATGCATACCGACTAGTGGCCGTCTTGATATCAAGAGGAAGCGCATTCCAGAGAAGAATGGACTGAATATGAAAGGAAGAATGAACAAAGTCAGAAGTATGAGAAGGACAGAGTACGTGTTACGTACGCGTGTGAAGAGCATAGATATTGGAAGTGAGACATAAGATAAGAAGGAGGGGACCTAAGACCTAAGATAATCATTGCAGCTTTGTTTAACATCAGGTAAACCATGTGCATTTATTGCATAACCAGCGTAAAATGTTCCTACTGCTGGAACACACACCTCCTCTTTATGGGAGGGAGTAGGCCGTATTCTACCACGCGGGCCCAGTACGGGTTGGTAGATATTTTTTAAATATTTTCTTTATTTACACTTCAAAGTCACAAACATCTGGATAGCCCTGGCTCTTGTACTAGGAGTTCCTGTATCATAAGAGCCAGACCTCTCAAATTACAGGAAATATGATATAAAAGCGATAGACAAAAATTAAATAATTACAGTTATGGCATGCATTGACAAAAACATACACAAAATATATATTTTTTTATAAAAGAGTTTAAATTAATACTGCGTTCTGTGGAGAGTGAGGGTAAATGTGAGTAAGGTGTGTATTAGTGTATGTGAGGGTGTGTGTGTGTGTGTGCGCCTGAGGTGTGTGATGTCACATGTCTTCGAATTTTTGGTTCTAGAACATGCCGGTTTCCTCGCAATGTTTTGCTTCATCATTTCGAGAGCAGTGGTGATGAAGTAATTTACACAAAGTAAAGCGCCTGCCTGGGTTTGAACCCACGACCTACAACTTATAAGTCGGGGCCGTTACCATTGGGCCACCATTTCTCTTACTTTACAATCTACTCTGTCATTACAAGCAATCGTTTAAGCTTTTCTCGATACGAGGATCAAACCCACCCACCAACAGTTGCGTTTGCAATGACTACTCTTTTGTTGTAAACACAAGTCAATCGTTTAAGCTAAAAATCAACACTTAACAACCCTCGAGGGGTCCTAAGCATAATGCTGACGCTTTAACTTTTGGTTCAAGTATTATAGTTCTATGTACTGCTGCTGTAACATTAGAGACAATAAGGCTAAGCGTATGCTGCGTCAGACAGCATTTGTCTGGCATTAATGCTGAAATGAGAGAGAGAGAGATCAGACTAAGCGATGAGTAGAGATCGCAGTAAACGATAAGGCCGCCCATTGTACGTAGTCTGGTCATAAGTTTTATCACATATGGAAAGTTAAATAAATTACACAATGAGTTACGCACTACAACCATTTATATATCAAATAAAAGGGTATAAAATACAGATTTAAACCACATTAAAATTATTCCAAATGTCCTCCTCTTGCTTCGATACAAGCCTTCAATCTGCAAGGCCAGTCATCAATTGAAGCACGCACGACATTCATGTCAATATCGGCGACTGCTTTAATCAGGGATGCTGTGACTCCAAGTTGCGATGGGGTTTAGCGCAGACCTTTTCTCCTCTAAGTGCTGCCATATTTTGTAATCCAAGGGATTCAAGTCTGGACTGGATGAGGGCCAATCCTCATGCCTGATAAAGTCGATTCCACGGGTCGTGAGCCAGTTTTGGGTACTTTTCGCCTTATGAGCCGGCGCAGAATCCTGCTGGAATACCCAGTGCCTGTTTTCGAACATTATTTGTGAAAGAGGTTCCACAATGTTTGTTAGGATTGTGTTTTGATATACGAGAGCACTGGTTTTCACTCCTTTTTCACAAAAAAACACCTCCGTTGGACCCAAATAGGACACCCCAAGCCAAACCATGAATGCCGAAGGGTGATGACCACGCTGAACACGTGGCACACGTTTGTTCGCTTCTTCACTAGGGTGTGCATACACTTTATCATTTTGTTTATTGAAACTATCCTCAACAATAAAAAAAAATTCGTCCGAAAAAATATTAGTATTTCGCGGTATTTTTTTCCCCACAAACCCGGCTTCTTTCGAGTCTGATTTTCTTCAGCCGTGCGTTAAGAAGATGTGCTGAAGATTTTTTCTATAAGCACGCAGTCCTAGGTCTTCATTTAACACCCTTTTAACAGTAGTTCTGCTTAGTCCCATCTGCAGAGCCAAAATTTTTTGCTTGCGGACATGATTTCGTTGGATTCGCGCCTTCATTGCTTTGATGACTGCTGGAGTCCGAACAGATCTTGAATCTTCCCTGAATCGTTTGATAGTACGATAAATAAATCTCAGTGGAATTTTCAAATTTTTCAGCAGTTTGAAAATCTTAGTTGGCGCGTCACCGCAACGATGCAATGCAATTACTGCGACTCTGTCTTCTTTGCGCGTCCACTCCATTTTAGAAAATGAACAAATTTCCAGAAACCCTTTGATTTTCTTTAAATATTCAAATTTCGAATGCCCATAATATTTTCCTCGGCTTGCATTCTAAATTCGAAATTTTACCTATGTGACAAAACTTATGGCCCGAATACGTATATTTTGTAGTGTATTACTTTTTCTTTATGTAATGTATAATCTGGTGTACAATAAAGTATATAAACAAATAAATGAACCTTTTTGGCGCAGCCGTGAGGCACACACTTATTGTTAAAAAGATTACTTTCGCTTTTAGTTTGTCTGTATTTTGTGTTTCATGAACTGTGGTTCATGAAACACAAAATACAGACAAACTAACACACACACTGGACACATCCAAATAAACGTTTTCATTCTTTCTTTGCTGAGACGCAGATGACGCAACACAGCAAAGTACAGATTTTGCAGGGTAGGGCAGGTGAGACAAACATAGGCCGCGAGCGTATGCTGCGACGAAGCTATACAGACACATTCGCGTTACCTGTGTTTCAAAAAAGAACAACTGAAGACCTGTACTCGTCGGGTCTACGAGACGCAGAGCGGAACAGACGCAGGTCTGCATCGCACGTGCCTGTGTCATTGACTCTGACTGGTTTATAGGTGGCCGATCTGGAGAGAGTTTCCCCAGCAGGGCCATATTTATATCTCAAAAAGTAGGACACGAAGTGCATACATGTGGCCCTGCTGGGGAGACTCTCTCCAGATCGGCCACCTATAAACCCTTATATCTTTTGAAACAGTGACCGACAAATTCTGATATTTGGCGACAAATTTCGACTAATTAACGACACATTTTTTGTATAATCAAAATTAAAATCCCTGATGGTGGCCCTGCCAGAGTCAATGACACCACGTGACTACGCCGCAGTGTACGCAGCTATCAGTACTTTCATGCATTACAAAAACTGCTTTGCTCTGCGCTGCGTGGACCTGCGCTGCGTCACCTACTTCTCAGCATACGCTTAGCCTAAAACGTATATTCTATTCTATTCTTGTTCTAGAGCGCAACAAGGCAATTTCATTAGAGTTTAAATATCTACGAAATAGATTTCAAAAACCGTGCATATCGCTTTAGACCCTTTGTACACAAACGTTTTTCTTGCCATGAAAATCTAGGGTTTATTCGCCGTGTGTAGGAACGGTCGTCAGTGTTGTATATAATATATTACCATGGAAACTTGTTGACAAACACGTGTATCTAAAGCGAGGTTTTTACGGCGTACCGTAAAGAAACCGTGACGTGTGCAAAGGGCATAACAGTACATTTCTGAAAAACCGGAATCGCTCTATTAAACAAACAACATCGTGTTGCCAACTTTTATCTCCGACCCAAACAAAATGTTTGCACAATCGACATTTTTCTTTTATCATATTCATTATTATCATTCGCAATCTTATAAAACTCACATAACATCACTCCAATAATTCTCAGAAGGGTTAAGGAGAGGTGTACCTTAGCATGTACATCCACATTTCGCCAGATATGTTTAAGTCCCATGTAATTGGGGGCGCAAATCCAGACTCCGAGCTGCTACTGAGAAATTCCTAATAGAAAAACCCAATAACACTTTCGGGAATCGAACCCGGGACCTCATTCTCGGCAATAGCGCTTGCGACCACTGGACCAACAAGGCAATCCTCGTTTATCTTATAAAACTCGAATGAAAACATTGCAGAGGCTTACGGAACCTGTTCTTGTTTGCTTCAACGCTCAATTTGCTCGAATGAGCGAATACCCCTCTCATTCCATCGCTCTGCGTGTGATAAATAAAGCATCACTCTCGCTACAGAATGTTGAGTAGGTAGTAAATGGAGTGAGAATGTGAATGACATAGATGGCTTCATCAACGTGTCTGTGTTTCTCTTTCTGCCGTGGGCCTGTGATATTCTCTTCATGTGTTGGGTGTGTGTTTTGTTTATGGTTAAAAAAATGAAAAGAAAGAAAACATTTATTTGGACACAGTTCGTGAAACTAACTAAAAGTGGAAGTAATCTTTTGACAATAAGTGTGTGCCTCACGGCTGCGCCAAAAAGGTTCATTTTAGCATTAATGCCAGACAATTAAGCACAAGTGACGGGGAGTACAAACAGTTTCAACATACCTAATACATACATTATTATACTTCTAAATAAATAAATAAACTTGTAAACAAATAAACTAATTACAAAAAAAAACACGAAAACAATAAGAACTGTCCAAGCAAAACCTGTTCTTAGCGATCTATTAATTTTTCTTCGTGACTCTAATTGATATGGTGTACAATAGTATACTATCTTTTTATCTAGTTGCTCATCAACAGCTTCAAAATAAATACATTAGTTGTATATAATTATACCACTTTTCCATTGACGTCGACAACTACTAAACACTGATCATTTCCTGCTTCCACGTAATTTTGCTTATTGAACGCCTCTGCAATACATAATCTAGCTTTTATATAACATAACATAATATTACGCCTCTAATCCACGAAGAGTTAGGCAGAGGTGTGTCTATTAGGTCCCCAAATTTCAACATTTATGTTTAAGTCACAGGGCGAGCCTATTTATTGCCTTCAACCGACCACAAAATTCTGACTCCAGGCTGCTATTTATAAATTCCTGACGATTTTGCTTTCCTCGACGGCACACTTAATTCTTGAGATTCCATTCTAAAGACATTAATTAAACGTATGAGCATTCCATTGGCTAAACTACTCCGTGGTACCAAAAATACCCCACGTACGAATATGGCTATCTAGTATTTCCTCGCGTCACGTCGAAAAATTACATGAATTTACTTTGGAGGCTTAGGCTTTGGATGTATTGGCCGTATTTTGCGAATTTTTTCCCTGAAAAAAAAAAGGTGAATTATTTTGTTTTGTGTTCTTGTAACTGAACAGACAGCTGTGCTGCTGGGGAGTTTTCTGCGCCACTTCTTTTTCCACTTGGAATTGGTGAAGGGTGGGTGTTTTAGTGACTGTCTTATGTAATTTTGACTTTCAAAAAGTACCCGATTTTCAGCCTAATTTCAATAAATAACTATAGATTTTTATTTTGTGTGAAAACCTTTTTATAATTTTCTTACTTTTATTCCTAACTAGGAAGTATACAACTAATTAAGATTATTTTTATTACAAACGAAAATTACTCGATATACTATGTTATGGGGTTTGGTTTCCGCACTTAGTCCTTCAGTGGACCATTGTGCGTGGGCTAATTACCGGATATTTTTCTATAAGTATATTATTCAGGCTTGGCAATTTTATACGGTGAATAAGATCAGCCAAATCTGCTTCTGTTTTATTCCTAAAAATGTGATCTCCTTACATCGTGTTTTTCATAAAATTTCATAAGTTTCGCATACTTTATTAGGTATCACACTAACCAAGTCACAAATATTCTGCTTTTCGTATTCAAGCTTGACCACAACGTCCACAACACGTCCCTTTAGAGTCAGAACGTGTCTCGAAATTCTCAGTGATCAAAATAAAATCGTGACTCATATCGATGTTTTAGAAAAATTGGGTCGTTTTTAAATTCGTTTAAGAACTTCAGGATAAAATGAATGAAAATATTGTGGTGTTGATAGCTTTATGGACTGTGCATAACAATTTTTCCGCATTTTAACTAAATAATAGACACCAAACAACTGCATTTGGCGTCAAATCAGAATGGGGGCTAAAAGAAGTTGTATACTTCTTATTTGGCACCCTGTGGAATACAGTACACTGGAAATAACAAAAGCTGAGATATCATTTAATTACACAAAAGCACAAATTTAAGGTTTCGGTCGGCACGGGTGCGTTAACAGTACGTGACCGGTGTTCAAGTACGATAATTACCACATAGGATTCAATACTCAATACTCAATATATTTATTTGCGTTCCACAATGTTAGCATAGGTGGTAGGTACATTATAAAATATACATAATTTTAGATCATTGTGGACCCTGTCGGGCACAGCAAGATAGGATAGAGAAAGAGGGCTATATTATATTATATTAGTATTTGAAAAAAAGTTAAATATAGATGTTTTTCCACTACATAAATTAATTAATTAATAACTAATATTCATTTCTATGTCAAACAAATATAACATTCATAATCTTCCAGACCGAATTTCTGCCATGGCGGCCAATCTCAGCGATGACTAGCCATCGATGCGGGACATTATTATTATAGTGCAGGCGTGTGTGCGCAGACGCAGGTGCACTCACTCTTCCTTCACTGTAATAGTCTGATAGGACAGCAACTCGACACGGCCGTATAGATAGATAAGGCGTAGGACGAACGCAAAGGCTTAACGAGCTTTTCGAAGCATGAGCCACGGGGTTATCACACTGCCAACTTCCAAACTCCGGACTGCTATTGAGAAATTATTAATGGAAAAACTCAATAACTTTGCCCGACCTGGAAATCGATCCCAGAAACGTTCTACAGACGCGCTTGCGACCACGAGATCAACGGTAACTTTATATCGATATTTTGTCAAATATACGCAGAAATTCACCCTGCGTAAAAAACGTCACTGACTTTCCTAATAATGGAAACCAAAGCCACTAAAAGCCGTATCCGAATGATAATCAATAAGGATTAAAACCCATGGCTATAAAAACCCTACAGAGATAAATCAAATCGCTCCCTTACGGCGAAAACATCCACAAAAAGTACCATTAGCGATAACACACTGAAATTGATTGAACCATGGTGCTTGTAGTATGATATATGTAGAAGTTCGTTTGTTTGGGAAGTGTACAAGGCTTAAATAATAGTACATTATGATACAAGTGTGCTATGTTGGTCTAATCCACACGCGCATATATCAATGCACAAGCGTTTCATACGATATTTTTCAATACTCTTGCGAGGCAAATAATTTATAAACTTATTACATATGTAAACAAATTGAGAAATATGGCCTGCGGATTCCTTATATCGCGGTGTCAACGCAGGTTGAAGGAGAGGCAAAGGCACGAAGCCGTCGTACAGTTTAATAGGTATATAAAGCATAAAAACCGAGAAAGAATGTAATTTTTTTGACAAAAATAAATAATTTGATGCATTCCATCTAAATTTTTTAAATTATTTATTTTGCACAATAGGCATAAAAAGGCATGAAGTCTCTTTGATGAGATTAAAAAAAGCGTACCTACATCTCCGAATTGTAAATAGTTATATGTGGCGCACATTATTATATAAAGTAAAAAGCACGCGTGCTTATACACTGCATTATGAACCTAAAAGCGTTACAAAAATTGGTGCTGAATATTATTTAAAATGAAATTAAATTGTTATATATCGTTATATCCCGATAAAGTAGTCACGACCTCACAGGTCGACTACGAGAAACCGAAGAAAAATTTTTTTTCGTTATGGAAGTAAACGGTAGGAAGTGAGTAAAGCTAGCAACTATTCGTAATAACGACTTGGCGAGCAAATAGCAACAAGTGCGTAATGGGATGAGATTATTCGATGGTATCCTCTGCGAGTGTTCTGCCCGCCAAGCAAGCGTCGCTATGAGCGAGTAATATCTTAGATAGCTCTTGACTTGTCACTGTGACAAACGAGTTTTCGCCGGCGATGTGAACAGTCAGGGATCAACTTATTATACATACATGTATCGCAATTAATGTATTGTGTATGAGCATGTATTGAGCGAAAAATCCTTGATAGCGGCTTAGTCGCTATAGAGTATTTTGGGGTTAAACTAGTAACACACATTAATTTAATAATAATAATAATAAATAAAAAAATAATTTATTTGCGTAAAACATGGTATACAATGGTGTTTAGCATGGGTTAGAGTGGCACAAACATGTTTAGCTACGATAAAACATAGCATGCAAAAATTTTATGTCACAGGGTAATTATAATTAAGTAATTAATGTTAGAATAGAATGTCAATATTTTTTGTCCATAAATTCTTTCAAACTATAAAAGCTATATTCATTTAGCCATTTGTATAATTTGTTTTTAAATAATCTTACATTTAATAGTTTTAAATTATTTGGTATTTTATTATAAGTACGTACACACATTGCTAGACAGCTTTTATTATATTTGGTTAGCTTTGGTAAATCATTTAACACCAGTCCATAAGCATCACGTCTGCTCCGAGGACATACATCGCTTGCTGTCTTGAATAGTTGTTTATTCTTGGTCACAAACACACATATTTCGTAAATATAGAGAGATGGAAGCGGTAACAAACCAAGTTTTTTAAATATTGGCCGACATGTATCATCCGGCTGAAGTCCATAAATTGATCTTAGGCACTTCTTTTGGGCGATGAACGCTCTATTTAGATCAGTGCTATTACCCCACATTATAAGACCATATCGTAGTAACGATTCAACATATGCATGGTAAGATATAATAGCAGTTTTTATGTTTGTTACATTTTTGACTTGCTTCAAAGCGTATACGAATTTATTAATTCTACCACAGACGCTGTTTACGTGTCCCTTCCAGTTTATATCTTGATCAATTATTACTCCTAAAAATTTTGTATGTGGTACTTGTTTAATTTTACTTATATTAAGTTTAATATTATTTTTATTATTATTAGATTGGTTAAATTGTATGTATACGGATTTTTCTAAATTTATTTTCAAATGGTGTATGTCAAGCCAGTGTATTAGTATATCAATAGTATTATTAATGTCAGTCTCATGATCTACAACGGTATTTTGCTTTTTATCAGATGTCACAATTATGGATATATCGTCAGCGAATAAGATGCATTTATGATTAGTTATTTTTATGATATCATTTATATATAAAAGGAATAATATTGGGCCTAGTACGCTACCTTGGGGGACGCCATATTTATTATGACTATATTCTGATGAATATGATGTGATGTCTTTGGTTTCGTTCATTTTACTGATAATCACACATTGTTGCCTATTGCTTAAGTAGGATGATATCCACTGAAGTGCAGGTCCCCTAATCCCAATTGTTTCTAACTTTTGAAGCAGTATATCGTGTGACACCAAATCGAAGGCTTTAGACATATCAAAGAATAGACCTGTAGTGAGATAATTATTATTAATATTTGTGAGTATAATTTTCATAAGAGAATAAATAGCTAACGTAGTCGATTTATCTTTTTGGAAGCCAAACTGTTCGGTACTTATGATTTGAAATTTGTTGCAGTAGTCAATCAGTCTTTTAAACATACATTTTTCGTAAATTTTTGACAAAATAGGTATTAAAGTAATGGGACGGTAATTATTGATGTCATATATATCACCCTTTTTGAATAAGGGCTTGACAATTGATAATTTTAATTTTTCAGGAAAAACTACTAAACTTTTACTTACTTTTACTTTTACTTTAACTACTAAACTTTACTAGAAGTAAAGATCTTACTTCATTTCATTTCATTTCATTTCATTTCATTTCATTTCATTTACAAACCTGGAATAAACAGGATAGGTATTACTAAATTCTGAAAAAATAACCGGATTTGCCATCTCATTTGAAAACACACACAGCAGAAGTAATGATCTGGTGTTAGCAAGCAAAAATAAAAAAGAACGTGTCATTAAGTGGATTTTTGGTACAAAGTCCTTTAACGCGGCTTGCGGTAGAAATTAATTTAGCAGAAATCGTCACGAAAAGAAAAAGCGTTATGTCCGGAAAATTCAGCATTTTTTTTTAGTTTGGCATTTATCAAATAACTTTTCCCACTCTGGGCGGAGCGGGAGAGCGTGTCAGACTCTCAATGACTAAAACCCACCCGTGTTCCTTCAGTTGTCTGTGTGTTGCCAGGGGCCACGGTATCCTTTTCGGACTTTCCCGCGACCCTGGTAGGCATCGGCCCTAGCGGACCCCGTCAGTTGTGCTGACATCTCTGAAAAAGTCAGCTTCAAGTGTCAAAAGTTTTTGTTTTTGTTAATGAATACAGAGCCATCTAGTATAAGTTTTTTGCTTGCTTAACTTAAGACCATACT
Organism: Agrochola macilenta; assembly: GCA_916701695.1. Taxonomy (NCBI): domain Eukaryota; kingdom Metazoa; phylum Arthropoda; class Insecta; order Lepidoptera; family Noctuidae; genus Agrochola; species Agrochola macilenta. The sequence continues at coordinate 16,913,410 of OU753572.1, read as the reverse complement.
AGATGGCTCTGTATGAATAAATAATATACAACGAAAGGAACTTCGGTCCAACCAGACACCTCGCGACTTTTTTTTACAAAAAAAGTCGATGACACAAACTTTCAACAAATTAAAAGAAACTATTTCACAACAATCTCCCAAAGATCAAAAGGGCGCCTTTCCTTACAATACCCTCACACCTGCGACTAAGGGCCGGCGCTCACTGGCGGCACGGCACGGCAAAGGATATTTTTGATGTGCAACGAATAGAAATGTAAGTTATGTGTTTGACAATAAAATTAAAAATTAAATGCTGATGCCTAAAGTATAGTATCGCGTTACGTCCAATCTATCGTCGCACTTAAGGCGTCGCTCCACAGAAGCCCGCGGCTAAGCTACGCACATGTACTGTCTGTTCCAAAAGTATCATACCAAAGTGTAAACAAACCCTGTTCAAGTAACATTCTTACGCAATCTTTCATTATAGGGAATTAGTTGTAGTTGTAAAGGAAATTCTAGTAATTAATTAGTATTTACAAGGTTTCAACTTTACAATCATCTCACCATTTTGTATATGCCAAATATTGTTTATTTGAATTGCAATAGAAAAATCATCGAAGAATTTACCTCATTATTGTCAAATGAAAAAAAAAGGTGATTTAAGTTATAAAATACTCAAATCAAAGCACTTGAGTAACTGCCATTACAAATAGGCATTTACAGGTACATTTTCTAATCTATTTGTTTACATTTTATTCAGATACTTTTGGAACAAACCATACTTAGCTTCAGTTTGTATGAAAATGTATGCGGGATCATTCATTGCGACCCACTCCCACGCTATCCCCAGATGTACGGCTGGTAAACAAATGAACCGCGCAGCTAACGTGGCAAACCTCTCTGTGCTCATTCTATGTACCATTGGACGGTCTACTTAAGGCACCTGACCCAAGGCCGAGGAGGAAGCCATTACTCGCTGTTATGTGTGTGAACCAAGCGTAAGGTTCTCAGTGAGTGTCCAGCCCACCAAGTGAGCGTCGCTGAGCGAGTACTCTCTTTGATAGCTCATGTTGCTGTAACAAACGAGTACTCGCTGACGGTGTGACAGTCAGCGATCAACTATTAATATACTATCTGCGCCCGCAGTTTTACCCGCATAAGTCTCGATTCCGTAAGAATATCGGGATAAAAGGTATCCTACATCCTTCTCCTGGTCATGGTCTACCCATAAGCCAAATTTCATCCAAATCCGTTCAGCCATTTTAGCGTGAAAGCGTAACAAACAAACAAAGTAACTTCCGCATGGACATGACATGTACGTTTCTTAAGCGAAAAAATCATTGACATCTAGTCGCTTCCTCGTCGGCGGTGGGACAGATGCCTTAAACCTCGTATTACCGTCCAATATGGCGTCGCCCTTTCACCTCGTATTACAAACAAACCGGTCTATATAACACAGCCTCTATAGCCAATTTCTCTTTCATTCCATTGTCATTGTTAACAGAAAAAAATCGCGCCAATCCGAGTAACATGATGCTATGAATTCATGAAATGTTTTTGATGGATTGGGTGAATAGGGCACGGTTACAAAGGTAATTGAGTTGTTTTTGGGATATATGGACAGTGTAGTGTCTTTGTGACGTTTTTGATAGGTTTAAAAGTTAGTGGCGCGGGTTTAGTGCGTATGTAAAAATGAGTATGAAGTGATTTTTCTTCGGTAGCGTCGTAGCGTCAGTCCCGTAGCTCTTGCTACGAATATTCGTAGCAAGTGCTACGAATACTCGTAGACCTTCAAAGAAGACATGCAGTTTAAGATTTTATCTGCTTAGAAATGCGTCATTTAATTCTGATTTTAACATGAAACTACATTGATTTGTTTCCTCGGAGAAAGAACCTCACAAATAATGGTCATTATCACCAAAATTATGCAAATTACACAATGATCTAGATCAACCTAAACACACAGAAGTTTACTTCACTTAGTTCAAAAGATCCCTGCCATGTACCAAACGGCCATAATATAACCTTAATCATTATATTCTTAGTGCCAAACTCCAGCACTCTACATCCTAAGTATACGAATATAAAATCTCTATCACGTAGAGAGAGCAGACGATATCCCGGAGCTACAAATAGAGAGCTAATAGGCCACCGTGGAGTCAGTACTAGTGCTGTTACGTGTCCCGGGATTTTGAGTAAATCCCGGGATTTTATGACGTGATGTTTTGTTTTTAAATCCCGGATTTTATTAAGGATCGTGTTTTCTTAGCTCTACTGAAAAATATCTTAAGGAAGTAAAATTTATGTTAATAGATATACTCCACCATTTCAATATACTACCTTATACATAATAATAATATTTCTAGTAATTGTTCATGCACAACCCCTTCATTACACATAATGGACCCATAGTTAGATCATTTAATTCTGCAGCCACATTTTTGGGAGTACCCATTAACCTACTTTACCCCACTTAAAGCCCCATAAATTCACTTAAGCTGCATGAAATAACCAAAAAGTATCAAACTCAATAGGGATGATGACAAAAAAAAATTATGTCCGTCATGGAGATTATTAAAAAATTTGGAGACATATTTTTTTTGTTAAAATATGCCATGACGTCACGAGTATGTAGATTTTATACTTACTTGTGACGTAGCGACCCCCACTCCCCAACTTAAAATGCGTTTTATTTAAGTAATTGTTTACTGATATGATAGAGCAAAAAATACGTGTCTAATATTTTTTTATTATCTGACTGACGGACTAATAAGATTTTTTTTTTACCCAGGCATCATCTCCATTGTCTTTATACAATTTACAATCCTACTTACCTCTAAAAACAACACAGCGGCACATTCACTATAAACACAATAGAAAAACCCACATAACAAAATATTTACGGAGTCCAATCCCGGATTATTGACCGTCCGATCCTATATTATTGACCGTCCGATCCCGGGCTTGCCCATCACTAGTCGTTCAGAATACGGCCTCTAACCAATCACATTAGGTACTTTATTGTAACTATAATGGCCTGATATAAGGCCGTAAATGACAATTAGGAGACCACTTTATATCAGCGTTGTTACGATCGATTTTGGTACAGAGTATAAGTGTAAAGCGAGTAATTTTTACCCGACTACGTTGCATCAAAAAGGAGGGTTATGATTTTGACCGGTATGTATGTATGTTCATCTGTTACACCTCATAACTTCTAAACTACCGATCATAATTTGACAAATGAACAAATTATGTATCGTTGGAAGCGTCTTGATCTTTCGCTGGTTATAGGCTATGTGACACTCACATTAAATTCAATATGGCACCTTCTAGAGGATATAAAGTCAGGAAATTAAAAAAAAAACGATTATGATGGCTTATGCTTATGCTTTTTAGATGACTTTTTATAGTAGTTGGTTCTTAATTTTTTGTTAATGAAATAGGTTGGCAATCAAGCTGACGGACGGTGCATTTTATAGGAAAGTAAAGCTTATACTGCAGGATAAGACCGAGCACACGGACGCTTTTTCGTACGAATTTTACTCGTGTGGACACATACGAAAACGCACGAACGATCCCGTCCTTCAAAGTGACTGACTACTACACTGTACTAGACTGAGTGCGAGTTAGTCGTACGTATACGTACGTACAGTTCCGACGTCCGAAAACAATCCGAACTTGTTGGGATTTCATGTGTGTTCAATGTGATATCACTGGAACACTACTACCTATTTGATGGAAAAAAAAGTGTTCATTGTGCGCACTCAATTCTACTACCACGATCATACGTTTACGTACGATAAAAATTCGTGCCAAAGTGGGCGCGGCCAAAAAATCCGTTGATTCACGAATTGAGCACGATTGCTCACCGCGTGTCGGTGATTTAAATCTCTAAGAAAACGACCGGCGAATCCGGCGTGGGATCCGCGATGCGACCACGCGCGTCGATTGTTTTAATTATTTAGAAGTCACGCGTCTTTTGGCAACGGTTTGAACACTACTATACAAGTTAGTTGACACACTCGGCGTGAACGGATTTTGTCCCACATACCGCGTGAGATTCGCCTTAGTTTACTCGGAGCTTTACATCGCCGACACGCGGTGAGCAATCATGCTCAATCCGTGCATCAACGGATCTTTTGCATATGACGGACGTGCATCAACGGTTTTTTTTTTTTGTATTAGTGATATTGATATAATTTAAATGAATTTTAAATATTAATATTATGTTTGTGCATTTTTTATTATTTCACTTATCATCACTGTAATATTTTCAACACAATGTATTTTGTTAAAAAATAAATGACTTATGACTTATGAGTAGAGGCCTTCCACCTTTATCCTGCAGTGCAGAGGGATATTCAAGCTGAAGTTATTATTTTGTCAACCTAATTTAGTTATTTTATTTCACTTTTAGAAAAAACGATAAAAGGCCACTTATACGCCACTATAAGGACGAAATAAGTTGACCTTGATAAAAAATCGCTCTTTTCTCCCACTTGAACCCCTACCCACTTCTCAGATCACTCGATGCTCTCGGAGTCCATATTTGTTCATCTCTCAACGATCGTAACTCGCTACCATGCGGGCCACTTGTTTTTATCATCGATACAAGTATGGTAGTTACGTATGAGTGAATGAAATTCCTGATATTGATTGAGGCTATTTCTAAGTACGTATTTTACGACTTACGGTTCGAGTTGGAATAGAAAATTGGAGCATAATTATGGGCTTAAATTGCTTGCTGTGATTGTTAAAGGGTTTAAAACTGATTTTAAAAAAGGGCGACGCATAATTTTGTTTTCACCACACAAAAAAATCATTAGGTACAGTATGACACAACTTAGATGTAGCATCGGTAAAATTCGTAAAACCGATCATCATGCGCCTTCAAAATCACCAATATTTATTACTGCTTTAGGTGAAAATGATCTTTACACAAACGCAATACTTGTTAAGTCATTTATCCAAATACATTCGTAAAATTGGAATGAATGTATGCAAATTTTCAAATTTATGCTACATCGTACATGTGTCGTACTGTACGTAAGTAAGTAATAAATGTGTCCTTGGTATCAAATCGCTCGACTCTCTCGCTTTAACCCCTACCCAGGCCACTCGATGCTCTCAGAGTCCATGTTCGTTCATCTCTCAGCGATCGCAGCTCGCTACCATGTAGGCTACTTGTTTATTATCATCGATACAAGTATGATAGTCATTGTGTTTGAGTGAACGTAATTACTGATATTGATTGAGGCCTGATTTCTGAAAGGCGTATAGGATTGAATCTGTTTTCAAATGTCAAGTAATATGATTGTTGTTGACAGTTCATTAGCAGATCTGAGATTTAAGCTCTGGCCACACCGGAGCGAATCCTGTGCGGGACGTACGTAAACGCACGAACAAAGCCGATCCTTCAAGCACAGTCAGGGAAATTAGTTGCTTAGCAAATTGTCAACCTACGTCAATTTGCCGTTTGATACAACTGTCAAATCAAATAAAATTATTTATTTGCTTAATAAACTCAAACTCAAACTCAAAGCATTTATTTCAAATAAACCAATTACAGGCACTTTTAATTGTCAAGGGGTCCGTCAGTCAGAAAGATGAAGCTAGATGCCCATTCCAAAGCGTAGTAGGTACCTATGGAGAAGAACGGGCAAGAAACTCCATGGACACTCTTTTAAATCATAATATGGTTACAAAAAATTAGTTACATCATTCATGTTGAAGTTATACATGTGAGAACGATGCAAAACGTTAAAAGCGTCCGTAGCAAAAATAAAAATTCAAAAATTAAATTAAATTAAATTAAAATAAGCCGTGGTAGCTAAGAGATGACCAGTCCCTACTGACGGCGCCCGTTCACGAACATGACGCATGGATTAGCACCATTCAGCTCAACCATTTTGAAGGGAGCTAAATTATCCAACACACGCGCCACCGTCAGCGAGATATTAGAGTGAGCATGACATACTCTCAGCCGCCAAGGCACATTCAAGTCAATGAAAGACATATCCAGTACCTAAATGGTAGCTTTATAGTCGGTACATAGTACTCAACATGTGCTATGCAATTATACAATGTTATGAGATTGAATTTATACAATGCAAAGATAGTTTTTTAAATCTTCAGCAGCTCCAACAGTATTTTCAAATGCTAATCTATTCGTTTATGCGCCCTTGTGGAGCAAGACCAGCGTTGCGCCAAGCATTTTTATCAGCGATATAATCTCCCAACTTATAATATGCTTGGCTGCATAGTGTGCGTTTAATATAAGATTTAAATTTCGTTTCATTTAGTTGAAGTATGTTGGGAGGTATTTTATTGTAACATTTTAAACAGTACCTCTCTTTTACTAAAAAGATGCAGATTTTTCATTACGTACATAATGTTTTCATAGATATATTGACAAGGTACCGTCATGATGTTAATATCTTTAAACAGTTCCCTTTGAGAGTCGCGCCTGCGGAGGCCATATATGGCTCTGATGGCTCTTTTCTGCAGAACAAAAATAGACTCAATGTCTGCAGCCCGTCCCCATAGTAGAATACCGTACGACATAATACTATGAAAGTAACTAAAATAGACTGGCCTCGCGGTACCCACGTCAGTAAATTGACGGATTTTTCTCACAGCATATGCTGCTGAACTTAACCGTCCTGAAAGAGATGTTAAATGAGGACCACATTGAAGCCTTGAGTCGAGCGTGATCCCTAGGAAAACTGTTTTATCGACGAATTCTAGTTTCTCTTGATTCAATACTATCTCACAACTACTACTTTTTACATTTGGTAAAGAAAATCGTATGCACTTCGTTTTTTTCCCATTTAATACTAAATTATTAGCAGTGAACCAATTTTGGACCTGCTGTAGGGCGTTCATTTACGTCGTCAAGAATTGATGCACGATGTCTATTTATTTAAAAAATTGAGGAAGTATCGTCAGCAAATAACACCATTTGTGGTTGAGTTTTTAACAAATGGGGTAGACCATTAATATAAACTAAAAAGAGGAAAGGACCCAATATTGATCCTTGTGGTACACCCATTTTTACTTTTAAACCGATTGAATTGGCACCATTTATTTGAACTTGCTGTTGTCTATAATTTAAATAAGATTTTACTAAACTGAGTGCAAGTTTTCCAAGTCCGTAATGCTCAAGTTTCAAGATTAAGGTTTCGTGGTCGACGCAGTCAAATGCCTTCGAGAGGTCACAAAAAATTCCTATGGCGTCTTGGGCCTCTTCCCACGCCGTAAATATGTGCTTTTATAAGGTGACACCGGCGTCGGTCGTACAACGTCCCTTGGTGAAACCATACTGTTGATCGTGTAAGATTTTATTGGTGTTAAAATGATTGAGCATTTGATTAAGCATTACCTTTTCAAACACCTTGCTTAAAACTGGCAACACGGATACGGGTCTATAATTATTAGTGTCTTTACTGTCCCCGGATTTGAAAAGTGGTATTACCTTACTATATTTCATTAGATCAGGGAAGACTCCTTGATCCACACACAAATTAAACATTAAGGCTAAGTACGGCGCTATAGTCTCAATAATGGAGGTACAAACTTTGATTGACATTCCCCATAGATCTTCGGTTAATTTGATCTTGATTTGCCTAAAAGCTTTTATTACTGTTAAGGGGTTTATATGCTTGAATTTAAATTCAATCAGGCAGGATGAAACGTTTGCTCTTAATAAATCAATTGAACGCGAGGGAGAGGAATGTAAGTTTTAGTAGTTTTAAGTGGGATACCGGTAATAAAATTTACAAATTCTTGAGCAACTTCTTTGTCAGTGCTTATGAGACCCCGTGAAGTTTCTAGTGTGAAATCATTATTATGTCTTTTATTTCTGTTTGTTTCGTCATTGATAATTTTCCAAACAGTCTTTATTTTATTATCGGCTGATTTGATCTTGTTGCTAATGTACAAGGCTTTAGCTACCTTGCAGGTATTTTTAAAAGTTTTAGAGTAAGTAGCAAAGTATTTATTAATAGTTTCAGATTTAATATAAGGCTTAAGGCCATACAGCTCAAAATTTTTTTTCCTACTTTTCCTAATACCCTTAGTTGCCCAGTCACTGAACAAAAAATGTGGGCAAATCGTTTTAGTTTTCTTTTTTAAAGTATTATTGAACTCGGTGCGCACTACCGAAAAGAATTCCTCATATAATTCAATACAGGTAGGTATGAAGAGATGTTACAAATAAATATAAAGTGCTCTGTATCTAATAAGGTGTGCAAATATTTATATTATTGTTAATCTAATTAAATAATTACTAAAATAACATTACAAAATTATCATACTCAAAAAAAATTAAACAAAAATATAAAATAAAATCAAATAAATTTAGTGTCAATTTCAAAATTAAAATTATCAGATGCTTTTTACATGTGAGTTTTCAATGAATTAAATTAAATCAAACTATTGGTCCAAATTAAAATAAAAAGAAAAAAAAGAATCCAAAGAATCCAAAGAATATAGTTGTTATTTAAATACACAGATAGTTTTAGTTGGTAGTCAAATAGCTTCACAATTCATTTTTTAGACTTTACCTAAAGATTTTTACGTTATTTTATTGTTGAATAATAGTAAAAAATACAAAACTCTTTTTTTCGTACGGTCAACTAAAAACTAGCGTTAGTAAAGAGACCCACACCACAAACAAACCAATCGTTCGGATAATGAATTAAACCCTACAACGGACTACGCTCAGTCATGTATGCACGGACCAGTATCGACATGCGGGCTGTTAACCCTTATCAATGTATTGTGAAGACCGCACTGATTAACTTGTGGGATTTCAGCCTTTGCTCGTGGTTACTTTGCATGCGTTTTCGTGCGAAATTCGGTCGTGCATATGACCTCGATCCTTACCCCGTGGCCACAACCTACACGCCCAAGCGACACGCATCTTGCGACAGCGAAAGTCAAAACCAACTGAAAAAAGCCTGCCTGTACGAGTCACCGTGACGTAACTTACGGAGCGAAGTACGGAAAATAGTGACGCGCGCTTGTGTCGTTTGACGCATCTATCCAGGCTTGTTCCCCCGGTTTCACCCGCATAAGGCTGCCTGTCCACTGGAGCGGAGAGGAGAGGAGTGGAGTAGCGGTGTGCCAATATTAACCAATGGAATTGCATAAAACCTCCGCTCCGCTTCAGTTGACAGGGATTTGCGAACTAGTTTAAAAATTCATACAAAACCGGGAATACGAGCGGGGAAACGGAGCGGAGAAGTGGAGCGGGGAACCGGAGCGGGGAATTATTACTCGTCGCGTGAACTCGGTCTAGCTCCGCACAGTCCTCAACACCGCTCCGCTACCTCGCTCCGCACAGTCCGTAATTCTGCTCCGCTATCTCGCCCCGCATAATATTAATTAGGATCGCCTTGCGAATACGCGATCGGTCGCGTGCATACAAAATAAGAACCCAAAAAAAAAAACTTCTGACTTGGCTTCACATGCCTTCTTCTCATGGAAATATCTCTCAGGAATACTGGTTTCGTCACGATGTTTTCCTTCACCGTTTTTTAATCAAGTGATAATTATACAATACGCACATGAATCTGAAAAGTCAGAGGTGCGTGCGCTACAACTACCTACAAAATTACTAACATATATTTTTTTGTCTAATCGATCAGCTCATAACCCATTTAGCACAATCCCCCTTTGAACGGCAAATCATTCATTTCGTTCATTCATTTCCCTTCACCCCCAAGGCAATAACAATCGGACTGGCAGTTAAAAAGAACAATGTTTTAATTTTTATGAGCATCAATTAGTAATGTTGACTTCGTCCGAAATCGCACGATATCGTCCGATTTATCGCCGAGGGACCGTAATTGGAATAACAATTAGGGACATAAAGAAATTTGTGATAATATCCGAACATTTTGGTGGATACTAGCAATTTATTATCGTGTTTTTTGTTGGTGAATTAAGTTTTATTCAAAGACACAGACTTTTTGTTTGTTTTTGATATTTGTCGTGAGAATGGTCTAACATTGTTAAAAAAAAAAAACAGTGCTGTAGAATAGGACCGTCAAATGCCCTAACTTTGCCTCGCGTTCTATGTTTGCCTATAATGAAAACCATGTACCTACCATCTTTTTTTAATTTTACTTGTATAGCAATCAAAACTTTATTATTCTAAAAATGTGTTAAAGTTTCGATTGCCATACAAGTATGTAAAATGAAATAATATTTCAATCTTTTTCAAACAAAGGACACGAGGCAACATACGATACAGCACACGAGGCAGCACCTGTCAAAGGTGTTAAAGCGCTCGTATTTTCGTTAGTCGTAACTGAATGATGAATGAATGAATATAAAATATAAAAGGAATGAATATAAAAGGAAGACTTGCCGAGCTATTCTGCAAAAATCTCACCGTGAAAACTAAGGTGAAGTGATTTGTCAATAGTGTCAATCTCTAGCATTAGGTGGAATGACAGCTCACTTCACACACACTTCACCTAAGTTTTCACGGTGACATTTTTACAGAATAGACTGGCTGTTGTCAAAGTAAGTAACTGGTGGCGTGAATTTTCATGAAAACCCTCATTGAATTGTCATAAGCTACCAAAAATCTTGCTGTCGAAAAATAAGAAACGCTTTGTAAAGCTATTGCCCTTTCTAGATACCAAAAAATATAACATTTTTTGGATTAATACATTTCACATAGTGTTAAGCGAAAAATAAGAATAGAACAATGATATGAAATTGAACATAGAATAGCTTTAACCCCGAAACCAGTCAAGATCCCAAGGGATAAATACAACCATTTTGTTGCCACAGATGGAACCGAAATCATAAAACAGTTTCCAACGCGTCTGTCCAAAATTTTAGTAATTTTGGAGAAGTTTTCGATTATTTCCAATGGATCGCAAATAGCAATTTTCATTTCTGTTTTAAAATGATATATGAAGCTGGTCGTAAGTTATATAATTGTGTCTATAATCCGATTCGATTAACAGTTGAATTAAGGCTCCGCATACAGGCGCAACGCAACAGCGCAATGCGACTCTAGTAGAACAATTTCTATGAAAATTTCATGAAAATTGAACCTCATCATCATCATTTCAGCCGAAAGACTTCTACTGCTTCACATAGGCCTCCCCCAAATGGGGGGGCGTTTGCCATAGTCGCCACGCTTGGCAGGCGGGTTGGCGATCGCAGTATGGTGTTAAAATGCATAGAGAACGCTGCTGCCCATTCTCTAGTAAGTCCCTTAGTCGCCTTTTACGACACCCACGGGAAGAAATGGGATGGGACTATTCTTTACGTCCGGCACCACACGGAAAATTGAACCTGGGTCAAATAAATTTGATTTCATTCTACCAGAATAGCTTTGCACCGTCGCGTCGACCTGAGTTAAGCCTTATTATGTGTAATTGTATTTTTATTTTTGACTGCCTCGTTGGTCAAGCGCTATTGCCGAACATGAGGTCTTGGATTCGATTACCAGGTCGGGCAAAGTGTTATTGGGTTTTTCCATTAAGAATTTCTCAGTAGCTGCCCAGAGTCTAGATTTGTGCCCGGTTGATGGGAACTGACTCGCCCCCTATTACATGGGACTTAAACATAACTGGCGAAATGTGGGTGTACCTATCTATGGGTACATCTCTGCCTAATCCTTTGGGAAACAAGGCGTGATGTTACGTTATGCTAATCTCTAGTTCTTACTGCTGTGATTACAGCTGTAGACTTCCGTCTCTTTCTTTTGATGCCGATTAAATAAAAATAGCAACATAATTATAAACCTAAAGTACTAATACTCACCACAAAACAACGGATTCCCAGTCGACGCAATTAGCTCGGAAAATAAATCACCCGTGCTTAAGTGCTCGATTGTTGATTAAGAGCTTTAAATCCATTTAATTGGCGATCCCCTGTTGATCTGTTGTTCGCTGGTAGAACTATTTACCCCTGTAATGGTTACACGAGATTTATTGTGGAATGTCTTGTTGTGTTATGTGGCCCTGGTACTTTTGTTTTGTGGTGTGGTTAGTTTTGTGCGGTTAGGTGCAAATAATGGGCAGATTGTAACCTGTAAGGTGTTGTTATAGGGACTTGGGTCACCGTTTGGTGACCCAAGTCCCTATAACAACACATGTCTAGTAAATTTATGGCAATTTGAACCTTAACCACTAAAACGGCTTTTGTCAGGTCAGAAGGGTGAGATTGCGTCAATAAGATTGCCAATAATCCTAGAGCAGACTTTTGAAAATAGTATCACCATTCCCTCTGCCACTCCTGGTGATTTTAGAATTATTCCGTTGCGACTGTTCTTTGAGTGAGCGCAGCAGCAGCAGCTTCCTAGGCAGTACTGACTTCGAGACCTATGTTAACCAGTGAATCATTACGTACCGGAGCCAATTGAAACCAGTAGGCTAATAACCGTTTTCGCCTTCACTAAGTGACACTTAAATGAATCCCAAAAAAAAAGTGCACAGTTGGATTTTCAACGATAGGCTCAGCGCTGAGAGTTGAAAATCCAACAGTGGACTTTTTTTACGGATTCATTTAACTGTCACTTAGTTGTCAACGACACTTAATGTCAAACACTTCTCAAGAATGTAGAGAAATTAGAGGTATTTTTGACAGATTGAGACTGAGATTGGAATGTGAACGTTCTTAAAACTACGGTCACACCCCGTCTATTGACAAACCTCATACTAACGAATTGGCTGAGGTTATTAACTAAACATAGAATAGACTGAGCGTTCCGTATTCAGTTGTGCAGTGAATACAGACCGAAATGTACGAGAGAGACGAAGCGAATGTGCGACCAGTAGTTTAGTTGTTTATTTATAAAAGTACACCAACAGCTTCTGTGTATATCTATCTTAAGTACTATAGGTAACAATAGCCTGGGACATATACAGTAGTTGTCTAATTTTAGAATTCTGATTTGGCCACGTCACTGGCGGTCAGTGTATCGTTCTGCGCTGCATGTAGGTACAACCATGGACGTTCGAACCACTTTCCACTCTTATGGCTTTAGTAATAAGGTTAAAAAAACAGAACAAGTACAACTGTAAGCCAAAAGAGACGTAATTGGCTGCAGTTGTATTTATTTATTTTATTTTATTTTTGTCTTATTTTGTTATTTCACTATAAGCTGCACCGTTTGACGTCATCACGTCAACGCTGGCTGTCGCTGTAAACTCTCTGTCTCGCATAGGGTCGCAGCATTATGCTGAGCGACGGCCGTTTTGCGTGGATGTGACGCATATTTTCCCCCAAATTGTTTATGTTCGTGTTTTGTTCTTACCTTGCGTCATGCGTACCGCAAATAAACGTATTTTCTTCTTTTTTTTTTCAATCGCTTTGTCTCTTTCTAGAGAGTGGTCACTTTCATTCTCTATGTCTATGATAGCTTACATTCAACCATAACAATTAATTGATTTTGACATTTAATTAAATTATCTATGGCAATTACGGTCAGCCAATCACAACAACTCACACGAGTAGCAGAACTGGTCAAACTTTCAGAAACCAATTACTAGACACGCTAAGGTCCCATCCAATTAGGGTCACAGACTAGAAAACTTGTGAACAACTAATTGATCGATCCACCAGTAGTGCAAACTGTACTGGGGAGCTGTGTGTACACTGTTGCCTGACCGACAATTTGTGTCAACGTTCCGCACTGGTGCTGTGAGAATAAGATTTGAATGGAGACGGTCTTTGTTTTAATATTTTGTCTGTGTCTGTGTTCATTGTAAGTGCCCATATACACGAGCGACACGTGTATTTGAGCACGTACTTAAATACACGAGCGGCACGTTGCCGACGGCTGTAGTTGCCTCTACCGTGGGCAATCATCAAGAGCAAAAATATTTGAAGCAATCTTTACTAATATTATAAATGCGAAAGTAACTCTGTCTGTCGTTAAGTAAGCTTATTACGCCTTTTTGGCTGAACGGATTCACACAGGTAGACCATGAACCGAGTTAGTACATAGGATTATTTTTTATTCCGATAGTACGTTCCAGTGGGATAATTTCCAATTTCTACGCAGGCGAAGCCGTTGGAGATTTTCTTGTGTTCACTACAAACTTAAGAGGGTTTATCCTAAAAGTTGGCAACGTCGCAAATAACTGTCAAATATTTACCTGTTTTAATTTTTAAAGCAATATTACTGAATAGAAATAAGAAATGTGGCTAACTTGCGAACTAGAATATTAATAATGAATTACAATTATAACATTGAATTTGATGTTGTACCCATTTTAGGTGTAAAAAACGCATTTTGAAAGTTTTCAAATAGTTTTTTAACATCTAAAACTAAACATTCGGTGTTACGATATTCATTATTGCATTTCATAATCAATATTCTAGTTCGCTAGTTAGCCACATTTTTTTATTTCCACACAGTAATATTGCTAAATTAATCAAAACAGTGAAATATTTGACATCTATTTGCGACGTTGCCCACCTTCAGAATAAACGCTCTTATGCAAATCCCAGCTATCATTCTATGACATTCGTATGAAATGGCTATACAAAGGCAAATTGACTTTGGGTGCGAATTTGCATTCATTGCCCTGACTAGTACATGCAAGGTTGGCCATTCGCAACCTTACTTAGATAGATTGTACACAGTTATTTCAGAGTATTTATTAGCATAAGCATTATCAGTCTATACTGTTCGCACTGCTGGAACATGGCCTCCTCTCCTTGAGAGGGAGTGGGCTGTGATCTACCACGTTTTCGAACTTTTGGTTCTAGGACATGCTGGTTTCCTCACGATGTTTTTTTCACCGTTTTGAGAGCAGTGGTGATGAAATTAGTTACTCATCAAAGTAAATCCCCTACTTAAGTTCGAAACCACGACCTGCATGCAACTCTTAATTATGGGCTGTTACTACTGCGCCACGATTGCTCTGTAGTCATCAGTATTTATTACAACACCAAAGTTCACTATTACTCCCCTAAAATAATCCTTTAACCTCCTCCAGAAATTATCATCTGTTGCTGCCACACAGCATATTCAAGTAACTCATCAATAAACATTTTGTCTCCATCTTGTTTGCATGCCCTCTAGTAATTATAAAGTGCAGCTCACTCCAGATTCCTACTAGCCATAGAGTTGCAGAATTATTTGGAATCTATAAATAGTTTATAACAAAGTCGCATTTCTTGTCTGTCTGTGTGACTGCGTTCTTCTTCTAAACTTCGCAACGGCCTTTGATACTGTTTTCACTATCTTTTACAGAATTTATTCAGGAAGGTTTATGTGTATAAAACATTTATATAAACTTACAATAAAATAAAGAAATATCGATGCTTTGTCAAGTCGTAAAAACCGAGCAAAGCAGGAGAGTGGTGGTAGTAGTAAATAAATGATGTTCATTTATACCTCTCCGATTGTAAATTAGTTAACAGAATCTGGCTTGCATGCATCCAGAATGTCGGTGCAAATAGGGAATGGATTTGTTGTGGGGTTAGGAATTGTATGGTCATTTGTTGGCTACTTTCAAATACAAAATTTTGATTGTAATTCTCATATTTTTTTTGTAGACAGCAGTGAATAGAATTCAGGATAACAACGATGGGTAGCTTGTACGGGAATTTTCGTCATGATTTTAGCTACAACCGCCATTGTCGGGTATAGGCCTACCCAATGTTTTTAAATAATTTCAAATATATTCTAGTCTTTCAGATTAAAATTCCACTGTATCTAACCCAGCTGATTAACTGGCCAATTTTCACAAATAAATGTCTGTCCAAAAATACATGTAGCCACCACGTTTTGACCTCGTGTAAAAGAAACATTGAAAAGAACAGTTCTCAAAAGAACTATGGTCACAGCACGTTTTAGACATTCTGTACAAGAAACACGGAATAAATATTGTACAGGAACTGCCGACGCCACACGCCGTCGGCCTTCGCCCCAATCTTCAGCCGCACGCACGAGCACAACACACACATCTTCACTGGACACTGCCGCATCGATGAATGCGGGCGCCAGCTTGTGTCACCTATATTTATAACCTCAGCGCCACGAGCGGCGAGGTGCGCCCGTGCGCGAGCTCGCGACTGCAGCGACAACGTGCGGAACAAATGGACAACAGTGTGCTGCGATCTGATTGGTTCAAACTCTTGAAGTATCCTTAGTTGTACTGTTTAGCCTGTATTTGTAAATAGTATTTAAGTAGGAACATTTTATAATAAAAATACAGTATTATTTTCAATCTTTACAATCTGGAGTCCGAGTTTCCTTTCAACCAACCTACGATACTCCTCCAAAGTGGTGACCCCGAACAAAACACACCTGATCTGAAGAAAAATTTTCAACCGTCGAAGAATTATCGCTGCGCACCGATTTCAAGATGCCGAATCCCTGTCCAACTGAAGAACAATCAAGCCCGTCGACATCACACAACGTCACGAAGGCTGAAGCTGCCGGTATATCTCTCACCATGCGCATTCCACCATTCTGGCGCGATCGACCACGACTCTGGTTTATAAGCTTCGAGGCCGCAACCAACGATCTAAAGAGAGGCCAAGCACAGCTCGCCCAGATGGTCATAGCACAGCTGGAAAAGCAAGACATCGAGCAGATCGTGGATTTACTGTACAACCCACCAGAGACGGATCAGTACAAAGCCATCAAAGAAAGGCTCATATCCGCCTATGAAGAATCTGATAGCCGTCAGTTCCAGAAGTTGCTATCTGAGATGGAACTCGGAGATCAGAAGCCGACCCAATTACTCCGCCGCATGAGAAGCCTTGCCAGAGACAAAGTTCCCGACTCCACCCTACGTCTCATGTGGACCAACCACCTTCCATCACACGTCCGCTCAGTCCTGGCAGTCAGCGAATCATTCAGTACTAAGACAGTGCTCGAAGAACTCGCGCTACTCGCCGATAAAATGATGGAGCAGACTGCATCAACAGAAGTCGCAGCCGTGCACTCAACCGCATCACTTCCACCATCCGCACCGCAAGCAGATACGCAGTTTCTCATCAACGAGATAAAAAAGTTATCGCTAGAAATAGCTGAGTTAAAAGCGAGACCACAATACGACAACCATCGTCGCAGCCGCTACCCATCTCGTCACCGCCACTCATCGCGATCACGCAATCGATCAGCATCGCCATCACCATTCTGCTATTATCACCGACGTTTCAAAGAGCAAGCTAGACGCTGCACATCACCGTGCTCATTCAAGAAGCAAAATGCGGAAAACTAGACAGGACGTTGGCAGAGGCGGACACCGGCGTTCAAGATAAATCACACCGCCTATATATCACTGATAGAAGCTCAAAGCTATCATTCTTGGTTGACACGGGAGCCAACATTTCCGTGCTACCGAGAAGAAAGGGACAAGTAGCAACGCCGTTACCATTTCAACTATACGCAGCGAATAACACTACTATAGCTACGTATGGCGAGAAAACACTATCTCTTGACTTCAATCTACGACGCCCTTACAAATGGAAATTCATCGTAGCTGACGTTTCGAAGCCAATACTCGGAGCCGATTTCCTCAAGCATCACCAACTCATCGTCGACTTGAAAAACAGAAGATTAATCGACGGTGTTACGAGCTTAAAGGTAAATGCCCCGGTACGAGTATCAAACGTGCCTACCATACGCAGTATCGACATGTCGCAATCACACCACGACATACTAGCTCAATATCCCGGCATCACGAGATTAACATCGATGAAATTAAACTCCAATATCAACGTGCAACATTTCATCGAAACGCAAGGGCAACCTATACATTGCCGTGCCCGACCAATCCCACCACATCGCTTCGAAACAGTCAAGAAGGAATTTGAAAACATGATCGAACAAGGATTATGCAGACCCAGTAAAAGCCCGTGGGCATCACCTCTACACATCGTGCCCAAGAAGAATGGCGATATTAGAGTTTGTGGTGACTATCGCCGACTCAACTCCATCACCATACCAGATCGCTACCCCGTTCCACGCATCAAAGACTTTACTCATCATCTATCCGGAAAAACTATCTTCTCAACAATAGACCTCAACCGTGCATACCAACAACTGAGTGTAAGAGAAGAAGACATTGAGAAGACAGCGATCATCACTCCAATGGGATTATTTGAATTTCCACGTATGTGCCCTGGTTTGAAAAACGCGGGACAAACGTTTCAACGGTACATCCATGAAGTACTACGAGGATTGGATTTTGTCTTTCCGTTCATCGACGATTTGTTGCTGGCATCAGAAAACGAAGCCCAACACCGAGAACACCTTCACAGCGTTCTAAAGAGATTAGAAGATAATGGCATCACTATCAACCCCGCCAAATGCAATCTAGGACAACCACAAGTTCAGTTCCTAGGATACACCGTATCAACAGAAGGTATCAAACCACCAGAACATAAAATTCAAGTGATCACCAACTATCCTAAGCCGACGACAATCGAAGAGTTAAGAAGATTTCTCGGCATGATAAATTTCTATCGCGATCACATACCAAACGCCGCATCACTACAAGCACCACTAAATTCATACCTACATAATGTCAAGAAGAGGGACAAAACTCCAATCACGTGGACCGATGACGCAACTCACGCATTCGAGCATTGTAAAGCTAGCATAATAAACGCAGCTCTCCTCGCTCACCCATCGCATCAAGCAACACTTGCCTTATTTTGCGACGCATCCGACAACTCAGCTGGCGCCGTACTACAACAATACATAAATGAAACATGGCAACCGCTCGGATATTATTCCAAGAAATTCACCGATGCGCAAAAGAAGTATTCTACTTTCGATCGTGAGCTAGTTGCAATCTATATGGCAGTCAAACATTTCCGCAAAACATTCGAAGGACGTCACCTCATCATATTCACTGACCACAAGCCGCTAACATTCGTAATGTCGAAGACTAATTTAAACTCAGAAACACCGAGGCGAACGAGACAACTTTTGTTTATCAGCGAATTCACTACCGACATACGGCACGTAAGCGGTAAACAAAACGTCGTCGCCGACACACTCAGCCGCATAGAAACAATCTCATGCCCATCTACAATCAACTACAACGACATAGCTAGCGCGCAAGAAAAGGACAGCAACATTCAAGAATTATTATCACAAACAAACATCACTCTCGGAGTTTCGTCGCGGCACTCGTGCGAGCGGGTCGTGTCACAGTTGTTTTCGTCGACTGAGCAGAGCGCGTACTGTTTAGTACATTAGAACTTAGAAAGGTACGGCACGTGGCCGGTCGGCCGGCTACCTGCCGCCTGCCGCAGATGCGACTTGTTTACGAGTACAATGAGCGATACTAATGAGATGAGTAATGAAATAAATAATGATTATATGAATGAGATTTCTATTTATAATGAAGTGTTAGACATTGAAGACAAGACCAATAAAAGAATGAGAGAAAGCAGCGATGAAGAATGGACTGAAATTAAGCGGAAAGGCAAAATATTGAAGGAGACAGAAAAGATAGAAATATATATATCTAGTAAAGAGAAACTACCTAAACAATTTAGTCTTGCCAAGTTATTTAAAGACCAAAATATAAAAGATATTTGCAGGGTGAAATTTATCAATCCGTATCGAGTTCGTATAGAATTGATTAGCGAAATCAGCGCTGAGAATTTGGAGACATGTCAATTCTTTATCGATAAGGGATGGCATATGCAGAAGGCGATGGAAAGGAATTTGTCATACGGTGTAATACGCGATGTTGACTTGGAAATGTCAGATGAAAACATTTTGGAGAGTATATTTTGCCCCGAACCTGGCAAGCTATTATCCTTGAATCGCTTGAATCGCAAGAACTTTGAGGTAGATGGGTGGTCACCCAGTGAAGCGGTTCGTCTTTGTTTTAAAGGGTCGTTCTTACCACCTTATGTTTATACACATGGTTTGAGGATAAAGGTAGAACCATATATATTTCCAGTGTCGCAATGTTCGCGCTGCTGGAAATACGGTCATATACTTAAGAGATGTCCTAGTGCTAAAGTGGTGTGTCCTAAATGCGGAAAAAACCATGAAAATTGCGAAACCACTGACATGTTATGCGTTAACTGCAATGGAAGACATATATCCCTGTCAAAAACATGTCCAATCTTTTTAAAGGAAAAAAGATTGAGGGAACTCATGTCCGAGTTTAATTGCACCTACAGAAAGGCCCTAACCATCTATGTCCCTAATGACGAACCAACGCGCAAGGAAGTAAACACAAAAATAAAAGATTCGGATGTTCAATTTTCATCCCTTCAAATGGTGGACACAACTCCTATTCAAACGACTAATAATCTGACTTATGCTGGGGTGTCAACTAAGGCGCAGGTACATAAACAAAAACAAAAGTCAGACTCTAAACAGAAACAGAAGAAACAGGATAAATCGTCAGAACTGGAGTTTATGGAGTGGAGTAAAACGGAATTCGAAGTATATAATGAAACTGAGACAAAAAATTCGAGTGAAACAGGAGAAAAACACAGAGATATAAACTTCAAGGAATTGTTAAAGAAATTACAAGAGATAATATTCATGAAAGGAAGCACTATACAAATGATTTACAAAGGAGTACTTAAAACTTGCATTGAGTGGGTAATTTTAGTAATAGTTGACAATGTAGCGGATTGGCCTATCCTTAAATTAATCCTTGATTATTTCGCAAATGCCAGGTAACTATGAAACTAATGTTAAATTAAATATTATCCAATGGAATGCACAAAGCATTAGGCCAAAGATATGTGAGTTTGAGAATTTTTTAATACAAGACAAGATTCACATTGCCGTATTGAGCGAAACCTGGTTACAACCAGATCTTTTTTTTAAAGTTAAAGATTACAATATATTTCGCAAAGACAGAGACGATTCATACGGAGGTGTAGCAATACTTACGCATAAGTCAATTAAATCTCAGATTTGCCATGATTTACAAAATTTAAACTCGGGTATAGAAAGTATACACGTTAAAGTGTATAATTGTAATCAAGTTGAAAATATTATATCGATTTACTGTCCACCTTCTGTGAATACTAGCCAGTCAGACTGGGATCAATTATTTTCTCAGGTTAATAATAAATCCTTATTTTTAGGCGACTTCAATGGACACCATCCCAATTGGTCCAATAAAATAGACAGGAGAGGTAATCAAATCTTTGACGCACTTATTGGTAGTAGCCTTATTTCATTAAACAATGGCGATCACACGCGTATTAAGTTAGTGAATGATGTACTGCAACAGTCGTCCCCCGATGTCTCATTAGTATCATCTGATATAAGCTTAAGTTTAAAATGGCAAGTGTTAAATGAAACGTTAGGAAGCGATCATTGTGTTATTAAAATTTCAACGTACTTTAAAGCTATTAACGTCCCTAAGACTCGTCGAAACTATAAAAAGGCTGACTGGGTAGGGTACCAAAAAATTTTAAATGACCTTTTCGACGAATTCGTGTTTCCATCTGATTTACAAAAAGGATATGACATATTTGTAGATTATTTAGACATGGCTGCAGATTTTTTTATACCATATGTTCAAATTAATATGAACCCAGAACGAAATTTTACACCAAAACCTTATTGGTGTCCCAATCTCTCTAAGGCTGTAGCAGAGCGCCGTTTAGCACTTGCCAAATTTCGACGTAATCCATCACCACATAACCTCACAATCCTTCAAAGTAAAATCAGGGATGCTCAAAGATGTATACGGTGCTCTAGAAGCAAGTCATGGCAGAACTTATGTTCTAGTTTTGACCAAACTACGACCCATAGTGAGCTGTGGCGAAAGATGAGATGGATTAAGGGATATAACGCACCAAAATCCCATGTTGATATCACTAAAGCAAGCTTATTACTTTGTAGTTTGGCCCCCGATTTCGTATCAGGCGACTACCCTATACTTACATCGAATAACCCAAAGCTTGAAGTACCTATTACAATCCAAGAACTAATTAAATGCTTAAAACACAAAGATACAGCCCCTGGTAGTGACAAGATCACTTATTCTATGATAAGATACTTACCTGAGAACGGTAAACAAGTACTACTCAATCTATTTAATACATTTTTCAGTTATTCGTTTGTACCTAAACAATGGCGCGATATAGTGGTGGTGCCAATTCCCAAACCAGGACGTGATCCTTGTTTAGCCTCTTCCCTTCGCCCCATATCTATGATCTCATGCATATGCAAAACTTTCCATAACATTCTACTCAATAGACTAGAGTGGTTTATTGAAAAGAACTGTATGTTAGACCAGAATACCACAGGATTTAGAAAATGTCGATCAACATTAAATAATCTTACTAGTTTAGTTTCTAGAATCCAAACAGGATTTTCTGAAAAACAAATGACCGTGTGCTGTTTTATTGATCTGGATAGTGCTTATAACAATGTGGATGTACATAGTTTATTACGTATTATGGATGGCTTAGGGGTGGGACAAAAACTATGCACCTATCTATGGAACTTCTTACAAACAAGAAATTTAAAAATTCACCTTGATAATGATTCGTTGTGTCGAACTACTTGTCGTGGCTTGGCCCAGGGTGATCCATTGTCACCATTGTTGTTTAATATAGCTACTATCGATGTCTGTAGAAAGATTGATAATGTATATATTTCGCAGTTTGCAGATGACTTTGTATTATATTTTATTACCAACAAAATTTTGGAAGCGACACATAAATTGCAATCGGCTTTAGATTTATTTGAGACGTTAGTCCAGGATATTGGTTTAAATGTTTCAACTAGTAAAAGTAAAATTTGTATATTCAAAAGGGGGTTTAGGAAAGATAATATTGATATCAAAATAAATAAAAGATCCCTCCAAGTAGTTGACAACTATAAATATTTAGGATTGTGGTTAGACCAATCTCTAAGATGGTCTAAACATATTAATGAGTTAAGAGACAAATCTTCCAAATTTCTGAATGTACTTATAATACTAACTGGTCCAGGCTGGGGCATACACCCCACTCATTTACGACGTTTATACATTGCTATCGTACGCAGCAGAATTGATTATGCCAGTTTTTTATTTGATAATAGCTGTCAAACCCATTTAAATAAATTAACTAAAATTCAAAACCAATGTTTGAGGGTCATTGGTGGTTTTATTAAAAGCACAGCCATTCATGTGATGGAATGCGAACTCCATCTGCAGCCGTTACATATTCGCAGATATTACTTAGCTGGTAAATTCTACATGAAACTCAAATCTTTTGTAAATGGCGACACGTGTGAAGTTATTGCTAATCTTAATATTAGTTGCCAAGGTATATATTGGAGACGAAAAAAGAAGCCACTCATGGCTCATATTTCTGAAACACTGAATGACATATGCGTGTACTCCAGCGATGAATTAGGATTATTTTCGCTCAATACGTGGGTAAGCGGTCTGAACTTGTCTTGTACGATTAAACCACAAATTAAAGAGGTCACCGAAGCTAAGAAAGCGTACGATCATTATCAACTCCGAATTATATGTAGTAGGAATTTTGGCAGGAGCTATTCTGGATATTACAGGATTTATACGGATGGATCTAAAGTTCGAGATAATGTTGGAGCTGCGTTTTTTGACCCTCAAAGTAATGCCTCCTTTAAGTTCAAGTTAAATTCAAACATTTCTGTCATGTATTCCGAGTTGATTGCTATCTTCGAAGCCATTTCATACCTTGAATCGATGGATCTTCAAGATTCCGTAGTCTATTCTGACTGTAAAAGCGCACTCCAACATTTGACGAGGTGTATGGGAAATTTTCGTGGTTATCCGGTAGCTTACAAAATACTAGATTCTATTAGTAGAATAAGAGATAAAAATAAAAATATTGTTTTACAATGGGTGCCTTCTCATATCGGTATTGAAGAAAACGAAGAAGTTGATCGTTTAGCCAAAGAAGCGTGCTTAGAGGGTGTTCCGGTGACGTATAAACCTTACTGGACAGATATTTTAAGTGTAGTTAGATTGAAATGCTATGAAATTTGGAAAGAATACTTCGACGAGAAATCATTAACAAAAGGTATTTGGTATCGGACGATGCAGCCAACCATTCAGAACTATCCTTGGTTTGATAATGCCGATATGAGTAGACAAGAAATCGTGACAAGTATGAGACTTCGTTCCGGACACATCCCATTGAATTGTTTTGCTGCATTGATGGGCAAAGTGACATCTCCAAACTGTACGGAATGCAATGTGGTCGAAGACGTTTTTCATATTATGGTGGAGTGTGTCCGGAACGAAGCGGAAAGATATTTGATTAGAGACCAATTTAATATGAATATTTGTCAAGTGGGAGAATGTAATATTATTTTAGCTTTTCCAGCATCCAAAGCCGCTAGAATATTATATAAATTAGTTAATTTAGGGATTAAGCGTAGATGTTAAGCTTTGCATGTAACAAAGGTTTCCTATGAGGGTGGCATGTTCACTAAGTGATCAAACCCTCGATAATAAATAAAGATTAAAAAAAAAAAAAAAAAAACATCACTCTCAAGAAGATAATGATACCTAACACCGACGTCGAGTTATTGTGCGAAACATCTACCCCATATATACGTCCGTACATACCTGAGCAATACAGACAAGAAGTTTTTGACAGCGTGCACAATATCAGTCATCCCGGTACGCGCACGACTCGCAAACTTACAACGCAAAAATACTTTTGGCCATCAATGAACGCAGACATCAGCCGCTGGACTCGAACCTGTATACATTGTCAGAAAAGCAAGATTCAACGACACACATTCTCGAACATCTCATCCTTCCCGCCAAGCGAGCGATTTCAACATTTACATGTTGACATCGTCGGACCGCTACCTACAACAGCTCAAGGTCATCGTTATTTAGTAACAATGATCGACCGACTAACGAAGTGGCCCGAAGCAATTCCTACCGACGAAATAAAAGCTAATCGAATAGCCGATATCGTCTATCAACATTGGATTGCAAGATTTGGGTGCCCGACCACATTAACAAGCGACCAAGGTCGCCAGTTCGAGAGCCAATTGTTTCAAAACCTAATGAAGCAAATGGGAATCAAGAAAAATCGCACAACACCATACCATCCACAAAGCAATGGTATCGTCGAACGGTGGCATCGATCCCTCAAAACTGCATTACGCACCAGAATCTCCGACTCAAGTAAATGGATCGACGAGCTACCTACCGTCCTACTTGGATTGCGAGCCGCACTTCGCACTGACACCGGTGTGAGCGCCGCAGAACTTACCTATGGTTACAATTTGCGTCTACCCGGCGAATTTTTTTCTGCAAGTACCCACACACCTGCGATGGATTATACTTACGTAGAAAAACTGCGTGATATTATTCAAGCAAACAAGCCGCAAGCCATCACAGAGCATCACAGCAATAATAAACGCATGTTCGTGCATGAAGATTTACGCAAGTGCAGTCATGTATTTGTCAGAACGGACGCAGTTAAGAAGCCATTACAGACTCCATACGAAGGCCCATACCGAGTTATAAGCCGAACAGAAAAGGTATATTCCATTCAGCTACCAAATCGGCAAGCAAACATATCAATCGATCGACTGAAGCCTGCATATGTCGTCACCGAATACACCAGTACCTTACCATCAACCAACGTTACCATTACCAACCGAACCAAGAGCTGTACCACTCCAACCGTTACCAAGCATCAAGCCACTCCAACTCAACAAGTACCTCCGGCCAACGTGACGTCACAGCCCGCCGTCATCAAAACAACACGCACGGGCCGTGCCATCAAGCTGCCGGTACGCTTCGCTTGAAGGGGAGTACTGTAGCCACCACGTTTTGACCTCGTGTAAAAGAAACATTGAAAAGAACAGTTCTCAAAAGAACTATGGTCACAGCACGTTTTAGACATTCTGTACAAGAAACACGGAATAAATATTGTACAGGAACTGCCGACGCCACACGCCGTCGGCCTTCGCCCCAATCTTCAGCCGCACGCACGAGCACAACACACACATCTTCACTGGACACTGCCGCATCGATGAATGCGGGCGCCAGCTTGTGTCACCTATATTTATAACCTCAGCGCCACGAGCGGCGAGGTGCGCCCGTGCGCGAGCTCGCGACTGCAGCGACAACGTGCGGAACAAATGGACAACAGTGTGCTGCGATCTGATTGGTTCAAACTCTTGAAGTATCCTTAGTTGTACTGTTTAGCCTGTATTTGTAAATAGTATTTAAGTAGGAACATTTTATAATAAAAATACAGTATTATTTTCAATCTTTACAATCTGGAGTCCGAGTTTCCTTTCAACCAACCTACGATACTCCTCCAAATACATATAAAAATGAAGTCGTTTAAAAATATAATCGTATAGTTGTGTCCATTGCTGTCTCTGTTCCGTACAATTCTCGAGAGTGTTTGCAATTCATTGTGCCAACAGTTAAAAATCTCACGGTTGTTGGACACCAATGTTTAAGCAAATAGAATAAACAACAGGCAAATATTCCCTTGGTGATATTGACAAATACTCGTATCCGCTGTTAACCGTAGAAAATAGACAATCGCAGATAAAAATGTAGGTTTTTAGAAACTCGTCGCATAACCAACTCATTTGTTATCTCTATCCCTACAGTTTGATTATTTTAATATTGACTTTATAGGTGTATCTGTCTGTTTGTTTTTCAAGGTACACAGATTTGAAAACATGTGCGAGTTAATCGGTATTTTAAAACATATTTTTATTTTGGAATAAAATATTTCAGGGCTATGTAGAGCCGTGCCAGGGTTACGAGTTTGTCCGAAAGGGATATCGCGGCCCCGGCACTCAGGCAACGGAAGGAACACGGGTGGGTTTTAGTCAGTAAAAGTCTGACACGCCATCCACCCAGAGCGGGAGAAGTTATTTGAAAATTTCCCATCATCAAAAAAAAAAAACGGCTATGTAGAGCAGTGGATTGCAATACGCTTAGTTGGCGGTTTCGGTTTTGTATATTACTTGTTGGATAATAATTTTATTATGTACGAATAACTCATTACGAGCATTTCATCTCCATTTTCCGAATAGTCAAAGTCATCTAGAACCCACAAGCGTGTCGCGCCATTCGGTCACGATTAAACTGAACACGTGTCTGACCTTAACAACGAATAATATTCTGAAGCTTCGGCACGTATATAGTTCAAGTTTCTATATTATTTGAACATTGAAATGAAATGTTTATTTCTATAAGTTTTCGAAGAAACTTTTAAAAGTCAATTAACTAGTCAAAATTTTAAAATTTAGTTAACACGGCATTTCCTAACTGACTGATCCCTGAGAAGAAATACCGAAACAAACTCAGAGGTCATGCTCTTTTTCAAAGTCCAAACATTATATTATTAAGATATGTGAGTCAAACAATGCAGGGTCTGGAAGAGGCTTTTGAAGAAAGAGCCATTGCAGCTTTGAGTTGACCAGTCCCGACAGACGGCACGCATGTATCTATTTTAGCGAGCTCAACGACCCGTCACGCGACGCTACCAGATCAGCAGCACATTTACGTAGGTCACATAAAAGTACTCAAAACCGCCAGACAGTTACGTATTTTATCTAGCCTACATAGTAATAACAGAACCTGGGCGACCGAGCTCTGCTCTGGTGAAAATAAAAAATGCTCATTTGATAGTATAGTATAGTTCATACTAATTCCATGTAGTACCTACATACTAATTCCATACTTAAGTGATAGTATGTACTTACTAATTCCATGCTGCCATGTCTGTCAATTATTGTCAAATGTCAAATAGTGTAAGGTAGCCATCTTGTTCTAAACTTTGGGCGACCAAGCTCTGCTCGGGTGAAAATACGGAGAAAACAAATTTAGATATGAGACCTAGCTAGAAAGATTTTTCGCCCCCGTGAACCCCTTTATTGCAAGTTTCATCGAAATCGTTAGAACCGTTTTCGAGGACGAGATTACAAAATATGTTTCAATAAATATTGCTCGTTTAATAGTTTAGATTCACAGTCAGTTTTCTCTTTAAATGTCATTGAGAATACATTAACAACTATAATTGAAAATTCTCAGTAAAAACTGTAATTTTCCACTGTAGAAGTAAAAGTAAGAATTCCAGAGTTAAACACAACAGACTTGGAAAGTTCCAGCATCCAGCTATTGTTATTTCAAGGAATATTAAAACAGACGGTTTCCTTGTTTCAATTATTTCTAAGTTAGCAAAAAAAGCTAAGAAATAAAGTGGAGAAGATTGTTTGGACTAGCAGCAAGACAGAATAAATTAGTAGGAAGAATTCATTTCCTGATAAATCGTAGTCTGATACTTATTAGATATTGTCGAAAGAAACCTCTGATGCTACGGTCTTTGTTATAAGAAAATTATTTGGAAGCTACAATGACGCATAGGCTTTGTAGATTCACAGATAATTCGATTTGTTGACCTTTTTCTATTTTGTTAAGTACGTTACTTGGTACTTTTTGATAGGCCTATACTGTCATCCCATAGATGTTAACACTGCAATTGTGGAATATTTTAGCAGCAATCTGCCTAACAAGCTTGGACATCATGGCTAGGTGGTGGGTTATCATAATAGGGATGTATATTGCATTAATGGACTATTCAATCCTACCACCATAATATGTCCGACAGACCATCCGTCCGTGGTTATGTCGTAACAGGTAGCATAATATCCACTTCTAACTAAGCAGCAACCTCTCGAAAGACATTAAGTTTTTATGACACCCATCAGGACAGGTGGTTATTCTATGACTATTGTGTTTTGAGGCCTGTATTTCAATAATAAAGTATTATTAATAATACCAGCATATTATTGTCCCCCTGGGCAAATGCCTCTTATCATATAGAGAAGATATGAGCATTGATCACCACGCTTGCTTAAAACTTAAGGTTGGCGATTTTAGACTGATATAAACTCTATAAGTCCAAGTTTACTCACGATGTTTTCCTTCACCGATGTCAGTAATGTCCAAGATAAACTTGAAAAGTTCAATAAGAATTGAAAAAGTTACATTGGTACTAACCCGGATTTAAACCCACAACCTCGTGCATGAGAGGCTATCACGACAATACGTATTCATCAAAACATTGCCATACAACGAGGCAATGCTACCAGCCTTTTGGGCACACTTTTCCTGTTGACAGCGCTGCGGACGAATTTTTTGGTGCCTTAAGATTGTTTCCCCCCCCCCCCCTTTCTTATATACTTGTTCATATTATTATTCTTCGAAAAGTGCTGATTCTTAGCCTAGTTTTCGAAAAATGCTGATTCTCAGCCTAGTTTGATTCGACAAGTGCTGATTTTCAGCCTAGTTTGAATAAATGACTTTTGAATTATTTTAAATCATATAAATACGTGTGGTTTTTTTTTTTTAATACTAACTCGTTTGGTTTTTTTTTAATGATTCGCAAACTAATTTTAAAATTATTTTGTTACAGTTCAACTTCGTCGGCAAGCTGCTAGGTCCTAAAGGTAACTCGCTGAAGAGGTTACAAGAAGACACCATGTGCAAGATGGCAGTCCTAGGTCGAGGATCTATGAAGGATCGGCAGAAGGTAAAGGTTATTCAATTAATTAAATTAATTACAAAGTATCCGCTTTATGGATTTGTTAGGACAGAAAACGAAAGCTCAGATTTTACCTACATCTTCTTTTCTCGAGTCAGCAAGAACAAATCATACAGTATTATAAACATAGCAAGTCAACACCTTTAGTCAGTACCTTTGATGGACGGCAGCAAATTTCACTCATCTCAATGTTTTATATTAAAAGCTTCTACAACTCTAGATAACAAAGTGAAATTATATTAAAATTTAAAAAAACTCCCGACACAAACATTTTCTCATTGTCTCTGTTCATCATCTATATCTATAACCTATTCATTGAGACCATTCCATTGAGCCCAAACACGATACCTGTGCTGGAAGTTGGTAAGGGAGTGGGGCATCCTGCTAATACCAGGTGATGCTGCAGCATCAGTTCAAGGTTATTATGTTCTTCTAATATCATTGAAGTAACAGAATACCAAATTTCAAATCGATCAGACCTGTGGAAGACGCTCACATCCATACATCGACTGGAAAAGAGCTGATAATCTTCAAACGGCTGAACAGATATTAATAATAAAGCATGTCTAAGAACCATCGCTAGAAAACTTTCTTTCAAATAAAAAAACCGCATTCAAATCTGTTTACCCGTTTAAGAGTTACGGTGCCACAGACAGACACACACACAGCGGTCAAAATATATAACACCCCTCTTTTAGTGTCGGGGGTTAAAAACATAATACCTATTATGAGTTTTTATCTCCTTAGGTGTTGAATTAACACTAAGAATATCTCCAAATCCAAATAAATAGATTTTACGCCGCCAAAACTGGAGCAATTTGTAATAGTTTCCACCTTAAAAGACCCCAGTTTATCACCTCAAATCTCAATAACGGCGATAACTGATATCCCAAAACACCAACAAACAAGTTAACACAATTCATTTCCGCCCAGGAGGAAGAACTGCGCGTATCAGGGGACCCGAAGTTCGCGCACCTATCAGACGAGTTGCACGTCGAGATCAGCGCGTTCGCCACGCCAGCTGAGGCGCATGCCAGGATCGCGTACGCACTGGCTGAGTTGAGGAGATTCTTAGTACCGGTAAGTTTCCAAATTCAAATTTAAAATATTTTATTTCACATAAACCTACATGGGCACTTGAAACGTCAGAAGCTAGGTGCAGGGTTCCAATTGGTCGTTTCCTATGGAGATAACCAGGCAAGAAACTCCACGGCAACTCTTTTAACTTTTCTTTTTTTTTGTATAAAAGGAGAAACTAACTGACTAACTGGCATATCAACGCAGAGCTGAAACTACTGGAAGTAGGAACGTGAAATTTTGCACACAGCTTCCTTTTATAATGAAGGGGAGCACTAAGAAGGGGTTTTTGAAAATTCCAACTTTGGGGCGAAGAGGGGGGATTTCGTTTTTATGAAAAAACTTATTCCTTAAGTTAATAAACTTGAAACTTGGAACAAAAAGTACTAGGCTTGCATGAGTTCAAGACAGTATTTCAAGCATTAGACGTTGTGCACAGTTTCTGAGCAGTAACCAAACAAAAACTACTAGGCATGCACGAATTCACGATAGTAGGTGTTCAATCATTATGTTATGCTATTAACAGGATTTGGATGAGGCAGACAGATAGTTTATAGCCTGGATTAACACATAGGATACTTTTAATCCCGGTAGTACTTTTCCATGGGATAATTTCCGACTTCCACGCGAGCTAAGCCGCGGGAAAAAGCTAAGCTAGTGAAACATAAGTTGATTATTGAGAAGTTTGTAGAAGGTCGCAGTTACGTATTTGTTCTTCAGGAAACTGCCTCTTTTTTGTTAGTCATTAGCTCTTGTCCTGAGTGTTTCAGTTAATAATAACGTACAATCACGTAGTCCCTGTGGCGCCCAGAGGGGTCGGTTGCCGATAGTAATATCACGCTTGTACTCCCAGTCTAATCTGCATGGTCCTCATGGAGACTTGACCAAGATTATGTTTGGACTCTAAAAAAGAACCTCTGAGTTTGTTTCGGTCTTTCTTCGCAGAGTAGTCGGATAGGAAAACCTATCTCATCTAGTATTTTTTTTATTTTTACAGCAAAACATATTAAATTTTTAACTATTTTCAGAAATACATTTATCATTTTCCTGAGTCAAACGTAAAGAACAATATTTTAATTCCAACATTGATAAATGAAACAAACCTAAGCAAATAAAAAAAGAAAACAAATAATTTGCAACCCGACTCCTATTTCGCCATCCATAATTTTTAGCTCCACGCTCTCACACTCTACATAAATGATCACGCCACCAATGCATTTGGCACATACAGAGAGGCAGCGAAACGCCGTTGAGATATTAACTCGTGAATTTTAATACGCCGCGTACCGTGCGTGCGTATTGTATATTTAATACTAGTATGACAGCCGGTGCTGTCTGCGTATTTTCTGACATTTTAGTGACTGCGTATTTTTTGAGATGTTAACTTTGAATTTATGATGAGATCTTCTTACTGAGATGGTTGTCTGCTATAAAATGAGATTATTTTATGGTGCTTATAATAAAATGCCATAATGGCAAACGGCTTTGTTTGTAGGAATTTTATTGAACCTTAAAAGCGTTATCACGCTGAAGATTTGCCAGCGTGTTTCACGTGTTTACACTCACGTCGCTCTCGTTACGCTAACACGGCGAACACGTTGCGCACACGTGGCGTGTTCGCTACGCACACGCAGTGAACGCGTTGAACAATCGCCTCGGTGACTCGCTCGCAAATCGCCTGTGTGATAAGGCCCTAATATCACGTAGGATTAAATTAAGTTTATTGGTAAAACAAATAAAGATATAAACAAAATTCTTGTTTGGATCCTCCTTTTAGGCAGATAGTGCTTGTATTTGGAGTCCGCTCTTCCATAGCAAGCGTGTTGATGTGATTTTTATGCGAAAACTACATAAATTAACATTAAATTTAAATTAAATTAAATCAAATGTGTGTATAAGTGGGTATGTGTGTGAGTATATGTGAGTGAAAGTGTAGCCTGTAGGTGTGACTGAGAGTAAAATAATTGTGGGGGTGTGTATGTGTCAAGGTTTCAGAAGTGTTTCGGTATCATTGTAGGTAAGCGTTAGTATCCATACAATATTTTTTTTTACTATCACTAGTTTTTGGGATAAATGTGTAGATGTATTTATTGATTTTATTATGTAGATTAATATTGTGGTCTTCTTTATATGAGAGGAAAGGAACGGAGAGTACACCTGTGGGTGTGTGATATTAGAGTGCACTCAATTGTGCACTCTAATATAGAAAGAAGAAAGAAAGAAAGAAAATACTTTTATTTGTGATAATTAAGACGCAAGAAAGAACACAAAACAAAAAAAATGAACAAGTTGGGGGAAAATATGCGCCACATCCACCCAAACCGGCTATCATTCAGCATATTGCTGCGACCCTACGCGAGACAGAGCCCCAGCGCTGGTTTTGAGTGATGACGTTATGACGTCGAACGGTGCTCTCCTGCGCACCTAGCTAATGTCCGTTGAGATTGGCCACCGTGGTCGCAATTCGGTCTGGAAGATATTACCTCAACGTGCCACTCACATTTATAAATGTCAAGTTTGTATAAATGTTTAGATATCTGAATTTTGCCACACAAGTACTTTTCCACGTGTTAGTCCAGAACATGCCCGTTCTGGACGAACACGTGGAAAAGTACTTTTTATCTTTAGCGTACCAAATAGAAATATAGAAAATTGTATAATATCCAGGCAAAACATAAGCAGGAACAAAGGTTAAACACAATAGATGACATCATCATATCATAATCAGCCTATTTTATTCCCAATGCACACAGGCCTGCTCTCAGTGAGAAGGAATAGGCCGTAATCCACCACGCGGGCCCAGTGCGGGCTGGTAGATGTCACATGTCTTACGGCCTACCCAAATGTCCTATCTTTGGTATTGTTCGTCAAGTTGAGCTTTTTATGTTCTGAGTTGAGCTCCACGATTACTGACTAATGCTTGCACTGACTGGACAGGTCCACTCAAATCTGTGTGGTTCTTTTCTCAAAAGACCATTTAAAGACTAATCTACATAGTCCTCATATGGTTTGACCAAGATTATGTCTGGACTTTAAAAGAGACTGCGATCTCTGAGTATGTTTCAGCCTTTCTTCTCAGAGTAGTCAGATAGAAAACGCCGAACTAATCTAGCAATTTTTTTTACTTTTTGTTATATAACGTGTAAAAGTGATTTCTATATCTTATTTACAGAATAAACAATTTAATTTAATTTCTTTAAAAAAAAATGGTTTTACGACGAAATCCGATTTCATCACGATGTTTTCCTTTCCCGTTCTGAGAGCAGTGGTGATGAAATTATTTACAAAAAGTAAAGCGCCTGCCTGGGTACCAACTCACGATCTACAACTCGTAAGTCAGTCCGTAACCACTGGGCCACTCCTTGCCAATCACTGCTCACTAGACCATTACTACTCACTGGGCCACCACTGCAAAGATGACTTATGTGGCTTAAAATATTACCTACAGCTATATTACGTAGGTAATGTTAGTTGCTAGTGAGCCCCAATGAGTACCTACCTTCTCATCTCATAATTTCAACCGAAAGACGTCTATGGCTGGACATAGGCCTCTCCCTAGCATCGCCACTTTTACCAGTTCTATGCTTGTCGCATCCAGCGGATTCCTGCGGTCTTCAAAAGATCGATTCGGTCCACCTTGTGGGACGCCTTTCAACGCTACGCCTTTCTGCACGCGGTTGCCACTCCAATATATTTCGGCCCAATCCGCCGTTCTGCGAGCAAAATGCCGCTTCAGTTTGGCAATTCTACGGCAACTACAGCAACCTACTCATCTACTAGGCTATAAACAAGATCTAAAGTATATACGTATATAAGAGGCCATTTTGTCACAACGCAATAAACAGCCACCTGTAGAACCTCTCCAAGAATAATATAGGTGTATTTATGTCTACTCTTACCCGAGGGCACGAAACAAATGCTCATAGTGCCTCCGCGCTTCAAAAGACCCGTCAAGCGGCAAAAGCAAAATAAACTTTATTTAAACAAAGGTAAAGTTTTTATTTGTTTAAAGTGATTCCTCCAATGCAGACCGCCAAATTCATTTCTTTAGTTTTTGTGGAAATTGCAGCGCTGTTTTACGTTAAATTTAGATAAAAAATCATAACGTGGTAATTATTATAAATTTTAGGTTATCATTTAATAAAATCATCAATATGGCTCTCGAAATTATAATAATATTTGCTGCAAATCGTTATATTTTTATGAAACAGTTTTATTTCCATCAAATCAGGCGAGAAGAAACTATTTTATCATAATTGCCGCGCAATGCAATTTCCACACTTTAAACTTACCCCTGATTTGCACGCGTCTGGCGGTGGTGGCGAGCGTTTGGCAGCGATTGTTTACTAAGACACAGTTGTTCTATCACATTTTGTTTTGATTTTCTTTTTCTTTTGCATTGTCTTTATTAGTGAAATTTGAAATTCTTAAACCTCTCATAACTTTAGTTTATCTGTATGCCGTTAACTAACTACCACGTAACACTTTTCATTCCACTATTCACTTTATTATTGTAGCACTTTAAACAATGTATTATATCTATTCTTTGCCGGTGTCGGCGTCTGCGCCTCTTTACTTGTCACAACGATGCCATTAATAGAGTATCACAGATACTAAAGGCATAGACAAGTAACTGATGTGACGTCGGATACAGACACGCGGACTACATTATATTTTACTTTTTATTGTATTTCACACTCCAATTTCTTTATTTTATTTTATTTTTATATTTAATACTGTATCTATCTTTCCGTGACATCACTGCGGGCCCTATCAGAATACCAGGGCTGTGACATTTATTTTTTAAATGTCGTAGCATTATGCTGAGATAGGAGCCTTTTGGCCTCGTACAGGACTTCATAATTTTTTCATTTTACTTTGTTTTTTTACCGTTTTGTATTTTTTATTTATGTTTAGTGTGTTTTTAGTTTAATTTGTGATTTCCTGTGCGGAGTCTCAATAAATACTTTTTCTTTCTTTCTTTCTTTCAATGAATTTTCATCAACAGACAACATGAAACAACGCTGCATTTTGAAAAACCCCAAAGGAATTTGAATTTCGCGGGCTTTCTTGACGGATTCTCCTAAATTGGAAATAACTGCGGTAGTTTCGTAGCCTAGCTCTGAAGCTACTCTCGCTATAAAGTTAAAATCAATTTAACATTAATGCCGTTGATGGCACCATCAAATGTTATGAAAATGCCGTAAAATCCTTCGTCCTCAGCTCCTCGTAAAAGCTAGATTATTGTGAAATTACTTTAATATATTCTAATAGGTTTTTAAGAGCTAACATAGTTGAGATGCGATAGAAGGATTTTTGGCAGACCAATAGCCAGTAGTGTGGATGACCTACAGAAGAACCCTGGGAAGACCTGGATGAGACTCGCACAGACCAGGGTAGCATGGCACAAAAGGGAGGAGGCCTATTACTATATTCAACATTGGGAGTAACTGTGGCGGCATTTATATCGCCTCACAAAATCCTGACGTCACATAAATCCTGCATCGCGCAATAAGAGTTTACCACGCGAACAACATATAACATATCCGACATCAACCGTTGGGCAGTTGGCCGCCAGACACGAGATACGTCTAGTCGGAGGATCCACCCATTTCTATAGAGGATGAGTGAACTTTACACCCTGTTTATCATACCTCTAAATAACTAGGCTAACAATGATGAGAATGAACATAGTTTGAGGAATGTTGAAACTTCGAAATGAAAGATCTCAAGTGTAAAAAAAAAACATGTGCGGTCGGGAAACTCCGTCAGGAACGCAGTTCATACAAGTTTTAACGAAATCTCCACGCGTTCAGTATTGAGGTTATACAACCGGCCGCGCAGAATGGTCGTCTGCTCGAATCTCGATACGCACGCACACACACACACTCTTAAATAATGGAAAGAGAAAGAGAGAGAGAAAGTCGTATGGAGGGGGCATAACGCTTTTTCCTTACGTGACGATTTCTACCAGTCAACTCCTGCCGCAAGCCGCGTTAAGGCATGTCGTACCAAAAAAAGAAAGAGTATAATTATTTACGTGATCATATTTTTATCAAACATAGTTACTTCAACGGAATGTACCATCGAAGAAGTTCATATCTATACACCGTAAGGACTATTTCTGCTTGCAACGCTTGGCCGCTATAGAACCGGGGCGGTAACAGATGTGGTCATCTGTTCACGGGATTTTGTTTTCAAACTGCTTAGATATGAAGTTATTCGATAGTACGAGTATTACTATAATACTTTTGACATGAAATAAAGTTTATGAGATAAAACTTTTACCCGGACATAATTAGGAATTATGGAGGAGTTCATGGCTTAGTAATAACAGCCGCACGGGTCGATCCATCAGGTTAAGCTACGCTTGTCGGGGTTGGTCCGTGGATGGGTGACCATCTTTACATACCGAGACTCTTCCGTGCCTCAGAAAGCACGTTAAGCAGTTGGTCACGGCTGTCTTTCGTGGATCTTTGACAGTCATTACGGGTCGTCAGAAGCCCGAAAGTCTGACAACCAGTCTTACCAAGGAGTATATTGTACTACCCAGTTACTGGGTTGTGGAGGTCAGACAGGCAGTCGCTCCATGTAAAATACTGGTATTCAGCTGCACCCGGTTAGACTGGAAGCCGACCCCAACATAGTTGGGAAAAGGCAGATTGATTGATAATTTGGAATTATGGAATTGAGGGGGTTTCCCACAGGTAGCTGTGAAGCTTACTAAACTTTAAAAAAAACGTGCGCAAAAGACACAATGCTATGTATAATTAAGTCCGGTATTTTGAAAATTAATTGCCTCATCAGTCCAGTGGTCGCCAGCGCTACTGCTGAGCCTGAGGTCCTCGGTTGGATTCCCGAGTCGGGCAGAGTGGTATTGGGTTTTTCGACCTGAAATTTCTCAGTACCTAGCAGCCCGGAGTCTGGATTTGTGCCCGGTTGATGGCAATAGGCTCGTCCCCTGTTACATGGGACTTAAACATAACTGGAGAAATGTGGGTGAACTATAAGTACACTTCTGCCTAACCCTTCGGA
Source organism: Agrochola macilenta (assembly GCA_916701695.1). NCBI lineage: Eukaryota > Metazoa > Arthropoda > Insecta > Lepidoptera > Noctuidae > Agrochola > Agrochola macilenta. Next base: position 16,875,805 of record OU753572.1, on the reverse strand, counting down.
AAATACTGGCGTGATGTTAAGTTTTTATTTTATATTTAAAGTTTATCCAACTTTTCATCCACGTTTATAGCTTTTCTATTTTCAATAAACACTCAATATCATACTTTAAACAAGTACGTATCAACTCTCCAACATCCACACAAATATCTACACATAAGACGGGATGCAGAAACCAATCAGAAGATAGGAGGTCTATAAAACGGTGCATTACGCACAGGACTATAATGTGAGGTTTTACAGCTCAGTCACCGTAAACGTTCTTTCAAATCGTTGAAACGTTGTTTTGAAGTGATAAACTGTAGTAACGTCATGTCATGCGGAGGAAGAGGAAAATGTCGTGAGGAAAGGTTTTGAATATGAATGTGGATGGCTTTAAGAGTAGGGGAAGACCAAAGAAACGATGGATGGACTGTGTGGAAGATGATATGGATAGAAAGGGGGGGACCACCGAGATGACGACTGATAGAGAAGTGTGGAAGGGGATGATGTTGCGTCGGCCCCAAATACACTGACATAAGGGCAGGAGAATAAACTGAAGCTGTACTAACAAGTACAGTACTGAAAACAGGAATACTGATGGCTTAGAATAATTTAAGAGGGTTAATCCTAAAAGTTGGCAACGTCGCAAATAACTGTCAAATATTTACATGTTTTGATTCTTATAGCAATATTACTGAATAGAAATAAGAAATGTGGCTAACTAGCGAACTAGAATATTAATAATGAATTGCAATTATAACATTGAATTTGATGTTGTACCCATTTTAGGTGTAAAAACGCATTTGGAGAGTTTTTTTACGTCTAAAACTAAACATTCGGTGTTACGATATTAATTATTTCATTTCGTTTGCATTTCATAATCAATATTCTAGTTCGCTAGTTAGCCACATTTTTTATTTCCTCACAGTAATATTGCTAAAGTAATCAAAACAGTGAAATATTTGACATCTATTTGCGACGTTGCCCACCTTCAGAACAAACGCTCTTAAAAATTTCAGTAAAAAATACTATGTTTCGATTTTTTTTTAGGTTCAGGGCCTGTTTTAACTTTCCAGCCGGATCTAGGCACTTTTTACCAGTAAAGTAAAGTAAAATGTATCTGCATAGATTGTAGTAACAAGATGTAACAACCATGAATATCTGATTGAACGGACGGAAATGCTAGAAAACGACTCTAATCTTTGGCATAAAAAGCCCGATATCAAATACTGAAAGCGATAAATTAACTACTCCATTTTCAAATCCTTGATCCATTTGATGTTATTTCCATTTAAACCAATATCAACTTTATTTCAGTGAAAATTAAGTTAATTTCAGAATGACTGCTACTATTGAAAGTGTTTGTTTTTAATTGTAGCTCAAACTGAACCTGTTAACCATGTTTGAGTTTTAAAGTTATACACTTAATTATTTGTTCGGAAAATAAGTTGCGAAATGTTATTATTTACTTAATTCTTGAATTTTTTGTATGTCTCATGTAACATTGGTACGTAATAATACCAGCCTATTATTGTCCCACTGCAGGTCAAAGGTCATCTTGTGCCTTCTCCTTCAGAGAAGGCACAAGTATTGATTACCACGTTTCCTCAAGACGGGTTGGCAATTTCCGAAGTATATTACCTAAATATAAGTCCAGTTCCTCACGATGTTTTCCCTCTGAGGCTTAACTTGCTGAGTTAATCTTGGACATTATTGACCCGATGTTAGTAATGTCCAAGATAAACACTCAGAAAGTAATCGTCTGGATTTGAATCCACAACCTCGTTGATATCAAAGTAAGAAAAAAAAAACACAAACTTATTTGTCTTTTTTGCTATTTTGTATAAATATTTCTGTTCCCATCGTATTTTTCATTTTCGCTTTATTTTTTAAATTGTAACTAATTCAACTAACGATAAACGGTTCTTGTTAAATAAGTGTCTGTATTCTATTGATGAATTATAAATTAATACAAAAGTTGAAAGTAACATAATTTTATTGATTTGAAATGAACATTGTATTGAATTTTATGAATTGACTTATGACATTTATTTTTATATTTTTTTATTATTTTTATTGTTATTCTGATTTTAATGTAATTTTGATAATTTTATTGTAATAATTTAAATATGGATTGCATGCATGATGTTTCATAAGTAGGTTTAGGTAGTTAGAGAAATTCAGACACGATGTAAAAATTGTTATTGAATAAATGAATTGAATATGTAACACGTCCTATTAATCATTTATGACATATTACATTACATAATAATTTATGTATACGTAAATGTTTTATAAGGCGCCATAATCTGCACAAAACATCCAATTATACTGTTTAATGCTTTTAGAATAAGATCTGAATGACATATAACTGTTTTGTTTAAGTTAAAATAAAGAAATTTTAAAATCAATCAATCATTATATTCTCTGCTAGTGCTGTGCACTTCTGTAAGTGAAAAATTCACAATACCTAAAACTGTATGTGATTTTTGTTTGTGTATGTTTTAGCGAGAAAGTCGTCGAAGTGCCACATCAATCTTCAATCTATACCATAACATATAAAATGCTTTGTCCTGAATGACTGACTGACGGATTAACGCACAGCCTAAACCGCTGATCGTAGAGACTTGAAACTTGGAAAGTGTGTTCTTTGTATGACGTAGGCATCCGATAAGAAAGGATTTTTCGAAATTCTACCCCGAAGGGGTTGAAAAAGGTGGGCAATGTTTGTATGGGACAACGTGATTCCTTGGTCCAATCTACTTCAAATTTTGCATAAACATTTTTTAACAGAATTAATGGAAGACCTATTTCGTATTTTAATGAAATTCATCCCCTAACGGGGTTAAATAGGGGTAGAAAGTTATTTTGGGAGTGATTTGCTTCGAAGTTGATATCAATACTCCTTAGTGCTTTTGATTTAAATTACATTTTATTTTGACACATGTTTGAAAAGTCAATCCGATTTTATTCAAAAAAGGTTGAACTCACATAAAATAAAAAATATCTTTATTTCAGACCTAAGCAGTCCATACGTAGTTAGTGGTTAGTAACAAACTGTGCTTACATGTTATTGTTGTTAGTACTTAATTCTATTTAACATAAACCTATACCTAATTCTACCCAGTGCCTTTGGATGGGGCAGTCCACTCTGCTAACAATCATTTTCAGGATGCCGTTCCGAGTGCTACAAAGGCTTGGTGCTTGCAATGCAAATACTCTTAAAAATTGGAATATCTCGAAAGTCACCGTACTACCTATACATCTACGTAGTCTGTGCTATACATATTAGTACCGCATTTGAAGGTTTCTAAGCTTTACAGAGGTCTGTATTTATTCCTAGGATTCCCCTAACACCATCAAATTACCCCTTCGAATTCAAGAGAGTGCAGTTTCCCATCAAAGTATGCTTCGCAATGACTATAAACAAAGCTCAAGGTCAAACTCTTAAGGTAGCGGGAGTAGACTTAAGGGAAAGCTGTTTCTCCCACGGCCAGTTGTATGTGGCATGCTCCAGAGTAAGCACACAGAGTAGCCTGGTGATTCTAGCACCCGAAAGAAAACAAAAAATATTATACAAAATTATTAAACAATATTATTAAATATTATACAAAAAATATTGTTTACAAAGAAATACTGCGGTAGGTGTAGTATTTCGATTTCGTTGTAAAATAGTTATTTATGCTATAAGTGCGGAAGGTAGGTGATTTCCGATGAGTGGCATTTTACACTTCATTTCGACACGAGTCGGAAATCATCTTACGCACGTGTATCATACAACGTTTTACTATGCATTGTGCGAGGAAAAAAAAAAAAACGAGCGAGCCTGACGGTAGTCGCCTATGATGCCATCTAACATAAGACGACGTATATAAATGATAAAAACAACAGTCATGACTTCGACTTCGACTTCGACTAAACTTCGACTTAGACTTAGACTTTTTTTTTTTCAAGTTTATTTAACCTTTATATCCCTACACTTTATTAAAGATTGTTGATGGGGCTGACATGACCTGTTAATGGTACAAGTCCCTAATAAATAAAGAGAAAAAAAAAAAAAAGATTGTTATATTTTATAATTATTCAAACATTTTAACATAATAATTTATATGTAATAACAAAATTAATAACGTAAAAAACCAATAAAAAATCCAATTAGAAGCATTTTCGACTTCTACGCGGACGAAGTCACGGGCAAAAGCTAGTCTATATACATAAAAGAAAGTCGTGTTAGTTACACTATTTATAACGAAATGTCTAAAAATCAACATTGATGCCGTTTTCATGGTTTTTCCCATACATTGTCTAAGTTCTCAAAATACTAAATAAATGAATAGGTATATGTTTCCTGCTTTCTAAAAAAATACCCTCAGGGGGATGAAAAAGGGGTGTGCTAGGGATAAAAATGTAAAATATCGATATGGGTATCATTTTCGAGGAATTTTGGGTCGTTGATTTCGAAAATGGCATCTAGTTTAAAGAGGGTTGAAAAATGGATGTGATAGGGGTAATAACTGTGAATAATTAATATGGGTATCATTTTTGTAGTTTTTGGTGTCGTTTATTTTAGGTAGGTAGGTAGGGTTGGTAGGGTAGGTAGGTAGGTAGGTAGGTAGGTAGGTAGGTAGAGTAGGTCAGTAGGGTAGGTAGAGTAGGTAGGTACGGTAAGTAGGGGAGGGAGGGTAAGTAGGGTTGGTAGGGTATGTAGGTAGGGTAAGTAGGCTAAGTAGGGTAGGTAGTGTAAATAGGTAGGGTAGGTAGGTGCGCCGTAGATAAGTAGGTACTTAATGCTATCCGTGCGAAGCCGGGGCGGGCAGCTAGTAAATAAATAAAGCACTTGTGAAACGTCAGAAGCAGCTGCATGTTTCTCCTACGTTACATATACACATAATTTACAAACCGAATACTAAACCGAAACATAAGAACTTTCTTTTCATATTATTCTTGAAGTGAAAGCAATAAATAAGTCCAAGTATTCCTTATCGGGTGACGGCTACGTTTGTAGAATATTCGTAACGACCAAAAAGTCTGGACAAGAAGCGATTAAGTCAGAATTTATAACAGTGTTGTTGTGCAAATAGCCTAAAATGAATAGACGGACTTTGTTTATGATTATGTATTCGGAGGACCTTTGTCTGGTTTGGGAGGCAATTGTTTTTAATTTTATTGAGCCTAATATTTTTTTTAAGAAGGACTAAATTGTATAATTGTAACTGTAGACATCGAATTATATCAACACATCCGATGAACGCCGACTGTAAAGAATGTAAGTATAGTGCAACAAAGCTATGTTCAAACAAGGATTTTCTCATAGTTTCTCAATAATAAATAAATAAATGAATAAATAAATAAATAAATAAATGCATAAATAAATGAATAAATAAATAAATAAATAATTTAATCAATAATTTCGGCATAACTTTCAAAATGTCTGCTGAATAGTTGAGATAGTGACAGGCTTACTAATTTTTCAATACGACAAGCGATAGGCTCACCAATCCGGTCTATCGCGGTCCACGAACTTAGATCTCTCGCAAATTACGGCGACACCACACCTAGTTCTCCGCCTCTATAGATTTGCTAAAAATAAAAACCTTTTTACCGTTTTAAATTGTATTTTTGTTAAACACAGAAACATAATTGCTGTTTCTCTGCTTCAAGAAATACATGAAACTTATCTAATCTATGTCTAAATCTTCCTCCTTTTTCCAGGACTACAACGACGACATCAGGCAGGAACAGATGCTGGAAATGCAGATCCTGTCCTCTCAGACTGAGCAGCGTCGGCTTTCTCCTCCCGAGTCTTCCCGGAGTGGCAGCGAAGAGGCCCTGCCTCTCAGAGACCCTACACATAAACAGAGAGTGAGTATGAGTAGACTTTAATTCTAGAATTGACAGGATTGGTCCACACTAGCTCTGCACAGAGAGTAATGGAAAGGAGAAAGGGAAGCCGTTACCTTGCAGTGAGACAATACGGGCAAAAAATAAAGCGGCCAAGTGCGAGTCGGACTCGCCCATGAAGGGTTCCGTAGCAGTAAATATTGCAGTTTACGATTTAATAATAATAATACCAGCCTGTTACTGTCCCACTGCAGGGCAAAAGCCTCTTCTCATACAGAGAAGGCACGAGCATTGATCACCACGCTTGCTCAAGACAGGTTGGCGATTTCAGACTTATATTAACTATAAGTACAGATTTCCTCACGATGTTTTCCTTCACCGATGTCAGTAATGTCCAAGATAAACTCAGAAAGTAGTTCTGAGGTTTACGATTTATGACATATAAAAAAATACGACTTACTAGACGAGTTCAAACAATTTTCGGTGGAAGTTTATATGGTAATGTACATCATATATTTTTTTTAGTTTTATCATTCAATTATTTTAGAAGTTACAGGGGGGCGACACATTTTACTACTTTGGAAGTGTCTCTTGCGCAAACTATTCAGTTTAGAAAAAAATTATATTAGAAACCTCAATATAATTTTTGAAGACCTATCCCACACGTATGGGTTTCATGAAAAAAAAAATTGGTGTTATTGTAACTATGGGAAACCCCCAAAAATTATTGTTTTTTTTCTATTTTTCTGTGAAAATCTTAATGCGGTTTACAGAATACATCTACTTACCAAGTTTCAACAGTATAGTTCTTATAGTTTTGGAAAAAAGTGGCTGTGACATACGGACGGACAGACAGACATGACGAATCCATAAGGGTTCCGTTTTTTGCCATTTGGCTACGGAACCCTAATAATAAATAAATAATATTATTATATGTATTACTTTAAATAACATAACATGGAGGAGCTCGTGGCTAAGTAACAACAGCCACACTGGTCGATTCATCAGGTTAAGCTACGGTTGCCGGGGTTGGTCAGTGGATGGGTGACCATCTTTACATACCGAGAATCCTCCGTGCCTCGGAAAGCACGTTAAGCCGTTGGTCCCGGCTGTCATTCATGGATCTTTGACAGTCGTTACGAGTCGTCAGAAGCCCGAAAGTCTGACACCAGTCTTAACAAGGGGTATCGTATTACCCAGTTACTGGGTTGTGGAGGTCAGATAGGCAGTTGCTCCATGTAAAATACTGGTATTCAGCTGCATCCGGTTAGACTGGAAGCCGACCCCAACATAGTTGGGAAAAGGCTAGGCAGATTGATTGACTTTAAATAACATACGTAATCAACCTATAATGTTCTAGCTACTGCTGGGACCCTGGCCTCCTCTCTGTGAGAGGGAGTGGGCCGTAATCCACCACGCGGGCCCAGTGCGGGTTGGTACATGTCACATGTCTCCGATTTTTTTGTTCTAGGACATGCCGGTTTCCTCACGATGTTTTCCTTCATAGTTTTGAGAGCAGTGGTGATAAAATAATTTATAGAGAGTAAAGCGCCTGCCTGGGACCGAACCCATGACCTACAACTCGTAAAACGGGGCTGTTACCACTGCGCCACCACTGCTCTCAATATAAGTAAACTCTCAACTAACCCGAGAAATCTTAATACGATTAATAATTGGGAAAATATCTTGATTTCTGTCGAAATAACTTTATTAACTCACACAAATTGGATACGTATTTACTACAGACTCCTTCACTATTCCCATCTTGTTTGATAAACAATGTAAGTTGATTAATGGAACATTGGTGTTAGGCAAAATGTTACCTAAACCTTACTACATTATGGAGAAGGCAAATTGAACGAACCTGCGTCAGTTTGGCCTGATTTATGGCCGATTCCTATTAGTTACGGATCGTAATTGGTTATAAAAACTTTTTACAAAAAAAAACAACCGACTTCCGAAAAAAAAACACTACAAAGTGATAAATAACTATAATTTCGGAAGTCGGTGTCTTTGGTTTTGAATTTTCGTTTATTGCCACCGACTTCCCAAATTATAGTTATTTATCACTTTGTAGTGTTTTTTTTCGGAAGTCGGTTGTTCTTTTTTTTTTAAGTTTTTTTTTTTTCACTTTTTAGTTGTGGTACCTACCCCACACAAATTCGAATACCAGTACCTGCTAAGTAAATAACAGTGACAGGAAGTTATAATTATATCATCCACATAATACTAAGTGGGAAAAACACGTATTATTGAAGCTTACTCAAAAACTATCCCAGCAAAGTTAATAAAATTTATATGGGACCAATCCGGGAGCACCATTCAAACAAAAAAATTTTTTTCAAAATCGGTCCACAATTGACGGAGAAATAGACATACATAAAAACATACATACGCGTCGAACATATAACCTCCTCCTTTTTAGAAATCGGTTAAAAATTGAGACTCTTGTCAATAATGAAGCAAATACCTCATAGAATTGTATAGTAGAACCTTCCATAATTATGGAAGTAGCTATCACAGGTAAAATTACCTTACGAATCTATTTATGTGGCCAGTTTGGCAATAAAAAAGATACCATGGTGAACAAAACAATTCGTTTAGTTTATAGGAAGCGACCATTTATGCATGAAAGTAGTCTCATCTGTTGTATATTACGACTTTCTTAAAGTCTACTGATAGATAGATAAATCGCTCATTTATGCAAGATGATAAAAGTCAATCAATCAATGTACCTATCCTTTTATCAACTATGATGGGGTCGGCTTCCAGTTTAACCGGATGCAGCTGAATACCAGTATTTTACATGGAGCGACTGCATAACTGACCTCCACAAGCCAGTTACTAGGTAACATGATACACCTTGGTCTTTTTCTTCTTCTTCTTTTCGTGTGGTTAGTGATTAACCTGGTGGCAGAGTTTTAAAGCCACCCATGGGCCTCTGACTTGGCTTCACATGCCGTCGAGAAATATCTCTCAGGCATGCCGGTTTCCTCACGATGTTTTCCTTCACCGATAACCCTTGGTAAAACTGGCTGTCAGTCTTTTAGGCTTCTGACTACCCGTAACGACTGTCAAGGATTTACAAATGACAGCCGGGACCAACGTGCTTTCCGAGGTTTCGATATTTAATGGATGGTCACTCCTCACTTACAAACCGACCGCGGTAAAAGTAGTTTAACCTTCGATCGATCCATGTGGCTGTTATCACTTAGTCACGAGCCCCTCAGTAGAAAAGGTAACTAACTATTTATGTTTAAGACCTTTTATGTACCATATTTTATGCAAAATAAAGATATTCTATTGTAATGACACAAATGAAATATCACAACACACAAACGCCACCCACCCCTCCTTCTTATCTTATGTCTCACTTCCAATATCTATGTTCTTCACACGCTAAGAATCTGCGTTCTTCCAACAATCGTCTTCTACTCCGTCCTTCTCATACTTCTAACTTTGTTCATTCATTCATTCATTCATTGGGGTCATGGCCAGCAGGCTCTGGCTTGGGATCTCCTGGGGTGTGGGCTGCTGGGAGTTGGCTTTTCTGTGAATAAAACGAATAAAATGTATTAGTGTCTCGTGTTTCGCATCCTTATTTGAGAGCTCATACCACCTTGTTTCTGTAATTATGGTTTTACGGTTAACTTAATTAATCAACCTAATAATTTTATACATATAATCAATCCAATCAAATTTAATTTATTTAATGGTAATTAAATTCATTATAATCAGAGGCTTAAATCATAATATAATTTCTCACTTACCATTTTGTCATGAATCTGTTGTCTAATTAATCTCATAGGTTCACCCTTTCCTCATTGAAAGGATAAGTCACCGAGTTTGTCATCTACACCATCTAACACAAATACTGTTTAGGAAAATGTTTTCCTACACAATTCATCCTTTGTTATTACATAATTCCACAATTCCATCATAGCATTCATTACTTGCGCCATGTTAATTGTTACGTAAGAACGTCATACAATCTTAGCATACAATATAGTTTTTCTGACAGCTGCGCGCACAGATTAAAGATTACTTTAAGCCGGGGCGGCGCGCGAGTCCATGTATGCCAACACGGAATGTTGCCATTTAAAATATTGTATTACACATTTATAATTCAATTGTTTATCTATTTTATTTTTTAATTATTTGAATATCTCATTGTATGTTGCTCCGGTCGACGTCATAATGTTCTTGTCGACGTCATAATGTTCTTGACGGTTGTTGTCATGAAGGCACATACTTTCTATTTAAAGACAATAGATTTTTTAATTTTAAATTTATTATTTATTTTTATTTTAAATGTAGCTACGAGTATTATGACACAGATATTGGGTATTTATTTATTTTAGTTTCTCATTCACAACACACCACACACATTAAATGTATGTCACAACACTTTATTTTATTTGATTTTGTGAGTTTTTCATGTTATCCTATCTTTTACTACTTACCTTAATTTATTCTGTTAATTTATTACAACGGACACACACTTCCCTGTCTTTATTATTCTAGCGTATGGCACTCGTGGGTTGCAGCTGAAAATCAGCGTCAGGTGGTACACTGTGTGTTGCCATCTGACATCTATGCTGAGCTGAGGCCCTATTGGCATTATAATCATTGTTTTCTGTTTTTTTTTTTAGTTATAAGGTGTATTTTTCTGCTAATGTAATGCCAATAAACGCATTTTCTTTCTTTCTTTCTTTCATTCTTCCTTTCATATTCAGTCTATTCTTCTCTGGAATGTTCTTCCTCTTGATATCAAGACGGCCACTAGTCGGTATGCATTTAAGCGGAAATTGCAGAGTTATTTTCAAAACAAATAGTATAGAGTCATCTCAACTACCTCATTTCCTTTGAATTTGTATCCTTATATATATATGATGTAGGTATATATTATAGTAAATATGTATGTACGTGTATCATAAGTCTATAAACTATATATGTACGTGTGTACCTATTTTATTTATAATTCATTGTTGTCTTTTTAATATTTTTTATTATTATTATCTCCTCTAATTCGGAGCACCTGCCATCTTATCTCTTCACCACCCTTGGTTGACTGGTAGAGAATGCCTAAGGCATTAAGTCCGCCTTTGTACCTTATTGTGTGCGAGAAGTTTAAATAAATAAATAAATAAACGCACAATTAAATGTGAAAAAATTACATGAATATAAGGAAAATATCGTGTCCGTTGCTTGCACGATGCAGCACTCTTAGCGGGTTTGTCTACGGAAGAATAGACAAAATGACAGATAAACAATCACAATCTGTCATTTTGTCTATTCTTCCGTCGACAAAATCCGTAGAAAACCCGTTTCTATGGTTGTCACGCTACGCGTGCTGAAGCTTATTGGAAGCTACTGAAGGTGCCAAACTCGTAGACAAATTCTGGGCCGACTCTTTAAAAATTTCCATCGACACGCTGAGAAGAAGATAATGAAAATACCCACAAAATGCCAATATACCAAAAGAACATATTTTAAAAGAAAAAAGTGGCACTATCGACTGGTCAGTTCATCCTACATAAAGCTTGTAAACTTACACAATTTGAAAATTTGTTAAAATTACTCCAGTTTACTAGATTTACCAAAACTCTTACGTAGAGATGAAAGAATTAAAAAAAAAATACTGGTCATGTATGCCACGGTAGCTTTAAGATCAACCGCTTTATCCGAAAATTCCGAAACGGAAATCACAAAACAAAATTACGCAACACCGTACTCCATTCTAAAACTATTTTATGGAGCGAAACGTACCAATACAGACACCCACGCTCAAATCAAAATTGTAACAGTTCGTTCGGAATACAATAGGCCGCAGATTGGACCCTCCCTATTGACGGATAAGGGTCCAGTAATCCGTTATTAGGGCATTCAGAGCTGCCGGATGAAAAATTATATAGAGATGTATGAAGTTATGTAAAAATTGGGGCTGATTCGCAAATGTCAGAGGGTTGCGTTTAGTGAATTTTGATGTGTGGATTCAATTTGATAGAATTCTTATTCTCATGGTTCACATACACATCTGTGATTCATTTATATAAGGCAAAAGTGGATTGTCCGTTAGTTAGGGGCTTATAGACGCGTTTATTGGGTAACATTTTCGTACAAAACATTCTATTTTTTTTTTGGTGGAATACTTTTGACGCCTATTCGAAATTGTCGCCAGATTTTAGCCGGTGCGAGTACGAAATTTTAATATTGTACTCAAAATAGTCAAGAAGGAGTTTAAATATTATTGGTGAAGTACTGTTTAAAAGACAATTGAAACTAAACTTTCGTTTGTTTTCTATAAAACTGTAATTAGTGCGTGCGTGTTATCACGGTCCGCGAAAATTGTATATAAGGTAAATTGCTGACAAGATTATTAAAGTAATCATAATGACTCCACCTTCTGATAATACTCTTCATTGCCACTCCAAGACACTCCAATAGTATAGGTATTCAAGAATCTTTGACTTATTGCCAAAATTGGAACCTTTTTTTCAATACAATTTCACAAATCTTTACCAACAGCGCCCCTTGTCAATGTCATGTAAAAATATCCTTTGTAGCACTGAAGAAACATTGATAATTCCCTTTCTCAGTAGTACCCCAAAGTCTGACCAATGCCCGGTTGATAGCAATAGGCTCGCACTAGAGACATACTTAAACGTAACTGGCGTTTGTGACCTCTGCCTTCCCCCTTTACCGCCTTGCCACGGGACATTCGCGCAGTGCTGACGGCGAAGCGTCTAGCGACTAAGGCTGCCTGTTCACTGGAGCGGAGAGGAGAGGAGTGGAGTAGCGGTGTGTGAATATTAACCAATGGAATTTCATAAAACTTCCGCTCCGCTTCAGTGGACAGGGATTTGCGAGCTAGTTTAAAAATTCATACAAAACCGGGAAGCGGAGCGGAGAAACGGAGCGGAGAAGCGGAGAGGGGAAGCGGAGCGGGGAAACGGAGCGGAGAAGTGGAGTGGGGAACCGGAGCGGGGAACCGGAGCGGGGAATTATTACTCGTCGCGTAAACTCGGTCTAGCTCCGCACAGTCCGCAACACGGCTCCGCTACCTCGCTCCGCACAGTCCGTAACTTCGCTCCGCTACCTCGCTCCGCATCAATGGACAGACACTGTCCGCAACTCCGCTCCACTCCACTGCCTCGCTCCGCTTCAATGGACAGGCTTTAAACAAATGTAAAGAAATGTACTAATCCAATCATGCCACGCGTAGCGGCGAGCGGCGGGTCATCCGGCGAAATTTGCCGAGCGAATCGCACGAGCGTTGGGCGGCGCGGCGGGCGTCAGAAACAAATGTATGAATCAGTACGGCGCATGCCATGGTGTCGAGCGGCAGACGCGGCGAATAGTGCAGAAACCATAGAAATATAAATAACAGGAGAAGTGGCATGGGGGCGTGTCTGTGTCCGCGCGTCTTGATCACAATGCTCATGCCTCAGGCAAATGGCCGTTTCCGCTAACTAGTGCGCTTTCGAACGCGATCGTGATAACATTTAAGCATACCGTGTTGTTCAGTGGTTTCTTGTAAAAATCGAAGCTAAAGTATAAACTTTATAAATCGTAGAACCACTTTTCATAAATCAGCACAAGTATTTTACTATATTTGTGTTGGAAATCATGAAAAACAACAAATCGTAAAATAGTAGTAAAGGCAAGAAAGCCTTTACTACGTTATTTTTGTTGTCATCTAGCACAGCGACTGTACTATTATTTTAGTAAATACATTGCTTCTTTACCACTACCAAAGTATGTCGCTAACTAACTGGACATGCAATGTAAAAATCACAAAACTATATTTTTCTTTAAGCGGTTGTATCGTTAGTACGGCCGCAGCGTCTTGCGACGGATTAGTGATGTGGTTGTGTAGATCCACTAACGTAAGCTATCGACAATAATGTCGATTGTCGTATGAATTTATATTACTATTAAAGTTTATTCTTCAATTTGTCAACAGTTATAGCCTAATTGGAAGACCGATGTGAAATCTTGTTTTATACTCATTTAGATTTTCTCATAATGTTGTTTTTTTTTGGTTATTTTATATTTCTTTTTTTTTACTTACTTATTCCTTATTTTTATATCATTTTATTACATGTTTATCGTTTTTTATGTATAATTTTTTCAACAACTTCCAAAAATTTTAATACATTTTAAATGGGAGAATCGATAACTTTCCGATTTAGTCAATCACTAGCGTATATGTAAAATAAATGGCTTTTGCACAGCACAATGCTAGCGAACAATGTTTTCGTGTGAGTGAGTTGTACGGTGCATGGTAAATGCACGCTGTGTTTGATGGGATAAGGTTTATAATTGATTGTGTAGTACGTTCTGATTTGTAAGTTGCAAGTGTGAGCGGGAACTCGTATTTATTGGGTTTACTGATCGCATGAGTACTCATAGTTGTGGCTAGAGAGTGGGGATAAATTGAAGACATTGGGTTTCGATACATTTTCAACTACCGGGCATATTCTTTCTTATATCTATCGCAGAAACCAAACTAGTTTAGTTGTACTCGCCGCGAAATAATGAATATTGAAACTTGGCATGATGTTAGTTTACTTGATTCTTTTTTTGAGACATAATCCATTGAGGCGGCATCTACAATCGCCACATGCGAACTACGCATCAAAGACCTGACGTCACACAACATCCTGACGTCACCCAAATCCTGCATTGCGCAATTAGAGTTTACCGCGCGATAGAGATATATACAATTACAATCTTCCAACTTCAACCTCTGGGCAGTTGCCCGCCAGACACGACACCCGTCTGGTCGGAGGATCCTCCCTTTTCTATGGTGGATGGGTGAACTTTACACCCTGTTCCTCATACCCCTAAACCATAATGCGTATACGTTACTTTAAATTAAAAACAGATTAAACTGAAATAGTATTTTAATATAATGATGTATGCTGGGGACATACATAGGACCCATTTACTCTCATAGATAGGAGGCCTGTGGCGACATCTACATCGCCACATGCGAACTACGCATCAAAGACCTGACGTCACACAAATACTGCATCGCGCAATTAGAGTTTACCGCACGATCAACATAGATAGTATACAAGCTTCCGACTTCAACCAATGGGCAGTTGCCCGCAAGACACGGCACCCGTTTGTTCGGAGGATCCTCCCTTTTCTATAGAGGATGAGTGAACTTTACACCCTGTTCCTCATACCTCTAAATACCTATACTATACCACTCTGTGTTTCAGTAGAGGGAACAATATAAACTGATTATGCTTATCCCCCCCACGTACATGATTAAATTAAAACTAATTAATACACCCAACCTTAACTGACCCTTTCTTCTCAATCACCAGCTCTCAGGAGTCCCACCATCACCAGTGCCGGCCACCCTGCCTGGTGGTATCACCATTAACCACGGCGCCAACGCTCGGGACTTCTCACCACCAGCGCCAACCCCAGCACCTGATCATTTGTCTGCTGCTCATCATCAGGTGAGGAAACCTTGTTAATAATTTTAAGTTTATTTCAGAAAACCATAATTATTGTTAGTAAACATTAAACTTGACGGCGCGTTGAAAGGTTTTGCGACCCTAAACTTACAGAGTTGATTTTAGAACGAATTTGACAGCTGTCAACTTGACGTAACCCGGGCACAGAGGTGGCGGCCCGCCAAAACGGTAAACAAATGAAGATCGAGGAGGTCGATCGAAAAGCATTGATTTATTGTAATTGTGATATTGGTGATCATTGTGACTCTCGCAGTGCAGTGAGTTAATTGATCTGCGCTCGCGCCTCCCCTATTCGGTGGAACGTCGTTTACATTATTGTTAATTTCCTAATGTGATCAAAGACTTGTGATTATTCAGAATATTATTGACTTTCATTTACTTAAATCTCTTCGCGCATCGCACAAGAGATAATAAGATCTCTTCTGATAAAGACCACGTTTTGCCTTAAAACTTAATAACTATGCTAGTAAACGTGTTGGTTGGACCAAATTAAATAATATATGATCGGGCAATCAAAAATAATATATAGTAATTACTCCCGGGTAAAATATTCATAAGTGCATCCTAGAGAATTCGATTTTCAATTGTTTAGAAATACTCCATAACCCAGTTACTGGGTAACACGATACTCCTTGGCCAGACTGGTTGTCTGACTTTCGGACTTCTCACTACCCGTGACAACTGTCAAAGGAATGCAAATGACGGCCGGGACCTACGGCCTAACGTGCTTTCCGAGCCACGGAGGGGTCTCGGAGTGTGAGGGATGGGCACCCATCCACGGATCGACCTCGGCAAGCGTTGCTTAACCTTGAATATCGACCCATGTGGCTGTTGTTATTTAGCTACGATCCTACCAGATATTGGTTATTTACTATTATTACTAGAACAAGATTAATTTATTCCACTACCACACCTGTTTCACCAGGTCACCACATCAGGTTTCCTCATGGTGTTTAACTTCATCCACCACTGCACTCAGCATAATTTCCACCCAGCCATACGTTTTGGAAAAGTAGGCATCTTTTCTTATCCAGTAGTTGCCTAAAGAGCCTAGTTTCCCATAAATTCGGCCATTGCAAGTAAAGCTCTTTGGTCTAAATCTGAATACCTAGCCTCTCCTCACATAGCCTTTAATACTCGTTAGTTTATCGACCAACTACAGAAATAGTACTTACTCACAAAGTTCTCCGGCGCTGCCAAATCTCTTGCCAACTAAGTTAGTATCTACTATCACTTGGTTCAATATAGTAAACAAAATAACTTCGTTTTTGTCGAAGATGTTGTCATTAGAAGTTTACTTCGTCAAAAGTTTGTGCTAAACAATATTAGATTAACTTTTATGGCTAATACCTTAAGTACGGTACTCACCGCGAGCATTCGGGTCATGAATTTATTTCCAAACATTCGGTGCACGATCTTTTGTTACGCAACGAACATTCATTCGCTATACGAATAGTTTTGTGAGTAGTACGAGATTCTAAACACGAAAAACAAATTCTAGTACACAAGGATATTTTGCTTCAAGGATATTTTAGCGCCTGAATGACATTGACAGGGGTGTTGTTGGTAAACATTTGAGAAATTGTTACAAAAAATTATATTAGAAAGAAAAAAGAATGAAAGAAAATACATTTATTTGCGCTAGATAAGACGCATAGAAAAAAACACACACACAAAAACAAGATGGCGGCGTTAGTTCCGATTTTAGCCACACATCCGTTGTAGCTGTGCTCGCAGACGAATGTTTGTTTGAATGCTCGCGGTGAGTACCGTGCTTTATTCAAGTGAGAACATACTATAAAGTTCTTGGTTTATGGAACTTGTATTAGTGCTATATTAGTCAAAACAGCAATTTAATTTAAAATAAAAATAAGTATTACAGACGAATTATTTGTTAATAATTGCTAATTATAAAGGCCTCAAAACTATATTAGTATTGCATTCAAATAAATACAACTATTTTATTATTAATCACCTTGCGTAATTCACAAAGGGTGTAGAGATGTCGTGGAGCTACGGCGTAGCTCACGCTACGCGTAGTGCTACGGCGTAGCTCATGCGAGCTGTAGCCGAGGCAACTGTTTTATGTAATAAAATGAAGGCTGATTTGCTTTTATTGACAGGCGTATATTAAATCCAATCAATTTGAAGACAAGGAAGTTTGGCAATAATTCCTTCTGCACATGTGACTTCCCTGGTACATCATTAACGGCATGTTATGTAAGAGTCTATTAACTGCTCCCAAATTACCATGTTTATTTTTCTTTTTACATTCTTCCTTGACATAATCATCCTAATATTTGACATTATATACCTACAATTTAATTTCAACACTATTTATGATAACTATACAGTTGTAATAGCAATCATGTCGTTTCGTTTAAAATAGGTTTTTATTTTTATAAAAAGTTTTTTTTTTTACCTGGTACTTGTTGAAATACTTATAACAAATACCAGGTACTTAACAAAATAGAAGATGGTCAATAAATCTACAGTCCACTAAGCCTACAGCGTAAGTATATAAAATATGAATAAATTACCTACCTGGTAATTGTTGAAATACCTACACTGTCCTCACATACCTATTAATACTGTTATTTGAAAATATTGTAAAAAACAATCATTTTTAAAAGAGTAACCGTGGAGTTTCTTGTCGGCTCTTCTCCATAGGAAACGACCAATTGGAACCGTGCAACTAGCTTCTGACGTTTCATGCCCATGAAGGTTTATGTGAAATAAAAATATTTAGAATTTGAATTTGAATCTATCATTCCCGTAATTGGTACGTCGTAAAAACATCAAGCCTTTATTACCATTGTGGGGTTCGCAAATGTGTATTTTAGGAAACATATTGTAGCAATTCCAAAAACAATTTTATGCTTTCCGGAAAATGGACTACCTCCGAAATTTGTGGCCTAAAAAAGATCCATGCCTTCCTTTGAGCAAAACTGACTAATTAGTCCCAGACCGCAAAGTAAAAGGAAACAAGTGAATTGAGCGGGATTTTCACTTCAATAGCTCAGTGGGTCTAGTACAACCGTGCGGAGAAAACTTAAATTCGTATAATTGAAAATACTCTTTTTGAGAAGCACAGAAACGGTCGAAGTGGCGGTGCTTGGGGGAGGCCTATTTAGTGATTTATGGTACAAGCGGGCCTTATTGTGCTTTTCACAAAAATGTATACCAAAATACTACAGGATAGTAATTTTAAGCTTTTATTATTTTTAACGTGACGATATTATCGCCACATCACGGTAGCACCATAATACGGGGAAGTCAAATGTATGGAAATATATGAAGACGGTTTAAAGGAGAAGGGAAAGATTCCATATTTTCCTGGGCCCAGGTGTAAACTCAATGAAACCAGCCTTATTTGTAAAAAGATATAATAACAAGGCCTCACTAAAAATTTGGTGAAATTTGGCTATCC
This sequence comes from Agrochola macilenta, assembly GCA_916701695.1. Lineage (NCBI taxonomy): Eukaryota > Metazoa > Arthropoda > Insecta > Lepidoptera > Noctuidae > Agrochola > Agrochola macilenta. The sequence continues at coordinate 16,857,058 of OU753572.1, read as the reverse complement.
AGGAATCAAGTTATATGAAATGTATTTTTTTGATGTTATTTAATTAATTCAGATATGTATTTAATCGGTTATTTAGTTTCATAACTTATTTGAACTTTTATCGCTTCCTAGAAACATGGTACTGTATTTTGTGATTTCTTTTAGAAAAATATAACGGTTTTTTTAATACACATTTCAACTAGTTAACTGCTGGGCCCAGGATTTCCCATCTCCTTTCCGTCCACGGTAACGTGCACGTATTTCCATAGGTACGAGTACGTATTTACGATTAAAAAATCGTCTGAATTTACGTAATGTTTACGTCGCGCGTTCGTGTTAGGGCCACGCCATCGGTCGTTCCTTTTGCAGCTTTAAAAAAGGGAAAAAAAAATCGCTTTGAATTTTTCGGTGAATTTTTTGGCTACTGAAAGATTGTCACGTCCTGAAATACAGCAGAGGCGAGCATATTTGTTCAGTGCAGTGTACGTCACAGAAGGCAGAACTATATTGGACGACTTCCTGTTCCAATGAAATCGGATTTTGGCGGGCATAAATATTTTTGGTCACTTTTTACGAGCGTATAACCTGTTTGGAAAAAACTGCAGTACCTTTCGGGGTTTTTGGTTTAATTAGTTTTCTGTTTTTGATTAAAGTTCTGACTTGGTAAATTTACACTTTATCCATGCATAAAATACAAAATGGCTCGTGTTTATGACCCGCTTCTATCTAAGGGATCCTCCCATGCAAACAAATTCAAAATCATAAACTATAACTGCCTTCGACCCAGAAGTCCCGGGTCGATTCCCAGTGGAGGCAAAATTTTCAGCTCGGTATGATTGGTAAGCCCGCCTGGCTAGCTACCAATATCTTATCTAAGTCTGTCGCCATAACAAAAATGTTAACAGCATTGTTGTGTTTCGGCAGTTAGAGGTAAGATCGGCTACTCCTTTTTGGTTGAGGATTCTGGGTGAAGCTCCCTTCCACCTTAGGTCTGATTATCACTTACCATCAGGTGAGATGCAGGCCAAGAGCTAACCTGTAGTGGTAAAAAATAACACGCAATTTAACACAAAATTCAACAACAAACTATTTTCTTCTAAAATCATTGCTGGCAATGCTTTTGAATTTTGATAATATAAATGTAGATGTTTTCTATAGAGCCACTGCTAGAGGTGGCATTGTCAACCCTTTCCAGGCCAAGTATTCCACCATTTATGCACACTAGGTCAGTGACAGCAGTTCTGCGATCAACGTACTTTCCACGATTTTTTTTTGTACTGCCACCTCTAGTCGCTGCCGCGGCAATTCCGTGCTCAGTGAAGTTTACAAATAAAACTACAACGTTTTAAAATGTATAAACTATTTTATCTTCAAATGCCATGGTTTGGTTTATTGATTCAAACTTATCGGAACGAAGTTCTTTAACGCGGCTTACGATAAGAGTTGAATGGTAAAAGTCGTCACGAATCGAAAAAGTGTTATAAGTCTTAAACAGTGACATATTACAAACTATTCCCCTATCTGTTCACAGCTGGCAGCAGGTCACACAGGACACGGTGTCCTGGTCGGAGGGGGGGTGCTGCAACAGCCTCCCACACACCACCTGCTCACACAGAACTCGATACTTGGTAAGTTAAACTAATCAGGGAAATTAATTGTTACGAAAATTTACTTTTCAAATCACAACAGACTGTCGTTTTTTGACAGTTGTATAAAATGGCAAAACGCAAAAATTCATGTAGGGAGCCAATGTGCTTAACAATTGATTTCCGTGATTATTCTGTGAGCCTCCGGTTAGGCTGGTTGTCAGACTTTTTGAATCCCTGCTACCAGGGGCCAGGGATAACTAGTGTTTTTTTTCTTGTTGCTGTTTGAGTGTGTATGTGTAAGTATCTACAGTAGGCACGCGAGTTTATTTTCATCGAGCCTGACGAAAAATGTTGGTATTTAATTGCGAAGAATTCTGGTAAATTAAAAGCTATTGAAGAATAGAAACTAGTACTCAGACCAAATAAAAAATAAAGACTGCGCTGCGAACAATACAGTGAAGCATGTCAAAACTACACCTCCGCTCTGTGCATACACGCTCACACGCACTCATTTACAAACATTTACAATCAAACTACATCTCACTAAGTGCACACACGTTTACAAAATCGGCCTCATCGGCACTGTTGACAGCGCTGTGTCTTGGTTATTCTGTACAAACATACAGAACAAGTATGACTAATTTAGTACGACCACTGTTCGCATTTCATATTTCTAAGGACACTTGTAAACTTGTCGGGTGAAGTTTGGTTACGTTTGTTTAGGAAAGCAGTTGAATTAAAGCATAAATGACATTTGTCGGACATTCGAAAGAGCCAAAAACAATTTTGTTTTATGAAAGCGCCTTCATTTCTTAGCAGAAGAGGCGATTTTTTAGTTCAAGTATCAAGAGCAGGCAGGCCCGATGCGACGGTGTGACGCGATTTTGGTAGAACAATTTCCATGAAGTTTTTATAGAAATTGTTCTACTAGAGTCGCGTCGCGCTTGTCTGCAGGAGCCTTCACTGTTTACGTGCGGTCAACGGTACCAATAAGACACAATCATTTTTTTTACACTCTAGTATAATCATTCATTATTATCTTAGAAAACCCAAATGTTTTGCGCAAAATATAAAATCATACAATAGCAAATTATTAAAATCCAACTTATAAAAGTTCTAAAGTTAACCCGTTATAACATTTAACAGAAGTTCCGCTTCAAGCTTCAAAGCTAATATTCTTAGAGGCGCTACACACAAATGTTCGGGTCGGCACATTCCATTCGACAGTACCTACTTGTTGAATTACAAAGCTGACCCGAAGCAATTACTACACGTATACGTCTACCCTTCGTATGCAATGTAGAGATAACAGATGTGGAACGTAGATCCACGCGAGACACAATGGCTTTTTATTTTTTTCTGTAATTGTTACGAAAGGTTAATCATGATTGGGTCGGGTCGGCACAATTTTGGCTCAGCAGAGCGGCTTTTTGCTGAACGATAATATCTACATAATTTATTAATACCGGCTGTAGCGAATCATGCCGACCCGAATAGGTGTGTAGCCACCTTTAGAAAACAACGGACCATTAACTTTTAAACAATTCCGAACAAACTTTCAACTGTTGATCATTAGTTGCAACGATACTTTCCAAACTTAAGCACAGTTCAAAAACTAAGCACAAAGCAGCGCTCCAGAACTAAGCTCGGAAAATAAAGTGTGTATTTGAACACAGGAAAGCTTAAAAGGGGTTTTCAATATGTTACTGAAACTTTTACGGTACAAAATAAATAGCTTTTTAAGATTCAACTTGAGCTGTTGTTTTCGTTTACATGTGTATTTTGAGGTTCCAATTTAGGATAAGGTAAATTCCCCGAAATGTATTACCAATTTGTAGATCTAGCTTGTTTTTCTGAAAGAAAGGACGGCCAGTTTCAGCTGATGACAGATAAGTTCTGCCAAAATTCGACAGAACTGATCTAACTTAACTTGGCAAAAATTTCCATAAGCTCTGCAAAATCTATTTTACTAGTTTGCGGTAATCATCAGACGCGGCTCCATTCTCTATTTTTTTTACTTAACTTTTTCTATAACCAATACTTAATTATTCTTTAAAATAAAAACCCACACAGATCACTTCACGTTGTCAGGCAAAATTACCAAAACTTTACACATTAAATTTTTAACCCTTGAAACTCATATCAAAACTAAACTCACTAACGTAACTAACCAGGTGGCGGCGACATCTTGGGGCTCAGCAGCCCAGTGCTGGGGGGCGTACTGCATGCCCACCCTGCGCTGCGAGGCGTAAAGCCGGCCGCGGTCCACGCGCTCGCGACGCAAGGTCGGTACGTCTCCCTTTATTTCGCTCCCAGACTAAGCTCAAAATTCTAGAGAAAAATTTTTAGGACGTTGGTTTTTTTGAGAAAGGTCATTATTATGTTGGTTGACAAAAAAAAATTGAATAAGTGTTTATATCTCCAAAATGAAGCTTAATATGTCATTAAGTAGAAATTGAACTCGTACACAAATTGGTTCTTAACTAATAAAAAGGCTCAAAACTGAGAGCTTCATAAAGAATACTAATCCATTAATTACAATAAATTTTTAACAAAAGAAAACGCTGAATAAGCTGAAACTTCAAAATATTATTTTACATCAAAACGATTGGTCCTTTTGAAACAATTACCAAACTTTGAATTTACGATTCGAAACAGTTGCTATTACACCAACTAAACACAATCGAACTGTAAATCTTGTTATAAATTGGCTAAAGTTTTGAAAAGCAATAACATTTTCACCGTCTTAAGTACTGTTGGTAATACTTTGAAGGATTTGAATAAATCTTCGTCTAAAAATCTTAGTAATAATTATTATATCTGAAATATTATTCCAGAATTTCCATTGCAAAGAGAAATTTTAAACCCTAAATTGACTACAATTAAAACAGCTTTGCTTTGAAACCTAACCGTCTGTGTTAGTAATGGCATAAATAAAATAACAATACTAACTATGAAATTCAAATTTTAACTCGTTATATTTAGATTGATATTTAGAATTGTCGGAGTATTTTAAAGGGGAGCAGTAATTGTCGCGCGACTTATTCCATTTTATTTGAAGATATTTAAGTTAGGATTCAGTTATTTCAGAGGATAACTAGCACAAAATACTGGAAGACATTGGTTATTAATAGAGGAGCTCGTGGCTAAGTAACAACAGCCGCACTGGTCGATCCATCAGGTTAAGCTTCGCTTGCCGGGGTTGGTCAGTGGATGGGTGACCATCTTCGCATACCCAGAATCCTCCGTGCCTCGGAAAGCACGTTAAGCCGTTGGTCCCGGCTGTCATTCATGGATCTTTGACAGTCGTTACGAGTCGTCAGAAGCTCGAAAGTCTGACACCAGTCTTACCAAGGGATATCGTATTACCCAGCTACTGGGTTGTGGAGGTCAGATAGGCAGTCGCTCCATGTAAAATACTGGTATTCAGCTGCATCCGGTTAGACTGGAAGCCGACCCCAACATAGTTGGGAAAAGGCTAGGCAGATTGATTGGTTATTAATATAAATAAAAAGGTTGCCTGGAAGAGATCGCAGTAAGCGATAAGGCCGCCCATTGTATATTTTGTAGTGTATTACTTTTTCTTTATGTAATGTATAATCAGGTGTACAATAAAGTATATATAAATAAATAAATTAAATGTTTAAACTTTAAATTATATTTTTAAGTCTCTAAATACCTACAGTATTTAGAGACTTCTAAATATTGAAAATGAATAATTCCTGTTAATAATTATTGGGGAGATAAATAACGTACTCCGATGATAGTTGTTGATAGTTGTCCGATGATGTTTTATCGTTTTACTTTTACAATGAATAAAATAGAAATTATAGTAAAATTCTTGATGACACGGTGATGACACTCATTCATTGTAATAGTTAATTATCTCCTTGTAACTGAATTTTGAAATGGCGAGCTTTTTGCGAATTAAAGTGTAGGAAAAAATAAATAAGCATTCACTCACTGTTTTATATATTATATTGTTTAATACAAATCAAAGATATAATAAATTGAAGTAACTTAGAAAAAAAAAAACTCATATAATAAAACTGAACTTAAACTTTTTTTTCTGGAGTTACACCACTGTTATAGTGACATGTTGTGATTTAATCATACGTAATTTCGTCATCAGATGAACAATCATCGGTATTACGTGTGCTTGACCGAGTTGGAATATCAATGGGAAGATTTTTGTAGTAATGGTGGTAAATTGGCGGAATGTATGGTAGAGGATCAAGCATATCTTTCTTCTTTGCATTCGTAACTGGTCTTCTTGATGGATAGAGTGGGTCTTGTCGAATATTGTATAAGTGGGCCGGTCTTCCTTGCTTTTTTTTACATAAATCTTCTTTATAAAAGGGTGTGTCGGGATTTAGTGTTTCTTTAAATTGAAATTGTAAAGGATAATTTCTCTCAAACCTCAGCCATCTAATATGTAGCCAATTAAAATCATAACCGCACGTTGTTTTTTTCCTATTTGTAATAGAATTTTCTAAGGCAGTGGTACTTAAAAATTCGGCATTTTTCATTTCGGTAACAACAAAATAAGGTTCTTTGCGTTTGGCTGTTTTTATAATATCGACCCATTGGTCTGGGCTATAAATTTGTCCACGGCGGCGACTAGCGCTCTCTATGATTCCAAATTCCCCATCATTGGGAAGATAAGAATGTCCTGATACTAAGAACTTGGTGGTCTATGGTGTCAATACTAGGGTCAGGGTGTACAAGCTTCAAAAGGGAAAGAGTGGTCTTGATATTCCGGTTTTGTCATGCCGCATGAGTTTTTAAGTGCTTAATAAGACATGCTGCTATGTCTTGAGAACCTCTTCGACCTTCAACTTCGTCCCAGACATTCATGTATCCTGTGTTATTATTAAAGCAATGTATTCCCAGATTATATAAATAAAGATTTCTTTTATAGTATGCTACTGAGGCAGTTAATTTTGGGTAGGCTAAAGCTTTCTGCAGATCAAAAGTTAGTATGTATGCTTCATCAACCTTTTTCGAATCATTCTGAAGGTTTTCTCTTGCTGAATCTGCTTTTCGTTGATGAAGTTCTCTTTGGTTCTCAAACTCCTTCTTGACATTTTCATCATCAGCTCCTTGTATTTTCAAATTTAAGTCATCAGAAGTTTTGCATGTGTCTTGCCGCGGTGCTTAAAAAGGAAATTAAACTTTGTGTTGAATATTTTAATGTAATACTTTAATTTCTTGGGTTGAACCATTATATAATCATTTCAATCTCACATTTTTCTCTATAAAGATCGTACATCTTATGTATAGTTAGCCCAGGATTTAAATATTTTCTGTTAGGATTATTCTTTCGTGTATAATGGCTTTGATATGCAGGAAAACTTTCAATGTGGGCAACAATATCAGAATCATCAAGTTTTCGGGAACTAGTTGTGCCACGTTTATCTTTACATTGAGAGACATCATCTTTCGATAGACACCGATATAATCTTCCATCACTGATACTAGACTTTATAAAATCTTTAAAAGACACGTTTTTTCCTGCACGAGACCGATCTTTTGGGCGTTTTCTATTAATCGTTGTTTTTTGTACCAATGCATACAGATATGAATTCTGCGAATTGAAGTCTTCTAAATTCCAAAATGAGTCAAATATTTCTTTTCTTTCATTTTCCGTAAATGACGTAATACATTTTTTTGGACACATACAATCAATATTTTCGATTTTTTTGCCATCTTTCCTTACTCCCGTTTTAATCAAATATTCTTTTCCACTATTACGAAATAACTTTCTTTTATTAACTGCCCAATTTTCTTTGTTGAGTGAACGTTTTCTAGATCTAGATGGTCCAGGCTTGAAGATTTGGCTGGTTATTTTCTTCGTTAACATTTTCATCATTGCCTGTATCTGTGTCTGGAACAAGTGCAAATCACAAGAGATTAGTTCATGCGACATGCAATACTGCATGTAAGTATTCAAAACAAAATATAAAATGAGAAAAAAGTAACCAAAAAAATGTAAATACAATTTTAAGGTTAGAAAAACAATGAATTTAAATAAGCTTACCAGATCCAGAACAACTTTCTTCGGAACTAGGCTGATATTCAGACCCGGAATCACTTTTAAAATCCTCTAAATCCATCTAAATAAGCTATTAAAACACTTAATAAAAATATTTTTTATCAATTTTAACACACAACTTATCACCACGTGTCAAAAATTAGACACAATAAAAGTGAATCAACTCCGGACTTACTTCACTATTAAAGTGACTTGTGACTTGTGACTTACTTCACTTTTATAATGAATATTTAAAAGTTTTAGTGCCCTGTACAAACAAGTAACGCCATCTATGGGATTTTTATGCAACTATTGGAGTTGCTTCACTTTTATAATGAAAGATATGACTAAATGTGATACCATTGAGCAAAAAATTAAGTATTTTAAAAATATGGAGTTACACCACTTTTACAATGAACGACACGTATGTCATTCAGTCTAGTCGTACCATGAATGGGAGACCGGCCGGATCGCGTGGTTGTTTTGACCCGGCCGGTCTCCAATTCATTCACATTCTTTGGTGACATTGACAGTGTCAAATTGGCGAGAAGTGACTCCAACATTAATGTTAACAAACACACTTACTTTTTCCAACGCGCTTTAGACATTGGCAGAATAGTCGACATCGGCTTTGCTTGCCATTTATTAAAAATAGAATAGAATAGAACATTAATGTAGTATACTATGATTACTTTGCTTTTATTTTTCTTTTTGTTTTATATCACTCTTTTCTTAATACCTACTGAAATGGAATGTCTATTCAATGGCTTATACTGTAAGTTGTAACTAGTGGAAGAGCGGAACTTCCTAACACAAGTATATTTCTTACTTAAATGGAAATTACCCTAAAGACCTAATGTAAATGTATTTTAAGTTTTTGAAATAAACATTTTATTTTTATTTTAGTATACTGTCATGCGACGCAAAGGCTTACTAGTACGAAAGAGTAGGATAAACAAAATAATATTACTCCAAAAAAGACGTTCCGGAAAAAATCTATTCAGAAAATGTCTCTGTATTTTTTAACAGCACACGTTCCAAATTCATTCAATTTCTTTACCAACACGTTATTCAAAAGAACCACAGAACCAAAACTAAGCTCAAAATGATTTCCGAAAACCAATTAAGCTTACTTCGAAAACTACAAAGATAGCCGCAACAAAGCTTGGATTCTGTATTTTTATTAAAACTAAGCTAATTGTTTGAACCCATTCAGAACGACAAGGTTAAAACGTCTGAGACCACGGACCCTTAATTGGAAACCATTTCAAAGTATACCGTTGAATATTGTAAAGTTAAAACGCCATTTGAAGGGTTGACGTTTGGTTTATGTCACAAGCGTTTCAACTTTTCTTGATTTTTTGACACTAAAGAAAATTGTTTTTTTTAAATGTCCGTGAGATTTGTACCACAGATCGGGGTCAAGGATTCTTATTTAATTTGAAGTTTATTTTTCTTAAATGCCGCCATCAGGGGCCGTGTAATAATAACTTAGGCGTTGTATCGTTCAGTGCAAAAAATAGAGCTAATACGGACTATACCTTTTTCACAACAGAAATAAGAGCGTTTTAAATTATAATAATTCAGATGTATTAACCCACAAATTTAGCCCACGAATTAGTTTCAATTTTCGACAGATTTTCCATACAAAAACTGTCTGACGTCAATTTTATTCCACGACTAGGTTTCACCCGCATAAGTCTCGATTCCGTGGGAATATCGGGATAAATAATAATAATAATAATAATACCATTTATTTCAGGCGACACAGGCCCATAGAAAAATACCTTAACCTAAAAATACATATTTTAATATAAAACTTGTGTTAATAAATAAAGCTTAGGCTATGTTAGTAGCACTTCACTTTGCACTAGCTTTAATTAGTGCTGTCGTGTGGAACTTGTCCGCGGAAGCGACGGAACACCACGTCCTGCGGCCAAAAGTCTTCTTCCATGACGAGGGGCAGATAACAGTTCGGTGCACGCACGACGAACGCCTTGAAGTTGACGTTCCGCTGCGACTCTAGTATCTGCACCCTCGGCGTCTACCTCGTCTTTTGGCGCACGTACTCCACGATGTCCTCCGCCTTAGTGGTGTAATGCAGGCCGATGTACAGCGGTGTGTTCGGCTTTGCGGCACGCAGGCTCACTTCGGGGCCCGTAGGAACTTTGCCGCAACGGTTCTTGTTCGTTCGCGATCGGCGCTTCATCCTCATTATCAGCCCTATTCGGCGCCTTTACTGGCATGGGCTTAATAGGCGCTGTATCCTATATCCTAACCCAAGTCATGGTCTACCCATGTGCCAAATTTCACCCAAATCCGTTCAGTCGTTTTAGCATGAAAGACATAACAAACAAACATACTTACAAATCCTTTCGCTTTGAAATATTATAAGTTTAGATTTAGATAAAAAGATGGCGGACAGATGTAGATATCTTGCGGTGGTAGAATACGCCCTTCGTAGAATATAGCTTTAGTTTAACAATTTAACAGTAATAATATCACGATAGTAATTTTCAACTTGCAAAACGCTCAACGTTTCGTTATTGAGCAAAACAAAGGAACATCGTAAACTGAGCAAAGTTCAGTGATTCGTCTAGCCGTCATTTAATCGTGCCTTAAGACATTGCTCAGTTGCATTTTATTAGTAGAGTTGACTTAATTGTTTGTTGTGACGTGATCTGGGATTTAAGTCTGAAGATGACAGACGGTTTCAGTTTAATTAAAACTTTGTATTCAAAACTTGGTACCTACTTTAATGTTTGCTTATCTATTTCGTCGGTCTGGTATGGTGAGGTCATTAGTTATAAATTAGCTAATTATACATTATTTTACGTTCCGTGGTTATTATTTGTAATCGAGAAATCAGTTTGCGGATCTTTGATCGGGTCGTGTAAGTTTTGAACAAGGTAAATGTTTATTACACATCCACAAAACTGAGAGATATTTTTAACAAACTTTAGAGGCATGAGGAACAGGGTGTAAACTTCACTCATCCTCTATTTAAAAGGGAGGATCCTTCGACCAGACGGGTGTTGTGTCTGATGGGTAACAGCCTAACGATTGATGTCGGAAAGTTTTATATGTGCTGATCGCGCCGTAAACCCTGCTTGCGCGATGCTGAATTTGTGTAATGTCAGGACGTTGATGCGTAGTTTGCATGTGGCGTTGAAGATGCCGCCACATCTATGGTTGAAGAAGTTTATTTCTCAATAAGAATTACAAGGATTTCACTTACTTGAGAACCATTTTAGAACTTAAAAATATAGTATTATATGAACTTTGACACACAAACTAAGACAGCTTTAAGTTCGTTGTGTTAGGCTAAGTTATATGAAAAGGTCATAGTGATAAGGGAATGCAATCTACGTCTCGCGAGATCTCGAGCCTTTTTTCGAGATTCAGACTCATTTTTTTTTTTTTTTTTTGGGTGAGAAATCGTCAAATGACTCCTCCCGCTCTGGGCGGAGCGAGAGGGAGTGTCAGACTTTTACTGACTAAAACCCACCCGTGTTCCTTCCGTTGCCTGTGTGCCGGGGCCGCGATACCCCTTTCGGACAAACCCGCAACCCCAGCAGGCATTGGTCCTTACGGACCTCGTCAGTTGGTGCTGACATCTCTTTGAGGCGCGCGTGGAACACAACGCGCCGTCGACCCGGGCCTGGTCCCTATCGGACGGCGAGCTGCCCATCGCTCACCGTCCGCAGGCCCGCGCCTACGGTGGCCGGAAGTCGGCGAGATTCAGACTCCTGGGTAGACAAACTGGTTCTTGAAATCTTGTTCGAGGTTTTGACCTCTTTCGTTGATAAGCTCAACGAAAGAGGTCAAAACCTCGAACAAATAAGAAGATAAACAATATGAACAACTTATTTGAAAATGTCGTGATGGCCTCGCCTCTCATGCATGAGGGGGTTCAAATTCGGGCAAGTACCAATATGACCTTTGAATTAATAATTATGTACTTTCTGAGTTTATATTGGACATTAATGACATCGTGAGGAAACCTGGACTTATAGTCAATATTAGTCTGAAATCATCAACCCGTCTTGAGCAAGTGCGGTGATTAATGCTCGTGCCTTCTCTGTATGAGAAGAGGCCTTTGCCCTGCAGTGGGACAGTAACAAGCTGGTATTGTTATTATATTTGAAATGACAATAATTCAATCAAACCAGTAAACCAATCCACAAGGCTGTAATTGAATCAGCCACGGGCTAGTTAAGACCGGCAATTGAATCTCATGTAACGTGACGACACACGACCGCATCTGATTGGCTAATGGTGTTGTGGAGCCATTGAATTGTATTACGTCCTTGGATACGAATTTCCTACCTTATACCTATACTGAATGAGCACTGCAGACCCACCGTACCCCTGGCCGTACCTCTGGTGGTACGGTGGGTATTTTAAAGTTAAACGATACCACCAGGTAATAGTGTTGTATCACTAGTTAAAACCACTTCTGAAAACAACAATTTAGTCATACCTATATTAATTTAGTAATAAATTTGTAATTAGTTATGTCAATATGTGCGCAATTTTTCTAATGCGTGACCAATTGAAATTTATTTATTTATAATTTTTACTGTACATCAGTAAAGAAATCATGGATGATTTAATCTTGGAATCATCTCCAATGTATGAATATGCTCCAAATACTTTGAGTAATCGCATCAATGTCACAGTATTCTTGTTGACACGTTTATTAATTTTGGAGTTAAACGCCTTTAAAATTTTGGTCGTTCTATGCTATGGCGTTCACCAAATACACTTATTACAGTAGATGAATGCGTCTTAAACCAATATGTTTCTAAGTATTTTATATTTTTTCCCATTTGTGCTATACCATCAGATTCATATTTCACGTACTCAAAACCATGTTGAATCTCGCAGTCAGGAAGAAGTGGCACTCGCCAGGGCAACTATTCTTCGTCCTGGTTTATTTTTCTTCCAAATGTTGCGAGTCCAATAGTAATAGCACCCTCGGAGTGTAATATTTGGGAATACTTTCAAAATAGCGTTCATCGCTGCTTTTTCGTAGTCTGTGTGAACTTTGCGTGGGTTCCACTCGGGAATTTGAGATTATCATGTTAAACAAAATAATGTAACTTTTTTCTTTTCGGTCCGACATAAGCTTTAGTAGTTTCCACACCACTTCTCATATCACCATGAATATTATACAAATTATGAAAACGGTTCTGGGAAACTATAAAAAGTACCGTCCGCAAAATATTCCACAATATTACGAATTGCTTCTCGCGATTCTTTAGAGCAAAAACTATTACGTATACGGGTTTGCTTGTTTGACTCGTCACAAAAATTATGAAATTATGATACTGGACTGGAACTTCTATTTGACTCAAATCATGGGATACACTTTTAGAAACTTGTGCAGATTTATTCCTAGCGTTCTAAGTTCGAAAGTGCTTCACGTCTTCATACCGAGGATATTTCCCAATTGTAAAATTAATCCCCATGTCTTTAAAATCTCACTTTTTCGTGTCATATTTAATTGTTCAATAGGTTCAACCGATGAAACCACAATTTTTCGCAATTCGCAATTTCGTACCTAATTAATGAATGCGAGATATTTAACTCTTTATAATTTCCTGTCCGCCTAGTATCACCACAGCACTACGCTCACTTCATACAGTGGTATCGTTTAACTTTAAAATACCCACCGTACCACCAGAGGTACGGCCAGGGGTACGGTGGTTATGGCGAAATCTTCTAAAATTATGGTTTTAGGTTAAAGAGAGACAAGAGAAGTCATTTTGACACTAGCAATGAACAATACGCTAACTTGTAAAAGTCGATTTTACTCGAGAAACGTTTAAAAAAAATGTGATAACTTTTTTATTAAAAAGATAATTTATTGATATTTTCTCTGTTGTCAGTTCTCTTGATAATACAAGGAATGTCGTTATTTAATTTCTTTATTAATTGATAGTTTTGAATATATCCTGAGTGAGACGTGTATTCCTAAAAAAACGATAAATTTATGTGTAATAAATGACGCCAACTCGTACCGCGTACTATATTATGGAATTTAAAAAGGTGAGAATGCTAAAACATTACATTAAATTGATGTTCATTGCCAAACTATAACTGAAATAAAAAACAGAAATTCTTTACAATATTAATAACACCAAAACGGAACACAAATACCTTAATCCGCCTTGAAATAAGTATTCGTAAGAGTGTACTGACTCTCGGCTAAGTAGTGCTTTTTTTGTTACGAACGTTCAGGAACGGACTACACTAGGCTAACTAGAGATAAATTCATCAGTATATTTAGTCAGCGTAAGCAGGAATTTCTATATAATTGTGTTTTTGGTACTTAAAGTACCTATTATAAATAATTTGGCATTCAAAACGGAAGTTGCCCAAAATTCGAGTTAGCGTAGTGTAAATTGCTGGTGTTGTGATCTGTATAAATTGAAGGTAGTTGCAATATAGACCTATTATAATATATTATTTGACTTAACGAATCTTTCATATATAATATGCTCCCAGCCCCCGAAGAAAAGGTCACTTTTTACAGGCGCGTTACGCACGTAATATCAGCAGAAAGTTTCAAAAATTTAAAACCGTCAATTCAATTTGCGCGATTGTCAACAGTGACCTCGTCTAGGCCCCACATTAACCAGGGTTGCCACTTTCGTGACCAAACAACCGAACCCTTCAACAGAACGCATGTACAGGCTCTTCACAGTTATTTTACCTCTGACGGCAGCAATCCAATAGCAACCTTATTGCAAAGATAAGCCTTAGCTTCTTGGCTTAGAAGACTGAAAAATTTAGTTTTCAAAGCTGTCCTACTATTTGGCTGTGCCCAACGAGGTCCACAATGATCTCATAAAATTAAGTAGGTACATATTGTGGATGCAATAAACGATTGAGTATTAAAAGACATGAAATATCACTGTGATTTTGACAGTGATGCAAAAACAGAGGTAAAATAACTGTGAGAGGACTGTAGACGTTTTATGTGTCAGGTGCGGCTGGTCCGGGGGCTGCGAGCACAGCGCGCAAGCGACCTCTGCTTGGCGGTGCTCGAGCCGCAATGTCGCCGACTAAGCGCGCCGTGATGACCCTGCTTGCGCGCGCTAGGGCCGCCACGCACAAACACGCGCCCGCGTGGCCCGCTCCCCATGAGTGAGTATAACCCAACCCTATCAGCTAGGGCTGCTACCGTTTTCAGAGTGGCTTTTTATCAGGCATGGTTTGTGAGAAATTAACAGTTTTTAAACCTTTCTATGTAGACCGCAGCTGACATACTACTCCGCGTATCCTAGTCCACTGCTGGACATGAGCCTCTTCCAAAAAGGGATGTAGATTATGTGAGTATTTTATAAGATAACTTTAAAAGATAAGCGATGGCTTCTGGTTGGTGTCATGTTGCTAAAAAGGCGAATGGTAACCCTTTTAGCACATTTAGAGTTGCCATTGCCATGTGTTGGGTGAAATGCTTTCTTCAATCTTGTAACGTGATGCTGTCTTGTTTTTAGAATCAAACTGCCTATTGGGTCGTGGCTTCTTCCACATATTGATAGTTAGTTGAACGAAGCCTTAGCGTTGTCGATTGCCAACTGCACCAGAAAGTAAGGTCTTGCAATACCTAAGGTGTTCAAATTTTACTGGATAGTTACTATGGGGACTTACTGGGGTTGTGGAGGTTAGATAGGCAGTCGCTCCATATAAAATAATGGTAGGCAGCTGCATCTGGCAATATTGGAAGCCGACCCCAACATAGTTGGGAAAAGGCTTGGTAGACGAAGGGGTAGGTACTATGGGGTCTTCAAGGATAATCTGCTATCTAATTACGCAACACCTTTTTGTAAAGTTTCAGTTCAACAACATTGCGTTATTTACGTTGTTGCGTGAATTACAATGGATTCACAATGCAATCTGTTTCAAAACGTTTCAGATTCTGATTGATCGTATGGATATCACGCAAATAAGATTACTCGAAACGCACACCGCTATCATTTTCTC
This sequence comes from Agrochola macilenta, assembly GCA_916701695.1. Classification (NCBI taxonomy): domain Eukaryota; kingdom Metazoa; phylum Arthropoda; class Insecta; order Lepidoptera; family Noctuidae; genus Agrochola; species Agrochola macilenta. The sequence goes on along the minus strand of OU753572.1, from coordinate 16,841,461 downwards.
TATGGCATATACTTCATGTTGTGGCCACTTGAGGTGAGATTAAATTCCTTAGAAATCGTCATCGTAAATCGCCAGGGACACCGACAATTAGTAGATAATAATAACGGTTTTAAAAAGACGCTTAACGAAGCTGAGAGTCACTTATACTCATCATTAAGATTATTTTTGTGTTCTGGACCAAACCTGGGAACCTTCTGCTCACGGAGATATTGAAGGTTAAAATTCCGAGCACTGAACGAGAGACAATATAAGTTTTATTGTTATAACGCCTATAGGGTTTACTGTCCTTCAAAGTTTTAACTTTAAAAACCCACACAACTCCTGTACCATTGCGTGCACCTAAATACAATGTTGTTTCCCACCAATAATGTTTGCTCAATGTAAAGCCGACTAATCAAAACTTCCGACAGCCGACGGTTCACGCGGATTTGGAAAAAGTATAAAAGCTGCCAGCGACGTCCAGCGTTGCCAACCGGCGCCAATCACCAGAGTTCTACACGAATATATTGACTTAGTTAGATGTACAGGTTGGGGGACGGCTATGTGATGCGTCTTGTTACACCTTATATTTAAGAGGGTTTATCCTAAAAGTTGGCAACTTCGGAAATAACTGTCAAATATTTACCTGTTTTGATTCTAATAGCAATATTACTGAATAGAAATAAGAAATGTGGCTAACTAGCGAGCTAGAAAAATAATGAATTTCAATATAACATTGAATTTGATGTTGTACCCATTTTAGGTGTAAAAAAACGCATTTGGAAAGTTTCCAAATCGTTTTTTTACATCTAAAACTAAACATTCGGTGTTACGATATTAATTATTGCATTTCATTTCATTTACACTAAATTGTTGAACAACACGTTGTATATCTATAAAAAAAATAAGAAAAGGTACACAAAAAAAAAGAAATATGTTCAAGACTTTTTACATATATCGAGTCCCAAACCCAGCTGGCTGGTATTAGGTACATGCTCTCCAAAATAGCGGAAACCAAAATTACCAAGTGCAATTGTGAATCGATACCGGTGTATTGGTAAACTTGTTTCGTTTTCCACTGTATGCATAACTTATGCATACAGTTAGGTAGGGCTGCTACGAGGAAGAAAATATTTCAGTGTTTTTTTTTTTTTTTTTTTCTTTTATATTAATAAAATAAACAAAAAAATATCTGTTAAGCGCAAGCCTCACTGGGAACGAAGCTAAGAGTGTAGCTTCGCTTATGTAGCTATCGTGTTTTTACATTCGATTTCGGTTCATGGTTCGCGGTGTGAACCGAAGTTTACAAACACGCAGTAGCTACATAAGCCAAGCTAAACGAACTTATCTTCGGTCCCAGCGTGGCCGGCGCTTTACTCACTACTAAAGGTCAGCGCTCATTATAACAGCACCGTTCCGACACGGCAAATAACCTGTCATTCAAGTTAGTATTTTAAATCAATCAATCTGCCTAGCCTTTTCCCAACTAGGTTGGGGTCGGCTTCCAGTCTAACCGGATGCAGCTGAATACCAGTATTTTACATGGAGCGACTGCCTATCTGACCTCCACAACCCAGTAACTGGGTAATACGATATCCCTTGGTAAGACTGGTGTCAGACTTTCGGGCTTCTGACGACTCGTAACGACTGTCAAAGATCCACGAATGACAGCCGGGACCAACGGCTTAACGTGCTTTCCGAGGCACGGAGGAGTCTGGATATGTAAAGATAGTCACCCATCCACTGACCAACCCCGGCAAGCATAGCTTAACCTGATGGATCGACCCGTGCAGCTGTTGTTACTTAGCCACGAGCTCCACAAGGATTTTAAATAATCTTAGGATTTTAAATCAAATGCATTACAATCTATTTTACATTGGATAGACAGAATAGTGGTCGGCTCACCGGCCGCTCACTGCCCGCGACCCGTCACACGTAAAATAGACTTTAATGCAATTGATTTAAAATCCTAACTTGAATGACAAGTTATTTACCGTGTTGGAGCGGTGCTGTTATAATGAGCGCTGACCTTTAGCCATCATAGTAGGTACCCAAAGCTGCTTGGTATTCTTAAAAACCTATCCTAAACTAATAATAATAATATATAATATCCTAATAAACTTACTTTTGCTGTTTATTAGCTATTCACTTAAAAAAAAACAAAAAACCACCGACTTCCGACCGACTCACTACATAGTGAAAAATAACTTAAATTTCGGAAGTCCGTGTCTTTGGTTTTCTATTTTCGTTATTTGCCACCGACTTCCGAAATTTAAGTTATTTTTCACTATGTAGTGAGTCGGTCGGAAGTCGGTGGTTTTTTTTTTGTAAATAAGTTTTTATGATATTGATGTTTGTATTTTTGGCAGTACTGTTTATTTTCATTCATGGTAACACTCATCTTTTTTACATCAATGACAAGTATGGCATTGACAGAAAAAAATAAAAATAAAATCAGTAAAATTTGTTTTGTTGTAAAATCATCAAAGTATCCATTAACAAAATTTAATTTTCTTACCATTTCCGGTTTTCTCTGCCTTATAAAGAGTTAACAGAGGATTTAAGCAAGAAAAAAAAACTAATAAAAAACGAATAGGTAAGCCTTAGCAGTCGCATATATGTATATGATTTGTAACATAATAAGCATCATTAACATAATATCCTGAAAAAAAAAAGATTCAAATTTGTATTTTATAACACTAAGTGTAATGCAATTTTTTATTTAAGACATTTAATTTTGGTCAATACTAACTATGAGAGATGATGATTTCAAAGTATTTAAAACTAAATACGTTTAAAAAATGGGTGAAAATAACAAAACTCGTTTTTAGTGTAAACATGCTCGTTTTATTGTAAACCGAATTATTTTAAGAACCAATAGTAAATATTATACAGATTAAGAAACAATAATCTACAGTTATCTTTTTGGGGTTCATAGTAAAATAGCGAGAAATCGGGTGCGCTTATTGGTCAAATCAAATAGCGCGCGCTTCCCCGGCTGCCTGTTACACACTTCCGTCCCTTTTCACGAAATCACTCCCACAGATAGCAGGAAACTGAGAGGAAAGATGTTACACGTCTAAAAGTCTGCAGCAATCAAATATTTACGTTACGTAATAGAAATAATTATTAAAACGTTTTTGTTTTTGTTAGTGAAGTAATTTCGTAAATCCATACCTAATATCTTTCACAAATCACTCATCAAATTTTGAGTGATAAGGCGGTAACGTACGTATCCTAACTAATATTATAACTGCAAAAATAGCAGTGATAGCCTAGTGTTGTGACCGACAGGCTGCCAAGTCATAGGTCTCGAGTTCGAACCCAAGGCACGCACCTCTGACTTTTCGAATTCATGTGCGTATTGTATAATTATCACTTGCTTAAAAAACGGTGAAGGAAAACATCGTGAGGAAACCGGCATGCCTGAGAGATATTTCTCGACGGCATGTGAAGCCAAGTCAGAGGCCTATGGGCGGCTTTAAAACTCTGACACCAGGTTAGTTACTAACCACACGAAAAGAAGAAGACTGCGAAAATATGTTTTTTTATTACACTTTCACGCTAAAACGGCTAAACGGATTTGGATGAAATTAGGCACATAGGTACTTAGGTAGACCATGACCTGGAGAAGGACATAGGATACGTTTTATCCCGATATCTCCACGGAATCGAGACTTATGCGGGTGAAACCGTGGGGTGCAGCTAGTGTACAATAACCACGCTTGACAGCCCTCCCACATAACAAAGTTGTGAACAAACATCAGATACGTGCCCCACCATGCGAGTCGCGGCTCAACGAAGTATGATCGACCAGACTGAAGGCTAGCAGAACATGACATACCTACCTATACCTAGCTCGCAGTTCGAGTCCTGTCCCAGCCAAATTATAAACAACCAGCAGCGCCCCGCGGTTTCACGCGCATAACTCTCGATCCCGTGAGAATATCGAGATAAAAAGTATTCTATGTGTTAATCCAGTTTATAAACTATCTGTGTGCCAAATTTCATTCAAATCCGTTCAGCAATTTTTGCGTGAAAAAGTAACAAACATCCATCCATCCATCCTCACAAACTTTCGCGTAATTATAATATTAGTAGGATATGATGTTTTCTTTTTGGAGCAGTGGTGGTCCAGTGATAACAGCCGCGACTTGCGACTTGTAGATCGTAGGTTCAAACCATGACGGGCATTATACTTTGTGTAAATTATTTCTATTCTAGGACATGCCAGTTTCCTCAGGATGTTTTCTTTCACCGTTTTGAGAGCTGTGGTGATGAATTAATTTTACGCAAAGTGAAGTGCCTGCTCGGTTTAGAACCCACGACATAGAACTTGTAAGTCGCGGCCCTATGCCACGCGACGCAACCGTTAATAACTAGATTTGGATTGGTTGCGGAGGAGCTCGTGGCTAAGTAATAACTGCCGCACGGGTCGATCCACCAGGTTAAGCTACGCTTGCCGGGGTTGGTCTGTGAATGTGTGACCATCTTTACATACCGAGACTCCTCCGTGCCTCGGAAAGCACGTTAAGCCGTTGCTCCCGGCTGTCATGCGTGGATCTTTGACAGTCGTTACGGGTCGTCTGTCCCAAAAGTCTGATAAGCGATCTTACCAAAGGGTATCGCATTACCTAGTTACTGGGTTGTGGAGGTCAGATAGGCAGTCGCTCCATGTAAATAATTACAACATGAATGATGTCCCAATATTTTGTGTCCGTGGAGTTTCTTGCCCGTTCTTCTCCATAGGAACCTACTACGCATTGGAATGGGCAACTAGCTTCATCTTTCTGACTGACCGACCCCTTGACAATTAAATTGGTTTATTTGAGATAAATGCTTTGAGTTTCAGTAAAATACTGGTATTCAGCTAGATCCGGTTAGACTGGAAGCCGACCCCAATGTGGTTGGGAAAAGTCTAGGCAGGCTTTCCCGCATACCATACAATGAAACGACTAATCTACTCTATCTAGCTTTGTCTAAGCACAAGATTCGTTGCTTTCTCTAATAGCCCTGTTTGACCGACGAACTGAAGTGGGATTTGTCAACCTATTGGACAATTTTTCTATTTTGATTGACTAACCGCAGGACGGCAGAAACTGAATTGTGTGAAGAGAAAATCCTTGCAGGACGACTGTTGTGGATTCCATTTTCTACTTGAATAAGTGCCTTATCACACAGAAGTTTTGCCAGCGAGTACCCAGCGAAGCGATTTGTGAACGTGCTCTCGGCGGGTACGGAGCGAAGTAGCCGCGAACACGCGACGTGTTCTCCACGAATTTCTCACCCACGTCAATCGCTCTCGTTACGAAACCGCGGCGAATACGTTGCGTGCTTGCGACGCACACACAGCGAGCGCGTCAAGCAATCGCCTTGCTGGAAATACGCTCGCAAATTGTCAGTGTGTTATGGCCCTAAAGGATCCTCAACTTGAAATAAACACAGGATGTTCGGTTACAGGTACGAAGGACATACTTTATGTGAAGTGACTCATGAAAATAAGAAACTTTGACTATTGGAACAAAAATCGGGTGTTCCATTTGCATTTTGACGAGTTACGCGAACATTATGAAGCAGCAGATTTTTATCATTTGTGCTTAATATTCTGTTAAACCGTTAGTTTTACTTGACATGTAAGATTTTCGTAAAAAATGTTTTAGAAATTACGAAAAAATATCTTCCCGAATACACTCGTTTTATAATACAGTAAATATTTTATTATTTTGGATCTTCTTTTGAAATCAGAAACAATTTCTGACGGGAGTTAGAAATTGTTTCTGATTCGTCGGGAGTCGGGTCGGTCGGGAAACCGACGGAAAATACGACGTACTCGTAAAAGTCAAACCTCGAAAGATTCTTTACAATACATTATGAATAGCACCAGCAGTATAATCTCCGTACACGTGCCTCCCTGACACGTGTACCATCCTGTGGTTACGTTTGCGCTACAATTTCATATATTTTATTACCTTTTCAACAGTACTAGCCACGTCTAAAATCAACTTTATTTACACTAGTATAAAGTTGATGTTTGTTTAAGAGGAAATAACATCGATTGTTTTTTTTTTATTGAATATACCTTAGGTAGGAACGATATTAATGTGTACTTAGGTACAATCACGACCATAAATATATTACTATGGATAGCTCGGCAATAATATCTGATTTCAAGATTCATATGTGGTCAAGATAACGGCAAATACAGGAAAAAAATTAACCAGTGCGCAAATTTTTTTTGGTGTTTCAAAATCAGTAATAGAACACATATCCATTATTTATTTAAAAAAAAAAAAAATTTTTTATCCTACTTTAAATCAGCAAAATATGGACACAATCTATTTGTAATAATATCAATGGACGCGCGCGGCGCGGCGGCCGGCTCAAGCGGCGGCGGTGTTGAACCTCCCCTCCCTCCCCGGGCGGCAAGGCGACGCCCGCGCGCCGGGTGCTGTGACTGACAGTTCGCTCATCGCACGCGCTGTCGTGTGACGTCGCGTCTAATCGCTTTCCTTCGCTGCACGTGTGTCGTACTTGTACAGACTTACCGGTCACGATGTCAGACTTCACTAACCGCGAGTTTTATGAGATGGTGCGAGTGTATGTACTGAGTGGTGAAAGCCCATGGAATCCTTAACCCCGTGAAAGGAAAATACCATTTTAGCGGCATAAGGTATTAAGTAATGTAAATTTAATTGATAATAATGCTTTATTTTCTGTATTTTGATGGTCCTAAGCCCATTAAAGTATGAAGGAAAAATTGGAATTACTCTTCAAATAACTTCAGGTCACGGCCTAAACATAAAAAAGTCTAGTTCGAATCTGATAAAATTAGCGATCAATACATTGTAAGTATTGTAACCCACGTAAATACCTACCGGCGTAGGTATTTACGTGAACCGAGCGAGCGAACAGCTGATAGGTAGGTACTTTCGCGCGTTCCGCTTCGCCGCTTGCCGCCGGGTAGCCATGCAACCACTTTTAAAGTAAACATCTTTCGTTAACGATAACTTTTTTTTTTTGTTCTATGACGTATCAAAATAAAAAAAGTATGTTCAATAAAACTCGTTTAAGTTTAATTTGTCAAAATTTGCGCAGTGGATAAAAACTTTTCCTGTATATGTGGTCATTTGTGGAAGGCGTGTAGGTACAAGTGGCAGCACAAATATGTGACATTAAAGGAACAGCAAATCATCTGACGAGACAAGCGACGCAAAAATATATGTTTTAAAATACGAGTACCACACACGATGATAGAATATTTAGATTTTAAAATCAGTTCCATTATGTTTAAGGTTCAGTAGTAAACAAGGAACCCTTATAGTTTCGCCATGTCCGTCTGTCTGTCTGTCTGTCCTTCTGTCTGTCCACGGCTTAGCTCAGAGACGGTTACTACTAAAAAGCTGTAATTTAGCTTAAGTATACATATTAATCACGCCGACAAAGTGGTGCAATAAAATCAAGTTTTTTTTTTTAGGGTAGTTAATTGATTCAGGCGTGATTTTGCGGAAATCCATTATAAAATACGACAAAACGACGAAAAGACGACGTATACTTAGTAACCTAATCCGCTTAACCGTTCTTAAGGAGTCATAAAGAACCCTGTAAGAAATCGACACGTGTTTCACCTCTCAACGAGGCATCCTCAGGATGGCTATTGACTTGTTGCGAACCCGAACCCGACGTGTGAACACGTCAAGCGTCGAGAGCAGTGTGAGTCAATTCGCCCGCCAACCCCACTTATATAGGATTACTGCCCCGCCCACCTAGGCACCTCCTCGGGTAGGGTACCTCCTCTACACGTAAAGTGGGGATGTTTTGTTTTTCTCATCTACCCCATGGCGTGGGGTATCGTTAGAAATGTCGTTCAAAAATTGTGAGTTTGTGAAAACCATTTTTGGATTCAGGGATCCGTTTGCGAAATATTAAGCTTAAACTGAAAAAAAAAAATTGAGTCAAGTGTCCCCCCCCCCCCTGTTGGTTAAATGGTTGTACTTGGATTTGTGAAAAAAATCACAGCAGTAGTATATGTACAACGAAATTAAATGGAAAACTATCGGAGCTAAGTAAGGCTGTACAGGTTAACGAGTAATAATCAACCAACTTAAATTTGCGGTTTGAAAAACATGATCTCCCTATTCCGTATGGGAGAACATGTTTTTCAACTACAATTATATGTTTGTTCTCTTAAAAAAAAAAAAAAAAAATTACCTTTAATAAAACTTGTTTCTCTAATTATTGCGAGTTAGCGCGGCCTACAGCATGTTCTTTTTTCAAGTATGTTTTATTGTGTCTTTTTAGGTAATTCAAGCTGAGCCAAGTATTTTTGTACACAGGCTATCCCAATTTTGTTTTTCTTTAAAAGTTTAATAAATATGGGAGAACTTTAACACAATGTTTTATGATTCTTTTTTTGTGATTCCCCGATGGGTTAGGCAGAGGTGTAACTTAGCATAAACACCTAAATTTTGCCAGTTGATGAAGTTTTTTTGTGAGTAAAATATTTTTTTAAATGTGTATTATCTTGTTCCAGGCACACAGCCCTTCTACCACTTATAAGAGACGAGTTCGTGGCTGGCGTGGGTGTCAATATCAACCTAGCATAATAATAAATATCTAGTCAAATGATAACCTAGTCTGTATCTAGTCGAATCAATAAATCGAATTAATTTTAGTATAATTTAAGGTAAATGTTAATTCGTACCTGCTTTATGACAAATATGTATTTATTGTATTAGCATAATATCTATAAAATTATATTGTTTTAAGTGTTCTTTCATATGAATAATGTGATGTTTTATGGGATGGAAGCTGAATACTGAATCGAGTGTCAAGTATTTTGACATTTTGACACTTGTACAATACCAAGAAAAGACATTTGGGGAGAAATTAAACGCGAAAATAAAAAAAAACCAAAAAAGATTACCAATCATGGTGATGTTTTTACGCGTACTTTGTTTCCATACAAAATGTTGACTATTTTCATGGATATGTTTACTCCCTAATTAATGCACTATTTCTATTTGCGTATCTATGTCAATAAGTTTGATTGTGACATCAAATAATTGTTACTTTTATAAAGTGTCTGTCACCTGCTTTTCATTTTTAAAGTTCGAAGTAGCTAAAATATCAGAACAAAACTCTCACGAGACTTCAGTTTTGTATGTCACGGCAGTTTTTCTCATGGAGCAACATTGCTATCGAACTTAAAATTTTACTGTAATCTAAATCTATTTCGAAATATTTTGACCCTCGATTATGTAGCTCTGCTCACTGTGCAAGGACACAAGGGTGTGATTACTTTTATATATATAATTTTAAGTAAAAGAAAAAAAAATGTCGATTCCAGGATAAAATGTGCTATTTAGTAAATAATCATGCTGTGTATAAAGTGATCATAGACAATTATTTGTGGTGTACTGGGACTGAATGACAAGAAATGGATTATTTAAAAAATAGAACAACATTTCTGGTTTCTGCGAAATTACCTATGTTTTATGTAAAGCTCTAGTAGTAACAGGCGCCCGAGGCGCGCGTCTTGTACGCTGTGAAATTCATAAATTTTATGAATTTAAATATGTAACGAATTACATCAAATGCAGCGTACAAGGCGCGCGTCTCAGGCGCCGCGCTGGTTATAACTAGGGTCTAATTAATAAGCAGTTGTGTTTTGTTTCGTTTTTCATGTATGTAATTATAATTAAATTGTAGAAATAAATAAATATTATTTTAGGACAAAATTGTGTTCTCCGGAAGGAAAGGAAAATGAAAATCATTAGGAAAATAAATGTAAATGATGACCTTTTTCAGTGGGGACAAGAAAAATAATCAGCTAAGCTGAGATAAAAAGATCATTTCAGGAATTATATAAAAATAAAAATCTTAATGCACTTTTGCACAACCTGGAAATCAAATTCGAGACCTCAAATATGAGGCACTATTATAATATTCATCGAAGTCAAGAAATTAGCAAATCAAAAATAGTAAAAAATAGTAATAATATATAATTTTTTTCATTCCCTAAAATAATTTCATTCAAGGCAGGCCTATTTCAATGATCAAAAAAAGTATTACGCTAGTAATAAATACCATTATTCATTGTATTACAAAAACATACAAATCTCGTGAAAAACGACTAACGAGCCATTTTTACTAGCCACGGGTGATTTTTTTCGTGCACTTGATTTTCAACCCAAATTGAAAGTCCAATAGTGTATTTTTTTTACGTATGCTCGGAGCTGCTCTCTGTTGGATTTTTAATGTTCGGCTCAATACCGATAATTGAAAATCCAGTGCGCCGTACAAAACGGTTAAAAAATTCACCCGCACCGATTCGGGCTGTGTTATTTTTTGGATCAGTGTATGTATCTATTTTTGAAAAACCCCATAAAAGTAGGGCTTTTAGATAATAATTAACGGACCACTGTGTATTTATTATCCTATGCCTTTTAGGGGAATATTGTATATAGAGAATATATCACTATATTATAGCGGTAAGCCAAATTTTAGCAGACGAAGATATAATTAATCTATATTTCAGAATATAAAACGTTTTAAAATCTTTAAATGTCGGTTTTAATTCAAATTATAATTGCTGTCTACTTTACTTGTAAAATAAATGCAATATACACAAACACTTATTAAACACACACAAACATACATATAATCACTAACTCGCACACACACACACACATTTTTACCATAAATTCTCACACCTGTCACTGCATTTGAGCTTCCCGCTTAAGTATCTAAAAGTGTCAAATAAATTACTTGAAAGCCGCAAAATGCCCCAATAAATCAAATCAGGCAGTTTAACAAAAACACGGATAGAATTTTTTTTAATGAAAAATGACCACTCATGTTGATCTAATCTGCTGGTGACATAATTCCGTTGACAAAATCTGGTATCGATCAAAATAAAGACATACTGTATTTTTTTAATTATGAACTGGTTCAATAAAATGGAATTGCAGAGATAATTATTAATTTGACAGCGATCATAATTTGAAATACAACCGATTCATAATCATAATAATATTTATATTTTAATACTAATTAATATCACAGTATTGAATAATAGAAAAACTGATTCACAGCACAGCGCACATGGTTTGAAAATTCTTTTGTCAGATTACAGTATTAAAATAAAATAAAAATATGTCAGGCACACAATAAAATCATTTAAAAGCACGTGTTTTTACCAATAGCAAGTTCGAAATATTTAAATAAATAAGTATTCTATTAAAAGTTTATTGTAATATAAAATTAAAAGTTCCATAGGTTTTCTTTAGTCATTGTAAAAAAATTACGATGAAACTTTTTTGACGTGTAGTGGAACTTTAAAAATAAATGTTAAATGGTAGAAAATTATTCTAATATTCGAATGTAATTAATTACGAGATTATGGCCGCCTCCTAATAGATAGTGATCGTCGCCTTCATTTGTCACTTTTAGTTCGGTACGGAACTGGAACGCGTTAACGCCGACAGAGGGCGCATTGCGGTTTTTCGAACAAAAAGTATGAACGAGACGTTCGCTTTCTATTATGACGCGTGATAATGATTGTAAAGTTAAAATAACGAACGATAAAGGCAACGTCCACGTGCAGTTCAAATTGTATCGATTAAAATAAGTTGCAAAACAAAATATTTGAAAATGGCGCACGAACAAAAAAACGAATTTTAATGCCACATGAATTTCCTACAAAATGTAGTAGTAGGTACAATACGGCGGATGAATCACGGCCGGTCTGAATATAGGCTCTCCGAACTTTTGCGCATATTCTCTGACTCATACTCGCCTCATGTCACCATTTGGTGCCTAAAAATGTTATTGCGCAGCTTTTTACTCAAAGTTCGGACCGTCCGTGATTCACCGGCCGTATTTTATCTTACTTTTTATACTTATTTTAGTGTTAAAATTTTCTGCTTAAGTGCAATTTAAATTGCCAATCGACATCACTATTTTTTGGGGAAACTCTACAAGTTATCAAATTCAAAAAGATGAAAATCACCAAGTAGAAATGTCATTTTCAAACATTTAAAAATAATATTTGTAAAATTAAAATTTTAAATGTGTGTCAAATAATTATAAAATTAAGTTTTAACTTAATGTACCTAAGCTTAAATCCTAAGTAAATAATAAAATAACAATGAAGTATTACACATTAATGTAAATAATTATGGTGTTTAATCGCTTAAAAATCTCGTCTGTGTTTTGTGATAATATTAGGTAGTTAGAAAAAATCACAAGTTTGAACGTGATTTCGGCTGAGAGTATTTTATTTCATGTTTGAATTAGGAATAATTTTTTGTTTATAAATATATTATACAGCATGTGAAAGGTTTGGTCAAATTTAAGGGTGTGGTACAGACTATCAAACTGAACAACTTTCTCCAAGGGACCACGTCGTCGTGATCGCGTAAAAAAAAATCTGTTGTCCCATACAAAACTTCAATACCTACTCGACCTAAACCTAACCTCGACCTAAGGTGTAAACACCCTTAAAGTTGACCACACCTTTCTAATACGAGTACATGCTGTATTTCTATCATAATATTCATCACTACAGTACCTATTAGAAAATTGATTTACTTTTATTCTGAGTTAATTAATGAACCTTTTCTATGTAGTTCACTGAAATATAATATTATGATATTGATATTATTTTGTATTTTGATCATCCTAATTCCGACATGAAATAATTATAAAAATTGCTGAATTATGTTTTTATAGCATTCGCTGATTTATATTGAAAAAAATTCTTCATCATTATAAAATTATAATTATGTTCAAGTTTGGTTATGTTTTGTATTCTATTATTTTTATACCCAATTATTATACATAATTACTATAATACAAGGTGTAAAAAATTCAAACAGTTAATCAAAATACATTTTTCGAAATATTTATCTTTACGTAAAAAGGAAATAGTAAGGTACCTATACTTATTCCAATTAATTATTATCTCTTACTCTTACGTAACGTCATTATTACATGAAACATGAGGTTAGACAGAATAATATTAAAAAAAATACTTCAATTTTTTTTTCAAATATTTACTATAATTTGAATACACCTTGTATAATATAATTTTACTATAATATTGTTAAAAATTAATAGTTTTAATTAAGTCTTCCATTAAATGCAATGCGATGCTTGTTTTCATTTAAGCGATTCAATTCTTGTTATTTTGTGTTTTTTTAGGTTTACGTACTTGGTTGCTGAAACAGTGTGTTTATGATAGAATTGCGTCAATTAATTATTTGCTTGTTCAAATTGCGGTGTCGATAGTACACTCTAGCGCGCTCTGATGGTTAAGTAGGTTTCGAGAATAAAACAGCATAGAGGCACACACAGTGCCGGCGGCGCTGGGCAAGCCGCGGTGCGCTCGCCTTGCCGCACAAAGGAGTGCCGCTCGGCAAAAGCTGGCGGTCCGTGTAAGGAGCAATTTTGACCATTTTGGTCATGTTAAGACTACTCCTTAACATGACCAAAATATTGCTCCTTATTGCTATTGCGTGTTAAAGAACACGATTTTTGAGAGATCTGATAAAGGAATTAAAAAAAAAGAGTCGAGTGGTGTCGTGGGACACCCGGATGGAAAAAAGTTCTTTCCGATTTTGCACACTTGGCAAATATGAGATAGGCCGAACTTCGTAAAAAACATTGTCATGACGATCAAAACGTTACACTCTTTCAATCTAGCTCTCATTTGCCAAGCATGCAGAGTTGTTCGACAAGGAACTTCGTTTTAAAGGCGCTACATTTTTGTAGATAAATCTTGGATACACTCAAAGTTAACAAATCTATTAGCTAGTCTAATATTATATTGTTCAAACATGAGAGAGCTGAGCTATGAATTGTTCCATTTTTATCATAACAACATCGTTTCAGGCACTATAATTTATGATTCTTTGTTTGTTTATAAGTGTGCACTGAACATGAGTAGTAAATAAATACGATCATAGAAGAGTTTGTTTAATTGTTATCTTTTATTACGGCCGCGAGAGCGGTGATGACCCGTGACTTACGACTTGTAGATCCGAACCCAGACAGGCGTTTTAGTTTGTGTAAATTATTTCATCACCACGGCTCTCAAAACGGTGAAGGAAAACATCGGGAGGAAACCGGAATGTCCTAGAACCAAAAATTCGAAGACATGTGACATCTACCAACCCGCACTGGGCCCGCGTGGTGGATTACGGCCCACTGCCTCTCACAGAGAGGAGGCCAGGGTCCCAGCTGTAGGAATATTATACGCTTATTTTGTATGTATGTATGTATTTATTAGAACTTGAATTAGATGGAATACTTTTACGCATACTACTTTTGTAATAATACATTTAGTAGTAATTTTCTTAGCGTGTCGACGAAAATTTAAAGTCAGTTCAAAACCTGGTGACGAGTCTGGCACTTCCAGGAGCATCCATCAGTTCCTGTAACAACAGGACAGGCTGGACACGATATTAAGTACCCATTGTTCGTCGACCAGCACGCGTAGCATGACCACAATATAAACGGGTTTTGTCGACGGAAGAATAGACAAAATGACAGATAAACAATCACAATATGTCATTTTGTCTATTCTTCCGTCGACAAAACCCGTTACTATTGTGGTCATGCTAAGCGCGCAGGGCCGAGTAATCTGTGGATCAACCAGAGCAGGATTTCCTTGCTTCGGCCAACCTGGGTCCGGAGTCTATTATAAAGGGTCATTAAAATTAGTCAGCGAAACTCCGCAGATGTGAGGGGTTTGATATCTACAACATGATAAAACGAAAAAAAATGACCGAGCCTTAGGCTAAGCGTATACTGAGACGCAGGTAACGCAGCACAGCACAGTAAAGATTTTGCAGGGTAGGGCAGGCGAGGCAGACATAGGCCTCGAGCGCATTCTGTGACGCAGCTACACAGACACATTCGCGTCCTAACTAATATAAACAATCTGTTATTGAAAAAAATATATGAATCCTGTGGTAAAAAACAAGGGACGAGCTGTCGCGCAGAAATCTGTGCCGGCACTCCAACGAGACGCAGAGCAGGACAGACACAAATATCCGCAACGTGCAGCTGTCAGTACGTTCATGCATTATAAAATCTGCTCTGCCCTGCGCTGCGTGGACCTGCGTAACCTGCGTCTCAGCATACGCTTAGTCTTACAGTAGTTACGTATGTCATGTATGATGTGTAACATCTGACATCTCATCTTGATAATAAGCAACATTAAAGGGGCGGGGCCTCGTCAAGGTCGTTCCTGACGGCCAAGACTAGCACCACGCGCGCTCATTGGTCAAATCAAATAGCGCGCGCTTCTCCGGCTTCTGGCTGGCTTCTTATACACTTCCGTCCCTTTTCCGTCACAGATTGTAGGGAAGCGAGAGGGAAGATGTTAAACATCAAAAATGATTTAATAACAAAAAAAAATGTGGCACTCGGAGACTGCCGCGGTAAAGCTATTGCATAACATTTTTTATCAACTTATGCAATTTGTGTCACAGTGATGCGCGCGCATCTTAAAATTTCACTCTGTGGGGGTGTTAGGTTATTTTCGTTACGGAATTTCTGGATTCGGTCTCCACGCTCAAGGCCCGCGATAGAAGCTATGCAATAGCTTAAAAAACATGCGGGACAGTCTTTGGGGACTGCCGATAGAAGTGAAAACTAAGTAACTTGTGAATTGTATAGTACATATATACACAGTAAAAAAAAAAACATGCGGGACAGTCTTTGGGGACTGCCGATAGAAGTGAAAACTAAGTAACTTGTGAATTGTATAGTACATATGCTAGTTTAGTTATTTGGAGAAGGACTTGAGAAAATCTGTAAATTTTTCCATGTCTGTATAAAGACTTCCAGAAAGCTAATGATAACTGAAATTACATAACGCTGAATGGGTGTTTATTGAATATCCGTTTTCACATTGGACGATAACGACACGATATCGTCGAACTGGTAGTTTCACACAATTACTACTAAACGTTTTCACACTCAACGGTATTGTCGCCGACATTGATTGTCGTGCCGATATCGGCGGACGAAACAGTGCACTTCTTCACTGCTGTCATTATTGCTTTGAATACACTTTTACCCTTTTTTAATCGCGGCGATGTAAACTTTTTCTGGCGCAACGCGACTATTCGAGACTGCTGTGGCATACCGCATGAAAATAAGCTGTTGGTTACGAGTACATCGTGTCACATACCGATATCGTCGGACGATATTGTGTCGTTATCGTCGCAGTGTGAAAGCGGCCATTTGGTGACACATTGGCGATGTTCGCCCGTCAGTAAGGGCCGAGTCACACCGGAATGGCAGCGGCCGGCAGCGGCCGGCAGCGGCTGCCAGCGGCTGCCAGCGTCCGCCAGCGGCGTCCGGCGTCGCCGCTGCCGGCCTCGCGCGGCCTCCAGATCCCACGTGCCTAGTCTCCTCTTGACTAGTTTAGTTTCTACATTACAGTGCCGCGAGCGGCCTCGCGTCGCCGCTGGCAGCCGCGGGCAGAACCACCGACAAGATGCGCGTGGCGCGCGGCCGCTCGCGGCACCGTGGGCGGCCTCGAGACCTTTCAAGCTTTCCAAACGATACTGGTCTTTTAAGTATGTAGATAAAGTTTAAAATTATTTCACACTGAAAGTGCTCGCCGCGTCGCTGCCGGCCGCTGCCATTCCGGTGTGACCCGACGCTAAGGGCCATTATAAGAACTCTCGAAGTGTAATAAAAAGGGACCAACTACAATCGAATATTATGATATATACTTATTACTGTTGGTCATAAAGTTTTATGGCGATTGGGAAGTGAGGCACAATTATTATATTTGCGCTTCCGATGAAGAGGGAATATTGAAGAACATTATGGATTATTGCATGATAGTAAAATAACATAACATCACGGCTGTAATCCCGAAAGGTTAGGCAGAGGTAACACCCACATTTCGCCAGTTATTTTTAAGTCCTATGTAATAGGGGGCGAAGCTATTGCCATCAACCGGGCACGAATCCAGACTCCGGGCTGCTACTGAGAATTTCCTGATGGAAAATTCCAATAACACTTTGCTCGACCTGGGAATCGAACCTAGGATCTCATGCTCAGTTGTAGCGCTTGCGACCACTACACCAACGAGACAACAGAAACATTGCTTTCATATATTGTATGGAATTCACTCTTTTACCTGATTGGATGTTATTGAGCTGATTGAATGAGTTATAACTCTAATCAAAAGTCATTAGGTTGAAAGGTTTCCAAGAATATTGAAAAAAACTCGAATTACTTGTTGAACTACTCAATAAGGATTTATTGCCTACTAGCTGCGTCCCGCGGTTTCACTCGCGTAAGTCTCGATCCCGTGGGAATATCGGGATAAAAAGTATCCTATGTCCTAACCCAGCTCATAGTCTACACATGTGCCTATTTCTTGCTCGGCAGAGCCTCAGTAATATTCTAAAATGGAGGCTAAGGTTTTACACAAAACCATACAAAAACCCCGGTTCCATCCCATTCTGTGACGCGATAAAGCCCTGAATGTCTCGTCTTCCTGCCAGAGGTTTGCCGATAGCACTTTTACGAGGAGCTTCATTCAGACCCTAGACCCCAAGTTTATGGCTGCATGTTGTTGTATTACGAGTATCTCGGAGCTTTGTCATATAGTATATCTGTCACAGTGTTGCGTACTGTGTTGTAATGACTTTTTGGTCCTGTAGCACCGATTCCAATTTAGGTTATATGTTTAACTGGGCGAAAATTGGCTAAAATTTAACCGGCCAAGTGCGAGTCGGAAACGATGGGATCCGTACCAACTTACAATATTTAGCAAAAAATGCCGAAAAAGCACGTTTCTTGTATAGGACCGCCTTTAATTTTTATTAATTGTTGTTATGGCGGCAATAGAAAAATATAATCTGTGAAAATTTCTACTGTCTACCTATTACGGTTCGTGAAGTACAGGCCGCTGAGAAACAGCCGGACGGACGTATAGACTGACGGACAGTGGAGGCTTAGGGCCGAGTCACACCGGAATGGCAGCGGCCGGCAGCGACGCGGCAAGCACTTTCAGTGTGAAATCATTTTAAACTTTATCTACATACTTAAAATACCAGTATCGCTTGAAAAGCTTGAAAAGGTCGCGAGGCCGCCCGCGGTTACGCGAGCGTACATACTTAAAATACCAGTATCACTTGACAAGCTTGAAAAGGTCGCGAGGCCGCTTGCGGCACCGCGGGCGGCTGCGCGTTTCTCACCCCCGCCACAACACTGAGCGCACCATTTAAACTAGTCAAGAGGAGACTAGGCGCGTGCGGTCGGGAAGTCGCGCGAGGCCGCCAGCGGCGACACCGGGGGCCACTGGCGTTGCCACCGGCCACTACCGGCCGCTGCCAGCCGCTGCCAACCACTGCCATTCCGGAGTGACTCGGCCCTTAGTATATAATAGGGTTCCGTTTGGCACCTTTCAGGTACGGAAAACTACAAACGGCTTCTTTAAAAATAAAAATGTTAACAACTTTGGTCAGATATGCAGTCGCTCTACGAAAAGTACTGGTCTTCAGCAGCGTTCGGTTCGACTGGAAGCTGCCACGGTGTGGTTAGAATTCAAATTAAGGGAGTGAAAAGGGGGATGAAATTTCGTTTTCAATTAAAGATCTTTATTTTTTAAATTAAAATCACTCATATTTTGGCTGGAAACTAACACAACGTAAATCTTTTTTTTTTTATGGGTGGGTTTTAGTCAGCTGGTAAGAGTCTGACACGCCCTCTCGCTCCGCCCAGAGCGGGAGAAGTAATTTGATAATTTCCCAAACTAAAAAAAAAAAAGAAGGGTCTGAATAGGGCGATGAAGTTTTGTATTGAAGTTGTTCATTCGCTGAATTTTGTATTCAAGTAAAAATACTCATAATATATACTTATATTATGAGTATTTTTCACGTGTACTGTTTCTAACTTTACAGTATTTTACATAGAGCGACTGTCTATCTGACCTCCACAACGCAGTTACTGGGTAATACGATTCCCCTTGGTAAGAATGGTTGTCAGACTTTCGGGCTTGTGACTTCCCGTAAGGACTGTCAAAGATCCACGAATGACAGCCGGGACCAACAGCTTAACGTGCTTTCCGAGGCACGGACGGGTCTCAGGTCTCAAGTCACAGGGACAAACTCTGAAATTTGCTGGAGTTGATTTGCGGGAAAGACTGTTTCTCGATCGGCCAATTTTATGTGGCTTACTCACGTGTTAGCTCTCCAACTAGACTCGTTGTTTTAGTGCCCGCTTCCGAATTAGTGAAAAACATTGTATATAGAGAAATACTGTCACACATAGTGGAGGACAATTAGCCATGAACAAAGCTCTATATTGTTATTGTTATAATAATTCATAATTATCTAGAAAAAATAATAATTATACTCTACGCAGACGAAGTAAAATAAAATAGTACGAAGTCAAACCTTACATTGAATATTCGAGTCGGATGCCGAAAACATAGTTTTTAGAATTTTGCTCGGTTTTTTTGTATGTATGTTCTGGTTTGCACAAAAACGGATGAACGGATTTGGATGATATTTGGCACACAGAGAGTTTATAACCTGGATTAACCTATAGGTTATTTTTTAATCCCGGTCGTACGTTCCCGTCGGATATTTTTCGACATCCACGCGAGCGAAGCCGCGGGCAAAAGCTAGTAACTATATAAAGCTGTAACTGGACGTCATAAATGATAAACTAGGACCATCGAACTAAAATAAATAATTAATAACAATAACAAATCCATGATCAGTAAGAGGAAGAGGAGCATGTCAAGGAGTCGGTCAGTCAGTAAGATGAAGCTAGTTGCCCATTCCAAAGCATAGTAGGTTCCTATGGAAAAGAACGGGCAAGCAACTCCATGGACAGGCTTTTGCATCAAAATATCATGCCAACCACCAACCCAACCACCAATCGTACTTCAGATCCAACGCTATAACTCAAAAGGCACTTCCTCACCCAATAAGTTACAGTATTATAACTCAAACACTACAATACTCTATACATTTGCATGATAAGCAGTTAATACCGCCCTATCATTTGAGACAATGAGTCGATTTATAGGTTTCGGCCATCCCGGGCTGCTATATATCATATGTGATGACGTTGGCGATAGGTCTATATTAATGTTTATTTGGGACAGCTCATAGTTAGAGTTAAGGATTTGATCAATATAGGTTGTTAGGCAGACGGTTGAACATACGAAAATAGCGGATCCGTGGGGCCGTCTGCTACGTGTTTAGGCCCATGAATAATACCCAGACTACACGGATTTTGTAAATGACTGTGCAGGATGTGGGATGCATGCACATTAAACAGAAAGCAAATAATGAAAAACAAATGGAAATAATAATCGACGAAGATATAATATAATAATAATACCAGCCTGTTACTGTCCCACTGCAGGGCAAAGGCCTCTTCTCATACAGAGAAGGCACGAGCATTGATCACCACGCTTGCTCAAGACGGGTTGGTGATTTCAGACATATATTAACTATATGTCCAGGTTTCCTCACGATGTTTTCCTTCACCGATGTCAGTAATGTCCAAGATAAACTCAGAAAGTACATATGAATTGAAAAAGTCACATTGGTACTTGCCCGGATTTGAACCCACAACCTCGTGCATGAGAGGCGAGGCCTTAACCACTGGGCCATCACGACACCTCGTAAATGGTCTCGTAATAGAGAACTGGAGAAACAAAGCTTATGATAGAAAGCCATTAAGCATAAAGGAAAAAACAGAACCTAGAAAAGGAGTGTACTACAGCTCGACAAATGGATGTGCGATTAACGCTTGTGCGGCAAAACTGTACTGCGACTCACCATAGTTCGAATGCACGCTTGTGCGACACTCTGAAGCTCGACATCACGCTGGTGTGACAAACCATTGTGCGACAGTAGTTCGACACTACGGTAGTGCGACAAACATTGACTACTACTTGTGTGAGTACTGTAATTCGACAGTACGTTGGTGCAGTATTATAGTAGGTTTACACTACCCAAGTGCGACAAACGATTATGCGATACAAAGATAGTCATATGTCTATAGATCTTAAATGAAAAACTAACAAAACAATAACTTCATGTATGTATATAAATAAATAAACTACATTTCAACATAATCAATCCTATTTATTATATGAAAACAATAGGTATTAAACAAAAACAATTTGATCAAATTTAAGATGAATTATATCATAAAAAAAGAAATAGACGATCATGTCAGTGAATAAATACAAATAACAAATATAGGACAGACCACGCAAGAAGGATAACAAATCCATTGTATCTTTTTTTTGTAAATGATTGAGTACCTACTCATACTTACATACCTATCATTTCTTTCATTTGAATTTACCCGCGCTCGTTCAAGCGCGAGAGTGAACATAGATTGTATGAAGGTAGGAATGAATGGCTGACCGAGGGGAACTGACACTACAGTGTTCTGCATGTCATTGTGATTTGGAGGTTATAAGAAAAACTATAAAATATCTGAAGGATTTAAAGAGACGATATTCGTGAAATTAAAAGCTTTGAATGTTGTTTCTTTATTTACTTACTTACAGGTAAAGTAATATTTTGTAAAGCAGTAAGTACCTACTTAGTTTATAAAACAATCTTTTGTAAAGCAATAAAGAACTTTATTTACTTACAGAAACGCAATCGAGTTTATTTACGGATATCTTATATGATTTTAGTAGAGTGAAGTATTCGCATTTCAAAGTCATTAAGAAGGTATTTGTGCAAAAAAAAAACGAATTACCTACCTTCGTTTTATTACCGTTTAGTAGGTACACACAATATTTATTAATTTAATTCTAATAGTAGGTATCAAACTGTTAAATTATTGTAATTCATATTTTTAATCAGTAAAGTTAACCTACTACTTTGATAGCAGCAGTAGTAAACTTCAACAAGAAAAAGCAACCCCAAGACAAGCTCAACTCTAAACACCTGGGAATAGGTGGAGATCACACGCCAGTGTACGTCTCGGAGCATTTGTGTCCAGTTAACAAGCAGCTACACGCTGCCACTAGGAAGTTAGCCAAGGATCTGGGCTATAAGTTTGTGTGGGTTCGAAATGGACGAGTGTTTGTTCGCAAAGATGTGCCTCACGCTGCTGTTCTTATTCGCAACCTGGAAAGCTTATCACTATTCGACAAAAATTAATAGCTCAACAGCTTACTATTTCCCCCTTTTCTCAAACAACGTTTCTGGTTATAACTATATTCACAATGTTCGATATTTACTACCAAAATGTAAGAGGCTTAAGAACAAAAACAAATGACCTGTACCAAAACACTTTACTGAATAATTATAAAATAATAGCTTTTACTGAGACTTGGCTGAATTCAAATATCCTGAGCAGTGAGTTCTTCGATTCTAGATACACTGTTTACCGTCGCGATAGAATTTGCCATAATAATACTAAAAAAGATGGCGGTGGAGTTCTTTTAGCTGTCTCACGGGATGTTCCATCAGCCAGAGTCTACAGCTGGGAGAGTAATAACGAAGACCTTTGGGTGTCTGTCAAATTTAAATTTAACAACATTGTAAAAAATATTGCTGTTTGTGTCTCGTATTTACCTCCTCCAATAAAAGCAGAGTCATTGTCAAATTTTCTGAACAATGTCAGTAATGTTATAAACAACGTTGAAGACGTTCTTATCCTCGGAGATTTTAATCTTGGATTTATTAAATGGTCATCTTTAGATGGACAAAACCATTCTATTCCTAGTAATTATAACAACACTTTAGGGGATATGTTTGTTGACTTTTTAGGAGTTAACAGTCTATTTCAATTTAACTACGTTTGTAACATTGACGATAGAACACTGGACTTAGTTATAAGCAATCTGCTCAATCTTTATGCTTCCCTTACCTCTGACCTTCTTACTAGACTTGATCCTAAACACCCTGCACTGCTCATTTCAATAACACAGGGAAATACAAAATGTTTGCGCTCGAAGAATAACATTCGCCCTAATTTTTACAAATGTGATTACGCAAAAATCATGTCAGACCTACAGGCTACTGACTGGCATCTAGAATTTTCACACTCCGATGATATTAATGATCTAGTTTTTATATTCAATGGAAAATTAAAACAACTGATTGACAAACACATACCAAAGCACAGTTGCAAAAAATCAAAATATCCTTCCTGGTTTAGTAAAGCGCTCATAAAAACACTATCTGAAAAAGAGAAGTATCGTAGTAAATTTCGTAAATACAATAATCCTCGTGACAAGTTGAGCTTCGACATACTTAGAAGCCGTTGTCATACAATGATCAACCAAAACTACAGCGATTACAAACACCATATTGAGACTGAAATAACAAATGATCCTAAAGCATTTTGGCGCTACATTAAAAACAAACGAAATAGTAAATCAGCGGTTCCAGCCATAATGCACATGAATGATGTAGTAGCTAACAATGGAACTGACATTGCAAATCTCTTTGCTTCCCATTTTTCTTCGATTTTTACCGACCCAAATAGCAGTGCAACAACAGATGTCCAAGAATCATTTGGAGTGCTAAGTAATATAAAATTTACATCACAAGAAGTTCTAGCTAAAATTAAAAAACTCGATACCACCAAGGGTGCTGGTCCTGATTCTATTCCACCAGTTTTTGTGAAATCATGTGGGAGAGCGCTTGCAGGGCCACTGTCTCTCTTATTTAACCGGTCTTTAGAGTTGGGAATATTTCCTGATGAATGGAAAAAGGCTCGAATTGTACCTGTGCACAAAAAAGGCGACTCCAGCGACATCAAAAACTACAGACCAATTTCCATCCTATCCTGTTTTTCCAAGCTCTTTGAATGTCTCGTTTGTCCCATCATTACTACTCACTTGGAGACTAAGCTTTCCGATTGCCAACACGGATTCCGAGTTGGGCGATCTACCGAGACTAATCTAGTTCGATATTTATCTGACATATCTAAAGCGCTCGATGGCAGACACGAAGTCGACGCAATATACACGGACTTCAGCAGCGCATTCGACAAGGTAAGCCATCCACTTATGGTAGCAAAACTCGAGCTTAGTGGTGTCCACGGATCGCTGCTGAGGTGGTTCGCATCCTATCTTATAAATCGCTCTCAGTTCGTTGCTGTCAATGGCTATGTCTCTCATGAATTTCACGTACGCTCTGGAGTCCCACAAGGCTCCCATCTCGGCCCAGTTTTGTTTTTGCTATTTGTAAATGACATGACAAGTCAAATCAAGCATTGTCAAGCTTTGTTGTTCGCTGATGACTTAAAGATTTATAGGAAGATCACGGGGCCTGCAGATACTAAGCTTGTTCAAAGCGACTTAACAAATATTGAAAACTGGTGCATAGCTAACAATATGACCTTAAACTCACTAAAATGTTTCTTTATTCGTTTCTCAAAAAAAAAGTCATCTTTTTCTACTACCTACACACTGTGCAACACTACGTTGTCTAAGGTATGTGAAATACGGGATCTAGGAGTTCTGGTCGACGATGCACTAAGCTTTAAGCCAAACATCAACGACATTGTCAAGAAGTCGGCACAGATGCTGGGTTTTGTAAAACGCAACACCCGGGGCTTCCATCTAACAAAGACCAGAATAGTCTTGTTCAATACCCTGGTGCGAAGTCGGTTGGAATACGCTAGTGTTGCCTGGAATCCTTTCTATGCAGTTCACTCGCAAAGAATTGAGAGAATACAAAGAGCATTTACTAAACATCTAGCATTTATATCCAGGAAAATTAGCCATCGCTGTCCATATGAACAACGATTACACTTTTTCAATATAAAGACACTGCGTGACCGTCGCCGTTCGCGTGATCTAATTTTCCTCTACAAAGTTACAAACGGATTTGTAAAATGTAGCGATCTTGTTGAACGTATCCATTATTCAGTCCCTTCAAAGCCCCCCAGACATCCCATCACCAGATTTTTTCATATCCCTTTTCGCAAATCAAATCTTGGTCTGAACGCTCCCTTGATCCGAATGTGCAGAAATTACAACAGTCTTTGTAAATCGTCAGAAATCGACTTACACGGTGTATCACTCAACAAGTTTAGAAGATCAATGTCTGTGGTACGGGAGTGCATAAGTGCTTAGACTAAGCAATTTATAGGTACATATTTTTTGTAAATTCATTTCAAATATCACTCACACTCATTTTTCATTTTTCACGTTCCACCTTTCGTGGTAAAATTTTTATGTAATTTTTTTTGTTTAATACTCATTTACTTTGAATTTTTAATTTTACTAATTGTATTTTATGTTTAGTTTTTTTCTAGCTTATTATGATGTTGTTTTGTGGTGAATGCTGTGTATACCTATAATAGGCATACATACCAGTAATTGTATTATGGTTTTATTCTGTTTGAAATTTTGTGTATGTACTGCTGTTGGTGTACCAAATAAATAAATAAATAAAATACTTGTTGATTTATTAATCCAACTTCCTGTGCTACCAATAAACGAAGTATATGTACCTATACGTAACATAAACAAATATATTGTTTAGCAATATTATGCCTTATTTACTTATGAGGGTTTATCCTAAAAGTTGGCAACGTCGCAAATAACTGTCAAATATTTATCTGTTTTGATTCTTATAGCAATATTACTGAATATAAATAAGAAATGTGGCTAACTAGCGAACTAGAATATTAAATAATGAATTGCAATTATAACATTGAATTTGATATTGTACCCATTGTAGGTGTAAAAAACGCATTTGGAAAGTTTCCAAATAGTTTTTTTACATCTAAAACGAAATATTCGGTGTTACGATAATTAATTATTGCATTTCATAATTAATATGCTAGTTCGCTAGTTGGTCACATTTTTTTATTTCCACACAGTAATATTGCCAAATTAATCAAAACAGTGAAATATGTGACATATATTTGCAACCTTGCCAACCTTCAGAATAAACGCTCTTAAGTAAAAAAAAATATATGTAAAAATATGTTTTGTTTATTGGAAACAGGGCAAAATATACATTTGTTGTTCCCGTTTTTACATGTGATTTTAACGGGATTACTGCTTGATTTCGAATGTCTTATGCCCGATGTCTAATTCCTCGAAGTCATCAGATCGAACGTCCGAATTGCCGAAATGCCATAGCATCGAGGTACCACAATTTCGAATAGCCATTAGATCGAGCGTCCGTTTCGCCGAAAAACCATTGCAACGATAGTACTACCCGTCGAATGTCTATTGGATCGACGTGCCAGTAAGTCGAAAGTAATTTTATATAAAATATTCAAGAAGAGTAAAAGAACGAATGTAAAATGGGGTAAAAACAAACCAGCAGGGTATAATCAACATTTACAACATGTAAAAAAACCTGTCCGATCTGTTAGGGTGTTGTCAGGTGCCATAATAACAGTAAGTACCTATATTAACGTGGAAATTTTCAGAAAAAAAACCCTTAATTTTTTTCAATGGGGCATTTTACCATTATATTATATTGGGCGCGGGCGGCCGTCGTTTAGAAACTTTATAACTTATGACCCTGTTGAAAATTTGCAATTTTTTTATGGTTATTTTGGTACTAAAAATGTGACTTTGAAATGCATTTTTTTTTTTACAATGGCATATAACGCCCAATGTAATATAACGGTAAAACGCCCCATTGAAAAAAAATTAAGGGTTTTTTTCCTGAAAATTTCCACTTAAATATAGGTACTTACTCTCATTATGCCGATATGTGGTAGTTCAGTGTCATCAGCATCCATAAATGAGCATCCATGAAATTAGAGGATTATATCCAAGATAAGAATGCTTGGAAACATGCTGGTCCAGCTCCATAGGATAATCTAGAATCTAGACAAAATCAAACTGGTTGCTAATTTAAGTTGTATAAATTATTATATTTTATTATATGACATTGATTTTACATTCTGTGATTACTTCCTCACACACTGACTTATTGTTACTTTTTTTGGAAAATCGTCTACTTTTACAATGTTTGTAAATATGTGAGAACCATGTATCTATCACATAAATAATTAATTTATCTGTTGTTGCTCTCTTAAAAAAAATCTTTTTACCTATTGTGGTATAGTAATTAATTTTTTATTTTTAGATGCATCGTATTCACATATAATTATATAACTAATGTACCTACATATACAAAATATTGTAAAACATTTTAAAAGAGTAACGGTGGAGTTTCTTGCCCATTCTTCTCCAAACGAAAACTACCTTTTGGAAGGGGCGACTAGAATCAATTCAATTTTTTTGTAATTTTTGACGTTCAAAAGTGCCTTGCAAGGGTCTATTTATTATAAATAAATGATTGGACTTTGACTTTGACTTTGACATGAGTTCATTAGCTAATTGATTACGGTACGTGATATCAAATTCATATTTTAGTTCGTCTGACATTTCAACGCGTTTTGCTGGTGATAATTTAATCTTTTTGTCGGCAACATGAATAAATTCATGATGCATCGAGATTTATTATAGTACACATAACGTGAGCTATTTTATCGACAGGCCAGGAAATCACAATATTTATCAATGCTTTGCATTGTTGTTTACATAAACCTTTGCAAGTGATTCATTTTTAACGGTACCTATATTGTTTGAAAATCCAAGAACAAAGAGTTTTCATTGCTTTCCATATTTCCTCACGCAATACATGAGCCCAGTGTAGTTCTACCTGGCAGGCCCCAACGAGATTTATCAACAGGTGATATTTAGATAACGAATATCTTCTAAAGTATACCTCACAGAAAGTCGAAATTTTGGATTTGTAAGATACATAATAGTTTCTAACTCCGAGCACTACTGGGCAATCTGACAGTATAATAACAATAAAAATAATCTTATGGGGCCCGCTAGCAAGACACTTCATAGAAACGTCATTTAATCAAAAACTGTCGAGGTACAAAATATATCTTATTTATTTTCTATAGGTAGAAAATAATGTCCTTATGTAAACCTATCACCTGTTGATAAATCTCGTTGGGGCCTGCCAGATAGACCCACATATTAGCCCACATATGTTTTGGTAAACGGTATTTTTGTGCAATAAGAGGTTTTGAATTTAGCGTAACTTTATATTGTTTACTTAAGGGCTGGATTCTCTCCCATTGATATAAATCAATCATAAAATCAAAGTTTGTCGACTTACTTGATGAGCATTCGTCTTTATTTTGTGTAGTACTGCTGCATTTCGGGCACATCAAGGAAATAATTAAAATTCTTCTTTACTGAAAGATGTAGACCTTGTTCTGTAATCGGGCTTGGTAACGCACTTTTAATCTCTGTAAACACTGGGTCACTTGCTGCAGGAAGATTATTGATACTTTAAAATACATTTTTATAATTATGGTGAAAACGCTTTTTTTTGTTCCTCCAAGGAATTGACAAACTTCCTATCCCTTTTCATTATGAAAATAATAATTAGGCAATTAAAAATGCTTTAATCCACGCAACCTTATAAAAATGCTAGTATAAGTAAAAAACGACGACAGTAAATTATAAAAAATAATGTTGGGTAGTTTCATCATGGAGAAGGCCGAGCAAAGCTAATAATGGGGTAGAAATCGCAAAGCTATGAATAGGTAGCGCTGCTAACGCATTGCCCATAACATCGCAATGTCATTTTGATCTCTCAATGTTTTTCGGGTTTAAAATAATTACAACAGGAACTAGCGTGTGTTTTTGATAATTTAACGAACTATATATTCAACGCGGACTGTACCTGAGTTAAAAGCTGAACTGAAGAACCTATATAGGAGCTTCACTAAGAGGCCGAAAAGCGGATTTGGTCAGCAGGTATTTACAGCCAATTTTATTTATTTATATATTATTTATGTACACACAGTAAATTACATTTATAGAGACGACATAGTTATAGTTTTGAGTACAAAGGCACTGCTTATTTCTTAAGAAATTTCTTCCAGCAGTCCTGCGAAAGGAGAAGTGAAAAAGAAATGTAGACAATAGTGTGTGAGAACAAGAAGAGATAATATGAATAAGCGAAGTCTTAAAACTAACATATTAAACATACCTATACGTATAAAGCTTAAATATATAAATAAATATATATATATATATATATATAAATAATCACAGTTGAGAGGAAAGGTAATGCTCTTTTACTCGATATATGAATACAGAAATAGTTTTTAAATCACGAATGCTAGGCGGAAGTGAGTTCCACAGTCTTACAGCATGAACAGAGAAGGAATAAGAATAGTAGCTAGTTTTATGAGGATGAGATTTAAGGAGGGATCTAAGGTGTGATCTACATGGTGCGTCGCTAGGGCGAGCGTAAGAAAAACGCTCACGCAGGTAGGAAGGATAGGACGGGTTGTGTAAAATGTTGAAGAGGAGACATTAAATCCGAGTGTTCCTGCGAAGGCGGATTGGGAGCCACTTGAGTTCCTTGCGAAGGTGAGAAACATGGTCATACTTTCGAAGACCGAACACAAAGCGAATGCACAAATTTTGCAAGCGCTCAAGCTTGTTTAATAGCTCCTCAGTAGCATCCAGGTAGCAGGCGTCGGCATAATCTATAATCGGCTGAATAAGTGTTTGTGCCAAAGAAATGTTAGTCTTAAAGGGCAAGAGACTTTGAAGGCTTTTCAACGAATGAAAGGAGAAATTTACCTTTCGACTAACCTCATTGACCTGAGCACGCCACGAAAGATTCGAATCAATAATTACACAAAATAGTTTCGGTATAGTCAATGCGAACACCATCTATTATTAATAATAATAATAATATAATAATAATATATTATTTCTATTATTGTTTATTGTTAATAATAGAAGTAAATAACCCAATTTTATAAATAGCAACATGTCGTTCATTTATTATAAACTTTTACGTATTACACAGTAGTTTTATAACATATTCGATGTTTCATAAGCTACGATCATAACCTAGAAATTAAAATCTGAATTTGAAATTTGTTACAGAATCGAATCATTTGATAGAAATTTGAATTTTGGGATACCTCAGCAGCATGAAACTGATGATACCAAGATGGATCTTCCACCTCCAGACAGTTATCATGACATAAATAGCAGCACAAAGCTTCCATCCATAACAAAGCAACATATTCATCTATAATACAATGAATAAGTATGTACCTAAGATGAGGTTAATAAACGTGTATTACATTAATTATAACATTATTATACAGCGCGGATTTTTTTTTGTCAGATGCCGTCTAAACTTTTTGGAATCAAGTTTTGTATCAAGTATAAAAAAATATTGGACACGTATTTTTTCTTTTTTTACGTAAGTAATCTAAAGATACGGCGATACATTGAGGTAAAATGTGCTATGACATCACAAGTATGTAGGTTTTATACATACTCGTGACGTAGTTACCCGCACTCCCCAACTTAAAATGCGTTTTATATAAGTATTTTTTTATTAATATGAAAAAGCAAAAAATACATGTCTCATATTTTTTTATTATCTGACTGATGGACTAATTATAATTTCTGCTGTTTTTTTACCCAGGCATCAGGTACAGTCAGACAATAGGGGTCTGACTGTACCGTCAGTATATATGTACTCGATTCGAAAAGGGCACTTAATTTTAAAAGGAGGTTCTTTTGAAATAATACTATGTTTGTTGTTATAATTTTTATCAAATATTCTAAATTATAGTAATATTGAAAGTAGTATACTATGTGACTACGATAAAATTATAACTGTAATGACGCGGACGAAGCTTCGCGCAAAAGCTATAAACATTTTCATTTTGAAATATAAATGCAATTTTCAACATCATAGGGGCTTTGAAACTCATGGCTAGCTTAAAGAAAGAATAGTATTATTAAAATTAAATGATATACCTACGCACTTATTATTTTGTACCACCAACTGCAACATGATGCATTATTTCAAAAGAATTTCAAATAATATAGATCTCTAATGTTTTTATTATATTTTTTTCAATGCAAAGTTATACAGGGTGGATTATTGAGATGTGGCAGTAAGGACAGCTACCTTAACCGTTGTAGCTACACGAAAACGGTCTTAAGAGACTGTCCTTAACTTTTTGAAAGATTTCGATTTACATTCACAAATTTTGAAAAAAATGTACAGTAGCAAGAAAATGGGCAGTTTTCTCAAAAACATTTTTTGATGCCAATCGATCCTGTTTCTTATAAGGATAAAAAAACTCTACAAGACCAACTGAGGTTTGAGTACTAGAAAAGTCAGAAATTGCAAAAAACTTTTCTCATATTTTCGTACGAAATGTGACTCCAACTTACTATTTTACGATGATAGAGTGGCCGAAACTAAACTAAAACCAATTAGGAATAATTTTTTGTTTATAAATATATTATACAGCATGTGAAAGGTTTGGTCAAATTTAAGGGTGTGGTACAGACTATCAAACTGAACAACTTTCTCCAAGGGACCACGTCGTCGTGATCGCGTAAAAAAAAATCTGTTGTCCCATACAAAACTTCAATACCTACTCGACCTAAACCTAACCTCGACCTAAGGTGTAAACACCCTTAAAGTTGACCACACCTTTCTAATACGAGTACATGCTGTATTTCTATCATAATATTCATCACTACAGTACCTATTAGAAAATTGATTTACTTTTATTCTGAGTTAATTAATGAACCTTTTCTATGTAGTTCACTGAAATATAATATTATGATATTGATATTATTTTGTATTTTGATCATCCTAATTCCGACATGAAATAATTATAAAAATTGCTGAATTATGTTTTTATAGCATTCGCTGATTTATATTGAAAAAAATTCTTCATCATTATAAAATTATAATTATGTTCAAGTTTGGTTATGTTTTGTATTCTATTATTTTTATACCCAATTATTATACATAATTACTATAATACAAGGTGTAAAAAATTCAAACAGTTAATCAAAATACATTTTTCGAAATATTTATCTTTACGTAAAAAGGAAATAGTAAGGTACCTATACTTATTCCAATTAATTATTATCTCTTACTCTTACGTAACGTCATTATTACATGAAACATGAGGTTAGACAGAATAATATTTAAAAAAATACTTCAATTTTTTTTTCAAATATTTACTATAATTTGAATACACCTTGTATAATATAATTTTACTATAATATTGTTAAAAATTAATAGTTTTAATTAAGTCTTCCATTAAATGCAATGCGATGCTTGTTTTCATTTAAGCGATTCAATTCTTGTTATTTTGTGGTTTTTTAGGTTTACGTACTTGGTTGCTGAAACAGTGTGTTTATGATAGAATTGCGTCAATTAATTATTTGCTTGTTCAAATTGCGGTGTCGATAGTACACTCTAGCGCGCTCTGATGGTTAAGTAGGTTTCGAGAATAAAACAGCATAGAGGCACACACAGTGCCGGCGGCGCTGGGCAAGCCGCGGTGCGCTCGCCTTGCCGCACAAAGGAGTGCCGCTCGGCAAAAGCTGGCGGTCCGTGTAAGGAGCAATTTTGACCATTTTGGTCATGTTAAGACTACTCCTTAACATGACCAAAATAATCAAAATTGCTCCTTATTGCTATTGCGTGTTAAAGAACACGATTTTTGAGAGATCTGATAAAGGAATTAAAAAAAAAGAGTCGAGTGGTGTCGTGGGACACCCGGATGGAAAAAAGTTCTTTCCGATTTTGCACACTTGGCAAATATGAGATAGGCCGAACTTCGTAAAAAACATTGTCATGACGATCAAAACGTTACACTCTTTCAATCTAGCTCTCATTTGCCAAGCATGCAGAGTTGTTCGACAAGGAACTTCGTTTTAAAGGCGCTACATTTTTGTAGATAAATCTTGGATACACTCAAAGTTAACAAATCTATTAGCTAGTCTAATATTATATTGTTCAAACATGAGAGAGCTGAGCTATGAATTGTTCCATTTTTATCATAACAACATCGTTTCAGGCACTATAATTTATGATTCTTTGTTTGTTTATAAGTGTGCACTGAACATGAGTAGTAAATAAATACGATCATAGAAGAGTTTGTTTAATTGTTATCTTTTATTACGGCCGCGAGAGCGGTGATGACCCGTGACTTACGACTTGTAGATCCGAACCCAGACAGGCGTTTTAGTTTGTGTAAATTATTTCATCACCACGGCTCTCAAAACGGTGAAGGAAAACATCGGGAGGAAACCGGAATGTCCTAGAACCAAAAATTCGAAGACATGTGACATCTACCAACCCGCACTGGGCCCGCGTGGTGGATTACGGCCCACTGCCTCTCACAGAGAGGAGGCCAGGGTCCCAGCTGTAGGAATATTATACGCTTATTTTGTATGTATGTATGTATTTATTAGAACTTGAATTAGATGGAATACTTTTACGCATACTACTTTTGTAATAATACATTTAGTAGTAATTTTCTTAGCGTGTCGACGAAAATTTAAAGTCAGTTCAAAACCTGGTGACGAGTCTGGCACTTCCAGGAGCATCCATCAGTTCCTGTAACAACAGGACAGGCTGGACACGATATTAAGTACCCATTGTTCGTCGACCAGCACGCGTAGCATGACCACAATATAAACGGGTTTTGTCGACGGAAGAATAGACAAAATGACAGATAAACAATCACAATCTGTCATTTTGTCTATTCTTCCGTCGACAAAACCCGTTACTATTGTGGTCATGCTAAGCGCGCAGGGCCGAGTAATCTGTGGATCAACCAGAGCAGGATTTCCTTGCTTCGGCCAACCTGGGTCCGGAGTCTATTATAAAGGGTCATTAAAATTAGTCAGCGAAACTCCGCAGATGTGAGGGGTTTGATATCTACAACATGATAAAACGAAAAAAAATGACCGAGCCTTAGGCTAAGCGTATACTGAGACGCAGGTAACGCAGCACAGCACAGTAAAGATTTTGCAGGGTAGGGCAGGCGAGGCAGACATAGGCCTCGAGCGCATTCTGTGACGCAGCTACACAGACACATTCGCGTCCTAACTAATATAAACAATCTGTTATTGAAAAAAATATATGAATCCTGTAGTAAAAAACAAGGGACGAGCTGTCGCGCAGAAATCTGTGCCGGCACTCCAACGAGACGCAGAGCAGGACAGACACAAATATCCGCAACGTGCAGCTGTCAGTACGTTCATGCATTATAAAATCTGCTCTGCCCTGCGCTGCGTGGACCTGCGTAACCTGCGTCTCAGCATACGCTTAGTCTTACAGTAGTTACGTATGTCATGTATGATGTGTAACATCTGACATCTCATCTTGATAATAAGCAACATTAAAGGGGCGGGGCCTCGTCAAGGTCGTTCCTGACGGCCAAGACTAGCACCACGCGCGCTCATTGGTCAAATCAAATAGCGCGCGCTTCTCCGGCTTCTGGCTGGCTTCTTATACACTTCCGTCCCTTTTCCGTCACAGATTGTAGGGAAGCGAGAGGGAAGATGTTAAACATCAAAAATGATTTAATAACAAAAAAAAATGTGGCACTCGGAGACTGCCGCGGTAAAGCTATTGCATAACATTTTTTATCAACTTATGCAATTTGTGTCACAGTGATGCGCGCGCATCTTAAAATTTCACTCTGTGGGGGTGTTAGGTTATTTTCGTTACGGAATTTCTGGATTCGGTCTCCACGCTCAAGGCCCGCGATAGAAGCTATGCAATAGCTTAAAAAACATGCGGGACAGTCTTTGGGGACTGCCGATAGAAGTGAAAACTAAGTAACTTGTGAATTGTATAGTACATATATACACAGTAAAAAAAAAAACATGCGGGACAGTCTTTGGGGACTGCCGATAGAAGTGAAAACTAAGTAACTTGTGAATTGTATAGTACATATGCTAGTTTAGTTATTTGGAGAAGGACTTGAGAAAATCTGTAAATTTTTCCATGTCTGTATAAAGACTTCCAGTAAGCTAATGATAACTGAAATTACATAACGCTGAATGGGTGTTTATTGAATATCCGTTTTCACATTGGACGATAACGACACGATATCGTCGAACTGGTAGTTTCACACAATTACTACTAAACGTTTTCACACTCAACGGTATTGTCGCCGACATTGATTGTCGTGCCGATATCGGCGGACGAAACAGTGCACTTCTTCACTGCTGTCATTATTGCTTTGAATACACTTTTACCCTTTTTTAATCGCGGCGATGTAAACTTTTTCTGGCGCAACGCGACTATTCGAGACTGCTGTGGCATACCGCATGAAAATAAGCTGTTGGTTACGAGTACATCGTGTCACATACCGATATCGTCGGACGATATTGTGTCGTTATCGTCGCAGTGTGAAAGCGGCCATTTGGTGACACATTGGCGATGTTCGCCCGTCAGTAAGGGCCGAGTCACACCGGAATGGCAGCGGCCGGCAGCGGCCGGCAGCGGCTGCCAGCGGCTGCCAGCGTCCGCCAGCGGCGTCCGGCGTCGCCGCTGCCGGCCTCGCGCGGCCTCCAGATCCCACGTGCCTAGTCTCCTCTTGACTAGTTTAGTTTCTACATTACAGTGCCGCGAGCGGCCTCGCGTCGCCGCTGGCAGCCGCGGGCAGAACCACCGACAAGATGCGCGTGGCGCGCGGCCGCTCGCGGCACCGTGGGCGGCCTCGAGACCTTTCAAGCTTTCCAAACGATACTGGTCTTTTAAGTATGTAGATAAAGTTTAAAATTATTTCACACTGAAAGTGCTCGCCGCGTCGCTGCCGGCCGCTGCCATTCCGGTGTGACCCGACGCTAAGGGCCATTATAAGAACTCTCGAAGTGTAATAAAAAGGGACCAACTACAATCGAATATTATGATATATACTTATTACTGTTGGTCATAAAGTTTTATGGCGATTGGGAAGTGAGGCACAATTATTATATTTGCGCTTCCGATGAAGAGGGAATATTGAAGAACATTATGGATTATTGCATGATAGTAAAATAACATAACATCACGGCTGTAATCCCGAAAGGTTAGGCAGAGGTAACACCCACATTTCGCCAGTTATTTTTAAGTCCTATGTAATAGGGGGCGAAGCTATTGCCATCAACCGGGCACGAATCCAGACTCCGGGCTGCTACTGAGAATTTCCTGATGGAAAATTCCAATAACACTTTGCTCGACCTGGGAATCGAACCTAGGATCTCATGCTCAGTTGTAGCGCTTGCGACCACTACACCAACGAGACAACAGAAACATTGCTTTCATATATTGTATGGAATTCACTCTTTTACCTGATTGGATGTTATTGAGCTGATTGAATGAGTTATAACTCTAATCAAAAGTCATTAGGTTGAAAGGTTTCCAAGAATATTGAAAAAAACTCGAATTACTTGTTGAACTACTCAATAAGGATTTATTGCCTACTAGCTGCGTCCCGCGGTTTCACTCGCGTAAGTCTCGATCCCGTGGGAATATCGGGATAAAAAGTATCCTATGTCCTAACCCAGCTCATAGTCTACACATGTGCCTATTTCTTGCTCGGCAGAGCCTCAGTAATATTCTAAAATGGAGGCTAAGGTTTTACACAAAACCATACAAAAACCCCGGTTCCATCCCATTCTGTGACGCGATAAAGCCCTGAATGTCTCGTCTTCCTGCCAGAGGTTTGCCGATAGCACTTTTACGAGGAGCTTCATTCAGACCCTAGACCCCAAGTTTATGGCTGCATGTTGTTGTATTACGAGTATCTCGGAGCTTTGTCATATAGTATATCTGTCACAGTGTTGCGTACTGTGTTGTAATGACTTTTTGGTCCTGTAGCACCGATTCCAATTTAGGTTATATGTTTAACTGGGCGAAAATTGGCTAAAATTTAACCGGCCAAGTGCGAGTCGGAAACGATGGGATCCGTACCAACTTACAATATTTAGCAAAAAATGCCGAAAAAGCACGTTTCTTGTATAGGACCGCCTTTAATTTTTATTAATTGTTGTTATGGCGGCAATAGAAAAATATAATCTGTGAAAATTTCTACTGTCTACCTATTACGGTTCGTGAAGTACAGGCCGCTGAGAAACAGCCGGACGGACGTATAGACTGACGGACAGTGGAGTCTTAGGGCCGAGTCACACCGGAATGGCAGCGGCCGGCAGCGACGCGGCAAGCACTTTCAGTGTGAAATCATTTTAAACTTTATCTACATACTTAAAATACCAGTATCGCTTGAAAAGCTTGAAAAGGTCGCGAGGCCGCCCGCGGTTACGCGAGCGTACATACTTAAAATACCAGTATCACTTGACAAGCTTGAAAAGGTCGCGAGGCCGCTTGCGGCACCGCGGGCGGCTGCGCGTTTCTCACCCCCGCCACAACACTGAGCGCACCATTTAAACTAGTCAAGAGGAGACTAGGCGCGTGCGGTCGGGAAGTCGCGCGAGGCCGCCAGCGGCGACACCGGGGGCCACTGGCGTTGCCACCGGCCACTACCGGCCGCTGCCAGCCGCTGCCAACCACTGCCATTCCGGAGTGACTCGGCCCTTAGTATATAATAGGGTTCCGTTTGGCACCCTTCAGGTACGGAAAACTACAAACGGCTTCTTTAAAAATAAAAATGTTAACAACTTTGGTCAGATATGCAGTCGCTCTACGAAAAGTACTGGTATTCAGCAGCGTTCGGTTCGACTGGAAGCTGCCACGGTGTGGTTAGAATTCAAATTAAGGGAGTGAAAAGGGGGATGAAATTTCGTTTTCAATTAAAGATCTTTATTTTTTAAATTAAAATCACTCATATTTTGGCTGGAAACTAACACAACGTAAATCTTTTTTTTTTTATGGGTGGGTTTTAGTCAGCTGGTAAGAGTCTGACACGCCCTCTCGCTCCGCCCAGAGCGGGAGAAGTAATTTGATAATTTCCCAAACTAAAAAAAAAAAAGAAGGGTCTGAATAGGGCGATGAAGTTTTGTATTGAAGTTGTTCATTCGCTGAATTTTGTATTCAAGTAAAAATACTCATAATATAAGTACACGTGTACTGTTTCTAACTTTACAGTATTTTACATAGAGCGACTGTCTATCTGACCTCCACAACGCAGTTACTGGGTAATACGATTCCACTTGGTAAGAATGGTTGTCAGACTTTCGGGCTTGTGACTTCCCGTAAGGACTGTCAAAGATCCACGAATGACAGCCGGGACCAACAGCTTAACGTGCTTTCCGAGGCACGGACGGGTCTCAGGTCTCAAGTCACAGGGACAAACTCTGAAATTTGCTGGAGTTGATTTGCGGGAAAGACTGTTTCTCCATCGGCCAATTTTATGTGGCTTACTCACGTGTTAGCTCTCCAACTAGCCTCGTTGTTTTAGTGCCCGCTTCCGAATTAGTGAAAAACATTGTATATAGAGAAATACTGTCACACATAGTGGAGGACAATTAGCCATGAACAAAGCTCTATATTGTTATTGTTATAATAATTCATAATTATCTAGAAAAAATAATAATTATACTCTACGCAGACGAAGTAAAATAAAATAGTACGAAGTCAAACCTTACATTGAATATTCGAGTCGGATGCCGAAAACATAGTTTTTAGAATTTTGCTCGGTTTTTTTGTATGTATGTTCTGGTTTGCACAAAAACGGATGAACGGATTTGGATGATATTTGGCACACAGAGAGTTTATAACCTGGATTAACCTATAGGTTATTTTTTAATCCCGGTCGTACGTTCCCGTCGGATATTTTTCGACATCCACGCGAGCGAAGCCGCGGGCAAAAGCTAGTAACTATATAAAGCTGTAACTGGACGTCATAAATGATAAACTAGGACCATCGAACTAAAATAAATAATTAATAACAATAACAAATCCATAATCAGTAAGAGGAAGAGGAGCATGTCAAGGAGTCGGTCAGTCAGTAAGATGAAGCTAGTTGCCCATTCCAAAGCATAGTAGGTTCCTATGGAAAAGAACGGGCAAGCAACTCCATGGACAGGCTTTTGCATCAAAATATCATGCCAACCACCAACCCAACCACCAATCGTACTTCAGATCCAACGCTATAACTCAAAAGGCACTTCCTCACCCAATAAGTTACAGTATTATAACTCAAACACTACAATACTCTATACATTTGCATGATAAGCAGTTAATACCGCCCTATCATTTGAGACAATGAGTCGATTTATAGGTTTCGGCCATCCCGGGCTGCTATATATCATATGTGATGACGTTGGCGATAGGTCTATATTAATGTTTATTTGGGACAGCTCATAGTTAGAGTTAAGGATTTGATCAATATAGGTTGTTAAGCAGACGGTTGAACATACGAAAATAGCGGATCCGTGGGGCCGTCTGCTACGTGTTTAGGCCCATGAATAATACCCAGACTACACGGATTTTGTAAATGACTGTGCAGGATGTGGGATGCATGCACATTAAACAGAAAGCAAATAATGAAAAACAAATGGAAATAATAATCGACGAAGATATAATATAATAATAATACCAGCCTGTTACTGTCCCACTGCAGGGCAAAGGCCTCTTCTCATACAGAGAAGGCACGAGCATTGATCACCACGCTTGCTCAAGACGGGTTGGTGATTTCAGACATATATTAACTATATGTCCAGGTTTCCTCACGATGTTTTCCTTCACCGATGTCAGTAATGTCCAAGATAAACTCAGAAAGTACATATGAATTGAAAAAGTCACATTGGTACTTGCCCGGATTTGAACCCACAACCTCGTGCATGAGAGGCGAGGCCTTAACCACTGGGCCATCACGACACCTCGTAAATGGTCTCGTAATAGAGAACTGGAGAAACAAAGCTTATGATAGAAAGCCATTAAGCATAAAGGAAAAAACAGAACCTAGAAAAGGAGTGTACTACAGCTCGACAAATGGATGTGCGATTAACGCTTGTGCGGCAAAACTGTACTGCGACTCACCATAGTTCGAATGCACGCTTGTGCGACACTCTGAAGCTCGACATCACGCTGGTGTGACAAACCATTGTGCGACAGTAGTTCGACACTACGGTAGTGCGACAAACATTGACTACTACTTGTGTGAGTACTGTAATTCGACAGTACGTTGGTGCAGTATTACAGTAGGTTTACACTACCCAAGTGCGACAAACGATTATGCGATACAAAGATAGTCATATGTCTATAGATCTTAAATGAAAAACTAACAAAACAATAACTTCATGTATGTATATAAATAAATAAACTACATTTCAACATAATCAATCCTATTTATTATATGAAAACAATAGGTATTAAACAAAAACAATTTGATCAAATTTAAGATGAATTATATCATAAAAAAAGAAATAGACGATGATGTCAGTGAATAAATACAAATAACAAATATAGGACAGACCACGCAAGAAGGATAACAAATCCATTGTATCTTTTTTTTGTAAATGATTGAGTACCTACTCATACTTACATACCTATCATTTCTTTCATTTGAATTTACCCGCGCTCGTTCAAGCGCGAGAGTGAACATAGATTGTATGAAGGTAGGAATGAATGGCTGACCGAGGGGAACTGACACTACAGTGTTCTGCATGTCATTGTGATTTGGAGGTTATAAGAAAAACTATAAAATATCTGAAGGATTTAAAGGAGACGATATTCGTGAATTTAAAAGCTTTGAATGTTGTTTCTTTATTTACTTAAAAGTAAAGTAATATTTTGTAAAGCAGTAAGTACCTACTTAGTTTATAAAACAATCTTTTGTAAAGCAATAAAGAACTTTGTTTACTTACAGAAACGCAATCGAGTTTATTTACGGATATCTTATATGATTTTAAGTTATCTAAGATGGGCATATTCATTTTCGAAAAGTGATGAAAGTATCGATGGATGGACCCTGCACCAATTTATAGAGGAGTCTGACACATAGTCGTGTCAGTTGTCAAGAGTGTATGGAGCACTCTCTTGTTTTTTATCATCTATCAAGTGAGCTAACATTCATATGAATAAATTCGTTATATTATAATATTGCCCTTGTTATCATTTCATCTAGGTACGTTTTTATAAAGATACGGAACGGAATAACCTGATCAATCTCATTACGATACTAAATTAAATGAAAGTATTCGCATTTCAAAGCAATTAAGAAGGTATTTGTGCAAAAAAAAAACTAATTACCTACCTTCGTTTTATTACCGTTTAGTAGGTACACACAATATTTATTCATTTAATTCTAATAGTAGGTATCAAACTGTTAAATTATTGTAATTCATATTTTTAATCAGTAAAGTTAACCTACTTGTTGATTTATTAATCCAACTTCCTGTGCTACCAATAAACGAAGTATATGTACCTATACGTAACATAAACAAATATATTGTTTAGCAATATTATGCCTTATTTACTTATGAGGGTTTATCCTAAAAGTTGGCAACGTCGCAAATAACTGTCAAATATTTATCTGTTTTGATTCTTATAGCAATATTACTGAATATAAATAAGAAATGTGGCTAACTAGCGAACTAGAATATTAAATAATGAATTGCAATTATAACATTGAATTTGATATTGTACCCATTGTAGGTGTAAAAAACGCATTTGGAAAGTTTCCAAATAGTTTTTTTACATCTAAAACGAAATATTCGGTGTTACGATAATTAATTATTGCATTTCATAATTAATATGCTAGTTCGCTAGTTGGTCACATTTTTTTATTTCCACACAGTAATATTGCCAAATTAATCAAAACAGTGAAATATGTGACATATATTTGCAACCTTGCCAACCTTCAGAATAAACGCTCTTAAGTAAAAAAAAATATATGTAAAAATATGTTTTGTTTATTGGAAACAGGGCAAAATATACATTTGTTGTTCCCGTTTTTACATGTGATTTTAACGGGATTACTGCTTGATTTCGAATGTCTTATGCCCGATGTCTAATTCCTCGAAGTCATCAGATCGAACGTCCGAATTGCCGAAATGCCATAGCATCGAGGTACCACAATTTCGAATAGCCATTAGATCGAGCGTCCGTTTCGCCGAAAAACCATTGCAACGATAGTACTACCCGTCGAATGTCTATTGGATCGACGTGCCAGTAAGTCGAAAGTAATTTTATATAAAATATTCAAGAAGAGTAAAAGAACGAATGTAAAATGGGGTAAAAACAAACCAGCAGGGTATAATCAACATTTACAACATGTAAAAAAAACCTGTCGGATCTGTTAGGGTGTTGTCAGGTGCCATAATAACAGTAAGTACCTATATTAACGTGGAAATTTTCAGAAAAAAAACCCTTAATTTTTTTCAATGGGGCATTTTACCATTATATTATATTGGGCGCGGGCGGCCGTCGTTTAGAAACTTTATAACTTATGACCCTGTTGAAAATTTGCAATTTTTTTATGGTTATTTTGGTACTAAAAATGTGACTTTGAAATGCATTTTTTTTTTTTACAATGGCATATAACGCCCAATGTAATATAACGGTAAAACGCCCCATTGAAAAAAAATTAAGGGTTTTTTTCCTGAAAATTTCCACTTAAATATAGGTACTTACTCTCATTATGCCGATATGTGGTAGTTCAGTGTCATCAGCATCCATAAATGAGCATCCATGAAATTAGAGGATTATATCCAAGATAAGAATGCTTGGAAACATGCTGGTCCAGCTCCATAGGATAATCTAGAATCTAGACAAAATCAAACTGGTTGCTAATTTAAGTTGTATAAATTATTATATTTTATTATATGACATTGATTTTACATTCTGTGATTACTTCCTCACACACTGACTTATTGTTACTTTTTTTGGAAAATCGTCTACTTTTACAATGTTTGTAAATATGTGAGAACCATGTATCTATCACATAAATAATTAATTTATCTGTTGTTGCTCTCTTAAAAAAAATCTTTTTACCTATTGTGGTATAGTAATTAATTTTTTATTTTTAGATGCATCGTATTCACATATAATTATATAACTAATGTACCTACATATACAAAATATTGTAAAACATTTTAAAAGAGTAACGGTGGAGTTTCTTGCCCATTCTTCTCCAAACGAAAACTACCTTTTGGAAGGGGCGACTAGAATCAATTCAATTTTTTTGTAATTTTTGACGTTCAAAAGTGCCTTGCAAGGGTCTATTTATTATAAATAAATGATTGGACTTTGACTTTGACTTTGACATGAGTTCATTAGCTAATTGATTACGGTACGTGATATCAAATTCATATTTTAGTTCGTCTGACATTTCAACGCGTTTTGCTGGTGATAATTTAATCTTTTTGTCGGCAACATGAATAAATTCATGATGCATCGAGATTTATTATAGTACACACAACGTGAGCTATTTTATCGACAGGCCAGGAAATCACAATATTTATCAATGCTTTGCATTGTTGTTTACATAAATCACTTGCAAAGGGCAAGTGATTCATTTTTAACGGTACCTATATTGTTTGAAAATCCAAGAACAAAGAGTTTTCATTGCTTTCCATATTTCCTCACGCAATACATGAGCCCAGTGTAGTTCTACCTGGCAGGCCCCAACGAGATTTATCAACAGGTGATATTTAGATAACGAATATCTTCTAAAGTATACCTCACAGAAAGTCGAAATTTTGGATTTGTAAGATACATAATAGTTTCTAACTCCGAGCACTACTGGGCAATCTGACAGTATAATAACAATAAAAATAATCATAAGGGGCCCGCTAGCAAGACACTTCATAGAAACGTCATTTAATCAAAAACTGTCGAGGTACAAAATATATCTTATTTATTTTCTATAGGTAGAAAATA
Organism: Agrochola macilenta; assembly: GCA_916701695.1. NCBI lineage: Eukaryota > Metazoa > Arthropoda > Insecta > Lepidoptera > Noctuidae > Agrochola > Agrochola macilenta. Next base: position 16,797,818 of record OU753572.1, on the reverse strand, counting down.
ATGTCCTTATGTAAACCTATCACCTGTTGATAAATCTCGTTGGGGCCTGCCAGATAGACCCACATATTAGCCCACATATGTTTTGGTAAACGGTATTTTTGTGCAATAAGAGGTTTTGAATTTAGCGTAACTTTATATTGTTTACTTAAGGGCTGGATTCTCTCCCATTGATATAAATCAATCATAAAATCAAAGTTTGTCGACTTACTTGATGAGCATTCGTCTTTATTTTGTGTAGTACTGCTGCATTTCGGGCACATCAAGGAAATAATTAAAATTCTTCTTTACTGAAAGATGTAGACCTTGTTCTGTAATCGGGCTTGATAACGCACTTTTAATTTCTGTAAACACTGGGTCACTTGCTGCAGGAAGATTATTGATACTTTAAAATACATTTTTATAATTATGGTGAAAACGCTTTTTTTTGTTCCTCCAAGGAATTGACAAACTTCCTATCCCTTTTCATTATGAAAATAATAATTAGGCAATTAAAAATGCTTTAATCCACGCAACCTTATAAAAATGCTAGTATAAGTAAAAAACGACGACAGTAAATTATAAAAAATAATGTTGGGTAGTTTCATCATGGAGAAGGCCGAGCAAAGCTAATAATGGGGTAGAAATCGCAAAGCTATGAACAGGTAGCGCTGCTAACGCATTGCCCATAACATCGCAATGTCATTTTGATCTCTCAATGTTTTTCGGGTTTAAAATAATTACAACAGGAACTAGCGTGTGTTTTTGATAATTTAACGAACTATATATTCAACGCGGACTGTACCTGAGTTAAAAGCTGAACTGAAGAACCTATATAGGAGCTTCACTAAGAGGCCGAAAAGCGGATTTGGTCAGCAGGTATTTACAGCCAATTTTATTTATTTATATATTATTTATGTACACACAGTAAATTACATTTATAGAGACGACATAGTTATAGTTTTGAGTACAAAGGCACTGCTTATTTCTTAAGAAATTTCTTCCAGCAGTCCTGCGAAAGGAGAAGTGAAAAAGAAATGTAGACAATAGTGTGTGAGAACAAGAAGAGATAATATGAATAAGCGAAGTCTTAAAACTAACATATTAAACATACCTATACGTATAAAGCTTAAATATATAAATAAATATATATATATATATATATATAAATAATCACAGTTGAGAGGAAAGGTAATGCTCTTTTACTCGATATATGAATACAGAAATAGTTTTTAAATCACGAATGCTAGGCGGAAGTGAGTTCCACAGTCTTACAGCATGAACAGAGAAGGAATAAGAATAGTAGCTAGTTTTATGAGGATGAGATTTAAGGAGGGATCTAAGGTGTGATCTACATGGTGCGTCGCTAGGGCGAGCGTAAGAAAAACGCTCACGCAGGTAGGAAGGATAGGACGGGTTGTGTAAAATGTTGAAGAGGAGACATTAAATCCGAGTGTTCCTGCGAAGGCGGATTGGGAGCCACTTGAGTTCCTTGCGAAGGTGAGAAACATGGTCATACTTTCGAAGACCGAACACAAAGCGAATGCACAAATTTTGCAAGCGCTCAAGCTTGTTTAATAGCTCCTCAGTAGCATCCAGGTAGCAGGCGTCGGCATAATCTATAATCGGCTGAATAAGTGTTTGTGCCAAAGAAATGTTAGTCTTAAAGGGCAAGAGACTTTGAAGGCTTTTCAACGAATGAAAGGAGAAATTTACCTTTCGACTAACCTCATTGACCTGAGCACGCCACGAAAGATTCGAATCAATAATTACACAAAATAGTTTCGGTATAGTCAATGCGAACACCATCTATTATTAATAATAATAATAATATAATAATAATATATTATTTCTATTATTGTTTATTGTTAATAATAGAAGTAAATAACCCAATTTTATAAATAGCAACATGTCGTTCATTTATTATAAACTTTTACGTATTACACAGTAGTTTTATAACATATTCGATGTTTCATAAGCTACGATCATAACCTAGAAATTAAAATCTGAATTTGAAATTTGTTACAGAATCGAATCATTTGATAGAAATTTGAATTTTGAGATACCTCAGCAGCATGAAACTGATGATACCAAGATGGATCTTCCACCTCCAGACAGTTATCATGACATAAATAGCAGCACAAAGCTTCCATCCATAACAAAGCAACATATTCATCTATAATACAATGAATAAGTATGTACCTAAGATGAGGTTAATAAACGTGTATTACATTAATTATAACATTATTATACAGCGCGGATTTTTTTTTGTCAGATGCCGTCTAAACTTTTTGGAATCAAGTTTTGTATCAAGTATAAAAAAATATTGGACACGTATTTTTTCTTTTTTTACGTAAGTAATCTAAAGATACGGCGATACATTGAGGTAAAATGTGCTATGACATCACAAGTATGTAGGTTTTATACATACTCGTGACGTAGTTACCCGCACTCCCCAACTTAAAATGCGTTTTATATAAGTATTTTTTTATTAATATGAAAAAGCAAAAAATACATGTCTCATATTTTTTTATTATCTGACTGATGGACTAATTATAATTTCTGCTGTTTTTTTACCCAGGCATCAGGTACAGTCAGACAATAGGGGTCTGACTGTACCGTCAGTATATATGTACTCGATTCGAAAAGGGCACTTAATTTTAAAAGGAGGTTCTTTTGAAATAATACTATGTTTGTTGTTATAATTTTTATCAAATATTCTAAATTATAGTAATATTGAAAGTAGTATACTATGTGACTACGATAAAATTATAACTGTAATGACGCGGACGAAGCTTCGCGCAAAAGCTATAAACATTTTCATTTTGAAATATAAATGCAATTTTCAACATCATAGGGGCTTTGAAACTCATGGCTAGCTTAAAGAAAGAATAGTATTATTAAAATTAAATGATATACCTACGCACTTATTATTTTGTACCACCAACTGCAACATGATGCATTATTTCAAAAGAATTTCAAATAATATAGATCTCTAATGTTTTTATTATATTTTTTTCAATGCAAAGTTATACAGGGTGGATTATTGAGATGTGGCAGTAAGGACAGCTACCTTAACCGTTGTAGCTACACGAAAACGGTCTTAAGAGACTGTCCTTAACTTTTTGAAAGATTTCGATTTACATTCACAAATTTTGAAAAAAATGTACAGTAGCAAGAAAATGGGCAGTTTTCTCAAAAACATTTTTTGATGCCAATCGATCCTGTTTCTTATAAGGATAAAAAAACTCTACAAGACCAACTGAGGTTTGAGTACTAGAAAAGTCAGAAATTGCAAAAAACTTTTCTCATATTTTCGTACGAAATGTGACTCCAACTTACTATTTTACGATGATAGAGTGGCCGAAACTAAACTAAAACCAATTAGGAATAATTTTTTGTTTATAAATATATTATACAGCATGTGAAAGGTTTGGTCAAATTTAAGGGTGTGGTACAGACTATCAAACTGAACAACTTTCTCCAAGGGACCACGTCGTCGTGATCGCGTAAAAAAAAATCTGTTGTCCCATACAAAACTTCAATACCTACTCGACCTAAACCTAACCTCGACCTAAGGTGTAAACACCCTTAAAGTTGACCACACCTTTCTAATACGAGTACATGCTGTATTTCTATCATAATATTCATCACTACAGTACCTATTAGAAAATTGATTTACTTTTATTCTGAGTTAATTAATGAACCTTTTCTATGTAGTTCACTGAAATATAATATTATGATATTGATATTATTTTGTATTTTGATCATCCTAATTCCGACATGAAATAATTATAAAAATTGCTGAATTATGTTTTTATAGCATTCGCTGATTTATATTGAAAAAAATTCTTCATCATTATAAAATTATAATTATGTTCAAGTTTGGTTATGTTTTGTATTCTATTATTTTTATACCCAATTATTATACATAATTACTATAATACAAGGTGTAAAAAATTCAAACAGTTAATCAAAATACATTTTTCGAAATATTTATCTTTACGTAAAAAGGAAATAGTAAGGTACCTATACTTATTCCAATTAATTATTATCTCTTACTCTTACGTAACGTCATTATTACATGAAACATGAGGTTAGACAGAATAATATTTAAAAAAATACTTCAATTTTTTTTTCAAATATTTACTATAATTTGAATACACCTTGTATAATATAATTTTACTATAATATTGTTAAAAATTAATAGTTTTAATTAAGTCTTCCATTAAATGCAATGCGATGCTTGTTTTCATTTAAGCGATTCAATTCTTGTTATTTTGTGGTTTTTTAGGTTTACGTACTTGGTTGCTGAAACAGTGTGTTTATGATAGAATTGCGTCAATTAATTATTTGCTTGTTCAAATTGCGGTGTCGATAGTACACTCTAGCGCGCTCTGATGGTTAAGTAGGTTTCGAGAATAAAACAGCATAGAGGCACACACAGTGCCGGCGGCGCTGGGCAAGCCGCGGTGCGCTCGCCTTGCCGCACAAAGGAGTGCCGCTCGGCAAAAGCTGGCGGTCCGTGTAAGGAGCAATTTTGACCATTTTGGTCATGTTAAGACTACTCCTTAACATGACCAAAATAATCAAAATTGCTCCTTATTGCTATTGCGTGTTAAAGAACACGATTTTTGAGAGATCTGATAAAGGAATTAAAAAAAAAGAGTCGAGTGGTGTCGTGGGACACCCGGATGGAAAAAAGTTCTTTCCGATTTTGCACACTTGGCAAATATGAGATAGGCCGAACTTCGTAAAAAACATTGTCATGACGATCAAAACGTTACACTCTTTCAATCTAGCTCTCATTTGCCAAGCATGCAGAGTTGTTCGACAAGGAACTTCGTTTTAAAGGCGCTACATTTTTGTAGATAAATCTTGGATACACTCAAAGTTAACAAATCTATTAGCTAGTCTAATATTATATTGTTCAAACATGAGAGAGCTGAGCTATGAATTGTTCCATTTTTATCATAACAACATCGTTTCAGGCACTATAATTTATGATTCTTTGTTTGTTTATAAGTGTGCACTGAACATGAGTAGTAAATAAATACGATCATAGAAGAGTTTGTTTAATTGTTATCTTTTATTACGGCCGCGAGAGCGGTGATGACCCGTGACTTACGACTTGTAGATCCGAACCCAGACAGGCGTTTTAGTTTGTGTAAATTATTTCATCACCACGGCTCTCAAAACGGTGAAGGAAAACATCGGGAGGAAACCGGAATGTCCTAGAACCAAAAATTCGAAGACATGTGACATCTACCAACCCGCACTGGGCCCGCGTGGTGGATTACGGCCCACTGCCTCTCACAGAGAGGAGGCCAGGGTCCCAGCTGTAGGAATATTATACGCTTATTTTGTATGTATGTATGTATTTATTAGAACTTGAATTAGATGGAATACTTTTACGCATACTACTTTTGTAATAATACATTTAGTAGTAATTTTCTTAGCGTGTCGACGAAAATTTAAAGTCAGTTCAAAACCTGGTGACGAGTCTGGCACTTCCAGGAGCATCCATCAGTTCCTGTAACAACAGGACAGGCTGGACACGATATTAAGTACCCATTGTTCGTCGACCAGCACGCGTAGCATGACCACAATATAAACGGGTTTTGTCGACGGAAGAATAGACAAAATGACAGATAAACAATCACAATCTGTCATTTTGTCTATTCTTCCGTCGACAAAACCCGTTACTATTGTGGTCATGCTAAGCGCGCAGGGCCGAGTAATCTGTGGATCAACCAGAGCAGGATTTCCTTGCTTCGGCCAACCTGGGTCCGGAGTCTATTATAAAGGGTCATTAAAATTAGTCAGCGAAACTCCGCAGATGTGAGGGGTTTGATATCTACAACATGATAAAACGAAAAAAAATGACCGAGCCTTAGGCTAAGCGTATACTGAGACGCAGGTAACGCAGCACAGCACAGTAAAGATTTTGCAGGGTAGGGCAGGCGAGGCAGACATAGGCCTCGAGCGCATTCTGTGACGCAGCTACACAGACACATTCGCGTCCTAACTAATATAAACAATCTGTTATTGAAAAAAATATATGAATCCTGTGGTAAAAAACAAGGGACGAGCTGTCGCGCAGAAATCTGTGCCGGCACTCCAACGAGACGCAGAGCAGGACAGACACAAATATCCGCAACGTGCAGCTGTCAGTACGTTCATGCATTATAAAATCTGCTCTGCCCTGCGCTGCGTGGACCTGCGTAACCTGCGTCTCAGCATACGCTTAGTCTTACAGTAGTTACGTATGTCATGTATGATGTGTAACATCTGACATCTCATCTTGATAATAAGCAACATTAAAGGGGCGGGGCCTCGTCAAGGTCGTTTCTGACGGCCAAGACTAGCACCACGCGCGCTCATTGGTCAAATCAAATAGCGCGCGCTTCTCCGGCTTCTGGCTGGCTTCTTATACACTTCCGTCCCTTTTCCGTCACAGATTGTAGGGAAGCGAGAGGGAAGATGTTAAACATCAAAAATGATTTAATAACAAAAAAAAATGTGGCACTCGGAGACTGCCGCGGTAAAGCTATTGCATAACATTTTTTATCAACTTATGCAATTTGTGTCACAGTGATGCGCGCGCATCTTAAAATTTCACTCTGTGGGGGTGTTAGGTTATTTTCGTTACGGAATTTCTGGATTCGGTCTCCACGCTCAAGGCCCGCGATAGAAGCTATGCAATAGCTTAAAAAACATGCGGGACAGTCTTTGGGGACTGCCGATAGAAGTGAAAACTAAGTAACTTGTGAATTGTATAGTACATATATACACAGTAAAAAAAAAAACATGCGGGACAGTCTTTGGGGACTGCCGATAGAAGTGAAAACTAAGTAACTTGTGAATTGTATAGTACATATGCTAGTTTAGTTATTTGGAGAAGGACTTGAGAAAATCTGTAAATTTTTCCATGTCTGTATAAAGACTTCCAGTAAGCTAATGATAACTGAAATTACATAACGCTGAATGGGTGTTTATTGAATATCCGTTTTCACATTGGACGATAACGACACGATATCGTCGAACTGGTAGTTTCACACAATTACTACTAAACGTTTTCACACTCAACGGTATTGTCGCCGACATTGATTGTCGTGCCGATATCGGCGGACGAAACAGTGCACTTCTTCACTGCTGTCATTATTGCTTTGAATACACTTTTACCCTTTTTTAATCGCGGCGATGTAAACTTTTTCTGGCGCAACGCGACTATTCGAGACTGCTGTGGCATACCGCATGAAAATAAGCTGTTGGTTACGAGTACATCGTGTCACATACCGATATCGTCGGACGATATTGTGTCGTTATCGTCGCAGTGTGAAAGCGGCCATTTGGTGACACATTGGCGATGTTCGCCCGTCAGTAAGGGCCGAGTCACACCGGAATGGCAGCGGCCGGCAGCGGCCGGCAGCGGCTGCCAGCGGCTGCCAGCGTCCGCCAGCGGCGTCCGGCGTCGCCGCTGCCGGCCTCGCGCGGCCTCCAGATCCCACGTGCCTAGTCTCCTCTTGACTAGTTTAGTTTCTACATTACAGTGCCGCGAGCGGCCTCGCGTCGCCGCTGGCAGCCGCGGGCAGAACCACCGACAAGATGCGCGTGGCGCGCGGCCGCTCGCGGCACCGTGGGCGGCCTCGAGACCTTTCAAGCTTTCCAAACGATACTGGTCTTTTAAGTATGTAGATAAAGTTTAAAATTATTTCACACTGAAAGTGCTCGCCGCGTCGCTGCCGGCCGCTGCCATTCCGGTGTGACCCGACGCTAAGGGCCATTATAAGAACTCTCGAAGTGTAATAAAAAGGGACCAACTACAATCGAATATTATGATATATACTTATTACTGTTGGTCATAAAGTTTTATGGCGATTGGGAAGTGAGGCACAATTATTATATTTGCGCTTCCGATGAAGAGGGAATATTGAAGAACATTATGGATTATTGCATGATAGTAAAATAACATAACATCACGGCTGTAATCCCGAAAGGTTAGGCAGAGGTAACACCCACATTTCGCCAGTTATTTTTAAGTCCTATGTAATAGGGGGCGAAGCTATTGCCATCAACCGGGCACGAATCCAGACTCCGGGCTGCTACTGAGAATTTCCTGATGGAAAATTCCAATAACACTTTGCTCGACCTGGGAATCGAACCTAGGATCTCATGCTCAGTTGTAGCGCTTGCGACCACTACACCAACGAGACAACAGAAACATTGCTTTCATATATTGTATGGAATTCACTCTTTTACCTGATTGGATGTTATTGAGCTGATTGAATGAGTTATAACTCTAATCAAAAGTCATTAGGTTGAAAGGTTTCCAAGAATATTGAAAAAAACTCGAATTACTTGTTGAACTACTCAATAAGGATTTATTGCCTACTAGCTGCGTCCCGCGGTTTCACTCGCGTAAGTCTCGATCCCGTGGGAATATCGGGATAAAAAGTATCCTATGTCCTAACCCAGCTCATAGTCTACACATGTGCCTATTTCTTGCTCGGCAGAGCCTCAGTAATATTCTAAAATGGAGGCTAAGGTTTTACACAAAACCATACAAAAACCCCGGTTCCATCCCATTCTGTGACGCGATAAAGCCCTGAATGTCTCGTCTTCCTGCCAGAGGTTTGCCGATAGCACTTTTACGAGGAGCTTCATTCAGACCCTAGACCCCAAGTTTATGGCTGCATGTTGTTGTATTACGAGTATCTCGGAGCTTTGTCATATAGTATATCTGTCACAGTGTTGCGTACTGTGTTGTAATGACTTTTTGGTCCTGTAGCACCGATTCCAATTTAGGTTATATGTTTAACTGGGCGAAAATTGGCTAAAATTTAACCGGCCAAGTGCGAGTCGGAAACGATGGGATCCGTACCAACTTACAATATTTAGCAAAAAATGCCGAAAAAGCACGTTTCTTGTATAGGACCGCCTTTAATTTTTATTAATTGTTGTTATGGCGGCAATAGAAAAATATAATCTGTGAAAATTTCTACTGTCTACCTATTACGGTTCGTGAAGTACAGGCCGCTGAGAAACAGCCGGACGGACGTATAGACTGACGGACAGTGGAGTCTTAGGGCCGAGTCACACCGGAATGGCAGCGGCCGGCAGCGACGCGGCAAGCACTTTCAGTGTGAAATCATTTTAAACTTTATCTACATACTTAAAATACCAGTATCGCTTGAAAAGCTTGAAAAGGTCGCGAGGCCGCCCGCGGTTACGCGAGCGTACATACTTAAAATACCAGTATCACTTGACAAGCTTGAAAAGGTCGCGAGGCCGCTTGCGGCACCGCGGGCGGCTGCGCGTTTCTCACCCCCGCCACAACACTGAGCGCACCATTTAAACTAGTCAAGAGGAGACTAGGCGCGTGCGGTCGGGAAGTCGCGCGAGGCCGCCAGCGGCGACACCGGGGGCCACTGGCGTTGCCACCGGCCACTACCGGCCGCTGCCAGCCGCTGCCAACCACTGCCATTCCGGAGTGACTCGGCCCTTAGTATATAATAGGGTTCCGTTTGGCACCCTTCAGGTACGGAAAACTACAAACGGCTTCTTTAAAAATAAAAATGTTAACAACTTTGGTCAGATATGCAGTCGCTCTACGAAAAGTACTGGTATTCAGCAGCGTTCGGTTCGACTGGAAGCTGCCACGGTGTGGTTAGAATTCAAATTAAGGGAGTGAAAAGGGGGATGAAATTTCGTTTTCAATTAAAGATCTTTATTTTTTAAATTAAAATCACTCATATTTTGGCTGGAAACTAACACAACGTAAATCTTTTTTTTTTTATGGGTGGGTTTTAGTCAGCTGGTAAGAGTCTGACACGCCCTCTCGCTCCGCCCAGAGCGGGAGAAGTAATTTGATAATTTCCCAAACTAAAAAAAAAAAAGAAGGGTCTGAATAGGGCGATGAAGTTTTGTATTGAAGTTGTTCATTCGCTGAATTTTGTATTCAAGTAAAAATACTCATAATATAAGTACACGTGTACTGTTTCTAACTTTACAGTATTTTACATAGAGCGACTGTCTATCTGACCTCCACAACGCAGTTACTGGGTAATACGATTCCACTTGGTAAGAATGGTTGTCAGACTTTCGGGCTTGTGACTTCCCGTAAGGACTGTCAAAGATCCACGAATGACAGCCGGGACCAACAGCTTAACGTGCTTTCCGAGGCACGGACGGGTCTCAGGTCTCAAGTCACAGGGACAAACTCTGAAATTTGCTGGAGTTGATTTGCGGGAAAGACTGTTTCTCCATCGGCCAATTTTATGTGGCTTACTCACGTGTTAGCTCTCCAACTAGCCTCGTTGTTTTAGTGCCCGCTTCCGAATTAGTGAAAAACATTGTATATAGAGAAATACTGTCACACATAGTGGAGGACAATTAGCCATGAACAAAGCTCTATATTGTTATTGTTATAATAATTCATAATTATCTAGAAAAAATAATAATTATACTCTACGCAGACGAAGTAAAATAAAATAGTACGAAGTCAAACCTTACATTGAATATTCGAGTCGGATGCCGAAAACATAGTTTTTAGAATTTTGCTCGGTTTTTTTGTATGTATGTTCTGGTTTGCACAAAAACGGATGAACGGATTTGGATGATATTTGGCACACAGAGAGTTTATAACCTGGATTAACCTATAGATTATTTTTTAATCCCGGTCGTACGTTCCCGTCGGATATTTTTCGACATCCACGCGAGCGAAGCCGCGGGCAAAAGCTAGTAACTATATAAAGCTGTAACTGGACGTCATAAATGATAAACTAGGACCATCGAACTAAAATAAATAATTAATAACAATAACAAATCCATAATCAGTAAGAGGAAGAGGAGCATGTCAAGGAGTCGGTCAGTCAGTAAGATGAAGCTAGTTGCCCATTCCAAAGCATAGTAGGTTCCTATGGAAAAGAACGGGCAAGCAACTCCATGGACAGGCTTTTGCATCAAAATATCATGCCAACCACCAACCCAACCACCAATCGTACTTCAGATCCAACGCTATAACTCAAAAGGCACTTCCTCACCCAATAAGTTACAGTATTATAACTCAAACACTACAATACTCTATACATTTGCATGATAAGCAGTTAATACCGCCCTATCATTTGAGACAATGAGTCGATTTATAGGTTTCGGCCATCCCGGGCTGCTATATATCATATGTGATGACGTTGGCGATAGGTCTATATTAATGTTTATTTGGGACAGCTCATAGTTAGAGTTAAGGATTTGATCAATATAGGTTGTTAAGCAGACGGTTGAACATACGAAAATAGCGGATCCGTGGGGCCGTCTGCTACGTGTTTAGGCCCATGAATAATACCCAGACTACACGGATTTTGTAAATGACTGTGCAGGATGTGGGATGCATGCACATTAAACAGAAAGCAAATAATGAAAAACAAATGGAAATAATAATCGACGAAGATATAATATAATAATAATACCAGCCTGTTACTGTCCCACTGCAGGGCAAAGGCCTCTTCTCATACAGAGAAGGCACGAGCATTGATCACCACGCTTGCTCAAGACGGGTTGGTGATTTCAGACATATATTAACTATATGTCCAGGTTTCCTCACGATGTTTTCCTTCACCGATGTCAGTAATGTCCAAGATAAACTCAGAAAGTACATATGAATTGAAAAAGTCACATTGGTACTTGCCCGGATTTGAACCCACAACCTCGTGCATGAGAGGCGAGGCCTTAACCACTGGGCCATCACGACACCTCGTAAATGGTCTCGTAATAGAGAACTGGAGAAACAAAGCTTATGATAGAAAGCCATTAAGCATAAAGGAAAAAACAGAACCTAGAAAAGGAGTGTACTACAGCTCGACAAATGGATGTGCGATTAACGCTTGTGCGGCAAAACTGTACTGCGACTCACCATAGTTCGAATGCACGCTTGTGCGACACTCTGAAGCTCGACATCACGCTGGTGTGACAAACCATTGTGCGACAGTAGTTCGACACTACGGTAGTGCGACAAACATTGACTACTACTTGTGTGAGTACTGTAATTCGACAGTACGTTGGTGCAGTATTACAGTAGGTTTACACTACCCAAGTGCGACAAACGATTATGCGATACAAAGATAGTCATATGTCTATAGATCTTAAATGAAAAACTAACAAAACAATAACTTCATGTATGTATATAAATAAATAAACTACATTTCAACATAATCAATCCTATTTATTATATGAAAACAATAGGTATTAAACAAAAACAATTTGATCAAATTTAAGATGAATTATATCATAAAAAAAGAAATAGACGATGATGTCAGTGAATAAATACAAATAACAAATATAGGACAGACCACGCAAGAAGGATAACAAATCCATTGTATCTTTTTTTTGTAAATGATTGAGTACCTACTCATACTTACATACCTATCATTTCTTTCATTTGAATTTACCCGCGCTCGTTCAAGCGCGAGAGTGAACATAGATTGTATGAAGGTAGGAATGAATGGCTGACCGAGGGGAACTGACACTACAGTGTTCTGCATGTCATTGTGATTTGGAGGTTATAAGAAAAACTATAAAATATCTGAAGGATTTAAAGGAGACGATATTCGTGAATTTAAAAGCTTTGAATGTTGTTTCTTTATTTACTTAAAAGTAAAGTAATATTTTGTAAAGCAGTAAGTACCTACTTAGTTTATAAAACAATCTTTTGTAAAGCAATAAAGAACTTTGTTTACTTACAGAAACGCAATCGAGTTTATTTACGGATATCTTATATGATTTTAAGTTATCTAAGATGGGCATATTCATTTTCGAAAAGTGATGAAAGTATCGATGGATGGACCCTGCACCAATTTATAGAGGAGTCTGACACATAGTCGTGTCAGTTGTCAAGAGTGTATGGAGCACTCTCTTGTTTTTTATCATCTATCAAGTGAGCTAACATTCATATGAATAAATTCGTTATATTATAATATTGCCCTTGTTATCATTTCATCTAGGTACGTTTTTATAAAGATACGGAACGGAATAACCTGATCAATCTCATTACGATACTAAATTAAATGAAAGTATTCGCATTTCAAAGCAATTAAGAAGGTATTTGTGCAAAAAAAAAAACTAATTACCTACCTTCGTTTTATTACCGTTTAGTAGGTACACACAATATTTATTCATTTAATTCTAATAGTAGGTATCAAACTGTTAAATTATTGTAATTCATATTTTTAATCAGTAAAGTTAACCTACTTGTTGATTTATTAATCCAACTTCCTGTGCTACCAATAAACGAAGTATATGTACCTATACGTAACATAAACAAATATATTGTTTAGCAATATTATGCCTTATTTACTTATGAGGGTTTATCCTAAAAGTTGGCAACGTCGCAAATAACTGTCAAATATTTATCTGTTTTGATTCTTATAGCAATATTACTGAATATAAATAAGAAATGTGGCTAACTAGCGAACTAGAATATTAAATAATGAATTGCAATTATAACATTGAATTTGATATTGTACCCATTGTAGGTGTAAAAAACGCATTTGGAAAGTTTCCAAATAGTTTTTTTACATCTAAAACGAAATATTCGGTGTTACGATAATTAATTATTGCATTTCATAATTAATATGCTAGTTCGCTAGTTGGTCACATTTTTTTATTTCCACACAGTAATATTGCCAAATTAATCAAAACAGTGAAATATGTGACATATATTTGCAACCTTGCCAACCTTCAGAATAAACGCTCTTAAGTAAAAAAAAATATATGTAAAAATATGTTTTGTTTATTGGAAACAGGGCAAAATATACATTTGTTGTTCCCGTTTTTACATGTGATTTTAACGGGATTACTGCTTGATTTCGAATGTCTTATGCCCGATGTCTAATTCCTCGAAGTCATCAGATCGAACGTCCGAATTGCCGAAATGCCATAGCATCGAGGTACCACAATTTCGAATAGCCATTAGATCGAGCGTCCGTTTCGCCGAAAAACCATTGCAACGATAGTACTACCCGTCGAATGTCTATTGGATCGACGTGCCAGTAAGTCGAAAGTAATTTTATATAAAATATTCAAGAAGAGTAAAAGAACGAATGTAAAATGGGGTAAAAACAAACCAGCAGGGTATAATCAACATTTACAACATGTAAAAAAACCTGTCCGATCTGTTAGGGTGTTGTCAGGTGCCATAATAACAGTAAGTACCTATATTAACGTGGAAATTTTCAGAAAAAAAACCCTTAATTTTTTTCAATGGGGCATTTTACCATTATATTATATTGGGCGCGGGCGGCCGTCGTTTAGAAACTTTATAACTTATGACCCTGTTGAAAATTTGCAATTTTTTTATGGTTATTTTGGTACTAAAAATGTGACTTTGAAATGCATTTTTTTTTTTACAATGGCATATAACGCCCAATGTAATATAACGGTAAAACGCCCCATTGAAAAAAAATTAAGGGTTTTTTTCCTGAAAATTTCCACTTAAATATAGGTACTTACTCTCATTATGCCGATATGTGGTAGTTCAGTGTCATCAGCATCCATAAATGAGCATCCATGAAATTAGAGGATTATATCCAAGATAAGAATGCTTGGAAACATGCTGGTCCAGCTCCATAGGATAATCTAGAATCTAGACAAAATCAAACTGGTTGCTAATTTAAGTTGTATAAATTATTATATTTTATTATATGACATTGATTTTACATTCTGTGATTACTTCCTCACACACTGACTTATTGTTACTTTTTTTGGAAAATCGTCTACTTTTACAATGTTTGTAAATATGTGAGAACCATGTATCTATCACATAAATAATTAATTTATCTGTTGTTGCTCTCTTAAAAAAAATCTTTTTACCTATTGTGGTATAGTAATTAATTTTTTATTTTTAGATGCATCGTATTCACATATAATTATATAACTAATGTACCTACATATACAAAATATTGTAAAACATTTTAAAAGAGTAACGGTGGAGTTTCTTGCCCATTCTTCTCCAAACGAAAACTACCTTTTGGAAGGGGCGACTAGAATCAATTCAATTTTTTTGTAATTTTTGACGTTCAAAAGTGCCTTGCAAGGGTCTATTTATTATAAATAAATGATTGGACTTTGACTTTGACTTTGACATGAGTTCATTAGCTAATTGATTACGGTACGTGATATCAAATTCATATTTTAGTTCGTCTGACATTTCAACGCGTTTTGCTGGTGATAATTTAATCTTTTTGTCGGCAACATGAATAAATTCATGATGCATCGAGATTTATTATAGTACACACAACGTGAGCTATTTTATCGACAGGCCAGGAAATCACAATATTTATCAATGCTTTGCATTGTTGTTTACATAAATCACTTGCAAAGGGCAAGTGATTCATTTTTAACGGTACCTATATTGTTTGAAAATCCAAGAACAAAGAGTTTTCATTGCTTTCCATATTTCCTCACGCAATACATGAGCCCAGTGTAGTTCTACCTGGCAGGCCCCAACGAGATTTATCAACAGGTGATATTTAGATAACGAATATCTTCTAAAGTATACCTCACAGAAAGTCGAAATTTTGGATTTGTAAGATACATAATAGTTTCTAACTCCGAGCACTACTGGGCAATCTGACAGTATAATAACAATAAAAATAATCATAAGGGGCCCGCTAGCAAGACACTTCATAGAAACGTCATTTAATCAAAAACTGTCGAGGTACAAAATATATCTTATTTATTTTCTATAGGTAGAAAATAATGTCCTTATGTAAACCTATCACCTGTTGATAAATCTCGTTGGGGCCTGCCAGATAGACCCACATATTAGCCCACATATGTTTTGGTAAACGGTATTTTTGTGCAATAAGAGGTTTTGAATTTAGCGTAACTTTATATTGTTTACTTAAGGGCTGGATTCTCTCCCATTGATATAAATCAATCATAAAATCAAAGTTTGTCGACTTACTTGATGAGCATTCGTCTTTATTTTGTGTAGTACTGCTGCATTTCGGGCACATCAAGGAAATAATTAAAATTCTTCTTTACTGAAAGATGTAGACCTTGTTCTGTAATCGGGCTTGATAACGCACTTTTAATTTCTGTAAACACTGGGTCACTTGCTGCAGGAAGATTATTGATACTTTAAAATACATTTTTATAATTATGGTGAAAACGCTTTTTTTTGTTCCTCCAAGGAATTGACAAACTTCCTATCCCTTTTCATTATGAAAATAATAATTAGGCAATTAAAAATGCTTTAATCCACGCAACCTTATAAAAATGCTAGTATAAGTAAAAAACGACGACAGTAAATTATAAAAAATAATGTTGGGTAGTTTCATCATGGAGAAGGCCGAGCAAAGCTAATAATGGGGTAGAAATCGCAAAGCTATGAACAGGTAGCGCTGCTAACGCATTGCCCATAACATCGCAATGTCATTTTGATCTCTCAATGTTTTTCGGGTTTAAAATAATTACAACAGGAACTAGCGTGTGTTTTTGATAATTTAACGAACTATATATTCAACGCGGACTGTACCTGAGTTAAAAGCTGAACTGAAGAACCTATATAGGAGCTTCACTAAGAGGCCGAAAAGCGGATTTGGTCAGCAGGTATTTACAGCCAATTTTATTTATTTATATATTATTTATGTACACACAGTAAATTACATTTATAGAGACGACATAGTTATAGTTTTGAGTACAAAGGCACTGCTTATTTCTTAAGAAATTTCTTCCAGCAGTCCTGCGAAAGGAGAAGTGAAAAAGAAATGTAGACAATAGTGTGTGAGAACAAGAAGAGATAATATGAATAAGCGAAGTCTTAAAACTAACATATTAAACATACCTATACGTATAAAGCTTAAATATATAAATAAATATATATATATATATATATATAAATAATCACAGTTGAGAGGAAAGGTAATGCTCTTTTACTCGATATATGAATACAGAAATAGTTTTTAAATCACGAATGCTAGGCGGAAGTGAGTTCCACAGTCTTACAGCATGAACAGAGAAGGAATAAGAATAGCAGCTAGTTTTATGAGGATGAGATTTAAGGAGGGATCTAAGGTGTGATCTACATGGTGCGTCGCTAGGGCGAGCGTAAGAAAAACGCTCACGCAGGTAGGAAGGATAGGACGGGTTGTGTAAAATGTTGAAGAGGAGACATTAAATCCGAGTGTTCCTGCGAAGGCGGATTGGGAGCCACTTGAGTTCCTTGCGAAGGTGAGAAACATGGTCATACTTTCGAAGACCGAACACAAAGCGAATGCACAAATTTTGCAAGCGCTCAAGCTTGTTTAATAGCTCCTCAGTAGCATCCAGGTAGCAGGCGTCGGCATAATCTATAATCGGCTGAATAAGTGTTTGTGCCAAAGAAATGTTAGTCTTAAAGGGCAAGAGACTTTGAAGGCTTTTCAACGAATGAAAGGAGAAATTTACCTTTCGACTAACCTCATTGACCTGAGCACGCCACGAAAGATTCGAATCAATAATTACACAAAATAGTTTCGGTATAGTCAATGCGAACACCATCTATTATTAATAATAATAATAATATAATAATAATATATTATTTCTATTATTGTTTATTGTTAATAATAGAAGTAAATAACCCAATTTTATAAATAGCAACATGTCGTTCATTTATTATAAACTTTTACGTATTACACAGTAGTTTTATAACATATTCGATGTTTCATAAGCTACGATCATAACCTAGAAATTAAAATCTGAATTTGAAATTTGTTACAGAATCGAATCATTTGATAGAAATTTGAATTTTGAGATACCTCAGCAGCATGAAACTGATGATACCAAGATGGATCTTCCACCTCCAGACAGTTATCATGACATAAATAGCAGCACAAAGCTTCCATCCATAACACAGCAACATATTCATCTATAATACAATGAATAAGTATGTACCTAAGATGAGGTTAATAAACGTGTATTACATTAATTATAACATTATTATACAGCGCGGATTTTTTTTTGTCAGATGCCGTCTAAACTTTTTGGAATCAAGTTTTGTATCAAGTATAAAAAAATATTGGACACGTATTTTTTCTTTTTTTACGTAAGTAATCTAAAGATACGGCGATACATTGAGGTAAAATGTGCTATGACATCACAAGTATGTAGGTTTTATACATACTCGTGACGTAGTTACCCGCACTCCCCAACTTAAAATGCGTTTTATATAAGTATTTTTTTATTAATATGAAAAAGCAAAAAATACATGTCTCATATTTTTTTATTATCTGACTGATGGACTAATTATAATTTCTGCTGTTTTTTTACCCAGGCATCAGGTACAGTCAGACAATAGGGGTCTGACTGTACCGTCAGTATATATGTACTCGATTCGAAAAGGGCACTTAATTTTAAAAGGAGGTTCTTTTGAAATAATACTATGTTTGTTGTTATAATTTTTATCAAATATTCTAAATTATAGTAATATTGAAAGTAGTATACTATGTGACTACGATAAAATTATAACTGTAATGACGCGGACGAAGCTTCGCGCAAAAGCTATAAACATTTTCATTTTGAAATATAAATGCAATTTTCAACATCATAGGGGCTTTGAAACTCATGGCTAGCTTAAAGAAAGAATAGTATTATTAAAATTAAATGATATACCTACGCACTTATTATTTTGTACCACCAACTGCAACATGATGCATTATTTCAAAAGAATTTCAAATAATATAGATCTCTAATGTTTTTATTATATTTTTTTCAATGCAAAGTTATACAGGGTGGATTATTGAGATGTGGCAGTAAGGACAGCTACCTTAACCGTTGTAGCTACACGAAAACGGTCTTAAGAGACTGTCCTTAACTTTTTGAAAGATTTCGATTTACATTCACAAATTTTGAAAAAAATGTACAGTAGCAAGAAAATGGGCAGTTTTCTCAAAAACATTTTTTGATGCCAATCGATCCTGTTTCTTATAAGGATAAAAAAACTCTACAAGACCAACTGAGGTTTGAGTACTAGAAAAGTCAGAAATTGCAAAAAACTTTTCTCATATTTTCGTACGAAATGTGACTCCAACTTACTATTTTACGATGATAGAGTGGCCGAAACTAAACTAAAACCAATTGAACTTCAAATTTCGAACGAATAGAGAACAAAATTTAGAACCTTTGTTGCTTTTGAAAAAACTTTTTACATAACAGACAGAAATTACAAGAAAAATAAACTACATATTATGTAGTTTATTTTTCTCGCTTAGTAGCAAGTCACCAGATTCTCAACTCACCAGATTCTCAACTAACCAGATTCACAACTCACCAGATTCGCAACTCACCAAATGTACAATGAAACACAAAATCACATAAAATAACAGAATAGGTACTTTACTGACCAAAAAAAATAAAATAAGTAGGTAATCCGAAACAAAACCGAAATAATACGGAATTCTTAATATATTATGTAGTTTACTTCTTTCACCTAGGTGCATTAACAATACTTTTCGTAAATATTATTCACCTAGGTGCATTAAGTACCTATACTAAAAGTAAACCTGGATTAATGCACTAAGTTATTTTTAACCCAGGTGAAATAAGTTAACTACACTGAATTATTCTGCCACAAAATGCCAGAAGCAGAGCTGCCAGAAACAAAAGAATACTTTATTCACAAAAAAAAAAACGAAACAAAACCAAAATAATACGGACATTCTATTATATTCGCGACGTCAATTGGATACCTTTAGTTCGACCACCAACATGAAGGGTCTCGGATTTTATAACTATAATAATAATGATTCAGAAGGTATGGTAACTCAAAGTAGCTATATGCGTCATACAATCACTTACACTAATTTTACTATTTAAGCAATCCGAAATAATGTTCTTAATTCTTTCATCTTTTTGTAATAATTTAATACTTCTTTGGTTTTCCTTAAAATGCAAAGCGGTTTCTTTAATTTTGATATCTTGGACATTTGCTTCTTTTTTCAAAATTAAAATACATTTAAACAATGATGGTTTAGTTGTTATTTTTGTGTTTAAGCGTCTATGCCACCCTTCGATGGCGTTAGTGGTCCTATTCTTTTCTCCATAACAACTAAAAACTTCACTGGTTACTTTTATGATCCATTGATTATCAAAATAGTTCTTGAATTTCATAAAAGATTCAGTTTGTGGTGCTATTTCACAAATGCCTAAATATGCTTCAGGAATTATTAATGGTGGTAGTAAAGGTAATAAAGTGCAAAGATGCGTAATTTTTTTACCTTCGCGAGTATCGCTCAAACCAATTTTTTTGCTCATTCTCCAATTGGCATTCTGAAAATGATAATAGCATCCCTTTACTAATGCATCAGAAAACACTTCTTTCACCGCTTGCATCGCTGCAATTTCATAATCACATTTGTATGTTTTTATGTTCATGCCAAATTGTTCCTTTAGTACCCGAAAAAAACGATAGTATGTATTTTGGCATTTGTCAGGAAGAAATGCGTAAACTAGAGGCACAAAACCAACAGCATTTTCATTGTGTGATAAGTCCGCATGTACTGTATAAATTTGATAGAACGGCTTAGGTGCCGCTCGGAAAGTGCCATCCCCGTAGCATGTAGTAACAGTTTTCAACTTTTGTTTTGCCAATTGAGTACTAAAAATAATTATTTTATTTTCATCGCCGTCGTCAAATAAAAAGAAATCTTTAACAATGTGCTCCGGTAATTTTACATCCTTAGTATTAGATATCACACCACGACCTACTTTCAAATATTTTGCTCGTGCCCTATATAAAGTATCCTTCTTAGAAAGAAACGGAGGAATCTCATGCACAGCCATTTCATTATTAGCCACATTGTTATAAAAATGTTCTTCGAATATTTTTGGCACAGTATTTAAATTGACACATACTGCATTCTTGCATTCGTCCATTGCAGCATCAACTAAATTTCGGATCTGGTCTGGGGTACACAAATGTCTTCCTTCTCTTACAATGGTATTACTAGCGTTCAAGGTAATTGAGGTATTGCATTCTTTTTTATTGCAACATCTCCAATTAGTGGTTCCCGATTTGTTTTTTACATTGAAATTATACTTATAGCCCTCATACAATAAAACCATGTTACCTCTTTGACTCTTTATAAATTTTACACCGATCTCAGCCATGTTAATTTTGAATCGCAAATATCGATAACTATTTAAGCAAAGATCGCAAACCACTCGCAAACTAAACTTTTAGAAAATATAATACGTCAGTGTCACAATACTTCTTATATTATATATATACATTATATTATATATATTATATTATTTCAGAATTTAACATTTACCTCCGCGGAAATTTAAATAAAAATAAAATTACGATTTTATTTAATTGTACTTCAAGCAAAAATATTAACAGCAGATAGAGCCTTTATATAAAAGTTAGACCAAATTTAACTCTGTTACATTTTTGCCTGAACCGTTATTGCAAAAAAACTTTTATTAATATCTTGCGCTAGTACAATATGTTTAATTTTGTTAAATAGCGTATTAAAATATTTAATTACGTAATTTAATGCAAAAAAACTGCTGTTAATATTTTTCCTTGAAGTACAAAAAAAAAAAAACTTTTTTATTTTTACGTTAATATCTGTGGATGAAAATGTATTTTTTTTACCTACTTGTGATACCTAATCTCTTCGACAAACACTCCATACAAACATGTCTGTTAATATTTTTACCTACTACGTAAAATTGAAGTTAGATGTTTTCTTAAAAAAAAACGTACACGCGGGTGTAAACTTTTCGCGGTATACAGTTTAACATACTCCCTTGTCCATACCCTACACGTTAAATGAAAAAAATCGCTAATGCAAAGTTAGCCTAAAATTCGGCGTAACTTCCCCGGGCTATTATATTAATTTGAAAGTTGTATAATTTCTTTGTTCGATAGTACATTATCTGATGAGTTGCGAATCTGGTTAGTTGAGAATCTGGTGAGTTGAGAATCTGGTGACTTGCTACTAAGCGATTTTTCTTGTAATTTCTGTCTTTTGTAGAGACTGATAGTCTTTTTTAACGTTTTCCGAACAAGTCTGAAAGTTCTTAATAATTTGAGGTAATTTTTAGAGTTCCGTACTTCAAATGGAAAAATCTGGACCCTTTTAGGATCACTTCGTTGTCCGTCCGTCAGTCTGTCACGACCCTTTTCACAGGAATGCGTGGAGGTATCAAGTTGAAATAACATCAAATATCTGTCTGTGGTCCCTTGAAGCTCTAAAATATGAAGCTTCTAAGTCAACGCAATAAAAAATACGGCCATTAATACGACATAATTATTTTGATACTCGCAAATAAATCAAAACCTACAGGGTAGTTCCCGTTAACCTAGAATTATGAAATTAGGCAAGAAGCAAGGTCTCTTAGCACAAGTAAAAAATCCGAAAAGTCCGAAAATCGGTAATTTGTAGTTTTACCAATTAAAAAAAATCGTTTACAAAGTTAAACTTGCAGAGAATTGACCGTGACATATATCTATGTATGGGAGAACATGTTTTTCAACTACAATGTTACAAGTTTGATTTTGCGATAAATTTATCCCAACTACGGAACCCTTTATTGTGCGTGATCAGAAACGCACTTGGGCGGTTTTTTTCTCAGAACGTTGGACATCACAAGCAACAAACTATCTTGTTCATAAAGTAAATAAAATTATAACGCGTATTCGTTCGAAGTTAAATTTTTTTGTTTCTGTTTGGCTAGTCTGTCTATCATAATATAGTATGTTGAATTTTTTTTCTTACGAAATGTATGGGAAAAGCTTTTTGCGATTTCCGACTTTTCTAGTACTCAAACCTCAGTTGGTCTAGTAGAGTTTTTTGATCCATATAAGAAACAGCATCGATTGGTATCAAAAAAAGTTTTTGTGAAAACTGCCCATTTTCTTGCTGACTGTACAATTTTTTCAAAATCTGTGAATGCAGATCAAAATTTCTCAAAAAGTTAAGGACAGTCTCCTAATACCGTTTTCTTCTAGCGACAACGGTTAAGGTAGCTGTCCTTGCTGCCCCATCTCAAAAATCCACCTTGTATATCTAACAAAAGTACTATACGTAAACAATACATAATAATTATCACAAGTTTACACGAATAGTCAGCGTCCTGTATCGCGTGGTATCCGTGAGCTTAGGAATCGCTAGACCATGTCCCTTCTCGACCAAAGTGATCATAAATTTCGAAAGATGTTTGTGCGGTACTTTGACCACAAATAAATTTGAATTCCTGTGACGACGCCAATTTTGTTTTCGCTAGGATTTCCCAACTATCTTTTGGGCCTATAAAAAGTAATATAACCGGCACACGTAGGTACAGCAGCGGCATTGGAGACTCTATACGACAACCACACTTCCTCTTCTTCTTCTCCATCTTTATAAGTCTTGATATTATTGTAGTAGTCATCAGTTCACTTATAATATCATTGGCAGTGATCCTGTTTTTATATAATTACTTAATTTAAGTAGAGATAATCAATGTAAGTAAACAGAAATTATGACCTTAATTTGACGTGACAAATATCGTTGACATTGACGTATAAGCATCAGCCATGCATTCCGTTGTAAGGCTGCCTGTCCATTAAAGCGGAGAGGATAGGAGCGGAGTAGCGGTGTTTCAATATTAACCAATGGAATTGCATAAAACCTCCGCTCCGCTTCAGTGGACCGGGAGTTGCGAACTAGTTTAAAAATTCATACAAAACCGGGAAGCGGAGCGGGGAAACGGAGCGGGGAAATGGAGCGGGGAAGCGGAGCGGAGAAGCGGAGAGGAGAAACGGAGAGAGGATGCAGAAAAAAACCAGCCGCGGAGTATTGCAGCCGCGGGGCCCGGGGGAGGGGGAGTAGTGTGCCACCGGCCAGTGCGTGCGTCGGCTGGGCGAGTATATTATGTGGCCTCTTTGTTTCGACTTAGGGGAGACCGGGTACAAAAGTAAACCTTTGTACTTTGACACTGGTTTCTAGTTAGTTATCATATTTTTGATAATATGAATATATATAGCCACTTATAAACTTCGATTATGCTCTACTTTGTATCTAAATTTATCTCTTTATTTGCTGTTTATTGGAATTACAGAGATAAAAAAAGGCCTCTTCTCCATGAACTGTAAAGTAGCATCGGAAAGCTTCTGGTTTCGATTCATACGACGGGTCTGAAAGATGTTAGACCCGATTGTATGGACAGTTTTCATTATAATCGCCCTCGGAGCTCCCTAGATACTCGAAACGATTCTGAAGTTCGAGCTGAAAGCTTTCGGGGTTTTGGATTTGGATCGGTGCCGGACGGAGCGTAGACGTCATCAGTCCTTAAGACCCTTACCATACGGTGATCACTCTGGTTTTCAACGCGTTGATCACAGTATCATCATTTAATATTTTGCTTCTTTGTCAACATAATGAAGTCAATTTCATTTTTAGTTGCACCATCAGGGCTCTGCCAGGTTCACTTTCTAAAGAAGGAGCTCATCATAAAGAGGCCTTCCTTCTCCATAAAACTGGCCAGTAGGTGACAACGACCGTCGTTACTTTTGTACCCGATCTCCCCTACAATTATTTATTTTTGCATTATGTCATGTCATCATGTCATGCCTTTTTGTCACTGTCACTTTGCACAGTCCGCAACTCCGCTCCGCTACCTCGCACGCATAGTCCGTAACTCCGCTCCGCAGACTCGCTCCGCATCAATGGACAGACACAGTCCGCAACTCCGCCCCGCTACCTCGCTCCACACACTCGTAACTCCTCTCCGTTGCCTCGCTCCGCTTCAATGGACAGGCAGCCTAAGAGAACTTATTTTATTGTTAATAATAAAATCGGAGAATCAATCCGACACTTTATCTCCGGCTGTTCTCGTCTAGCTAACGAAGAGTACTTGCATAGACACAACCTTGTAGCCAGGATTATCCATCAGCAACTAGCTCTGAAATACAATCTTGTGGAATCGGAAGTGCCGTACTACAGATATGTGCCCGACCCAGTTCTCGAAAATGGAAATATCACATTGTACTGGGATCGATCCATCATCACTGACAGGACTATTGTTGCCAATAATCCTGATACGGTCCCGCATGACGGGAACCTCGTGAAAGCTGAGAAAGATAAACAAATCAAGTATCTTGACTTGGCTCACGAGGTTGTCGACATGTGGGATGTGGACTCAGCGATCATTGTGCCGATAGTCGTATCAGCCAATGGATTAGTTGCCAAGAGCCTCGACCAACACCTAAGGAGGCTCTCGTTGGGCAGCTGGATCACGGTTGATTCAGTTGTGGTTTGATTCAGAAAGCGGTACTTCTGGACACGGCTCATATTGTCAGGAGATTCCTCTCTCTGGAGCCCTGACCGCCGGTAGCTTGGACCCTGTTCCCGATACTGGTGGACTACTATTTTACTATATTTTTAAATGTTTTAATTTTTTATATTCTAATATTTAAAAATATAATTTATAAGTATTTAAAATGGAATAAAGGTAATAATAAGCCTACTGCTCGATAATTGTTTTTCTTGCATGCACAAATCAACAGTATTGCACCAAGCTCGAGCATTACTATCTCGAGACTCGGGATTAAATTCAGGGAAAGCTAGCTTGTTGACTTCTGAACTGGTTTTTTAAATCGCGTGAATCAATTCCATCATGTGGCGTTGCTGCATTTCGAATAACAATTTCAACGGTTATTTTCAATTCATAACAAATCAACACTCTGACCTGACTGTTCCTGCGCCGTTCCGTCGTATCCCAGTTCTGATGACGGATGTTCGAGCGGCTGAGACACCACGTATCAGGTACTTACTTAACAAAATAGAAATGGTCAACAAATTTAGTCTACTAGGCCTAAGCTACTCTGTTCTACTACTGTCCCCTAAACCTCGGGCCCTCTTCTTCGATTTTATCCTAAAATCGAACCCGATGCATTGATGATACTTAACTTTACATAGTGTGTGACTGCGCGCACGCACTACTTAAACAGGGTCAATAAAATTAGTTAGCGAAACTCCGCAGACGTGATGGATATCGATAACTAAACATGATAAAATAAAATAAAATAAAAATTGATGATTTTTGTGGGGTCTGTGGTATTCCATTATTTGGAACCACATCTTTTAGTTTATTTACGTATAAACACGTTACTCTTTCTTTATGTTATTATATTAAACAAACCACCTTTTGATATATTTTCCTATTGATATTCTATGACACTTATATTTAACTCACTTTTATATTCTGTAGCACTGTTTACCTCTGTAAAGCATACTCTTAATTATCTCTTGATTGTTTTATCATCCAAATCGATTTTATAGTATTTAATTTTCCCTTTTGTAAAAACTTTAGAATATTTATATTCTGACGTTTTCATCTTAAACTGTCATCTGTCGTAATTTACTTTTCTAAAACATAGACCTGTCTATCTTCTCTCATAAAGTGGGTGTACACACTGAACCTTCGCAATAAGCATAGATCTAAGATTTCTCCTCTGTAAGCCGTTTTTATTAGTGCTGGTCATATCTAAATTAAGAATTAACTTGAATATGTTTTAAAAACGTTTAAAATATGACACAGAACGACAAAAACGGTCTTCATATTTTTAGAGTCTGGTCTTGTCTGAGCCCTCGGAGAGTCGTATTTTTAACTTGAGACGGAGTCACTGTTTTTATGCCCTTTTTTTTTTTTTTTTTTTGGGTGGGAAATCATCAAATGACTCCTCCCGCTCTGGGCGGAGCGAGAGGGAGTGTCAGACTTTTACTGACTAAAACCCACCCGTGTTCCTTCCGTTGCCTGTGTGCCGGGGCCGCGATATCCCTTTCGGACCAACTCGCAACCCTGGCAGGCATTGGCCCTTACGGACCCCGTCAGTTGGTGCTGACATCTCTTTGAGGCGCGCGTGGAACACAACGCGCCGTCGACCCGGGCCTGGTCCTAATCGGACGGCGAGCTACCCATTGCCCACCGTCCGCAAGCCCGCGCCTACGGTGGCCGGAAGTCGGCTCGCGACTCCCGACGCCCGGGGCGTCTCCTGCGGCGACTAGGGGCGCGAGGGCGCGCATCTTGCATTTCCCTCGCGCGCTCCGCCTCCTCCTTCGCGAGCATTACTGCTTCGCAGAAGGAAGTGACGGCTTCCCATGCACTCTCGCTCCGGACCATGGCCTGAACCAGGGCCGGACGCGAGAGATCGCCGCTGCCGATCGCCTCCGTGAGGACACGGCGGTGCCCCGCCCAAGCCGGGCAGACCTCCACCGTATGCTCCACCGTGTCCTCCGGGCGATCCACACAATGGTAACACCCGGGCGTTTCCTCCCGCTTTATCCTGAACAGGAACCTCCCGAAACAACCGTGTCCGGTGAGGACCTGCGTCAGGCGGAAGGTGAGGACGCCGTGGCGCCTCTCTAGCCACTCCTCAAAGAGGGGCCTTACCGCCGCAATTGTGGCGTGCCCAACTGTTTTTATGCCCTTAAGTCTTATTTGTTGAACAGTTAGCTACTCGAATATTAGTCTCTTAAAACTAGCATAACTAGCGTGCGCGAGTGTCCTAATTTTATTGTGTAATTTAAACTATCGATACTGAGTGGATTATGTCAATAAACATTCTAATACTGTGTAATACTGTGTTTAATTCGCTCGGCCCTCCTGCCTAGCCCTGTAGGAGGTGCTCACTTCTAACGAACTCTTAACCACGCGGCGTAAAACGCCGCGAGCACACGCACACGAAGGCCTCCGACACTAGACGTCGTTACTCTCCGAGAGAGACCTCCGCCGTCACCTGTGACGCTAGCGCGGTCCTCCCGCTAGGTGAGGCGCCTCAAAGCGCCTCCATCTACAAAGTCTCACAACCTCTACTCCGTTCCACAGGCTGGAGTGTACCTCCAGGGGGGATAATCCTCAGCCCAGCCTCCTGCACGCTGCCTGCGGCCTGCCTGCCTGCCCACCTGTTCCACTCCCTGCCTGCCTGTTCCTGCCTAACCTGAGCCTGTCTTGTGCCTGTTCCTGCCTAACCCGAGCCTGTCCTGTGTCCTAAACTTAACTTTACTTTTACTAATTTTAACTTTTAATTTTAATACCTTTTTATTTTAATTTAATTTGTGACTCTCGTTTCCCTCCACGGAGGAAAACGTTTCGTTACAGTTTGGCGCCCAATCTCTTAGAAACTCACACCCTGCTCCACACTAACACCCTCTTCATACATCTCAACACTCTTACACTCTTAAACTTAGGCATAACGTCCTTACACTCTTTAACTTTGGCGCAAACGTTACAGTTTGGCGCCCTCACACCCTCTTATACACTAAACACCCTTCTAAACACATCGCAAGAATCTTACACTCTTTAACTTAGGCACAACGTTACAGTTTGACACGCAATACCTAGAACCACACACTCCCCTTAAACACACTCTAACACTCTTTCACATAGGCGTAAAAACGTTGCAGCTTAACACCTAACTTTAGAACTTAACATCCTATTATACTCTCTTATACACTCGTACTTTATATTTTCTTACTTTTACCGCACTATATTTTTAACGTGGGCTCGATTTTCAAAATTCAAAAAAAATACTTTATCTAGTATAAATTTTTCGGATATCCTTTGGCAATTATTTTTACCTTACTTACTTCTTAATATCTTATTATCTATTTTCTTTAAAAAACCTATGTCTCAGACGATACATTTTCTTTAATGTAAAACAACATAAACACATTTAATTTTAATAACCTTAAACAACGGACTACTTGTTCTAATAAAACTAACTTAATTCTTACAATTTTATCATGGCAAGACCAATTAAATTTAACCTTCTAAACAAACCTGAACTCGAATACGAAGTAACTATAAGGGGTGAGAAACCATTAGACTCATTGATTTATTTAAAAGATCAAATAACCAAACTTTGCGACATCCCTTCAGAGAGTATATTATCGTCTCCAATCCCTTTAAAAGATGACCTTGACCAAGCTGAGACAACACTCAACTATGTTGAAACTAAAATTTCTCAGATTGGAACTTCTTCTGACCAGAGCGGACTCAAAAGAATTGAAACTTTTATAAACCATTTACATTACAGACTAGAACGCTTGACTGTGACCTCCCCATTCATAGAGGCATGTTCTCATATTCGATCTCGGTTCCACATGGTAAATCTAAAATTTGAAAATTTTAGTAGCACTCAAGTAGAAATTCATGAACCACCTACTCTTCCTATCCCAATTTCTGAAACACCTTCACTAGTCCAAGCCGAAATTCCCTTTATACCTACCACTGACCAACCGCTCTTAAACCCTCATTCTTTGGCTAATACCCATCAACATCCTTTTATCATGTCTTTAGACCAAGATTCCCCAATCACTTATAACTTAGCTAGAGAACTAAAAACATTTTCATTCAACGGTACTACATGTCCTACATCCTTCCTACAAAAACTTGAAGAATTCAAACTATCACGTAATATTTCTGAACAAAAGCTCTGCAAACATGCTTTTGAGATCTTCTCTGGAGATGCACTTCACTGGTTCCGTTTTCAATATAATCGCAACCCCAACTTAACCTGGAAAAACATTCATGAATTATTAATCCAAGACTTTGGAACTCACGACTATGACTACAAATTACTCGAGGCTATAAAAAATAGAACTCAGGGTGCTACAGAAACCATAATTGTCTACATTTCAATCATGTTCGGCATGTTTGCCCGTCTATCTAAAAAACTTAACGAAACCGAACAACTTGAAATTTTGTTTCACAACGTAAGACCTTGCTACTCAGTCTTCATTGCTCTTAAAGATGTAAGATCAGTAGATGATTTGATATCAACCTGTCAGACATATGAACGTTTTTCTGAAAAAGACAGAGACTTTCACGAACCTCAATGGGGTGCAACAAATTCCTTTGCTAACGAATTTGCTTACAAACCCTCAACTTCGAAAATATCTCAAAACCTTAATACAATATTCACCGAAAAACCATCGAATTCTAAAAACAAGGATGATTTCTGTTTTCGGTGTCGTATTACGGGTCACACCTTAAGATCCTGTACTAAACCTAAATATCTGATTTGTTTTAAATGTGGCTTGAAAGGGGTAAAAATTACTAATTGCCCCAAATGTTCTCCATCTAACCTTCAAAAAAACTAACTTACGACTTGAATAACTCTCTTCAAAATAAAAAAGACTATTTTGACCCGGACGATTGGAAGAAATGGTTATTAACTATTAAAAATTTTATGCACTACTATAAAACAACTTCCGTGTTGTATGACGAAGAGAGAGATTACAACCGACCTTTCATTAAAGTATCAATTAATAACCTCAACTTCTCTGGACTATTAGACAGTGGTAGTTGCATAACCATACTGGGAAACAATTCTCACCAAGTCTTCCAAAAGCTAGGGTTTAAGTTATTCAAGTCATCTAATCAAATTATGGTCGCAAATAAACAGAAGTCAATGTCTTCTGGCTACTTTCATCTACCAATGAGATTCAATAACCAAACTCACATTATCAAGGCTTATGTCTTTCCTGAAATAATTCCTTCACTAATCCTTGGGTGGGATTTTTGGAAATTATTCAAATTATGTCCTAAAATACTCGCTCTTGAACTTAAACTTGATTCCAACGATCACGCAGTTTGTGCTGTGGACAATAAAGTTCAGTCGTTTGAACACTTTTCTCTAAACCAAAAAAATTTTGCACTTGACTTAATAGAACGTTTTAAGAAAATTTCTTTTGAGGACAGGGGTGTACTTGGGCGTACTAATTTAGTAAGCCACCGAATCGATACTGGCGATTCACTACCCATAAAACAACGTTGCTATCGTCTGTCCCCAATTAAACAAAAGGCTCTTGCCGATGAAGTCGACAAAATGTTAAAGTTAGACGTAATAGAGAAATGCGAAAGCCCTTGGTTATCTCCCGTACTCATAACTCCTAAAAATAATGGTGAATGGCGTTTCTGTGTTGATAGCAGAAAGCTCAACGCAGTCACCCGTAAAGACGCTTATAGTCTTCCTTTTGTATCTGAAATATTAGACAATCTTAAAAACGCTAAATACTTATCAAGCATAGATATTGCAAAAGCTTTCTGGGAAATACCTTTAAACCTTGATGACAGGGATAAAACAGCATTTTATGTCCCGGGCAGAGGGATGTATAGATTCAAGGTTATGCCTTTCGGTCTCACTAATGCACCTGCAACTCAGCAAAGATTGATGGATACCTTATTTACCCCAGAATTCGATAACAAAGTCTTCTGCTACTTGGATGACATCATCATAATTAGCGAAACTTTCGATGAACATATATCACTCCTTCTTAAAGTCTTACAAAAATTGTCTTACGCTGCCCTTACTATAAACTTTGAAAAAAGTCAATTTTTTCGCAAAGAACTCAAATACCTTGGTTCCATAGTTGACGAACAAGGCTTACGAGCAGACCCTAGTAAGATACAAGCTATACTAGAATACCCCACTCCATCTTCAAAGAAAGAAGTTAGGAAATTCCTAGGTACTTGTAGTTGGTTTCGTCGCTTTATACCAAATTTTAGCTCTATTGCTTCCCCCCTTAGTAAACTAACCTCCACGGGGAAAAACAGTCCAAAATTCCTATGGAATGATGATGCTGAATCTGCCTTCATTAAACTTAAAGAATGTCTAATCTCAACCCCAATTCTGGTCTGCCCTGATTATAATCTTCCCTTTTCAGTCCACTGTGACGCCTCAAATTTTGGTATCGGTGCCATGCTTACTCAAGATCAAGATAACAAAGAAGTTGTAATAGCTTACATGAGTAAATCCTTTAATAAACATGAACAAAACTATTCTACCACTGAACGCGAAACTTTGGCAGTTATTACAGCTCTTGAACATTGGCGTTGTTATCTTGATAATGGCAAACAGTTTACAGTTTACACTGACCATGCAGCTTTGAAATGGTTCCAAAATCTTACAAACCCGTCGGGGAAACTTGCAAGATGGACTTTACGATTATCTTGTTTTAACCTCATCCTGAAACATAAAAAGGGTAAAGACAATGTTGTCCCAGACCTACTCTCACGTAATAAAACTCCTGATATTGCCGTAATAGGCATGTCAGAACCTATCACCAGGAATATCGAGTCACAATTGGAACTTTATAACAGACTCCTTACCAATTGCAACGATAACCCAGACGACTATCCTAATTATAGAGTTCTCAATTCTAAATTATACCGCTACACTAACTCATCTGATTGCGTTAATGAGGATTTTATTTGGAAGGAAGTTCCCTCTCCATCTAGGAGACAGGACTTAATACAATCTTGCCATGGGGGCACAGATAACCCACACTTAGGAATTTTCAAAACCTATAAGAAATTATCCCTTGGCTACTACTGGTCTGGCATGTTCAAAGACGTATCAAAGTTTTGTTCAACATGCGACACGTGTCTTGCTTTCAAACATTCAAACCACTCACCTTATGGCCCTATGGGTAAACCTAAAATATGCTCAAGACCTTTTCAAACTATTTCATTAGATTTAATGGGTCCTCTCCCAATGACAAGACGGCGTAATCAATATATCCTTGTGGTTACTTGCTGTTTTACTAAATACTGTTTAATTTTCCCAATAAAACGCGCTACAACCTCTAATATAATATTACATGTGGAGAACTCAATATTCTTGTCACATGGCGTTCCCCAATGTATTATCATGGATAATGGTTCCCAATTCCAATCTAATGAATTCAAAACATTTCTTGAAAAATATAAGGTCCCATTTGTAGCTTACTCACCCAAATATTGCCCCCAAGTTAACCCCACAGAAAGATATAATAGAACAATCATCACTGCACTAGCACAACTAGTCGGGGAAGATCACAGATCATGGGATTCACATTTACAAAAAATCCAATACGCCATGAACAGTACAGTTAACGTCACTACAGGGTTTTCCCCATCTTTCCTTGTTTTTGGTCGCGAAACCATACCTTGTGGTTCACTCTATACCCAGTGTATTAATCTGGATGAATTAACGTTTCTTCCCAGAGACATTTACGCTACCAATATGGGATTACTGTCCGCCTTCTTTAATAAAGTACAGATTGCTTTACATATCGCTCATACACGTAACTCTACAAGCTACGATTTAAGACACTCATTCAAAGAATTTAACATAGGTGATACAGTTTGGCGTAGGAACTACACACAAAGTAACACTGGTACTTACTTCAGCGCTAAACTAGCACCTAGGTATATCAAATGCACTATTGTCGAGAAACTATCACCCCTCGTATTTATTTTACAGGACCCAAATGGTTCTAGAGGGAAATGGCATGAAAAGATTTTAAAACTTAATTTGTAATTTTATATTTATTTACTTTAAGTTAACTTTAAGAACTTCACACATACCTAACCTATTAGGCAAATCTTTCACCCTACTATTATGTTTATTT
The DNA here is from genome assembly GCA_916701695.1 of Agrochola macilenta. Lineage (NCBI taxonomy): Eukaryota > Metazoa > Arthropoda > Insecta > Lepidoptera > Noctuidae > Agrochola > Agrochola macilenta. The sequence continues at coordinate 16,764,417 of OU753572.1, read as the reverse complement.
CCTCTTTCGAGCGTTACATTACCCCCTAACGCCTAATTTAATAATAACTTGTAAATATCTTTTATTTTTTTCTAAACTTGGTTTTTCTTAAACCCAGTTTCTCTATAAACTCCTTACGAGTTTCTCTTTAAACTAGATTCCTCCTTAAACTAAGGTACCTTCTAAACTTAGGTTTCCCTTAAACCTAGATTCTTCTTAAACTTGGGTTTTCTTAAATCCTTTAATTGGGTTTCTTAAACTCCCAACTCTTGAGCGGTTTGGCAACTCATTTAAAAAAGCCTCCAATGCCTTGTAAATAGCTTCTTAACGGGTCTTCAAACAGGTGCGGGTTACGACACCTAATTAAAAAAAATAAGCCTTCGTAATTTTATCAAAATAATTCCTTGAGGAGTATGCGTCATAGAACGTGAACCATATCCCCTATGTGTGTTTGAGTGAGAGTGTTTGACGAAAGTATGAAAGATGTTGTGTGTTAGGCCAAGGATTTATTTAAACATTCAAAATTTTCAACGTATTGAAAATTTTTCTTGGGTCGTCGGGGAAATGTGGTATTCCATTATTTGGAACCACATCTTTTAGTTTATTTACGTATAAACACGTTACTCTTTCTTTATGTTATTATATTAAACAAACCACCTTTTGATATATTTTCCTATTGATATTCTATGACACTTATATTTAACTCACTTTTATATTCTGTAGCACTGTTTACCTCTGTAAAGCATACTCTTAATTATCTCTTGATTGTTTTATCATCCAAATCGATTTTATAGTATTTAATTTTCCCTTTTGTAAAAACTTTAGAATATTTATATTCTGACGTTTTCATCTTAAACTGTCATCTGTCGTAATTTACTTTTCTATAACATAGACAGAACACATCATAGATAAGTACACTCTATCTTCTCTCATAAAGTGGGTGTACCCACTGAACCTTCGCAATAAGCATAGATCTAAGATTTCTCCTCTGTAAGCCGTTTTTATTAGTGCTGGTCATATCTAAATTAAGAATTAACTTGAATATGTTTTAAAAACGTTTAAAATATGACACAGAACGACAAAAACGGTCTTCATATTTTTAGAGTCTGGTCTTGTCTGAGCCCTCGGAGAGTCGTATTTTTAACTTGAGACGGAGTCACTGTTTTTATGCCCTTAAGTCTTATTTGTTGAACAGTTAGCTACTCGAATATTAGTCTCTTAAAACTAGCATAACTAGCGTGCGCGAGTGTCCTAATTTTATTGTGTAATTTAAACTATCGATACTGAGTGGATTATGTCAATAAACATTCTAATACTGTGTAATACTGTGTTTAATTCGCTCGGCCCTCCTGCCTAGCCCTGTAGGAGGTGCTCACTTCTAACGAACTCTTAACCACGCGGCGTAAAACGCCGCGAGCACACGCACACGAAGGCCTCCGACACTAGACGTCGTTACTCTCCGAGAGAGACCTCCGCCGTCACCTGTGACGCTAGCGCGGTCCTCCCGCTAGGTGAGGCGCCTCAAAGCGCCTCCATCTACAAAGTCTCACAACCTCTACTCCGTTCCACAGGCTGGAGTGTACCTCCAGGGGGATAATCCTCAGCCCAGCCTCCTGCACGCTGCCTGCGGCCTGCCTGCCTGCCCACCTGTTCCACTCCCTGCCTGCCTGTTCCTGCCTAACCTGAGCCTGTCTTGTGCCTGTTCCTGCCTAACCCGAGCCTGTCCTGTGTCCTAAACTTAACTTTACTTTTACTAATTTTAACTTTTAATTTTAATACCTTTTTATTTTAATTTAATTTGTGGCTCTCGTTTCCCTCCACGGAGGAAAACGTTTCGTTACAGGTCATCCACCGCAGTTAGTGCAGTCACTTGAAATATCGGTTTTAAAAATCAGTTTTTTTTGTTGTTTATACTCCACAGACGTGATTGGTATCGGTAAACACGTTAAAATAAAAGAAAACAGGTACGTAGTGGGGTATTCCTACGGATCGATGGAGTACATACACCGGATGAAGTTATACGTCCACGCAGTTAATATAGGTATTAGAATAAATGTTAGGTACGATAAATACAGAAGACAAGCTGCGCCCCGCGGTTTGTCCCGCATAAGTCTTGATCTCGTAGGAATATCGAGATAAAAAGTATCCTATGTCCTAACCCAGCTTATGGTCTACCCATGAGAAAAATTTCATCCAAATCCGCTCAAACGTTCTAGCGTGAAAGCTTAACAAACAAAGAAATTCACTTTCGCATTTATAATATTTGTTAGGATTCATAGGTACTACGGTACGGTGTTCATAATCTATCTATCTATCTATATACAAGGTAAGTCGTACTGAATATTAAAGGATGTTATTATTCAGGTCATTTCTGATGAATTTGATTCTGAAATAAAATTTCCGAAACTTAACCGTTATGGAAATATTACATTTTAAAGATTATTTTTAAAAATCCTTTATTTTTGGCTTTTAGTCGTTTTTATTAATGGACATGTCCTCTAACTAGATACATAAAAAAAACGACTATAGGAGCTCTAATCCCAAAGAAAACGACTAAAAGCCATGGAGTAAAGGATTTAAAAAAATAATCTTTAAAATTTAATATCTCCATAACGGTTAAGTTTCGGACATTTTATTTCATAATCAAATTCATCAGAAATGACCTGAATAATAACATCCTTTACTATTCAGTACGACTTACCCTGTAACCCTGTATATAAAAATCAATTGCTGTTCGTTTGTCTCGCTAAAAAACTCGAGAACGGCTGGACCGATTTAGCTGATTTTGGTTTTAAAATGTTTGTCATAGTCCAGGGAAGGTTTAAACGGTAAGAAAATTAGGGTAGGTAGGGTGGTTGGGTAGGGTAGGTAGGGTAGGTAGGGGTAGGGTAGACAAAAAGGCTTGGGACTAATTAAGCTACTCCAATGTACCCCTAAGCAACAAACAATTATTTTAGACTATTTTAGACTACATGATACTATATGAGCATATAATTATTTGGATTATTTTATTTGACTGTAAGTCAATTTACTTTAATTTTGTTTTCATTTATTGTTGACATAATCTACTCTTTAAAATGTTTTTATTTTATGAGTTGTAATGCAATTTGTGGTAATGTAAATTATTTTAGCATAAGCACTATTATATAGAATCAAGTTTTTTCAACTGAACAGATAGCTGTGCTGCTGGGGAGTTTGTTGCGCCACTTCTTCTTCCCAGCTTAAGCACTAGGAAGTGGTGAAGGGTGGGCGTTTTTGGAGGAGTGTCTTATGTAATTTTGACGTTCGAAAAGTGCTGATTCTCAGCCTAGTTTGAATAAATGACATTTGTTTTTTATTTTTTTTTATTTAGGTAGGGTAGGTAGGGTAGGTAGGGTAGGTAGAGTAGGTAGAGTAGCCAGGGTACGCAGGGTAGGCAGGGTAGGTAGAGTAGGTAGGGTAGGTAGGATAGGTACGGTAGGTAGGGTAGGTAGGGTAGGTAGGGTAGGTAGGGTAGGTAGGGTAGCCAGGGTACGCAGGGTAGGCAGGGTAGGTAGAGTAGGTAGGGTAGGTAGGATAGGTACGGTAGGTAGGGTAGGTAGAGTAGGTAGGGTAGGTAGGGTAGGTAGGGTAGGTAGGGTAGGTAGGGTAGGTAGGGTAGGTAGGGTAGGTAGGGTAGGTAGGTAGGGTTTAGTACTACACGTGTAAAGTCGGAGCGGGTAAAGCTAGTATTAAATAATTATTACAATCGTTTATTTGGAACAAAAATAATTGCTATACCTAGGTGCACACGGCTACACATCAAGCTATACATTTCCAGTATAAATTGACATCTCATTGTACGGAAACCCTATGCAATGCGATATCAGCATAAACTGGAAATTAGATAAGCAGTCGCTCCATGTGATATACTGGTATTCAGCTGCATCCGGTTAGACTGGAAACCGATTTGCCTAGCCATATCCTAACTATGTTGGGGTCAAACAACTGTCTAACAACTGTCAAACAACTGTCAAAGATGTACAAATGACAGCATAACGTGCTTTCCGAGGCACGGAGGGGTCTTGGTGTGTAAAGATAGTCACCCAAAAGATGGTCACCCATCCACGGATCAACCGTGGCAAGCATAGCTTAACCTGATCGATCGACTAGTGCGGCTTTTATTACTTAGCCACAAGCCCCTCCGACACCGAACCGAAACCGACACCAACATATTTGGGAAAAGGCTAGGTAGATATTGATACGTTATTTTGAATGATTCGTTTTTAAAGGGTTTAGTGATATGGCCGTAACTTTTTTCTATTTCTTCCTACAAAAACATACATACGCGTCGAACATTATAACCTCCTCCTTTTTGGAAGTCGGTTAAAAGTGTAATGTATCACTGTTTATTTTCGTTATTAAATAAAATAAAATTGTGTTTTTCGTAAATCTCTGTTCCGGGTAACATCGAACTCAGAATCAAATAGGTTCAGCAATGTTAAGATCTATGCGCACGTTTTTGTATACTTACGCCGTCAAAACACGCCGTCAACGCGTGATCCATTTCATGGAACGTGCGTATAAAATATGCCGTATGACCCAAAATAAGAAGATGATTTGAACAGTGATGATAACATGACCTTTCCTTCACAGATATAGAGCGAGTTCAAGAGGATGAGGCTGATCCACTCCTCAATCCTAATAAGGGGGACAAACTCCGAATCTGGATATCGAGGCATCTGGGACTTAGCAGGGATCAGTACGTAACATAATTTATTTATATAAATAAACATGTAGCATTAAATTACTTTTTCATGAAATCAAGACATTTGAAACCAATTCTAACTTAGAGATAAATATTTATTAATGATTATAATTCTGTAAGTAAATAAATATACATTATGTTATAGTCGCGAATCATATTTTGATCAAGACGCAACCTGACACTGATCTGCACATTGCAAAAATCTTATTTTTTTTTTAATTTTGCGTCAAAATTTTCTTCAGATTTTTGCAATGTGTCTACCTTTGTGCATCCACCATAATGTCAAGCGACATCACGGTATGCTCAAACGGAGGTAACAGGATGAGCTGAACTCCTTCTTGCAATAAAAGGGTTTTTTTTTTTTTAGGCTGGGAAATTATCAAATAACTTCTCCCGCTCTGGGCGGAGCGAGAGGGTGTGTCAGACTTTTACTGACTAAAACCCACACGTGTTCCTTCCATTGCCTGTGTGCCGGGGCCGCGATATCCCTTTCGGACAAACCCGCAACCCCGGCAGGCATCGGTCCTTACGGACCCCATCAGTTGGTAGGGCTTAAACAGCTTTATAGAGAAGTGGAAAGAAAGTAGGGAGGGAGGCATTTGGCCTGCACATTACAATAATAATGGCTGGCTTTCAATAATAAAAATATTTCCTTTACAGTGCTTCCGAACGTCCACCGCTAACCACGTTGACGATGCCAGACCTACAGACTCCATCATCAGTAGGGTCCACAGTCAACTGCACCTCGATGCAGTCAGGAGTCATGATATGCATGCCCTGTATACGGAGAGAAAGGCGACTGCAGCGGCTGAACACGAAACTGCTGGAGGCTATTGATGCAGATGATCTTAAGGAGGTGAACAAGTGAGTGTTTTTTTATTGTACAATCGAACAAAGAGATTGGCATACATGCAAACATATGTTTCTTTCTGCTACCCGCTACGCCAATACTTATTCATTTTTATTTTTATTTTAGACTAGCTTCTGCCCGTGACTTCTTTCACGTGGAAGTCGTAACACACCATAATATACTACAATAACAGCCACATTTTTATAAAACTTCCCTGTATACTATGTCCCTTTTTAGTTTAGTATTCAACAGCCAAAATATACAGAGAGTCAGGACTGGTGAGGCGGGAGCAAGTGACGTACAGTTGTCCGTGGGAGAAACAGCTTTTCCTGAGGTCAACACCCGCAACCTTCAGAGTCTGACCCTGTGACTTGTTGATGATCATCGCAAAGCAATACTGATAGGGAACTGCACAAACTGGAAGACGTAACTGTGGCGAATTAGTAGTATATGCGGTATATACACAGTCTCGCCAACGCTACAACCTGTTAGAATTTTCGCCGATGACGTTTCTTTGCAAAGACACGACTTTGAGCCGGGTTCCATTACACAGCTTCGGTGGAGTTAAGATCCGAAAAATCATAATCGGTACACCGACCTTCAGCTGAATGATGGACGCCGGAGGTCCACTTGCCGTTAGCGAATTCTGAAATTCTACGGGGTAATGTGTGGCATCATCTTGCTCCACAACAGTGTTAACCGATGGAGGTGTATATCACTTCGCTCCCTTCAATTTGCAAGAGAATACTGTGGTTGATCGCTGCAGCTTCATCATTATTGGGCGTTAAAATGGCCCGTTCACGCACCCATGAATTCTCATGGTACAACCTACAGTATGCGACTGATATCCCCGTACACCAGACGAATCAGATTTTCTAAAGTGGGAACTACGCTACCAAGAGGCTCTGGTAGAGCCACTCTCCTCTGTTATAGTGCCTTCACCAACTTTAAGAAGAACATCAGATATTTTTTAAGTCAAGCCAAGCTCGCATGTTTATGGTCAAGCGCACTCTATGAACTCGCAACCATAGAGTCGACCTTTTCAACGAAGCATTCACCTCGTCAGCCCTAGTTCCAGGCATCACCACATTCATTTAATTCTTGCCAATAATCTCAAAATAATACCATAAGATTAAGTATTTTATGCATATATTTGTTTTTGTGAACTACCTGGCAATATGCATTTTAAAATAAATAGCACTAATAATATTGTTTTTTCATTAGGTCTATTGTATGACCTGTAAAAAAACATTTTATTCTTCTAGTCTTTAGCTCTAAAATGATCAGTACAGAAGCTAGAATTTTTTTTGACTGTAAAAGGCTTGTGACGTGTCGTAGCAATTTCCCATTGCTTGTGAAGTTTTCTTTTTTATTGAATGAATACGTTCTACGAACTTTTATACACATATTAGTATAACAAAATGTAAAAAAAAAGAATCACAAGAAATACCAGTAGTTGGGAATGGAACTTACAAAAACAGGTTTGAAAAGCAATAGTCCAACCGCTTACTTTTCGGCTGTTGTTGAAAGTTGGCTAAAATAGTCGTTCTTATAATATTTCATGATGGACTGATTAGCTCAATAAAAATATAGGGTGATGATAATCATTTACTTAAAAAAGTTAAATCGGTAACTATTTGCAATATCCTAACCTCGCGTCGCTACAGGTAGTGTTTTCCGGAAATCGCTACTAAACAGAACTGTGACGACACCACCCATCATGTCTTGGTTCCTGCGGAAGTCCTGCAGGGTTTTGTTTACAGCTACCACTGCTTTCCTATTTGCCATAATCAATCCATCCCACAAAGCGCATGAAATGAAATGAAAGCGCAACACCTCACAAACTAAAAACTAAAAAATCGATGGGAATTTTAAACATGGTGTGGGCTGTTTTGCCACCAGCAAGCAGTTTGGCAACGATTCTATAAGACGCTACCGCGATTCCAATTTTATTTTGCTTCCTGACCTCTATAAGGATGTCAGTGGTATTAAATGTTTTTCCAGTTCTACCAGGAGCATCCAAGAAAAACATTTTACCCTGACTGAGCCCAACACTTTGGAGAACGGTTTTAAAAAGGTCCCTTTACTCTGAGGTGAACATAGATACGTGGTTATCGTAGAAGATGGTACTCATGGCGCCTGGATCATAATTAGTTTCGGCGGCGTCACACCTGAATGGCAGCGGCCGGTAGCGGAAGGCAGCGGCCGGCAGTGGCTGCCAGCGGCCTCGCGTGACCTCCAGATCCCACGTGCCTAGTCTTCTCTTGACTAGTTTTGTTTCTACATTACATACACGCGGCCGCCCGCGGTGCCGTGAGCGGACTCGCGCCGCCGCTGGCAGCCGCAGGCAGAACCACCGACGAGATGCGCGTGGCACGCGGCCGCTCGCAGCACCGCGGGCGGCCTCGAGACCTTTCAAGTTTTTCAAGCGATACTGGTCTTTTAAGTATGTAGATAAAGTTTAAAATTATTTCATTTCACACTGAAAGTGCTCGCCGCGTTGCTGCCAGCCGCTGCCATTCCTGTGTGACCCGACGCTTATTATATACTTCGCATGTTTTTTTATGACTTGACAAAACATAGAGATAACTTTATTAAATGTAAGTTTAATAGCTGTAACGTATTACACACACAAACCTTCCCAAATAAATTCTCTAAATGATAGTGAAAACCGCATCAAAATCCTTTGTGTAGTTTAGAAGAACAACGCGATCACACAATCAGACACGAAAAGCAACTTTAATTTATAATATGTATAAAAGAGAATTTGCAACCGGAGTGCGTGTAAGAAACGGCCGCTTTGGCAGAATCATGATAAGATAATGTTATGAATCACACAAACTGTCACAAACTGAAAATTCGTAATATTATCTGCGTTCAATTCATATTACGCAATTCATTAAAAAAAAAACCGACTCTATCTATACTAGACTATATGATATCTTTCTCTCTCTAAAATAATTTTTCACTTGAATGAGATGGCAAAATGATTTCTGGCTTGGTGTATACGCTAGAGTCAGAGAGATGGAGAGAGAGTCGTTAGAGACAACTGACGATGTTGTTTGATATTACTATTTCGGTCGGAAATCTTTATCAGTTACACTTCAGAAGCAATAAAAACTGTTTATTACTTACCCAGCTATGTTGTACAGGTAGTAAAAGACACAAAACAATCACATAACTCACTAAAATACACTCAATAAATCCGGCGACGCTAAACTGTGTCGAGTGCGAACCACGCGTCGACTGGCGGGGCGAGGTTTGTTCGGTTTATAAAATCGTTCTTTGTAAGGGTTGCTAAAAGACTCCAATACCAATTTTTTTCCGACTAAAAAAAAAGGACGAGGTGCTCTATTCGTCGGAATCTTATTTTTTTGTGTAAGTTCCCCGATTACTCGAAGCCGGCTGGACCGATTTAGAAAATCCTTTTTTATTTGGCTGAGGAAGCTTGCGCGGTGGTCCCATATTATTTTGATTAGTTTCTGGGGTAGTTTTTGAGTTAGCTTCAATAATACATATTTTACCCACATACGTGGATAATTTTATAATAACTTCCTGGCACCGTTATTTATGGAAGGTTAGTGGTATTTAAATTTGTGTTGGGTTGGTACCACAAAAAACAAAAATACAAAACCAAAGACATCGTAAAGTTATTTTTCACTATGTAGTATTTTTATTTGGATACTAGCTTTACCCACCCCGACTCCGCACGGGTAGCACTAAACCCTACCTACCCTACCTACCCTACCCTACCTACCCTACCTACCCTACCCTACCTACCCTACCTACCCTACCTACCCTACCTACCCTACCTACCCTACCTACCCTACCTACCCTACCTACCCTACCTACCCTAGTTCTCACCGTTTCCCGTTCGAACCTTCCCTGGAGTATGAGAAACATTTCAAAACTAAAATTAGCTAAATCGGCCCAGCCGTTGTAGAGTTTTAGCGAGACAAACGAACAGCAATTGATTTTTATATATATAGATTTACTGACTACCAAAACGATGATCACGCATATCCCAATACTTTACCAGATCTCTGTCCATCCCAGGTTACTGAACGCCGGCGCCAGTCCCAACGCCACATGTCGCCTGAACCTCGTCTCTGCCTGCCACAGAGCTGCCCTGATCAGAGGGGACGCCCTGTGCCTGCTCATCAAGTTCGGAGCAGAGAAGCTGAGGATCGATATACTTGGCAGGACTCCGCTGCACTTGGTGGCTTGGGCGGGGAATGCAAGACAGGTTGCTGTGCTGTTGGACTTTCCTGAAGGTAATTTGAACCAATAGCATTAATAAAGGTATAGTCGACCGATCAATAGTAACAAATCCAGTATAGTATAAGCTGGCCTCTTCAGCTTGATTTACTATTACAGTGCTAGCATACCATATGAGTGTGCGCAGGAGCTCCACGACCTGATCCCACCATCGCCCTTTTATTATCGGACTGCCAGACGTACTGCAGGGTACCATCCGTTAAAATAAGTCACGCAGGGGGACGTCAATATGTCATTCTATAGGTAATTGCTGAAAACCAGCGCTGTTAAGGTTAGGTTCGTCCGAATTCACAGCATTTCGCTGAGCAATGACCTGTTCTTGCACAGATGCGACGCACAGCATAATGTTTCTTATTATTTGTTACAAAAGTAGTAACTCCTGCAATCAGCATTTTGTTTTGTCTTTCGAAGTAAAGTACTTAGTAGGAAAGTACTTTGCCTTCAAAGTAAAAAATGAACAGGCATCAGAAATTGGTTCAAGCAACGATAAAAGTTTGGACGATGCAAGTCATTTGTAGCTGATTTTAATACGAGTAAATGCCACAGGCGAGAAAATTGCCAAGTGTGTGATATATACTCTAAGCTAAGTGTAAATGGGGCTTTTTCCTATTGAAACTCCGTACTATGCATGGCCAGCTCAAGGTTAAAGCGTTACCAACGCCGACGCATGGTTGACTGTAGGAGCGGTTGTACACAGTTTCACCACAAATGAATACAGATGCTTCATTCACTCCGCAAAATCATTTAAATAACAAGCAAGTCTTGTTTCGACTCAATAAAGTGCAATTCAGGTCGCACAGCACTACGTAGTTACCTACAGTTATATTCACCTAAAAGTTGCCTCTCTTTTTATCGCGTAACTCTTTTCTTCTGATTACGTTACACTCACTGAATTGGCATAACAAGTCGAGCCATGTGCGTTACCCCAGCAAGAAAATCTCTTCTAGAATGAATTGAGTTTAACGAATACTTAGAGCATAATGTGCGCCAAATAAAAAAATTGTGCGTGCCGTCGTTTTGGAAACAAAACGGAAAAACGAATTCTGCTGGAGTATCGTTTTTCCAGCAAGGATTTTTTTTTTCGAATGACCGGAGAGAGAAATAAAGTACATGGGCGGATAGCTAATATTTGTGCATAACTGTGCGCTGAAAATGAAATTTGAGCGTCTTAAGGTTTTCGAGATATTTAATTTCCTGCTGGAGTAACGTTTTGCAGAATCTTGTTTCTCGTAAACCAATGATTGTGCGCCCGTAGAATAAACGTATTTCAGGAGTTTTTAATCTGTATTCATTTGTGGTAAAACCTCGAGAGTAATAACTAATATTACTCTAAGGGTAAAACTGTGGACAACCGAGCCTACAGTCAACCGTGTGTCGGCGTCGGTATTCGGGTTCTTCTGTGGTTTTACTCGCATTCTACCATCACTGTCTTCGTTGGTCATTGATAACTAAAACACAATTTTCTATAAATATAATTATAATTATTTATTACAATAATAACATAAATAAGCAAACATACATTTATAATATAAATTTTATAAACCAGTCATTTTGAAGAAGCCATTCCGAAAACATTGACAAAATATTCGAAAGTTCTTCCTCTTCTCTCCAAGACTGGTTCACTCTGGTTAATGCTATATCTTTTGTCTCCTCATAACCACAACAAGGTGGAACTCGTCGTCAGGCGCCACCACCGCTTCAGTCTTCTTGGAGACCAACCGTAAAACTTTTAGCTCGTCAGTCACATCCTGAAATAATGACAAAATGATTCCCGGTTAGACTGGAAGCCGACCCCAATACGTTGAGTATTCGAGTCCTTTCGCTCCTGGGATAAAGTGTTACTGGATTTTCCATCAGAACATTCTTACAAGCAGACTGAAAGACAAGAGCCAGCCACGGTTAGGAAGAAGGCCGAAAGCCTACCGAACAGTCTTACCAAGGTGTATCGTATTATCCAGTAACCGGGTTGTGGAGGTGAGATAGGCAGTCGCTCCATATAAAATATCTACTGATAAGCTGCATCTGGCAAGACTGGAAACCAACGTCTCAATTCAAGGTTGGATAAAGGGAATAAGGTCACCTACTATTAGAATGGGATTTTTATTCAGAAACTTTCAATAGGTATGGGAATAAAGTTTGCCTACTCTCTTGGGATATACACACGCGAGTCATGACTTATAATTTGTTCGATTTAAGGCTGTAATGTCGCAAACCTTGGTAGCAGATAATTATGCCTAAAAGGTCCTAGATTTAAACAAGGGTCAACAAAGGCTATGGTGGGTTAAATGTTTAAAAGTTTAACTCTAAGTTTACCTCTAACTCTTGAGCCCACTTGCCAGTTTACTCGGGTTAATTAAATATGTAGAGTTTGTAAACTGGGAGTTAAGTAATTACCAGAAGGCATGTTAAATTCCAGACTATACGAGTACCATGTCACGCATGGTCATGTGACCGCCCGTATTTTTCTGAATATTTATGAAAAAATATCGAAAATAACTTCAAAAGGGGGGCGGGTCCATCTTTAATATTTTTAATGTTATTCTAGCGGCATCTACATCGCTACATGCGAACTACGCATCAAAGACCTGACGTCACACAACATCCTGACGTCACAAATCCTGCATCGCGCAATTAGTGTTTACCGCGCGATAAACATATATAGAATCTCCCAACTTCAAACCTCTGGGCAGTTGCCCGCCAGACACGACACCCGTCTGGTTGGAGGATCCTCCCTTTTCTATGGGGGATGAGTGAACTTTACACCCTGTTCCTCATACCCCTAAATTATATTCAATTATTATATATAAAAAAAAAAAATTGAATAACATTAAAAATATTAAAGAGTTGCGTTTGCCATATCTCCGATGTCATTTGCTCGATTTGGATTCTGTATATAAAAAAAAAACATGTTTCTATACACAGATTAGCAATGTTAAATAATGTGGACGTGATAAATAACAAACGTTTATGTGTACATTACATAATCTGGACGATCCCTTACTTACAATTTCCTTGAGTGCATTAGATGCACTAGCCGAGAGGTTTCTCATGTGGTTCGAGTAGGTAGCAGCCGTCAAGCTGTCCAGGGTTGTGGTCTCGGGGAAACCTATAAGCAGAGTTAAATTATTCATTTTATTATGTAAAATGTTGGCTAGCAGGTTGGTTGGGTTAGTCAGCCTGGTGGAAATTGGTTGACATTGGCAACCGTTTAGACTAGAAGCTGACCCACACATTATGTAGTTCGGAAAAGACAAGGCAGATGTTGGTGACCTATCTATAGGTAGGATATGTAATACCTTTAACACCCTCAGCGCCAGTTTTTTTTTTTTGGTTCCGATATTATCAAATAACTACTCCCGCTCTGGGCGGAGCGGGAGGGCGATTCGGACTCTTAGTGACTAAAACCCACCCGTGTTCCTTCATTTTCCTTTTCGTTGCCAAGGGCCACGGTATTCTTAAATTTTTTGACAAATTTGTTCTTTTGTTCGGATGTGTTTTAAAATACATAATAATCGTATTTTTCTTTGACACCCTTCTTTTTCTCATTATTTTTATAGGATTTTCTGCCGTGTCACATTTATATAGACGTGGCCTGGGAAATAATTCACGTGCAGTCACAATTTTTTGTGGATTTCCGTTTTTTTATTATTATTTTGTCATTTCTAGTGCCATATATAGAGAGATATAATTAAAAATAATAAAATTTATAAGCGGGTTTATTGATTACTTGCATAGGGTAGACGAGAAATATCACCCAAAAATTCAAATGTGACAAAAATATACAAATGGCGTCGAGTTTGGTAAGTATACTATGCGATGCGATGCGATGCCAACTTTAGATATTTATTTGAATGAAATTAGAATATGCCCTCATACCTTCGCAGTTAACTATAATGGTTCCAACGACACTTCCATTTTCGTTGATACGTACCATCGACTTAGTGGCACCAGGGCCCTGCAAAGAAAAACAATACTTTTGTAAAAGGCGTACAGGCGAAAGTCATTTTAGCTTTGCGTCTAGGATGGCCACGCATCTACGATTTTTATGTCGTTAGCTCGTGGGCCGTTGGTTGTCTGGCATTTAATTAAAAAAAACTTTTTACAAAAAAAAACAACTGACTTCCGAAAAAAAAACACTACAAAGAGAAAAATAACTTTAATTTCGGAAGTCGGTGTCTTTGGTTTTGAATTTTCTTTTTTTGCCACGGTCAAAGTTTTTATTTTTCACTTTTTAGTTGTGGTGCCTACCCCACACAAATTCGATTACCAGTACCTGCTATGTAAATAACAGTCACAGGAAGTTATAATCATATCATCCACATAAACTAAGTGGGAAAAAATACGTATTATTGAAGCTTACTCAAAAATTATCCCAGCAAAGTTAATAAAATTGATATGAGACCAATCCGGGAGCATACCCTTTCAAACAAAAAAATAATTTTCAAAATCTGTCCACAATTCACGGAGAAATCGACGGACATACATAAAAAAATAAAAAAACATACATACGCGTCGAACATACAGGAAAAGTTTTTATCCACTGCGCAAATTTTGACCAATTAAACTTAAACGAGTTTTATTGAACATACTTTTTTTATTTTGATACGTCATAGTACAAAAAAAAAAAGTTATCGTTAACGAAAGATGTTTACTTTAAAAGTGGTTGCATGGCTACCCGGCGGCGAGCGGCGAAGCGGAACGCGCGAAAGTACCTACCTATCAGCTGTGCGCTCGCTCGATTCGCCGGCGTAGGTATTTACGTGGGTTACAATACTTACAATGTATTGATCGCTAATTTTATCAGATTCGAACTAGACTTTTTTATGTTTAGGCCGTGACCTGAAGTTATTTGAAGAGTAATTCCAATTTTTCCTTCATACTTTAATGGGCTTAGGAAAGTACCTACCTATCAGCTGTGCGCTCGCTCGATTCGCCGGCGTAGGTATTTACGTGGGTTACAATACTTACAATGTATTGATCGCTAATTTTATCAGATTCGAACTAGACTTTTTTATGTTTAGGCCGTGACCTCAAGTTATTTGAAGAGTAATTCCAATTTTTCCTTCATACTTTAATGGGCTTAGGACCATCAAAATACAGAAAATAAAGCATTATTATCAATTAAATTTACATTACTTAATACCTTATGCCGCTAAAATGGTCTTTTCCTTTCACGGGGTTAAGGATTCCATGGGCTCGCATTCGAGGTATGCTCTGTGAGCTGCTCGCAAACTTTCACCACTCAGTACATACAATCGCACCATCTCATAAAACTCGCGGTTAGTGAAGTCTGACATCGTGACCGGTAGGTCTGTACAAGTACGACACACGTGCAGCGCGGGAAAGCGATTAGACGCGACGTCACACGACAGCGCGTGCGATGAGCGAACTGTCGGTCACAGCGCCCGGCGCGCGGGCGTCGTCTTGCCGCCCGAGGAGGGAGGGGAGGTTCAACACCGCCGCTTGGGCCGGTCGCCGCGCCGCGCGCGCCCATTGATATTATTACGAATAGATTGTGTCCATATTTTGTTGATTTAAAGTAGGATAAAAAAATAAAAATAAATATTGATTAAATAATGGTAATGTTCTATTAATGATTTTGAACCACCAAAAAAAATTTGCGCACTGGTTAAAAACTTTTCCTGTATAACCCTTTTCCTGTATATATAGTCTGTTAAAAAAAGGCAGTCATAGGGACTGCCGATAGAAGTAGAAACTAAAACTGGTATTAGCGCCATCTAGCTTCTGTAGTCAGCACTACGGCGCGTGCTAATCGGTGACGCGAATCCATAAGTTTAACTCTACCAAAAATCGCACAACGTGCCTAAGTTTTCACTTCAGAAATATAAACTGGCGTGCGTGTAGTACCAAAATATGTATAAACGTAAACTAAGCAAAAGAAGTATAATAAGGGCCGAGTCACACCGGAATGGCAGCGGCCGCTGTTGCGGTGCGGTGTCTCAACGCATCGTGTGCACAGGCTCTTAGTGAGGTGTAGTGTGATTGTAAAAATGTGCGTGTGAGCGTGTATGCACAGAGCAGAGGTGTAGTTTTGGCATGATTCACTGTATTGTTCGCAGCGCTATGTCTTATCCATCGAGATATAAGTACTAACGTACGTCTTATCAGATTAGGTAGGTACTCAGTTTTGGAATCCCCAGTTTTTATAAAGTTATCAAAAGTAAAACGCACCATAAAATTGCTGGCAATCTCCATGGTTGCTGTGAAATTATAAATTATCGACCTTTCTTCCAATATTGATCGCTTCTTGAAAAATATAAGATCTTTAAAATTATCTCAAAACAATTGTCATCAAGTGAACGTTTGACAGAAAATGTTTCTTTTTCTAGAGTTTTTTAAAGAAACTAACTACTTTGAGGCCAGGATTATCCTTTGATTATTAAGGTTGAGATCGAATTGTTATTGTTATAAAATTATCAATACTCCATATAATATAACATTAGACAAATACACACATCAAAAGTGTCTAGGGAAGAAGTAAAAATTAAAAAGATAAAATAATAACCCTCAAATGCGGCGAATTGAGGGTTATTATTTTAACTTTTTTGGATCGTTATTGATTCTTTTTTGTGAATTTCATTATTTCAATAAAGAATTTTCTCCAAATGTTGATAAAAAATTTAAAATCAACTGTCAATCAGGATTTATATAAAAGTGTGTCTTCCTCTTTGAAAAAAATTGCATCGATATGGAGCGCCGATATCATTTGACACGAGAACAGATGATGAGAGCCGTCGGAATATCGCAAGCTGGTTCCAAGCAACGTACTGTGGCTGTTGCTCTTGGCACTACACAGAGCATCAAAAGCCGCCTCTAGACACGCTATCGTATCACGTGCCCGTGGCCGAGCGACATGGACGACGATCTCGCAACACCACTCGCAGACAGGACCGCGACATCCAAAATACTGCTCGACGGAATCGTATCATGACCGCCATGCTACGATACGAGGCTCCACAGCTCTTCAGGCTTGCTGATAAGCGACCAAACCATTCGAAATCGTTTACGTAAATTGGGTCTGCGTTCCCGAAGGCCACTGAGTGTTCCACCTATAGCACCCCGCAATCGTAGGGCCCGTTTACAATGGGCTCGCGAACACAGAAATTGGGAGGAAGAAGACTGGTGTTGTGTTTGCTTTTCCGATGAATTTCCTTTTGGTATGAGGCCGAATACAAGACGTACTCGAGTTTTGGAGGAATAGAATAGAATAGAATATTCTTTATTATGTACACCATAAAAAATACAGATAAAAATGTAGTCATTTTACATAGGGTGACACAATGGGCGGTCTTATCGCTAAAAGCGATCTTTTACAGACAACCTTGAGACCTTGAGACAGAGGACCTCTGGACGTCAAGAACGTTTGAAATTTTGGCAGGAAGTTCATTCATATGGAGGAGCAACAATAATGGTATGGGCCGGTATTTGGATCGGTGGAAGAACCGACCTCATTTGGATCGGGGGCAACCTCAATGCTAAGATTTATGCGAAAAGGATTGTTTCAGATGTGATCATCCCTTTACGAAGCCGATTGGGTGATTCGTTTCGACTAAAATGCACAACAATGTACGTCCACACACAGCTACAGTCGTCACACGCCATCTTGCCGATGCTCGCATCAACGTTCTGCCGTGGGCTGCTCAATCGCCAGACCTCAACCCAATTGAGCACGCATGGGATATGCTCCAAAGAAGAGCTCTGCCGAGTATGGATACCTTGCATACCCCACAACAACTTTTTGACTTGTTAGAAAGAACGTGGGCGGCCATTCCTCAAAGTGATTTTGAGGAACTGATTTAAGCATGCCAAATCACTGTGATTGTGTGATTCGTGTCAAT
This sequence comes from Agrochola macilenta, assembly GCA_916701695.1. Classification (NCBI taxonomy): domain Eukaryota; kingdom Metazoa; phylum Arthropoda; class Insecta; order Lepidoptera; family Noctuidae; genus Agrochola; species Agrochola macilenta. The sequence goes on along the minus strand of OU753572.1, from coordinate 16,746,725 downwards.
GGTGGAAACACAGTATTTTTATTTTTTATCTTTACAATAATAATTTTAAAAATCCTCATTTTTGCCATTTAATTGACGACATTTAATTAGGTTAATTTCCCACAATTTGCAAAAATTTTAATTTTTCTTAATTTTTACAAAATATAGGGATAAGTTGTTTACTTCAACTAAACTAAAAAACTAATAGGAATTAAAGTAAGAAGCCAGTCTGGAAGACTAAATTTGGTAAATATGAATTCCATAATTTTTTATAGTTAAAAATGTACTAGATCACTAGACACTTTAGATGTGTGTAACCCTCTGGTTATGTTGATATAAATGTATACTATACTCCGTTAGGTTGCCTGTCCATTGAAGCGGAGCGAGGCCGTGGAGAGGAGCAGAGTTGCGAACAGTGTCTGTCCATTGATGCGGAGCGGAGTTACGGACTGTGCGGAGCGAGGTAGCGGAGCGGTGTTGCGGACTGTGCGGAGCTAGACCAAGTTCACGCGACGAGTAATAATTCCCCACTCCGGTTCCCCGCTCCACTTCTCCGCATCGTTTCCCCGCTCGGCTTCCCGATTTTGTATGATTTTTTAAACTAGTTCGTAAATCCCTGTCCACTGAAGCGGTGTGGAGGTTTTATGCAATTTCATTGGTTAATATTAGCACACCGCCGCTCCGCTCCTCTCCTCTCCGCTCCAGTGGATAGGCAGCCTTATTATTACTTATTGCACGATAAATACAAAGCAATGTAATTTATTTACCATTTACAAAAAAAATATCTCTAAAGTTCAACAATAATATATTACACAATTCGTTAATAAAAATTAAATAATTAGCTGTTATTAGTAAATTTTTCTTTGTTTTTCTTTTCTGTATTAATAAAAACTGACGTTCTTAGTAATTGATTACAATCTAGCCTAATACTAATAAGTAATTTGATTCTAACTTAATATTTTACGAGTAAATTATCTTATAACTAAGAATATTGTCAATTTGCACTTTTACACAAGGTCAATTTCGTGGCACTTTCTTAGGTTTTATATATATATATATATATATATATATTATCTATCTATATATCTATATATATAAAATGCTTTGTTCCGAATGACTGACTGACGGATCAACGCACAGCCTAAGCCGCTGATCGTAGAGACCTGAAACTTGGAGGGTGAGTTCTTTGTATGACGTAGGCATCCGATAAGAAAGGATTTTTCTAAATTCTACCCCTAAGGGGGTGAAAAAGGGGGGCAAAGTTTGTATGGGACAACGTGATTCCATGGTCCAATCTACTTCAAATTTTGCATAAACATTTTTTAACAGAATTAATGGAAGACCTGTTTCGTTTTTTGTTGAAATTTATCCCCTAACGGGGTTAAATAGGGGTAGAAAGTTATTTTGGGAGTGATTTGCTTCGAAGTTGATATCAATACTCCTTAGTGCTTTTGATTTAAATTACATTTTATTTTGACACAGTCATGTTTAAAAAGTAAATCCGATTGTATTCCAAAAAGGTTGAACTCACATAAAGGCTTGGTGCTTGCAATGCAAATACTCTTTAAAATTGGAATGTCTCGAAAGTCACCGTACTATACAATATTAGTACCACATTTGAAGGTTTCTAAGCTTTACAGAGGTCTGTATTTATTCCTAGGATTCCCCTAACACCATAAAATTACCCCTACGAATTCAGTTTCCCATAGTATGCTTCACAATGACTATAAACAAAGCTCAAACTCTTAAGGTAGCGGGAGTAGACTTGAGGGAAAGCTGCTTTTCCCACGTCCAGTTGTATGTGGCATGCTCCAGAGTAAGCACACAGAGTAGCCTGGTGATTCTAGCACCCGAAGGAAAAACAAAAATATTGTTTACAAAGACATACGATAGGTGTAGTAGTTCGATTTCGTTGTAAATGATAAATGATAAATGATTTTATTTCTGTAAGTGGGTTTGGACAAAACACTTTTACACGTCAATCATATTTTTTGAACTAGATGAGGTCGGCGTTTCCTATCTGACTACTCCGAGAAGAAAGGCTGAAACAAACTCAGAGGTCACAGTCTCTTTTAAAGTCCAGACATAATCTTGGTCAGATCATGTGAAGATCATGTAGATTGGTGTCTGAGATGGTGTTTTGAGGAAAGAACCACACAGATTGAGAGGACCTGTCCAGTCAGTGCACGCATTTGTCAGTGACCGTGCAGCTCAACTCAGGGTTTAAGGAGCTCAACGATTCGATGAACAATACCAAAGAAAGGACGTTTGGGTAGCCCGCATAAATTACTCAAGCTGCCAGACCGTGATAAAAACTAAATAATAAAATAAAAAGGAATGACCCACATAGTCTTCACATTCACAATTATTAAAACAATATAATACTTTAAAAAGTAAATATTCATGTCATTGTATATATAAAATTCATTAATGTCAATGTGTATATAAATCCCAGAAATAGTCTTGTAAAAAGATAACTTTCACCATCAAAGCCCGAGCTTCGTTTTCATAAAATATAACAAAATTTTATTTTATTTTCATGTTTATCTAACCTTTAAATCCCTATACTATAACAATGATTGTTATATTTTATAAGTATTCAAACATTTTAACAAAATAATTTATATGTTATAACAAAATTAATAACGTAAAAAAACAATAAAAAATTCTATTAGAACCATTTTCGACTTTTACACGGACGAAGTCGCTGGCAAAAGCTAGTTTATATAAAAATTGCTTTCTGCACTTACAGTAAACACCAAAGCGCGCAGCAAGCAACAAACAACATTTAAGTAAAAAACTTCATGCAAACATACATAAATATGTCAACATCGGGCTCCTGAGCAATCAGGGCGTTCAGCTGATTGATCGCCTCGGTTATGGGAGCATACCGAGCAGTATGGGTACGCACTGGCGGAGCCGCGAACAGGCACCGCGAGGCACAGGCGACAATGAACAGCGAGCTAGAGTAGTCGCGTCATCAATCTTATTATTGAGCAATACGAGTAAGTAGTAGTGCATTAAAACGGGTCACAACGGGTTAACGGAGACCGTGACCTGGGTTTAGAACATATGATAGTTTTTATCCCAATAGTAGGTACGTTCTGTGGGTTAATTTTCGACATCCACGCGGGCGAGGGCTAATTCTTGATTTATAAGTTTTGTCTTTCATCTTCCAGATATCCAAGAGAGGGTAGGAACAGATAGCATGTCCTCAGAAACAGAGGAGGACGTGAGGAATCTGTGTCCCCTCATCAAGGAGATGACGAACGTGCGCTGTGACCTGGGGGAGGTGAACATGTCGCTGCCGAAACCCTGGATGGACAATATTGACCATAACTGTCGGGATATTCGAGGGAGTGTGAGTAAAACTATTGATTTTAGAAGGGTTTACCTAATCTGAAACCAGTTATTATTTAAATATCTTATCAACTGTGTGCTAATTAAGACAAATAATGTTTTAACGATTTCTGGAGGGGCCTGCGGATGGTGAAATCGGGGCTGTGTCGTCGCTCAAGCAGTCAGTCTCTAAAAGGTGGCAGGCACTATTATATATGCGCACACACGCAGATGTATGCCAGTTACTTTGAGTGGTTAGCTTGAGTGTTCTGTATTGAGCGCACGCAACGCGTCGTACGTCCACCCAGTAATACAACTCGCCCATCAAGGAGCGCTGTCCAAAATTAGATGCATAAAACAAAAGGTATTTTAATAAAACACGTATACGGGATAAATAATAATAATAATAAAAGATCAATAATTAAATGGTCTTTAAAATGATGAAATTTCAGAAAAATACCGTTTATAGTTTTTGCGTGATTCTCAGTTTTTATCCGCGTTAGACATAACTTTACAAATTAATTTCACTATGTAATATAAACATAATCTAAAATATTCCTATATTAAGTTATTAAGAATATGCTCTTATTTAACATATATTTTCTCATCATTAACACTACTCGTTTAGACGTGATCTTCAGTATGAAATCATTAAAAGTCGGTTATCGTGGAAAGACGCGCGGCCGTGGAACTGGCCACACTTGGTGATGGGGCCCGTTAGGCATAGTCGGTTGATACCAGTCGGGGGTGCGGCGAATGTACAAGTATCTCCAGGACCCCCAACTCATGGCACTAGAAGGAACAGTGTGGTTTTAATCACAACAGAAGGGGTCCGCTAGGACCGATGCCTGCCGAGATCGCGGGTAAGTCCCAAAGGCATATCGTGGCCCCTGGCAACGTACAGGCAACTGAAGGAACACGGATAGGTTTTAGTCAGTAAGAGTCTGACACGCCCTCCCGCTCCACCCAGAGCGGGAGAAGTTATTTGATAATTTCCTACCCTAAAAAAAAATACACATGACATGTCTGATGAATGGCGCGGGAGTGTGCCTCTTAATGAAACCACGGATATTAAGGAATACCCGGATCTTCAGATGAAGATTGTGTTAGTTCTGTATTGATTTGAATGAGAGAGAAATTTATGTGGACGAATGGAAGCGTGTTTAGGTTGTCATTAATTCGTTTATTTTTTATTTTTGTAAAACTATGCCGTTAACGGAAATAAGAAAAAAAAGGAAATAGCAGACAGATTCAATTAATAATTAATGAAATTTTAATAAGCAATTCCAAATAAAATAGAATTGAAAAATGCGTGCTTGTGTCAGTAACCAAACTTAGAATACATAAGACACTTATGATTTTTTTAATGATAGTGATCGGCGAACATGTTACACGTATAATTTTAGGATTAAAATTCTAAAATTAATTACGTTATCACACAAATTAGGAAACCATTTAAAATTATAAACCTTACATTTTTACCCAGATGCCGCTCTTCCAACCCGGCTGGACGACTCTCCATGTTGCCAGCTCGTGCGCTCGGAAGCACTGCACCCGTCTGCTGCTAGCAGCTGGAGCCGACCCTAACATCACAGACGAGGAGGGACGGACACCGCTTGATGTGGCCGGCTATGCGTACTACTATGAACAAGATGTCAATGATAAGCAGTAAGTATTTTAGTTCTGTTATGGTCTTATAGACCATACTTACTTACGACTTTCTTGTTCCCCCGACCCACCCCGTCGCATCGCATCGCCCACTGTCTTTTATTTCTTTCTTTTCTACGTTAATAACGCTATACGTGCAAGGCAATCAGTCGTGTTCTAAAAAAAAATTGTATTTGCCATCAGTCACCTAGAAAGGACTCTCAAACCAAGGACTACACTCTAACTTATATTCCCCAAGGTCTATTCAAATGGCAACCTTCTGAGGAAACCTCCTCCACCCATCCTACCTCCATTAAAGCTGAGGCCACACTGTCTGTCGGCACGAACCATCACGATATGACACGATACAATAACGCAAATGGTAACCAACCACAATAAAAACAACTAAAATAAAAAATAAATAAATCACGATATGACACGATACAATAACCCAAATGGTAACCAACCAATATCTATCATAGCCAACTATTGAGCAGCGTCCCAGTTAAGTCACCGCTCCCAAGCAGTCCAAGGCTAATAAACTTCGCTTCACTTTGTATGGAAATGTAGGCGGGTTCTTCCACTGTCACCGACGCACGAAACTAATTAATCGTGGCAAATCTCTCCGTGCACATCCTGCGTGGCAATGAACGATCGACTGAGGCGAATCCCACGCGGAATGTGGGATGAAATTCGCTCGCGATGAATGTGTTCACTAATGTGTAAGGGTCTACCTTACACATTAGTTGACACAGGAGTTGTTCAAACCGGCGCGAATAATCGCCGACATTATGCAGTTACGTCCCGCATACCGCGTGGGATTCAGTGTGGCCAGAGCCTTATCGCAGGGGTATATGAAAGAATTACAAAGTCGGTAATGTGACCATTAGCACGATAACTCTGTAGCCAGCAAAACAGTTGAAGTTCCGGAACCCATTGATTCGTGTAGACGGACGTAAGTGTGGCCCTAGCATTGGAACATCCAGTTCAGTGTTAAACGTAGTGTAAAATCTCGTATGAACACAGAACATTCTAATTATACTAAGATATTCTTCAAGGAAAGATGAATGGTGCTCTAGGGAAATCGAGGTTATAAGAATGTTTTATTGTAATTTGGGATAAGGAATAAAAAATAAAATTGGGAAAATTTTTCTTCGGTGAAAGTAAGTAGTAATCTTTGTTTGGTGAAAGTAAATTCCCGCGTGTGAAAACCTAAATGTCCCCAAAACGGTAATTGATTTTAGGTAGAGGAAAATGTTGGAATAATTTGGATACTGGAAATGTTATTAGGTAATGATGTTTTCATGAGAACATTTTTTTTTCTATTAGGTAAAGAAAGAAAGAAAGAAAGGAAAGAAAAATAAGTTTATTTGTCACAGAAACACGTGCATAAAAAATTAAAATAAACTCGAGTAGATAACAATACAATAACGAGAACAAAACAGAAATAGTCGGCAACTGCTGGCACGTCATGACTGTGACAAGAAGGCTTCCACTCAGCATGATGCTGTGCTATGGAGATCCACAGCACAGCGCTGATTTTCAGTGGTCACCCGAAAAAAACGTACGGAAACCAAGTCAGGTTAATTATATATAAATATAAAATAAAATAAATAGTACTTATAATTATAATATTTATAATGCACCCAACAGTATGAATAAAATGATTATATAACATATAAATAATTATCTGCAGGCATCACCGTGCGCGTGCATAAAACATGTGGGTACATGTTTTATGCACCCACCTAAAACACCAGGTAGTAATGGTTTGTAATAAATGTATCAGACGCGTTAGAGCAAAATCCTAAACCAAATATTTTTGGAAACCTTACTTGAAAGTATATAATTATTTGCTACGAGATTAGTTAATTTAAAGCTCTAGACAAGCTGCAAATACCGCGTGGTATGTGGGACAAAATTCGTTCACGGTGACTGTGTCAACTAACTCGTGTGTAAGTGTTCAAACAGGCGCGTCAGTGGCACGACTTCCTAGTTACTAATTATTAAAACATAAGACACGTGCAGTCGCGTCTCGCCGTCCCGCGTCTCGCACGGGTGTTGTCTCAGTTTGACCAGAGCTTGAGTACTTTCAATCATAAGAGCCAATGAAGACTCTCTCTCCATTAAGGCGAAAGCGCCAGGGTAGTGTAGGTAATTTAAATTTTCTAACGTTTTTGCAATTTGCAGGTCAGTATTAGTTCGTATAATTATGATTCGATACCGTAACAAATTGCAAAAACCTAAAAATTATTGAACTTCGCGGGCTACATTAGCGCATGGTCCCCCTTAAATTACTGAAATAATACTCCCACCAAAACAAATAACCTCCATTTCCAGCCTAGTAGAAGTTATCAAAATGCTGCTGACAGCTGGTGGAAACTTCAACACGATGAAGTGCAATAACCTCAACAACATGGATACCCCCCTCCATACAGCGGTGGAGATCGAAAGTCTGGAGGCTATAAAAGAGCTGCTGGATGCAGGAGCAGTTGTGAATTGCCTGAACAGAGCGGGGCAGACGCCGCTGCATGTGTGTGTGAAGAAAAACCTGGAAGAACATTTGCAGGTGGGACTTGGAGATACAAAGTTGATTTAAGTGAGCGTTGAAACCATGTAAAAAAATCTGTTTTTAAATCCATTATTTGGTTGTAATTCTTCTGATGATATACAGAGTACACACACTATGAATCAATAGTTGGAGAGACAGACCTAAAGTTTTTTTAAGTCGTTCCAAAAGGTTGTCTCTAAGGCATTGGGATTTATCATTTTTATAAACTAAATTAATTAATTAATTTTGTTTCAATCATTTGCAGAAAAATTAAATTGTTTATTTATTAATAAGAATCTCTAATACGGCCGAGTCTTTTCTATAAGTACTTACTTTGTACCTATTTTAGCCGAACTTGATGGATCGAACTTGAAGTACTCGTAATTGGTACAAAACATTTATTTGACGTTCAACTTAATGAGTAAAAGAATTCCAATAAGAAACTTCAAAGTAAAATTCATGAAACGATTTAATAAAAGAATAAAAGTTATTTAAATCAACCTTGTTATTTCTGCGCAGCTTTTGGCAAACTACGACTACATGAACGCGAACCCACTGCTAGCCATAGATGTGAAGGACAAGGAAGGCCATTCAGTTCTACGGGCTGCTGTCAAAGCTGATTGGGTTCTAGGCGTCTGCATCGCTTTACAAGCTAGAGCTGATGTTACTTCTAAGGTATTTTTTTTTTTTTTGCCGAAAATATCATTCATCATTGCACTGAAAACTTCGTCTCTTATATTTTTCAGTAACAAATATCTTTAGGCAATCTGTCCTTACCTAATTACACTGTTATTTGAAAATATTGTAAAAGCCAATTCAAACTCAAACTCAAAGCATTTATTTCAAATAAACCAATTATAGGCACTTTTAAATTGTCAAGGTCAATTAGTTTTTAAATAATTACCGTGGAGTTTCTTGCCGGTTCTTCTCCATAGGAAACGACCCATTGGAACCATGCACCTAGCTTCTGACGTTTCATAAGTGCTCAGGTGTATGTGAAATAAAATATGTTGATTTTAGTTTTTTTTTTAATACCTTTCTCGTGTAATTTTTTACTAATAATATTGCTTTGCAGGCTAATGACGGAGAAACTCCTATCCACTCTGCAGCCGCATTAGGAAACTTGGACGTCCTCAATGTGATCCTCAGTATCGTCAAACAAAAAGGTGCATTAGACTATCAAAATAAAGAAGGAGAAACTGCTCTATTCAAAGCCATTATACACGGTCACGTAAACTGTGTGGAGCAAATCCTCTCTAAAGGACCGAATTTGAAAAAAACTCTCCCAGGAAAAGTAAATATATTTCACGTAGCAGCTGACTATGGACATCTTGAAGTTTTAAGAGTACTTCTAGAATTTAATGAAGAAGTAACTGACGCTTTAATTAACACTCTAACAGCGGAAAATAGAAAAGGTTTCGGTCCAGTACATTTTGCAGTCTACAACAACCACCCGGCCTGCGTAAAATTACTGTTATCAAAAAAGGCAAATATTAGACTAAAAACAACTGACGAACCGCACGCTTGTTCAACTCCATTGCATCTAGCTGCCGTCAAGAATACCGTAGATATAGCAAAAATTATCCTCAATCTCGACAAAACAACAGTAAATGAATTTAATAGTATGGGGTGGTTCCCACTACACCTAGCAAGCCATCATAGTAGTAGAGATGTTATAACACTGTTGCTACGTATGTAAAGGAGCAGATCTTTCAGGATACACAGATGACCCAAAATTCAGAAGAACAGCTATCGATATGATTATCAACAATCTATCGAAACCTACAAAGTTTATGGAAGATGTTTTTGATTCTTACATATCAAGTAATGGTAAAGATTTACAGGATCACCACTGTGAAGTAACTGTAGATTATGGAATCTTGATGCCAACAGTTTGTGAGATGGAACAAATGAAAGTCATTGAAGCACTTGTGAAGACTGGAAACAGATATGGACAGAGAAAATTACTCGTCCATCCGTTAGTAGAGAGTTTTTTGTTCTTAAAATGGAAGGCACTGTTACCATTTTTCTACACCATCATAGGTTTATATGCAGTTTACCTGTCATCATTAACAATCTTCATTATGTCAGTATTCTTTTTTAGAGATACGAGAAAAACCACGCCTGAATGGTTACATCCTGAAATCTGGGGATATGTAGTTTATGCCACGATAACGTTGATACTTTTGCAGGTGAGTAATTAATTCATATTCTACGTAACACTAATTCATCATCTATTAACTTTACATAAGAAGTAATTTCAAGATTATTGTGGGCAATAATTGAACTGGTACCGTCAAATGCCCTAACTTGGCCTGGCGTCCTATGTTTGCCTATAATGAAAAATATGTAATATCTTTTTCATTTTACTTGTATGGCAATTGATAATTAAAGCTCTCTATGAAAACTCAAAGTTTCGATTGCTATACAAGTAAAATGAAAAAGATATTACAGCTTTTTCATTACAGGCAAACATAGGACGCCAGGTGAAGTTAGGGCAGTTGACCGGTAGATACTAAGTACCGAATTTAGTCATTTTTGCCGATGGGACATCTAGGAAAATATCAATCAGCCAAGCCTTTTCCCAACTATGTTGGGGTCGGCTAGTATAAACTTTCAAACCCAAAGTCTTATTACGGGCTAGAAAACGAGATGAATAAAAACAACCTTTAAGCATTATTATTAAAGAAATATGTCTCTTTTCTTCATCATTATCATCTAGTCTCAAACTCAAACTCAAAGCATTTATTTCAAATAAACCAATTACAGGCACTTTTGAATTGTCAAGAGGTCCGTCAGTCAGAAAGATGAAGCTAGATGCCCATTCCAAAGCGTAGTAGGTACCTATGGAGAAGAACGGGCAAGAAACTCCACGGACACTCTTTTAAATCATAATATGGTTACAAAAAAATGGTTACATCATTCATGTTGAAGTTATACATGTGAGAACGATGCAAAACGTTCAAAGCGTCCGAAACAAAAATAAAAATTCAAAAATTAAATTAAAATAAAATAAGCCGTGGTAGCTAAGAGATGACCAGTCCCTACTGACGGCGCCCGTTCACGAACATGACGCATGGATTAGCACCATTCAGCTCAACCATTTTGAAGGGAGCTAAATGATCCAACACACGCACCACTGTCAGCGAGACATTAGAGTGAGCATGACATACTGTCAGCCGCCAAGGCACATTCAAGTCAATGAAAGACATATCCAGTACCTAAATGGTAGCTTTATAGTCGGTACATAGTACTCAACATGTGCTGTGCAATTATACAATGTTATGAGATTGAATTTATACAATGCAAAGATAAGTTTCAATAAATAATTATTTACTATTTTAGTATTTTAATTTTAAATTTTAATAATAGGGTATCTAATCCTAGTTTTTTATAAAATTTATTAAATCACAAATAAATACATAAAATTTTATTAAATTAAAATTTCACCTAATAATTTAAAATAATCTTCAGCAGCTCCAACAGTATTTTCAAATGCTAATCTATTAGTTTATGCGCCCTTGTGGAGCAACACCAGCATTGAGCCAAGCATTTTTATCAGCGATATAATCTCCCAACTTATAATATGCTTGGCTGCATAGTGTGCGTTTAATATAAGATTTAAATTTCGTTTCATTCAGTTGAAGTATGTTGGGAGGTATTTTATTGTAACATTTTAAACAGTACCCCATGAAAGATGAGTCCACTTTAGCCAGCCTGAAACCTGGTTGAACTAATTGGTCCCTATTCCTAGTGATGTAATTGTGTCTTGTACCTCTTTTACTAAAAAGATGTAGATTTTTCCTTACGTACATAATGTTTTCATAGATGTATTGACAAGGTACCGTCATGATGTTAATATCTTTAAACAGTTCCCTTAGAGAGTCGCGCCTGCGGAGGCCATATATGGCTCTAATAACTCTTTTCTGCAGAATAAAAATAAACTCGATGTCTGCAGCAGCAGCCCGTCTCCATAGCAGAATACCGTACGACATAATACTATGAAAGTAACTAAAATAGACTAGCCTCGCGGTACCCACGTCAGTAAATTGACGGATTTTTCTTACAGCATCTGCTGCTGAACTTAACCGTCCTGAAAGAGATGTTAAATGAGGACCCCATTGAAGCCTTGAGTCGAGCGTGATCCCTAGGAAAAATGTTATATCGACGAATTCTAGTTTCTCTTGATTCAATACTATCTCACAACTACTACTTTTTACATTTGGTAAAGAAAATCGTATGCACTTCGTTTTTTTCCCATTTAACACTAAATTATTAGCAGTGAACCAATTTTCGACCTGCTGTAGGGCGTTATTTACGTCGTCAAGATTTGATGCACGTCTATTAATTTAAAAAATTAAGGAAGTATCGTCAGCAAATAACACCATTTGTGGTTGAGTTTTTAACAAATGGGGTAGATCATTAATATAAACTAAAAAGAGGAAAGGACCCAATATTGATCCTTGTGGTACACCCATTTTTTACTTTTAAATCGATTGAATTGACACCATTTATTTGAGCTTGCTGTTGTCTATCATTTAAATAAGATTTTACTAAACTGAGCGCAAGTTTTCCAAGTCCGTAATGCTCAAGTTTCAAGATTAAGGTTTCGTGGTCGACGCAGTCAAATGCCTTCGAGAGGTCACAAAAAATTCCTATGGCGTCTTGGGCCTCTCTTGGGCCCACGCCGTAAATATGTACTTTAATAAGGTGACACCGGCGTCGGTCGTACAACGTCTCTTGGTGAAACCATACTGTTGATCGTGTAAGATTTTATTGGTGTTAAAATGATTGAGCATTTGATTAAGCATTACCTTTTCAAACACCTTGCTTAAAACTGGCAACACGGATACGGGTCTATAATTATTAGTGTCTTTACTGTCCCCGGATTTGAAAAGTGGTATTACCTTACTATATTTCATTAGATCGGGGAAGATTCCTTGATCCACACACAAATTAAATATTAAGGCTAAGTACGGCGCTATAGTCTCAATAATGGAGGTACAAACTTTGATTGACATTCCCCATAGATCTTCGGTTAATTTGATCTTGACTAGCCTAAAAGCTTTTATTACTGTTAAGGGGTTTATATGTTTGAATTTAAATTCAATCGGGCAGGATGAAAAGTTTGCTCTTAATAAATCAATTGAACGCGAGGGAGAGGAGAGGATACGTAATATCAATCAATAATTGGACATAGGCCTCTCGAATCACACGCTAACTCAACCTTTTTTTATAACAGGAACTCCTCTATCTGCACGTTACAAGCAGTAGATACTTCTTACAACTTGAGACCTGGGTGAAGTTTGGATCCCTAGGATTCGCATTGATCCTGCCATATACGGTTGTTGTGGTGAACTTGAATGACGATGAGTGGCCTCGTCACATTGCCACAGTGGCCTTGCTACTATCCTGGCTGGAGATGATGTTCCTTCTGGCCAGGTTTCCGAACTGGGGATACTATGTGCTGATGTTTGGGAAGGTCGCGTCTAATGTTGTGAAGGTGAGTCTAGAGTTTCTTTGAGGAGTTTAAGATCTAGTGGTTCTTTGACAAGTTAAAATCAAATCAAATCAAATCTTTTTATTGTGGTCATAGGTTATACAGACAGATGTTAGATAAATTACAGTTCCATTATGTCCTGCCTAATAGGCCTACAATAATTATGTCAACATGCAGTACAAAACGGAATGATGACAAAAAATGTTTTTTTAGTCCGTCTTTGAGATTATAAAAAAATATTGGACACGTATTTTTTCTTTTTTTACGTAATTTAAAGATTACGGCGATACATTGAGGTAAAATGTGCCATGACGTCACGAGTATGTAGATTTTATACATACTAGTGACGTAGCGACCTCCACTCCCCAACTTAAAATGCGTTTTATCTAAGTAATTTTTTATTCATATGATAATGCAAAAAATACGTGTCTAATATTTCTTTATTATCTGACTGACGGACTAATTAGTTTTTTTTTTTTACCCGGGCATCATCCCTATATAAAACATTTCTTACAGAACAACAATTAGGTGTATGGTGACAGATTGTAGTAGGTACTAATTATTTAGGAAATTCTTGGATCGTGTAGTAAGCTTTGTCAATTAAAAAGTTACGCAATTTATAATTGAATAGTGGGAGATCCTTGGTGGTTAAAATGTCCACAGGTATCTTATTGTAAATTTTAGATGCCATTCTAAAAAAGCTTTTACCGAGAAGAGCAGTTTTATGTGGTATACTAGATATTTTGAGTATATCTTTTTGATTTTAGTTCACCGAAAAGATTTTTATTTATTTTAACAAATACTGTAACTTCATAGATATAGACTGATGGAAAGGTCAAAATTTTAAACTTTTCAGCGTTCAGTGTTATCATTGCAATATGTTTTAACTATTAAAATTTTGTTCCAGATCCTTCTAATTTTCATATTCCTGGTCATTGGTTTTTCCCTCAGCTTCATGATACAGTTCCGTTCACAAATACCTTTCGACGGACTCTGGGCTGCCCTCGTCAAAACAATAGTCATGATGACGTCAGAGTTCGATTACGTTGCCCTTTTCGATGAAAAGCATTCCAAAGAACTGGGTACCTCCCTTCAAATCGCCAGGAGCATCTTCCTTATTTTCCTCATTTTAGTAGCTATAGTACTTATGAACTTACTAACGGGTGTTGCAGTCAGCAACATCAACGATTTAGAAGTATTCGGTAAGATAACTAGATTAGTCAAACAAGTAGAATTCTTAGGAACTTTAGACACTTTAGTTTATAACAGAATATTTAAAGCAATATTACCGAAGAGAGTGAATACAAGCTTGAAAAATAAACGCAATGTCGCTAGCGTGTTACATTTAAGACCAGGGAAACCTCGGTGGAAGCATTCGAGATCTCTCCCATCAAGGATAAAAGATGCCATATTTAACAAGGTTCAGGCACAAAAGAAACAAATCGAAGATGAAATGGGTTTCCAAGCCATTAAAATAAAACTCAACGAAATGCATGACGCAATAATGAGTATTAACAAAAAGAAGGAAGAAAAAGAAGAGCAAAATAAACCTGAAATACCTGTAATTGAGTTACCTAAACCTAGGAAGAATAATAATTTCCATGAAGTGGTAACTACATTATATGAGTTAGACATGAAGAATCAGAATTAAGAATATGTAGAAGAATCAAAGTCAGCGATGGGAACGCTTAATGCTAAGATAGATCAGTTATCTGTAGAACTTGAAATGAGTAAGCAGATTGGAAAGTAAGCTGAGTAGATAATTACTGTTTATGGTTTTTAATAATAAAGTACTAATAGCTTTAGTTGACTGACATGTGTTTCTTTCGCGCTGCGAATACGATATATAAGGACAGAATGCCGTTGGTTTATGTGTCTACTAGTGACGCACAATTTCACGAAGATTTCATTGGGTGTGTAATGTTTGGTACAATAAAAGGGAGTCTAATTTTGTTTGACATAACTTTCATATGATATAATTTTCATATGCTATAAAAATATTTAACCTAATTTCATATGACCTAATGTTATATTTGATATAATTTTCATTTTCTCTAATTTCATTTAGTATAACGTTCATTTCATAGAATTTTCAAATTGTATAATGCTCTTTTCATATGTATGATGTTCATTTGACCTAACTTTCATATTAACTATTTTCTAAGGTAACGCATCGTTCCTGAGAAAAGCAAATTATATTGTAACCTAACCTCAAAATATTAAAGTTGCTTCTGCATCGTCTCCGGCGCTGCGGGAAGTGCAACCCTTTCACCCTTACGTAACAAAGGATAGGCACCCATGCTCACCTCCGTGGCTTCGGCTTGCTGGTCGCCTCCTGCGACCAGCCTCAGCCGCTACGGCTCGCGCGGGTGCCTATGCTTCGTTACAGCGAGCAGGGGTTGCTCTCCCTCCACGCCTCCGGTTTTTATATACACTCTAGGGTAGGAGCCAAAAGACTACGTAAAGTCGGGGTTCCCCGATTCGGTTTTGGAACAGATCAACCTATTAACTACAAGCCGGTGTATAATTAAGTTGTCGCCATATAGTAGAAATGAAGAAAATCGTATCATATCAATCATATCGTAGAAATTATATTAAACGTTACTTATAGATTTTGAATATTATATTAATTGAATATTATTTCAAATGTGCATTATATAAACTGTTCATTATACCATATGAAATTAGGTAAAATGATATTATATCAATAATTCATTATATCATTTGATCGTTATAATATTAAAAAAGAATTATATTATATTAAATTAAATTAAATTAGGTATTATGATTATTAGAACTTTTGTTATTATATCAAACGTTACACACCCGATTTCATTATTATAATATGTAAGTTTAATATTAAATGTAATATACATCTAACACTAAAATATATAAATTATGAATTATGTACAAGTATACAGAGGAAAAAAATAAAATAAAGGGAGAGCACATTGGGCATCAAAAAATTCATCCGCATCGCTGTCAGTTGGAAAAATGCCCACAATGCTGACAGCATTGCCACATTGGATGGCAATGCTGATTCTTTGACCTAAAAATTGGCCAGCCCTCTGGTCACGTGAAGAGTCGACCAACCGCTTGGCGATGTCCCGAAATACTCGATGAGCACTCGGACCCCACGGCCCTAGTGTTTCAACCCCAAACGGCTCCAAAATATAGCTACCAATAAGGTTGTTATATTTGCGCCGTTTGAGGTTTTCTGCAGCTGCCCCAATACAGCCCGCTGTGCTAGGAAGATGGGATGTTGCGAGGGTGTCGACACAGGTTGCATCCCACACCAAAGGCCTACCCAACTTCCAAGGCATTATGGTCATTCCGTCTGGCCTCTATAGTTTAATATTAATGTACTATAGTTTGACTAAGATGGTTGTTCCGCGCCTTAGTTATGTGCGCGGTGAGACTGGCAGTGCAGGCAGTGCAGGCTGATGTTTTCCTTTGAAGCAAGTGATAATTATGGTATCGTCTTGTTTGCCATAACATTATTTGTACTATTATTGTTATCCATAATCGTCCCCCCTCATAATATTTACTTGCACTATTATCATTTATGCTAATAACGCTTGTCATATTAACTTATTAATCATAACTTTTATTTGCCATAAAATAAGTTTCCATAATAACATGTGTTATAATCAATAGTTTCTTTATGTAACACATTACATAATTGATACTTGACATAAGCAACATTTAATATAATTTAGAAACGTTTATTGTCTGTAATCAAAGTAGCTGAAAGGGAATCCCGGCCTGGGCAGGGGGCCTGGTATGGGCATGTGATGAGGAGAGAGGAAACGCATGTGACTAAAAGAGTGATGAATATAAATGTTGATGGATGGAGCGGGAGAGGAAGGCCTAAGAAAAAATGGATGGATTGTGTGCGGAATGATATGAAAGAGAAGGAAGTGAATGATAGCGTGACAGTTGACAGGGGAGAATGGAAAAAGAAAATGTGTTGCGCCGAACCCAAGTAACATGGGACAAGGGCAGGAAAATGATGATATTGTCTGTAATCAAATGACTTATTACAGCAAACAATCTTTAGATAATAAACAGTTTGTCAAATTCGAAACGGTTAGGTTAGGTTAGGTTATGAAATGAAATGAAAGTAAATTGTTTATTCTGTAAATAGGATATCGGAATCACTTTTACACGTCATATAAAAATATATTAAAAATAAGCTAGGTGAGGTCGGTGTTTCCTATCTGACTACTCTGAGAAGGAAGGCCGAAACAAACTCAGAGGTCGCAGTCTCTTTTAAAGTCCAGACATAATCTTGGTCAAGTCATGTGAGGACCATGTAGATTAGTGTCTGAAATGGTCTTTTGAGGAAAGAACCACACAGATTTGAGTGGACCTGTCCAGTCAGTGCAAGCATTTGTCAGTAATCGTGGAGCTCAACTCAGAACTTAAGGAGCTCAACTCGACGAACAATACCAAGGAAAGGATATTTGGGTAGGCCGCATCAACTACTCAAACTGCCAGACCATCATTAAAACTGAGAAAGAAAAAAGAAATGAAAAGGGAAAAAAAAATGTCCACATAGTCCTCACATTCACAATAATTAAACTAATATAATACTTTACAAAGTAATCGTGTCATTTTGAATATAATTTTCAACAATGTCAATGTGTATTATACAACTGGTTTATTGTGATGAATAATTAAAATGTCAAGTTTTATGGTTTTCACAAGGCTTAGCAGAGCGAGCAGCTCAAACCCAAGCTTTTTTATCTTCTAAATAATCTGAAATTTTATAGTACCCTTTTTTACAAAGTTTGGTTTTAATACAGCTTTTAAATCGTTTAATGGGTAAGTTTCGAATGTCAATGGGAAGTCTGTTGTAAAAGCGTATACATTGACCCATGAACGAGTTGCTTACTCTTTGGAGACGTGTGCGATGTACAGCAAGGTTGTGTTTATTCCTGGTATTTAAAATATGAATATCGGAAATTTTCTTAAAATTTGATATATTTTTGTGTACATACAATAGGTTTTCAAAAATATATTGTGAGGCTACAGTCAGAATATTTATTTATCTGAATTTCTCTCGAAGGGAATCTCTTGGACCTAGGTTGTAAATGGCTCGAACAGCCCTTTTCTGTAGAACAAAGATAGTATTAATGTCCGCACCGGTTCCCCAAAGAAGAATTCCATATGACATAAGACTATGAAAGTAACTAAAATAAACAATTCTGGCTGTATCTACGTCAGTTATCTGTCTAATTTTTTAACAGCATAGGCGGCCGAACTAAGCCTTCCTGACAATTTTTTTATGTGTGGGCCCCATTGTAATTTACCGTCAATATTTATTCCAAGAAAAACTGTTGACTCAACAGACAGACTCGTTTTGTCACAGTTAGAACTGTGACCAAACAACGATAGACTAGATTTCCTCTTTTGCAAAGCAAGCATGCATGGTACATTAGGTTTATTTTTAGGTTTCCTTGTTAATAAAAAAATCTGTATCGTATAACCATATATTAATCAACTGAACTAGCATTGTTGTGCTAGTATGGGCAAATTAAGATTATGGTGAATAAATGTAATGGAAAACGAAATTATTGAAAATGAAAAATATAGCAAATAAATGTATGGATTAAAATTATTATGAAACTTGATCGATTATGACCAATGAAATTAGTGAAAATGATTTTATGTAATTTCACGATTATGGCAACCGAAGCGTTATTTCTAATGAAATTATGGCAAATACAAGTATGGTATATAAAATTATTGCATTTTAAATTATGGCAAACATTATTATAGTTAACCGATAATTATACAAAACGCACATGAATCCGAAAGTCAGAGGTGCGTGCCTTGAGTTCGGACTCGAAACCTATGACTTGGCTGTCTGGCGGTCACACCACTAGGCTTTCAATGCTCCCATCGGACTATGAGAATGAGAGAAGAGAGAACGCACTTGTGCACTATAATTATCTCTCTCGTCTATGGCTAGTCTCCGCTGAGATAGGTTACCATGACCGAAATTCGGTCTGGAGGACTTATTACTATACTACACAAAACCCTTTTGGAATAAATGTTCTAAATGATGGTGAAAACCTCATCAAAATGCTTAGTTTAGAAGAACAACGTGGTCACACAGATAGACACAAAAAGCGACTTTTAAAATATGTTTATTGGAAGATTTGCAGAAATGGTAGCTATATCCTTAGCTACTGAGAAAAAACTAACAGCCTTTTACGTTACTTACATTGCTGCCCCAATAATGCTTAATAACAAGAATATCACGTTCCTAACACAGAAATAACTCCACATTAATAAGGTCTTGCACAACACTAAATACTCTGCTATAAGAATCAAAATGATTTACTCCAAGCCTAGTAGCTAAACAAACCAATTTTACTTGACCCCTGACATTCCTTGCAAACTCTTTTTTGTCTGTATATTTCCTTTTATAGGAGAGAGGGGGGAAGGTCTAGCTATAAAAGATACGAAGTGCGACGCCAGCAGAAAAGTGATACATGGTTTTGTTGGCATATCAGAGGAAAAATATGGGTTATTTTGATACGGAACCCTGATTGGCTATTGTTGTTTTGTGATAGGTTTGTCGCTATGTTGAAAGGTTGTCTGTGGCAGATTTTTATCTTATCAAAACATCTGTAAAGCTACGGTTTCCTAGAAAAGCGGTGGTCGCACTTGACGGCCGCAGTGACGGCTATCATGAAAATGACGACAGCGGCAAAGATTTAAATCTTTAGATTCGCCCTGCCCGGTCGAAAAATAGTCGGTTTTCTGTTTCGTTTTGTCACCTCTGACTTACTGGAAATGCTATGGGTTATACTTGAAATCGAATGACGTAAGATCGAATAATACTAGCTCGAAAACATTAACTCGATACTCAACTCAACTCAACTCAAAGCATTTATTTCAAATAAACCAATTCCAGGCACTTTTGAATTGTCAAGGGGTCCGTCAGTCAGAAAGATGAAGCTAGATGCCCATTCCAAAGCGTAGTAGGTACCTATGGAGAAGAACGGGCAAGAAACTCCACGGACACTCTTTTAAATCATAATATGGTTACAAAAAATTGGTTACATCATTCATATTGAAGTTATACATCTGAGAACGATGCAAAACGTTAAAAGCGTCCGTAACAAAAATAAAAATTCTAAAATTAAATTAAAATAAGCCGTGGTAGCTAAGAGATGACCAGTCCCTACTGACGGCGCCCGTTCACGAACATGACGTATGGATTAGCACCATTCAGCTCAACCATTTTGAAGGGAGCTAAATGATCCAACACACGCGCCGCCGTCAGCGAGACATTACAGTGAGCATAACATACTCTCAGCCGCCAAGGCACATTCAAGTTAATGAAAGACATATCCAGTACCTAAATGGTAGCTTTATAGTCGGTACATAGTACTCAATATGTGCTATGCAATTATACAATGTTATAAGATTGAATTTATACAATGCAAAGATAGTTTTTTAAATCTTCAGCAGCTCCAACAGTATTTTCAAATGCTAATCTATTAGTTTATGCGCCCTTGTGGAGCAAGACCAGCGTCGAGCCAAGCATTTTTATCAGCGATATAATCTCCGAACTTATAATATGCTTGGCTGCATAGTGTGCGTTTAATATAAGATTTAAATTTCGTTTCATTCAGTTGAAGTATGTTGGGAGGTATTTTTTTGTAACATTTTAAACAGTACCCCATGAAAGATGAGTCCACTTTAGCCAGCCTGAAACCCGGTTGAACTAATTGGTCCCTATTCCTAGTGATGTAATTTTGTCTTGCACCTCTTTTACTAAAAAGATGTAGATTTTTCCTTACGTACATAATGTTTTCATAGATATATTGACAAGGTACCGTCATGATGTTAATATCTTTAAACAGTTCCCTTAGAGAGTCGCCCCTGCGGAGGCCATATATGGCTTTAATGGCTCTTTTCTGCAGAATAAAAATAGACTCGATGTCTGCATAGTAGAATACCGTATGACATAATACTACGAAAGTAACTAAAATAGACTTTCTCTTTCTCTTTTTTTCTCACAGCATAAGCTGCTGAACTAAACCGTCCTGAAAGAGATGTTAAATGAGGACCTCATTGAAGCCTTGAGTCGAGCGTGATCCCTAGGAAAACTATTTTTTATCGAGGAATTCTAGTTTCTCTTGATTCAATACTATCTCACAACTACTACTGTTTACATTGATCCTTGTGGTATACCCATTTTTACTTCTAAACCGATTGAATTGACACCATTTGTTTGAACTTGCTGTTGTCTATCATTTAAATAAGATTTTACTAAACTGAGCGCAAGTTTTCCAAGTCCGTAAAGCTCAAGTTTCAAGATTAAGGTTTCGTGGTCGACGCAGTCAAATGCCTTCGAGAGGTCACAAAAATTCCTATGGCGTCTTGGGCCTCTTCCCACGCCGTAAATATGTGCTTTAATAAGGTGACACCGGCGTCGGTCGTACAACGTCTCTTGGTGAAACCATACTGTTGATCGTGTAAGATTTTATTGGTGTTAAAATGATTGAGCATTTGATTAAGCATTACCTTTTCAAACACCTTGCTTAAAACTGGCAACACGGATACGGGTCTATAATTTATTTATTTATATATACTTTATTGTACACCAGAAAATACATAGTTAATCATAAATTTAACACTACAAAACATACAATGGGCGGCCTTATCGCTTTCTGCGATCTCTAATAATTATTAGTGTCTTTACTGTTACCGGATTTGAAAAGTGGTATTACCTTACTATATTTCATTAGATCAGGGAAGACTCCTTGATCCACACACAAATTAAATATTAAGGCTAAGTACGGCGCTATAGTGTCAATAATGGAGGTACAAACTTTGATTGACATTCCCCATAGATCTTCGGTTAATTTGATCTTGATTTGCCTAAAAGCTTTTATTACTGTTAAGGGGTTTATATGCTCGAATTTAAATTCAATTGGGCAGGATGAAACGTTTGCTCTTAATAAATCAATTGAACGCGAGGGAGAGGAATGTAAGGTTTCAGTAGTTTTAAGTGGGATACTGGTAAAGCAATTTACAAATTCTTGTAGTACTTGAAATCGATAAATTATGAGCGCGACAGTTCACTACCTCGATGCACCAAAATCTCCAACAAACATATAAAAAATCTAATCTTTTCTTTATAAAATATTAGTATTAGTTTGAAATAAATGTTTTGATCTTTGGCAAGTTACACGATAAACCAACTCCAGCCTGCAACTGGTACCCCACCACTTGTTGAAGGGCCTCACCTTAATATTGCAAACACAACAGTTCCATTACGGCGCTCATTACGGAACCATTAGTGCCGATCATTTCACTCACTAATCAAATATGCCTAATTATTACTAATTATTTCCGCCCACTTTATTTTCAAATGTCAAGTGGTAATTATGACGTGATTGATTTTATTTCAAAAGGTTATGATGATTAATACGTTTCTGTACCCTTCGAATTTTCTTTTAGGCTGCTCAGGGTACAATTCTCTCGAGGTTAGAAGAAAAAATGACCAAATTATTAATATGTGTAAAATCCTTCATGGAAAAACAGATGCGCCTGAGCTGCATGATGAACTGTCCCATCTTTTTGCTCCGATAAACT
Source organism: Agrochola macilenta (assembly GCA_916701695.1). Lineage (NCBI taxonomy): Eukaryota > Metazoa > Arthropoda > Insecta > Lepidoptera > Noctuidae > Agrochola > Agrochola macilenta. The sequence continues at coordinate 16,724,088 of OU753572.1, read as the reverse complement.
ATAACCGTGGTAGGAGGCATAGATTTTTTGCCGTGCCTAGGAGTCAAACCGTCGCTCGAGCCCAGTCTCCTGTCCCTCGCACACTCTCTGCGCTCAACGCTCTCTTGGACGCTAAGCCTGACTGTGATGTGTTCGCGGATGAATGGAAGAAGATCTTGTCTGTATGTCTGGAGTATTGTGAGATGAGCGTATGACTGTCGTGTAGTTGTATACTTTTGTTTACTGTACTTTAATAATGTGTTTGAGGCTTTGCCTATGTCTTTAACTAATGTAATTGGCCTTGGCCGTTTTATGTTTTATCAAAATAAATAAATAAAAATAAATAAATACTACACATGTTTTTTTTTTTTTTTTGACTGCCTCGTTTGTCTAGTGGTCGCAAGCGCTACTGTTCAGCATGAGGTCCTGGGTTCGATTCCCGGGTTGGGCATTGTTATTGGGTTTTTCCATCTGGAATTTCTCAGTGGCAGTCCCGGAGTCCCGGAGTCTGGATTTGTGCGCGGTTGATGGCAATAGGCTCGCCCCCTATTACATGGGACTTAAACATAACTGGCAAAATGTGGGTGTAGTATAATTACAACTCTGCCCGACCACCACTTGGGCCCAGAGCGATTTGGTGGACGACACATGTCTTTTGATGATTTTTTGGTTCTATGACATGCCGGTTTCCTCACGATGTTTTCCTTCACCGTAACTCAAATTTATATGAATTAGGGTTGTAATGGAATCTCGCACCCGTCTCCGTAAAAGCAGAACTTTCGCAAGAAGTCGTACTTTACTCGTACCACAGTCACCTCCGCAAGATTTTAACAAAGCTGTAACGGAGGTCTAATAAGTGAAAACCCTTTAATTTGGTGGATATATAACTCAAAGTTTCAAGTTTTTGCAGCCATGTCACCGCCACCGACAGGTTCTGTACCTACCAAGTTAGCAACTGTTTAGTGGAATGCGTTTACCTGCACAGTAGGACGAGTTTATTATAGTTTAGTTAACAGTCGAATGCATCGCAGATTCGCAGTGCGCCCGCGTCCCTTCGCTTGTCACCATAGATTCAAAATTCAAAATATTTTATTTCACATAAGCCTACAAGGGCACTTATGAAACGTCAGAAGCTAGGTGCACGGTTCCAATTGGTCGTTTCCTATGGAGAAGAGCCGGCAAGAAACTCCACGGTTACTCTTTTAAAAGTGAATGGTTTTTACAGTGTTAAAAGGTATGAGAGGACAGTGTAGGCCTATCAACAAGTACCAGGTACTTAGCAAAATGGTCCACATATCTACAGTCTTTTAAGCCTACAACGTTCTCACATTCACAAAAATTTTAAGATAAGAAACTATTTTTAAGATTAATAAAAATAAAGACCTATTTAAACCAGATAATAAATATAGTCTACAGGGTGGCAGATTTTTTTTAACGCAGGGGGGTTCAGAATTATGTACTGAATCTATGGTAACCGGCTTCGCGTCGATGTCCCTTACACCCCGTATACTATGGACAAGTGATGTTGGAACGTCAGGCGTGAATAGATTAATTAATTTATTACTTAGTTTCAGTTTTTATTTATACTTTTATTTTTATTGCTTTAGTTAGGTATTTTGGTTTATCCCATAATGGGATTTATCTAAGTCCGTAGGTGTGTCCGTGGCATCACGGTGGGCCCTATCAGAGTACCAGCGCTGCGGTATATATATATTTTTTAATATCTCCGCATTCTGCTGAGATAGGAGCCTTTTTGGCCTCGCACAGGTCCTTATTATTCTGTTAGTTTTTAAATGCTCCTTTTTTTGTTTTTTATTTTATAATTTTTTATTATTACTTAGGTGCTGTTTGTATTTCCTGTGCGTATCCCAAATAAAATATTTTTCTTTCTTTAATTCATATATCCGGGACTGTCAAAAATTTCTTCAGCATAACCAGCTAATGCTCCCACTTCTGGGACATAGGCCTCATCTCTTCGAAAGGGAGTGGGCTGTAGTCCACCACGCGGGCCCAGTGCGGGTTGTTAGATGTCACATGTCTTCAAACTTTTGGTTCTATTACATGCCGGTTTCCTCACGATGTTTTCCTTCACCGTTTTGAGAGCGGTGGTGATGAAAATATTAAGAGCGTTTATTCTGAAGGTGGGTAACGTTGCAAATAGATGTCAAATGTTTCACCGTTTTGATTAATGTTGCAATATTGCTGTGTGGAAATAAAAAATTTGGCTAACTAGCGAACTAGAATATTGATTATGAAATGCAATAATTAATATCGTAACACCGTATTTTTAGTTTTAGATGTAAAAAAAACTATTTGGAAACTTTCCAAGTGCGTTTTTTACACCTAAAATGGGTTCAAAAAAATTCAATGTTATAATTGCAAATCATTATTAATATTCTAGTTGGCTAGTTAGCCACATTTCTTATTTCTATTCAGTAATATCGCTATACGAATCAAAACAGGTAAATATTTGACAGTTATTTGCGAAGTTGCCAACTTTTAGGACAAACCCTCTTAAGACAAAGTAAAGCGCCAGCCTGGGTTTTAACTCACGACCTACAACTCGTAACGGGGCATTTACCACAGGGCTACTACTGCTCTTAATATTTCTTAACTACTACTAAATTGAATTACCAAAAACCCCTAATATTCTTAACCAGTTCAACCTAGATTGTACAGTAATTTCGCCTTTCACTGTATCAATATATTCAACTCAAAGACAGTTCTCAACAACCCGGCCGCAGCACGTTTCGGCTTCGAATTCGTCGACGAATTACACATCACTATCGCCGAAAATGTTTGAGCTTCGTTCAGGCGTGTTCGAATGGCCACAAAGAGTAAATTGTGTAGTGGTCTTTTTGACATTTAAAGGTTGAATGCGCTCGTAACTGAATATGTACAGTGCGTTCATTATAAGTTGACCCGTGACGCGCTTGGTAGTACTCTTCTGTCAATCGCCATTTTGAACTCTACTTATATTGAAACTAAGCTTGAAAACCAATAGTGCTAACATGACGGCAAGGGACAAGTTATAGTGAACGGTCTGTAAGTTAAAATTTAACTCCTTTGTTGACGAGGAAGTGATGAGATTTATTATACCAAACGACCTTATTTATGAACTTCATTACTAAGGGCAAATTTCACCAATGAAACTGAACACTAATTTACAATCAAGAACTGTCAGTGTCAATATCGCACAACAGTAGCAAACCTTGACAGCTCTTGAACGTGTCGTTATACTGATTCATCGGTGAAATTCGCCCTAAATTGATTACTGTGCAAATACAGTTTTTAAAAAGACATACAATAAAAGGAGAAACTGACTGACTGACATATCAACGCAGAGCCGGAAACTACTGGGTCTAGGAACGTGAAATTTTGCACACAGCTTCCGAATACTTATAATGTACTACGTGGAGCACTAAGAGGGGGGTTTTAGAAAATGCCACCTGTTAAGGAGGCGTTAAGGGGGGATTTCGTTTGTATGAAAAATCTTATTCCTTGAGTTAATAAACTTGAAACTTGGCACAAAAATTACGAGGCTTGCATGAATTCAAGATAGTATTTCAATCATTACACGTTGTGCATAATTTCTGAGCAGTCAATCTGCCTAGCCTTTTCCTAACTACGTTGGGGTCGGCTTCCAGTCTAACCGGATGCAGCTGAATAATACCTACTGATGTTCTGACATGATACAGTATTAGGATACCTACATGATGTTACATACATTTTGAATAGGTCATTGGGAACAGCTGCACGGGTCGATCCATCAAGGCTACGCTTGCAGGGAATAGTCCGTAGATTGGTGACCATCTTTACATACCGTGACTCCTCCGTACCTCGGAAAGCACGTTAAGCCGTTGGTCCCGGCTGTCATTCATGGATCTTTGACAGTCGTTACGGGAGTCAGAAGCCCGAAAGTCGGATAACCAGTCTTACCAAGGGGTATCGTATTACCCAGTAACTGGGTTGTGGAGGTCAGATAGGCAGTCGCTCTATGTAAAATACTGGTATTCAGCTGCATCCGGTTAGACTAGAAGCCGACCACAAAATAGTTGGGAAAAGCCTAGGCAGATTTATTGACTCAGAAAGTAAATACCTACGTATTTATTTCATTGGACCTTTAATCATATTCAGTAAGTTGACAGATCAAACGAAAAAATAAAACGTGACTAAGTTATGAAATTCAATGAAAACTATACATAATAATATAACATTACAAGGTTTATTTAATTACACTCATTCTTTTTTCACCTCACTATCTTTAATTTCTCAGAAACTGGTATCGCTCCAACTGTCAAGTTACCAAATACGGTAATAAGTTCAAGCTTAACCACAATGTGAGCCAGAGACCGAAACTGGTTTGATCATTACGGGTATTTTTTTGGTTAAAACTTTTTTATTTTATTTTTTATGTACACACAGTAAAATACATAGAGATATGACGTAATTATAATTTGAGTACAAAGGTACTGCTTATTTTTTAAGAATTTTTTTCCAGCAGACCTGCGAAAGGAGAAATTAGAAAGAAATGTAGACAATAGTGTGTGAGAACAAGAAGAGACAAATATGAATCTGCGAAGTCTTATAAATATAAAATAATAAAAAAATATAAAATATACCTACTTAGACAGAGTGGCAGGTAATTTTCATTTCGGTAACCGGTATTAATGCTGGTTGAATTAAATTTAGGGTAACCTTTAAAAATACCTGTAAGAAATATACAGGGTGGCAGGGAACATCGACGCGAAAACTGATACCATGGATTCAGTACATGATTCTGAAACCCCTTGTGTTGAAAATTTTCGTCGGTTATTTAAAAAAAAATGTTGTTCCATACATTTTAACGGCGTAGGTCAAAACCGCGTAGGTCTGCTGTTTCACTTTTCTATGAAACAGCAGACCTTTTTTCAAATAACTTACTTCTATTTTACACGTGTCGCCGGCATTAGTTAAAGGGCGCGCATCGCCTGTGTGTGTGTAACCGGTATTAAAACGGTAACCTTTTTAGGTTACCGTTTTACCGAGGTAAAATGTTTCTTCTTCTTGGGTTACCCAGATAGCGGTAACCTTAGTCGTAGAAGTTATCAAAATTCTTCGATACCTGTACAGTACAACATGGTACAACATAACTTAGCTGTAGCATCGGCAAAATTCGTAAAACCGATCACCATCCGAACTAAGTGCGCCTTCAAAATCGACAATCTTTATTACTGCTTTAGGTGAAAATGATCTTTACGAAACTTGTAAAGTAATTTAACCAAATACATTCGTAAAATTGAAATTAATTAATGATTTTTTTTAAATTTATACTACATCTAAGTTGTACCGTAATTTTTAAAGGAACCCGATGTGAACTTCGTTAAATACCTTTATTATACCTACGTTCATCATGAGAGCGAAGATAATATTTTTTTATTTTTTTTATCTAAACCTAAATGGTTTAGATAAAAAAAATAAAAAAATATTAAATATATCTAAACTATAAACTATAATCTAAACCATTTATTCCTTCTCTGTTTGATATTATAATTTTATATCTACTATACAAGTAACAGAATATTTCCAGAGTAAAGAATTGATAAAATTCACGTAATCATGTCAGACCGAGGTCAGTTGAAACAGTGAATGTTTGATGGGCCCTGCAAGGCTGCTTACAGTTCCACCTGCCTGCATCGCTGCGACCATGCATCTAATGAATTTGACATTACCCTGACCTATATCACTGACCGGGTTTTTACCAAGTATTGCAAGAAAGTGTACAAATATGTGATGGCTTTTCAATGTAGGTTGTTGTGGCGTTTTCTGGCTCTCGATCGCGAATATTATAGATAGATAGATAGATAAATCGTTTATTTGATGCTCACAAAAGACATAGCACAAAATACAAAAACACGTTTAAATAATAACTAAATACATGATTAGAGAATATAAGGTGCCAATATACAAAAAATAAAATATAGAAGAAAATAAAGATATTGTGATGACTATTGGCTAAGACACTTTAAAATAGTGAAACATACAAAGTGCGGTGCGTGTCTCAAGGTTGCACCAAATGGGAGTCCAACTCAGCATGTGTCAGGCAAATATACCTGACGCTGATATTCTGCTTGATCCCTGCAGTGACATACGGACGTCGTGCAGATAAGATAATAAATATGCGAATTATTGGTGTTGTGAAAAGTGAAAAGTGCAGAATGAAGTATTATGATGTCTTTGCTTATTGAACTATTGACGGCCATACAAGTAACGTGTTTTTTTTTCTCTGTCTTTTTTACGGTACGGAATCTTTCGTGTCCGACTCGCACATGGCCGGTTTTTTTAAACCAATGTATATGTCGCCGCGAAGGCATCAACCTGTAAAGATTATAACATAATCCTATTGTTGTCACAAGCATTAATCAAGGTATCAGTTCTTTTGAGATCAGACGCCATCTATTGCCAAACTTGTGAACTCAGTCCTGTGGGTAGGCGATATCACTGATAGTGAAATTATTAAACTAATTTCGATGTTAGAGCCAAAACTATAGTTGGAATTAAAAGGGAACATTTAATTAATGATTTTTGGGTTTTTAGTCATATTGACAAGTGGTAATTTGATAGTAAATTTTGTTTATGGCAAAGCGCTACCTAATGTCACGAAGATGGCGCGATTTGCGAATATTATGATCAATAACTGAATTTAATAATTTAATACAAGAACTAAATCAGTTTCAATAATAGAAAACCAACTATAAAGTAATAAGATTATTTTACACTGCAATTTACTAATGAATACCTGTTGTTTGATTAAAATCCTTGAATCACAGGAAGTGTTGTCAAAAGTAGAAAAGAATGAAGGTGTAAAAAGTAATGAAGGTTCTAATTTAACTTTAATTCTGAATGACCTTTGTATTTGTGAATATTAGCATTGTTTAATTATAAAATAATTAACTGATAAGCATTTTAGCATTATTTATAAGTTTTACTGAACTAACTAATAAGATTTTGTATTGGAATACGCGATATATCCACTGACTGAAAAAAAAGACAGACACAACAATGGCGTGTGTTGAACCACTGTAACATAATGCTTTGATATAAAAGAGTGTCTAAGGAGTTTCTTGCGCCCGTTCTTCTCCTTCAGTACCTACTGTGTTTTGGAATGGGCGACTAGATTCACCAAATAACTTAAACTCAATGATTCAACTAACTTAAATTAAGTGACAAAGTGATAACTCAAAAGTGTATACGTTGTAATTGGAATAAATGCTTTGAGTTTGAGTTAACAACTGTGTGTGATTGAAAACCAACTACCTATATCTACCATCAACGAAGAATTACATCGGAGACTAGTCAGACACGGCACAGAGTAGATACCCCGTCGTGTCATATATGTATGTATCGAAAAAAAAATGCATATCAGTGTCGTGAATTTCCGCCTATTAATGCCTGACTCCACAACATATTTGTAACTGCAGTAGGATATGTAAGCTCAGAGATATCCAACATTAATTAATTACTCAACAGAGCAATGGATGTACGTAATTAAATATAAACGACATTACTCAATTAAGCCTTCAATGATAAGCCGTATAATCTTATTGACAGAGTTAATGGATTACCCGTTAATGGAATGCTATCCTTTAATTAAACGAATTTATTAATGGCACATTAACTTCCTGCTGCAATGAAGGGCTTGCGGCTACATGGAACAATTTGTACTGTGAGTAGGAATAAATTTATTTTACGTAACGATATATTATGTAGAAAAATGTTTTTTTGATAACCAGCCTACGTAAAACTCTATACTAAGGGCCCTGTTCCACAGTGTCAAACTCAAAGCATTTATTTCAATTATACCATTTACAGACACTTTTTAATTGATAGGGAATCCGTCAGTCAGAAATATGAAGCTAGTTGCCCATTCCAAAGCGTAGTAGGTTCCGATGTAGAAGAACGGGCAAGAAACTCCACGGACACTCTTTTAAATAAAATAAATTGTTACAAAATATTGGTTACATTATTCAAGTTGAAATTAAACATGTGAGAACAATGTAGAAAGACGTGTACGTTAGAACCGTCCGTAATAAAAAGATAAAACAATGAACAATTCGAAAATTAAAATAGGGTAAAACCAGGAGAGATGGACCAGCGGGTGAGACGGACCATCGTAATTTCTACCAAACTACAAAATTTATTTAGGCTGACAACACTTACGAGCTCTTGTCAACCTGTTTGCTCCGTGTAGAAAGCGAGACTATTTGATTTTCGTTTGTAAAATTAGTAAAAAAACGTATTAAAAGGTTTCGGAGGCGTGTTCTTTTTTTGTGGGTGTTTAAAAAACGAAGGTATGTATAAGATATTGTATTTTTAGAAAAAGAATTGACGTTACTGTGTTAGTATGTTCATGAGTTGATAAAATAACCTCAAATTTTTCGTTTGTTTATTTTGCTTTTAATATGAGAAAGTGGTCCGTCTCTCCACTCAATTTAGGAGAGATGGACCATGTTATGTATGGGTGAGATGGACCAATAGTCAACCGTTTTTTTGCATATTTCAAGTGGTTTTTAATTATTATTGCTATTTATTTTTTAATCCATACATTTTAATTCGAATGTGCAGGCTGTGGTGAAAACTATGAGGAAACCCTGAGTCAAGATGAATGGCTGCTGTGCATTATTTGTGAATGCTGGTCCCATGAAGGATGCACCAATTGTCCCGATATGTGCAACCGATGCGGAAATACGTTGACAAACTGAAGATTTTACTTTCATTTAATTGGTTATGTTACTTGTTGATTTCGTTTTGAATGTTTATTTTTTTGTTTGGAAGTGTTAATGATTATTTTTGTTAGGACCATCTCTCCTTACTGGGTGGTCCGACTCACCCGTATAGTATGGGAGAGATGGACCGAGAGTACTTTTTTTAATATTTCAATTATTGCCATAAAGATGCTATGATCGTGCCATATTAAAATAAAAAATTGTTGACTATTAATAGTTAGTTTATCACTAAATTGTTTAATAGTTATTAAGCAATAAAAAAGATATTAAAGTTGAACAAAATGTGGTCCATCTCTCCTGGTTTTACCCTAAGCCATGGCCGCTAAGAGTTGACCAGTCCCAACTGACGGCGCCCGTTCACGAACATGACACATGGATCAGCACCATTCAGCTCAACCATTTTGAACCATCCATGCATCCATTTTGATTTTGTCTCTGGATAAACACTGTGTAACTTCTGAATATTCTAGCAAATCATTTTATTTGCTAGAATATCATAGGGCCTACTCTCTAAGTCCATCGACGAAGATACGGGCCCGACCAAAAGTAGTGCGTAACTTCGGGGTGAAGGTTTACACCCGATTAATTACCTTTTCGGACGGGTGATAACACAAAGCCGGGACAACTGTCAAAACGTGGTGTCATTCATTCTTAAGTCGGGGCCCAAACTAATGTTATGTCCGTAGGAAGTCTCTCATCGGGAGTAGGAGTCGCCCGTAACTTTTGCCGAAACAACGGATTTCGTGCTTAGGGAGTAAATCTCCCGTAACGGAACCTAATCCAGAAGTGGTCTTCAAAAATTGGTTAGTGATACTGATTTCCACACATTTATCAATCGTTGAATCTCAACTTGTCAAATAAAGTCATCCATCTATCCAGAGACTCACATTTTAATTTTGCCACAAGAACTGTAATAATTTGACTAGAAACAGTAGCTATTTCATTCAAATAAAAAAGGTCGCTAACAACATTTACTTAAGTGCCAAATCAGTATTTATGATTTAAGTACATTCGTCATTCGCCGATGATATTAACATTTTAAATGACAGCTCCCCTAATCTCCCTCGGCAAACTTCGTATTTCGTCAGTAGTCGGATTTCCATCAGTTGCCCTTTGCATTTGGTGCTTGTACGTATTGACTCCTACCCGCACCCGCGTTGCCGTCAACCATAATTACCAAGTGCAAAGAGCAACTGATAGAAATCCGACGACTGACGAAACACGAAGTTTGCCGAGGGACATTAGGAAAATAGTTGTACTGTACGTAAATTAACGATCAAATTCCAGATGTCACACTTCTCTCGCTCAACCCAGACCCCGTCAGCCGTCAGGGTATATTATGTTCTGTGAAACAGACTAATCCCAACCCTTTTGGACCCCTTTCGTCGATCACAACAAAAAGCATCCGTTCAATTCAACCCTAATTTTATTAACAGTCCCTTTTAAGAAGTATATAATCGCGAATCAATCCGAAAGTTGTAAAAAATATAGTAAAACCGTAAGCAATACGGCAGCAATTTGTAAATTCGTATGGGTTTGATTAAAATCCAGTGCTGTTTTGGTGGCAAGACACAGGGTGAAGCGGGTAACGATATTTTTTTGAAGATGTGTTGTGGTTTTAAACGAATAGTTTTTACGTGTTCTTTTCTTATATAAAAACTGATAATACTCTGCTAATACACTCATTCAGCAAGCGGAATTGGTCGCTTGGGACTGCTAAATGAATTACGACCAAAAAAAAGAAAACTTCAACCACCTCTGTGGCTCTGAGACAGACAGAGGTCCGGAGTTCGATTCCCAGTGGGACCAAATTTTTTACGGGCATTTTGCGTATTTTTAAGAACGTTCGCATTCAAATATCAGTTTCAATCTATCAAAAATACTTCATATTTTCATATTTTTTTTACAAGTTTTTGATTGTTTTTGATTGTCGCTGAGATGAGATTACAACTTGAATTTAAACGTTTTGTGCCTGCGCAAACTGGCGGATGAAATTGAATTTACTACTTATCCAACGGAAATAAGGTATATATTGCAATGCTCGCTAAAGCTGCGCTGCGATGCTTCACGATGCTCCAAGCTCGATCACCGAGCATTGAAATATATAGGTATATATTGAAATAAGGTTATTTCGATTGGATAAGAGTATTAAATTCAATTGATCAATTTAAAATCCTCTGCCATCCCGTCCGCCAGTGTGCACAGGCCATTTTAGTTACTAGAATTGACCTTCAAGCCATTTATTTTTTATATATATTTAGTCTCTCAGTGTCACATTTTTATTCGCTCAAAGGTTGAAAAGATAGCTGGATGTTATTAAGTGGTATTGACATAATATATTTGTTAGGTTTTACGTTACAATTGTGTGGCTCAGTTTGTTTGGTGTAACACGCACTTGTAAAATTTTCAAATTTGAAAACTGTAACTTGTAAAGTAATTGTAATGTTTTGTTGTATAGGGCCCAGCTGCTTTTTTTTTTTGGTGGGAAATCATCAAATGACTCCTCCCGCTCTGGGCGGAGCGAAAGGAAGTGTCAGACTTTTACTGACTAAAACCCACCCGTGTTCCTTCCGTTGCCTGTGTGCCGGGGCCACGATATCCCTTTCAGACAAACCCGCAACCCCAGCAGGCATTGGTCCTTCCGGACCCCGTCAGTTGGTGCTGACATCCCTTTGAGGCGCGCGTGGAACACAACGCGCCGTCGACCCGGGCCTGGTCCTTATCGGACGGCGAGCTAGGACCCAGCTGCTGTCTTTGTGTTCTATTATTATAATATTCAACCAATCACGCGCAGCAGTTGAGTGTAAATTGTGTAAGGTTCACTCATCCTCCATAAAAAAAGGAAGATTCTCCAACCAGACGAGTGTCGTGTCTGGTGGGCTACTGCTCAACGATTGATGTTGGGATATAATATATATGCTAGTGGCGCGGTAAACCCTGATTGCAGGATTTTGCGTGACGTCAGTGTAATGTGTAGTTCACATGTGGCGATGTAGATGCCGCCACAGTCTTGTAGCTTACACCACACAAACACACCCGAACCAAAATTAATTTGCTTTTAGGCAGTAACATAAATAATTGTAACACTTGTATTAATACAGAGAGTGTATTTGTATCGTTTGTATTTGTATTGCTTCAGGCTTGCACGAATTAAACGTACACTCATTTATTAAAACTGAATTATACCAAGTTTTTATGTACAGCGGCTTTTTACTTTACCTTTGTTTGAGTTCTGTACAAAAATAGTGTAAACGGAACCCATCGAACTAAGCCCTCGCTGTCTGTCTGTCTGTCTGTCCGTCTGTCACTAAGCTACATACTACATCGACGCGAAAACTGTTACCCATAAAGCCTCGTGCAGACTGGCGCGACGCGACACCGGTAATTGTTCTACTGTGAAGTATTCTTAGAAATTGTTTTGTTAGAGTCGCGTCCCGTCGCGCCACGAGGCTCTATGCGCAAGTCCGTTTTTGTTTACCTTTTTTGCTACATATCCTCGTGTATTGGTTGCAGTTTAAAGTTTTTTCACAACACATATACATATAAACCCACGAATCAGAGGAGCTCGTGACTAAGTAATAACTGCTGCTCGGGTCGATCCGTCAGGTTAAGCTACGCTTGCCGTGGTTGGTCTGTAGATAGGTGACCATCTTAACATACCGAGTCTCCTCCGAACTCCGTGTCTCGAAAAGCACGTTAAGCCGTTGGTCCCGTCTGTCATTCATGGATCTTTGACAGTCGTTACGGGTCGTCAGAAGCCCGAACGTCTGACAACCAGTCTTACCAAGGGGTATGGTATTACCCAGTTACTGGGTTGTTGAGGTCAGTTAGGCAGTCGCTCCATGTAAAATACTATTCAGCTAGTATACTATAGTATTCAGCTGCATCGGGTTAGACTGGAAGCCGACCCCAACATGGTTGGGAAAAGGCTAAGCAGACATATATAAACTCGCGCCTTCCGTTTAAGGGGGGTAGGTAGGAACTTCAGAACGTCACATGCTACGAGCCTTTCATACTCTTTTTGTTTCGTTTAACTTCATACAACAAGTTTCAATATTTTTTATTTTTTTATTTTTTTACGTCTATGTGGTGTGACCGTCAGACTGCTAAGTCATAGGTCTCGAGTTCGCACCCAAGCTGCCAAGGCACCTTTGACTTTTCGGAGTCATGTGCGTATTGTAAAATTATCACTTTCTTCAAAAATGGTGAAGGAAAACATCGTGAGGAAACCTGAAGTGAAATGCCTGAGAGATATTTCTCGCCACATGTACTACATGTGAAGCCAAGTCAGAGGCCCATGGGTGGCTTTAAAATTCTGACAGGTTAGTAACTAACCACACGAAAAAGAAAAGAAGATTTACTGAAGTGATAACTTCTTTAGGCGCTTTGAGCACTTTTTGGGTAAACAAAAATCATGGAACTTGCGTCATCGTCACCGAACGCTTTCCATGAGCTATATGTATACTCGTACTGTGTATATAGGTGTACTTTTTGGGTGAACAAAAAGCGTGAAACTCGCGTCATCGTCACCGCACGCTTAATATGTTATTATTTTTGAATTATTTTTGGTTTATAAAGAAGTGTTTATGATCAAGGATTAAAGTTTAAATTGGTCATTAAGGCGAAATGGTATCGTGTTAGCGTTCCGGCAGCGGCGGCATGACCCGGCCCGCGCGCAATTCTATTGCACTATGTTTACAAATATTTAATTTTTTAAATTTACTTGTGTTGATATAGAAAAATAAGTCCATAGTTCCTTAAAGTATTTAATAGTGAACACGTAGACTAATATAATACAATTGCTTTGATAACAATCGAATGGCAAATGGAAATGGAATTTTTCTCTTAGTGGTTGTACCAAAAAACGCAGATTTTAAGGTAACTTTGCCGTTTTTTCTATCGAAGAAAGTTTTGTCAATCGTGTTTCGGGCCTCATATCACTAAGGACAGTCTTAAATTTGCGTAATCATAAAAAAAAATATGCTAATTCGTTGTTTTTTTAAGAGAAACATTGATTTTGCGTGAAGTCGAAACATCTGCTTTGGAACCCATTTCACCATAACACTCCTTAACAAACCAAAAATAATTCAAAAATAAAAATAATTGCTCGACGATACAATTCACAAGTTACTTAGTTTTCACTTCTATCGGCAGTCCCCAAAGACTGCCCCGCATGTTTTTTTTTTTTCATTTTGTAAAATTGTTAAACTGCTGGTAACGAGCGGGTTGTCTATGTAAGTCGTAATTTGTGAGAGAAATATGTTTTCATAATGTTTTTAACTGCAATTGAAATAATGTTTACAAATGTGTTTTAATTCAGGAGATCCACAAAAGAGGAACTTGAATGTGACGTTTATATAGCGAGGGTTTTTGAAGCGCAGTACGTATTTTGAGCCTTTGTGAGTGCAGAGAGCTTCAGTTACTATGATTCACTGCATTTATCTGCATAAAGTTGCAAGTTAAATGTTGTGATACTCTTGTTATACGAGTATAACCCTTTATATAATTCTGTAGGGCAGAAATGAAATTTCTAGTTGACGTATAGGACAATTTTTTTAAAGTGAAAATTTAATTTTTCCCATAACCCTTTATATAATTCTGTAGGGCAGAAATGAAATTTCTAGTTGACGTATAGGACAATTTTTTTAAAGTGAAAATTTCATTTTTCCCATAACCCTTTATATAATTCTGTAGGGCAGAAATGAAATTTCTAGTTGACGTATAGGACAATTTTTTTAAAGTGAAAATTTAATTTTTCCCATAACCCTTTATATAATTCTGTAGGGCAGAAATGAAATTTCTAGTTGACGTATAGGACAATTTTTTTAAAGTGAAAATTTAATTTTTCCCATAACCCTTTATATAATTCTGTAGGGCAGAAATGAAATTTCTAGTTGACGTATAGGACAATTTTTTTAAAGTGAAAATTTCATTTTTCCCATAACCCTTTATATAATTCTGTAGGGCAGAAATGAAATTTCTAGTTGACGTATAGGACAATTTTTTTAAAGTGAAAATTTCATTTTTCCCATAACCCTTTATATAATTCTGTAGGGCAGAAATAAAATTTCTAGTTGACGTATAGGACAATTTTTTTAAAGTGAAAATTTCATTTTTCCCATAACCCTTTATATAATTCTGTAGGGCAGAAATGAAATTTCTAGTTGACGTATAGGACAATTTTTTTAAAGTGAAAATTTCATTTTTCCCATAACCCTTTATATAATTCTGTAGGGCAGAAATGAAATTTCTAGTTGACGTATAGGACAATTTTTTTAAAGTGAAAATTTCATTTTTCCCATAACCCTTTATATAATTCTGTAGGGCAGAAATGAAATTTCTAGTTGACGTATAGGACAATTTTTTTTAAGTGAAAATTGCATTTTTCATTGGGGATAAACTTAACTTAAATGGATTCGCATCACCGACATGCTCGCGCCGTAGTGCTGTACTATAGAAGCTAGATGACGCTATCACAAGTTTTAAGTATTCACTTCTGTCGGAGTCCCCATGACTGCCAATTTTTTTACCATCCTACCCTGCCCAACTCCTGGGCAAACGCCTACCCTCCACTCCTATCATCTTTCGCGAGTCCGCGACGAGCGACGAGCGACGAGGACGAGCTGGATAGGTTCCGTCAAAACTGGAAGGAGGACGTCCTTCCAGTTTTGACGAAACCTATCCAGCTCGTCCCACCATCTCCTACGCGGTCTGCCACGACGATTTTTAAAGGTCGATTATGTCAGAATGTATAATTTAATAGGGTAGACAATGTATGTATAATTATTGTTTATTATGAAATAAATGTAAAACAAAGTATGTTTGTGCTCACCGTAAAACGAAACGTGCGTCTGCAGCTGCAAACGCACGTGTTGTGTGATTCATAATTCCCGCCATTAAGTAGGCGTATATAAACGGTTGTTGCACAAGCAAACGCGCCAGTCGAGTTCGAGTAATTGCGGAGTGCGCACCTCTGAGTAAATACTTAGAAAATGTAAGTACTATGATTTGTTTTATTTTATATCACAATTATTGTTGATGTGATTTCGAATGTTTTTATAATTATATAATTTGTGAAACCAAGTTTGGCATATTTATTTCGCACCTACTATTCATCTACTTAGAATCTCTATGGTCCACACGCTTTAAATAAAGTAAAATAGAGAAGGTATGATTGTCCTACAAAAGAGTATGACGATCTTACATATCAGTAGTGGGATTCGAATGTGTCATTTGTTTAAAGTATTTTTTTTATTTTTTAAATTTCATATCGGCTAAATCTGCGTAGTTTGCTTTTGTTATTTCTTCATTTCCAGATAAGATGGAAGAATTTACAGGTACTGCTGCGGGACAAAAACCCTCGCAGCATTCTGACGCCCGATCTAATACACATCGATCGCGCAGCCCCGTTAATCACACCCCAAGTCCCATATTAACAATGAGGACACGCGGTGAACGCATAGAGCAGCTGAACAGACATGAGGAGCAACCGCGCAGCCAACGCGATGATCAATTGCCTCACGGTCGATACGATGAACCATTGCCTAGCCGCCAAAGCAATATTCAATCACCGCGCTTTCAGCGCGATGGGCAGACACCGTGCAGTCGGTGCGACCGGCAGTCGCCGCGCAGTCGGCGCGATGGGCAGTCGCCGCGCAGTCGGCGCGATGGGCAGTCGCCGCGCAGTCGACGCGATGAGCAGTCGCCGTGCAGTCGACGCGACGGGCAGTTGCCGCGCAGTCGGCGCGATGGGCCGTTGCCGCAAAGTCGGCGTGATGAGCAGTCGCCGCATAGTCGGCGTGATGAGCAGTCGCCGCATAGTCGGCGTAATGAGCAGTCGCCGCATAGTCGGCGTGATGAGCAGTCGCCGCATAGTCGGCGTGATGGGCAGTCGCAGCGCAATTGGTGCGATGGGCAATCTCAGCGCAGTCGATGCGATGGCCAGTCACCGCTGAGCCAACACGATAGGCGTTCGATGCGCAGCCGAGATGACGTGAGGTCACGCAGTCTTCATCGAGGCACGCAGTCCTGCAGCCGACGTGAACAGTGGCCTTCTACACAGAACCAGCCTTCAGGAGCTCATCAGCCGCTCCGCTATCTTCGTGAAGACCAGACCCGGAATTCGGGTAAGTCAACTGCACATTCTTATAAAATGGACGATATTGCTCAGATTTTCCGAATGATAAAATCTGTAAGCCAAACTGATTCGTTGGATAAACTAGGGTCTATACAAAATACTATACCGGAATTCGATCCAGGCAGGAAAGAACAGACGATGACCATGTGGCTACACAAAGTAAACGAATGTGCACTCATTTACAGTTTGACCGAAAAGCAAATTGTACACTTTGCGTTACCCAAGTTAAGGGGCGTTGCCAAGAGGTGGTACGAGGGTCTATCGTCTGTCCTTTACTCCTGGAACGAATGGCAACAGAAGCTTTTGTCTGCATTCCCCCCGGAGGAAAATTACGGGCAGATGCTCAGTGACATGTTGGCTAAAAGGGCCCGATTTAACGATTCGTTAGAGGAATACTTCTATGATAAAATTGGTTTAATTAATCGATGTAGTATAGAAGGAACCCGCGCTGTAGAATGCGTATTGCACGGTATTGACGACCGATCTGTGAGGCTGGGCGCCGAAGCTGTTAAGTTTTCAGACCCAGACAAATTATTATCGTATTTGCGTAATGTGAGGAATATAAAACCGCTAAACGACCGTAAAAACGTTGAAGGTCCTCCGAATAAAAACAATGATACACAGTCTCGAATTTCTGGTAATAGCAGGCCATCCCGTTGCTTAAATTGTAAGCAAGAAGGTCATTTCGTTGCTCAGTGTCAGCGTCCAATTAAGAAATGCGGTAAATGCAGTAAAATTGGCCATGAAACCGAACAATGCTACTCTAAAATTACAGCCCCAGATAAAACCGTGGCTGAATTTTAATAGGCCACATGATAGTGACACTGATTTATCCAACGAGTCTGATTAATGAACAAGTAATTTCTATAAATATAAAATAGTTTAAAAGACTGCAAGGGTCTTATTAAATTGCTCCTAAAGACAGAAGGGTCCTTACTGCAATACAATTATTATACTCATTGTGTCATAATCATAATGTGCATTTCTTCAAATGTAAAATAATTTATGTTGACAAAGGTGTCTTATTGTATTGGACGGAAGGGTCCCATAAAATGTATTATTGACAAAGGTGTCAGATAGTATTGGACGGAAGGGTCCCATAAAATATATTGTTGACAAAGGTGTCATATTGTGTTGGACGGAATGGTCCCATAAAATGTATTATTGACAAAGGTGTCAGATAGTATTGGACAGAAGGGTCCCATAAAATGTATTATTGACAAAGGTGTCAGATAGTATTGGACGGAAGGGTCCCATAAAATATATTGTTGACAAAGGTGTCATATTGTGTTGGACGGAATGGTCCCATAAAATGTATTATTGACAAAGGTGTCAGATAGTATTGGACGGAAAGGTCCCATAAAATATATTGTTGACAAAGGTGTCATATTGTGTTGGACGGAAGGGTCCCATAAAATGTATTATTGACAAAGGTGTCAGATAGTATTGGACGGAAAGGTCCCATAAAATATATTGTTGACAAAGGTGTCATATTGTGTTGGACGGAAGGGTCCCATAAAATATATTGTTGACAAAGGTGTCATATTGTATTGGACGGAAGGGTCCCATTGTTTACATATTGTTTTGTTAAGCGTTTTAAAATGTAATATTTAGGACAAATGGGTCCTTAAATATAACGTATGATTACGAACGGAATGGTTCAATTGTAGTTATTTTCTTATATAAGCACGAGGTCATGCTTAGCATAGGATGGCCGACTGTCAGAATGTATAATTTAATAGGGTAGACAATGTATGTATAATTATTGTTTATTATGAAATAAATGTAAAACAAAGTATGTTTGTGATCACCGTAAAACGAAACGTGCGTCTGCAGCTGCAAACGCACGTGTTGTGTGATTCATAATTCCCGCCATTAAGTAGGCGTATATAAACGGTTGTTGCACAAGCAAACGCGCCAGTCGAGTTCGAGTAATTGCGGAGTGCGCGCGCACCTCTGAGTAAATACTTAGAAAATGTAAGTACTATGATTTGTTTTATTTTATATCACAATGATTGTTGATGTGATTTTGAATGTTTTTATAATTATATAATTTGTGAAACCAAGTTTGGCATATTTATTTCGCACCTACTATTCATCTACTTAGAATCTCTATGGTCCACACGCTTTAAATAAAGTAAAATAGAGAAGGTATGATTGTCCTACAAAAGAGTATGACGATCTTACAATTATATCAATTATTATAATCGACCTTAAAGTTAAGCTTGTCAACCGACATGAAATTTCGTTTTTACCCTTTAAAGGGTTAAACAAATACCTACTCATAATAAAGGGTAAAATTGTTTGTTTGTAAGAGGTTATCTCTGAAAGTACAGATCCGATTGAAAAAAATATTTCACTGATAGAGATAGCTTCCACTATTGGACGTGGACGTAAGTCGCGTGGAGAAGCTAGTATTATCATAACATAACATCATACCGTTGGACAAAGGAGTAAGTAGAAATCGTATTATGGGTACACCCACATTTCGGCAATAGGCACAAACCTAGATTCCAAGCTACACTTGAAAAAAGCAAAGAAAAGTTAACAGCTATTAAAAAAATTGGCATGTTCTAATTACCCCCATTTTTTCCATGATTAAACCTAATTTCCTATCCCTGCTACTACTATTTTATTTTCAGCTCTATTTAGTTGGTGATAGAGCTCTAAGTCCACCTGACTAGCTTACCACCATCTTATCTAAGTCTGTCGCCATAACAACAATGTTAACTGCATTGTTGTGTTTCGGCAGTAAGATAGCCAGTTCCTCTGTGGTTGAGAATTCCGGGTGAAGCTCGCTTCCACCTTCAGCCTGATCATTATTTACCACCAGGTAAGATGCAGGCCAAGAGCTTCGCAGTTGTAAATAAAAAAGAAAAAAAAACCTATAACTAACTACGACTAACCATAAGAAATAGCTCAACCACAGTCAGTGGGCAATAATATCCCCTATATTTGCCGGTAAATCAGAATGAATAGCTCATTACAAGCTCCATATTGCCCGAGATACCTTTTATTAGATCTTCACGAATGGTCTAATGAAAGTACGTATTTCTTTCCGTACTATGGGCGAGTCAGTTTTTAGTAGTTTGAAGATGGCAGGTATATGTTGTTGTTAGGGTTCCGTAACCGAAGGGTGTCAAACGGAACCCTATTACTAAGACTCTACTATACTGACAGCGGAGGCTTACGGACTTCTGTCTGTCTGTCAGCGGGCTGTATCTCATGAACCATAATAGTATGACAGTTGAAATTTTCACTGATTGTGTATTTCTATTGCTGCTTCAATAAAAATAAAATAAAGTTAAATATACATCAAGAAACGAATAGGTAGGAACTTGTAATGTTCACAGTGTGTACTACTATGGTCGCTATAATAACAAACAAGTATTATTATATTAATACGTGAAGCAAAAACTTTGTACCCCTTTTTACGAAAATTACGCGGACGGAGAAGTATGAAATTTGGCACAGTTAAAGTTTATATGGAGAAGGAGTGCAGAAAGCTAATATTTTTATATAATATACATTAGAAATAAAATAAATTAATAAAAAAAAACATTACACACACTACCATGCGTTTGACACAAGATGGCCTTTGAATCATGGCATGGCAGCATGGAATTAATTTAAATGAATAATGGTCGAATTTCGACCTCTGGGCGACCACTAGTAAAAATAAAATGGAGTATTAAATTTAAGGGGGTCCCAATCGCCGTGCAAGAAACGTAATTAATTTCATTAAAAAAAAGTAATTATAAAGTAGTGTGAGAGTAGCAGTAACTGTCATATCAGTAGCTGTGCGAGTCCGACTCGCACTTGGCCGCTTTTTTAACTGGTCATATAGCTCAATATTTTCCTACATTACTATACATACATACCTTTAAACTGTACCGGTGATGTTTGTGGTGTGTGGTTTGTTTATAAGCGAGAAGCGAGTTTAAACAATTAAAGTATGTTAACTAACGAAGGGCGTTCCTGTTAACTCGCAATAGGATAGCGTCCATACATGCTCAAAGAATATTACCAATCAAATTATTTTAATTTTTTTTGTAGTAAAATATTGGAGGAGGAGCTCGTGGCTAAGTAACAACAGCCGCACTTGTCGATCCATCAGGTTAAGCTACGCTTGCCGGGGTTGGTCAGTGGATGGGTGACCATCTTTACATACCGAGACTCCTCCGTGCCTCGGAAAGCACGTTAAGCCGTTGGTCCCGGCTGTCATTCGTGGATCTTTGACAGTCGTTACGAGTCGTCAGAAGCCCGAAAGTCTGACACCAGTCTTACCAAGGGGTATCGTATTACCCAGTTACTGGGTTGTGGAGGTCAGATAGGCAGTTGCTCCATGTAAAATACTGGTATTCAGCTGCATCCGGTTAGACTGGAAGCCGACCCCAACATAGTTGGGAAAAGGCTAGGCAGATTGATTATAGTAAAATATTCACAAAAAATATCAAACTAATACGTAAAAGGTTTTTTTTTTTGCATGTTTGTACGCTATTCAATTGGGGGTTAACGGGAATGCCCTTCGTTAGTTATCATACTGTAGAAGCTTTCACACAATTAGCGAGAAGAATCTCAACTCCTATAAGGGGGAAAGAATGAAGATAGCCCGATTTTAAGAAATGCATAACAGCCAGTGTTTTCTGTAAAATATCACTGTGAAAATTAAAGTGCAGTGAACTGTCAATCCCTAGCGATCCGTAGCATAATGGTGGAATAACAGCTCACTTTACCTAAGATTTCAAGGTGAGATTTTACAGAATAGACCGGGGAACACAGGCTTGAATATGTTTTGTACAGAATGTTGATGGTCAACTTTCAGTAATTGGAGAGGAGGATTGGATTGTATGGAATCAAGTTTTCTAACTGAAAAGACATCTGTGCTGCTGGGGAGTTTGTTGCGGCACTTCTTCTTTCCAGCTACAAATTTTCAGCCTAGTTTGAATAAATCACTATTGATTACGGTTTTGAAAGGCACTAAAATAGAACAAAAATGCTTCAATCAAACCGCAAAATTATTTATTTCCAATACACGTTAAAAAAATGAATTACGCGGGCTAAAATGAAGGAATTGATGATAAAGTAGAATTTGACCAGTTCTCAACTTAAAATTTTGGTTACTTAATACAAGGGTGGTGATCTCGGCGAACTTGACGAACTCAATCTGAGAAGAAGAAGGTAAAATTACGAATATTACGATAATAGTTCCTTTTACCTGCTTGCAAAAATAATGCAAGTTTGAAAGCATGCCATTGTGACATGCACCTATCAGAAGTTTTTATGGCATAGTGAAACGCAAGCTGTACTTGCAGACTTTTGGGCTGTGAGTTTCCGTGGAGTATATTGCTCGTTCTTCTCCAACCTTCTACGCTTTGAAATGGACAAATATTAGCCTCATCTTTCTGACTGACCCCTTGGAAGTTCAAAAGTGAACGAAATTGGTTTATTTGAAATAAATGCTTTGAGTTTCTGTTTATGCTAGTTTTTTTTTTAAATCCACAACGGGGAAGATTTTGACCTGCATCTCACCTGATGGTAAGTGATGATCAGGCCGAAGGTGCAACAGAGCTTCGCCCGGAATCCTCAACCACAGAGGAACTGGCTATCTTACCTCTAACTGTCGAAACACAACAATACTGTTAACATTATTGTTATGGCGACAGACTTAGATAAGATGATAGTAGCTGGCAGCCAGGCGGACTTAGAACTGAAAGCCCTACCACCAACAAAACCGAGCAGATAATTTTTGTTTGAGAGAGGTGCTCTAATCATTACACCATAGAGACGGTTAAATAAACCAAGTCCCGCTGCAACTGGCACCCCACCCACTTGTTCATAGGGCCTCACCTTAATATTGCAAACCCAACAGTTCCATTACGCCGGTCATTACGGAACCATTAATGCCAATCATTTCACGCAATCAAATATGCCTAATTATAATTAATTAGTTCCGCCCACTTTATTTTCAAATGTCAAGTGGTTATTATGATGTGATTGATTTTATTTCAAAAGGTTATGATCTTTAATACTATACATCAATTTTATTTTATTTTTTTTCATTTGAGTGCCTCGTTGGTCTAGTGGACGCAAGCGCTACTGTTGAGCATGAAGTGGGAGGGTTCGATACTGAGGAAAGTGAGCTCACAGATGATTAAATAGCGTTTCCATGACAAACAAGTGTAACCAATGCGTCATTGTGTGTCAGAGGACAGACGAGCTTTCAACATAGCAACAAACCGTTCACAAGACAACAATAGGCAATCAGGGTTCAGTATCAAAATAAGCCATATTTTTCCTCTGATATGCCAACAAAACCATGTATCACTATTCTGCTGGCGTCGCACCTCATATCTTTTATAACTATACCTTCGCCCCCTCTCTCCTGTATAAGAAAATATACAGACAAATGGGAGTTTGCAAGGAATGTCAGGGGTCAAGTAAAATTGGTTTGTTTAGCTACTGGGCTTGGAGTAAATCATTTTGATTCTTATAGCAGAGTATTTAGTGTTGTGCAAGACCTTATTAATGTGGAGTTATTTCTGTGTTAGGAACGTGATATTCTTGTTATTACGCGTTATTGGGGAAGGAATGTAAGTAACGTAGAAGGCTGTTAGTTTTTTCTCCGTAGCTAAGGATATAGCTACCATTTCTGCAAATCTTCCATTCATCATATTTTAAGAGTCGCTTTTGGTGGCTATCTGTGTGACCGCGTTGTTCTTCTCAACTAAGCATTTTGATGAGGTTTTCACCATCATTTAGAACATTTACTCCGAAAGGGTTTTGTGTAGTGTAGTAATAAGTCCTCCAGATTGAATTTCGGTCATGGTAGCCTATCTCAGCGGAGACTAGCCATAGACGAGAGAGTTTTTTTTTTTTTTTTTTTTAAACGTTGCCCCACACTAAGAATTTCTTCTTGTATCGTGGGTGCGTTTACAAACAGAAACTCACATATACTAACACCCAGACCCGGAACAACTACTTGCAGATCATACAAATATTTGTTCCGTGCGGGGATCAAACCCGCGACACGTTGCGCAGCAGTCGAACGCTCAGCCACTGCGCCAACCGTGTCGTCATAGCTCTCTCGAGTCCGAACCCAAGACCTCTGACTTTTCGGATTCGTGTGCGTATTGTATAATTATCACTTACTTCAAAGGAAAACATCGTGAGGAAACCGGCATGCCTGAGAGATATTTCTCGACGGCATATGAAGCCAAGTCAGAGGCCCATGGGCAGCTTTAAAACTCTGACACCAGGTTAGTCATAAACCACACGAAAAGAAGAAGATGAAGTCCGATGGGACTCAATACGACACGACTGGAGAGAGATCAGGCGCAGAACCAACGGCTGCATAGTACGTAGTATAGTCTAACGGTGACCGCTATTTCGCTCCTTAAGAATGCGCTGCGAGGCGGGGGACAGCGTTGACGAATGAGCGAGGGGTGGGACGCCATGCGCCTTGAGCATTGACCAATGAGTGGTCTGCACCATTGCCGACTTGTAGTCACACCAGATTATCACACCAGTATGACAAACAGGATTTTTTTTCTCGTTTGTCACACCACTGATTTTACCACACCATGTATACGATAATTGCTAGTGCAGTACCTTTATATTCTAATGAAGTCTATATCCTGATCGGCGTTTGCCAACCTCCGTTCTTTGCAATAGACTTCTTTTCTATTTAGATTTTTCTACTTTTAGTTATATTTATTTATTATTAATTATTTATTAAAACATTATGCACAAGTAAAAAAAATACTGTACAAAGGCGGACTTAATGCCTGAGGCATTTTCTACCAGTCAACCTTAGGGTGTGACACTCCCTCTCGCTCTGCCCAGAGCGGGAGGAGTCATTTGATGATTTCCCACAAAAAAAAAAAAAAAAAAACTCAAATATGGTTTTGTCGTAACCGTCGTCGTAACAGAATAAAGTGCTCTGGTTCGGTCACAATAAACGTAAGTACCCTATATCTACTTATGTACTTGGTTTTGTTTTTCGAACGGTTAGCATAAGTAGGTACTTACATTTTTATCCCGTTTCTTTTTTTTTTCTTTTTTTACCCAAGTTATTCTAAGTCGTAACCTTTCAGACTCGCATCATTAGCCGTCTAGAAACATAATATGTATATTTATTTAGTTATATTATTACATAGTCGTTGTTTAACTTCACAGGGTGATAATGTTGTAAAATCAGTCGAGCACAAAAATACATGTCAACCAGATGAGAACCAAAATGAAATAGCAATTTCTATACACAAAATGCATGAAGTAGCTAGTACTTCTGCGGAGGCAATGACAATAGTCTACAAGGAAAATATAAGACCTTTAAAAGAAAAAGGGTTGAAAGTACCACTATTCGATAGCGTAAAGTGCAGCATTTACAATGCACGAAAACGGAAACTAAAAGTCAGCAAGATCGTTTTCAAACGTATTGAAGAAGTACAAGTACCCGCTACATTTGAGAAATTTGTCGTTGCTGACTATCAATATGAGCATACCAGACTATTAGTATTTTGTTCTGAAGAAGCAAAGCAATTATTAAAAAGTGTGAAAGAATATTTTATAGATGCGACTTTTAAGAGTTCTCCACCACCATTTCCACAATTACTTTCTATCCTCGGCGACTTGGGGAGCACGTCTCAAACAACTTCAGTGATACCGCTAATACATGTGCTCATGAGCGACAAAAAAGAGTCAATATATGCTGCATTGTTTGACATCCTGAAAACTAAATTTCCCGATTGGTGTCCCACTGTATTCCACGCAGATTTCGAGATTGCTGTAGCAAATGCCTTAAGATGTTTTTTTCCACATATATCGGTAAAAAAGTGTTACTATCATTATTGTCAGAGCTTATGGCGAAAAGCGAAATCAATTGGTTTGAAAAGTAAACTACATAAAAGAACTGTGGGACTATGTACGGCATTGCCGCTAACTCCATTAGAACTTGTTAAAAATGGATGGGAATACATAAAAAGAGAATCTAATGAATTTAGCGGGGAAAATATGAAACAGTTCATAGCATACATGGCCCGACAATGGCTAAATGATGAACAATATATGGCCGACTGGAATATAGTTGGTCAAAGGCACAGAACCAACAACGTTTGTGAAATTTGGCACTCCCAATTAAATAAAAATATAAATAAAAACTACGTAACCATACTAAAATTATTAACCGTATTATTCAAACAAAAGGAAATTAATATCGAAAAAAAAAGAAGGGCTGACCAAACTGATAAAGATAATTTTATAATTTTCTGCCAATTAAAACTTTTAAATGGTGAAATATCATTGGGACATTTCCTGGAAACCTTGCGTTAAAAACGTAATTTGAAGGTTTTGAAATGAATAAAAACGTAATTTGAAGGTTTTTAATTTAACTAAGTAGTAAGTACCTATAACTAGGACAGCACTAGTTAGGAATAAATGGTGTGGAAAAATCAGTGGTGTGACAAACGAGAAATAAAATCCTGTTTGTCATACTGGTGTGATAATCTGGTGTGACTACGAGTCGGCAACGGTCTGCACTACCCCTCTCGTCTCGCATACGCGGAACAGCCATCTCAGTCAAACTACACTACTACATTAGAGAGAGTTTGAGTGAACCGAAATGTATTGCGGACATATTTAGGGATCACTTTATGGTGAAATCGCCATTGGGACCTTCACGGTCATTCAGTGTGGAAGGGTCACATGGACAGGAGATAAACACCAGATTCACAGCAAAGGGTGTTCGGGTAGTTATAAACTCAATGTCGCGTGGAAAGTCTCCTGGCCATGACAGCCTGAGCATTGAGCATCTAAAGCATGCCGGCGTCCACCTGCCCAGAGTTCTTACCATGTTATATACATTTGTATAGGACATGCGTACTTACCAGCAGAGATGATGAGAACCGTGGTGGTACCATTTGTGAAGAGTAAAACCGGTGACCTAAGTGACATGACCAACTACAGGCCAATCTCACTAGCCACAGTGCTTGCTAAGGTTCTTGACAGTTTGCTTAATGCACAGCTTGACCGGTATGTGAACACTCATGACAATCAATTTGGTTTTAAGCCGGGACTGTCTACTGAGGCAGCTATCTTTTGTTTGAAGCAAACTGTCAAGTACTACTCGGATAGGAGCACACCTATTTATGCCTGTTTTCTCGACCTCTCGAGGGCATTCGACCAACTATGACATCTTATGTCAAAAATTAAATAACATCTCAATGCCTCTCGAACTGTTAGATATTTTTAAGTAGTGGTATCTTAACCAGGTCAACGTCGTTCGATGGTCGAGTGCTCTGTCGGAACCGTACAGTTTGGAATGCGGGGTGAGGCAGGGAGGGCTGACCTCGCCGAAGCTCTTCAACCTGTACGTGAACGCATTGATAGAGGAGCTCAGCAGCACCCGTCTCGGCTGCCATATTGACAGTGTTTGTGTCAACAATATTAGCTACGCGGACGACATGGTGCTGCTGAGCGCCTCGGTGTGTGGTCTCTCCAGGTTGCTGGGCATCTGCGAGCGTTACGCACTGGATCATGGTTTGCTCTATAACGCAAAGAAGAGTGAATGCATGGTCTTTTGGGCCAGGGGTCAGAGCTGCCCGGATACTGTTCCACCTATTAGATTGAACGGTGCCAAGTTAAAAAGAGTTCAACAGTTTAAATATCTCGGGCATATCGTGACCTCTGACCTGAGGGACGATGCGGACATCGATAGGGAGCGGAGGGCGTTGTCTGTGAGGGCCAATATGATCGCCCGCAGGTTTGTTCGTTACTCGGGGGCCGTCAAAATAACTCTTTTCAGAGCGTTTTGTACGTCCCTTTACACAGCCAGCCTGTGGAGCTCATATACCCAAAAGCAGTACAACGCTCTCCGTATTCAGTATAATAATGCGTTCAGGGTGTTGTTGGGGCTGCCCCGGCACTGCAGCGCGTCGGGGATGTTCGCTGACGCCCGTGTCGACTGTTTCTACACGACGATGCGAAAGCGGTGCACATCTCTGTGGCGCAGGCTCCGGACCACCTCCAACACCATCCTGAGCGTATTTGCGAACAGGTTTGATTGTCAGTACATTAATCATTGTTATATGATTAATGTAATGACAAACAAACAAATGACTCAGAGGCAGGCGTTTTATTAATTATTTTAATTTAAATTTTGACATGCTAATTTTATTTATATAATTTACTGAATGAATTAACATTTTTTTTTTTATATATATCTTTATATTCATTATAATTTTGTCTAACATTATGGCCTTTGGGCTGAAATAAATGTTTTTTTTAAATTTATTTTTTATTTAATATTAAACTTACATAATTATAATAATAAAATCTTCTTGAAATTGTGCGTCGCTAGTAGAGACATAAACCAACGGCATTCTGTCCTCAGTCCATTTATATCGTCTTCGCAGCGAAAAAGAAACAAAAATCAGTCAACTAAAGCTATTAGCACTTTATTATTAAAAACAATAAACAGTAACTATCTACTCAGCTTACTCTCTAATCTGCTCAAAAACTGCTTAATCATTTCAAGTTCTACAGATACCTGATCTATCTTAATATTTAGCGTTCCCATCGCTGACTTCGATTCTTCTACATATTCTTGATTCTGATTCTTCATTTTTATAACAGCATCGTCTAACTCATGTAATGTAGTTGCCACTTCATCGAAATTATTATTCTTCCTAGGTTTAAGTAACTCAGTTACAGGTTTTATCGGACATTCAGTTTTATTTTGCTCTTCTTTTTCTTCTTTGTTTTTGTTAATACTCATTATTGCGTCATGCATATCGTTGAGTTTTGTTTTAAAGGCTTGGAGACCCATTTCATCTTCGATTTGTTTCTTTTGTGCCTGAGCTTTGGTAAATATGGCATCTTTTATCCTTGATGGGAGAGATCTCGAATGCTTCCACCGAGGTTTCCCTGGTCTTAAACACATCACGCTAACGACATTGCGTTTATTTTTCAAGCTTGTATTCACTCTCTTCGGCAATATTGCGTTAAATATTCTGTTATAAACTAAAGTGTCTAAAGTTCCTAAGAATTCTACTTGTTTGACTAATCTTCTAATGTTACCGAGTACTTCTAAATCGTTGATGTCGTTGACTGCAACACCGACTAGTAAGTTCATAAGTACTATAGCTGCTAAAATGAGGAAGATGAGGAAGATGATCCTGACGATTATAAGGGAGGTAGCCAGTTCTTTGGAATGCTCTTCATCGAAAAGGGCAACGTAATCGAACTCTGACGTCATCATGACTATTGTTTTCACGAGGGCAGCCCAGGGTCCGTCGAAAGGTATTTGTGAACGGAACTGTATCATGAAGCTGAGTGAAAAACCGATGACCAGGAACATGAAAGTAAGAAGGATCTGGAACAAAGTTTTAAGAGTTAAACCGTATTGCAATGATAACTCTGAACTTGTCAAAAAACCACTAGATCTTAAAATGTACAGGCAAATAACCCTCAAAGAAACTCTAGACTCACCTTCACAACATTAGACGCGACCTTCCCAAACATCAGCACATAGTATCCCCAGTTCGGAAATCTGGACAGAAGGAACATCATTTCCAGCCAAGATAGTAGCAAAGCCACTGTGGCTACGTGACGAGGCCACTCATCGTCATTCAAGTTCACCACAACAACCGTATATGGCAGGATAACTGCGAAGCCTAGGGATCCAAACTTCACCCAGGTCTCAAGTTGTAAGAAGTATCTACTGCTTTTAACGTTCATATAGAGGAGTTCCTGTAATAAAAAAAAGGTTAAGTTAGCGTGTGATTCGAGAGGCCTATGTCCAACTATTGATTGATATTATATATGATAATGATGAAGAAAAGAGAAAACTAGAAATATAACAACAAATTGGACATATTTATTTGATAAAGTGCTAAAAAGTTGTTTTTAATTTATCTAGTTTTCTAGCCCGTAATGAGCCTTTGGGTTTGAAAGTCTAGGAATAGTCCGTAGATTGGTGACCATCTTTACATACCGTGACTCCTCCGTACCTCGGAAAGCACGTTAAGCCGTTGGTCCCGGCTGTCATTCATGGATCTTTGACAGTCGTTACGGGAGTCAGAAGCCCGAAAGTCGGATAACCAGTCTTACCAAGGGGTATCGTATTACCCAGTAACTGGGTTGTGGAGGTCAGATAGGCAGTCGCTCTATGTAAAATACTGGTATTCAGCTGCATCCGGTTAGACTAGAAGCCGACCACAAAATAGTTGGGAAAAGCCTAGGCAGATTTATTGACTCAGAAAGTAAATACCTACGTATTTATTTCATTGGACCTTTAATCATATTCAGTAAGTTGACAGATCAAACGAAAAAATAAAACGTGACTAAGTTATGAAATTCAATGAAAACTATACATAATAATATAACATTACAAGGTTTATTTAATTACACTCATTCTTTTTTCACCTCACTATCTTTTATTTCTCAGAAACTGGTATCGCTCCAACTGTCAAGTTACCAAATACGGTAATAAGTTCAAGCTTAACCACAATGTGAGCCAGAGACCGAAACTGGTTTGATCATTACGGGTATTTTTTTGGTTAAAACTTTTTTATTTTATTTTTTATGTACACACAGTAAAATACATAGAGATATGACGTAATTATAATTTGAGTACAAAGGTACTGCTTATTTTTTAAGAATTTTTTTCCAGCAGACCTGCGAAAGGAGAAATTAGAAAGAAATGTAGACAATAGTGTGTGAGAACAAAAAGAGACAAATATGAATCTGCGAAGTCTTATAAATATAAAAAAATATAAAATATACCTACTTAGACAGAGTGGCAGGTAATTTTCATTTCGGTAACCGGTATTAATGCTGGTTGAATTAAATTTAGGGTAACCTTTAAAAATACCTGTAAGAAATATACAGGGTGGCAGGGAACATCGACGCGAAAACTGATACCATGGATTCAGTACATGATTCTGAAACCCCTTGTGTTGAAAATTTTCGTCGGTTATTTAAAAAAAAATGTTGTTCCATACATTTTAACGGCGTAGGTCAAAACCGCGTAGGTCTGCTGTTTCACTTTTCTATGAAACAGCAGACCTTTTTTCAAATAACTTACTTCTATTTTACACGTGTCGCCGGCATTAGTTAAAGGGCGCGCATCGCCTGTGTGTGTGTAACCGGTATTAAAACGGTAACCTAAAAGAGGTAAAATGTTTCTTCTTCTTGGGTTACCCAGATAGCGGTAACCTTAGTCGTAGAAGTTATCAAAATTCTTCGATACCTGTACAGTACAACATGGTACAACATAACTTAGCTGTAGCATCGGCAAAATTCGTAAAACCGATCACCATCCGAACTAAGTGCGCCTTCAAAATCGACAATCTTTATTACTGCTTTAGGTGAAAATGATCTTTACGAAACTTGTAAAGTAATTTAACCAAATACATTCGTAAAATTGAAATTAATTAATGATTTTTTTTAAATTTATACTACATCTAAGTTGTACCGTAATTTTTAAAGGAACCCGATGTGAACTTCGTTAAATACCTTTATTATACCTACGTTCATCATGAGAGCGAAGATAATATTTTTTTATTTTTTTTATCTAAACCATTTATTCCTTCTCTGTTTGATATTATAATTTTATATCTACTATACAAGTAACAGAATATTTCCAGAGTAAAGAATTGATAAAATTCACGTAATCATGTCAGACCGAGGTCAGTTGAAACAGTGAATGTTTGATGGGCCCTGCAAGGCTGCTTACAGTTCCACCTGCCTGCATCGCTGCGACCATGCATCTAATGAATTTGACATTACCCTGACCTATATCACTGACCGGGTTTTTACCAAGTATTGCAAGAAAGTGTACAAATATGTGATGGCTTTTCAATGTAGGTTGTTGTGGCGTTTTCTGGCTCTCGATCGCGAATATTATAGATAGATAGATAGATAAATCGTTTATTTGATGCTCACAAAAGACATAGCACAAAATACAAAAACACGTTTAAATAATAACTAAATACATGATTAGAGAATATAAGGTGCCAATATACAAAAAATAAAATATAGAAGAAAATAAAGATATTGTGATGACTATTGGCTAAGACACTTTAAAATAGTGAAACATACAAAGTGCGGTGCGTGTCTCAAGGTTGCACCAAATGGGAGTCCAACTCAGCATGTGTCAGGCAAATATACCTGACGCTGATATTCTGCTTGATCCCTGCAGTGACATACGGACGTCGTGCAGATAAGATAATAAATATGCGAATTATTGGTGTTGTGAAAAGTGAAAAGTGCAGAATGAAGTATTATGATGTCTTTGCTTATTGAACTATTGACGGCCATACAAGTAACGTGTTTTTTTTTCTCTGTCTTTTTTACGGTACGGAATCTTTCGTGTCCGACTCGCACATGGCCGGTTTTTTTAAACCAATGTATATGTCGCCGCGAAGGCATCAACCTGTAAAGATTATAACATAATCCTATTGTTGTCACAAGCATTAATCAAGGTATCAGTTCTTTTGAGATCAGACGCCATCTATTGCCAAACTTGTGAACTCAGTCCTGTGGGTAGGCGATATCACTGATAGTGAAATTATTAAACTAATTTCGATGTTAGAGCCAAAACTATAGTTGGAATTAAAAGGGAACATTTAATTAATGATTTTTGGGTTTTTAGTCATATTGACAAGTGGTCATTTGATAGTAAATTTTGTTTATGGCAAAGCGCTACCTAATGTCACGAAGATGGCGCGATTTGCGAATATTATGATCAATAACTGAATTTAATAATTTAATACAAGAACTAAATCAGTTTCAATAATAGAAAACCAACTATAAAGTAATAAGATTATTTTACACTGCAATTTACTAATGAATACCTGTTGTTTGATTAAAATCCTTGAATCACAGGAAGTGTTGTCAAAAGTAGAAAAGAATGAAGGTGTAAAAAGTAATGAAGGTTCTAATTTAACTTTAATTCTGAATGACCTTTGTATTTGTGAATATTAGCATTGTTTAATTATAAAATAATTAACTGATAAGCATTTTAGCATTATTTATAAGTTTTACTGAACTAACTAATAAGATTTTGTATTGGAATACGCGATATATCCACTGACTGAAAAAAAAGACAGACACAACAATGGCGTGTGTTGAACCACTGTAACATAATGCTTTGATATAAAAGAGTGTCTAAGGAGTTTCTTGCGCCCGTTCTTCTCCTTCAGTACCTACTGTGTTTTGGAATGGGCGACTAGATTCACCAAATAACTTAAACTCAATGATTCAACTAACTTAAATTAAGTGACAAAGTGATAACTCAAAAGTGTATACGTTGTAATTGGAATAAATGCTTTGAGTTTGAGTTAACAACTGTGTGTGATTGAAAACCAACTACCTATATCTACCATCAACGAAGAATTACATCGGAGACTAGTCAGACACGGCACAGAGTAGATACCCCGTCGTGTCATATATGTATGTATCGAAAAAAAAATGCATATCAGTGTCGTGAATTTCCGCCTATTAATGCCTGACTCCACAACATATTTGTAACTGCAGTAGGATATGTAAGCTCAGAGATATCCAACATTAATTAATTACTCAACAGAGCAATGGATGTACGTAATTAAATATAAACGACATTACTCAATTAAGCATTCAATGATAAGCCGTATAATCTTATTGACAGAGTTAATGGATTACCCGTTAATGGAATGCTATCCTTTAATTAAACGAATTTATTAATGGCACATTAACTTCCTGCTGCAATGAAGGGCTTGCGGCTACATGGAACAATTTGTACTGTGAGTAGGAATAAATTTATTTTACGTAACGATATATTATGTAGAAAAATGTTTTTTTGATAACCAGCCTACGTAAAACTCTATACTAAGGGCCCTGTTCCACAGTGTCAAACTCAAAGCATTTATTTCAATTATACCATTTACAGACACTTTTTAATTGATAGGGAATCCGTCAGTCAGAAATATGAAGCTAGTTGCCCATTCCAAAGCGTAGTAGGTTCCGATGTAGAAGAACGGGCAAGAAACTCCACGGACACTCTTTTAAATAAAATAAATTGTTACAAAATATTGGTTACATTATTCAAGTTGAAATTAAACATGTGAGAACAATGTAGAAAGACGTGTACGTTAGAACCGTCCGTAATAAAAAGATAAAACAATGAACAATTCGAAAATTAAAATAGGGTAAAACCAGGAGAGATGGACCAGCGGGTGAGACGGACCATCGTAATTTCTACCAAACTACAAAATTTATTTAGGCTGACAACACTTACGAGCTCTTGTCAACCTGTTTGCTCCGTGTAGAAAGCGAGACTATTTGATTTTCGTTTGTAAAATTAGTAAAAAAACGTATTAAAAGGTTTCGGAGGCGTGTTCTTTTTTTGTGGGTGTTTAAAAAACGAAGGTATGTATAAGATATTGTATTTTTAGAAAAAGAATTGACGTTACTGTGTTAGTATGTTCATGAGTTGATAAAATAACCTCAAATTTTTCGTTTGTTTATTTTGCTTTTAATATGAGAAAGTGGTCCGTCTCTCCACTCAATTTAGGAGAGATGGACCATGTTATGTATGGGTGAGATGGACCAATAGTCAACCGTTTTTTTGCATATTTCAAGTGGTTTTTAATTATTATTGCTATTTATTTTTTAATCCATACATTTTAATTCGAATGTGCAGGCTGTGGTGAAAACTATGAGGAAACCCTGAGTCAAGATGAATGGCTGCTGTGCATTATTTGTGAATGCTGGTCCCATGAAGGATGCACCAATTGTCCCGATATGTGCAACCGATGCGGAAATACGTTGACAAACTGAAGATTTTACTTTCATTTAATTGGTTATGTTACTTGTTGATTTCGTTTTGAATGTTTATTTTTTTGTTTGGAAGTGTTAATGATTATTTTTGTTAGGACCATCTCTCCTTACTGGGTGGTCCGACTCACCCGTATAGTATGGGAGAGATGGACCGAGAGTACTTTTTTTAATATTTCAATTATTGCCATAAAGATGCTATGATCGTGCCATATTAAAATAAAAAATTGTTGACTATTAATAGTTAGTTTATCACTAAATTGTTTAATAGTTATTAAGCAATAAAAAAGATATTAAAGTTGAACAAAATGTGGTCCATCTCTCCTGGTTTTACCCTAAGCCATGGCCGCTAAGAGTTGACCAGTCCCAACTGACGGCGCCCGTTCACGAACATGACACATGGATCAGCACCATTCAGCTCAACCATTTTGAACCATCCATGCATCCATTTTGATTTTGTCTCTGGATAAACACTGTGTAACTTCTGAATATTCTAGCAAATCATTTTATTTGCTAGAATATCATAGGGCCTACTCTCTAAGTCCATCGACGAAGATACGGGCCCGACCAAAAGTAGTGCGTAACTTCGGGGTGAAGGTTTACACCCGATTAATTACCTTTTCGGACGGGTGATAACACAAAGCCGGGACAACTGTCAAAACGTGGTGTCATTCATTCTTAAGTCGGGGCCCAAACTAATGTTATGTCCGTAGGAAGTCTCTCATCGGGAGTAGGAGTCGCCCGTAACTTTTGCCGAAACAACGGATTTCGTGCTTAGGGAGTAAATCTCCCGTAACGGAACCTAATCCAGAAGTGGTCTTCAAAAATTGGTTAGTGATACTGATTTCCACACATTTATCAATCGTTGAATCTCAACTTGTCAAATAAAGTCATCCATCTATCCAGAGACTCACATTTTAATTTTGCCACAAGAACTGTAATAATTTGACTAGAAACAGTAGCTATTTCATTCAAATAAAAAAGGTCGCTAACAACATTTACTTAAGTGCCAAATCAGTATTTATGATTTAAGTACATTCGTCATTCGCCGATGATATTAACATTTTAAATGACAGCTCCCCTAATCTCCCTCGGCAAACTTCGTATTTCGTCAGTAGTCGGATTTCCATCAGTTGCCCTTTGCATTTGGTGCTTGTACGTATTGACTCCTACCCGCACCCGCGTTGCCGTCAACCATAATTACCAAGTGCAAAGAGCAACTGATAGAAATCCGACGACTGACGAAACACGAAGTTTGCCGAGGGACATTAGGAAAATAGTTGTACTGTACGTAAATTAACGATCAAATTCCAGATGTCACACTTCTCTCGCTCAACCCAGACCCCGTCAGCCGTCAGGGTATATTATGTTCTGTGAAACAGACTAATCCCAACCCTTTTGGACCCCTTTCGTCGATCACAACAAAAAGCATCCGTTCAATTCAACCCTAATTTTATTAACAGTCCCTTTTAAGAAGTATATAATCGCGAATCAATCCGAAAGTTGTAAAAAATATAGTAAAACCGTAAGCAATACGGCAGCAATTTGTAAATTCGTATGGGTTTGATTAAAATCCAGTGCTGTTTTGGTGGCAAGACACAGGGTGAAGCGGGTAACGATATTTTTTTGAAGATGTGTTGTGGTTTTAAACGAATAGTTTTTACGTGTTCTTTTCTTATATAAAAACTGATAATACTCTGCTAATACACTCATTCAGCAAGCGGAATTGGTCGCTTGGGACTGCTAAATGAATTACGACCAAAAAAAAGAAAACTTCAACCACCTCTGTGGCTCTGAGACAGACAGAGGTCCGGAGTTCGATTCCCAGTGGGACCAAATTTTTTACGGGCATTTTGCGTATTTTTAAGAACGTTCGCATTCAAATATCAGTTTCAATCTATCAAAAATACTTCATATTTTCATATTTTTTTTACAAGTTTTTGATTGTTTTTGATTGTCGCTGAGATGAGATTACAACTTGAATTTAAACGTTTTGTGCCTGCGCAAACTGGCGGATGAAATTGAATTTACTACTTATCCAACGGAAATAAGGTATATATTGCAATGCTCGCTAAAGCTGCGCTGCGATGCTTCACGATGCTCCAAGCTCGATCACCGAGCATTGAAATATATAGGTATATATTGAAATAAGGTTATTTCGATTGGATAAGAGTATTAAATTCAATTGATCAATTTAAAATCCTCTGCCATCCCGTCCGCCAGTGTGCGCAGGCCATTTTAGTTACTAGAATTGACCTTCAAGCCATTTATTTTTTATATATATTTAGTCTCTCAGTGTCACATTTTTATTCGCTCAAAGGTTGAAAAGATAGCTGGATGTTATTAAGTGGTATTGACATAATATATTTGTTAGGTTTTACGTTACAATTGTGTGGCTCAGTTTGTTTGGTGTAACACGCACTTGTAAAATTTTCAAATTTGAAAACTGTAACTTGTAAAGTAATTGTAATGTTTTGTTGTATAGGGCCCAGCTGCTTTTTTTTTTTGGTGGGAAATCATCAAATGACTCCTCCCGCTCTGGGCGGAGCGAAAGGAAGTGTCAGACTTTTACTGACTAAAACCCACCCGTGTTCCTTCCGTTGCCTGTGTGCCGGGGCCACGATATCCCTTTCAGACAAACCCGCAACCCCAGCAGGCATTGGTCCTTCCGGACCCCGTCAGTTGGTGCTGACATCCCTTTGAGGCGCGCGTGGAACACAACGCGCCGTCGACCCGGGCCTGGTCCTTATCGGACGGCGAGCTAGGACCCAGCTGCTGTCTTTGTGTTCTATTATTATAATATTCAACCAATCACGCGCAGCAGTTGAGTGTAAATTGTGTAAGGTTCACTCATCCTCCATAAAAAAAGGAAGATTCTCCAACCAGACGAGTGTCGTGTCTGGTGGGCTACTGCTCAACGATTGATGTTGGGATATAATATATATGCTAGTGGCGCGGTAAACCCTGATTGCAGGATTTTGCGTGACGTCAGTGTAATGTGTAGTTCACATGTGGCGATGTAGATGCCGCCACAGTCTTGTAGCTTACACCACACAAACACACCCGAACCAAAATTAATTTGCTTTTAGGCAGTAACATAAATAATTGTAACACTTGTATTAATACAGAGAGTGTATTTGTATCGTTTGTATTTGTATTGCTTCAGGCTTGCACGAATTAAACGTACACTCATTTATTAAAACTGAATTATACCAAGTTTTTATGTACAGCGGCTTTTTACTTTACCTTTGTTTGAGTTCTGTACAAAAATAGTGTAAACGGAACCCATCGAACTAAGCCCTCGCTGTCTGTCTGTCTGTCTGTCCGTCTGTCACTAAGCTACATACTACATCGACGCGAAAACTGTTACCCATAAAGCCTCGTGCAGACTGGCGCGACGCGACACCGGTAATTGTTCTACTGTGAAGTATTCTTAGAAATTGTTTTGTTAGAGTCGCGTCCCGTCGCGCCACGAGGCTCTATGCGCAAGTCCGTTTTTGTTTACCTTTTTTGCTACATATCCTCGTGTATTGGTTGCAGTTTAAAGTTTTTTCACAACACATATACATATAAACCCACGAATCAGAGGAGCTCGTGACTAAGTAATAACTGCTGCTCGGGTCGATCCGTCAGGTTAAGCTACGCTTGCCGTGGTTGGTCTGTAGATAGGTGACCATCTTAACATACCGAGTCTCCTCCGAACTCCGTGTCTCGAAAAGCACGTTAAGCCGTTGGTCCC
Organism: Agrochola macilenta; assembly: GCA_916701695.1. NCBI lineage: Eukaryota > Metazoa > Arthropoda > Insecta > Lepidoptera > Noctuidae > Agrochola > Agrochola macilenta. The sequence continues at coordinate 16,685,654 of OU753572.1, read as the reverse complement.
GTCTGTCATTCATGGATCTTTGACAGTCGTTACGGGTCGTCAGAAGCCCGAACGTCTGACAACCAGTCTTACCAAGGGGTATGGTATTACCCTGTTACTGGGTTGTTGAGGTCAGTTAGGCAGTCGCTCCATGTAAAATACTATTCAGCTAGTATACTATAGTATTCAGCTGCATCGGGTTAGACTGGAAGCCGACCCCAACATGGTTGGGAAAAGGCTAAGCAGACATATATAAACTCGCGCCTTCCGTTTAAGGGGGGTAGGTAGGAACTTCAGAACGTCAGCTGCTATGACTTAGAGCCTTATATACTCTTTTTTTTTAGTTTTTTTACGCCTATGTGGTGTGACCGTCAGACTGCTAAGTCATAGGTCTCGAGTTCGCACCCAAGCTTTGCACCTGCAACCTTTGACTTTTCGAAGTCATGTGCGTATTGTAATATTATCACTTTCTTCAAAAATGGTGAAGGAAAACATCGTGAGGAAACCGGCATGCCTGAGAGATATTTCTCGAGGGCATGTGAAGCCAAGTCAGAGGCCCATGGGCGGCTTTAAAACTCTGACACCAGGTTAGTCACTAACCACACGAAAAAGAAAAGAAGATTTACTGAAGTGATAACTTCTTTAGGCGCGTTGAGCACTTTTTGGGTAAACAAAAATCATGGAACTCGCGACATCGTCACCGAACGCTTTCCATGAGCTATATGTATACTCGTACTGTGTATATAGGTGTACTTTTTGGGTGAACAAAAAGCGTGAAACTCGCGTCATCGTCACCGCACGCTTAATATGTTATTATTTTTGAATTATTTTTGGTTTATAAAGAAGTGTTTATGATCAAGGATTAAAGTTTAAATTGGTCATTAAGGCGAAATGGTATCGTGTTAGCGTTCCGGCAGCGGCGGCATGACCCGGCCCGCGCGCAATTCTATTGCACTATGTTTACAAATATTTAATTTTTTAAATTTACTTGTGTTGATATAGAAAAATAAGTCCATAATTCCTTAAAGTATTTAATAGTGAACACGTAGACAAAATTATAATACAATTGCTTTGATAACAATCGAATGGAATAGGTTTTTCTCTTAGTGGTTGTACCAAAAAACGCAGATTTTAAGGTAACTTTGCCGTTTTTTTCTATCGAAGAAAGTTTTGTCAATCGTGTTTCGGGCCTCATATCACTAAGGACAGTCTTAAATTTTCGTAATCATAAAAAAATATATGCTAATTCGTTGTTTTTTTAAGAGAAACATTGATTTTGCGTGAAGTCGAAACATCTGCTTTGGAACCCATTTCACCATAACACTCCTTAACAAACCAAAAATAATTCAAAAATAAAAATAATTGCTCGACGATACAATTCACAAGTTACTTAGTTTTCACTTCAATCGGCAGTTCCCGCATCTCATCATAAGCCTGCCCCGCATGTATTTTTTTTTTCATTTATTAAATTTTTTAAACTGCTGGTAACGAGCGGGTTGTCTATGTAAGTCGTAATTTGTGAGAGAAATATGTTTTCATAATGTTTTTAACTGCAATTGAAATAATGTTTACAAATGTGTTTTAATTCAGGAGATCCACAAAAGAGGAACTTGAATGTGACGTTTATATAGCGAGGGTTTTTGAAGCGCAGTACGTATTTTGAGCCTTTGTGAGTGCAGAGAGCTTCAGTTACTATGATTCACTGCATTTATCTGCATAAAGTTGCAAGTTTAATGTTGTGATACTCTTGTTATACGAGTATAATCCTTTATACAATTCTGTAGGGCAGAAATGAAATTTCTAGTTGACGTATAGGACAATTTTTTTAAAGTGAAAATTTCATTTTTCATTGGGGATAAACTTAACTTAAATGGATTCGCATCACCGACATGCTCGCGCCGTAGTGCTGTACTATAGAAGCTAGATGACGCTATCACAAGTTTTAAGTATTCACTTCTGTCGGAGTCCCCATGACTGCCAATTTTTTTACCATCCTACCCTGCCCAACTCCTGGGCAAACGCCTACCCTCCACTCCTATCATCTTTCGCGAGTCCGCGACGAGCGACGAGCGACGAGGACGAGCTGGATAGGTTCCGTCAAAACTGGAAGGAGGACGTCCTTCCAGTTTTGACGAAACCTATCCAGCTCGTCCCACCATCTCCTACGCGGTCTGCCACGACGATTTTTAAAGGTCGATTATGTCAGAATGTATAATTTAATAGGGTAGACAATGTATGTATAATTATTGTTTATTATGAAATAAATGTAAAACAAAGTATGTTTGTGCTCACCGTAAAACGAAACGTGCGTCTGCAGCTGCAAACGCACGTGTTGTGTGATTCATAATTCCCGCCATTAAGTAGGCGTATATAAACGGTTGTTGCACAAGCAAACGCGCCAGTCGAGTTCGAGTAATTGCGGAGTGCGCACCTCTGAGTAAATACTTAGAAAATGTAAGTACTATGATTTGTTTTATTTTATATCACAATTATTGTTGATGTGATTTCGAATGTTTTTATAATTATATAATTTGTGAAACCAAGTTTGGCATATTTATTTCGCACCTACTATTCATCTACTTAGAATCTCTATGGTCCACACGCTTTAAATAAAGTAAAATAGAGAAGGTATGATTGTCCTACAAAAGAGTATGACGATCTTACATATCAGTAGTGGGATTCGAATGTGTCATTTGTTTAAAGTATTTTTTTTATTTTTTAAATTTCATATCGGCTAAATCTGCGTAGTTTGCTTTTGTTATTTCTTCATTTCCAGATAAGATGGAAGAATTTACAGGTACTGCTGCGGGACAAAAACCCTCGCAGCATTCTGACGCCCGATCTAATACACATCGATCGCGCAGCCCCGTTAATCACACCCCAAGTCCCATATTAACAATGAGGACACGCGGTGAACGCATAGAGCAGCTGAACAGACATGAGGAGCAACCGCGCAGCCAACGCGATGATCAATTGCCTCACGGTCGATACGATGAACCATTGCCTAGCCGCCAAAGCAATATTCAATCACCGCGCTTTCAGCGCGATGGGCAGACACCGTGCAGTCGGTGCGACCGGCAGTCGCCGCGCAGTCGGCGCGATGGGCAGTCGCCGCGCAGTCGGCGCGATGGGCAGTCGCCGCGCAGTCGACGCGATGAGCAGTCGCCGCGCAGTCGACGCGACGGGCAGTTGCCGCGCAGTCGGCGCGATGGGCCGTTGCCGCAAAGTCGGCGTGATGAGCAGTCGGCGTGATGAGCAGTCGCCGCATAGTCGGCGTAATGAGCAGTCGCCGCATAGTCGGCGTGATGAGCAGTCGCCGCATAGTCGGCGTGATGGGCAGTCGCAGCGCAATTGGTGCGATGGGCAATCTCAGCGCAGTCGATGCGATGGCCAGTCACCGCTGAGCCAACACGATAGGCGTTCGATGCGCAGCCGAGATGACGTGAGGTCACGCAGTCTTCATCGAGGCACGCAGTCCTGCAGCCGACGTGACCAGTGGCCTTCTACACAGAACCGGCCTTCAGGAGCTCATCAGCCGCTCCGCTATCTTCGTGAAGACCAGACCCGGAATTCGGGTAAGTCAACTGCACATTCTTATAAAATGGACGATATTGCTCAGATTTTCCGAATGATAAAATCTGTAAGCCAAACTGATTCGTTGGATAAACTAGGGTCTATACAAAATACTATACCGGAATTCGATCCAGGCAGGAAAGAACAGACGATGACCATGTGGCTACACAAAGTAAACGAATGTGCACTCATTTACAGTTTGACCGAAAAGCAAATTGTACACTTTGCGTTACCCAAGTTAAGGGGCGTTGCCAAGAGGTGGTACGAGGGTCTATCGTCTGTCCTTTACTCCTGGAACGAATGGCAACAGAAGCTTTTGTCTGCATTCCCCCCGGAGGAAAATTACGGGCAGATGCTCAGTGACATGTTGGCTAAAAGGGCCCGATTTAACGATTCGTTAGAGGAATACTTCTATGATAAAATTGGTTTAATTAATCGATGTAGTATAGAAGGAACCCGCGCTGTAGAATGCGTATTGCACGGTATTGACGACCGATCTGTGAGGCTGGGCGCCGAAGCTGTTAAGTTTTCAGACCCAGACAAATTATTATCGTATTTGCGTAATGTGAGGAATATAAAACCGCTAAACGACCGTAAAAACGTTGAAGGTCCTCCGAATAAAAACAATGATACACAGTCTCGAATTTCTGGTAATAGCAGGCCATCCCGTTGCTTAAATTGTAAGCAAGAAGGTCATTTCGTTGCTCAGTGTCAGCGTCCAATTAAGAAATGCGGTAAATGCAGTAAAATTGGCCATGAAACCGAACAATGCTACTCTAAAATTACAGCCCCAGATAAAACCGTGGCTGAATTTTAATAGGCCACATGATAGTGACACTGATTTATCCAACGAGTCTGATTAATGAACAAGTAATTTCTATAAATATAAAATAGTTTAAAAGACTGCAAGGGTCTTATTAAATTGCTCCTAAAGACAGAAGGGTCCTTACTGCAATACAATTATTACACTCATTGTGTCATAATCATAATGTGCATTTCTTCAAATGTAAAATAATTTATGTTGACAAAGGTGTCTTATTGTATTGGACGGAAGGGTCCCATAAAATGTATTATTGACAAAGGTGTCAGATAGTATTGGACGGAAGGGTCCCATAAAATATATTGTTGACAAAGGTGTCATATTGTGTTGGACGGAATGGTCCCATAAAATGTATTATTGACAAAGGTGTCAGATAGTATTGGACAGAAGGGTCCCATAAAATGTATTATTGACAAAGGTGTCAGATAGTATTGGACGGAAGGGTCCCATAAAATATATTGTTGACAAAGGTGTCATATTGTGTTGGACGGAATGGTCCCATAAAATGTATTATTGACAAAGGTGTCAGATAGTATTGGACGGAAAGGTCCCATAAAATATATTGTTGACAAAGGTGTCATATTGTGTTGGACGGAAGGGTCCCATAAAATGTATTATTGACAAAGGTGTCAGATAGTATTGGACGGAAAGGTCCCATAAAATATATTGTTGACAAAGGTGTCATATTGTGTTGGACGGAAGGGTCCCATAAAATATATTGTTGACAAAGGTGTCATATTGTATTGGACGGAAGGGTCCCATTGTTTACATATTGTTTTGTTAAGCGTTTTAAAATGTAATATTTAGGACAAATGGGTCCTTAAATATAACGTATGATTACGAACGGAATGGTTCAATTGTAGTTATTTTCTTATATAAGCACGAGGTCATGCTTAGCATAGGATGGCCGACTGTCAGAATGTATAATTTAATAGGGTAGACAATGTATGTATAATTATTGTTTATTATGAAATAAATGTAAAACAAAGTATGTTTGTGCTCACCGTAAAACGAAACGTGCGTCTGCAGCTGCAAACGCACGTGTTGTGTGATTCATAATTCCCGCCATTAAGTAGGCGTATATAAACGGTTGTTGCACAAGCAAACGCGCCAGTCGAGTTCGAGTAATTGCGGAGTGCGCGCGCACCTCTGAGTAAATACTTAGAAAATGTAAGTACTATGATTTGTTTTATTTTATATCACAATGATTGTTGATGTGATTTTGAATGTTTTTATAATTATATAATTTGTGTGTAATTATATAGTTTGGCATATTTATTTCGCACCTACTATTCATCTACTTAGAATCTCTATGGTCCACACGCTTTAAATAAAGTAAAATAGAGAAGGTATGATTGTCCTACAAAAGAGTATGACGATCTTACAATTATATCAATTATTATAATCGACCTTAAAGTTAAGCTTGTCAACCGACATGAAATTTCGTTTTTACCCTTTAAAGGGTTAAACAAATACCTACTCATAATAAAGGGTAAAATTGTTTGTTTGTAAGAGGTTATCTCTGAAAGTACAGATCCGATTGAAAAAAATATTTCACTGATAGAGATAGCTTCCACTATTGGACGTGGACGTAAGTCGCGTGGAGAAGCTAGTATTATCATAACATAACATCATACCGTTGGACAAAGGAGTAAGTAGAAATCGTATTATGGGTACACCCACATTTCGGCAATAGGCACAAACCTAGATTCCAAGCTACACTTGAAAAAAGCAAAGAAAAGTTAACAGCTATTAAAAAAATTGGCATGTTCTAATTACCCCCATTTTTTCCATGATTAAACCTAATTTCCTATCCCTGCTACTACTATTTTATTTTCAGCTCTATTTAGTTGGTGATAGAGCTCTAAGTCCACCTGACTAGCTTACCACCATCTTATCTAAGTCTGTCGCCATAACAACAATGTTAACTGCATTGTTGTGTTTCGGCAGTAAGATAGCCAGTTCCTCTGTGGTTGAGAATTCCGGGTGAAGCTCGCTTCCACCTTCAGCCTGATCATTATTTACCACCAGGTAAGATGCAGGCCAAGAGCTTCGCAGTTGTAAATAAAAAAGAAAAAAAAACCTATAACTAACTACGACTAACCATAAGAAATAGCTCAACCACAGTCAGTGGGCAATAATATCCCCTATATTTGCCGGTAAATCAGAATGAATAGCTCATTACAAGCTCCATATTGCCCGAGATACCTTTTATTAGATCTTCACGAATGGTCTAATGAAAGTACGTATTTCTTTCCGTACTATGGGCGAGTCAGTTTTTAGTAGTTTGAAGATGGCAGGTATATGTTGTTGTTAGGGTTCCGTAACCGAAGGGTGTCAAACGGAACCCTATTACTAAGACTCTACTATACTGACAGCGGAGGCTTACGGACTTCTGTCTGTCTGTCAGCGGGCTGTATCTCATGAACCATAATAGTATGACAGTTGAAATTTTCACTGATTGTGTATTTCTATTGCTGCTTCAATAAAAATAAAATAAAGTTAAATATACATCAAGAAACGAATAGGTAGGAACTTGTAATGTTCACAGTGTGTACTACTATGGTCGCTATAATAACAAACAAGTATTATTATATTAATACGTGAAGCAAAAACTTTGTACCCCTTTTTACGAAAATTACGCGGACGGAGAAGTATGAAATTTGGCACAGTTAAAGTTTATATGGAGAAGGAGTGCAGAAAGCTAATATTTTTATATAATATACATTAGAAATAAAATAAATTAATAAAAAAAAACATTACACACACTACCATGCGTTTGACACAAGATGGCCTTTGAATCATGGCATGGCAGCATGGAATTAATTTAAATGAATAATGGTCGAATTTCGACCTCTGGGCGACCACTAGTAAAAATAAAATGGAGTATTAAATTTAAGGGGGTCCCAATCGCCGTGCAAGAAACGTAATTAATTTCATTAAAAAAAAGTAATTATAAAGTAGTGTGAGAGTAGCAGTAACTGTCATATCAGTAGCTGTGCGAGTCCGACTCGCACTTGGCCGCTTTTTTAACTGGTCATATAGCTCAATATTTTCCTACATTACTATACATACATACCTTTAAACTGTACCGGTGATGTTTGTGGTGTGTGGTTTGTTTATAAGCGAGAAGCGAGTTTAAACAATTAAAGTATGTTAACTAACGAAGGGCGTTCCTGTTAACTCGCAATAGGATAGCGTCCATACATGCTCAAAGAATATTACCAATCAAATTATTTTAATTTTTTTTGTAGTAAAATATTGGAGGAGGAGCTCGTGGCTAAGTAACAACAGCCGCACTTGTCGATCCATCAGGTTAAGCTACGCTTGCCGGGGTTGGTCAGTGGATGGGTGACCATCTTTACATACCGAGACTCCTCCGTGCCTCGGAAAGCACGTTAAGCCGTTGGTCCCGGCTGTCATTCGTGGATCTTTGACAGTCGTTACGAGTCGTCAGAAGCCCGAAAGTCTGACACCAGTCTTACCAAGGGGTATCGTATTACCCAGTTACTGGGTTGTGGAGGTCAGATAGGCAGTTGCTCCATGTAAAATACTGGTATTCAGCTGCATCCGGTTAGACTGGAAGCCGACCCCAACATAGTTGGGAAAAGGCTAGGCAGATTGATTATAGTAAAATATTCACAAAAAATATCAAACTAATACGTAAAAGGTTTTTTTTTTTGCATGTTTGTACGCTATTCAATTGGGGGTTAACGGGAATGCCCTTCGTTAGTTATCATACTGTAGAAGCTTTCACACAATTAGCGAGAAGAATCTCAACTCCTATAAGGGGGAAAGAATGAAGATAGCCCGATTTTAAGAAATGCATAACAGCCAGTGTTTTCTGTAAAATATCACTGTGAAAATTAAAGTGCAGTGAACTGTCAATCCCTAGCGATCCGTAGCATAATGGTGGAATAACAGCTCACTTTACCTAAGATTTCAAGGTGAGATTTTACAGAATAGACCGGGGAACACAGGCTTGAATATGTTTTGTACAGAATGTTGATGGTCAACTTTCAGTAATTGGAGAGGAGGATTGGATTGTATGGAATCAAGTTTTCTAACTGAAAAGACATCTGTGCTGCTGGGGAGTTTGTTGCGGCACTTCTTCTTTCCAGCTACAAATTTTCAGCCTAGTTTGAATAAATCACTATTGATTACGGTTTTGAAAGGCACTAAAATAGAACAAAAATGCTTCAATCAAACCGCAAAATTATTTATTTCCAATACACGTTAAAAAAATGAATTACGCGGGCTAAAATGAAGGAATTGATGATAAAGTAGAATTTGACCAGTTCTCAACTTAAAATTTTGGTTACTTAATACAAGGGTGGTGATCTCGGCGAACTTGACGAACTCAATCTGAGAAGAAGAAGGTAAAATTACGAATATTACGATAATAGTTCCTTTTACCTGCTTGCAAAAATAATGCAAGTTTGAAAGCATGCCATTGTGACATGCACCTATCAGAAGTTTTTATGGCATAGTGAAACGCAAGCTGTACTTGCAGACTTTTGGGCTGTGAGTTTCCGTGGAGTATATTGCTCGTTCTTCTCCAACCTTCTACGCTTTGAAATGGACAAATATTAGCCTCATCTTTCTGACTGACCCCTTGGAAGTTCAAAAGTGAACGAAATTGGTTTATTTGAAATAAATGCTTTGAGTTTCTGTTTATGCTAGTTTTTTTTTTAAATCCACAACGGGGAAGATTTTGACCTGCATCTCACCTGATGGTAAGTGATGATCAGGCCGAAGGTGCAACAGAGCTTCGCCCGGAATCCTCAACCACAGAGGAACTGGCTATCTTACCTCTAACTGTCGAAACACAACAATACTGTTAACATTATTGTTATGGCGACAGACTTAGATAAGATGATAGTAGCTGGCAGCCAGGCGGACTTAGAACTGAAAGCCCTACCACCAACAAAACCGAGCAGATAATTTTTGTTTGAGAGAGGTGCTCTAATCATTACACCATAGAGACGGTTAAATAAACCAAGTCCCGCTGCAACTGGCACCCCACCCACTTGTTCATAGGGCCTCACCTTAATATTGCAAACCCAACAGTTCCATTACGCCGGTCATTACGGAACCATTAATGCCAATCATTTCACGCAATCAAATATGCCTAATTATAATTAATTAGTTCCGCCCACTTTATTTTCAAATGTCAAGTGGTTATTATGATGTGATTGATTTTATTTCAAAAGGTTATGATCTTTAATACTATACATCAATTTTATTTTATTTTTTTTCATTTGAGTGCCTCGTTGGTCTAGTGGACGCAAGCGCTACTGTTGAGCATGAAGTGGGAGGGTTCGATACTGAGGAAAGTGAGCTCACAGATGATTAAATAGCGTTTCCATGACAAACAAGTGTAACCAATGCGTCATTGTGTGTCAGAGGACAGACGAGCTTTCAACATAGCAACAAACCGTTCACAAGACAACAATAGGCAATCAGGGTTCAGTATCAAAATAAGCCATATTTTTCCTCTGATATGCCAACAAAACCATGTATCACTATTCTGCTGGCGTCGCACCTCATATCTTTTATAACTATACCTTCGCCCCCTCTCTCCTGTATAAGAAAATATACAGACAAATGGGAGTTTGCAAGGAATGTCAGGGGTCAAGTAAAATTGGTTTGTTTAGCTACTGGGCTTGGAGTAAATCATTTTGATTCTTATAGCAGAGTATTTAGTGTTGTGCAAGACCTTATTAATGTGGAGTTATTTCTGTGTTAGGAACGTGATATTCTTGTTATTACGCGTTATTGGGGAAGGAATGTAAGTAACGTAGAAGGCTGTTAGTTTTTTCTCCGTAGCTAAGGATATAGCTACCATTTCTGCAAATCTTCCATTCATCATATTTTAAGAGTCGCTTTTGGTGGCTATCTGTGTGACCGCGTTGTTCTTCTCAACTAAGCATTTTGATGAGGTTTTCACCATCATTTAGAACATTTACTCCGAAAGGGTTTTGTGTAGTGTAGTAATAAGTCCTCCAGATTGAATTTCGGTCATGGTAGCCTATCTCAGCGGAGACTAGCCATAGACGAGAGAGTTTTTTTTTTTTTTTTTTTTAAACGTTGCCCCACACTAAGAATTTCTTCTTGTATCGTGGGTGCGTTTACAAACAGAAACTCACATATACTAACACCCAGACCCGGAACAACTACTTGCAGATCATACAAATATTTGTTCCGTGCGGGGATCAAACCCGCGACACGTTGCGCAGCAGTCGAACGCTCAGCCACTGCGCCAACCGTGTCGTCATAGCTCTCTCGAGTCCGAACCCAAGACCTCTGACTTTTCGGATTCGTGTGCGTATTGTATAATTATCACTTACTTCAAAGGAAAACATCGTGAGGAAACCGGCATGCCTGAGAGATATTTCTCGACGGCATATGAAGCCAAGTCAGAGGCCCATGGGCAGCTTTAAAACTCTGACACCAGGTTAGTCATAAACCACACGAAAAGAAGAAGATGAAGTCCGATGGGACTCAATACGACACGACTGGAGAGAGATCAGGCGCAGGACCAACGGCTGCATAGTACGTAGTATAGTCTAACGGTGACCGCTATTTCGCTCCTTAAGAATGCGCTGCGAGGCGGGGGACAGCGTTGACGAATGAGCGAGGGGTGGGACGCCATGCGCCTTGAGCATTGACCAATGAGTGGTCTGCACCATTGCCGACTTGTAGTCACACCAGATTATCACACCAGTATGACAAACAGGATTTTTTTTCTCGTTTGTCACACCACTGATTTTACCACACCATGTATACGATAATTGCTAGTGCAGTACCTTTATATTCTAATGAAGTCTATATCCTGATCGGCGTTTGCCAACCTCCGTTCTTTGCAATAGACTTCTTTTCTATTTAGATTTTTCTACTTTTAGTTATATTTATTTATTATTAATTATTTATTAAAACATTATGCACAAGTAAAAAAAATACTGTACAAAGGCGGACTTAATGCCTGAGGCATTTTCTACCAGTCAACCTTAGGGTGTGACACTCCCTCTCGCTCTGCCCAGAGCGGGAGGAGTCATTTGATGATTTCCCACAAAAAAAAAAAAAAAAAAACTCAAATATGGTTTTGTCGTAACCGTCGTCGTAACAGAATAAAGTGCTCTGGTTCGGTCACAATAAACGTAAGTACCCTATATCTACTTATGTACTTGGTTTTGTTTTTCGAACGGTTAGCATAAGTAGGTACTTACATTTTTATCCCGTTTCTTTTTTTTTTCTTTTTTTACCCAAGTTATTCTAAGTCGTAACCTTTCAGACTCGCATCATTAGCCGTCTAGAAACATAATATATTTATTTAGTTATATTATTACATAGTCGTTGTTTAACTTCACAGGGTGATAATGTTGTAAAATCAGTCGAGCACAAAAATACATGTCAACCAGATGAGAACCAAAATGAAATAGCAATTTCTATACACAAAATGCATGAAGTAGCTAGTACTTCTGCGGAGGCAATGACAATAGTCTACAAGGAAAATATAAGACCTTTAAAAGAAAAAGGGTTGAAAGTACCACTATTCGATAGCGTAAAGTGCAGCATTTACAATGCACGAAAACGGAAACTAAAAGTCAGCAAGATCGTTTTCAAACGTATTGAAGAAGTACAAGTACCCGCTACATTTGAGAAATTTGTCGTTGCTGACTATCAATATGAGCATACCAGACTATTAGTATTTTGTTCTGAAGAAGCAAAGCAATTATTAAAAAGTGTGAAAGAATATTTTATAGATGCGACTTTTAAGAGTTCTCCACCACCATTTCCACAATTACTTTCTATCCTCGGCGACTTGGGGAGCACGTCTCAAACAACTTCAGTGATACCGCTAATACATGTGCTCATGAGCGACAAAAAAGAGTCAATATATGCTGCATTGTTTGACATCCTGAAAACTAAATTTCCCGATTGGTGTCCCACTGTATTCCACGCAGATTTCGAGATTGCTGTAGCAAATGCCTTAAGATGTTTTTTTCCACATATATCGGTAAAAAAGTGTTACTATCATTATTGTCAGAGCTTATGGCGAAAAGCGAAATCAATTGGTTTGAAAAGTAAACTACATAAAAGAACTGTGGGACTATGTACGGCATTGCCGCTAACTCCATTAGAACTTGTTAAAAATGGATGGGAATACATAAAAAGAGAATCTAATGAATTTAGCGGGGAAAATATGAAACAGTTCATAGCATACATGGCCCGACAATGGCTAAATGATGAACAATATATGGCCGACTGGAATATAGTTGGTCAAAGGCACAGAACCAACAACGTTTGTGAAATTTGGCACTCCCAATTAAATAAAAATATAAATAAAAACTACGTAACCATACTAAAATTATTAACCGTATTATTCAAACAAAAGGAAATTAATATCGAAAAAAAAAGAAGGGCTGACCAAACTGATAAAGATAATTTTATAATTTTCTGCCAATTAAAACTTTTAAATGGTGAAATATCATTGGGACATTTCCTGGAAACCTTGCGTTAAAAACGTAATTTGAAGGTTTTGAAATGAATAAAAACGTAATTTGAAGGTTTTTAATTTAACTAAGTAGTAAGTACCTATAACTAGGACAGCACTAGTTAGGAATAAATGGTGTGGAAAAATCAGTGGTGTGACAAACGAGAAATAAAATCCTGTTTGTCATACTGGTGTGATAATCTGGTGTGACTACGAGTCGGCAACGGTCTGCACTACCCCTCTCGTCTCGCATACGCGGAACAGCCATCTCAGTCAAACTACACTACTACATTAGAGAGAGTTTGAGTGAACCGAAATGTATTGCGGACATATTTAGGGATCACTTTATGGTGAAATCGCCATTGGGACCTTCACGGTCATTCAGTGTGGAAGGGTCACATGGACAGGAGATAAACACCAGATTCACAGCAAAGGGTGTTCGGGGAGTTATAAACTCAATGTCGCGTGGAAAGTCTCCTGGCCATGACAGCCTGAGCATTGAGCATCTAAAGCATGCCGGCGTCCACCTGCCCAGAGTTCTTACCATGTTATATACATTTGTATAGGACATGCGTACTTACCAGCAGAGATGATGAGAACCGTGGTGGTACCATTTGTGAAGAGTAAAACCGGTGACCTAAGTGACATGACCAACTACAGGCCAATCTCACTAGCCACAGTGCTTGCTAAGGTTCTTGACAGTTTGCTTAATGCACAGCTTGACCGGTATGTGAACACTCATGACAATCAATTTGGTTTTAAGCCGGGACTGTCTACTGAGGCAGCTATCTTTTGTTTGAAGCAAACTGTCAAGTACTACTCGGATAGGAGCACACCTATTTATGCCTGTTTTCTCGACCTCTCGAGGGCATTCGACCAACTATGACATCTTATGTCAAAAATTAAATAACATCTCAATGCCTCTCGAACTGTTAGATATTTTTAAGTAGTGGTATCTTAACCAGGTCAACGTCGTTCGATGGTCGAGTGCTCTGTCGGAACCGTACAGTTTGGAATGCGGGGTGAGGCAGGGAGGGCTGACCTCGCCGAAGCTCTTCAACCTGTACGTGAACGCATTGATAGAGGAGCTCAGCAGCACCCGTCTCGGCTGCCATATTGACAGTGTTTGTGTCAACAATATTAGCTACGCGGACGACATGGTGCTGCTGAGCGCCTCGGTGTGTGGTCTCTCCAGGTTGCTGGGCATCTGCGAGCGTTACGCACTGGATCATGGTTTGCTCTATAACGCAAAGAAGAGTGAATGCATGGTCTTTTGGGCCAGGGGTCAGAGCTGCCCGGATACTGTTCCACCTATTAGATTGAACGGTGCCAAGTTAAAAAGAGTTCAACAGTTTAAATATCTCGGGCATATCGTGACCTCTGACCTGAGGGACGATGCGGACATCGATAGGGAGCGGAGGGCGTTGTCTGTGAGGGCCAATATGATCGCCCGCAGGTTTGTTCGTTACTCGGGGGCCGTCAAAATAACTCTTTTCAGAGCGTTTTGTACGTCCCTTTACACAGCCAGCCTGTGGAGCTCATATACCCAAAAGCAGTACAACGCTCGCCGTATTCAGTATAATAATGCGTTCAGGGTGTTGTTGGGGCTGCCCCGGCACTGCAGCGCGTCGGGGATGTTCGCTGACGCCCGTGTCGACTGTTTCTACACGACGATGCGAAAGCGGTGCACATCTCTGTGGCGCAGGCTCCGGACCACCTCCAACACCATCCTGAGCGTATTTGCGAACAGGTTTGATTGTCAGTACATTAATCATTGTTATATGATTAATGTAATGACAAACAAACAAATGACTCAGAGGCAGGCGTTTTATAAATTATTTTAATTTAAATTTTGACATGCTAATTTTATTTATATAATTTACTGAATGAATTAACATTTTTTTTTTTATATATATCTTTATATTCATTATAATTTTGTCTAACATTATGGCCTTTGGGCTGAAATAAATGTTTTTTTTAAATTTATTTTTTATTTAATATTAAACTTACATAATTATAATAATAAAATCTTCTTGAAATTGTGCGTCGCTAGTAGAGACATAAACCAACGGCATTCTGTCCTCAGTCCATTTATATCGTCTTCGCAGCGAAAAAGAAACAAAAATCAGTCAACTAAAGCTATTAGCACTTTATTATTAAAAACAATAAACAGTAACTATCTACTCAGCTTACTCTCTAATCTGCTCAAAAACTGCTTAATCATTTCAAGTTCTACAGATACCTGATCTATCTTAATATTTAGCGTTCCCATCGCTGACTTCGATTCTTCTACATATTCTTGATTCTGATTCTTCATTTTTATAACAGCATCGTCTAACTCATGTAATGTAGTTGCCACTTCATCGAAATTATTATTCTTCCTAGGTTTAAGTAACTCAGTTACAGGTTTTATCGGACATTCAGTTTTATTTTGCTCTTCTTTTTCTTCTTTGTTTTTGTTAATACTCATTATTGCGTCATGCATATCGTTGAGTTTTGTTTTAAAGGCTTGGAGACCCATTTCATCTTCGATTTGTTTCTTTTGTGCCTGAGCTTTGGTAAATATGGCATCTTTTATCCTTGATGGGAGAGATCTCGAATGCTTCCACCGAGGTTTCCCTGGTCTTAAACACATCACGCTAACGACATTGCGTTTATTTTTCAAGCTTGTATTCACTCTCTTCGGCAATATTGCGTTAAATATTCTGTTATAAACTAAAGTGTCTAAAGTTCCTAAGAATTCTACTTGTTTGACTAATCTTCTAATGTTACCGAGTACTTCTAAATCGTTGATGTCGTTGACTGCAACACCGACTAGTAAGTTCATAAGTACTATAGCTGCTAAAATGAGGAAGATGAGGAAGATGATCCTGACGATTATAAGGGAGGTAGCCAGTTCTTTGGAATGCTCTTCATCGAAAAGGGCAACGTAATCGAACTCTGACGTCATCATGACTATTGTTTTCACGAGGGCAGCCCAGGGTCCGTCGAAAGGTATTTGTGAACGGAACTGTATCATGAAGCTGAGTGAAAAACCGATGACCAGGAACATGAAAGTAAGAAGGATCTGGAACAAAGTTTTAAGAGTTAAACCGTATTGCAATGATAACTCTGAACTTGTCAAAAAACCACTAGATCTTAAAATGTACAGGCAAATAACCCTCAAAGAAACTCTAGACTCACCTTCACAACATTAGACGCGACCTTCCCAAACATCAGCACATAGTATCCCCAGTTCGGAAACCTGGACAGAAGGAACATCATTTCCAGCCAAGATAGTAGCAAAGCCACTGTGGCTACGTGACGAGGCCACTCATCGTCATTCAAGTTCACCACAACAACCGTATATGGCAGGATAACTGCGAAGCCTAGGGATCCAAACTTCACCCAGGTCTCAAGTTGTAAGAAGTATCTACTGCTTTTAACGTTCATATAGAGGAGTTCCTGTAATAAAAAAAGGTTAAGTTAGGGTGTGATTCGAGAGGCCTATGTCCAACTATTGATTGATATTATATATGATAATGATGAAGAAAAGAGAAAACTAGAAATATAACAACAAATTGGACATATTTCTTTGATAAAGTGCTAAAAAGTTGTTTTTAATTTATCTAGTTTTCTAGCCCGTAATGAGCCTTTGGGTTTGAAAGTATATACTAGCCGACCCCAACATAGTTGGAAAAAGGCATACGTCATAAATTGCATCAATCAATCAGCCAATGATAGATATATGCAACTTATTTTTCCCATCGGCAAAAATGACTAAATTACGTACTTAGTATCTACCAGTTCAATTATTGCGCATAATAATCTTGAAATTACTTCTTATGTAAGGTTAATAGATGATGAGTTAGTTTTACGTAGAATAGTAATTGATTACTAACCTGCAAAAGTATCAACGCTATCGTGGCATAAACTACATAACTCCAGATTTCAGGATCTAACCATTCAGGCGTGGTTTCTTTCGTATCTCGAAAAAAGAATACTGACACAATGAAGATTGTTAATGATGACAGGAAAACTGCATATAAACCTATGATGGTGTAAAAAAATGGTAACAGTGCCTTCCATTTTAAGAACAGAAAACTCTCTACTAACGGATGGACGAGTAATTTTCTCTGTCCATATCTGTTTCCAGTCTTCAGAAGTGCTTCAATGACTTTCATTTGTTCCATCTCACAGACTGTTGGCATCAAGATTCCATAATCTACAGTCACTTCACAGTTGTGATCCTGTAAATCTTGACCATTACTTGATATGTAAGAATCAAAAACATCTTCCATAAACTCTGTAGGTTTCGATAGATTGTTGATAATCATATCGATAGCTGTTCTTCTGAATTTTTTTGGGCCATCTGTGTATCCTGAAAGATCTGCTCCTTCGCGAAGCAACAGAGTTATAACATCTCTACTACCATGATGACTTGCTGCATGTAGTGGGAACCACCCCATACTATTAACTTCATGTACTGTTGTTTTGTCGAATTTGAGGATATTTTTTGCTATATCTACGGTATTCTTGACGGCAGCTAAATGCAATGGAGTTGAAGATTTGTGCGGACTGCAAGTTGTTCTTAGTCTAATATCTGCCCTTTTTGATAGCAGTAATTCTACGCAGGCCGGGTGGTTGTTGTAGACTGCGAAATGTACTGGACCAAAACCTCTTCTATCTGCCGCTGTTAAAGTGTTAATTAAAGCGTCAGTTACTGCTTCATTAAATTCTAAAAGTACTCTTAAAACTTCAAGGTGTCCATAGTCAGCTGCTACGTGAAATATATTTACTTCTCCTGGGAGAGTTATTTTCAAATTTGCCCCTTCATGCAGGATTTGCCTCACACAGTTTACGTGACCGTGTATAATGGCTTTGAATAGAGCAGTTTCTCCTTCTTCATTTTGATAGTCTAATGCATCTCTTTGTTTGGCGATGCTGAGGATTTCATTGAGGACGTCCAGGTTACCTAGTGCAGCTGCTGAGTGGATTGGAGTTTCTCCATCATTAGCCTGCAAAGCAATATGACTTGTCAAAAATTATAAGCAAAAAAAAAAACTTGTTACTGATTTTTTACTGCTTTGTAAGGGACGAAGTTTTCGGCAAAACATTGTTAAATTACCTTAGAAGTAACATCAGCTCCAGCTTCTAAAGCGATGCAGACGCCTGGAACCCAAGCAGCTTCGACAGCAGCCTGTAGAACTGAATGACCTTCCTTGTCCTTCACATCTACTATGGCTAGCAGTGGGTTCGCGTTCATGTAGTCGTAGTTTGCTAAAAGCTGCGCAGAAATAACAAGGTTGATTTAAATAAATAATAAGGTTATTAAATTGAATTTCATTAATTTTACTTTGAAGTCTCTAAATGGAATTCTTTTACTCAGTAAATTGAACGTCAAATAAAAGTTTTGTACCAATTACTTCAAGTTCGATTCATCAAGTTCGGCTAAATTAGGTACCAAGTAAGTCTTTATTCCCCCCCCCCCCCCCCTCAAGCAACAAACAAGTATTTTAGACTATTCTAGACTAAATGATACTATTATGAGCTCTTAAAATTTGTTTGGATTATTTTATTTGACTGTAAGTCAATTTGTTTGGATTATTTTATTTGACTGTAAGTCAATTTGTTTTAATTTCGTTTTTATTTATTGTTGTCATAATCTACTCATTAAAATGTTTTTATTTTATGAGTTGTATTGCAATTTGTGGTTATGTAAATTATTTTAGCTTATGCACTATTATATAGAATCAAGTTTTTCCAACTGAACAGACAGCTGTGCTACTGGGGAGTTTGTTGCGCCACTTCTTCTTCCCAGCTTAAGCACTAGGAAGTGGTGAAGGGTGGGCGTTTTTGGGGGACTGTCTTATGTGATTTTGACGTTCGAAAAGTGCTGATTCTCAGCCTAGTTTGAATAAATGACTTTTGATTTTGATTATGTAAAGACTTGACCTTTAGAGATTCTTATTCATAATTAAACAAATAAATTTTTCTGCAAATGTTTGAAACTAATTTCGTTTTCTAAATGTATATAATAAAACAAAATGATAAATTTCCTTAGAGACAACTTATTGGAACAACTTAAAAAAAAATTGTTGTGTCTCGCCATTGATTCATAGAGTGTGTGTACTCTGTATATCATCAGAAGACATCAATCAATCTGCCTAGCCTTTTCCCAACTATGTTGGGATCGGCTTCGAGTCTAACCGGATGCAGCTGAAATACCAGTATTTTACATGAAGCGACTGCCTATCTGACCTCCACAACCCAGTAAGTGGGTAATACGACACCCCTTGGTAAGACTGGTGACAGACTTTCGGGCTTCTGACGACTCGTAACGACTGTCAAAGATCCACGAATGACAGCCGGGACCAACGGCTTAACGTGCTTTCCGAGGCACGGAGGATTATCGGTATGTAAAGATGGTCACCCATCCACTGACCAACCCCGGCAAGCGTAGCTGAACCTGATGGATCGACCAGTGCGGCTGTGGTTACTCAGCCACGAGCTCATCATCATTAGAAGACATATTATATCCAAATAATGGATTTCAAAAGATTTATTGTTTACATAGGCTCATCGTTGACTTAAATCAACTTTGTATCTCCAAGCCTCACCTGCAAATGTTCTTCCAGGTGCTTCTTCACACACACATGCAGCGGCGTCTGTCCCGCTTTGTTCAGGCAGGTCACAACTGCTCCTGCATCCAGCAGCTCTTGTATAGCCTCCAGACTTTCGATCTCCACCGCTGTATGAAGGGGGGTGTCCATGTTGTTGAGCTTATTGCACTTCATCGTGTTGAAGTTTCCACCAGCTGTGAGCAGCATTTTGATAACTTCTACTAGGCTGGAAATGGAGGTTATTTGTTTTGGTGGGAGTATTATTTCAGTAATTTAAGGGGGATACGCTAACGTAGCCCGCGAAATTCAATAATTTTTAAGTTTTTGCAATTTGTTACGGTCATGGGCATACTTCCCTCTGGATGTTGTATGCCTAATTACCTACTGTTGTCGATAAAGGTTATGTTATAGTCACGTTAAAAATTACTTTCCAATTACAATATTTTTACGGTTTATTTTTTTTTTTAAACCGCGCTGCGCGGTCGTTCATATAATATCATGAAAAATACGCGAACGCAGCAAGCAAGCACACAGTTTATATATTTTACTAGCTATAAAGCAAGATCTCTTGCGGGCTGTGCTACACACTACATACTCATGTTTCGTGTAGTGTGTAGGCTAAAACATGTGCGGAGGTCCCGGCTTAAGAAACGAATTTGCCCCCCCTAGGCCAAAAGCTAGGTACACCCATGATTACGGTAGTGAATCATAATTATTTTGATCAACATACAAACTAATACTGACCTGCAAATCGCAAAAATCGTAAAAAAAAAATGAATTACCTTGACTACCCTGGCGCTTTCACTTCGCCTTAATGGAGAGAGAGTCTTCATTGGCTCTTATGATTGAAAGTACTCAAGCTCTGGTCAAACTGAGACAAAACCCGCTTGAGACGCGGGACGGCGCGGCGGTACGCGACTGCGCGTGTCTAATATTTAATAATTAGGAACTAGGAAGTCATACCACAAACCGCGCCAGTTTGAACACCTCCACACGAGTTAGTTGACACAATCGGCGTGGGCGAATTTTGACCCGCATACCGCGCAGTATTCGCCGTAGATTAACCAGAGCTTTAAAATAACTAATCTCGTACCAACTAAAATAGACTTTCAAGTTTGGTTTCCTAAAATACTTGGTTTAGGATTTTGCTCTAATGCGCCTGATACATTTATTACAAACCTTTACTACGTAATGGGAAAAAAATGTTCTCATGAAAACATCATTACCTAATAACATTTCCAGTATCCTAATTATTCCAACATTTTCCTCTACCTAAAATCAATTACCGTTTTGGGGACATTTAGGTTTACACACACGGGAATTTACTTTCACCAAACAAAGCCGCCATCTTAAATTTTTCCCAACTTTATTTTTTATTCTATATCCCAAATTACAGTAAAACATTCTTATAACCTCGATTTCCCTAGAGTACCATTCATCTTTCCTTGAAGAATATCTTAGTATAATTAGAATGTTCTGTGTTCATACGAGATTTTACAGTACGTTTAACACTGAACTGGATGTTCCAATGCTAGGGCCACACTTGCGTCCGTCTTCACGAATCAATGGGTTCTGAAACTTCTACTGTTGGCTACAATGTTATCGTGCTGTGGTCACATTACCGGCTTTGTAATTCTTTCATATACCACCACCCCTGCGATAATGCTTTGGCCACACTGAGGTGAATCCCGCGCGGTATGCGGGACTTGACTGCATATGTCGGTGACTATTCGCGCCAGTTTGAACAACTCCGTCTATCTTACAAATTAGTTGACACATTCATCGCGAGCGAATTTCGTCTCACATCCAGCGTGGGATTCGCCTCAGTCGATCGTTTACGCAGGATGTGCACGGAGAGATTTGACACGATTCATTTGTTTCGTGCGTATTATGGCCGTGGGTGACAGTGGAAGATCCCGCCTACATTTCCATACAAAGTGAAGCGAAGTTTATTAGCTTTGGACTGCTTGGAAGCGGTGACTTAACTGGGACGCTGCTCAATAGTTCGCTACGATAGATATTGGTTGGTTACCATTTGCGTTATTGTATCGTGTCATATCGTGATGGTTCGTGCTGACAGACAGTGTGGCCTCAGCTTAAGAAATTCTACTAAAGCTGGAATAATGTTTTAATTACAAAGCGAATGTCTAATTAGGATTTAATTTAAGAAAGAGTGGCTCGTTGCTAGGTATTTGGGTAGCTGCTGTAATGGAGGTGGGACGGGTCGAGGAGGAGGTTTTCGAAGAATGTTGCTATTTAAACAGACCTTGGGGAATATAGGTTAGAGTGTAGTCCTTGGTTTGAGAGTCCTTTCTAGGTGACTGATGGCAAATACAATTATTTTTTAGAACACGACTGTTGCAAAATGTACGTTAAAAATGTAATCATTTAGCAACTTCGATAATATTGCCTTGCACGCATAGCATTATCAACGTAGAAACGGAAGAAATGAAACACAGTGGGCGATGCGATGCGACGGGGTGGGTCGAGGGAACAAGAAATTTCACGCGGACAAAGTCGCGAAGACCTAAAATACTTACTGCTTATCATTGACATCTTGTTCATAGTAGTACGCATAGCCGGCCACATCAAGCGGTGTCCGTCCCTCCACGTCTGTGATGTTAGGGTCGGCTCCAGCTGCTAGCAGCAGACGGGTGCAGTGCTTCCGAGCGCACGAGCTGGCAACATGGAGAGGCGTCCAGCCGGGTTGGAAGAGCGGCATCTGGGTAAAAATGTAAGGTTTTTAATTTTAAATGGTTTCCTAATTTGTGTGATAACGTAATTAATTTTAGGATTTTAATCCTAAAATTATACGTGTAACATGTTCGCCGATCACTATCATTAAAAATATCATAAGTGTCTTCTGTATTCTAAGTTTGGTTACTGACACAAGCAAGCATTTTTTAAACCTATTTTATTTGGAATTGCTTATTTAATTAATTAATTATTAATTGAATCTATCTGCTGTTTGCGCTGACCAGGACACCAAAGACGCTATTCCAAAAAAAAAAAATTTAATACTTTTTTATTAGCTTGACCTGTATCTATCTATCTATCTATGTAACGGAATCTTTCAACGTAAGTTTCACTAACTTCAAGACGTTCGATTAACTTGAATTTTTTTTTTTTATAACGATTATCGGCGTTTCACAAAAATTTTAAATAAACAAATGACAACCTAAACACGCTTCCATTCGTCCACATATTTCTCTCTCATTCAAATCAATACAGAACTAACACAATCTTCATCTGAAGGTCCGGGTATTCCTTAATATCCGTGGTTTCATTACCCGAGGATCGTATATGAGATGTTGAAGCACGTTCCGGCGCCATTCATCAAACATGTCGGGTAACGGTTACAACAAACACGTACTTCATTAACAATTAATCTATGAAATATGTTCAAGCATCTTGCTGCTCTATCTATCCTAACCAAAATCATCACGCGAGTACGGGATTGACGCGATCGTTTGTACTGTCGCTTTAGGTTTATAACACGGGGTATGACGATACGGCAAAAGCACTATTAGTTTTTCCCCCTTATTTCATAGGTACTGTGGCGGCATCTACATCGCCACAGTCAAACTACGCATCAAAGACCTGACGTCACACAAAATCCTGCATCGCGCAATTAGAGTTTACCACATGATCGAAATATATATAACTTTTCATTGCCCGTCAGACACTACACCCGACTGGTTGGAGGATGCTACCTTTTCAATGAACTTTACACCCTGTTCCTCATGCCTCTAAAGTAGGTACCTATTTTCTTTATCTCATACATTTCCCAAAAAACAAACAAATGAAAAAACGAAACAAAACCTAGAAATTTTTCGTCGGTTATTTAAAAAAAAAACAGCTGTTCCATACATTTTGACCGCGTAAGGTTTGCAGTCGGAGGATGCTACCTTTTCAATGAACTTTACACCCTGTTCCTCATGCCTCTAAAGTACCTATTTTCTTTATTAAAAAAAACGAAACAAAACCTTAACACCCTTTCATCCCTCCAAATTTTTCTCTCCCATTCAAATCAACGCAGAACTAACTCAATCTTCATCTGAAGATCCGGGTATTCCGTATCCGTAATATCCGTGGTTTCATTAGCCGGGGGTCGTATCCGAGACATTGAGGCACGTTCCCGCGCCATTCATCAAACATGTCGGCGGTAACTAGCCTGTGGCCGCAGCCTGGCTTAATACAAAATTATTTTACTGGGAGAGTGCGAACAGGGTGGGTTAAGCGGCAGCGGGATAAAGATATTTTTTCCATAAATAATATAAAATTGTATTAATAAGAGGTATAATTTGTTTGTTTGTTTGTATGTAGGGGGTAATCTCCGGAACTACCAGTTGGATTTGAAAAATTCTTTGTTCATTGGATAGCCCGATTCTCGAGGAAGGTTATAGGCTCGCGGACGAAGTCGCGGGCAGAAGCGAGTATGTTATAAAAATATTTTTTATTTTTTGCAGGCTTTGGAGTAGCTACTGGTTGTATTTGTGTGTGTCTGTGTATGTGTGTGTGCGTGTGGGTACCAAAGAATCTTGAAAAGAACACTGTCATGTCAACCAAGGACTGCCACATATGTGTCCACTGTATGTACACTAGGCTTTTTTTTACTAGCCACTATTGTCCCACTGCTGGGCCAATGCCTCCCTAGTCTCTTTCCACCTCGATCTGTCCAGAGCTGCCAAAGACCACTCTTTATTTAACGATTTTATTTGACTATAAATAAACAAACAATATAAAGATGATGTGCCCATTTCACTATAACAAAGTGTAGGTCAAAGCCCGTGGTTTAAGTTAAGCTAACACGCTTAAAGGTTTCCGCAACCAGTCGCTACACAACGGTGCAACGCAATTCTGGTAGAACAATTTCCATGAAGTTTTCATAGAAACTGTTCTACTAGAGCAGCATCGCGCTGTTGCGTAGCGCCAGCCTGGCGGAGATTTAAATCAGAAATATCCCAGTGCAAAATAAAATTTCATTTATGTTACTAATCACCACTGCTGAGCAAACACAAAGTTTAAAATCAAATCAAATCAAAAAAAAATATTTGCTAGAAAATGGTACAATAGATATTACACGCGATAGATATTATTCGCGTCGTGGTTAACCAAACCGCTAATGCTTCCGCTTGGGTCGCCAATACAGTCGCACCCCAAGGTTACGAAAATAAAAACTCGGTTCCCTTGGAAATAGGCAGAACGAATGAACGACTGATAAACCTACAGTGGAATTGGATATCAAGAAACTGAAAGTAACAGGAATGCTCCATTATGAAAGCTTATTTACTTTGACCTTACTAGCTGCGCCCCGCGGTTTCACCCGCATCAGTCTCAATCACTTGGGAATATCGGGATAAAAAGTATTCTATGTGTTAATCCAGGTTATAAACTATCTGTGTGCCAAATTTCATCCAAATCCGTTCAGTAGTTTTTGCGTGAAAGAGTAACAAACATCCATACATCCATCCATACTCACAAACTTTCGCGTTTATAATATTAAGTAGGATTGGTGATGTTCTTCAGAAAGGTCAGGTGCGTAGTGCACGGCGTGCATGTATGAATAGATGTACAAACGAAAACGAAGCTAAAAGAGTTGCGAGTACTACGCTCCTCGGTCCTCCGCTGCGTATTTCTAATCTATACAAGGCCAGAACGCAGCCATGGAAAACTGTTCGCGCATACATTGTAATACTATTTCTAACTGTCATTAAAATGTATACACGAATTTTGCGTACTGCTCGTGTATAGTTTGTAACGTAGACGCGCGCATCCTGGTTCCAAACTATACTACATCACTTACGCTTAACATGAGTTTTATATACATAAATAGTTAAAATTTAAAAAAATGTAGACTGGGTGAAATGAAACAGATAACGGAATATGAAATGGGTTAGGTTAGGTTGGAACTGTAACAACCGCGCGCGATTCGAGCGAGCGTAGCGAGCGGTGCCGCGGGAGCGGCCGGCGAGCGCTAGTTCCAAGTTGCTCGCAGCCAGGCAGGCTATTTAGCGCAAGGTGCATGACGTCGCAAACAAGTTGGATACCAGTTTACAATTTGACGGAATATATACACGATTAGCCCGTATGCGTACTGGCACTGTATATTTTGGAATAAGGTAGTTAATTGGGTCACTCCGAAGTATACGCACATATTTGCGTACTACTCTTGTTTAGATTGGAAGAACTTAGTAAAAAAGTGATTTCCAATCAATACGCGATTATTTATTTATTTATTTATTTATTTGCTAACATGTAAAACACTGGTAAGTAGGCATGCATTCAAATTTCATGACACAGTATTAAGACATGCACCCTGTAAGGGCACTGCAAATGTTTCATATCAATTGATTAAATTATATAATATAATATTTTGATTAGTTTCACACCCTTGCGTTCTGGCCCTGTATAGAATGGAAAGACGCTCCTCCGCTCAATTACTATATGAAAATATTTATTGTCCCTTTGATACTCTAGCTAAAATTACACGTAGTACCCACCAACCAAAATTAATTTGATGGACAAAGCCATCAGCAAATTGAGCTTCGGTAACTATTCGTGTAACGTGCGTCGAAATTATTCACCAGTGATTAAATGCGTGTGAAGCATAGTTTATCGATGAAACGTGTTTCACTCAACCAGAGTGTGCCCGAAAATATGTAAATTTCAACATGTCCGACAGTAGAAATGGCTTTCATTTTGACAGTTCAACAAAATTCATTGCGTTATTTACGTAGTTGAGCGGACAAATTATTCGAACATATGAAGCGTTAGATTAGCAATATCCTTCAAAATCATTCAGATTGTTATTGAAAGTGTTATACGAAATTAAGGTGCAGTCAAGCGTGCACTTTACTTTGCGCAACTTACGAAAACATCGTGAGGAAACCGGCATGTCCTAGAACCAAACATTCGAGGACAAGTGATATCTAGCAACCTGTACTGGGCCCGCGTGGTAGATTACAACCCATGCCCTCTGGAAGAGAGGAAGCCTATGTTCCAGCAGTGGCAACATTAGACTAATTATGCTATGCTATGTTCCTACTATTAAAAGTTCATCAATCCTATATCAATTAATCTCTATTTACGGAACCTTTCCCATCGACCTCGTCTCTGGCCTAGATTCTCCCTCGTCGCTACTGCTGAGCACGAGGTTCTGGTTTGGATTCGCAGGTCGGGCCAACTATCTTTGAGTTTTTCCATTATAAAATGTTTCAGTACCAGCCCGGAGTATGGATTTATTCCCGGTTGATGGCAATAGCTTCGCCCCCTATTACAATTAATCTGCCTAGCCTTTTCCCAACTATGTTGGCGTCGCAGCAGCTGAATACCAGTATTTTACATGGATCGACTGCCTATCAACCCTGTAACTGGGTAATACGATACCCCTAGGAAAGACTGGTTGTCAGATTTTCGGACTTCTGACGACCCGTAACGACTGTCAAAGATCCTCGAATGACAGCCGGGACCAACGGCTTAACGTGCTTTCCGAGGCACGGAGGAGTCTCGGTATGTAAAGATGGTCACCCATCCACTGACCAACCCTGGCAAGTTTAGCTTAACCTGATGGTTCGACCCGTTCGGCTGTTATTACTTTGCCACGAGCTCCTCCACCCCCTATTACATGGGACTTAAACATAGGGAAATGAGTCACCTATAGGTGCACCGCTGCCTAGCCCATCGAGGATTACAGGCTATTACATAATAATATGTTATGTGTTTGTAATAGATCTTCTTCAGAACAGTTCCGAAGGGCGGATTCTGATCTAAAAATCACAAGTCTCGAAAACAAACATGATTAAAACTTAGCCATCACAATCTAATAGAGCCTGCAATCTTGTGAGTGTTCTTAACTACTCTCTAAATTACATGTTCTACTTAGTTAATCCAGTTAGTTTAAGTTTGGATACCGAATCCGATGTTATTCACACGATGAGAGCAAGTTACTTCTTACAGCTCAACTCTTTGTTTAAATATTTGTGGGTAATACGTCACGATTACTGACAATTGCGTGCACTGTCTGCATAGGTCCATTCCTGTCCAGGTCCTGTGTGGTTCTTTCCTCAAAAGACCATCTCAGGTCCTCATATGACCTGACTAAGATTATGTCTGGTCTTTAAAAGACTGTGGCGGCATCTAAAATCGCCACATGCTAACTACGCATCAAAGACCTGACGTCACATAACATCCTGACGTCACACAAATCCTGCATCGCGCAATTAGAGTTTACCGCGCGCAGGACATATATACAATCTCCCAACTTCAACCTCTGGACAGTTGCCCGCCAGACACGACACCCGTCTGGTCGGAGGATCCTCCCTTTTCAATGGGGGATGAGTGAACTTTACACCCTGTTCCTCACACCCCTAAAAGACTGTGAGTTTGTCTCGGTCTTTCTTCTTAGACTAGTAGGATAGGAAAAACCGACCTCATCTATTTATAAAACATTTTCTTTCTAAATATTCAAAACGATTTTTTTAAACTTAGTTACATACATATATCATCACCATCATCATCATTTCAGCCGAAGAAGCAGTGGACACTGCTGGACATAGGCCTCCCCCAAGCACCGCCACTTCGACCGGTCCTGTGCTTCGCGCATCCAGCGGATTCCTGCGGCCTTCATAAGGTCATCGGTACACCTTGTGGGAGGCCTTCCAACGCTTCGTCTTCCGGTACACGGTTGCCACTCCAAAACCTTTCGGCCTCATCGGCCATCTGTTCTGCGAGCAATGTGCTCTGCCCACTGCCACTTAAGTTTTATAGTTACAGTTTGTTTTTTTTTTTGATCGTGGGTAAATATCGAATAATTTTGCCCGCTCTGAGCGGAGCGGGGGGGCGTGTCAGGCTCTTACTAACCAAAACCCACCCGTGTTCCTTCAGTTGCCAGGGGTCACGGTATCCCTTTCGGACTTTCCCGTGACCCTGGCAGTCATCGATCCTAGCGGACCCCTTCTCAAATACATCACGCCTGTGTTCTACAAAGAGTTAAGCAGAGGTGTATAGGTCATCATGTAATACAGACACCTAACCGGGACTAATGCGTGAACCAGCAGATTGCGTTCACCGCTTGCCGTATTGCTCATTCCGTGTCCATAGCTACTGTCCAAACTATTGTAAATTGTTCACTGCACATTTTAGGTATGAAGCTACAAGCACCCGGCGGGCTCGACTTGTCGGGCCAATTCAGTGAGTGTAACGTAGTTAGAAGATATAAGAGTTACACGCCAGAAAGAGACGCAATTTCTAGGTATGTAACTGAAGGTAATTAGCGCTGTGCGACCTGAATTGCACTTTATTGTGTCGTAGCAAGAGTCGCTTTTTATTTAAATTTGCGGTGTGATACATCTGTATTACGGAACTAAAGCGAACCAATAGATTGCGTTCACCACTTGCTGTATGGCTCGGGCCGTGTGCCTATCTACTGTCCGAATATTGTAAATTACTATCTTGTTAAAATTGTGTAAAAATTATAATATGTTATTTCTGTACTTACATTGATTTTTCTTTTTTTTCTTTATTTAATAATGTTTTTGCATACCTTGTCTATCGGGTAATATTGTGCACTTGGCGTGTGTTAATTGGTTGAACAGTGTAACGATTGTAGATAGATCAAAAACAAAAAAGCTGTTCATGGTAACTGTGAATAGTCGATATTTCCCATCCGATAAGACTACTTTTAATTAGTGAGGGAAACTTCACAAGTTGGTATCTAATCATATTAAAATAACAATAATCAAAATGAGGATCAAGTTTAGTATCGATATCCCAAAAGTCTGAAGTGGCATCAACTAATTAAAAAAACCTATTGTTATACAGACCTATATAACTCCGCGGTTTTAGGAGTGACAA
Organism: Agrochola macilenta; assembly: GCA_916701695.1. Classification (NCBI taxonomy): domain Eukaryota; kingdom Metazoa; phylum Arthropoda; class Insecta; order Lepidoptera; family Noctuidae; genus Agrochola; species Agrochola macilenta. Next base: position 16,656,328 of record OU753572.1, on the reverse strand, counting down.
CACCATTTCATTTCATTTCACCATGCCTGTATTTAAAGCTTATATTATTAGAGAACTGTTTCTTCTTTCCTTTTCATGTGGTTAGTGACTAATCTGGTGTCAGAGTTTTTATGCCGCCGATCGGCCTCTGACTTGGCTTCACATGCCGTCGAGGAATATCTCTCGGGCAGGCCGGTTTCCTCACGATGTTTTCCTTCACCATTTTTGAAGCAAGTGATAATTAAACAATACGCACATGAATCCGAAAAGTCACAGGTGCCTTGGGTTCGAAATCGAGACCTATGACTTGGCAGTCCGACGGTCACACAACTAGGCTATCACTGATGGAGAACGGTTGATAAGCACTGATAAGAACTCCTGTATACAATAGTTCATTAAAAAACTATACATTTGTCCTAAGATGAGGCTCCCTAAATTATATGTTAATTTGCATTAATATTCTGAAACTGTCACACGTACTATCGAAGAACTTCATATCTAAGCAGTTTGAAAACAAAATCCCGTGGACGCAATGACCACATCTGTTACCGCCCCGGTTCTATGGCGGCTGAGCGCTGCAAGCAGAAATAGTCCTTATGGTGTATAGATATGAACTTCTTCGATGGTACATTGAAAGTGGAACTGTAGTATAATTATGATTTATTGGATCTATTTCTTTCCATGTACAAGACAGTTACGTAATTGTATAATTTTCACTCGATTCGTTTTTTATTCGATATCATGTCTTTTTTTAAAGATTATTTAAATAAAATCAAAATTGCTCGGCTTTTATATCTAAAATAAGTATTTCTAGTAAGCAAAAATTGTTTATTATCCAGCCACAAGATAGTTTTTCTCTAGACAAATTAATACTATAGTTGTAGGCAAAATGTGGACTGTATTTTTTATAGTTAATAAAATTACGAGTCGCTGACACAACTGTGTTTTAATTTTTGACACAATCTAAAACAAAATGTATAAAGAGTAAAAAACCATAAATATATATAAAAAGGTCGCAACATCATCCCCCCCGTGTAGCGATGCTGCACAGCTACTGGAGCCCTTCCAGTACAGCTAACTTTCTAGCGGGCCTCTTCAGCGTTCCGCCTTTAGTGACAACGTCAGCTACGCGCACGACCCCATCTTTTCCCGGGTACACTTTGGTCACGCGCCCCATAGGCCACACTCCTCGGGGAAGGTAAACGACACGACGGTCGACGATACGGCGATACGAGGATTTTGTTGCTAATAATCAAATTGAATGGAGCTTCATTCCACCTGCGTCGCCTTTTATGGGTGGCTGTTGGGAGAGGCTCATACGGTCCGTGAAAACAGCTCTTCAGGTGACTTTAAGAGAAAAAGCCCCACGAGAAGAACTGCTACACACGCTTCTATTAGAAGCCGAAGCAATTGTTAATTCGAGGCCTTTGACATATGTTGCAGCTAATAATGAATATCAAAGCCTCACACCTTTTCATTTTTTAATAGGCGGCTCATCAAATCAGCAATTACCTACACCACTGGACGACGGAGTTTTTTCATTAAGAAAAGAGTGTCGTAAATTACGAGTTGTCCATGATGCAGCTGCAAGGACCTCCGGGGTTAGTCTCAATTCCCTTCTTTTTCCGGGACCTGACTTGCTACAATCCCTTCTTCATATTTTGTTTCGATTTCGCAAAGGTCGCGTTGCCTTGACTGCTGACATAAAGGAGATGTTTCCTCAGATCAAAATGAGAGAACATGACCGAGATGCCTTACGTTTTCTTTGGAGAGAGGATCGTAGTAGCGAATTGAAAGAGTTTAGAATGACCTCTGTAATTTTTGGTGCTGTATGTAGCCCGTGCACGGCTCTTTATATTAAAAATCGAAACGCACAAGAACTACAGACGTTGTACCCTGCAGCAGCAAAAGCTATCATTAATGATCATTACATGGACGATTTTTTAGGCAGTATGGATGATGCACAGGAGGCTTCGCAACTTGCAGCTGACATTATCACAGTTCACAAGTCAGCAGGAATGGAGATGCGTGGTTGGGTTTCAAACGAGCCCGCCGCACTCACTGGGGTTCCTGAAGACCTGCGTGCTGTAACTCCCAAAAATATTCACGTAGGGCCCGAGGACGTCGTTCGAACGTTAGGTCTTATTTGGCATCCTCAGAGCGACACCTTCAGTTTTCGGAACGGGTCCCAAATCGATAGCAATGATAAATTAACTAAGCGTAAAGTCCTATCTTATTTAATGTGTCTTTATGACCCCCTTGGTCTCTTAACTCCTTTTGTAATACAAGGACGTATATTATTTCAACAAACATGGAGAACAGGGATTGACTGGGATACCGAGTTGCAATCAGACATTATCCAGAAATGGCTATTTTGGTCACGGCAGCTAGCCAATATTTCAAAAATCAAAATTCCTAGATGGTATAGATGTGGTTTTATAGATAAAACAATTGGTGACAGACAGCTCCATGTACTTGCTGATGCAAGTGAGCAAGCGTATTCCTGTGTCGCATACTGGCGATTCACCTTTTTAGACGGTTCAGTGAAGCTGTCACTCATTGGTGGAAAGGCACGCTTAGCCCCTCTAAAGCCCACATCTATACCACGTTTAGAGCTGCAAGCAGCTCTGATTGCTGCTCGTTTTGCTAATACAGTCATTACCGGTCACGACGTTCAAGTTGACCATACGTACTTTTGGTCGGATTCAACCACTGTTTTGAGTTGGATCCGAAGCGATGCTCAAAATTTTAAGCCATTTGTAGCCAACCGTGTAGGTGAGATTACTGAGTCAACTAATGTAAATAGTTGGAAATATGTGCCCGGTAGTTTGAACGTAGCTGATGATGCGACAAGGTTAAAAGACTGTGACACTGACTTAAACCGTTGGCTATCTGGACCTGAGTATCTCTTATACCCAGCCACAGTCCGAATGGCCTAAACCACCACCAAGTTTTGAAACCTCAATCGGTTCAGAGGAACTGAAACCCTCTAAAGCGATTGTGGGTCTCACGAGTTGCGATCAGGTTTTTTCGCCGATAATTCCAAATCCCTTACGATTCAGTGAGTGGAATCGGTTGGTGCGTGCAACCGGGCGCGTCTACCAATGCGCGTATAAATTTCGATCTCTTTTAGCACGTTTTAAAGGTCAAAATTCTAAAATGAACACTAATAATACCTTTTCTTCCAAGCTTTCACCATTGACTGGTTCAGATATGCAGAAAGCAGAAAACGCCATTTTAAAGAAGACGCAGATCGACAGTTTTAGCCTAGAATTGACCGTGTTGCACGACCCCAAACAATCCAAGATACCTAAAACGAGCAAACTGCACTCCTTGGCTTTGGTACTAGACGAAGAAGGCTTACTTAGGCTGGACAGCCGGGTAAAATATATGAAGAATATGGACTACAACACCACGTCTCCGATTATACTTGACGGTCGTCATCCAGCTGTTCGCCTGCTAATACAGTTCTACCACCTTAAAGCTGCTCACGCCTTTAACGAGCTAGTCTGCAATGAGCTAAAACAACGTTACTGGATCTTGAGATGTCGTAGTGAGGTCCGGAAGATATCAAGAAATTGCGCATTTTGCTTGAAACGAAAAGCAACACCTCAAACGCCAGCTATAGGCGATTTGCCCGATGTTAGACTTGATTGTTACAGTCGACCATTTACTAGCGTTGGTTTAGACTACTTTGGCCCTGTGGATATATCTATTGGTCGTCGTAGAGAGAAGCGATGGGTGGCACTTTTTACATGTTTGACAACGCGAGCTGTGCACCTAGAGATTGTAGCAAACCTTTCTGCTGACTCCGCCATCTCGTGCTTACGTCGATTTATAGCCCGTCGAGGTGTTCCACGAAAAATCCTGTCAGATAACGGCACCGCTTTTATTGGGGCAAACCGTCAGCTAACTGAATTTTTTTGCGACGCTGTGCAAGATTTTGTTGCTAATAATCAAATTGAATGGAGCTTCATTCCACCTGCGTCGCCTTTTATGGGTGGCTGTTGGGAGAGGCTCATACGGTCCGTGAAAACAGCTCTTCAGGTGACTTTAAGAGAAAAAGCCCCACGAGAAGAACTGCTACACACGCTTCTATTAGAAGCCGAAGCAATTGTTAATTCGAGGCCTTTGACATATGTTGCAGCTAATAATGAATATCAAAGCCTCACACCTTTTCATTTTTTAATAGGCAGCTCATCAAATCAGCAATTACCTACACCACTGGACGACGGAGTTTTTTCATTAAGAAAAGAGTGGAAAAAGGCTCTTCGCCTTTCTGAGATTTTTTGGTGTAGGTGGCTCAAGGAATATTTACCCCTTCTCAAGACAAAGAAGCAGCAAGGAAACAAATATCGTAATTTAGCTGTTGATGACGTTGTCCTGGTCGTGGATCCCGACCTTCCCCGAGGAGTGTGGCCTATGGGGCGCGTGACCAAAGTGTACCCGGGAAAAGATGGGGTCGTGCGCGTAGCTGACGTTGTCACTAAAGGCGGAACGCTGAAGAGGCCCGCTAGAAAGTTAGCTGTACTGGAAGGGCTCCAGTAGCTGTGCAGCATCGCTACACGGGGGTGATGATGTTGCGACCTTTATATATATATTTATGGTTAAAAATACAGTCCACATTTTGCCTACATTTTATGCATAAAATGTAGGCAAAATGTGGACTGTATTTTTTATAGTTAATAAAATTACGAGTCGCTGACACAACTGACTTAAATTTTTTGACACAATCTAAAACAAAATGTAAGAGTAAAAAACCATAAATATATATAAAAAGGTCGCAACAATAGTTATAATCGAAATAAGAATTGAGACTTACGCCATTTAGTTCCGTGCTCGAACACGATCAAAGAGCGCACGCGATATACAACTTTATTACTGATGTGTTAGCGTTTAGCACAAAGTGGAGTGGCGGAGTACATGGGGGCGGAGCTTGCGTGGAAATTGTCTTTAGAGTGCCTGGTCTTAATTAGCACACCGTTGATAAGATATCTAAATAATTCCTGGTTTCAGATTAAGTAAACCCTTCTAAAATCAATAGTTTTACTCACACTCCCTCGAATATCCCGACAGTTATGGTCAATATTGTCCTTCCAGGGTTTAGGCAGCGACATGTTCACCTCCCCCAGGTCACAGCGCACGTTCGTCATCTCCTTGATGAGGGGACACAGCTTTCTCACGTCCTCCTCTGTTTCTGAGGACATGCTATCTGTTCCTACCCTCTCTTGGATATCTGGAAGATGAAAGACAAAACTTATAAATCAAGAATTAGCCCTCGCTCGCGTGGATTTGGAAAATTAACCCACAAAACGTACCTACTATTGGGATAAAAACTGTCTTATGTTCTAACCCAGGCCACGGTCTCCGTTAACCCGATAATTCGTGAAAAGGAAACGAGTTTATTTCATATTTATAATATTAGAATGGATTTTGAAATAAGTAGAAATTAATGAAGTAATGGACTTGCAATTCAGTATGAGTATTCGTGATACGTACTACAATAAAATAGTGCCTCGTTGGTCGCAAGCGCCACTGCTGAGCATGAGGTCCTGGATACGATTCCCAGGTCGGGCAAAGTGTTATTTATTTATTTATTCACTCCAAACATACAAATATCCTTACAGGCTAGACCCAATGCGATATTGTAGTACACTAAAAAAATTAACTAGTTCCACTGCTTGTACCATAACAAATTCTATAGGTAGCTATTCTTATTCAGCTATTAGCTAGCTAAGCAGCTAGCTAATAGCTAGCTAGCTTGGTAGCGATTCTTATTGGGTTATTCAATCTGTAATTCCTCAGTAGCACCCCGGTGTCTGGGTTTGTGCACGGTTGTTAGTAAATGGCTCGCCCCCTATTACACGGCAATTAAGGCGAAAGCGACAAGGTAGCCCGCGAAATTCAAATTTGCTTACGTTTTTTGCAATTTGCAGGTCAGTATCAGGTTGTATGTGGATCTAAATATCATTCGCGGCCGTATCAAATGTATATTTATAGAAGTATAATCATAAAAGTCATCAATACATGTAATCCTATTGAATGTTTATTTCATGAAATCGTGACATTTGAGGATTATGCTAACTTAAGGAGTTGTATTGCTGATTTCAATGATTATAATTCCGTAAAGCCATATTTTTTACGGTCACGAATCATATTTTAATAACTATATTTTGTAAAAATTAAGAAAAATTGCAATTTTGGGAAATTAGCATTAGTTAATGTCGTCAATGGTGATATGGCAAAAAAACGCAAATGTGCAGATTTTTTCACAAACACAAATTAATAAAAACGTATCAATAACGATCCATAAAAGTTAAAATAATAACAGTCAATTATTATTTTAACGTTTTACTCTAAAACGTACTTGATCCCTAGACACTTTTGACGTGTGTATTTGTCTAATATAATGTTATAATCTTCGATCAATGATCGAAGGTTATAATATAAAATATGGAGTATAATATTATAACAACAACAATTCGATCTCAACCTTAATAATCAAAGAATAATCCTGGTCACAAAGTAGTAATTTTCTTTAAAAAAAACCTCTGAGAAAAAAACTCTAGAAAAAGAATAATTTTCTGCCAAACGTTGACTTGATGACAATTGTTTTGAGATAATTTTAAAGATTTTATAAAGATTTTTTCAGTTTAAACATAGATTGAAATCTTTGATTTTATAGATCTTATATATTTCAAGAAGCCATCAAAATTGGAAGAAAGGTCGATAATTTATAATTTCACAACAACCATGGAGATTGCCAGCAATTTTATGGTGCGTTTTACTTTTGATAACTTTATTTGGTCTAGTCTAGCCCTAAGTCATTGAGCTGATGCTGATTTGACAGCAAAGAAGGCAGCATTTTTCACATTACATGCATCATCATCATCATTCCAGCCGACAGACGTCCTCTGATGTAAATACTTGGGGAGGCCCCCCAAGCGTCTCTGGTAGATTCTCATAGACACATACATTATCTCACGTCTTTTTTCGATGAGGGTGCCAGCAGCTACAGAATTTCCAACTGCTACGATCCATATAAACTTCTTTTGCTTAGTTTAAGTTTATAACATCTGGTCATAGACGCACGCCAATTCAAATTTCTGAAGTGCAAACTTCTTTAGACGCGTTGAGCGATTTTTGGTAGGAGTTAAACTTATGGATTCGAGTCACCGACATGCTCGCGCCATAGTGCTGACTATAGAAGCTAGATAGCGCTAATACCAGTTTTAAGTTTTCACTTCTGTCGGCAGTCCCCATGACTGCCTATTTTTGTTATTGAATGTCAAACAACCCAACAGCCCACGAGCTAACGACATAAGAATCGCAGATGCGTGGCTATCCTAGACACAAAGCTAAAATGACTCTCACCTCTATGCCTTTTACAGAAGAACTGTTTTTCTTTGCAGGGCCCTGGTGCCACCAACACGATGGTACGTATCAACGAAAATGGAAGTGTCGTTGGAACCATTATAGTTAACTGCGAAGGTATGAGGCATATTCTAATTTAATTCAAATAAATATCTAAAGTTGGCATCGCATAGTATCGCATAGTATACTTACCACCCTCGCCGCCATTTGTATCTTTTGTTACACATTGTATATACATCTTTCTAGTTATTTAATGGTCTGTCGCATTTCTTCGGTAAATGGTCTGGGAATCGGAAGTTATGGACTTTTTAATTTTTGGGTGATACTTCTCGTTTACCTAGGCAAGTAATCAATAAACCCGTTTATAAATTTTATTATTTTTAATTATATCTCTTTATAATATGGCACTGGAAATGAGAAAAATAAATAAATATGGAAATCAACAAAAAACTGTGACTATGTATTTCCCAGGCCACGTGTATCTAAATGTGACACGGCTGAAAATCATGTAAAAGTTATGAAAAAAAGAGATGTCAGCACAACTGACGGAGTTCCCTAGGACCGATGCGATGTGATGCCTGCCGGGGTCGCAGGAAAGTCCGAAAGGGATACTGTGGCCCCTGGCAACGAAAAGGCAAATAAAGGAACACGGGTGGGTTTTAGTCAGTAAGAGTCCGAATCGCCTTCCCGCTCCGCCCAGAGCGGGAGTAGTTATTTCATAATATCCCACCCAAAAAAAAAAGATCTGGCGCTGAGGGTGTTAAAGGTTTCACATATACTATGTAAGGTATTACATATACCTTTAGATAGGTCATCAACATCTGCCTTGTCTTGTCCCAACTACATAATGTTGGGGTCAGCTTCTGGTCTAAACGGTTGCCAATATCAACCAATTTCCACCAGGCTGATAACCCAACCAACCTGCTAGCCAACATTTTACATAATAAAATGAATAATTTAACTCTGCTTATAGGTTTCCCCGAGACCACAACCCTGGACAGCTTGACGGCTGCTACCTACTCGAACCACATGAGAAACCTCTCGGCTAGTGCAACTAATGCACTCAAGGAAATTGTAAGTAAGGGAGCGTCCAGATTATGTAATGTACACATAAACGTTTGTTATATTATTATAACACGTCCACATTATTTAACATTGCTAATCTCTCTTTAGAAAAATGTTTTTTTATTTTTTTTTTATTATACAGAATCCAAATCGAGCCATGACATTGGGCGCGTTCATTAAGGCTGCGACCAGCCCAGCGATTGAACGCGTCCCAAAGGGTCATGGCCATTAGGCTGGTCAGAGGATACCGCACGGTCTCCCGTGAGGCGGCGAGCCTCCTTGCCGGACTACCGCCATGGGATCTGGAGGCAAAAGTCCTCGCGCACATGTGGGAGTTGCGCGAGGAGGCGAAACGCCGGGGTGTAACTCCGCTGCCGCGAGAAATCACGGCACAGCGGACAGAGCTCCGGCGGGATCTCATGGCGGCATGGAGAGTGCGATTGTCGCAACCCAGCGCTGGGCACGCCACAATTGCGGCGGTAAGGCCCCTCTTTGAGGAGTGGCTAGAGAGGCGCCACGACGTCCTCACCTTCCGCCTGACGCAGGTCCTCACCGGACACGGTTGTTTCGGGAGGTTCCTGTTCAGGATAAAGCGGGAGGAAACGCCCGGGTGTTACCATTGTGTGGATCGCCCGGAGGACACGGTGGAGCATACGGTGGAGGTCTGCCCGGCTTGGGCGGGGCACCGCCGTGTCCTCACGAAGGCGATCGGCAGCGGCGATCTCTCGCGTCCGGCCCTGGTTCAGGCCATGGTCCGGAGCGAGAGTGCATGGGAAGCCGTCACTTCCTTCTGCGAAGCAGTAATGCTCGCGAAGGAGGAGGCGGAGCGCGCGAGGGAAATGCAAGATGCGCGCCCTCGCGGCCCTAGTCGCCACAGGAGACGCCCCGGGCGTCGGGAGTCGCGAGCCGACTTCCGGCCACCGTAGGCGCGGGCTTGCGGACGGTGGGCAATGGGTAGCTCGCCGTCCGATTAGGACCAGGCCCGGGTCGACGGCGCGTTGTGTTCCACGCGCGCCTCAAAGAGATGTCAGCACCAACTGACGGGGTCCGTAAGGGCCAATGCCTGCCAGGGTTGCGAGTTGGTCCGAAAGGGATATCGCGGCCCCGGCACACAGGCAACGGAAGGAACACGGGTGGGTTTTAGTCAGTAAAAGTCTGACACTCCCTCTCGCTCCGCCCAGAGCGGGAGGAGTCATTTGATGATTTCCCACCCAAAAAAAAAAAAAAAAAAGCCCTGACATCGGAGATATGGCAAACGCAACTAAACAAATAAATAATTGAATAACATGTAAAATATTAATGATAGACCCAACCCCCTTTTAAAGTTAATATTAATTCATTCATAAATTTTAAAAGTACTTGAATATTGAATTAATGTGTATTAATAGTGAGATCAAGACTTTATTCGTGTTGTCAATTGGAATTATCAAGATCTTTAGTCTAAAAACTGAGTTATTGTGATAACAAAATACCAGTGACTAACATCGATTGAGAACATATATTTGTGGTGTTGGAGTGTTTGTTCAGAGTGCTACAGGACTTTGATATCGCGGCTTCTCATATATCAATAACTGTGTTGTGTTAAACTGGATGCAGTGTTTTATAGTGTAAACGGCTTATTTTCAAATCTGCCTGGTCATTTTCCCTGACACTAAACTCGAAACAACGCCATCTATTGAACTCGCAAAGTATCAGCATAGGCCTTGCGTTCCTAGTTGACGATACTGCGTGCGCTGTGAATCGATACACATTAGAATTGCTCCATGCGATAGGGGGGGCGCCACAAGTGTGATTAACGCACCCAAGCTTACTCGGTATTCATATTTAGACACCGAGCGATCGAAATAATCATTACGGTTCACGATAGGTGGCACCACTTCAACCCACTTTGAATAAATACGTAACCTCTGTTTATTTATCTTCAAGATGCTCTGCAATGGATGCAACGATGTTTTGGCTCCTGAGGCTGGATACCTGTTATGTAATTTATGTGATGGAAAATACCATCACGAATGTCTAAACATTACGCTGCAAAATTTTTTGGCCCTGACCCAGGATTTTAAGTCCTGCTGGAAATGTCCTCCATGCAGTAACATTACCCGCCGTACTCGCCTTAACTTGGACACGCCTGTTTCTTCCACCCAGCTTCCGATTTATGAGGACAGTAGTATGAACATGTCCTGCGACATCATGGATCAGCGTGCGCTATCGCCACGCACTTCACCGATGTATGTGTCATCTGCTGCCAGGGATGGTGATACCTGCGCATTGGTTACCCCAGACAACCTAGTCCAGACGCTCACCCAAGAATTCAATAGAACTCTGCAGGGTTGGCGTTCTGACATTGATCGGACCCTTGAATCATTCAAGGAAGATATTAAAACCTCGATGCAAGATTGGCGAGGCGAGATCGAGGCTAGCATGCTTAGTTTTCATGAAACTGTTAAATGCAGCCTGTTGGACATGAAGCAGGAGTTGAGCACAGTCCGAACTGTCCAAGCGGAATTTAAGCAGGATGTGAAGCAAATGACCGAAGAAATATCTGGCCTCAAAGATTCGCTACAGTTCCAAGCTAGTGAACAGGATGACCTCAAAAGAAGGGTTGAAAATATTGTACGTCAGCAGGCTGAACAATCAACTACCTCGATCAGCTATCTAGAATCGAAGATAGATTCGCTCGAGCAGCAGGCGAGAGCCTGTAACCTCGAAATTTGCAACGTTCCTGACAAGCGTGGCGAAAATCTGCTGCAGATCTTGGCTTCAATTGGGGAATCTACCGGCTTTACCATACCTCAAAAAGATGTAATATCTATCCATAGAGTACCGCACGCACATCAGCAAAACAATAGGCCGAAAAATATTATTGTCAAGTTCTCCACGCGCATCCTACGAGACAATGTCCTAAGCGCGTATCGGCAGGCCAAGTCAGTTAAAACTGATCAAATTGGTATTTCCGGGTCCTCTACAAACATTTACTTAAATGAGCACCTAACGTTAAGGAACAAAGTATTATTTCGTAAGTGTAAGGAAGCTGCAAAACTTTATCAGTACAAATACGTTTGGGTTAAGAATTGTACCATCCTTGTTCGTAAAAAAGACGGCGATGCTGCTTTTGCAGTCAGATCAGATGATGATATATCCAACCTTAGATGCAATGGAAACAGTGCCAAGGACAAAATTAATAATTAGTTTTATTTATATCCATTTATTTTTATTAATTTACTGTAACTATTGGATTTTGTTAATCAATTATCGTCTGCATGTTTATTTGTTATGTGTTCTAGGTATAAAACATAGTTTTTGTAAATTAAGCCCAGTCTACATGGCTTTTGATTCAAAGTTATTTTCCCACTTAATGTGCTTAATAGTTTTGGTGATAAGTGACATACATCGAGTTAATACATATTACATTTTTCTCAATTTAATCAAGTGTTGTGGTCCGTACTGCCTGTTTTGTACGATATCCTTATTTGTTAATTTTATTCTCATGCTTATAATCTATTCACAATATGAACACTCTCATATCGTAAACACGTATTTGTATAATAGTATTACAAATGTCTAATAAACATATAACAATTTTCTACCAAAACTGTAGGGGCATTCGCACAAAACTAGACCAACTATACAAGAACATCCTTATGAACACTTATGAAATCTTAGTATTAACGGAAACTTGGCTGACACCTGAAATCTACGACAGCGAGTTTGATTTTGAGTATTTCGATGCGATCGTGATCGTATAGCAACAAATAAACAGGATGGTGGGGGTGTATTGGTTGCAATTTTGAGCTCTCTCAAGCCGTCTGAGCTGGATCTCGCGCTAAATCACCGTAGCGACCTTTCACACAACCATATCGAACACCTCATTGTGGAGTTGCAGAGCGCTTGTAATAAAGAACGGCACATTGTAAGTGCTGTCTATATACCACCTAAGACTTCTTCGTTAGTGTACAATAAGCATTTCGAAACGTTGCAGGAACTGTTGAGTCATCCTACTGTTGACAGCTTCTATATTATGGGTGACTACAATCTTCCAGAAGCCAATTGGTTAGCATCCTCTGTCGCGCCATTTCTATCTGCAAGCCTCTTTTTATTATTTATAATAAATGCATGTTGGAAGGTGTAGTGCCCAAACTGTGGAAAGATGCCTTTATAGTGCCTGTCCACAAAGGCGGATCAAGACGCAATGTTGAACACTATCGACCTATTTCTATCTTGTCTGCCTTGTCGAAGCTCTTTGAGAGGTTAGTGCATAATGAAATATATCCTATTCTGCATAATATTATTATTGAACAACAGCACGGTTTTGTTAAACGGCGGTCCACAGTCACTAATCTCTTGCTGTTCTCAAGCTTTTTATTTGATAATGTTGACAGCCGCGTACAGGTGGATGCAGTATATACAGACTTCTGCAAGGCTTTCGACAAGGTAGATCATGAAATGTTACTCAACAAATTAGCATTTAATGGAATCCGTGGTAACCTACTGAGATGGTTTGCTTCCTACATCACTAACCGTAGTCAGAGAGTTGTAATTAATGGTCATTCTTCTTGCATCGCGCAGGTCACCTCTGGTGTACCACAAGGTTCTATTCTTGGTCCTCTTTTATTTGTTATGTATATTAACGACATCAGCCAGTGTTTTCTTAATGCCGAATTCCTCTTATATGCCGATGATCTTAAGGTATACAGAAACATATACGATGTAAATGACTGCCTTTTGTTGCAACAAGACTTGGATAGACTGTCGAACTACTGTCGTAGAAATAAGTTGCAGCTTAGTTTACCCAAATGTAATTTTCTAAACTATACAAAAAATAAAAACATCGTAAAATATACATACACACTGTGCGATGTTCCCCTAACAAAAGTGGACTCTGTCCGTGATCTGGGCATTATCCTTGACTCCAAGCTTTGCTTAGACCTGCATATTAGCAAAATAGTTAATAAAGCGTACCAACTTTATGGATTTGTTATGCGCTCGACATTAGATTTTAAGAAGCCTTCTTCATATATTTGCCTATATAAGTCTCTCGTGCGCTCGCAACTAGAGTATGCCGTGTCCACCTGGAGTCCATATTATAAGAGATACGTTGAGGCGATTGAGTGTGTTCAAAAGAAATTCCTACGTTCTATGCATTTCAGATGCTTCGGATATTATTTGCCATATCAGGATTTACTTGATAAGTACAAACTCACAACACTTGAAAACAGACGCAAGTACTTGGAAGCCATGAATCTTTATAACATTGTTAATCATAAATTTGACTGCATTAAGTTAACCAACATGTTATGCTATGTTGTCCCTAGAACAGTGTACAAGCGAAGGGTGCGCGCTGGCAGACTATTTTTCATGCGTACTTGCCATTCTAACACCGGTTTGCGCTCACCTGTTCGCAGAATGGTAGATGCCTACAATGGGACTTTTGAACATATTGACATTTTTGCATGTTCTCCCAGTAAGTTCAAAAGTCTTATACTAAAGGAACTCCCTTGATTTATGTGTAAGGATCCATATCCTTATATGGATGAGCATGATAGTTAAGTAAGTTTAGTTTTTAATATTATTATTATTTCTCTAGCGTTTAATCAATTAATTGTATAATATATTCCACAGTTTATCTGTGAACAGCGTTGTGGGCTACAATATTGTTCAAATGTTATGTTTATTTCTTTACTATACTGTATGTTGTAGCTGTTTGTTGTTCCTTTTGAATAAATAAAAAAAAAAAAAAAAAAAAAAAAAAAAAAATCCCTTTTAAGTTATTTATTCATGAATATTCAGAAAAATACGCATGCGTGACATGGTATAGTCTGGAACTTAACATGCCTCTGTTAATTACTTAACTCCCAGTTTACAAACTCTACATATTTAATTAACACGACTAAACTGGCAAGTGGGCTCAAGAGTTAGAGGTAAACTTAGAGTTAAACTTTTAAACATTTAACCCACCATAGCCTTTGTTGACCCTTGTTTAAATCTAGGACCTTTTTTTTAGGCATAATTATCTGCCACCAAGGTTTGCGACATTACAGCCAGGACAAATTATAAGTCATGACTCGAGTGTGTATATCCCAAGAGAGTAGGCAAACAGTATTCCCATACACATTGAAGGTTTCTGCATATAAATCCCATTCTAATAGTAGGTGACCTTATTCCCTTTATCCAACCATGAATTGAGACGTTGGTTTCCAGTCTTGCCAGATGCAGCTTATCAGTAGATATTTTATATGGAGCGACTGCCTATCTCACCTCCACAACCCAGGTACTGGATAATACGATACACCTTGGTAAGACTGTTCGGTAGACTTTCGGCCTTGAAGAATGTTCTGATGGAAAATCCAGTAACACTTTATCCCAGGAGCTCGAAAGGACTCCATGCTCAGTAGCCATCTTCCAACTATGTTGGGGTCGGCTTCCAGTCTAACCGGATGAAGCAGAATAGCTGCTTAGACTAATGAAGCATTTTGTCATTTTTTCAGGATGTGACTGACGAGCTAAGAGTCTTGCGGTTGGTCTCCAAAAAGACTGAAGCGGTGGTGGCGCCTGATCAAGAGTTCCAGCTTGTTGTGGTTATGAGGAGACAAAAGACATAGCATTAACCAGATTGAACCAGTCTTGGAAGGAAGAGGAAGAAGTTTCGAATATTTTGTCAGTGTTTTAGGAATGGGTTTTTTTAAACTTGCTGATTTATAAAATTGATATTATAAATGTATGTCTGCTTATTTATGTTATTATCGTATTATATATCATTATGTTTATAGAAAATTGTGTTTTAGTTATCAATGACCAACGAAGACAGTGATGGTAGAATGCGAGTAAAACCACAGATGAATTCAGAAGGTTCACTCCGCATTTTAGGTATGAAGCTGCAAGTACGCGGCGGGCGGCGCTGGTTTTCAGCGACAGCTGGCGTGTGACCTGAATTGCACTTTATTTGTGTCGTGGCAAGAGTTGCTTGCTATTTAAATGATTTCGCCACCACCACCACCACACCATCTGTATTCATCTGTGGTAAAACTGGACAACCGCTCCTACAGTCAACCGGAGGAACCGTGCGTCGGCGTCGGTAACGCTTTGACCTTGGACTGGCCTGGGATAGTCGGTCCTTCCCCGTAGTCAAACTATTTTGTCCAACTGATAGGACCACAAGGAAATTTAACCATGGATCGTTCCCCGTGGTCAAACTACTCAAATGATCCTCCCTGTTTATAAAGTTTGACTACTTTAGTGTACAGTTATGATTAAAATTAAAACCGTATATGGAGTTTCAATAGGAAGAAGCCCCAATTATACGTTGCAAGTTTCTCACCTGTGGCATATAAAAAAAATTAAGCTACAAGGCTACAAGTGACTTGCATCGTCCAAACTTTTCTTGCTTTGAAGGCAGACGGGTTCGTTCGGGTGGAAGGGATCATAGACGCTAGCAGAAAATTCCACACTTCGGCTGTGCGCATAATAAATGTGGAGGAGAAGCGCTGAGTACGATTAGACGGAATATCTCAACCAAATGTGGATGGTACCCTGCAGTACCAGACGTACTGCAGGGTACCATCCACATTTAGTGTCACAGTAGTCCGGTAATAAAAGGGATCAATGGTTGGGATCAGGTCGTGGAACTCCTGCGCACACTCAAATGGTATGCCATAGCCAAGCCAGCTTCTATACTGATTTTGTTACCATCGACCAGCGGTTGATCTACTTTAATTATTGCTATTGGTTCAAATTACCTTCAGGAAAGTCCAACAGCACAGCAACCTGTCTTGCATTCCCCGCCCAAGCCGCCAAGTGCAGCGGAGTCCTGCCAAGTTTATCGATCCTCAGCTTCTCTGCTCCGAACTTGATGAGCAGGCACAGGGCGTCTCCTCCGATGAGGGCAGCGTTGTGGCAGGCGGAGACGAAACTCAGGCGACATGTCGCGTTGGGACTGGCGCCGGCGTTCAGTAACCTGGGGTGGACAGAGATCTGGTAAAGTATTTGCATAAGCGTGATCATCGTTTTTGGTAGTCAGTAAATATTCAATATAAAAATACTACAAAATGAAAAATACCTTTACGATGTCTTTGGTTTTATATTTTCATTTTTTGCCACCGACTTCCGAGATTGTAGTGTTTTTTTTTGGAAGTCGGTTGTTTTTTTTTTTTGTAGCCTAACCTAACCTAACCTATTTGTTCAGAGTGCCCTAATAGTTATGTAACTAGATCGTGCTCGTATCATAGTTATATTCCTAGTAAGATAGTTATAAACCGCTTTCATATAACTACATTACGGTATATAACTATATTCCTAGGAATATAACTATGTCACGGCTATAACCATCTTAATGCGACAAATGCATTGGATCAGATGAAATAGAGTCGTCATACAGTGGAAGCCGGAAAATGCTGGCATTATGACTTGGAGACGTTCATGGATCTGTATTCAGACCTTCTAGGACCACCTAGAAGGCAGAACACAGGGTAGAATGGAACGCTAAAGGGAGATGTTTTACCAGCATACCAGCAGACAGTGGACACATAATATAACATCACCCCGAAGGCAGAGGTGAACCTATAATACACCCACATTTTGTTTAAGTCCCATCATGTAATACGGGACGGGCCTATTACCATCAACCGGGCACAAATCCAGACTCCGGGCTGCTACTGAGAAATTCCAGATGGCAAAACCAATAACATTTTGCGCGACCCAGGCATCAAATCCAGGACTTTTAAAAGAGTAACGGTGGAGTTTCTTGCACATTCTTCTCCATGAAAATTACCTTTTGGAAGGGGCGACTAGAATCAATTAATTTTTTTGTAAATTTTGACGTTCATAAGTGCCTTACCAGGGCAATATTTGAAATAAATGATTTGACTTTGACTTTGACCTAATGCACAGCAGTAACGCTTGTGACAACTTGACCAACGAGACAATTTTTTACAAAAAAAATCATTAGATGAGTACTCTATGAGTAACATATGTCTACCGATACATCAGAAGTCTGCAACTAAGACATAGATACAATTAGATAGATAGATAGATAAATCGTTTATTTGATGCACACAAAAGACATAGCACAAAATACAAAAACACGTTTAAATACACACACACAATACAATACATACTCGTATATAGAATATAAGGTGGCAATATACAAAAAATTAAATATAGATGAAAATAAAGACATTGTGATGACTATAACACATACTGACCTATCGTATTAATTAGCGTTATTAGAATACGCTCGGCAATTACAAGCTGCTTTGTTCGAACACAATTACCTTGAGTTTGGTAACACGTAGACATCATTATTACACTGTTGGTCGTCTTAAGGTAAATAAACACTAGAACATTTTGTAATTTTTTCTATTTACAGTTAAATGTTATTTCATTATAAAATAAAACTGTCAAACAGATGAATTGCGTAATATGAATTGAACACAGATAATATGTATTATGATGAATTATAATTATTGCCAGTTTGTGTGATTCATATTAAGATTCTGCCAAAGCGGCCGTTTTAAGCCCCCTGGTCAATGGTCATACTTACACGCACTCCGGTTGCAAATTCTCTTTTATTATATTATAAATTAAAGTCGCTTTTCGTGTCTGTTTGTGTGATCGCGCTGTTCTTCTAAACTGCACAAAGGATTTTGATGCGGTTTTCACTATCATTTAGAGAATTTATTTGGGAAGGTTTGTGTGGTAATACGTTTATATTAAACTTACATTTAATAAAGTTATCCCTATGTTTTGTCAAGTCATAAAAACCATGCGAAGAAAAAAAAACAATGGTTCTGTACTATAGTACCTACTCCTACGCATATATACGTTTGTTCCTAACTTCCTAGTTTAGCAATATGTAAATGAATAAATGTGCCGAATCTCATTATCCGTGCTTGAACTAACAATACGATAAAATATAAATTGTGTCCGTTAACCATAAAATGTATGTGCAAGCGTGGGTTATTTTCCATTGTTTATAGAAGTGAAAACTTCCTTTTCTCAAACATGCTTGGAAATTCGAGCATTATTTTGACAACCTTCTTTAAGCATAGCATAAAAATCAGCCTATAATATTCCAACTGCTGGGACTCCGGCCTCCTCTCAGTGAGAGGGAGTGGGCCGTAATCCACCACGCGGGCCCAGTGAAAGTTGGTAGATGTCATATATATTTGAATTTTTGGTTGTAGGACATGCCGGTTTCCTCACGATGTTTTCCTTCACCGTTTTGAGAGCAGCAGTGATGAAATAATTTACACAAAGTAAAGCGCCTGTCAGGGTTCGAACCTACGACCTAGAACACGTAAGTCCGTTACCACTGGGCCACCACTGCTCGCGGCCTTCTTTAAGATAAATCTAAAATTCTACTTACTACTCTACTTATGCCCTGCCGGCCGGCTGGCAATATTAGTATATAAATCCATATCTGGCGTATTTAGCGGCCGAATAAATTACTATGAAAACCCATATCTGTCGTGTAATTAAATTAGTTCAAAACCTAAAACCCGACTACTTACTGAAAAATCACGCTCTATAATAACAATATGAAACAAGAAAATATTTCAGACAGAAATCAAGACATAGGTAAAAAATGGTCAAAGTGAAGCCGCATGCCTGTATACCTACAAAATTATAATAGCATGCGTCGACAGCTTTACCATGACCATTTAATTTTTTTCAGTTTGTGGCTTTATGTCCTCTAGAGGGCGCCACATTCACCAGTCAGTGACGTCACATAGCCTATAACCAGCGGACGATCAAGACGCTTCCAAAGTTACCTCATTTGTCAAATTATGATCAGTAGTTTAGAAGTTATAGGGGAACAGATGAACATACATATACATACATACCGGTCAAAATCATAACCCTCCTTTTTGCTTCCCCATAGTCGGGTAAAAATGGAAGCAACTTTTTACTTCCACATTATGACAATCAAGGAGGTAATTTATCAAAGACTTTCTTTAAATTTCGATTTTGCTTGTAAATAGAGCTGTTTAAAGTAAAAAAGAAACAAATGAACTTATTGGCGCGTGAAAAATTATTATTGTTCACCATTTCTTTAATGGTTGAACTTAATTTGAATTTCCGCGCATTATTTGAGAAAAATACTCTATAAGCTTTGGCCGCAACCAGATATTGATGGACTCACGTATGTGGGCCGAAGCGAATCAATGCCCCTTCTGCAGGCCGCGGTAGTAATGTACTATTGCCTGTATGCCAATCTCTTTGTTCGATTATACAATAAAAAAAACTCACCTTTCCACCTCCTCAAGATCATGTGTATCAATAGCCTCCAGCAGTTCCGTGTTCAGCCTCTGCAGCCGCCTGTCTCCCCGTCTCCAGGGCTTAGACATCATGACTCCTGACTCAAGGATCGGGGTGCTGTTGACCGTGGACCCTACTGATGATGGAGTCTGGAGGTCTGGCATCATCAACTTCGTTAGCGGTGGACGTTCGGAGGCACTGTAAAGGAAATACGAGTATATTTATTATTGAAAGCCTGTAATGTGCAGGCCAAAAGCCTCCCTCCCTACTTACTTTCCACTTCTCTCTATAAAAGCTGTTTAAGTTCTATTCTTGCAGAAGGAGTCCAGCTCATCCTGTTACCTCCGTTTAGGCATACCGTGATGTCGCTTGACATTAAGGTGGATGCACAAAGGTAGCAAGCGAAAACAAAATGTTCTTACGATTTTAGCAATTTGCAATTTTAGATCAGTGTCAGGTTGTCCTGATCAAAATATGATTCGCGAGTTTCTATATTCGCGTGTCATATGTGTATGTATTTACTTACAGAATTATTTAAAATCATTAATAAATATATCTCTCTAAGTTAGAATTGGTCTCAAACGTCTTAATTTCATGAAAAAGTCATTTAATGCAACATGATTATTTATATAAATAAATTATATTACGTACTGATTCCCGCTAAGTCCTAGATGCCTCGGCCTCGGCATCCTGATTCGGAGGTCGGCCCCCTCATTAGGATTGAGGAGTGGATGAGTAGCCTCATCCTCTTGACCTCGCTCTATATCTGTAAAGGAAAGGTCATGTTATCATCATTGTTCAAATCATCTTATTTTGGGTCAATGCAGACGGCGTATGTTATACGCGCGTTCCATGAAATGGATCACGCGTTGACGGCGCGTTCTGATGGCGTAAGTAGGTATACAAAAACGCGGTGTACATAGGCCCTTACGTTGCTGAACCTATTTGACTCTGAATTCGATGTTACCCGGTACATAGATTTACGAAAAACACAATTTTATATTATTTTATTTATTAAAGAAAATAAACAGGGAAACATTACATTTTGCAGGAAGAAATACTAAAAGTTACGGCCAAATGTGTAAGCGACCACATTTTCTAAGGAATACAGAAATAAAAAATATCCTTTTCAAAAATTGCGATGACAACATTGCAAATAATTATCTTAATTTTCTTATAATACAGGGTGGCATCGATGCACAATCCACTACCATGGATTCAATACCTACATGATTCCGCCCCTGCGTTAAAACTTTTCGTCAATTTTTTTTTTTAATTTGCTGTTTAGTTGCTTAGTTAAGTTACTTAGCTGTAGTTTAAGTGTTGCGGTTGCTTTATTTCAAAATGATGTGTAAAACTGATTCTAAAATAAAAATATTAATTAACAATCAAGCTAATGTAATTCCTACTATAAGTATACATTTTATTGAGAAATCAAACAAAGTAAAAAAAAATGCTCTTCCATAGATTTTGACCGCGTAGGTTTGGATTTAGGAGGTCAAAATGTATGGAACAGCATTTTATTTTTAAATAACAGACTAAAAATTTCAGCGCAGGGGCGTCCGGAATCATGGTCTACAATCGGTAACAGGTTGTGCGTCGAGGTCCCTGCCAGCCTGTATACTGATTTCATTCTATGGAAGTATTTTTGCTTTTTTTTTTACCAGCAGGTTGATTGGCACTTGGCAGAATAATGTAAAGCATTAATATCCACGGTATACAATAGTGATGGAACATCAAAGTCAATCAATCATAACATCTCAACAGCTATCATTAAATTTAACAGGCATTTAATAATTACTGACAAAAATTCTAAGAACCGAAAAAAATACTGGTATATAAAAGTTTTGTCTATGAATTATAAAAATCTATGTTTTGCAAGCATTGTACGAATTAAATAAAAGTACATTATTAGCTTTTGGGCCGCCGCAGTCGGCTAAAGAAGGAAAGAAAATAAGATCATTAGATTAACATTGATATTGTAACTTATAACATCGCCTTGGATGAGTCTGTAAAGGTGTTATAATTGTGATATGAATAAAAAAAAAATTAAAAAAAACCAAAAATTCTCAAAGGTATAATATGGATATGTGAAGATGTCCATAAATTACAGCTCTCGCACCTCTACGTACCCCTCTATGAGTTATATCGCTATACTTGCCTTCAGAGAATAATGAAGCAATTTTTTTACAGCTTTTACTGTCCACTTTCCAGTCCATTACGTCGGGCATTTTGCGTTTTGGTGGTGTTGCGGGTATTAAGCGGGTAGTCCCAGGTATTAACCGGGTAGTCTCCGGATATAAACCGGGTATAGTGTCTACATTGATGAAATATATTTTTTCTATGCAATTGAGTTATTTTGTTTGCTATTGAAAATAGATTCAGTCATTTAAAACTAAGGTTTACTAGAAGAGCAGTGGCCGCCACCGCCAGTGAAAGTCAGAGCTTGTGCACACGATGCGTTGCGGCGCCGCAAAGCGTGTAAATTGTCATCTGTCAAACATCTGTTTTTTTGGCAATGCACAAACAACTGAGCGGTGCCGCTCTGGTCTCGCAACGCGTACACCCCTCCCCGCCTGGTCTCGCGGGCTGCAAGTCCGGTGTACCGGTACATGCGGTGCGATGCCGGAACGCACGAGTTTTCCTAGAAGTTACGTAGTAGTTACGCAGTAGTTACGCAGTAGTCACGTAGTAGTTACGTAGTAGGTACGTAGTAGGTACTTAGTAGGTACGTAGTAGGTACTTTGTAGTTACGTAGTAGGTACGTAATGGTTACCTATAGGTTGTGTAGTGGTTACGTAGTGGTTACGTAGTGGTTACGTAGTGGTTACGTAGTAGCTACGTAGTAGTTACGTAGTAGCTACATAATCAAATATCAGTGTGGCATACTAAGGATATTTGTATGTAGGACGCCGCAGCGACACAGCTCCGGTGCTGCGCCGCTCCCGCAACGCATCGTGAGCACAGGCTCTAAGTTGGTATATTTTCCTAGAGAGCGTTTTTGACACCGTAAAGTCAATCGCCGCTGCCATCATTTTCATGACAGCCGTCACTATGGCGGGTGTGTAGCGGCCACCAATTTTCTAAGTAACCTTAGTTTATGTGAATGTAATGTTCGGAAGTTTCTTGTCAATTTGTTGTGTCGATAGTTTTTGACTTCCCTGCAGATGACTTAGTTGGTTTTAGTCATCTCATGGCTTACGACCAGCCAAGCTAAAATTCTCGCGTGACATATTTTTATCGTCTCTCTATCTCGCTGTGAAACAAAACCTATCTATGCATAAACATGTCTTCTTGTCTCGGTTGTAAACATAATAGGTAGATAGGTATGTCAGTTCTAAGTCAGTAGCATATTAAAACAAACGCCTAAAGCGCAGGCCACACTGGGAACGAAGCGAAACGAAGTTAATATAGCGTGTTAAATAAATTAAAACAATTCTTAATTAATAAAAGTTATTACCTACACAATAGACTATTTAACGGATTAATTCAATAAGGTAATCTAATAAAAAATTCAAAAAATTATTACCTATGATTAGTGATTAGTACCCCCCCCCCCCCCCCTTCTTATACTTGTACATATTATTATTTTAAGTCTGTTAGTTTTTATATGATGTAATTATGTGTGTGAAAAATAAATAAATTGAAAAATGAGTGATAAATTTATATAATACGAGTAACTAATACTATTGTAACCGATAGGTAGGATATAATTTAAATATGTATTTAGATTATTGGAAATCATTAAATCGCTCTTCCTCTCTTCTACTTATTTAAAGTTTTGCTTGTTTGGTGTTTCTATTTTTCTGTTGTTTTTTTTTTACCTGTATGGTGTTTTTACTTACAATATGGATTGCAATAAAAATTTATTGAATTGAATTGAATAGAAGTTCGTTTATCTTTCCTCCGCGTCTTTTCATACAAACTTAGCTTCGGTTCGCTTCGTTCCCAGTGTGGCGTGCGCTTTACTTGCTGCGTATGAGAAGGATGTCATTAACCCCATATTTGAACATCCTAATGACAAAACATAACGCAATGTGTATTTATCTAAGATCCTCATGTAAATATTTAAGTATTTACCTCTGTTTGTCATGCAAACATTTCTGATTAACGATAGAGTCATTACTCATTAAACATACATACATAAAGTCACGCCTCCTTCCCATGGGGTGGGGAGAAACTACAAAACGCCAGCTGCTGCGACCCTAACATACTCCGCGTGCCTCCCTCATTTCCTCATTAGAGATATCACAGATTTATGTATTGTATACTAGCGAACCGCTCCTGCCTGACTTGATAAAACATAGAGATTGAGCAAAATTAACCTTCAGGTGCTTACCTATTTATTCCTTGACTATATTTATTTATTTATTGATATGTAAAACACTGGTTAGTAGGCATGCATTAAAATTTCATGACAAAGTATTAAGACATGCACCCTCTATGGGCACTGCAAAAGTTTCATAACAAATTACAAAAAAAAAAAAAAAAAATATCTAATTACATTTAAATATTGATTCTAATTATTACAATACATTACATTTTATAAACATTAGTTATTTAATTTTGTTTTTTTTAAATATCACAGAGTAAAGAAACGGAATCTTTACTCATGTGACTGTACATTGTCGGAATAAGTTAAGGGGACGATAACCGATTTTTAATGATTTTATTCTGAAGATCACGTCTAAACGAGTAGTTTTAATGATTTGGAAAACATATATGTTAAATTAGAGCATTTTCTTAATTACTTAATATATGAATATTTTTGATTATATTTATATTACATAAAACAAAAGCTATTTTGAAGATTATAGATATTTGAAGCTCACGTAACGCGTCGTACTTGAGTGGCTAACCACTCAAGTACGACGCGTTACGTGAGCAAGCTAACCACTCAAGTACGACGCGTTACGTGAGCTTAGTACAGAACATGCAAGCTAACCACTCAAGGTCACTGACATATATCTGCGTTTTAAATTTGAATAACATTAGTGGATAAATATAACAATCTTACATTAGTATAAATAAATATGGCTATGATTGGCTGAATCAGGTCGATGTACTTGCGAATGGATCATAACATTCGGTTTTACATTCAGAGATAAGATAGTACACAATCATTTGCTAAGTACACTCACAGTTATATCCAAATAATACTAACAAATCGTCTCATCATAACATACTATAAATGTTTGTTACTCATTCATAACCTTAAACTGCTGAACAGATTTTAATGGGATGCAGAGATAGTGGAGCAACAGCTTCAATCTGCCTTTTACCAACTGTGTTGGGGTCTGCTTCCCGTCTAACCGCATGAAGCTAAATACCAGTATTTTACATAGAGCGACTGCTAATCTGACCTCCACAACCCAGTAACTGGGTAATACGATACCCCTAGGTAAAGCTGGTTGTCCGACTTTCAGGCTTCTGACGACCCGCGACTGTCAAAGATCGACGAATGACAGCCTGGACCAACGGCTTAATGTACTTTCCGAGGCAGATAAATCCAAATAATACAAACAAATCGTTTCATAATAGTATAAAAATGGGAGCATGTTTCTTACTCATTCATATTCTTAAACGGCTGAACAGATCAGCCGCAGTCGCAGCCGTGAGGCACACACTACTAGTACTATTGTTAAAATATTATTGTCACTTTTTTATTTTTTTTTGTATTTTGTGTTTCACGAACTGTGTCCAAATAAACATTATTCTTTCTTTCTTTCTTTCTTTCTTTCTTTCTTTCTTTCAGACAGTAATGGGATGTAGAGGAGCAATAGCTTGTCGTTTATACATTATAAACTAGCTTCCGCAAGCGGCTTCACCCGCGTGATATCTACGTAGGTATATATAAATTATAGCATAAGTTACTCAGTGATAATAGCATTCTACTGTTTTTTTTCTTTTTTTTTTTTGAGGTTGGGAAATTATCAAATAACTTCTCCCGCTCTGGACGAAGCGGGAGAAGTTATTTAAAACCCACCCGTGTTCCTTCCGTTGCCTGTGTGCCGGGGCCGCGATATCTCTTTCGGACAAACCCGCAACCCCGGCAGATAATAGTATTCTACGGTGTAAGATTTTTTAAATCGGTCCAGTAGTTTATTTTATTCATTACAAAGAGTAATACAAATTTTTTTCTGTTTCTGTCTGTATGAACGCGTTAATCTTCTAAACTACTCAACGGATTTTGATGCGGTTTTCACGGTCATTTAGATGATTTATTTCGAAAGGCTTATGTGAGGAGCTCGCGGCAAAGTAATATCAGCCGAACGGGTCGAACCATCAGGTTAAGCTACGCTTGCCAGGGTTGGTCTGTGGATGTGTAACTATCTTTACATACCGAGACTCCTCCGTGCCTCGGAAAGGACGTTAAGCCGTTGGTCCCGGCTGTCATTCGTAGATCTTTGACAGTCGTTACGGGTAGTCAGAAGTCCGAAAGTCTGACACCAGTCTTACCAAGGAGTATCGTATTACCCAGTTACTGGGTTGTGGAGGACAGATAGGCAGTCGCTCCATGTAAAATACTGGTATTCAACTGCATTCGGTTAGACTGGAAGCTGACCCCAACATAGTTGGGAAAAGGCTAGGCAGATTATTTCGAAAGGTTCATGTGTATAATACGTTAATATTAAACTGACAAGAAATAAAGAAATCTCGATGTTTTGACAAGTCGTAAAAACCGTGCAAAGAAGGAGCGCTAGTATATTAATAAAACGAAGCACAAAAAATCCGGAATTGTTTATAACATAAACTAATAACAAGACGCGACGCGATACGCGATAAGAACAATGAGATTGTTATCATTTCTCATAATATTGAAATTATATCGGCAGACGACTTATCGAGACGCCCTTCTAAATAGTTCACCTCCATAACCTTATCCACCTATTAAATTATTGTTACACAACCACCTGCCATACGTCTGTGGGACCCGGCAATAAAATGGATCGCTTTTGTAAAATTTTGTATAGTTTGTAAAGTTTTGTTTTTTATTACATGTTAAACTAATTATGGCTGCCGGGCGCTACGCGATACCGGTAGAACAATTTCCGTGAAGTTTTCATATAAATAGTTCCACCAGAGTCGCCTTGCGACTGTCTGAGCCTTTTAATCAAAATTCGACTTTCCAAAACAATCCAACTATAGAAATCAATCCCAAAAAAAAAAACACATTTCCATAATTGCTTAACAATGTTGGCATTATACGGTTTATTCACGAGAAACTTCACACACACACATTAATTTAATAGTATTTTTCACTTTTCCAATAGGTTTAAGATGTTGAATCCACGGTTCACTATGTTCATCTAATTCTTACTTTCTATTTAGTATACAATTTGATTCACTTCCCGCGACTCACTGTTTTAATCTCATTGTTCTTAAATGACTTGTTTTTAAATTCAATTTAGATCAGTTCACACTGTCGAATATCGCGTGACAGCAGTATCTATACTGGTAATATAAACTACACAGACTATGTGCTAAGAGTGTCGGCAAACTATTCGAAGGTCAAGAAGTGACGAATTGTGATGACACGAGTATGTTGTTCTTTTTTAATCTGTATGTGAGAAGATAATGGAATCTTCCCCTTCCAATGAATGGGATATCTATTGGCACATAATATTTGTTGTTGTCTTGCTGCTGCTTGCTGTTTTGATAGGTACTACATTATTATTAGTATTTACAAAACACTACATCTGATCATTTGCCAATTTTTTTTTTACCTCTGAAAAGGGCATTCGATTCATCGATAACAGTGAATAAAACTCTCTTTTATTGTCCGTATTACAGAAGGAAACTCAAGCATTGATCTCTGTTTAAAACTAGTTTTAAGTCTAGTTTCAATTTTAGAATGTTCCTCAAGCAAAGATTCATTGATCATAGTTCAACTGAGTTTGGCTTTATTTTAGATCGTTACTCAGTTCGCGAATCGAACCCAAGCATTAATTTGATCTATAATCACCCAAGTGTGGTCGAGACCTCGCTTGATCATAGATTTTCATGACAAATTGCCAATTTTTGTTCTGTTCATGCGTTGTCGAGTTTTTATATTGTTGTTTTTTAAAATGATTATTATCAAAATGGATATAATTAAAGAGGTAGATCATTATAATAATTTATTCAACGATCATTCAAACAGAAGGCTGAACTTTCGTTCCTCTCAGATTTTTAAGAGGACCCGTAGGAACTTTAAAAAGAGGTAAAGATGTTCACAAGATGTGGTGTAATATAAAATTCTACCTATGATATACCACGATTTAAGACAATCACACAACCGTGGGCATCCCATAGCCCCAGAATTGCAAATTTTTGTGTGTTTTCGTTTCTATGCCCATGATACTTTATTTAAATCGAAAAGGATATTACAATTTAGATACGTATAATTTACCTATCGTACGAGGGGCTTGTGGCTAAATAATAGTAGACGCACTGGTCGACCGAAGGTTAAGCTACGCTTGCCGTGGTTGGTTGGTGGATGGATGACCTACATATCGGACCCCTCCATGCCTCGGACAGCATGTTCAGCCGTTGATCTCGGCTATCATTCGTAGGTCTTTGACAGTTGTACGGGTATTCAGAAAACAAATCTGACAACCAGTCTTACCAAGGGGTATCGTGTTACACAGTAACTTGTTTGTGGAGGTCAGATAGGCAGTCGTTCCTTATAAAATACTGGTATTCAGCTGGATCTGCTTAGATTGGAGGCTGACCCCAACATAGTTGGGAAAAGAACCGTATCTCCCATGAGGAAAACATAATAATATAAAGGTGCTCCTCACTGGGAGCATTCACTTGTAATGTAACATTTCAGATTCAATTTCGAGCATTATTGCGAACTGTAATGCTCGGTTCGCCTCCCTCACTGATGTAATGCTCGAATATGAAATGTTACATTGAAGGCGAATGCTCGCGGTGAGGGACCGGCATTAAGTTAACAAAAACAATTGGTAATAACTTACAATTTAAACGTTTTCAAATATGGTGTTATGGAAAACTGTTTTTTATTTTTTATTGAGAAATTATCAAATATCTTCTCCCGCTCTGGACGGAGCGGGAGGGCGTGTCAGACTCCTTCAGTTGCCTGTACGTTGCCAGGAGCTACGGTATCCCTAGGGTACGGCGAACCCAGCAGGCATCGGCCTGCCGGGGTCGCGGGAAACTCCGAAAGGAAGGTCCGGGAAGGACCGATGTCCTAGCGGACCCCGTCAGTTGTGCTGACATCTCTTTGAGGCGCGCGTGGAACATAACGCGCCGTCGACCCGGGCCCTGGTCCTTATCGGACGGCGAGCTACCCATTGCTCACCGTGCGCAAGCCCGCGCCCACGGTGGCCGGGAATCGGCCTGCGATTCCCGACGCCCAGGGCGTCTCCTGCATATGCTATAGTAACCTTACAAATAATTTTACTATAAGTGTTACATACAGTGCTATTACAAATAGAATAATATGTGGGATCTGAACTCCAGACCTTTCCCTTCAGTTGAACCTAGCAACCGTTGCGCATTAGAACACTCAATGTCAAAGTACGAGTAGGTACTAATAACGGTGCGTTACCTTCTTAGTAACTGTGTCGGTAACTTATGGGAACTCCCCGCGTGTGGTATATTACCTAAGACTTAGTAATCTTAGCAAACAATAGAATTACATACATAGGTACTACAGGTAATCTGTCTGCAATTGTCTTGAAAACGACCTTATAAAACACTTGAACAAAATGGTGACTTATTTTCTTAGAATGTGTATCATGGAGATCATAATAATAATCAGTCTTTAATGTTCCCAGTGCTGAGACACAGGCCTCTTTTCTGTGAGAGGGAGTGGGCAATATCCACCACGTGGGCCCAGTGCGGGTCGGCGGATGTCATATTATGTCTTCTAATTTTTGGTTCTACGCCCTGCCGGTTTCCTCAAGGTGTTTTCCTTCACCATTTTGAAAGCAGTGGTGATGAAATTATTTACACAAAGTAAAGCGCCTGCTTGGGTTATACTATACGTTATACTAGAGAGATAAAATACTGAATCTTATACTGAATAGCAACAATGACATAGGAACTGTGATCATGTACGCATTTGTCAAGTGAGTGTTGTGATTAAGGGGCATCCGCTAAGGTAGCCCGCGAAATTAAAATTTTCTTTAGTTTTTTACATTTTGCAGGTCAGTGTGAGGTTTTATGTTGATTAAAATATGATTCGCGACCGTAACCAATATGGCTTTATTACATAATTATAATCATTACAATCAGCACTACAACTCCATAAGTAACCACAATCGTCAAGTGTCATGATTTCATGAAATAGTCATTCAATGCGATTATATGAACTTAGAGAGTTGTATTGATAATTTATATGATTATAATTCTATAAATAAACATTTGATATGGCCGCAAATCATATTTAGATCAACATACAACATGATACTGACCTGCAAATTGCAAAAAACGTAAGAAAATATGAATTTCGCGCGCTACCTTGACGCTTTCGCCTGGGAACCGTTTATTGTTGAAGTACCTAAATGAGGAAGGCGTCATGTAATAGATTACATTATGAATCATATCACTAAACCCTGAAACAAATCATTCAAAATAACGTATCAATATTTGCTAGCCTTCTCCCAACTATTTTGGTATCGGTTTCGGTTCGGTGTCGGAAGGGCTTGTGGCTAAGTAATAACAGCCACACGGGTGGATCGATCAGGTTAAGCTACGTTTGCCGCGGTTGGTCCGTGGATGGGTAACCATCTTTATATACCAAGACCCCTCCTTGCCTCGGAAAACACGTTAAGCTGTCATTTGTATATCTTTGACAGTTGTTCGACTCCAACATAGTTGGGAAAAGGCTAGGCAAATGATGTTGGGGTCGACTTCCAGTCTAACCGGATGCAGCTGAACACCAATATTTTACATGGAGCGACTGTCTATCTGACCTCCACAACCCCATTACTATGTAATACGATACCCCTTGGTAAGACTGGTTGTCAGACTTTCGGGCTTCTGACGACACGTAACGACTGTCAAAGATCCACGAATGACAGCCGGGACTAACGGCTTAACGTGCTTTCCGAAGCACGTAGGGGTTTTTGTATGTAAAGATGGTCACCTATCTACGGACCAACCGCGGGAAGCGTAGCTTAACCTGATCGATCGACTCGTGCGGCTATTATTACTTAGCCACAAGCCCCAAGGTAATGATAGGGGGCTATTAAGAGCGTTTATTCTGAAGGTGGGCAACGTCGCAAATAGATGTCAAATATTTCACTGTTTTGATTAATTTAGTAATACTTACTGTGTGGAAATAAAAAATGTGGCTAACTAGCGAACTAGAATATTGATTATGAAATGCAGTTATTAATATCGTAACACCGAATGTTTAGTTTTAGATGTAAAAAAACTATTTGGAAACTTTCCAAATGCGTTTTTTACAGCTAAAATGGGTACTACATCAAATTCAATGTTATAATTGCAATTCATTATTAATATTCTAGTTCGCTAGTTAGCCACATTTTTTATTTCCACACAGTCAATCTGCATGGCCTTTTCCCAACTATGTTGGGGTCAGCTTCCAGTCTAACCGGATGCTGCTGAATACCAGTATTTTACATGGAGCGACTGCCTATCTGACCTCCACAACCCACTAACTGGGTAATACGATACCCCTTGGTAAGACTGGTGTCAGACTTTCGGGCTTCTGACGACCCGTAACGACTGTCAAAGATCCACGAATGACAGCCGGGACCAACGGCTTAACGTGCTCTCCGAGGCACGGAGGATTTCCGCACAGTAATATTGCTAAATTAATCAAAACAGTGAAATATTTGACAGTTATTTGCGACGTCGCCAACTTTTAGGATAAACCCTCTTAATTGAGCAAAGTGGTTGATCGACCCATTCAAATCTAGTCCATCCATGTCTGGGCTGGAAATCTTATGGTGGCACTTCACATCGCTATTCGGTATTCGCGTTTTTTAACATGTTTTATTCGGCTATATAGTGTAAAAGTCCGGATAATTTGAATAAGCCGTCCACACATCGTCATGAACAGCGAATATGCCGAACCTTCAAGAATATTTTTGCACGCAAAGATGGACGTGTTGACGGCAGCGCAGCAACCTATTATTTCCTCTGAGTTAATTACCAATACATGTTATGCGTACATAAAACACCGCACTCTAATGAGCAAGCCATGTGTGGACGGTAAACGAACTTATTCGGTATATTCGCAATAATTTGATATGTTACCAAAAACCAACAACCGGCGGATACGAGTGTTCGTGTATTTGCTTATTGGTCTTATTCGTGAAAAATAGGTGATTAGAGTAACTTCACATCGACTACGCACACGTCACATCGTCTACGCACACGTCACATCGAATACGGGAACACGAATAGCGATGTGAAGATCCACCATTATAGGGATAGAGTGATTTGGGCTACAGTTATTTTAGGAATTTTGGAGGGTCTCAATATTCAATGAATGGTCACCCATCCACGGACTGATGTTGGCAAAAGTAGCTTAACTGTCGACCGACCCGTGTGGCTGTTATTATTTAACCACAAGCCCTTTAATTCCGAAAAACTCTAGACCAAATGTATAGCTTGGTAGGTGTAGCCGTGTGTACATAAATAGTAACTAATCTTTTAGGTAAAAATTAGTCATAAGTAATATTATATGGAACACAGATAAGCCATAAATGCCATTCTCTAAGAACCTTCGCTTAGTCATGGTTATAAAAAATAAGTTGTGTAAAACGATCTGATAATTTACCTAGATAAAAATCTCCTTATCAACAGACTTGCTTTTCCGGCCATTTCCTGCCAATTCCTCAATTATTTAGATATGTACTGTCGTGTATGTACACACGGCTACACATCAAGCTATACTAGTGCATTTCCAGTTTACGCTGATCTCGCATTGCATAGGATTTTCGTACAGTCTTTCGTATAGTCTTATAGGTCAGTTTATACTGGAAATGTATAGCTTTATGTGTAACTGTGTGGTATAGCTATTATTTTTTGTTCCAAATAAACGATTACTTATAATTATTATTTAATATTATGAACACCGTACCGTAGTAGGTACATATGAATCCTAACAAATATTATAAATGCGAATGCGAGTTTGTTTGTTTTTTATGCTTTCACGCTAAAACGGCTGAACGGATTTAGATGAAATTCAGCACGTGGGTAGACCATGAGCTGGGTTAGGACATAGGATACTCTTTAACTCGATATTCCCACGGAATCGAGACTTATGCGAGTCAACCCTCGGGGCATTGGGGACATTTTCCTCTAATACCTATATTAGCTGCGTGGACGTATAACTTCATCCGGTGTATGTACTGCATCCATCCATAGGAATACCCCACCACCTACCTGTTTTCTTTTATTTTATCGTGTTTAGATACCTATAACAATCACGTCTGTAAAGATTAACCAATAAAAAAAAAAAAATTAACTGTTATTTTAAGTGACTGCACCAACTGCGGTGGATGACCCCACAAAAAACTTTTTTTTTAAATTTTTTTTTCATGTTTAGATATGGATACCCATCACGTCTCCGGAGTTTTGCTAACTAATTTTATTTGACCCTGTATAAGTAGTGCGTGCGTGCAGTCACACACTATGTAATGTTAAGTATCATCAATGCATCGGCTTCAATTTCAGGATAAAGTCGTTTAGCCAATTATTTTTTTAAGAGTTACCTACTCTTTTTTTGAGTTACTTGCCGACTCTTCTACATAGGAAACGACCAATTGGAATCGTGCCCCTAGCTTCTGAAGTTTTATAGGTGCCCATGTAGGTTTATGTGAAACTAGCTTCTGCCCGCAACTTCGTGTAGAAGTCGATAAAATATACCCATGAAATAAAATATGCCCATGCTACTCGCTGAGAATGTAGCTTTTTATAGGTGAAAGAATTTAGAAAATAGGTTAAGTAGTTTTTGAGTTTATTCATTACAAACGAAACTACAAAAATTAAACCTTTTCTCTATAGTATTAGTTTACATAGAATATTTTGATTTTGACAGATTTTTTGTGTTATTTAAGGAGTAGAACAGCAAGCAATTAGACCGTAAACGATTGCCCGACTATAGCAACATTTGGATATGACTATAATATTTGTATAGCCGATACGGTGTTCTTCGACAAAGGTATAAAATAAATAATCGCAAAACAGGTATTGCGACATGGTGTCCTTGTGCAAATAACAAACTATTCACGAAAAATAAGGAAGATTGTTTAAAAAAAGCAATCACCAAGGTTGCCTGTAAGAGATCGCAGACACAGATGTTTTGTAGTGTTAAATTTATTGTTTACTATGTATTTTCTGGTGTACAATAAAGTATATCTTCTATCTATACATATAAAATGCTTTGTCCTGAATGACTGACTGACGGATCAAAGCACAAACCGCTGATCGTAGAGACCTGAAACTTGGAAGGTGTGTTCTTTGTATGACGTAGGCATCCGATAAGAAAGGATTTTCCGAAATTCTACCCCAGGGGTGAAAAACGGGGGCAAAGTTTGTAGGGGACAACGTGATTCCTTGAAACTTAGCACATAAAGTACTAGGCATGCATGGATTCAAGATAGTATTTCAATCATTAGACGTTGTGCACAATTTCTGAGCAGTAGTAACCTAATAAAAAGTACTAGACTTGCATGAATTCACGATAGCATTCAATCATTATGTTATGCTACTAATAGGATTTGAATGAGGCAGACAGATAATTTATAGCTTGGATTAACACATAGGATACTTATTTAATCCCGGTAGTACGTTTCCATGGGATAATTACTTCCACGCGAGCTAAGCCGCGGGAAAAAGCTAGTATAAATATAAATAAATAAATCACAACTTTGCACCTGCACCTCCCCTTTAAAAAAAAATAACAAA
This sequence comes from Agrochola macilenta, assembly GCA_916701695.1. NCBI lineage: Eukaryota > Metazoa > Arthropoda > Insecta > Lepidoptera > Noctuidae > Agrochola > Agrochola macilenta. Next base: position 16,621,762 of record OU753572.1, on the reverse strand, counting down.
AAAAAACTTACCTTTAATAATAGGCATGGTTACAAATCCAAACACATTTTAGGCACAACACAGTCACATAACTCCACACTCGGACACTGCAGAACATCTACAGCCGATGATTGTACCTTATCATTATCAATTTCCTTTCCTAATATCGGCAGGCAGACTTGGAAATGTCACAGAGGTGGCAAGACGATAATTTTTTTCGCTGTTTCGTCACTGTAGTTGAACTAGATTGGACGGGTATATAGGCTACCTAATATCCCAATTCCGAACGATCATTACTTGCACCTTTAGTTTTACTTTATTTTTAGGCGCTATAATAAACCATTGTGGAATGGGAAATCTTACTGCTGTTGGCTAGATGTACACTTTTTGAATACGTTTTTAATAGTTATTTATGCTATAAGTGCGGAAGATAGATGATTTCCGATGTATGGCATTTTATTCACGAGCGAGCGTAGCGAGCGAGTGTATAAGTCGACACGAGTCGGAAATCATCTTACGCACGTGTATCATACAACGTTTTACTACGCATTGAGAGAAAAAAAATAAAAAAATCGAGTGAGTGTGTGTGTGTGTGTGATGCAACATCTAGCATAATGACGACGTATATAAATGATAAAAACAACATTCATGACTTTGACTTTCGACTTCGACTTTCGACTTTGACTTCGACTTCCACTTCGACTTCCACTTCGACTTCCACTTCGACTTCCACTTCGACTTCCACTTCGACTTCCACTTCGACTTCGACTTCCACTTTCACTTCCACTTCCACTTTGTCTTTGACTACGCCATTGCCATCGCCATCGTCATCGATATTGTCATCGCCATCGCCAACGCCATCGCCATCGTCATCGTCATCGTTACATCATCATCTGATTTGTAAAACTTTTCTCAAATAATAAAAACTCTTTGCAACGGGCTGACGACGACGGCCACCAAAATTAAAAAAAAACAGAAAAGTAAAAAGCACTAGTGAAAAAAAGTGACACTTTCCGCACTAATTTACTGCTTGGAAAAGGCTCTTTTCGAGCAAATGCATTGTAATAGTTATTTATGCTATAAGTGCGGAAGGTAGGTGATTTCCGATGAGTGGCATTTTATTCACGAGCGAGCGTAGCGAGCAAGTGTATAAGTCGACACGAGTCGGAAATCATCTTACGCACGTGTATCATACAACGTTTTACTATGCATTGTGCGAGGAAATTAAAAAAAAACGAGCGAGCCTTACGGTAGTCGCATATGATGTACACATCATAGCTTAGGCGACTACCTACCATCTACATATTACGACGTATAAATGATAAAAAAGACATTCATGACTTCAACATCGACATCGACATCGACATCGACATCGACTTCGACTTCGACTTCGACTTCGACTTCGACTTCGACTTCGACTTCGACTTCGACTTCGACTTCGACTTCAACTTCGACTTCGACTTCGACTTCGACTTTGACTTTGACTCCGCCATTGCCATCGCCATCGTCATCGCCATCGTCATCGATATCATCATCGCCATCGTCATCACCATCGCCATCGTCATCGTTATCATCATCATCTGATTTGTAAAACTTTTCTCAAATAATAAAAACTCTTTGCAACGGGCTGACGACGGCCACAAAAATAAAAAATAAACAGAAAAGTAAAAAGCACTAGTGAAAAAAAGTGACACTTTCCGCACTAATTTACTGCTTGGAAAAGGCCCTTTTCGAGCAAATGCATTGTAAATAAATATAAAAATACTGTTGAGGATTGTGACCACAAAAGAAAAACGAGTAAGAGATGCGCCCGGTGGCGTTACTTTAAGAAGAGACTTTTTTTTTTTTTCAATGTTTTGGTACCTCACACAAAACACGTTCTCGATCGACGGTATTTTGTTCATACTAGTCGGAGTCGTTTTAATTGAAAGGATATTTTTTTGGACTTTGAAACGCAGGCAAGAGTAAATAACTGTTACCTACCGAGACTCCATTGACGTTCTATTGACGCATCGAACCGTGAGCGTCCGTGGTCTGTCCACGTCACATCACTCCATAGGATTAAAAAAGTCCTAAGTCCTAAAATTACCTACCTATTATTACCTACGTCAATACCAGCCTATTACGAGTATTTTCCCAATTACGAGTATTTTCCCAATGCAAGGCAAAGGCCTCTTCTCATGCAGAGAAGACACGAGCATTGATCACCACGCTTGCTCAAGACATTGGCGATTTCAAACATGTACAAACAAAAAGTCCAGCGGGGTAATAAAAATACCGACAATTTGTTTTTTTTTTTTTACGTAATCTAAAGATTACGGCGATACATTGAGTTAAAATGTGCCATGACGTCACGAGTATATAGATTTTATACTTACTTGTGACGTAGCGACCCCCACTCCCCAACTTAAAAGGCGTTTTATCTAAGTATTTTTTTATTAGTATGATAAAGCAAAAAATACGTGTCTAATATTTTTTTATTATCTGACTGACGGACTAATTAGAATAATTTTTTTTTATCCAGGCGTTATCCCTATTGCGTAACACACTAACAATTGCAATACTCATTTTGACATTTCGACAACATTCATTACGGTATTAACGTTGTCGATAATACGAGTATTATAGTATAATATTGAACAAAATAACTTTGCAATTATTTTGTAGTAACTTATTAAGGAAAAATATCAAATTCCGTGGTTACACTGTCTGCAATTGATAAGCAACCGTAATAAATTATTAATAGCAGTTTTTTTGGTTCTGTTGTTTTATAAATACGTCAACACGATAACACCATCTATCATTGCATAAGGCCGTTTGTGCACCGCACCGTGAACGGGACGTCAACGAGAACGAAATGACGACATCAAAGTAGCGACAGTACATTTAATATAGTCGCGTAATCTCGTTTCTCGTTGATGTACCGTTTACGGTGCGGTGGACAAACAGTGTAAGTGGTTAAATGAGTATATTTATAATGCATGTTGAAATTGTACATTATGAGAACAATTTAGAAAGACGTGCACGTTAAAAGCGTCCGTAATGAAAAGATAATAACAATTCAAAAATTAAAATAAGCCATGGCAGCTAAGAGATAACCAGTCCCTACTGACGGCACCCGTTCACGAACATGACGCATGGATCAGCACCATTCAGCTTAACTATTTTGAATGGAACTTAATGATCCAACACAACCGAAATAGAATGATTTTATTTATTTATCTTAGCTGAACATGTTTATGCTATTTTAATTATATTTAACACCATTTCATAAAACGTGTTATGCAAATAAATCATTTGCCTAGCCTTTTCCCAACTAAGTTGGGGTCAGCTTCCAGTCTAACCGGATGCATCTGAATATCAATATTTAACATGGAGCACCTATATGAGCTCCACAATCCTGTTACTGGGTAATACGATACCCCTTATTAAGACCAGTTGTCAGACATTCGGGTTACTGACTACCCGCAACGACTGTCAAAGATCTACACATGACAGCCGGGACCGACAGCTTAACGCGCTTTCCGGGTTACGGAGGTGTGTCGATATGTAACGGATGTTCACCCATCCATGGACCGACCTCGGCAATCGTAGCTTAACCTTCGACCATCCGTGCGGCTGTTATCATTTAGTCACGAGCCGTTAACATAATGTCACGATCTATACATTTATGTACATCAATCATTCTATCTTCCTCTCATTAGCTCACGTCACTAAATGAATGCTGCTATCTCTTTCTCATAATCACCTGCAATCTCCTTAATTGACTGCCATTAACATAGTAGCAACTAGAAGACTAACCTACGTAATTAAAAACGTTCAAATCTAGTCGCGATCTTATCTTAGTGACATTCAACGTCAAAAAGATTTTTTTTAAATATTTTTGACAGATTGAAACTGAGATTAGCGCGTATTCCCGTTGAAGCCCAAACCGTTGTTGAACGGGAATTAAATAAAATTATGAAATTATTCCCGTTCGCCCCACTGATTATCTTAATGGGACGAACGGGAATAATTTAGTAATTTTATTTTCAATCAAATTAAGAACATTGGGAAGAAACGTCCCCACCCTTGTAGCACCTATTTTCATATGCATTTCATATTAAATGAAAGAACGTTAAAAATACATAATTTTATTATATGACAGTAAATGTGTAAATAGTAAGGGAAAAAAGTTATTCATCCCTAAAGATAGAAAGACAATTTTTTTTTTAAATAAGATTTTGTTTTTTGAGCGCACTATAATACATGCTTTTCGAACTATTAAATATGGAGGACGTCGGAGAGTCCGCGAGCCCGTTCGGTTTGACTCGTGGCCAAAAACCGCTTCCGACGCGAGCGCTGCGAATGGCGAGACGAGCTGCGAGGCGAGCCACGAGCGATTATTATTACGATTTTTATTATACTGAACCATACGTATACAGATTCAATTGTAATATCTTATGATTACTTTGTTGTTACAAAAATCTAAAGAACATGATAATAATCATAAAATAGTAATAAAAAACAGTCTAATATAAAAATAATTATGAAAAAATATTGTTTGTCACATTCATACATTCATTCTTTCATACTTTCTTTCAGTAAATTAATTTTTACTCAGAATAACATCTATTTTTTCACACATAGCCCATAGTGCTACACTGCTGGGGACGGGGTCCATACAAAATTTTCTTTAATATTATTTATTAAATTCCTAACATTAGATATGCTTAAAAATACGGGATTTGCCCCTCAGAACCATGTCATTTATTTATTTATCATCATCATGTTTGTCATGTCTAAAGTTCTAAACCATTTATAAGTCTGTTTGTGGTTAGCCTTATCAACTGATAAGGGCTTGTAGATAATATTACTAAGGAATGTAAACGTTGCTGTAACGAAAATATAATTGTTTGATATCTTTGCCATTTTGTTAATCTCTTGTGTGTTTAACAAAGTGCAGATTAAATGTTAATACGTGACTACCTGTGCACAACCGTCTTTTGTTTTTCTTTTTTGTTACATTTTATCCAAAAAACCAAATTTAAAGATTGTTATCAGCGGTTGGTCCGTAGATGGGTGACTATCTTTACATACCAAAAACCCTCCGTGCCTCGGAAAGCACGTTTGGCCGTTGATCTCGGCTGTCATTTGTAGATCTTTGACAGTCGTTAGGTTCGGATAATCAAAAGTCCAAAAGTCTGACATCCGGTCTTAACAAGAGGTATCGTGTTACCCAATAACTGGATTGTGGAGGTCAGATAGACAGTCCCTCCATGTAAAATACTTGTATTCAGTTGCATTCGGTTAGACAGATAGCCGACTCCACCTTATTTGGGTAAAAATTTGGCAGGTTGATTGATTGTTCTAGAGAATTTCTATCTTCTTAAATTTTGAGAATTTTTGCCCATTATTTTCCATATGTAAACTTCATCTTTCAATTACCTACTTTTTGTTTTGAAAGAACTTTCAGACGATAATTTATTTTGAACGTGAATGAAAACCTCAGTCACGTTCATAATAAATTATCGTTTAGATATTTGCGGATACAAATCTTCAATTTGTAGTCATCTTAAAGTGAATTTGCTTGTTTGTTACGATTTCACGCTAAAACGACTGAACGGATTTGGATGGAATTTGGCACATGGGTAGACCATTACCTGGGTTAGGACATAGGATACTTTTTATTCCAAAGTTCCCGTGAGATAATTTTGCGACCTCCATGCGGGCGAAGCCACGGGCAAAAACTAGTCCTACTATCCTACTAATATTACAAATCTGAAAGTTTGTATGTTTGTTACTCAATCACGCAAAAACGGCTGAACGGATTTGGATGAAATTTGGCACATAGATAGTTTACACCCTGGGTTAACATATGACATACTTTAATCCCAGTACTACGTTCTGGTGGGATAATTTTTCGACGCGGACGAAACCGCGGGCAAAAGTACAAAATAAAATAAAATTTGGGGTACCTACTTACTAACAAAATAATCGTTACAGAGAGCATATAATTATATACTACTTTTTGTAATTTAAGCTAATATTACTGTAGTATGGATAGCCAGATAATATAAAATAATACATAATTATGTATTGCACGGATATATAAGCAGCCCATGCTCATCTTCTGTACCCACTCTCATGGGAGAATGGCGTGCTTCAACAAAAGGTTGTAAGTTCGCAGTTAAATAAGAGCCTTCGGGGAACTTAGTCCGTTTTATTTGTTGTAAAGACAAACATCGGCCTTTGAGTGTAAACTTTGTACTACAAACTGTACGTAACTGTTGGTACTCGATCTAATCTCGAAAGAAGTAAACTTTTCGGAGGTGCTTACATTGTGCGTAGGTCATCAACTCAGCCTATCGCAGTGGACTGCTGGCCATAGGCCTTTCCCAGGCTGTGCCACAACACACTGTCCTTCTCCTTTCGCATCCAGTCAGTCCCAGCCACCTTTTTAAGACCGTCGGTCCATCCAGCTGGGTGGCTTCCTTCGCTTGCCGATACGCGGTCTCCACTCCAGGACTCGTCTAATGCGTCTGGTCCTTCCGCTCTATAAAGGGGAACACCCAGTCATCTATTTCCCTACAAACTGGAAGTTTTCAAGACTCCGTTGAATAGGTTACTTCTAAGCAAGCGAGAACTATCATCGACGGAATCATCGCTTACCATCAGGTGAGATAGAACACAAACGCGAGCCTAAGAAAAACTCTATCTCACTATCTCCATCTTTCTCTCTCTCTCTTCAACTGTTCGCAACTAAAGTCTAATAAATTGTTACAGAATATATGAAAGAAAGAAAAGAAAAAGTATTTATTGAGACTCGCACAGGAAAGCACACATTTAACTAAAAACACACTAAACATTAATTAATAAATAAAAAACAAAGTAACATCAAAATTTAAAGAAGGAAGTCTTGTACGAGGCTAAAAGGCTCGTATCTCAGCATGATGCTGCGACATTTAAATAATATCAGTATCGCACGGGAGTAACTGCCATTATAATAATAATAATAATACCATTTATTTCAGGCGACACAGGCCCATAGAAAAATACCTTAACCTAAACATACATATTTTAATATAAGCAAAAAACTTGTGTTAATAAATAAAGCTTAGACTATGTTAGTAGCACTTCACTTTGCACTATCTTGAATTGGTGCTGTCGTGTGGAACTTGTCCGCGGAAGCGACGGAACACCACGTCCTGAGGCCAAAAGTCTTCTTCCATGACGAGGGGCAGATAGCAGTTCGGTACACGAACGACGAACGCCTTGAAATTGACGTTCCGGTGCGATTCTAGTATCTGCACCCTCGGCGTATACCTCGTCTTTTGGCGCACGTACTCCACGATGTCCTCCGCCTTAGTGGTATAATGCAGGCGGGAGATGTACACCGGTGTGTTCGGCTTTGCGGCACGCAGGCTCACTTCGGGGTCCGTAGGAGCTTTGCCGCAGCGGTTCTTGTTCGTTCGCGATCGGCGCTTCCTCCTTTGCACCGTCACGAAACCATCCTCATTATCAGCCCTATTCGGCGCCTTTTCTGGCATAGGCTTAAAAGGCGCTGCTAGAGCGCCAGGGGCACTCGCGGCGACGCTAGCGAAATTCCTTCGTAGGGATTTCGCCAGAGCAGCAGACACTGGTAGCGGGATGGGGCAAGGGGCGCGGGCGGCGCTGCGCGGAGGAGCCGCGGTGATGAGCGCGGGGCTGCGGGGCGCGCCGGCGGGGCGCTCTGCAAGCTCAGCAATCGACGGATGCGCTGGCGACGAAACTGCTGACGCGGAATTCGACGACGATATATCGAGGCCGGCTCCGCGACATGTGTTGACGTTTGACGCATCGACTGGTGACCTAATTACCGCTACACTGTTGCGCAAATCGCTAACTTCCTTACGCAAATCAGTGACGGTGTTTTGGGATGCATCTAATTTCGTTAGCACATCCGCGAGGCGGGCCTTCAGAAAGACAATGTCCTTTAGAAGGCTCGTTACATCGACGTGGTCGAAGGTGACGGGAGGAAGCTTGTGTAGCTCTTTCGCCACAAACGTTGGCACGTCGTCAGGGTCGGTCTCCTTGAACAGCGTGATTATGTCCTGCAGGCTCCTCTTAGTCCCGTCACGCCGGCAGGACACCATCTGGTCGCGCTTGTTCAGCACACTGTACAACAATAGCTTGGCAGCAGCTATGTCTTCCTCGCTGAAGTTTGTTGCGCAGATCTGGACAGCGGACACCTCGTCCATCACATCCAGCTTCTGCTGCAGGAACGCCAGCAGCTCATTCGCCACTAGATCATTACTCATGGCGGGTAAATTACGAGCGACAGCTTACGCCGCGCTAACCGAAATATAGAATATGCAAACGCGTCCGCATCAGAACGCAGCACAAGCAAGACTGATCATTGGACCTGACAAAACAGAAAGGTCTACATCTACAGCATGTATGAGAAAGGTGTAGTCATATTTAAGGATATGTATAAGCCTACACAGCGTGTACCATAAAGGTGTGGTCGGTGCAGACGATAAATTAGCACATATTAAATAAATAAAATAATTAATAATAATTTTAGTAAATTTGTGAAGACATTGTAACTTATAACATCGCCTTGGATGAGTCTGTAAAGGTGTTATAATTGTGATTTAAATAAATAAATAAAAAATAAATAAATATTCTCAAACAAAAATTTAAAAAAAACTTCTATACCTACTCGATCCAAATGCATGGGACAGCTGATTATTCGGCTTGCCTTAGAGATATTTCTCGACGACATGTGAATCCAAGTCCGAGGCCCTGACGGACGGCATGAAAATTCTGACACCAGCTTAGTCACTTACCGCACGGAAAAGAAAGAAAGCTGAATATTTTTTCTCGATTACTAAATTGGTCCCATGTTGTTTAGTTTGATGCTCTGTACCACACACCACACCCGACACCGGGTGTCGGGTTTGCTGTATAGGTTTGTATTTTTTACACGCTGTATAGGCTTGTATTTTTTGCAATATCTAACATGAAGAGAATTGGTCCTATGGTCAATAGGCCCTCCACAGTTACGCTTAGACCAACGAGGTAGTCACTCATTTAAACTAAAAAAAAAAACAAGAACCGGCTGCGTGACAAGGGAACTTTAAAAAGTATGAAAACAAGATGACCTATTTCTATAAAAACAATAAAGACCTCCTCGCCTCGACTCAAACGGTTCAGCCGTTTTGTAGATTTTTTTTTACAAGGGAACATAGGGATGGACATACATACAGGTCAAACATATAACCCTCTTTTTTTGGCTTCGCCGCAGTCGGGTAGAAATAAGTGACTTCCAACCCGAGTTGTTCCCGTAGTAGCAAACCGCAATGATGGGAGCACGCTGAACTTAACCCCACTGGAGATTTTAGCCTGGTTTAATCTAACTTGTCTTAAGATCGGCTTCTACTAACCACACTATATATTTTCAATGTTCGCTGTAAACGTTAAGTTTGATCTATTTGAACAGCTGTAGTTTTTGCGTTGACCTCACTGAGGTTATTTAATTGAAGATCGTTTCATATTTTTTTTTGCGGTTGCATAAAATACTTACAATGGCCAAAATCAAATCAGCCTAGCCCTTTCCCAACTATGTTGGGGTCGGCTTCCAGTCTAACCGGATGCAGCTGAATACCAATATTTTACATGGAGCGACTGCTTATCTGACCTCCACAACCCAGTTACTGGGTAACACGATACCTTGGTAAGACTGGTTGTCAGACTTTTGCGCTTCGGACGACCCATAACGACTGTCAAAGATCCACGAATGACAGCCTGGACCAACGGCTTAACATGCTTTCCGAGGCACAGAGGAGTCTCGGTATGTAAAGATGGTCCACCGACCAACCGGACAAGCATCATAACCGTGCGACTGTTATTACTTAGCCACAAACTTCTCTATAACTAAAACCGGCCATACTTACAATGGCAATCCTTTTAATTTATTCAAATAGAAAGCTACACTATTATCGAGTTCCATTGAATGTTTTTTGTATAAGTAAATATATTTTATTATTATTATTTTTATGTCTACATAAAAAACGGTTAAAGATATTTATTTCTCAAAAGAATTACAAATTCACTTATAGAGAAAACATATATATTAGATTTAAACAAAATGATGTGCCATAAAGCGTTGCTTAAAATAAAATATATCGCTATACATAGTACGTATTAATCTTAAAACTAACATTATTACATTGCACTTTGATTTAATAATTTTGTCACAAATAAAACAAATCAGAAGTGGGTAGTTCTACACAAGGAACAGCATAATTTTAAGCGGTGCGGGTAGGGTGCATCTTGACGGTTGAAGCGTGTGGTTGAAATATGTTTGATAAATCTTAGTTTAATTATTTCTCTGTATTTTGTAGCATATAATTGTTTTTTGTCCCTAATAAATCAATAAATAAGTTCTTTTACAGCCTGTACACGTCGCCGTGTTATTTGAAATATAAAATTCAATAATATTTCGAATTCATAGGCTGAACAGAAAAATATGTGCAGCGCCGACGACAGCTCAACTTGGTCACGGTGCCGCGCGGTCGAACTAAACTGTTGGACAATGGTGCCGATTCTCTTATCTACTAAACTATCACAAAAATTTCTTACTATAGGCTATGAGAATCTTAGAGCTATTCTGCAAATAAAATTCTCTAAACTAAAAAATAATTTTGACACAACTAAAATAGAATTTGACAATCGCGAATCCACGTGGTACCCGTGATTTTTTTTAGAGCCAGTGGCGCGCAGGGGGTGCCGCTTCGACGTGTTTTCTAAGGAATTTTTCACTTTTTGTATGGAAAACATGAAAAAATATTACCTAAATGTTCAGGTTTAGGGGTTTATTAGTGGTTTCATAAAGGGGGTCGAAATTTTCATTATTTTTGCGATAGGACGCACCATTTTCGAGATATAAGCAAAAGAAAAAATAAATACAGTACTGTTTTTGCACGTGAAGTCGAGATGTTGGTGTGAATTTTAGTTTATGACAACTTATTTTATCCCACACCTTTTTAAATTTTCTCATGTTTACTGAGCGAGTTCGCAAGGGTAATGTTACACGTGTTATGTTTTTAATTTGTTAATCTATTTAATAGTATTATGTTGTAAATGTATTTGATAAACTGTTAAGTAACTACACTACCGAATTGGGACACTGTAATGGTAGCGTATGTATTATAGCGATATAAATGATTTACCGCTATATTACATATAAAAAATCACTGGGAATCGAACCCAGGATGATGGAGAACGTTTAATGAAACACAGAAAAATTTGAAGTCACACTGTATAATTCAATTGGTTTATAACGAAAAAAAGAAAACAAAATTTAAACTCAGATAAAAAATAATAATAAATTGGTGGTCGTCGTAGATATTTAGAAAAAATAAAAAAAAGTATTATATAGAACGCCAGATTCTTCGGAAAAGGTATTTTTAGAACTAACGCTGGGCGAGGGGTACTAGCATTGGCCAAAGCTGGGAGCTCGTTTGCGTTAAGGAAAAAAAAAATCACGAACGTGTATCTAACACGAAGAACCGTTGTGCTACATAAGATACGCAGGCTTAAACACTATTTTAATTAGGATGGGTAACGGACAATTTAAAGTAACGGTAAAAAATTACAACGCGATTTTTAAAAAAAAAAATTAGTAAGGCTGACAAATGAGGATGGTGAAAGGTGTTGCCTGCAACGTTTAGCGACAGCGTCTGACACGTCGACGACGTAGCGACTTCTGGTTGGCCGGCGACACCACGCGGAGACGTGGTATTGGAACCACGCGCGGATGGACACGACTGTGGACTTGGCGGACTGCGCTCCTCCCTGGCTATAGCCACAGCTGGAGACGGGTAAGCCAGGGGCCTCAACGAGGCCTTTTCTGTACGGATCCAGAACAAATACTATTTAAGACCCGGTTAGAAAGGCAATATTACGTGGGGGGTGGATTATAAACTGGAATACTCACGAAACAATTAAAGGTAGTTTTTCCTGGATATATATATAAAACACAAATGAGATTTTTTTTTGAAATTATTACAATAAAGATTTTGCGGTAAAATATGCCAAAGACTGAAATAAATGTGTTAAATCGGAAAAAAAATATAATCAAACCGCTGGCTCAGTATGACACGACACCAATGGCACCCATCGTCGTTCCTTCAAAAAAACAAAACCGTCTTTTCATTCGATAAAAAAAATATTCAAAAATGTGTCAAGCGTAACCACATTTTAAGAGAAAAACATGTTAAGCCTTTTTGGCAAATAAAAAGGTTGGCTTGGCAGCGACATGCTGCAATACCCCCTTTCCAGCAAAAAAAAAAATTTTTTATCGACATTATCGATAAAAAATTTCACAACCCTAAATGTGTGTGACATCCCTTGACATGGATGACATAAGTTGATATAAAAGTGACAGCCTAAGTAACTTTATGGAGGGAAAGTAATGAATTAAACAAATCGACCTCAATACTATTTTATAAATTAAACATTAACCAAAACTAATGAAAATAACCTAAGCTAAAACGAACAGAGAACACTAAGTGCAGCCAACAAAGAGTAAATCAGAACCGGATCAAACCTACACCTTATCGGTGCGAACTATAGAAGTCAGAAGTGTCCTACAAACCTATGTTTAAAAAATCTGAATGTACGACTTCAACTCCCATGTTAAAAAGTTAAGTTAATGCTATATATAAAAAAAATCTAAGAAGTGTTCTTAGATTTTGCAATCGAATGACGAGAGCAAGAAACAACTAGATGCAATAAAGAAACTCAAGCTAAAGCAAGGAAAAAAATTATTAGCCTAGAATAAAGACTTATATTACATCATCGATAAAATTAAATATCGATTGAGGGAAAAAGAAATCACACTCAAATTGGAAGTGATATGGTCCTTGAACCATGTATTTTAATGTAGGTCGCGTGGACTAACACTAAATACAAGTATTCAAAATTATTATCGGAAAATGCTTCCAATGTTTACACATGCGACAAAGCAGGAAACAGGACAAGGAGAAAAACCAAGAAGGCTTTGGAAAGGAGAAAATAAACCTACAACCGACGCGGGACACGATCGCTTGAGGGGAAAGTAGAAAAATACTCAAAAATAAGGAGAGTTAACCCATTAGAATAAGGAAGAGGAAACGTGCAATTGGGGGCCCAGTCCAAAAAACACGCATCCGGAAGAAAATTATGAAGGAACGTGACATTGGGGTCCGGCCCAATGTCAACGTACCTAGAAGAATATGACGAAAACACGTGACACTGGAGCTCAATCCAGTGACTACGTGCCCAGGGGGAATATAAATTATCCCACCTGTATGGGAAATGAAGAAAGAGACAGCGAATTTTGGGCTATAAATATAAATATAGCGATATAAATGATTTACCGCTATATTACATATAAAAAATCACTGGGAATCGAACCCAGGATGATGGAGAACGTTTAATGAAACACAGAAAAATTTGAAGTCACACTGTATAATTCAATTGGTTTATAACGAAAAAAAGAAAACAAAATTTAAACTCAGATAAAAAATAATAATAAATTGGTGGTCGTCGTAGATATTTAGAAAAAATAAAAAAAAGTATTATATAGAACGCCAGATTCTTCGGAAAAGGTATTTTTAGAACTAACGCTGGGCGAGGGGTACTAGCATTGGCCAAAGCTGGGAGCTCGTTTGCGTTAAGGAAAAAAAAAATCACGAACGTGTATCTAACACGAAGAACCGTTGTGCTACATAAGATACGCAGGCTTAAACACTATTTTAATTAGGATGGGTAACGGACAATTTAAAGTAACGGTAAAAAATTACAACGCGATTTTTAAAAAAAAAAATTAGTAAGGCTGACAAATGAGGATGGTGAAAGGTGTTGCCTGCAACGTTTAGCGACAGCGTCTGACACGTCGACGACGTAGCGACTTCTGGTTGGCCGGCGACACCACGCGGAGACGTGGTATTGGAACCACGCGCGGATGGACACGACTGTGGACTTGGCGAACTGCGCTCCTCCCTGGCTACAGCCACAGCTGGAGACGGGTAAGCCAGGGGCCTCAACGAGGCCTTTTCTGTACGGATCCAGAACAAATACTATTTAAGACCCGGTTAGAAAGGCAATATTACGTGGGGGGTGGATTATAAACTGGAATACTCACGAAACAATTAAAGGTAGTTTTTCCTGGATATATATATGTATAAAACACAAATGAGATTTTTTTTTGAAATTATAACAATAAAGATTTTGCGGTAAAATATGCCAAAGACTGAAATAAATGTGTTAAATCGGAACAAAATATAATCAAACCGCTAGCTCAGTATGACACGACACCAATGGCACCCATCGTCGTTCCTTCAAAAAAACAAAACCGTCTTTTCATTCGATAAAAAAAATATTCAAAAATGTATCAAGCGTAACCACATTTTAAGAGAAAAACATGTTAAGCCTTTTTGGCAAATAAAAAGGTTGGCTTGGCAGCGACATGCTGCAATATGTAATAAATAAATGTTCGTTTTCCTGGAGTTTACTCCTCTTTTACTTTTTTATTTTTGAATCGATTTTCCGACAAGGCCCCCGGTATTTATGGAATATGAGAAGTGTAATTTATACAAGCGTTAACCTGTTTTATAAATACCACGGATTAAAATTTTGATAAAAACATATTACATATTTTACATTTTTACCCTTTTACGTATTGCATATTCAAAGGCCATCGTACCAGTCGTGCTTTGGAGCTGACACACACACACGCTTTTTTTTGTGTTCGGTACCTATGTAACTTATTTATTCACATATTTATCATTTGAATAATCAACACTCTTGAATTCCTCTTTGGTGTTTATGGAACCTGAATCATCATCATTATTCTTCTGTCCTTAACCACAATTGATTTGCGGTAGGCGCAACATGACCATCCCTTCCATACTTCTCTATTCATTGTCACCCCCTTTCTAGCCTTCACACAGTCCATCCATCGTTTCTTTGGTTTTCCCGTAGCCATATAACCATCCACATTCACACTAAAAACTTGCCTCACAACATTTTCATCATTCCTCCGCAACACATGCCCATAACATGATAACTGATTTCCACATATCTTTTCAGTCACCGGTGCCACTTTCAGACTTCCCCTTATGTACTCATTGCTTATTCTATACATTCGTGTAACACCACACATCCCTCTTAGCATTCTCATCTCAGCTGCATGCAATTGCCTTCCATTCATCCCTTCTGTGGCCGAACATTCTGATTCATACAAGACAGCAGGTCTAACCATTGTTTTAAAATATATATACACGCTGAATAAATATATAAAAAAATAACTTAACTTATTCTGTTTATAAGGTTTATAAAAAAAAAACTGACGCAATTTATAGTTTTAATAACAAAATATAAACTGAAGATGAATACGTAAGTATAGGTCATACTATTGGAGCAAAAATATATTGTAGGTTTGATTAAAATTATAAATTGCAGTTAAATCGCAGTCAAAACGAATACATGTAGTTGAATACGAATGACCTCCTTAAGGTACTTTCTAATTATTATTACTTATAACTAGTAAAGGTGCAGACTTATTACTACTAAAGGAGCGACGTTTAGTTGTATCTATAAAGTTTTTAATCATTTCTATATCACTGCGTATTTTATTATTATCATCAATTAATGTATTAATATCTTCCATTATTTTGTTCAACGCGTTATCTGGGCCCTCTGACTTAGGTGGTTCTTTTGGATGTTTTTGGACAATAACTTTGTATATTTCATCCAGTTTCATTTGGTAAAGCATCGTTCCTCGCTCGTCGTCCGATAGCTTCTTCTGTAATTGAGCCTTTTCAAAAATGGCTTCTCTTAAGCGAGCTGGCAATCGATTACAGTTAATACACGTAGCTTCACGTGGTCGCAAAATGATTACATTCTCCCATTTTATGTTCTCTAACCATTTTTTATATAAACTTTTTGGGAGTATCTTTTTGATGAATTTGTTACAAACGATGTCTTCTAGTGACGTTATAAATTCCACCTGTTTTTCCAATCTCTTTATGTTACCTATAATTTCTAAATTATTGACATCATTAACGGCAACGCCGACTAAGAGATTCATAAGAACTATTGAAACAAGAATGAGAAATGACAAAAATATTAAACGTAATATAATGATAGATGCTGATGCTTCTGCAGCGCTTTTCTTGCTCAATGTGTCATTATAATCAAATTCTGATGTCATCATGACCATCGTCATCATAAAAGCGGACCAAGGCCCTTCAAATGGTGGTTTTGCACGAAACTGTATCATGAAACTAACTGAGAAGCCAAATAAGAGGAAGACGAATGAAACAAGAATCTGAAACAAATAAATAAATTTTCATTTTGTGTAGCCTTTTAACGAGATAAAAGATATTACGAGGATAGTCAAAATAAAAAAAGACATCTGAATTATAAAAAAGTAATGCATGTGAATCTGAAACCAATTCATCTTGCACCGATTTTTTTTATTATAGAACCACACCTTGAATACTTTGCTTGCAACTTTTCCAAACATCAGAACATAATATCCCCAGTTAGGGAATCTGGAGAGAAGGAACATCATTTCAAACCAGGACAGGAGCAGCGCCACCGTAGCGAAGAGCCGCGCCCACTCCGCACTGGACTCTGAATCCCATGACACTACTCGAGGCAAAAACAATGCCAGCGTAATAGACCAGAACTTTGACCACGTCTCTAAACATAGAAGGTACCTCCTGCTTTTAATTTTGATGAAAATGATCTCCTGGTAATAAAAAACAATCATACATTATTGTCCATTTGAAATTAAAACTTATTGAATCAGTTACATAAAGAATGATATTGATAATACCATCCACGAAGACGCGCCCCACTCTTGTTCCGTTTACAGTACAGCTTATAGTAGAGTTATCGCATTTAGGATGAAGAATGTGGCGCGTCTTGTGGATAGCACTATCTATATGTTCGAATTACCTGAATTGCAATTAAGCAAATAGTCAAATTCATAATATGTATCCATATACTACTACGCAAAATAAATGGTACTTCTTTAATTTTATCTTTATAATAGAACACAGAAATTGCGTACACGTTGAGAGACAACACAAAGCACATATGCAGTACTAAAATACTATAAAAGAATGATAACAATGATCTCCATTTTAGATACAAAAAACTTTGCACCAAGGGATGAAGGAGTAGCCTGTGCTGGTCGTATCTATTTCCGGTATTAATCAGAGCCTTGATCACCCTCATTTTTTTCATATTGGTTTTATTTGGTACTAAAACTCCATAGTCTACTGCCACTTCACAATTAGATTCCTGGAGACTCACACCTTGGCTAGATATATATGAATCGAATATTTCTTGCATGAACTCAGTTGGTTTTGATAAGTTATTCATTAAGATATCTATGGGGGCCAGCTTCGTTTTACTAATTCCATTTCTTCCTGCTCCTGAAAGGTCAGCTCCTTTACGAAGTAGTAGTACAATCATTTCTCTGTTACCGTGATAGCAAGCTTCATGCAAAGGTGTTCGCCCTGCGGAATCAGCAGCATGAATAGTTTCACTGTCATTTTTTATAATCATTTCTGCTATTTCATAATGGTTTTTACTTGCAGCTATATGCAAAAGTGATGTCCATGTTAAAATGTATTTATCAATGAAATTATGGCATTCCAGAAAAGCGTTTACTTGAGCACCTTTGGAGACAAGTAATTCTGCACAAATGAGATTGTTATTTGATACAGCGTAAAGTAACGGAGGACCCACGCTGTTAAACCTGTTTATCAGTTTTGCTGTTACGTTGCTATTATATTCAAGTAAATGTTCTAGTACATCTCTACTGCCATGTTCAGCAGCCACGTGGAACACGTTAGCTTTATTTGATATTTCTACTTCTATGCTGGAACCTGCTTCGAGCAACAATTTGAGTGCATGTAATTGATTGTTACTGATTGCTTTAAAAAGTGCAGTCTCTCCTTTTTCATTGCGAAAATCGATTGTGTTGTTATATTTCGCGACGGTTAATATTTCTTGAAGTATATACATACTGCCCAATTTTGCTGCAATATGGATGGGCGATTCTCCATTGGCCTGAAATCAATCACAACTTTAATAAGTATCTTAAAAGTTATGATTATGACTTTAATTATGAGCAAAATTACTGTACAATGTGGAAGTACCTTCATGGTTATGCTAGCGCCTGCACCGAGAGCTATACAGACTCCTTGTATCCACTCTGCTTTGACTGCAGCACAGAGCACGGTGGAGCCTGACCGATCTTTCACATCCACAGTCGCCAAGTACGGATCTTCATTGCTACACGTATGATTTGCTAACAACTATAAAAAAATGTATATAAAATATTAGTTTGAGCTAGATGCCACCTTGCTGACTGACTTCTTCTAGCTAACGTTGTCATTGTTTCAATATGATGGAAAAAGTGATGTCAAGTCGTTAACTTTACATCACAATCTATATCCATAAGATATCCATAAGTCCAGAAGTGTTTAAGCTAATCTTCGACACGAATTGAAGTAAGATTTCCATAGCCTTGTTTATTTTTGTTGTAGGTTTTTTTAAGAAGAAGATGAAGATATTTCAAAGTTCAGAACCAGAAAAATAATGTTAAAGAAGTTCCTTGGTCCTTGGCCTTCGGGCGTCAGATTACCTGCAACAGTTCTTTGTTCCGTTTTTTTACGCAAACATGCATGGCTGTAAGCCCCTGGCTGTTCCAGACGGTGGCAGACGCGCCACCCTGCAGTATCTTTTCCACTGCCGCCTCACTCTCAAGCTCAACCGCTGTATGTAACGGAGTGTCTAGCGGATTATTTTTGTGACAGCACTTCTGGAACTTGCCACCGGCATTTAATAGGAATTTTACTGCTTCCTTGAAACTGAAATTAAAATATTACGTTCATACATTTTTTTTAGTCCAGTTCAAAATTCTATGAACAATTATCACATTTTGATAAGGTGGCATACTTGTTTATGTCAATTTTGTGCCCCATGTAATGCGCACAGCCAGCAACGTCCAGTGGAGTCCTACAAAGCAGGTCTTGCGCGCTCGCGTCAGCTCCGGCGGCTAGTAGCAACTGCACACAATGGTGCTGCGCGCGGGCGCTGGCTGCGTGCAGCGCTGTCCATCCTTGCTGGAAAAGTGGCAACTGACCGCACGGAAAAAAAAATGTTTTGTTTGAATAAATTAAGACAAGGTCAAAATTCCTTCCAATAGTTGGATCAGACTTTCGTACGGAAAAAAATACTAGTCGATGTTATTTTCATATCACTACGCTTGGTGGATAAGATCATTCACAAACACCCACAATTTCTTTAATATTCCTGCAGTTGTGCTCCATGCCGTCGCTCCATTCATCCGGCAGTGTAGACTCGACGTTAAGTCGACATGGTATGTTCGTCAACTCATTCACTGGTTGACTATGCCTCTTAACTTCTTCCAGTGTTTCCGGTGATAAAGTGATGTGATCTACGACGTTTTTTTGTAGAGCTGAAAATAACGATTTCCACGTAGGGTATAAGTTTCTTAAGTCGACTTATTTAGCAAAAAATATCAGTGTAATGGCGTAATATATTTCTTTTTGACAATGTAATATCAGACAGTTAATTGACTCAGGCGTGACTTTGTGGAAATCCATTATAAAATACAATAGACAACGTATATTTAGTAACCTTATACGCTTAACTGTTCTTAAAGTTATCAACCGAGGCGGGCCGAGCAGTAATCCTATATAAGTGGGGTTGTCGGGCGAAGTGGCTCACACTGCTCGCGACGCTTGACGTGTCAACACGTCGGGTCTGTGTTCGCATTAAGTCAATCGTCATCCTGAGGATGTCTCGTTGAGAGGTGAAACTTGTGTCCATTTCTTACAGGGTTCTTTCTGGCTCTTTAAGAACAGTTAAGCGGATTAGGTTACTAATCTATTACTATACGTCGTCTATTCTATTTTTTTTATTCAATATCATTTAATGCGTTATTTACGATGTCGAGCAGATTAATAATAAAAAAAATTAAGCAATGTATTAGGAAAGTCCTTCAAAATCCTTCGGATTGTGATAGAAACTTTGTTACGCAATTTGAGGGCACGTCGTCTTTACCTTATACTAATTTTACCTTCCGGAAAGTTGAGCAGTAAAGCAATTTGCTTTGCGTTCCCTGCCCAAGCGGCTAAGTGGAGGGGTGTTCTGCCCTGCTTGTCAGACCTGGAGCCGTCAGCTCCTGACCTGAGCAGCAGGTCTAGGGCGTCGTTGTCGTGCATAGCTGCGATGTGGCAGGCAGTCACGTGGGTCAGACGGCACGTCGCGTTCGGGTTGGCACCCATTGCCATCATTCTATAAAAAACCGGCCAAGTGCGTGTGGGACCACGAACAATGAAGGGTTCCGTAGTTGGGATGAATTTATCCCAAGAACACAATTAACATTGTAGTTGAAAAACATGTTCTCCCATACGGAATGTATGGGAGATCCTATTTTTCAAACCGCAAATTTAAGTTGGTTGATTATTACTCATTAATCTGTACAGCCTACTTAGCTCTGATAGTTTTCCTTTTAATTTCGTTATATATACTACTGTTGTGAATTTTTTCACAAATCCTAGTACAACCATTTAGCTGGCAGGGGGGGGACACTTGACTCTAACAAAAAAATAAATTCAGTTAAAAGCTTAATATTTCGCAAACGGATCCCTAAATACAAAAATGGTTTTCACAAACTCACAATATTTTTGAACGACCCTTCTAACGATACCCCACGACATGGGGTAGACGAGAAAAAAAAACATCTCCACTTTACATTAGATTTACTTACACTTTACATTTAGATTTTAAAAACAAAATAATCCCAACTTAGGATTGTTCAACATAGTCCTCAATATCAAGCAATGCGGATTTTTAGCAGGTTGCCATTGGACTTAAAAACCATAATTTATAAGAGCTCTTTTAAGTCAAGACTCAGAGCGCTCCTATTGGAGAAATGTCTGTATTCAACAGACGATGACATACCCACGTTTAAAAAAATATTTAAAAAAATATTAGTTAATTCAGAGACTGGGTAATATTTGTATTGTAATAACTTGCAATGGTGCCGATTCTCTTGTCACAAATGCCTCTAAACTAGACTAAAAATCAGTAAAATTAAGTTTAATCCTGTCAAACGACGATTTCCCATTCTGAAATAGACTAAAGTGACACAATTTAACTATATTTTAGTTTGACAGCACTAAGATAGTACTGAGTTTTTAGTTTAGTGAAAATGGCAATTTTGCTATTCTGAATTTGACATTTTTCACCTAAAATTTTGATTGTAAAATACCAAACCAGACTAATTCTGACAATTTTTAATCGCGATTAAAAAGGTGTGGGTTAAAATAAGTTGTCATGAACTAAAATTCACACTAACATCTCGACTTCACGTGCAAAAACAGTACCTGCTGTATTTATTTTTTCTTTTGCTTATATCTCGAAAATGGTGGGTCCTATCGCAAAAATAATGAAAATTTCGACCCCCTTTAAGGAACCCATAAACCCCTTAACCTGTACATGTAGGTAATATTTTTTCATATTTTCCATACAAAAAGTGAAAAATTCCATATAAAACACGTCGAGGCGGCAAACCCTGCGCGCCTCCGGCTCTAAAAAAAATCACGGGTGAGGGCAAACCACGTGGTTTCACGATTGTCAAATTCTATTTTACTTGTGTCAAAATTATTTTTTAGTTTAGAGATTTTTTTTTTGCAGAATTGCTCTAAGATTTTCATAGCCAAAGTTAAGAATTTTAGTGATAGTTTAGTTAGTTTAGTTCGGTGTACAAGAGAATCGGCACCATTGTTATTTAATTGTTAATTGTATTGAATGTTTAATTTGTAATGTTATTGTTTTTTTTATATTTTTTTTTATATTTTATTTATTGTATGCATGAATATGTGTGTTAGTTCTATAGTTTTTATGAACGTGTTTTTTTTATGTATGTTTTCAAACACAATGTGAATTGTTCATGAATAAAATTGAATTGAATTACGTGTAGGGGAGGTACCATAATTTTTTTCTCGCACACAATAAGGTACAAAGGCGGACTTAATGCCTTAGGCATTCACTACCAGTCAACCAAGGGTGGTGAAGAGATAAGATGGCAGGTGCTCCGAATTAAAGGAGATAATAATAATAAAAAATATTAAAAAGACAACAATGAATTATAAATAAAATAGGTACACACGTACACCTATGTATACATACATGTGCCAAATTACAGCTTTCTAGTACCAACCGTCTCTGAGCTAAGCCACGGACAGACAGACAGACATACAGACAGACATACAGACAGACAGACGGATGGCGAAACTATAGCGATAAATTGTAAATTTATTTACGAGAATATTCTCTTTTATTATAGATTAGCTTTATATTCAATAATGATATAAAATTGCAAATTTATAAGGGTTCCTTGTTTACTACGGAACCCTACAAACAGTCCTCGACGATGTGCGGTCGAAATTGTGCACCGTTATTTAAAGCTAGGTTCACGACAACAAGTCCTAATACTTGCACTTGGTCGAAGTTCTGATAACTGTGTCGTTACATTGGCGACCACTTAGCTATACAAAGTGTGCGAGTGAACAAGAATTGGTCGCTCACTTAAGAGTGCTACTCATCCTAATAGACAAGAGAGGAGCTCAGCCTATAGAATTCTTCGCTACGTTACAAAGATGCGAAGACTGGATTTGGTAGTTTGGCAAGGCTGATGGTTTCCGTCTACTCTGCCCCAAGTTGCTGTCTTTGTTGCTGTCTGCTTGGGGAAGAGTGGATGGGTACCATCAGCTTCGTCCCTATTTTTGGACGTTTATATTCTGATTTTGGTGTTCTGATAAGAAAAGAGTTATCTTTTATGTTACCCAAACATAACACTAGGATATTCTGATTTAATGCACAAACATGGTGGAACCATGGTTGTAACTGTAATGTAGAAAAAAACCCTGTCTGATCCATAAGGCTGTTGTTAAGTATGGTGCTAGCTTGATAAGACTCTATTCATGTGGGTTTTTTTTTTAATACCACATTGCCACAAGGGGTAATTTTAACCCTCGATTTTTGCTTATAGGGACTTTTGCATGATAATACGTGGGGTGGCCGTCGCATGGTGGTGTCTGCAAGTCATATAATATGTGCTGTGTAGATTTGCAATTTTTTTGTTGAAAAGTGGTAATTTTTGCACCAAAATCGTGAATTTTAAACAGCAATAACTTGTTTATTTTCAATAATGATAAGTTTTTTTTTTGTAATTTTTGGCAAGTTTATTGCAGTTCCTATGTTTCCTTTTCGGATCACACAGCTTAGTGCAGTCAACCTCGGTTTCCAGCTGCATGTGGAAATGCATAAGATGTGGGTTTGCTCGTCATCTATCCGCTGGTCTTAGTACCTCACCTGCTCATAAACGCTGTATTACCCTCCGGAATCGATTCTAACAGCCGTGTGTTCAACCTAGTTACGTGGTTCGCACTTCGTCTCATCGTTAGCGTTCCTTCAAGTATCTCCAAAGAACTCATAGTCAGCTTCGTTGCAAAGGCGGCCGGGAAGAATGGTTTAACAGCCGCACTGTATTTACTGACTGTTGGAATCTCCAATCTGAAAATAAATATGTATGCAAGGTCAAATTGAATAAGATCGCGAAACTACGCAGATGTCATGGGTAATCTTAATCTACGTAAAGTACCTCCGGTTGTAGAACCAAAAAAAAAACAAAACTTTCTTTTTTGTTTTATGACGTTTAGATATAGAATACCCATCACGCTTACGGAGTTTTGCTAGCTAATTTATAACCTTGTATTAGAATAGCACTGTTGCAATATTAGCCAATCAGTAAGGTAGTAGCAGGACTACAAAGGCTATTCAGCTATCGACAGAAATGTGACAACATTTTAAATTTGTCATTTATAACGGTGTATAATAAAGAGTAATCTCTCTTCTGCCTAAAGATAGAAATCAATGAGATTGAAGAGAGACACGTACCGATCTCCCTGCCTATTATCCAGACTCCTTGTCTTCAGTTGACGGTGGAGTACTGGGTCCAAGTAATTTTGGCCATCACCCTTTGTTTCTTGACCTGAAATAATAAATATATGTATTCAGCCTAACCTCATACATACCTTCCAACTTATGAGATCTTTGAGAAAGTGCGAAAAGGCAGGCAAATAGTCAGATTCATCATGCCTGTAGTCGCTGACAGGCTAGGCATACGTCTGTTTCTCACATTTTGCCAGTAGCCACAGCATTGGTACTTCAAAGGCCTACACGCAACTAATCACAAACTAGTTAACAGCGCAAGTCGGGCATGTACCGCATGTGACCGCCGTTTAAATAGTAGTGCAGTGACATTCTGGCTACTCATTGGTGATTTGAGTTTGTAACACGTTACTTTTGAGTAGCATCGTGGAAAATCAATATGCCTAGCCTATTCCCTACTATGTTGGGGTCGGCTTCTAGTCTACCCGGATGCAGCTGAATACCAGTATTTGGAGGTAAGACTGGTTGTTAGGCTTTTCGGCTTCTGACTACTCGTAACGACTGACAAAGATCTACGAATGACAGCCGGGACCAACGTCTTAACGTGCTTTCCAAGACATGGAGGGGTCTCGATATGTAAGGTTACCCATCCACAAACCGAACGCGGCAGGCGTAATTTAATCTTCGGTCCACTCTGTGTTGGCTGCTATCATTTAGTTACGAGCGCTTCAGTTTAGCATCGTAGACGATGGTACTTAATTGGCCTCTCAAAAAATTCATTTTGGGGTGTTTCTCTCCGATAGTCGTAAGCGTGTAGATCTTGAGTCCATAACAGCCACACATACTGAAGATTTTGATGAGACCAGCCCACAGATATTGGACTGAAAGAAATATTCCGTGTGCCTAGTTCAAAGTGTACGCGACCCAAGAGATGACACTTTGCCTCTTGACCATTTTATAACCCAAATGAATCGGATCGTGTAACTGTAACGTTTAAAATTTTGTCTTGATCTAAGAAAGTATCGTGAAAAGGACTTGTTTTAGTTACGCCGCGCTTACATCCATATACTTTCAAGTTACACCCTAAATAATATACTTTTTTTCGACAAATCTTGTCAAATACTTGTCAGAAACATGTCGTCATGTATTGTTCTTGACATTTTTGACAAGTTTTGTATAAAGTCTTTACAACATTTTGAAGGTGTAAACGATAAACGAAACTAACAGCACAGCATAATACACAAGGTGCACTCCCCATTTTAGGCAGGTGTGAAGCTACAAGTACGCGCCGGGCTCGTCTTGTCGGGCCAATTGTCAGAGTAATAATTACTCTGAGGGGCCAATTCAGCGTATAGAAGATATAATACGCGATAGAAAGAGAGGCAACTTTTAGGTGAATATAACTGAATTGCACTTTATTGTGTCGTAGCAAGAGTCGCTTTTTATTTAAATTATTTTGCGGAGTGAATCATCTGTACTAATTTCTGTTAGCAAACACAATTAAACATGTGTTATACCTTGGTGTAAGGAAAACAAGTATTTGGGCTATTGTGTTTATTCAATGCACAAGTTAAACAGTACAAAGGCGTCGGTACTTACAATAATGTTCTTTGTCGTCTATCAAAAGGTATGTTGTTTTCCTCTGACTGAGATTCAAATCATGACACATTATAGACCACAAACATTACTAACCATAATAAACATGTAATACTGCGATGATTGCCTTAATATTTGCAAATTTTCCAAAATGGAAGAATTATCAAGTACTTTAAATTAGCACAAAATGGGGAGACCTTTTTTATTTTGTTTTGGGTGGGAAATTATCAAATAACTTCCCCCGCTCTGGCCGGAGCGGGAGAAGCGTGTCAGACTCTTACTGACTAAAACCCACCCGTGTTCCTTCAGTTGCCTGTACGTTGCCAGGGGCCACGGTATCCCTTTCGGACTTTACCGCGACCCCGGCAGGCATCGGTCCTAGCATACCCCTTCTGTTGTGCTGGCATCTCTTTGAGGCGCGCGTGGAACACAACGCGCCGCCGACCCGGGCCTGGTCCTTATCGGACGGCGAGCTACCCATTGCTCACCGTCCGCAAGCCCGCGCCTACGGTGGCCAGGAATCGGCCTGCGATTCCCGAAAATGGGGAGACCTATCAAAATATTCTTCCGCATCGCTGTGAACTGGTAACGGGCCCAAAAACGTGACATCATTATCATTTTGTAGGGCCTTGTTGCCTTGTCCTAGAACCTTAAATTCCAAGACATGTGAGATCCATCAACCGGCACTAGACCCGCGTGGTTGATTACGGCCCACTCCGATTCACAGAGAGGAGGCTTGTGTCCCAGGAATGGAAAAATTACTGGCTGATTACGCTCTGGCCTTATTTTTGCAGCGTTTAGGCAATGGAAGCTTTAAAATCAGGTTTGAAAAAATTGCTATACCTAAAGAATACATTTTTGAGATGGGATTGGGCGAAAGCCGAATCTTTGAGCAGTGGAACAAAGTGATCAAAGAAAGAAACCGCTCGATTTTGGTGAAAACTTAAAACCTGTTTAGCAGTAGGTAATTGAACTCAAAATAAAAAAAATACCTCCTACCCTGTATTGTTGCACTCAGAGATAGTGTTGGAGTAGTTATGGAAAACTAGTGGAAAATATAAGTTTGTCACGTTAACCAACACAGCATCTTGAAATTAACCAGGATAACATACATATCAAAACCCCACCGTGCCTCGGAAAGCACGTTAAAACATTGGTCCCGGCTGTCCTTCGTAGATCTGCGACAGTCTTTACAGCCGGGACCAACGGCTTAACGTACTTTCCGAGGCACGGAGAGGTTTCGGTATGTAAAGATGGTCACCCGTCCATGGAACAACCGCAGCAAGCGTAGCTTTACCTGATCGATCGACCCGTGCAGCTGTTATTACTTAGCCACGAGCGCCTCATAGAATAAGGTATAAGAATTTAAAATATTACCTGAATCGCGAGGCGTGTGATATGTTACACGTTTTGCCTCACGGCTATTATTTGGTTTGGCCCTCAACATGGTCACAATACGTGCACAATGCTTTCGAAGCACGCAAACACTGATTTACTCTTAAGTTATTAATTATAATTATATTGTTAGACAATATAGGTATTTAAATAATTTTCCTCAATAAAACCATTTGAACAGAAATAAAGTGATTCATAGATATTGTAATAAAAACAATTACGTGCTTAATACGAAATATAGGTTAATAAGAAAAGATGACTTTGTAGAAAATTATTTTGTTTATTGTGTTATTCTAAAACAGTCTTAGAAAGTATAATTTCTTCATAAGTACCTACATAATAATTACTCATACATAAAAAAAGAGCGTCACACTTTTATTATCTTGACATTAAAACAACTGTAATAGTTTATGTTTCTTAAAAATAAATAAACGATATTTCAAGCACACAATCCATAGCCATGAAACTTCAGTAAATATTCAGAATCAAACGGAATTCTTAGTATAAACATGTCAATAACCAGTCAAACGATCGCCTACTAGAAACTGTTTTCATAAAAGCGTTCAACGGTTTTCACCATTATATGTATTTATTGTCGTTTTGACAGTATTTTTCATATAAACAATCGCTAGTTCATTCGACATTGTCGGGATAAAAAGTATATTTTATGACCTTGCAAAATTACTAACTAATACAATTTCTACTAGTCTCTATTACTTTTTTTTACTTTTAGTATCTAATTTGCTCAAAATCAGGTCCATTTTAAGACTAAGATCATCTATAGACGATTGGATTTGGTTTATAGATGCTTTAGTTTGGTTTTTGATATCCACAAGCGCGGCGTCTAGTTCCGTCAGATGTTTTTCAACGTCTTTATTATTTGCAGTACTTTTTAATATGCCAGCTTTGAAATTCTTCATTGCTATGTTATCTTGTTTTATTTTAACTGTAGCTTTGTATATTGCGTCCAACTTTTTTTTATAATTTTGGGATCCTAATTCATCATCCATTTGTTTCTTTCGTGATTGAGCTTTCTCAAAAATAGCCTCCCTTATGTGGGATGGTAGAGATCTATAACATTTTGATTTTGGTACACTCGGACTAAGGACGAAGACATTTAAAATTTTCTTCCTATTTGTTAATATATCTTCTAGCCAATTCGGCAAAATTTTCTTAAATACTTTACTGTAGACTAGATGTTCTAGAGATTCTAAAAATTCGACTTGTTTGCATAGTCTCCTAACATTTCCTAAAACTTCTAAATTATGTAGATCATTGACAGCTACACCCACCATAAGATTCATGAGAACTATGGATGCTAGTATAAGAAATATTAAAAATATTACGCGAATTACGAGCAATGAAGTAACGAATTCTTTGGAGTCCTTTGGTTTGACTAGGTCTTCATAGTTGAATTCAGAAGTCATCATAACTATGGTCTTGATGAGGGCAGCCCAGGGAGACTCGAAAGGCATTTGTGAGTGAAACTGTATCATGAAGCTGAGGGCGAATCCTATCACCAGGAATGCAAAAGTTAAAAGAATCTGAAATGAAGAATAGGTAATTAATTTATTGCAATTAATCTGTTTCTAAAACAGGTGCTTGTTACCAACGAGAATAATTCTGAGGTTAATCATTAATCAGCCGAAAGACGTCCACTGCTGGACATAGGCGTCCTTCAAGCACCGCTACTTCGACCGGTTCTGTGTTTCCTGCATTCAGTGGGTTCTTGCGACCGATGGCCTTGTGCAGAGAAAGCCATCGGTCTACCTTGTGGGTCTTTGTGGGTCAACGCTTCCAACGCCTTCCAAAACTACGTCTTCCGGTAGGCGGTCGCCACTCCAGAACCATTCGGCCCCATCGGACATCTGTTTTGCGAGCAATGTGCCCTGCCCATTGCTACTCAAGTTTGGCAAGCAGCTATGTCGGTTACATTGGTTGTACCAACCTTGTTTACTTTGGTTCTGAGGTTAATAGTGTAATGTTATTAATCTAATACAAACATTTATAAAATAATCACCTTGATGACGTTTGTGGACACCTTCCCAAACATCAGCACGTAGTATCCCCAGTTGGGGAATCGGGACAGTAGAAACATCATCTCCAGCCAGGACAGAAGCAGAGCCCCCGTGGCCACGTGTCTGGGCCAGTCCACTTCGGTGAGGATCGTCTCCGTAGCATAAGGTAGAATCACAGCCAAACATACGGAACTGAATTTTACCCAAGTTTCTAGCTGAAAGAAGTATCCGTTGCTAACGTTCATGTAGAGGACTTCCTGGAATATAAATGAACGGTATATTTAACTGGATTTTTATCAGGCCAAGACAGAATATTGCATGTGAAGTGTTGTGAAACAAAAGTGAGGAAGTAACAAGACAACGTTTTTTAGTTAAAAACTTGTTTAAATACATAACATACATGTAAAAAATGAGGGTTGTAACAACATGCATTTATCAAAACAATAGAAGTTATGAATCTTCTATTGATTGTATGTTCATTAAAGACTCACCTGAGCAACTATCAAGATAATAGTAATATACAAGACTACTGCCCACCCAGTAGAATTTAGAATCAGTGGTGAAGGATTTTTAGTATCTTTGTAAAAAAATACTGATATAATAAATGTTGTCAACGATAGCACAAAGAAAGCATTAAAAGCTAACATCGTATAGAAGAAAGGCAAAAGAGCTTTCCACTTTAAGTATAGAAAACTTTCTAGTAATGGGTGTACTAGAAGGCGCCTCTGTCCATACCTATCTCCTGTCTTCAGAAGCGCATCTATGACCTTCATTTGTACCTTCTCTTCAGTTTTAGGTACTAACATTTTATAGTTCACTGTGACTTCACACTTTGGATCTTGTAGATTGGAATCGTTGGTAGAAATGCATGTATCAAACATATCCTCCATAAATTCTGTAGGCTTTGACAAGTTGTTCATAATCATTTCTACTGCAGTAGTCCTACATTTATTAGGACCGTTAGTACTGCGAGATATATCTGCCCCTTCTTTGATAAGTAGTGTGATCATATCTCTGCTTCCATAGTGACTGGCTGTGTGGAGCGGAGTCCAGCCCATATCATTTGGTATATGTACAGTGTCTTCATTATTAAACATGATAATTTTTGCAATTTCCACATTATTGTGTATTGCAGCTATGTGCAAGGGCGTCGAACCTTTCTGAATTCCGTAAGAAGTCCTGAGACTCCTGTAAGTGTTTTTGGTTAAAAGTATCTTGACACATTTGGGATGATTGTTTTCTACAGCAAAATGTATAGGACCATAACCTTTATTGTCATCAGCTGTAAGATAATTAATCATTCTCCTAGTTATAGTATAGTCGTGATCTAATAATGCTGTAAGTACTTCCAGGTTTCCTTTTTGGGACGCTATATGGAAGATGTTGACTTGTCTCGTCAGTGTTTTTGTTATTAAAGCTCCTTCTTTCAGGAGTTTTTTAACGCATTCTAGGTGTCCGTGGATAACTGCTTTGAACAAAGCTGTTTCTCTTTGAATGTTAGTTGTATCGATGACGTCTTTTTGTTTTGCTACATTCAGTATTTCATTTAATATTTCCACGTTACCCTTCATTGCTGCAAAGTGGATTGGTGTCTCAACTTTGTTATCCTGAAATATAATGTGGTATTTTGGTAAACTTTTTAATAACGGCCCTATCATCAATAGGAGATACGAACTTATAGTTACCGATGATATTTATAATATGAAGAGACTACAGTGTCGGAATTTGATGTCTTAATTTAATATAAAAGTAAGCATTATAATTAAGTGAGTTACAAACTCTTGCTGTGATGCTGGCTCCTGCTTCTATCGCGACGCTAACTCCTGCTCCCCATTCCTCTAGGATGGCTTCATGGAGTACAGTGTGCCCATCCTTGTCTTTAACATCTATAACATTTGGAATATCTACATCGCTGACCCCGTGTGTTGCTAATATCTGGAAAGATAATTAATAATTGATTATGTAATTTAAAAAAAATGCTATATCGTCATATGCTGCATAATGCTATATCACATACATTGTCATTGGCGATGTTATTGTAGCAAACGGCGTGAGATTTTTTAAATATTATGGTATTATTTATGCCTTTAAGGCACCTGTCCCACCGTCGCGCCGATGAGGAAGTAAATCAACAATTTTCTTGCTCAAGAACCTGTGTGACTGATCATACCCCTAATTCATCAAAGAGAGTACTCGGTCAGCGACGCTCACTTTGCGGACAGAACACTCGCTGAGTGACTCACGCTTGGTACATTCGCATACCAGAGAGTAATCGCTCATCGGTGTCATGCACTCGCTGCTTGTTTTTAGTTGCTAGCTCTATTCACTTCTCGTTAATCGCCATTGATGGGATAGGTGCTTAATACAAACGTTTTTGTTGAAGATTGCGAATACTATCGTAGCAAATAAACGTTGTGTAATTTGTTAATCTTATCGGCCGTAAATCTTATCTCTTATCTCGCCTTATAGCATTTATCCGACGCTTTTTCTTATTTCGTTTCGGTACGAACTTCATTAGAACAGCAGTACCGTTATAGTCAGCAAAGTGTTAGTGTAGCTGATTGTCCAGGTTGCGCTAGATGGTTTCCGTGGATGGATTCCTATAATCAGCAGTAGAGGTCGAGGCTGCACATGATGATTATGATGATATCATCAAATGCTTACAGTCACAGTTAGAAAATATATGCCTCACTTCCCGTCGTGATTCTTATTCTCACCTGCAAATGTTCCTTAAGTTTCTTCTTAACACATATATGCAGTGGGGTTTGTCCTGCGCGGTTCAGCCAATTAACAGGCACCTTGTTGGCCGCTAGCACCAAGACGGCCTCCAAACTACCTAGTTCTACTGCGGTGTGAAGAGGAGTGTCAAGTGTCTTCCTGTTCTTGATTCTGAAGTTCTGGCAGTTTGAACTCATGAGCATTTTGACTAAATCTGCGAAACTATAATCGGGTAATATTGTAATGTCATTGTTACAATTGAGTTAATTTAAAGCTAAGCGCACATTATAGCTGCGGCGGGCCGCAGTGTGAAACATTGCAAAAATGCGTCGAAGCATATTAGGAGCCGCGCCGAGCCACACCTCAACGCAATAATTGTTTCAGACAGATTCAACTCGAACTGTGTCCAATGAGACTGCACAGTTTTGATACATAGGATTTTAGCAATGCGTTGCGATACGGCGCGGCCCGCCCTAATGTGCGATAGCCTTATGAGTGAAATAAATAAAATTGCTGGCATATAGGTTTGGTAACTTTCGTAAAGTATTAATATTTGTAAACACATTATTATTATCATGTTTTCTGGAAAAGTTGTTGTGACAAGTACAGTATCATATGCAAAAGAATGGCTGTCTGTAGGGGTCAAATACTTGAAATTGTCGCTTTGACTGACATTATAGCGTTGCAGACCGGTAAGTTTACTTTTACATGCCACATAATAGAAAATACTGCATCAACAAAGTTCATGAGTTGTGAAGATACGCGGTGAGTTTCAGTAAAATCAAAACGCAAAATAACATACTTCTGCGGATCTATATTCTGATCAGCATAGTACGCTGACCCGGCGATGTCAAGGGGGGTTCTGCCGACGAGGTCGCGCGCACACGGCTCTGCGCCTGCGGCGATCAGGAGGCGCGCGCATCGAGACTGACCACGTGCGCTCGCCGCGTGCAGAGCTGACCAACCCAGTTGGAATGTCGGCAGCTGATGAAGCAACAGGAAAAAAATCCTTCATGCATTTGTCTTGCAATTATTTTCCTCAAAAAAATTACAACTTTGGTGGAATCATAAAAGTAAAACTTTCAATGAAATTGAAATTAAGAAACAAACGAATGGATTCACTAAGCTTTTTCATTTTATCTAATCTCGTGTATAAGCTCAAAAATTCCATCTTATCCGTTTATCTACATTGCAAGCAATTAAATAATGTATATTTAAGCTATACAAGGCTCATTGCTAGGGCGCGTGGCCAAAATCGAAACTAACGGCGCGATCTTGTACCTGGGAATCGAACCCAGGACCTCAGGCTCAGCAGTAGCGCTTTCGACCACTAGACCAATTCCTTTTTCATTAACATAATATATTGTCCCAACCTAAGCTTTTCCGTCGTCACTGGACCAATGAGCTTGCTGCAATATTAATTACAGAAAAACAAAAACCATACGCTTTTTTCGAACTCCTTGCAGTTATGGTCCACTGCATTATCTTTCCAATAGTTTGGCAGCTTTGCCTTGCTCGTGCCGAAGTCACACTTCATGTTGACCAGCTCCTTGACGTCATGGCTCAGCCTCTTGACTTCCTCCTCTGTTGCTTCTGTCATGTCTTCTGCCTCCAGTCTGTTCTGCAAATCTGTAACATGTTTTTATTGTTTTGGTCATGTTTCTATCTTTTTGGAAGTGGCCTATTAATAGTCAACAGTTGTTTACAAAATTCTTGTTTAGTTTTAAAGCTTCGTATGCACTAGTGACAACCACCAGGATCGGAGCGACGCCTCGGCCCGAGGCTGTTCAGGAGACGTTGCCTTAACTTGAGGCACATCACTCAATGAGGCTCGTTTCAGGACAGCCAGATTTCGTTGATTTTTTATTGCAATCGAAAGAAACATAGTGAGAGCGTTTGGTTAGCTTGCAATGATTAGATGCAGCATCAGTTGGTTGGTGTCGAATCAAGGCTGCTCAAGTATGTATACAGGGTGGCAGGGAAATCGACGCGAAGCCGGCTACCATGGATTCCAGTACATGATTCTGAACCCCACTGCGTTGAAATTTTTCGTCGGTTACTAAAAAAAAATCTGCTGTTTCATAGAAAAGTGCAATACCAACGCGGTCAAAATGTATGGAGCAGCTGTTTTTTTTTTAATAACCGACGAAAAAGAGGTATCAAAAATTACTACTTCTTCACACTAATAATGCTAACGTACCTTCAGAAAATCCAAATAAAACAGCAATCTGCCTCACATTCCCTGCCCAAGCGGCTAAGTGTAGCGGAGTCCGGCCAAGTCTGTCCAACCTCTGTCTTTCGGCCCCGGCATTGAGGAGTGTAGTGAGGGCATCATCAGTCCTCATGGCAGCCAGGTGGCAGACCGATACACAGTCTATACCACAGGTCGCGTTGGGGTTAGCTCCGGCCTTGATCAGTCTGAATAACCAATTACATTTTATCAGTAAAAATATAGGATGTAGGGCTCTCGTCTTACGAGGTGGTCATTTCTGAGTACAGGCTAGATATCCAAGGTGGCAGTGTTTTTTTAGGATTTCTCTGTTAGGATTTTTATCGTCAGAAGTCTGAAATCTCGAGTTATGCAGTAAATAGCAATAGGGTTGCAAATGATGGGACTTAAACCAAAAATTACTGGCAATATTACATATGCGTATGTACTGCTTACTTTTGCCTGTCCTTTCGGAAATAATTCCCCTAGTTTGGTAGACTTATTGGCTACCCTAGAATAGCTAGGACAATTACGTTATCAGATAGAACTGACTTCTATTTTAATCATAGAGCACGGAATTTTCGCGCTGGCAGTGTCTGTCCGTGATCTGTGATTTGAATGGTGGTCAGTTTTGTTCAGGGTACAAGAATATGCATAGAATAGATTTCTTTACCTCTCAATTTCATTTACATCCCCATGCTTGACTGCTTCTAGTAACAACGTGTTTAATCTCGTGAACCGTCGGTTGGCTGAGCCGAACTTGGGAAGGGTGAGTGCGGGGGCTTTCAGCTTGTCGTCAGAATACAAGGCTTCTGATGGGTCATCATCATCCAGTCCAGATCCAGAAGTTGTCAGTTTTAGAATGGGCTGGCGGTCTCTGGAATTTAAATGATTGTCAATTAAAGTTTTGAAGATAGTCTTTCTTTATGGTACTGGTGAATATTTCTTCATTACGAGTATATTTTATTTGAATCCCACCCTTTTATCCCCATGCCTTTTATTGCCTTGCGTTTGACCACTATAAAACTACCCCACCCCACTCGGTCACACTATATTTAGAAAAACTAAGTTTTTTATGAATACTTCGAGCTGATGAACACTACTGATGGCGCTCAACTCGTGGTCGAATTCTGGGCCACCTTTTAGGTTTCCATCGATACTCTAAGTCTTCGTTCACGGCCTCGAGCGATGCGATATGCGACATGACTTGCGTCAACCATCACGCGCGCGCGTCAATTGTTTCCATGCGTCGTTCCGCGCAAGTCGTGTTGCGTTGACTCGTGGCATGCTCGTAACAACTTCTTTCATTTGTTTTCTTTACAGTCGCTGTCACAAGACGCGTGTTGCTTGAGCGTGTAGCTCGTGGCCAAAGGGTGAGAAGTCAAATAAGGTACTTACTCTATTGTATCGAAGAGGCTTATACTCCTGGGTCGATGCAGCGCTGCACGCTGCTCATCGGTCCCGCTGACATTTGGCTGCAAATGCGGCTGCAGACTGCACCCCTCATCTTTGGCTGAGTAGTGAGCTAATTTCAATTTATCAAAATCATCATTCAGGAGAAAGACGTCCATTGCTGGACAAATGCCTCTTACAAGCATCACTACAATTACCGGTCCTGAGCTTCTAGCGGAATCGCAGGACCTTCATTAGAGGGCCTAGAAAAAATGGCCCCCTATCAGCGACAACAATGATGGAAAATTTTAAAATGTATGGGGCTGACATAAGCTAGATAAATATAATATCAAAATAGATAAGTACTAAAAAGCTTTTTAAATACTGTTGAAAGTCTAGGCCCTCAGGTGGTCCGTCAACCAATAGTGGGGTGGCCTTCCTATACTGCACTGCGGACTTCAATATAGGTTTTTTCGGCTTAGGTAGGCATGACTATTAGCGTTTTCACACTTCACGGTGGGCTTTTTGTTTAA
Source organism: Agrochola macilenta (assembly GCA_916701695.1). Classification (NCBI taxonomy): domain Eukaryota; kingdom Metazoa; phylum Arthropoda; class Insecta; order Lepidoptera; family Noctuidae; genus Agrochola; species Agrochola macilenta. Next base: position 16,585,907 of record OU753572.1, on the reverse strand, counting down.
TAGACTGCCTGTTCTCCAAGTAGGTAATGTGCGTCGCTCTTTTATTTTTATTTTCGTTCCATTCAAACCGTTTATTAGGTGCCAGTTATACAAGTAATACTAGTACAAAATGGTGCATAAATATTGTAACTTATTAATGGACCTGCGACTTGCGGTAATTCGTGACGTCATAAAAAAATTACGTAACGTGAATTGAAATTAAATTGTTTATTCTGTAAATAAGATATTGGAATCACTTTTACACGTCATATTAAAAATAAAATTAAAATAGGCTAGATGAGTTCGGCGTTTCCTATCTGATTACAGAAGAAAGGCCGAAACAAACTCAGAGGTTGCAGTCTCTTTTAAAATCCAGACTTGGTCAGGCCATATGAGGACCATGCAGATTATTGTCTGAAATGGTCTTTTGAGGAAAGAACCACGCAGATTTGAGTGGACCTGTCCAGTCATTTCTCAGTATTTCTACTTCTTCTGTGGGATATGATGAGATCCCGACACATGTCTTAAAGCACACTGCAGGTTTGATTACACCAATATTAACGTACCTTATTAATATGTCATTCTCCCAGGGCACCTTCCCGGATAAACTGAAAACCTCCGTAATTAAACCTATTTTTAAAAAAGGTGACGTAACGGGTATAAACAATTATAGGCCAATCGCCTTGATACCAGTTTTATCTAAGGTATTTGAGAAGATAATGCATTCACGTATGACCCAATTCTTGACTAAACATAAAATACTAAAAACCGAACAAAATGGATTCCAAAAAGGCAAATCGACAACTTTGGCAGCTTTTAAATTACTGTCAAAAATCACTGAAAATGTAGATAAACATACACATACCTGCACTGTGTTTTTCGACATGAGCAAGGCTTTCGATTTTGTTGACCACAATATTCTACTAGCTAAATGTGAACTGTACGGTTTTCGCGGCCTAGCGTTGAAGTGGCTGGAAAGCTATCTCTCAAATAGGACTCAATATACAGCGATTTCCGAAATAAACTCAAATAAGGAAGAGATATTATGCAAGTCTAACATTAGAAGCAACAATACAGGAGTGCCCCAAGGTAGTGTTACAGGGTCGTTATTCTTTCTGTTATATATTAACGATCTACCAAATGTGACGAAGCATTTCTACTCACTTTTTGCTGATGATATTGCGGTGGTTATCACAGAGAATAAAATGCTTAATTATAATACAGAAATTAATGAAGCGGTTAATGCTATCATAACATGGCTTAATAATAATAATTTAAAAGTGAACATCGATAAAACCTCCTTCGTTCAGTTCTACAATAGAAAATTTAAATCTGACCTTACAATTACTTATTCTGATCAGAGAATTAACGAAGCACAAGAAGCTGTTTTTCTTGGTATAACAGTGGACAGTGGCTGCACATGGAAACCTCACTGCTTAAATGTTACAAAAAAGATTAATCGTTTCGCTTTTGCCTTGTGGAGACTTTGTAAAATAGCTAACCAAAAAACAGCCCTCTTAGCGTATCATGGTTATGTAGCTTCTACTATAAGATACGGTATTGTTCTATGGGGGAACTCTGTTCTTATAAATAGGGTATTTATAGCCCAAAAACAATGTATCCGTGCTCTTTGTGATGTGCCACCATTGACTTCATGTAAACCTCTTTTTAAAGATTTAAAAATATTAACTGTTCCCGGTATGTACATATTTGAATGCTGTAAATTTGTAAAAATGCACTCCGAATTATTTCAACGTCTTGGAGACACTGTTAAGTTTAACACAAGATATCCTGATAGACTGATTATTCCTCCAATGAAAAGCCACTTATATCACAGAAGTTGCTTTCCAATGGTTATAAGGATATATAATAAATTACCAAAATTATATAGAGAACTGCCAATCAATCGTTTCAAAACAATATTATTCAAATGGCTTATAGAAAAATCATTCTATTCTGTGAATGAGTACCTAAATTTTAAGGACTCGCACTGACATTCTACTATGATAATTTGACAAATGATTGACATTAATAATCTTAAATATAATAACCTTAAATATAATAACTTTAATGTATGTTCCAATTTAATTAACATTATTACAATTATTTAATTCATCTAATTTGCATGCTAGTTTTAGCGAATTGTTTTAGAAACTGTTAAACGACCCCACCAACTGTAATGTACTACAATTCTTGCGAATAAATTTAATTTCATTTCATTTCATTTCATTTCATTTCATTTCAGTAAACGTGGAGCTCAACTCGGCGAACAATACCAAAGAAAGGACATTTGGGTAGGCCGCATAAACTACTCAAACTGCCAGACCATCATTAAAACTGAGAAAGAAAAAAAATATGAAAGAAGACAAAAAAAAAACTACATAATCCTCACATTCACAATAATTAAAATAATAATATTGCTTTTTGATCTTATGTATTTAATTTTCTCTTCTACTTTTACACGCGTATAGTTAGTACTAGTTTCCGCCCGCGGATTCGCCCGCATGGTATGTCGATAGAAAGTAGCCTTTGTCCTTCCCCAGGGTTCAAAGTACCCCCATACCAAATTTCATCAAAATCGTTTTAGCTGTTTAGCCATGAAAGCGTAACTAACAAACCAACTCACATTCGCATTTATACGGAAGTTATACTCAATATTGGAAGAGATTCCTTGAGAAATAAGCATCACCTTTTTACGTTTTATTTGTGTTCTTTTCATTTTGTCTGTTTATACTCGTATGTTGGCAAAATTCAGGAGCGATTTTCGCATGGAATAACGACTGCAAGTTTGAGATAAGACCTATTTCATATTAGTGTGGGTTCCAAAATACTATGATCATAAAATTACAATCACCACAGTAGGAGAAAATCACTTTTTAAAGTTGCTAAGTGTATACATATTGGTGCTCGTGACTGTACATACCTAAATGGTTATTGTTTACAAAAAATACTTGTTCACTTTGATCAATAACTTGTTATGATAATTTAATTACTACATCGCTCTTTAAGTTTTGTATAGTATTTTTCAAAAATAAGATTATTTGTGATAAAGTCACATTGGTACTTGTCCGAAGTACCAATGTGACTTTTTAAATTTAATGTACTTTCTTAGTTTATCTTGGACATCACTGACATCCGTGTAGAAAAATATTGTAAGGAAACCTGGACCTGTCTGAAATAGCTAATCCGCCTTGAACAAGCGTGGTGTTAAATCCTTCTCTTCGTAAGAATATGCTTTTGCTTCTTCTAACATATAGAAGGATTTACCCACTGGGGATAATAATAGGCTGGTATATTATTTTTGCTTTTTTTTACATTGTTATTATTTTAATTTTATTTCAATAATATTTGATTATATATTATGTACCTAAACTATGTATATACAAGTAACAAATATATATTATGTAAAGGTATGTAAAAAAAAATTAAAAAATTGAATAAAGGGAAGAGCTCATTGGGTATCAAATAATAATTATTATTATTATTTATTTTTATACAATATGAAACATCAAATTATGTGTATCATCCAGTACACCTAAACCAGTAAAAATATCGCGGCGAGATTTTATCGCGCACAAGACTTTCAAACATCGGCCTTGAGCGGAGCATTGAGAATCCAACAGAGTGCGTACAAAAGCGTCAAAAAACACACTGTTGCATTTTTAACTGTCGGCGCTGAGCAGTACGTTAAATATTCAGTGTGTGGAAAAAAATCGCCGCTGCATACCTGGGGTTATTAGAGGCGAGCCTATTGCTAAAAACTGTATACTGCATATTACTACATACGCACACATACACAACCCACAGTGTATTATTGAATGCACTTTTGACGTCACGTGTTGATTATAGATAACGCAGCAATGTAGTACAGGAGACACCCCTCACTATGCCCCTCATAAGTACCACAGATTAAAAATAATTGACAACTATTATGATTATACAGTTTTGTCGAGATGTTTCGCTCATATATTGCGCTACAGTTCTACTGCATTACACATACAAGCTACAACAGACTAATACTCATTCTTTTTAACTTCTAACTGAAACCTCAAACACAAAAAAAAACACGAATTTAAAAACAGGAAAGCAGTTTTTATGAAAAATCTGTCACAGACTTACCAAAAAAAAGTTTATTTGTATCACTAATCACAGAATTATTGTTGTTATTCATGTTTCTCGTATAATTTAAGTAAACATGAATGCTGCCGCTCTCATTGGACCGTCTGCACTTAATGACAAACCAACTTGTTTATTTTTCCTTGTTTTGCGTCTGTGGCTAACCGGTCATGTAGGAAATATCTCTTTTACGCTGATTCGTTCATATGTAATACATATTTATTTGTTTGAACTGGGTTTTAGATAGCATTTATACGTAAATTGGAAGATCAACAATTTATTAGATTGAACAGGTTCATGTCTTTCGTTCGATTCCGAGGTTGTGCATTGTTATTGTTATTTTCCGGCATAATTTGTGCTGGATTATCCCCTAAGACATACATCTTTTAACACGAGCAGTCTGAGGGTCTCATACAAGCGCAGACAGTACAACGCTCTGCATATGCAATATAATAATGTGTTCAGGGTGCTGATGAGGCTGCCCCGATTCTGTTACTCATCAGGGATGTTCGCCGAGTCGCAAGTAGACTGTTTTTATACTGCTATGTGAAAACGTTGCACATCCCTGGTGCGCAGGATTTGGGCTAGCTCCAGCACGCGGCATCGTCATACTGATCGGATTTGGATGAAATTTGGAACACAGATAGTTTGTAAGCTGTATTAACTCATAGGATACTTTTTATCCCGATATTCCCACGGGATCGAGACTTATGCGGGTGAAATCGCGGGACGCTGCTAGTCAACCATTGACAGTTTCGTGCTATTAATTTTATTCCTAACAGTAATGTTTTCTCTCGAAGTCAATAGCCAAGCAAGTTATTGTGGAAGTTTACCATCTGCCTATCTGACCGCCACAACTCAGTTATTGGGTAATACTATACCCGTTGGCAAGACTGGATGTCAGACTTTCGGGCTTCTGACTCCGTAACGACAAAGATCTGCAAACAACAGAGCCGGGACCAACGAATTAATGTGCCTTCTGAGGCACGGAGGGATCTCAGATCGGGATCGGATCGGGATTCAAAGAAATAAATATTCTGACTGTAGCCTCACAATATATTTTTGAAAACCTATTGTATGTACACAAAAATATATCAAATTTTAAGAAAATGTCCGATATTCATAGTTTAAATACCAGGAATAAACACAACCTTGCTGTACATCGCACACATCTCCACAGAGTAAGCAACTCGTTCATGGGTCAATGTATACGCTTTTACAACAAACTTCCCATTGACATTCGAAACTTACACATTAAACGATTTAAAAGCTGTAATAAAACCAAGCTTTGTAAAAAAGGGTACTATAAAATTTCAGATTATTTAGAACATAAAAAAGTTTGGGATTGAGCTGCTCGCTCTGCTAAGCCTAGTGAAAACCATAAAACTTGACATTTTAATTATTCATCACAATAAACCAGTTTTATATACACATTGACATTGTTGAAAATTATATTCAAAATGACACGATTACTTTGAAAAGTTATTATATATTATTTTAATTATTGTGAATGTGAGGACTATGTGGATATTTATTTTTCCTTTTCATTTATTTTTTCTTTCTCAGTTTTAATGATGGTCTGGCAGTTTGAGTAGTTGATGCGGCCTACCCAAATATCCTTTCCTTGGTATTGTTCGTCGAGTTGAGCTCCTTAAGTTCTGAGTTGAGCTCCACGATTACTGACAAATGCTTGCACTGACTGGACAGGTCCACTCAAATCTGTGTGGTTCTTTCCTCAAAATACCATTTCAGACACTAATCTACATGGTCCTCACATGGCTTGACCAAGATTATGTCTGGACTTTAAAAGAGACTGCGACCTCTGAGTTTGTTTCGGCCTTTCTTCTCAGAGTAGTCAGTTAAGAAACACCGACCTCACCTAGCTTATTTTTTATATTTTTTATATGACGTGTAAAATTGATTCCGATATCCTGTTTACAGAATAAACAATTTCATTTCATTTCATCTCTAAATGTAATCGATGGTCACCCATCCACGAACCGACCTCGGCAAATGTAGCTTAACCTTCGATCGATCCCTGCGGCGGTTATTATTTAGCAACAAGCCCCTGTTATTGGGGAAGTTACGTGCTCGTTCATTACGAGTAATCATTACCTTTTATGGACAGGACTAATAATTCATTATTGTTAATAATAATAATCATTTTTTTAATATTTTTAAATGTTTTTGTTTTCCGTTTTGTTTTTATTAAAATACTTAAAAATGTAAATTATATGTATGTATATATATGAAATAAAGGAAATAATCAAATAACTGACATACTATTGTTTGATTATTCCTGTACCTACTGTGCAGAATTACCTCTTAATTTTATGTTTTAATTAGGCAATATTTATATTGTTGTTCACAATACAATATAATTAATGTTTGTGTAGGAAGGTAGGTACCAATGTGATTTTGTATAAGGAAGTTAAATAAGTATATCTACGTATTATTTTCAGCACAAATTTGTAGAATTGAATTTAGATTTAGGATAGGTAGCTACAGTCCACTGCACTTCCATGGTAACACTGAACATGAACTGGCTTACCGTTTTACGGAGTTACAATAATATTCTATTGAAACTTACGTTTCAAATTCGTTTAGCGCTAATATCATTCCATTTCTGACAACTATTTGAAGGCTAGAGAGATTTGGCACGCCACAATTGTGGCGATAAGTCCCCTCTTTGAGGAGTAGCGGCGCCACGGCGTCCTCACCTTCCGCCTGACGCAAGTCCTCACCGGACACGGCTGTTTCGGGAGGTTCCTGTTCCGAATAAGGCGGGAGGAAACGTCCGGGTATCACCACTTTGTGGATCGCCCGGAGGACACGGTGGAGCATACGGTGGAGGTTTGCCCTGCTTGGGCGGAGCACCGCCGTGTCCTCACGTAGGCGATCGGCGGCGGCGATCTCTCGCGTCCGGCCCTGGTTCAGGCCATGGTCCGGAGCGAGAGTGCATGGGAGGCCGTCACTTCCTTCTGCGAATCAGTAATGCTCGCGAAGGAGGAGGCGGAGCGCGCGAGGGAGAGGCACGGGTGGATTTTAGTCAGTAAAAGTCTGACACGCCCTCTAGCTCCGCCCAGAGCGGGAGAAGTCATTTGATGAATTCCCACACTCACCAAAAAAAAAAAGGCTAGAGAGACAGAATTATGTTTTGAATGTGTTTAGCACTACACACATTTCGTGATTTGTCGTGCAAGCGGGCCAAAGTATAGTTGATGTTCTACCATGCCCATCTCGGCACCCATGAATTTATTTATCATGCCCATGAAAAATTTCCATCCCAAAATTCCCAGCGCCCTGTCATAAATCATTGTTAGGTTAGGTAGATAATCAGGTTGATTTACTCATTAAGTAGGTACTGTGTATCCATTTTTTGATGACTATGTACCTAACAATGATGTAGGACAGGGTGCCGAGATGGGAATTTTTCGTGGGTATGATAAATAAATTCATGGGTGCCGAGATGGCACTAAACCGTATAGTTCAAATACGCTACCTGACTATTTTTGAATGCTATAAAACAATGTAAAGTGCGCCCGATGGCCCATCAAAGGCTTAATGCCACTCAGAATGGACCGGTCCCCAGGTAGGAATTTGTTAATATGTACACAGTACAGGGAAAGATAAGTAGGCCAAGTGTTAGACATTTGTCAGAATAGAAGTACGTGAGCGTTTAGTGTTATAAGTAATTCCGAAATCCGACAAACAACACACAATCACAATTTAATTCTGTCATTTTGATGATTTAGCAACATATTCATTGCATTATTGCGTTGACGAGCAGACAACTGTTTCAAACAATATGAAGCAATGGATTTATGAATCCCATCGAATTGAAGAGGATTGTGATTGTTGATTAAATTGAGGTTGTATTGTGATAACTTTTTATTAAAAAAAAAAACAGGCAATATACATATTTTTGTTTGGGGAAGTAAAGTTAAAAGTACAGTTACATAAAACAAGCCAACAACTTACTGTTCCAAAATTGTATTAAAAAAGTTACTTAGATGTACAAAACTGAAACAAACCAAGTTTCATTGTAATTTAAGAGGGTTTATCCTAAAAGTTAGCAACGTCGCAAATAACTGTCAAATATTTACCTGTTTTGATTCTTATAGCAATACTATTAAATAGAAATAAGAAATTTGGCTAACTAGCGAACTAGAATATTAATAATGAATTGCAATTATAACATTTAATTTGTTGTTGTACCCATTTGAGGTGTAAAAAACGCATTTGGAAAGTTACCAAATAGTTTTTTTTTAATCTAAAACTAAACATTCGGTGTTACGATATTAATTATTGCATTTCATAATCATTTAATAATAATCAATATTCTAGTTCGCTAGTTAGCCACATTTTTTATTTCCATACAGTAATATTGCTATAAGCATCAAAACAGGTAAATATTTGACAGTCATTTGCGACGTTGCCCACTATCAGAATAAACGCTCTTAAAGTTTATGTAAAACGGAACTTCTGCTCCATTTTGTACGTGTTTTATGAAATGTACCGTCACGGCACGGGAGACTCTGACACAGAGGCATCTTAATATTCCATCAATACAGGAATTCCACTGAGAGCCAATACCCATACAATCTTGGAAAAGTCCCTGGTATCCACGTAACTACAGAGTTATAGGTGTTGCAAGATGCAAGGGTGAAAATAGAAAAATAGGGAGAATTGTTACTTGTGGACAATGTGGGTACTTCTAAATTACATGGTATCCGTCTCAGCGTATGTAACTTATACCTAATAAATAAATACAAAAAACAAAATTAAACTAATTCATCCGCATCGCTGTCGACTGGTAATGTACCCAAGAGACTGGCTGCATTGCCACGTTGTATGGCAATGTTTAGCCTCTGGTCAATGTAAAAGCCAGCAGTTAGGTCACAGGTAGTGTCAACCAGCCGTTTTTAACGCTTGTGTGATGCGATTATAAATAGCATCACACAAGCGTTAAAAACGGCTGGCTGATGAACTAACTGCGCCCCGCGGTTTCACCCCCATAAGTCCCGATCCCGTGGGAATATCGGGATAAAAAGTATCCTATGTCCTAATCCAGATCATGGTCTACTCATGTGCCATATTTCATCCAAATCCGTTCAGTCGTTTGAGCGTGAAAGCGAAACAAACAAAGAAACAAACTCGCTTTTGCATTTATAACATTATTATAGTTAGAATGTAGTGCATGCGTTACTGTACGAGTAGACCAAGAATCTTTAGACTTATAATAACTATATTTTTCACAGATGGCTTCAGATTTAAATAGAGCCATTTTATGACCGGACTCTGAGACCACCTTGTATTAAAACCTAGCTATGGACCTCAGAAATACCTATAATCTCTTATTTCCGTGTGGTTAGTGACTAACCTGGTGTCAGAGTTTTAAAGCCGCCCATGGGCCCCTGACTTGGCTTCACATGCCGTCGAGAAATATCTCTCAAGCATACCGGTTTCCTCACGATGTTTTCCTTCACCATTTTTGAAGCAAGTGATAATTATACAATACGTACATGAATCTGAAAAGTCAGAGGTGGCCTTGGGTTTGAACTCAAGACCTATGGCAGACCGAGACGGTCACACCACTAAACTATCACTGCCTATAATTATTACTAACACTACAACTACTAGGTAATTTTACTAAAAGCCGTAAATCAAATCAAAACAGCGTATCTTCTATATTTATCGTAACATTTCCTCTAATATATTGGCCCTGTGGACGTATAACTCCATCTGGTGTATGTACTCCATCCATCAGCCCATAGGCATGCCCCACCGCGTGCCATGAATTTTAAAAACAATAAACTTCAAGTCTGGAACACGGTTTTATTTTGATGGTTCCGTATCATCGAAATACATATAGCGCCACAAAGTTAATTATCCCCGTGGCCAAAAGTGGAACTAACGAAACCACTTTATAGAAGAAAAGAAAGAAGATTTGTTTATTCGTGTTCGTTCGTTTTCGTGTTGTTGTTTGTGTTCAAATTCCGTATTTTTTTCACATTTCATACCTATTTCTGTAGTAACGGAACGTCACCGGGGTTGACAGCGGTCACTGTGGTTGAGGCTCATTAGCTAGGATGAACATAAAATTAAGGAAGTCAAGGTTAATAAAAGAATATTCACGTTATCAACAACCGTTTCATTCCATATAACCAACAATACAATTTCTGCCGCGTCTTTCCATTCTATACAAGGCCAGAACGCAAGGGTGTGAAACTAATCGCGTACAGATTGGAAATCACTTTTTTACTAAGTTATTCCAATATATACAAGAGTAGTATGCAAATACGTGCGTATACTTCGTAGTGACCGAATTAACTACCTTATTCCAAAATATACAGTGCCAGTAATACGGACTAATCGTGTATAGATTGCGACAAATTGTGAACTGGTAATCAACTTGTTTGCGACGTAATGCACTTTGCGCTAAATAGCCTGCCTGGCTGGGAGCAACTTGGAAGTAGCGCTCGCCGGCCGCTACCGTGGCACAGCTCACTGGTCATAGTTCTAACCTAATCTAACCCATTTCATATTCCGTTATCTGTTAGCTGTTCCATTTCATCCAGTTCAATTTATTTTCATTTTTAATCTAAGTATATTATTAAAACTCATGTCAAGCGTAAGTGATGTAGTATAGTTTGGAGCCAGGACGCGTGCGTCCGCGTTACAAACTATACACGAGCATTGTAATCACAGATTTAAAAATAGCATTACAATGTATACGCGAGCAGTTTCCTATGGCTGCGTTCTGGCCTTGTATAGATTGGAAATACGCATTTCTGCCGCAAGAAGCGTTGCTGTATATCGATTTGAACTGTATATGTTTCAAAGTATAAAAACACATGAGGACCGGGGACTCGTGGAGTGTTATTGTAGTGGCACTTCTCTGGTGGTCTGACTTTTAGGAGTTGTCCCAAAAAAGGTACATTAGGATATTTCAGCTTTGTTTCGCATGGCAAATGTTCGGGCTATGTCGGTTACTGTGGCTCTCCTTCCCGTTCGTCCCACTAACAATATCAGTGGGACGAAAAGGAATAAATTTAATATTATTTATTAAGTTCCCGTTCGTCCCACCAGTGGGATGACGGCAGTGGGACGAATGGGAATACACGGAATTAACATGCCAAATCATATTTAAATTAAAAGTTATCAAGCCATATAGGTATTTGCAATTTTAACACAGCTTCCAACGTTTTCGAATTTGTTTGAATTAAATAATCGTATTTACTTTCTTTATAATATGCACCATAGCCCCACGGAACCCTATTCCACATGCTTCCAAAGCACATACCCGAGAACTAACGCACGCGTCGTGTGATCGATTATTTAAGACGGTGAGAAATTATTAGCTGTGCTTGTAAACTTCACTGCCCAAGTAAATTAAAAATAAAATGTTCCATTTCGTTAATTGTTTACGTGAGATAGAATGAAGTGCCACTTTAAAAAGTGTTATTTTTTTTTATGGGGTTGAAAGATACATGCCATTTTTTTTAAAGGTTTTACAGTATGTTAACTAACAGAGGGCGTTAATCCATTAACTCACAATAGTATAGCGTCCATACATGCAAAAATTAAGTTTCTTTTTTATTATAAAATATTCCAAAAAAATATTTAATTGATACGTAAAAAAAAACCGGCCAAGTGCGTGTCGGACCACGCACAATGAAGGGTTCCGTAGATGGGATGAATTTATCCCAAGAACAAACTTAACATTGTAGTTGAAAAACATGTTCTCCCATACGGAATGTATTGGAGATCATGTTTTTCAAACCGCAAATTTAAGTTGGTTGATTATTACTCGTTAACCTGTACAGCCTACTTAGCTCTGATAGTTTTCCTTTTAATTTCGTTATATATACTACTGCTGTGATTTTTTTCACAAATCCAAGTGCATCCATTTAGCTGGCAGGGGGGGGGACACTTGACCTAACCGTCTCAGAGCTAAGCCGTGGACAGACAGACGGACAGACAGACAGACGGACATGGCGAAACTATAAGGGTTCCTTGTTTACTACGGAACCATAAAAAACACTCTGTACACGCGCACTTGTCGCACTTGTCTTTCCACGTTGAAAGACAACCCTCTGTTAGTTAACATACTGTTTGGTCTTGCCTCTTAAGGTAAATAATTTCTATATTATTGACGGAAAATACATAGTTCTTAGTACTTAGTTACACGATTATGTTTGTGTTTGCAATATTATTAACTAGGTAGAAACAAATACTCCATAAATCACCTTCAAGGCTACGCTAGGTTTACCGCGAATAAACGTATTTTCTTTCATTCCTATCATTGCAAAAAAACAGTAACTTCGCTCCGTGTAAAATACTGATGAGTCAAAATACTGAGCTCGAAAGGTGGAAAAGGCTGATAGTCTTCTTCTCCTATCGGTGTAAGATGTAAGACTACCTAGCTCATGAATTCCGAGGTCAGATATTTTCCAGTACCTATTATAAGCCAGAAAGAGAGATGAGGAAAATGTCGTGAGGAAAGTTTTGAGTATGAATGTGGATGGCTATACGAGTAGGGGAAGACCAAAGAAACGATGGATGGACTGTGTGGAAGATGATATGGATAGAAAGGGGGGGACTACCGAGATGACGACTAATAGAGAAGTGTGGAAGAAAAATAATGTTGCACCACAAATGAATTGGTATAAAGGCGGGGGGGAATGATGATGACCTAAGCCAGGTAGACTGACTGCCCAAGGAGCGCTGGATGTACATTTCAGATTAAGATATCTCATTGGTAGGATCTCGAAAAGACAATTTTTATGCACTCCGGTTTAAAAGAAGGTGTAGTGATAAAAATCAAACTAGCATTTACTTCAATTAAACCATTAACAGGCACTTTTGAATTGTCAAGGAATCGGTCAGTTAGAAATATGAAGCTAGTTACCCATTCCAAAGCGTAGTAGGACCTATGGAGAAGAACGGGCAAGAAACTCCACGGACACTCTTTTAAATAAATTGTTACAAAATATTGGTTACATCATTCATGTTGAAGTTAAACATGTGAGAACAATGTAGAAAGACGTGCACGTTAGAAGCGTCCGTTATAAAAAGATAAAACAATTAAAAAATTAAAATCAGCCATGGCAGCTAATAGTTGACCAGTCCCAACTGACGGCGCCCGTTCACGAACATGACGATAGGAAAGAGTATGTGGTCATATTGAGAGGTTGAATGAAAGGCGACTAATAAATGGTGTTTACAAGGCAGATGTCAGTGACAACGCTACGCTACGCTACGCTACGCTTGCCGGGGTTGGTCAGTGGATGGGTGACCATCTTTACATACCGAGAATCCTCCGTGCCTCGGAAAGCACGTTAAGCCGATGGTCCCAGCTGTCATTCGTGGATCTTTGACAGTCGTTACGAGTCCGAAAGTCTGACCCCAGTCTTACCAAGGGGTATCGTATTACCCAGTTACTGGGTTGTGGAGGTCAGATAGGCAGTCGATCCATGTAAAATACTGGTATTCAGCTACATCCGGTTAGACTGGAAGCCGACCCCAACATAGTTGGGGAAAGGCTAGGCAGAATGAATGATGTCAGTGACAACGCCGGGACGACGCCCTAGGAGGACTTATAGTGACCTTATTGGCGATGTGCTCCGGAAAGCACAGGTGCGTAGTGTTTGCAACCAGCGTGCGTGTATGACCAGATCTATCAACGTAAAAGAGGCTAAAGTAGTATTTAAGGATCGTAGTAGGCGTCATGTAAGTTCTGCTTACCCCTATGGGGAGAAGGCGTGACTTTATGTATGGGTATTTCTTGGATAAAATAGAAGTAAAAGTAGCACAAGTCCTCTAACGTTTCAACCTGTATCAAGATTATCCCCGTCCTGTGACGGACAGCTTCAAAGACAAGCCGATAACCAGCATGCGGGTCGTATTATGCCTAGATACGGCCACAATGGACGGCCGATATTGCGCCATCTTCGGTTTATGAAGACGTCGATAAGCGGTCCTAACGCCCAACTTCGGACTAAACCGTCTAAGTTTCAAGGTTTGTAAACATAGAGTTAGAAATAGTGTGCGGGATCACTAGCAGTTATTTTACTTGTTTCTGTGGTATTTTGTCAAAAAAGGAGCTACTATGGACTGGCTCGTTACTCTAGTGGTCGCAAGCGCTACTGCAGAGCATAAAATCCTGGGTGGGACTCTCAGGTCGGGAATGTGTTTTTCCATCAGGAATTTCTCAGTAACAGCCCGGAGTCTAGATTTGTGCCCGGTTGATGGCAATAGGCTCGCCCCCTAGTACATGGGAATTAAACATAATTAACTAAGAGCAGTGGTGGCCCAATGGTTAACGGCCGCGACTTACGAGTTGTAGGGTTCGAACCCTGACAGGTGCTTTACTTTGTGTAGATAATTTCATCACCACTGCTCTCAAAACGGTGAAGGAAAACATCGTGAGGAAACCGGCATGTCCTAGATCCAAAAATTCAAAGACATGTGACATCTACCAACTTTCACTGGCCCCGCGTGGTGGATTACGGCTCACTCCCTCTCACAGAGAGGAGGCCTGCGTCCCAGCAGTGGGAATATTATAGGGTAATTCTGAAACATAACTGGCGAAATTTGGCTGTAGGTACTATAGGTACACCTCTGCCTGACCCTTCGGAATTACAGGCGTGATGTTACTGTTGTTGGCTTATTCAGGTTGGGTTACCGATAGTTATTCCGATGACAAGTACGGCAGCATGCCTAGTGGCTGTACCTCTGCAATAGTGTAGGAAATTCAAATTTTCTTTATTTTTTATATTTTGCAGGTCTGGGCTTTACATAATTATAATCATTACAATCAGCAAAACAACTCCATAAGTAAGCACAATCGTCAAATGTCATGATTTCATGAAATAGTCATTCAATGCGATTATATAAACTTAGAGAGTTGTATTGATCATTTTTATGATTATAATTCTATAAATAAACATTTGATACGGCCGCAAATCATATTTAGATCAACATACAACATGATACTGACCTGTAAATTGCAAAACACGTTAGAAAATTTGAATTTCGCGTTCTACCTTGACGCTTTCGCCTTAAATCAAGAAAATTATAAGAGCTAAAATAAATTCTTTATTGCCATAAATAGGTTACAAAAAAATTGAGACCTTGGCTCCAGAGCTAGGTTAGAGTACCTACCTGTATTTCAGGAGCCAGTAAGCTAATTGTGTCATACGAAAATCGGTATTGCTGCCTTGTTAAGTGATTACTGACCCACGAATCCGCCAGCCAAACGCCGTGATCATAATCCCTATGACTGCAGATTTTAGTGGTCTTTGTAATGTCTATGTTCAACAGTGGATATTTTTTGTGATAAAGATGATTGTCTTTTGAAGTTTGCCAGTTCACTACTGCAATTAATGAATAGACACACGTTATTACCCGACTACGGCAAATTTAAAGGAGGGTTATGATTTTGGCAAGGTATGTATGTAAGTTCATCTGTTCTCCCATAGCCGCGACGAGCGAGGTATCGTTGGAAGCGTGATGTTGTTCGTGTTATATACTCTAAGTGTTCGGCGGGTTTTATATGAAGTTACATAAAACCCAAGATGGCGGCTAACACCGCATGTAAAGTACCGATTTTATTTTTATTTTAGATTTATATATCTGATTTGGTATCTAATGAAAGGTCTTAAGAGGGTTTATCCTAAAAGTTGGCAACGTCGCAAAAAACTGTCAAATATTGACCTGTTTTGATTCTTATAGCAATATTACTGAATAGAAATATGAAATGTGGCTAACTAGCGAACTAGAATATTAATAATGAATTTGATGATTAGAACATTGAATTTGATGTTGTACCCATTTTAGGTGTAAGAAACGCATTTGGAAACGTTCCAAATAGATTTTTTACATCTAAAACTAAACATTCGGTGTTACCATATTAATTATTGCATTTCATAATCAATATTCTAGTTCGCTATTTAGCCACATTTTTTATTTCCACACAGTTATATTGCCAAATTAATTAAAACAGTGAAATATTTGACATCTATTTGCGACGTTGCCCACTTTCAGAATAACCGCTAATAAGGAGAATTTTCTGAAAATATATTGGTTATCTATAATCCCGGTTATAATTTTATGAAAACCCAAACCGATATTATTTTGTTACTATGAATTATAAACACCTATTTAGTTAGCGTTTTTGTCGTAGTTAGGTTTTAGTTTTACTTTCATTTTTATTGTTAAATACTAGTTTTATATTGTTTATAAATGTAGCATATTATATTTGTACTAACATTAACATTGTAACTCAATACAGGTTATTCTATAACCCAGGAAAACACCAATTCTCCCAACTTTTTAATGTTTTTATAGTTAATAGTAGTTAATAGTTCCGTGTGGTGCCGGACGTAAAGAATAGTACCATCCCATTTCTTCCCGTGGGTATCGTAAAATTATATGAAAACTCAAACCGATATTATTTTGTTACCATGACTTGTATAGACCTTTTTAGTTAGCGTTTTTGTCGTAGTTAGGTTTTAGTTTTACTTTCATTTATTATTCTTAAATACTAGTTTTATATTGTTTATAAATGTAGCTTATTATATTTGTACTAACTTTAACATTATAACTCAATACAGGTTATTCTATAACCTAGGAAAACACCAATTCTCCCAGCTTTTTATAGTTAATTGTTCCGTGTGGTGCCGGATGTAAAGAATAGTCCACCCCATTTCTTCCCGTGGGTATCGTAAAAGGCGACTAAGGGACTCACTAGAGAATGGGCAGCAGCGTTCTCTACGCATTTTAACGCCATACTGCGATCACCAACCCGCCTGCCAAGCGTGGCGATTATGGCAACCCCCCCCCATTTGGGGGAGGCCTATGTCCAGCAGTGGACGTCTTTCGGCTGAAATGATGATGATGATGATAGTTAATAAGTACCTATAATAATTGGTACCTATAATAAGTACCAATATCAATCAATGTGTAACTTTGTTTGTAAAAAACTTGGTTTCGTTCTAATTTTTTTTTGGTATTTGTCGGGCCCCTATAATGACAACCGTCATAGGTATTTATTTGACGCGACCGCACGAAATATCGTCCCGTAGATTCCCCTGTATCAGCCACCTCGGATGGATTAACAGGGGTGTTGATGGAATACCTGTGTTTTCAACTTATTTTCTTAAAAACTTTGATTGTGTTACACAACACTCCCGCTAACTAGATTAAAACTTCTAATAAGAAGGTTTCATATTATATGTATCAGCAATTTAAAATATAATTAAAAAAAATAAGCCTTTGTAGGTTTCATTTACCTACTTCATTAGTAAAACAAATTAAAATCGCAAAAAAGCATGATTATTATATAGTTAATTTGGGTTTTACTGTTTTTGTTAGTGATTCCGTTCGTGTATGATTTAGTCAAAAATTGGTAAATTTAAAAAAATCAATCTGCCTAGGCTTTCGCCTACTACATGTTGGGGTCAACTTCCATTCTAACTGAATGCAGCTGAATGCCAGTATTTTACATGAAGCGACTGCCTATCTGACCTCCACAACCCACTCACTGGGTAACACGATACTCCTTGGTAAGACTGGTTGTCAGACTTTTTGAGGGCTTTTAACTACCTTTTTTTTTCTTTTTTTTTTGGGTGGGAAATCATCAAATTACTCCTCCCACTCTGGGCGGAGCGAGAGGGAGTGTCAGACTTTTACTGACTAAAACCCACCCGTGTTCCTTCCGTTGCCTGTGTGCCGGGGCTGCGATATCCCTTTCAGACAAACCCGCAACCCCAGCAGGCATTGGTCCTTTCGGACCCCGTCAGTTGGTGCTGACATCCCTTTGAGGCGCGCGTGGAACACAACGCGCCGTCGACCCGGGGGGCTTTTAACTACCTGTAACGAATGTCAAATATCTACGAATGACAGCCGAGACCAATGGCTAAACGTGCTTTCCGAAGCACGGAGGGGTCTCGGTATGTAATGGATGGTGATCCATCCACGAACTGACCGTAGCAAGCATAAATTAACTTTCAATCGACCCTTGCGGGTGTTATAATTAAGACCCCTCAGTATGTTTAATTGAGACGTTAATTAACATCATCTCTGAAGTCGACAATGCTTCGAGATTCATCTATATGCGTTCGTAATTTATTTGACAAACATTTAAACAAACACGAGTTTTAGGAAAAGCTATTGTAATGCCACATAAGGTTCAGATTGCGCTACAACTTCATAATTTTTATGACTTTTTCAAAAGTACTAGTCAGACTAAAATCAACTTTATTTATACTAACATAAAGTTGATGTTTGTTTAAGTGGAAATAACAGCAATTGGTAACAAGGTTATAAATAGACTTTAGGCATTACAGGTTAGGGCTTTTTTTTTTTGAGGATGGGAATTCATCAAATGACTTCTCCCGCTCTGGCCAGAGCGAGAGGGCGTGTCAGACTTTTACTGACTAAAACCCACCCGTGTTCCTTCCGTTGCCTGTGTGACGGGGCCGCGATATCCCTTTCGGACAAACCCGCAACCCCAGCAGGCATTGGTCCTTACGGACCCCGTCAGTTGGTGCTGACATCTCTTTGAGGCGCGCGTGGAACACAACGCGCCGTCGACCCGGGCCTGGTCCTTATCGGACGGCGAGCTGCCCATTGCTCACCGTCCGCAAGCCCGCGCCTACGGTGGCCGGAAAGCGGCTCGTGACTCCCGACGCCCGGGGCGTCTCCTGCGGCGACTAGGGGCGCGAGGACGTGCAGCTTGCATCTCCCTCGCGCGCTCCGCCTCCTCCTTCGCGAGCATATCTGCTTCGCAGAAGGAGGTGACGGCCTTCCATGCACTCTCGCTCCGGACCATGGCCTGAACCAGGGCCGGACGCGAGAGATCGCCGCCGCCGATCGCCTCCGTGAGGACACGGCGGTGCTCCGCCCAAGCCGGCAGACCTCCACCGTATGCTCCACCGTGTCCTCCGGGCGATCCACACAATGGTGACACCCGGGCGTTTCCTCCCGCTTTATCCTGAACAGGAACCTCCCGAAACAACCATGTCCGGTGAGGACCTGCGTCAGGCGGAAGGTGAGGACGCCGTGACGCCTGTCTATCCACTCCTCAAAGAGGGGACTTATCGCCACAATTGTGGCGTGCCCAACAGGTTAGGGCTACATCTAACTTTTAGTCAAAATACCCCGCGGTTTTACCCGCATAAGTCTTGATCTCGTGGAAATATCGGGATAAAAAGTATCCTATGTCCTAACCCAGCTCATGAGAAAACTGTCATCCAAATCCGTTCAACTGTTTTAGCGTAACAAATGTACATATTTTTAGTAAAAGAGGTGATAGACATGATTATAGTACAATACATAGGGACCTATTAGTTCAACCAGGTTTCACACTGGCTAAAGTGGACTCATCTTTCATGGGGTACTGTATTATAATGTTACAATAAAATTCCTCCCCACATACTTCAACTGAATGAGACGAAATTCAAATCTTGTATAAAACGCACACTATGCAGGCAGGCATATTATAAGTTGGGGGATTACATCGTTAATAAAAATGCTTGGCTCAATGCTGGTCCTGCTCCACAACCACAACTATTTGATTAACATTTGAAAATACTGTTGGAGCTGCTGAAGATTTTAAGACCATCTTTGCATTGTATAAAATCAATTACAAAGAGGACAAATTACTATAGTTTACACTCGATTTATTAGAACATTAGACACATATCGGTTTTCACCCTGTCGTTATTTCGATATAAACATAAAATAAACTCCGTTATTTTAAGTTGAATCCAAAGCAATTTAATCTATTTACCATTTTGATTAAGAGCGTTTATTCTGAAGGTGGGCAACGTCGCGAATAGATGTCAAATATTTCACTGTTTTGATTAATTTAGCAATATTACTGTGTGGAAATAAAAAATGTGGCTAACTAGCGAACTAAAATATTGACTATGAAATTCAATAATTAATATCGTAACACCGAATGTTTAGTTTTAGATGTAAAAAAACTATTTGGAAACTTTCCAAATGCGTTGTGTACACCTAAAATGGGTACAAGTTCAAATTCAATGTTATAATTGCAATTCATTATTAATATTCCAGTTCTCTAGTTAGCCACATTTCTTATTTCTACTCAGCAATATTGCTATAAGAATCAAGACCCTATCAGAATACCAGCTCTGCGGTATTTATTTTTAAATATCGCCGCATTATGCTGAGATAGTGGCCTTTTTGGCCTCGCACAGGTCGTTACTATGTTTGTATTTTCATTTTTTATTTTTTTTTATTGTTATTTACTGTTTGTATTTCCTGTGCGTGTCCCAAATAAAATATTTTTCTTTCTTTCTTTAAAACAGTTAAATATTTGATAGTTATTTGCGACGTTGTCAACTTTTAGGATAAGCCTTCTTAATAAAATAACTTTAAAGTGAAGTCATTTCGACCATATTATACAATAACTGTAGTTATTTGTCTAATGCTATATAACTTAGTGCTCATATGTAAAAGACTGGCACGCGACAGCGGCAGAGGCAACTACAGTCTACGGCTGCCGTCGTGTATTTGAGCGCCGTGCTCAAATATACGACCGACACGTTGTCGACGTCTGCCGTTGAGGAGTGACGGCTGCAGTTGCCTCTGCCGTTAACGCGTGCCGCTCGTCTGTATCAGCAGTTAAACAGAACTGGTGAAATGTGGAAGTACTATACGTACTCCTCTACCCAACCCTTCGGGGAAACAAGGCGTGATGTTATGTGTTATCTTAAATTGTTTGTTTGATTATTAGAGGTAATATGTGGAAGTGCTGTATTTAAAACTAGCGAAAGAATTTTCGTAAGCGAATTTACGAAAATTCTTTCGCTAGTTTTATATAATACATACATGTATGGTTATAGAACCATAGATGTATTGTATAAAACTGACGTGATAGAACACAATTTTCGAGTGCCATCGAACATTGTATAATTGTCTTCCACGCGAATGAAAGTGGCTATACAATGTGTTACAAAAACCCTGTCCGATCCGAAAAGAGCACATAGGTACTGCAATAACATTACCAATAAGTAATAAAAAACTTACGAGTATTCGTATTGCTATTTAAAATTAACGTTTTTATTATCAAAATTATCTTTAGACTTGTATTAGTTATTAGTATTAGACTTGTAGACACTCGCTAAATGACGCCCCTACGCGCCCCTCCGCGCCCCATGTAAATAATCCGGGAAAATTCCCGATGGAAAGAAAATGCGGTGATTTTTTTTTCTTTTTTCCGAAAAACTACCACATACATAGTCTTAGTACGATTCTCAACAACACCCTCACAGATCGGATAGGGTTTTTGTTACACTTTGTATCTAAGGTGTTAAAAAATTTACTTTAGAAACTTTAAGAGGTGCTTTAGATGGTCTAAAGCACCTCTTAAATTTTCTAAAGTAAATTTGTAACACCATACATAGTTTATTTTTATTTTAGCAATATTTAACAACAAAAGTGTCCAGTTGGTTCTAAAGTATTGAAAGAACAATAAAACAAACTCCAGTACTTCTACAACTATCCCATAAAAACGCCCACGAGGCGAAACGAAACAGACTTTTTGATCAAATAGTGTCGGACACTTTAAAATATGTACTGTTCTGCACAAAGATTTTAATCTTTAGATTCGTCCCACCTCGCGCGCCAAAAGATTGTCGCGTTTTTGTTTCGTTTTGACTGACACCTCTGACACACAATAATGCAGTGACTTGACTTGATTGTCATAGAAACGCAAAAACGCGAAACTACACTTTTTCGCGTTTTTACGGTGAGGACAAGTCTAGCGATTTAAATCTTTGGTTCTGCAAGTATGCGACCTCTCACTCGGCTATACACGATGAAACATGCATTAGACACTCGGTGTCGCACTTCACGGAATTTTGATTCGAATTTATGTATGAACACAGGCAGGAGGACCCTTGAATATTTGATCCGAGCGACCCCAGCCTTTGTCTTGGTACATTTTAAAACAAAGCACTTATTTTTGATGGCGGAATTTAATTGAAATTATACTCCATTTATTAGACAAAATAACGGTTACATAACGACAGTTATTGTGTAATATTATTAAAATGATTGCACTCTAGAACTATACAGGGTGGCAGAGACATCGACGCGAAAACTGATACCATGGATTCAGTACATGATTCTGAACACCCCTGCGTTGAAATTTTTCGTCGGTTATAAATAAAAAAAACAACTGTTTCA
Source organism: Agrochola macilenta (assembly GCA_916701695.1). Classification (NCBI taxonomy): domain Eukaryota; kingdom Metazoa; phylum Arthropoda; class Insecta; order Lepidoptera; family Noctuidae; genus Agrochola; species Agrochola macilenta. The sequence goes on along the minus strand of OU753572.1, from coordinate 16,563,587 downwards.
TAGAAAAGTGCAACACCTACGCGGTCAAAATGTATGGAACAGCTGTTTTTTTTTTTTAAATAACTGACGAAAAATTTCAACGCAGTGTTGTTCAGAATCATGTACTGAATAAATTTTCGCGTCGATGTCCCTGCCACCCTGTATTTTTAATGTAAATGGTAAATAGATTAAATTGCTTTGTACTTATCGTGAAATAACAAAGTTTATATCGAAATAACGAAAGGCTGATCTGTTATTTGTCTAATGTATAATAAATATAGTATATACGCAGGTAATGTTTGTAAGAGTAGAGTGGTACATTTTTTGACGTGTGGAGTGGAAAACGCTACATTTTCTCTTTCCGTGGGTCATTCATAGTAAAAGATGACAGGTTTGTGTATTATTTTGACAAAAAGATAGATATGGCCCTAACCTGTAATGCCTAGATGAATCTCGAAGCATTGTCGACTTCAAAGATGATGTTAATTAACGTCTCAATTAAACCAACTCCGGTCTGTGGCTTAATGATAACAACCGCATGGGTCGATTGAAAGTTAAGCTACGCTTGCCGCGGTTGGTTCGTGGATGGGAGACACTGACACAAATACTGGTATTCAGCTGCATTCGGTTAGACTGGAAGTCGACCCCAGCATATATAGTAGGCTGTAACGGCTAGGGCTGCGCAGGGTAGACCGCGCAGGCCGATAGCTGATAGATAGGTAGATAATTGAAACACTAGGATAAGTTTATACATATAATTATGGTAAGTAGTTAGTAACACGGTTAGGTCGCGGGTAAGATCACTGAACACTTGAGTCTTGAGCACTCGCACACATAGAATAGCATGGTACCGTCCTTGGTAGCACGTGGCAGACGTGGGGGCCTGCTCAGCGCAGGCGTAGTAGTAGGCCGGACGGCCTTCGAAACACGACAGGTAGTGAGCGTCGGTAGCACGTGGTGGTAGGCCGCAGGTAGGGCAGGCCTTCTTTAGGCCATGGCAGCGTGCGCAGGTAGAGTGCAGCACAGCTACGCATCAGCTATAGGTAGCGTGCAGGACCGGGTAAGGGGTCCTGCCCTCAGTCCGTACGGGGAACCCTGGAAGGCACGTTAGAGAGCGCATGTTAGATGCGGTGCGAGTAGCGGCAGGCCGCATGCGATGTGCCAGCTTCTTCCCACATTTAGCGACCAAGGAACGGTATGGGAAGGTAGGTGAAAGCTCAGCACATCGCAGCGGTTTACAGGCAAGAGAGTATGAATATAGCGTGGCAGAAAAGCGGATGCTAAACTTAGGTTAAGTATGTGAACACGCGAGCATAAAACACAAAGTAAATGTAACCATAGCAGATGGCTCACTAATCACTAAGAATAACACAGTGAGACACTATACCATCTGGATGCAGTAGCAATACATATATATTACAATCTCCTGTGCGCTGGTTAACTTACAGCCGCGTGTCCGACATTGACACACACGAAATCAGATACTACATAGGTGATAAAATCAATATACATTATACAGCATAGAAGGTCTGGTATAATTACCAAACTAATGTGGAACTCACCCTAAGTCGGGGCACACCGGAAAGTCCGGAAAGTCAGTGTTGTTCCCCGTTTTAAGTGATGTGGTAAGGAACTTACTAATAGGGATGACGACAAAAAAAAAAAATATTGGTCCGTCTTTGAGATTATAAAAAAATATTAGACACACATATTTTTTCTTTTTTTACCTAATCTAGAGATTACGGCGGTACATTGAGGTAAAATGTGTCATGACGTCACGAATATGTACATTTTATACGTAGCGACCCCCACTCCCAACTTAAAATGCGTTTTATCTAAGTAATTTTTTACTAATATGATAAAGCAAAAAATACGTGTCTAATATTGTTTTATTATCTGACTGACGGACTAATTAGAATTTCATTTTTTTTACCCAGGCATCATCCTTATTGTGATATTTTAGCATCACTCGACTACTTGTAGCTGAGAACGCTCACAACGCTACGCTACAAGGCAGACAGACAGCCTAGGCAGATCAGAATCGCTAACAAAAACCAGTAAAACCCAATTTATCTATGTAACAATCATGCTTATTTGCGATATTAATTTGTTTTACGAATGAAGTAGGTAAATGAAACCTACGAACGCTTATTTTTGTATAATATTTGTTGTTTTAATTGCTTATACATATAATATGAAATCTTATTAGAAGTTTTAATCAAGTTAGCGGGAGTGTTGTGTAACACAATCAAAGTTTTTAAGAAAATAAGTTGAAAACACAGGTATTCCATCAACACCCCTGTTAATCCATCCGAGGTGGCTGATACAGGGGAATCTACGGGGCGATATTTCGTGCGGTCGCGTCAAATAAATACCTATGACGGTTGTCATGATATGCCCTACAAATACCAAAAAAAAATTACAACGAAACCAAGTTTTTTACAAATAAAGTTACACATTGTTATTGGTACTTATTATAGGTACCAATCTGATCTGTGCCAATAATTATAGGTACTTATGAAATAAAGGCTTGTGCAGACCAGCGCGACTTGTCGCGCGACGCGACACCGGTTATTGTTATACTGTGAAGTTTTCTTAGAAATTGTATTGTTCGTGTCGCGTCGCGCGACAAGTCGCGCTGGTCTGCACAAGCCTTAAGTAAATAATATGAAATAATGATGATGATGATGATAGTTATATCATCATCATCATCATCATCATTATTTCAGCCGAAAGACGTCCAGAGCTGGACATAGGCCTTATAGGCCTATAGGCCTATAGGAAATACAGGTAGTTACTTTAAGCTAGCTCTGAAGCCAGGGTCTCAATTTTTTAACCTATTTATGGCAATAAAGAATTTATTATAGCTCTTATAATTTTCTTGATTTAAGGCGAAAGGGTCAAGGTAGCCCGCGAAATTCAAATTTTCTAACGTTTTTTGCAATTTACAGGTCAGTATCATGTTGTATGTTGATCTAAATATGATTTGCGGCCGTATCAAATGTTTATTTATAGAATTATAATCGTCGAAAATGATAAATACAACTCTCTGAAGTTTATATAATCGCATTGAATGACTATTACATGAAATCATGACATTTGACGATTGTGCTCACTTATGGAGTTGTATTGCTGATTGTAATGATTATAATTATGTACAGCCATATTGCCATATTTAAGTCAACATAAAACCTCACACTGACCTGCAAAATGTAAAAAAGTAAAGAAAATTTGAATTTTGCGGGCTACCTTAGCCAACACTATTCCAGAGGTACAGCCACTAGGCATGCTGCCGTACTTGCCAACGGAATAACTATCGATAACCCAACCTGAAAAAGCCAACAACAGTAACATCACGCCTGTAATTCCGAAGGGTCATGCAGAGGTGTACCTATAGTACCTACAGCCAAATTTCGCCAGTTATGTTTCAGAATTACCCTATAATATTCCCACTACTGGGACACCGGCCTCCTCTCTGTGAGAGGGAGTAGGCCGTAATCCACCACGCGGGCCCAGTGCGGGTTGGTAGATGTCACAGGTCTTTGAATTTTTGGTTCTAGGACATGCCGGTTTCTTCACGATGTTTTCCTTCACCGTTTTGAGAGCAGTGGTGATGAAATTATCTATTACACAAAGTAAAGTGCCTGTCAGGGTTCGAACCCTACAACTCGTAAGTCGTGGCCGTTAACCATTGGGCCACCACTGCTCTTAGTTAGTTATGTTTAATTCCCATGTACTAGGGGGCGAGCCTATTGCCATCAACCGGCCACAAATCTAGACTCCGGGCTGTTACTGAGAAATTCCTGATGGAAAAACACATTCCCGACCTGAGAGTCCCACCCAGGATTTTATGCTCTGCAGTAGCGCTTGCGACCACTAGAGTAACGAGCCAGTCCATAGTAGCTCCTTTTTTGACAAAATACCACAGAAACAAGTAAAATAACTGCTAGTGATCCCGCACACTATTTCTAACTCTATGTTTACAAACCGAGTAACTTGAAACTTAGTCGGTTTAGTCCGAAGTTGGGCGTTAAGACCGCTCATCGACGTCTTCATAAACCGAAGATGGCGCAATATCGGCCGTCCATTGTGGCCGTATCTAGGCATAATACGACCCGCATGCTGGTTATCGGCTTGTCTTTGAAGCTGTCCGTCACAGGACAGATAATCTTGATATAGGTTGAAACGTTAGAGGACTTGTTCTACTTTTACTTCTATTTTATCCAAGAAATACCCATACATAAACTTACGCCTTCTCCCCATAGGGGTAAGCAGAACTTACAAGACGCCTGCTGCGATCCTTAAATACTACTTTAGCCTCTTTTACGTTGATAGATCTGGTCATACACGCGCGCTGGTTGCAAACACTACGCACCTGTGCTTTCTGAAGCACATCGCCAATAAGGTCACTACGAGTATAAGTCCTCCTAGGGCGTCGTCCCCGTTGTCACTGACATCTGCCTTGTAAACACCTTTTGTTAGTCGCCTTTCATTCAACCTCTCAATATGACCACATACTCTTTTCTATCGTCATGTTCGTGAACGGGCGCCGTCAGTTGGGACTGGTCAACTATTAACTGCCATGGCTGATTTCATTTTTTTTTATTGTTTTTTGTTTTATCTTTTTATAACGGACGCTTCTAACGTGCACGTCTTTCTACATTGTTCTCACTTGTTTAACTTCAACATGAATGATGTAACCAATATTTTGTAACAATTTATTTAAAAGAGTGTCCGTGGAGTTTCTTGCCCGTTCTTCTCCATAGGTCCTACTACGCTTTGGAATGGGCAACTAGCTTGATATTTCTGACTGACCGATTCCTTGACAATTCAAAAGTGCCTGTTAATAGTTTAATTGAAATAAATGCTAGTTTGATTTTTGTCACTACACCTTCTTTTAAAACACACCGTTGCACTGAAAAACCGGAGTGCATAAAAATTGTCTTCTCGAGTTCCTACCAATGAGATACTCTGTTGTACTCTCCGTCACTTGTCCTTAAGGGTTCATTAGAATACCAGCGTCAGACAGTATTTGTCTGGCATTAATGCTGAAATGAACCTTTTTGGCGCAGCCGTGAGGCACACTTATTGTCAAAACATTACTATCAATTTTACTTTGTTTTTATTTTGTGTTTCACGAATTGTGTCCAAATAAACGTTTTCTTTCTTTCTTTCTTTCTAGATATCTTAATCTGAAATGTACATCCGGCGATCCTTGGGCCGTCAATCTACCTGGCTTATGTCGGTTCTAGATGTCGGCCTGTGGAAATGACGCAGGCAAAGTGCGTCTGTGTGTATGGTAGCTATAAATTATTCTGTAGGCGCGCCACGACGCTAAATCCTATAGCGTCGCTTCTCGGTCTGCCCCGCCAGGTGAGACCCCCAGTTGCCTGGGGGAGGCCCAACGAAGACGACCAGCGACAGAGATGCCGACTCGACGCTCCTACAGGTATATAGCTTTCCCTCGCCCCGCTCACAGATCTAGCCGTTTACGGATTGAGGGATAAGCAGTCGTGTTTGTGTGAGCGGCTTGTTTAGTAGTGTAACACCGCTCAGTGTCAACGTGCTTCGCGGCCCGCGTCGCGCTCGCACGTGTGGCTTAGGTCATCATCATTCCCCCGCCGTTATACCAATTAATTTGTGGTCGGAGCAACATTTATTTTTCTTCCATACTTCTCTATCAGTCGTCATCTCGGTGGTCCCCCCTTTCTATCCATATCATCTTCCACACAGTCCATCCATCGTTTCTTTGGTCTTCCCCTACTCAAATAGCCATCCACATTCATACTCAAAACTTTCCTCACGACATTTTCCTCATCTCTCTTTCTGGCTTGTAATAGGTACTGGAAAATATCTGACCTCGGAATTCATGAGCTAGGTAGTCTTACATCTTACACCGATAGGAGAAGAAGACTATCAGCCTTTTCCACCTTTCGAGCTCAGTATTCTGACCCATCAGTATTTTATACGGAGCGAAGTTACTGTTTTTTTGCAATGATAGGAATGAAAGAAAATACGTTTATTCGCGGTAAACCTAGCGTAGCCTTGAAGGTGATTTATGCAGTATTTGTTTCAACCTAGTTAATAATATTGCAAACACAATCATAATCGTGTAACTAAGTACTTAGAACTATGTATTTTCCGTCAATAATATAGAAATTATTTACCTTAATTATTGGTATTTAAGTAGATTATTACATAATAAATTAACTAATTAAGTCACTATTCTTAAAACTTATGTTAAATATTGTGTTCTCAAAATAGTAATTGTAAGAACTCATGCCGCCTGTGACACAGGTTTATCCTAGTACAGGCATCATACTTTGTAACACCTACATTATTTCTAAGATTTATACTGTATTTTACCAATTTTTATTTTTGAATTAATGTTATTGTTAAACATGACATAAAGAAAGTACACAAACACAAAGTAAAAAAGTTGGGGGGAAATATGCGTCGCCCAGCATAATGCTGCGACCCTATGCGAGACAGATGACGATAACTGGTGCAGTATACAATGATATAACAATAATGCAAGTGAGATTTGATAAAATCTTTAAAATAGGAATGTTGTACTCGTAATGTCAGAGTCATGCCTGAGTCATTGAACCAAAAACATACTTTGAACCACAACATAAAAATCACTAGCTAATGCACCAATCAAACCATCAAAACCAAGAATTAAAAATCTGCCTAGCCTTTTCCCAACTATGTTATGGTCGGCTTCCAGTCTAACCGGATGCAGTTGTACCCCAGTATTTAAAAGCAAGACTATACAGTATGCTAACAAAAAGAGGGTTGTCTTTCAACGTGGAAAGACAAGTGCAACAAGTGCGCGTGTAGTAAACAAGGAACGCTTATAGTTTCGCCATGTCCGTCTGTCTGTCTGTCTGTCCGCGGCTTAAATTAAATTAAATTAAATTAAATCCATTAAATTTTGGCAAAACCCATATTACATAAAATAAAATTCAACAAAACAGAATAGAACTAAAATCATAAATCATAAATAATAAAATAAAAGAATCAAGGATAAGTCAAAGTAACTCAGATGACTGATTTGACAAGGGACCTCCAAAGCGGGGATGAGATCCTATTGGCAACTGTCTTCAATATTTCGTTGCGGCTGCCACGCATTCTGAGGTATCCCTGATCTGTAGATCAGGGATACCTCAGAGTAATAAGAGGGATACCGTCCTCTTTCGAATGATAGTATGAAAGCCGTCAGTGCGAAACAGCGCGAACATCCCCGATGCAGTACAAAAGCGTGGCAGCCCCAACATCATCCTGAAAATATTATGATACTGGATACGCAGGGCATCCAGCGATCAGTGAGCGGCTTAGGTCCGAGACGGTTAGTACTAGAAAGCTGTAATTTGGCATATAATTCATGCCGACAAAGTGGTAAAATAAAATCAAGAAAAATATTTTTTTTAGGGTACAACCCCTACACGTAAAGTGGGGATGTTTTTTTTCTCTCGTCTACCCCATGTTGTGGGGTATTGTTAGAAAGGTCGTCCAAAAATATTGTGAGTTTGTGACAACCATTTTTGGATTCAGGGATCCGTTTGCGAAATATTAGGCTTTTAACTAATTTTTTTTGTTAGACTCAAGTGTCCCCTCCTGCCAGCTAAATGGTTGTACTAGGATTTGTGAAAAAAATCACAGCACTAGTATTTATAACGAAATTAAAAGGAAAGCTATCAGAGCTAAGTAGGTTGTACAGGTTAACGAGTAATAATCAACCAATTTAAATTTGCGGTTTAAAAAACATTATCACCAATACATTCCGTATGGGGAACATGTTTATCAACTACAATGTTAAGTTTGTTCTTAGGATAAATTCATCCCATCTACGGAACCCTTCATTGTGCGTGGTCCGACACGCACTTGGCCGGTTTTTTTTACGTATCAATTAAATATTTTTTGGGAATATTTTATAATAAAAAAGAAACTTAATTTTTGCATGTATGGACGCTATGCTATTGTGAGTTAATGGGTTAACGTCCTCTGTTAGTTAACATACTGTATAAACCTTTAAAAAAAAATGGCATGTATCATTCAACCCCATAAAAAAAAATTACACTTTTAAAGTGGCACTTCATTCTACCTCACGTAAACAATTTACAAAATGGAACGGTTTACTTTTAATTTACTTGGGCAGTGAAGTTTACAAGCACAGTTAATAATTTCTCACCGTCTAACTAACGCTCGCGTCGTGTGATCGATTATAAATAATCGATCACACGACGCGAGCGTTAGTTCTCGAGGTATGTGCTTTGGAAGCATGTGGAATAGGGTTCCGTGGGGCTATGGTGCATATTATAAAGAAAGTAAATACGATTATTTAATTCAAACAAATTCGAAAACATTGGAAGCTGTGTTAAAATTGCAAATACCTATATGGCTTGATAACTTTTAATTTAAATATGATTTGGCATGTTAATTCCCTGTATTCCCATTCGTCCCACTGCCGTCATCCCACTGGTGGGACGAACGGGAACTTAATAAATAATATTAAATTTATTCCTTTTCGTTCCACTGATATTGTTAGTGGGACGAACGAGAAGTAGAGCCAAAATAACCGACATAGCCCGAACATTTGCCATGCGAAACAAAGCTGAAATATCATAATGTACCTTTTTTGGGACAACTCCTAAAAGTCAGACCACCAGAGAAGTGCCACTACAATAACACTCCATGAGTAGTCCAGAGTATAAAAACACATGAGGACCGGGGGGTCCTCATGTGTTTTTATACTCTGACACATATACCGTTCAAATCGGTATACAGCAACGCTTCTTGGCGGCTTAAATGCGTATTTCCAATCGAATGGAATGTGAAAAAAAAACGGAAGTTGTCAGTTTACATAGAAACAAACAACAACACGAATACGAACAAACACGAATAAACAAAATCTTCTTTCTTTCCTTCTATAAAATGGTTTCGTTAGTTCCACTTTTGGCCACGGGGATAATTAACTTTGTGGCGCTATACGTATTTCGATGATACGGAACCATCAAAATAAAACCGTGTTCCAGACTTGAAGTTTATTGTTTTTAAAATTCATGGCACGCGGTGGGGCATGCCTATGGGCTGATGGATGGAGTACATACACTGAATGGAGTTATACGTCCACACAGCCAATATATTAGGAAATGTTACGATAAATATTATAGAAGATACGCTGTTTTGACTTGATACGACTTTTAGTAAAATTACCTAGTAGTTGTAGTGTTAGTATAAATAATTATAGGCAGTGATAGTCTAGTGGTGTGACCGTCGGTCTGCCATAGGTCTCGAGTTCAAACCCAAGGCACGCACCTCTGACTTTTCGGATTCATGTACGTATTGTATAATTATCACTTGCTTCAAAAAAGGTGAAAGAAAACATCGTGAGGAAACGCGCATGCCTGAGAGATATTTCTTGACGGCATGTGAAGCCAAGTCAGGGGCCCATGGGCGGCTTTAAAACTCTGACACCAGGTTAGTCACTAACCACACGAAAAGAAGAGATTATAGGTATTTCTGAGGTCCATAGCTAGGTTTTAATACAAGGTGGTCTCAGAGTCCGGTCATAAAATGGCTCTATTTAAATCTGAAGACATCTGTGAAAAATATAGTTATTATAAGTCTAAAGATTATTGGTCTACAGTAACGCATGCACTACATCCTAACTCTATATTTTCTATATACAGGATGGAGTTTTGAGATGGGGCAGCAAGGACAGCTACCTTAACCGTTGTCGCTAGAAGAAAACAGTCTTAGAAGACTGTCCTTAACTTTTTGAGACATTTTGATCGGCATTCACAGATTTTGAAAAAATTGCACAGTCAGCAAGAAAATGGGCAGTTTTCACAAAAACTTTTTTTGATGCCAATCGATGCTGTTTTTTATAAGGATCAAAAAACTCTAGTGGACCAACTGAGGTTTGAGTACTAGAAAAGTCAGAAATCGCAAAAAACTTTTCCCATACATTTTGGTAAGAAATGTGACTACAACTTACTATTTTACGATGATAGTGGCCGAAACTAAACTAAAACCAATTATTCTTCAAATTTCGAACGAATAGATAACAAAATTTAGAACCTTTGTTGCTTTTGAAAATCCTTTTTTTTCTTGCAATTGCTGTCTTTTGTAGAGGACAGTCTTTTTTAACGTTCTCCAAACAAGCCTGAAAGTTCTTAATAATTTGAGGTCATTTTTAGAGTTACGTACCTCAAATGGAAAAAACGGAACCCTTTTAGGACCACTTCGTTGTCCGTCCGTCAGTCTGTCACGACCCTTTTTCACAGGAACGCGTGGAGGCAGTGTTGCCATATATACAGATTTCTCCGTATTTATACAGATTTTCGATTTATGATACAGATACGCACTGGATACAGATTTTTATACAGAATTTTCTAATTCTATTGATTAAATGGCCTAATCTGCTTTAAAACTGAATTTAGGTAGGTATATAAAACGCGATTGGTAGTACTGTTCTGTCAGTCAGTGGCCAGTTTCACTTATTTTTCAAACGGGGAGATTTTTGCGTGTTCTCCAAAATACTCCGCTCTCGTGATGCATTTATCGTAAATAATTAATTTCGTACAAACTTTTAATGGTAATTGATATTGATTTAATGCACAATAAAAAACCCCAAAAATCTGACAACCAGTCTTAACAAGGGGTATCGTGTTACACAGTAACTGTGAAGTGGAGGTCGAGTAGTAGGGATGAATCAAACCTATTCTCTTCTTTTTCAAAAGAAGCAGAATAAAGTAATTTGACTGCATACGGTAAGTAGGTATATTATTCTGTTTCGGTTCTTTTGACCGTACAGATTTAATACAGATTTCAAGTTAAAATAGCATACAGTTAAATATACAAGAGAAGAGAGAGAGAGAGTTAGATAAGAGTATGCTTTATGAATGTATGTATTTATTGTGTATGTAAATGGTACACCACTGACTACCTGCAGTATTTGTCTCTCCTTCTCCCTTTAATCCATCCAAAGGTTGTCTGTAAAAGATCGCTTTTAGCGATAAGACCGCCCATTGTGTCACCCTATGTAAAATGACTACATTTTTATCTGTATTTTTTATGGTGTACATAATAAAGAATATTCTATTCTATTCTATTCTATTCTATACAGATTTTAGCAGTTTCTACTACAGATTTAAGGTTCAATGCATCTGGCAACACTGCGTGGAGGTATCAAGTTAAAATTAATATTATTTATTTGCGAGTGTCAAAATATATCCTAAATATGACCTTATTTTTTTATTGCGTACTTCGAAGCTTGATTAGACCGTAGATCTACGCAGATACGTAGGTCTACGGTCTAATCAAGCTTCTTCAATCATTTTCTTGCTGACTGTAATTTTTTTTCAAAATCTGTGAATGCAGATCGAAATCTTTCAAAAAGTTAAGGACAGTCTCTTAAGACCATTTTCCTGTAGCTAAAACGGTTAAGGTAGTTGTCCTAACTGCCCCATCTCAAAAATCCACCCTGTATACATACTCGTAATATAAAAGAAAGTCAGTCAGAAAGGTGTTAGTTACACTATTTATAACTCAAGAACGGCTGAACCGATTTAGCTGAAAATTGGTGGAGAGGTAGCTTAAAACCAGGAGTCTAGTTTAGTAGAGAAGGTAGGGTTTGTAGGGTAGGTAGGGTAGGTAGGGTAGGTAGGGTAGGTAGGGTAGGTAGGGTAGGTAGGGTAGGTAGGGTAGGTAGGGTAGGTAGGGTAGGTAGGGTAGGTAGGGTAGGTAGGGTAGGTAGGGTAGGGTAGGTAGGGTAGGTAGGGTAGGTAAGGTAGGTAAGGTAGGGTAGGTAAGGTAGGTAGGGTAGGTAGGGTAGGTAGGGATTTTTATATTTGATTGATTGCGGAACAAAGTTCGCCGGGTCAGCTAGTAATGTTATAAATGCGAAAGCGAGTTTGTTTCTTTGTTTGTTTCGCTTTCACGCTCAAACGACTGAACGGATTTGGATGAAATATGGCACATGGGTAGACCATGACCTGGATTAGGACATAGGATACTTTTTATCCCGATATTCTCACGGGATCAAGACTTATGCGGGTGAAACCGCGGGGCGCAGCTAGTTCATTATAAATCGCATCACACAAGCGTTAAAAACGGCTGGTTGACACTTCCTGTGACCCAACTGCTGACTTTTACATTGACCAGAGGCTAAACATTCCCATACAACGTGGCAATGCGGCCAGTCTCTTGGGTATATTACCAGTCGACAGCGATGCGGATGAATTAGTTTAATTATGTTTTTAAGCTATTGCATAGCTTCTATCGCGGGCCTTGAGCGTGGAGACCGAATCCAGAAATTCCGATACGATAAGATACTTTTTTTGAAGTTATACTTCTTTAGGCGCGTTATGAAAAAATTATGAGAGTGAAATTTTAAGATGCGCGCGCATCACTGTGACACAAATTGTCACTGTGACACAAATTGCATAAGTTGATAAAAAATGCTATGCAATAGCTTTACCGCGGCAGTCTCCGAGTGCCACACATCTTTTTTTGTTTTAATTTATTAGGTATAAGTTGTTATTTACGTACATTATCATTTTTAATTCTGAATAAAAACTAGTATAACATAGAAAATAAAAAAATGCGTTAAAAAAATGGAGAATTTAAACAGATACATTTACATTATCCTTCTTTATACAAAAGCTTTAAAAATATACGCGATTACATACGCGCATAGAGACTGATACCATGTAATTTTAAAGTACCCACATTGTCCGCAAGTAACAATTCTCCCTATTTTTCAATTTTCACCCTTGCATCTTGCAACACCTATAACTCAGTAGTTACGTGGATACCAGGGACTTTTCTAATATTGTATGGGTATTGGCTCTCAGTGGAATTCCTGTATTGATGGAATATTAAGATGCCTCTGTGTCCGAGTCCCCCGTGCCGTGACGGTACATTTCATAAACGTAGAAAATGGAGCAGAAGTTCAAACTCAAACTCAAAGCATTTATTTCAATTAAACCATGGCCCTGCGCAGACGACAGACTATCCGTGACGCACTTTTTAGTCTGTGAAAATAGAACCTATGCAATTATATGCAGTAACGCACACGACGCGCAAAAAGTCCGGCGCACAAAAAATCCGTGTAATTCGGGCAGACCGCACCGCGACGCGGCGCGCCGCGCCGCACAACAAGTGTGTGAAAAATATTGAACGTTTGCTTCAACGCGCGCTAACGCAGACGGCGCACACTTTAGTCGGCAATCTGCATTTTCTAGGGGTGGACGTAACGCACGCGATCTATTATCATGGCGCCAGAGGTCGATGTAACTATGTTAATTCAAGAAATACAAAACAGACCAGCAATTTATGATACTTCTAAGGCAGAATATCATGTTGTGGGAAGAAGTGTGCTGTAATGTTTATTCCGCTCCTGTTTGGACATGTATGACGTCTAAAGAAAAAACAAAATACGGTAAGTTTAAGTTTTTATTAGACTTTTTAGTAGTAATTGGAGATAAAACTTGCAAAACTATAAAAAAACGATTAGATGAAAAACATAGAGGTTATTTGTTTATTTTTTCTTATGCAAAAATTAGGGATGGGTATCAACATTGAATGATAATGAACGAATGACAGTTATCGATTGATGAATCGACCCAACAAGATTCAATATATCAAAATCGCTTTGATTATTATGTATAACACCTATACCTTGGTATATTGAACAAAATAATTAATTAATTGATACATAATTAATAATTAATTTCTTTACTCATGTGACTTTACTATACTGCCAGGGTACACTTCCCAGAGAAGTGGTGAAGTAGTTAGTAAAATACTTTCTCGTTTCTATTCCATTATCTGTCCCTCTCACACCAATATTAGATATATCTTCGAAAGGGCAGTTAAACAACGTGTCTTCAAAACAAATACCGTCTCTTTTTCTTACAAAATTGTGCAGAATGCACCCTGCTTTTTTAATTTTTATGGCTAGTGGCATATTCACGTCTAAACCTCTTTGAAATATTCTCCATTTGCTACACAAAATTCCAAAGGCACATTCTACCATTCTTCGTGCTCTAGACAACCGGTAATTAAAAATGCGCTGTTGGACACTTAAATGGCGGTCAGGAAAAGGTCTCATTATGTGTGATGAAACTGCAAAGGCTTCATCTCCCACAAAAACAAACGGCATTGGTTGTCCATTCAGATCACCGGGAAGTTTTTGTTTATCCGGAAGAATTATTTTACCATCCAGAATTCCTTTCTCAAGTGTGGAGTTTAAAAAAATGTTTGAATCACTGAATTTTCCGTAGGCGCCAACATCAATAAATGTAAAACAGTAATCGGCATCAACTACTGCCATCAATACAGTAGAAAAATATGACTTGTAGTTATAGTAATTAGAACCCGAATTTGGCGGCATCTTAAGACGTATGTGCTTCCCATCTACCGCTCCTAAACAATTAGGAAATTGAGTTCGATCGTGGAATTGTTTCGCAATCAGGTTTCGTTAATTATAGAACGAATAGTAGATGCGCCAATCAGATAATCTTCTTCGAGTTCGACGAACGATGACCCTCGTCCTAAATACCTGCAAAAAAAAAATAGTTCAAAAACTATAATGAATACCTAACTTTTAGTAACCTACATATAATTATTTCTTTTTTTATAGGAAAAGATATACAGACGAAGTGGAACTCTTTGAGAAGTTGCTTCCGAAGGGAACTCAGTGCTCAAAAGAATATTCCTTCTGGAAGCGGAAGAAAAAAGAAGAGAAAATATATTTACTTTGATTCACTGCTATTTTTGTTGCCATTTACAGTGGTAGAGAATAATGAATCTTCTATCGAAATCGAACAAAGTGCCGAAACATTAAACGTCACAGTGCAGAGTTCAGATACTGGAACAACTGATTCTAAACGACCAAAGACGCAACCGAAGAGCAAGACTAATTGTTACGATGAGGAGTATTTAGAAATACTAAGAGAAGGCAATCAACTGATGAAAAACAACAACTTACGTCATTCAGAAAGCAGAACAATCTTAGGGGATATGGATGAAGATTAATCATTTCTGCGGTCGCTTCTGCCTTATGTCAAACAATTTTCATCAGACCAAAAGTTGCAATTAAGAATACAATTACTAAAAACAGTTTTAAATTTTAAACAGTCCTTAAGCAGTTCAGCGTCTATTCACAACCAAACACAGCAAGTATTGGATATACCTAATGAACGAATAGTAATTGTAACCGATCCATCGATGAACTCAAATATGTCTAACCAATATGACACTGCTGAGAGACCGAGTACTGAGCCCCCTAACTACAGTGACATTGCAGAAGATTCGGAATACGTTCCCAGGCCAATCTCTTTACAAAACTCAAGCAGGCCAAGCGGCTCGTCATATACACCCTCACCCGTTCATAGAGATTACGCATCAATAATTTCTCCCGAAAATGAATCACTTTTTTCTCTTGGCGACGACGACGACGTTGGCGAGGTGTAAAGTAGGTATATTATGAAAATATAAACAATTAAAATCAATAAAAGGCTGATTGTGATTTTAGAAAATTAGTTAAGTACCTAATTGTTAAGCTAATTATTTTCTTGACTAGATACACCACCAATCAAAAGACTTAATTTCCCAAGGTATAGTAATAACATCAGCAATATTAATTGTGATTTAGTAATTAAGCTCCCAATTGTGATTTAGTAATTAAGCTCCCAATTGTGATTTAGTAATTAAACCCCAAATTTTATTTAAAAGTGACAATTCACTTGTTTTTCCAAAATGTATGATTAATAATAATAATCTGCCATAATAATTGTGATTTAGTAGTTAAGCCCCTAATTTTATTTACAATATAAGTGACAATTCACTTGTAATAGATCGATATTATTGTGTACCTACATTATTGTTTAAAAGTACAACATACTTAAAAATTTGCTGCCATGAAAATCCACGTAATTCTTATAAATTGTTATGTTTTGTTATTTTCCCTAATTAATAAAAGAAAATCTTTGTTCATAATGTTTTGGTTTAAATAATAAGTACCTCAGAAACCTATTTGTCATTTGAATAATAAAAAACTTAGTTTGTTGCTGAGAGAAATAGTAAATAATATAATTATGATTATATAAATATATATATTTTATTTACTTACCTGAGTGTCACAGACAGCCTTTCTTCTGGACCAATGCACCTCCTCATTGTTGTTTCTGAATGAGTCAAAGCAGGTCTCAAAATAAATAGCAACTCATCAAATGTAGTAACAGACATTTTATAAAATTTGAAAAAAATTTCCGGATGTTGTTTCAGAATTGAATGTTTAGTATGGAACTGTCCCTTCAGTAATCTTTCCGAAAGTATAGGTATGTACCCAAAATTCTCTATTTCTTCTTCTTTTTCTGTACTTCATGTACAAAATAATACTTCGCGATCTCTGCACGATTTCCATAGCGTCTACGTCCCTACAGCTCTGCCGACAAAATGATCGAAGATGTGCGTCGTGTGCGTTGAGTCTGTGAAATATCCGCGACCGACTTTTTGCGCGCCATGCAGACTTTTTGTGCGCCGCAGCCTCGATCGCACAAAAAGTGTGCCGTCTGCGCAGGGCCCAGGCACTTTTGAATTGTCAAGGAATCGGTCAGTCAGAAATATGAAGCTAGTTGCCCATTCCAAAGCGTAGTAGGTAGGTACCTATGGACAAGAACGGGCAAGAAACTCCACGGACACTCTTTTAAATAAATTGTTACAAAGTATTTGTTACATCATTCATGTTGAAATTAAACATGTGAGAACAATGTAGAAAGACGTGCACGTTAGAAGCGTCCGTAATAAAATATAAAACAAAGAACAATTCAAAAATTTGAATCAGCCAAGGCAGCTAAGAGTTGACCTGTCCCAACTGACGGCGCCCGTTCACGAACATGACGCATGGGTTAGCACCATTCAGCTCAACCATTTTGAAGGGAGCTAAATGATCCAACACACGCGCCACCATCAGCGAGACATCTGAGTGAGCATGACATACAGCCGCCAGCACGCGTAGCATGACGCTATCTATTTCTACGAAGAATAGACACAGCTGTTTCTATACAAAGTGACATTTCGTTTCTCCATATTTGACATCGCACCGTAGAAATCTTTCTACAATCTGTCATTTTGTCTTACGTTTCTAACAATCTTTGTCTAGGTCGTTTTTTATGTAGACTATTGCAGAAAAAAGTTTTCTATCCCAAACTGTCAAAATCACACTGACAACTGACAGTAGTGAAGACATTTTGATTTTGTAATCGCCATGCTAAAGACAGTACAAAACTTTCTACTTGACGGCCACAAAGTATAAACAGATAACTACAAAATCATGATTATACAGAAGAACGTTTTGAATGCAAAATTGTGATAATAATTAATAGAAGAACAATCTATCTAGTCTAATCTATCAAGCTATCTTCTCCTATTTTACATCATTTAGTTAATAGGGCATTACCAAGGAAAGGGGCTAATATTACTGTAATATTTTTTGTTCCAAAACACGATACTTCGTCATTTTAAGAATAATTTTGTTGTAGTTGTCTTTATATACGTGACTTATCAGTAAAAATAGAGAATCAAACAGAAAAAAAGTCCTATGACAAAACAAAGAATTCTGAGTCAAATTAAGTCAAAGAGTGAATTTCGTAAAAAGTGCAGTTGACTCTTTCCACTTTGCTGCCGTCGTACTGTCTACAAGGAACGTCATTTTTGTCTACTCTTCCGTCGACAAAACTGTGCTCATGCTACGCGTGCAGGGCACATTCAAGTCAATAAAATACGTATTACCCGGTAAATGTTAGCTCTTTAGTACATAGTACTCACACATGTGCTCTGAAATAATATAATACAAAGGAAATTGATTTTATACAATGCAAAAATAGTCTTAAACTCTTCAGCAGCTCCAACAGTGTTTTCAAATGTTAATCAAATAGTTGTGGTTGTGGAGCAGGACCAGCATTGAGCCAAGCATTTTTATCAGCGATGTAATCCCCCAACTTATAATATGCCTGCCTGCATAGTGTGCGTTTTATACAAGATTTGAATTTCGTCTCATTCAGTTGAAGTATGTGAGGAGGAATTTTGTTATAACATTTTAAACAGTATCCCATGAAAGATGAGTCCACTTTAGCCAGTCTAAAACCTGGTTGAACTAATAAGTCCCTATTTATTGTACTATAATTATGTCTATCACCTCTTTTACTAAAAAGATGTACATTTTTTCTTACGTGCATGATGTTTTCATAGATATATTGACAAGGTACCGTCATGATGTTAATATCCTTAAACAGTTCCCTTAGAGAGTCACGCCTGCGGAGATAATATATGGCTCTAATCGCTCTTTTCTGCAGAATAAAAATAGACTCGATGTCTGCAGCCCGTCCCCATAGTAAAATACCGTAAGACATGATACTATGAAAGTAACTAAAATAGACCAGCCTCGCGGTATCTACATCACTAAATTGACGGATTTTTCTGACAGCATATGCTGCTGAACTTAGCCGTCCTGCAAGAGATGTTAAATGAGGACCCCATTGTAACCTTGAGTCGAGCGTGATCCCCAGGAAAACAGTTTTATCGACGAATTCTAGTTTCTCTTGATTCAATACTATCTCACAATCAGTACTTTTGACATTTGGTAAAGAAAATTTTATGCAACGTTTTCACATAGCAGTATAAAAACAGTCTACTTGCGACTCGGCGAACATCCCTGATGAGTAACAGAATCGGGGCAGCCTCATCAGCATCCTGAACATATTATTATATTGCATATGCAGAGCGTTGTACTGTCTGCGCTTGTATGAGACCCTCAGACTGCTCGTGTTAAAAGATGTATGTCTTAGGGCATAATCCAGCACAAACTATGCCGGAAAAAATCAATAACAATGCACAACCTCGGAATCGAACGAAAGACATGAACCTGTTCAATCTAATCAATTGTTGATCTTCCAATTTACGTATAAATGCTATCTAAAACCCAGTTCAGACAAATAAATATGTATTACATATGAACGAATCAGCGTAAAAGAGATATTTCCTACATGACCGGTTAGCCACAGACGCAAAACAAGGAAATATATACAAGTTGGTTTGTCATTAAGTGCAGACGGTCCAATGAGAACGGCAGCATCCATGTTTACTTAAATTATACGAGAAACATGCATAACAACATTAATTCTGTGATTAGTGATAAAAATAACCATTTTTTTGGTAAGTCTGTGACAGGTTTCTCATATAAACTGTTTTCCTCTTTTTAAATTCGTGTTTTTTTTTGTGTTTGTGGTTTCAATTAGAAATGAAAAAGAATGAGTATTAGTCTGTTGTAGCTTGTCTGTGTAATGCAATTGAACTGTAACGCTATATATGAATGAAACATCTCGACAAAACTGTATAATCATAATAGTTGTCAATTATTTTTAATCTGTGGTACTTATGAGGGGCATAGTGAGGGGTGTCTCCTGTACTACATTGCTGCGTTATCTATAATCAACACGTGACGTCAAAAGTGCATTCAATAATACACTGTGGGTTGTGTATGTGTGCGTATGTAGTAATATGCAGTATACAGTTTTTAGCAATAGGCTCGCCTCTAATAACCCCAGGTATGCAGCGGCGATCTTTTTCGACGCACTGAATATTCAACGTACTGCTCAGCGCCGACAGTTGAAAATGCAACAGTGTGTTTTTTGACGCGTTTGTATGCACTCTGTTGGATCAATGCTCGGCTAAAGGCCGATGGTTGAAAATCTTGTGCGCGATAAAATCTCACCGCAATATTTTTACTGGTTTAGGTGTACTGGATGATACATATAATTTGATGTTTCTATGCAGATATGTTTTTATACAGGCATATAAAAACAAATAAATAATAATAACAATAATTTGATACCCAATGAGCTCTTCCTATATATTTTTTTTTAATTTTTTCTTTACATACGTTTACATAATATACATATATATTAGTTACTTGTATAAACATAGTTTAGGTACATAATGTATTATCAAATAATTTATTAAAATAATAACAACGTAAAAATTTTTTTTAAAATACCAGCCTATTATTATCCCCCAGTGGGCAAATCCTTCTTTAAGTTAGAAGAGGCAAAAGCCTATTCTCACCAAGAGAAGGATTTATCACCACGCTTGTTCAAGGCGGATTTGCTATTTCAGACAGGTCCAAGTTTCCTTACAATATTTTTCTACACGGATGTCAGAGATGTCCAAGATAAACTTAGAAAGTACATTACATTTAAAAAGTCATACTTGTCCGAAGTACCAATGTGACTTTATCACAAATAATCTTATTTTTTAAACATACTATACAAAACTTAAAGAGCGACGTAGTAATTAAATTATCATAACAAGTTATTGATCAACGTGAACAAGTATTTTTTGTAAACAATAACCATTTAGGTATGTACAGTCACGAGCACCAATATGTATACACTTAGCAACTTTAAAAATTGATTTTCTCCTACTGTGGTGATCGTAATTTTATGTTGTTACGAACATAGTATTTTGGAACCCACACCAATATGAAATAGGTCTTATCTGAAAGTTGCAGTCATTATTCCATGCGAAAATCGCTCCTGAATTTTGCTAAGCGGATACATATTGGTGCTCGTGACTGTACACATATATAAATGGACAAAATGAAAAGAACAAAAATAAACCGTAAAAAGGTGATGCTTATTTGTCAAGGAATCTCTTCCAATATTAAAAATTCGAATGTGAGTTGGTTTGTTAGTTACGCTTTCATGGCTAAACGGTTAAACCGATTTTGATGAAATTTGGTATGGGGGTACTTTTTATGAAACTAGTACTTACTATAGGAAAGTAGATAAAAAGAGATGACACCGTGGGGAAGAGTAGAAGAGAAAAACGCCGTCGCCGGCGAATAAAATGGTAATCGTAAAAACTAAATTTTACAGGAAAAATAAAAAACAGTTTTTCGTGAATATCTCAATAACTAATACACATAGCGGGATTATTCAATTACCAAAAGAAAGGTGATTTTTTATAAAATAATTGTTTATTGTATTAAATAATATAACTTTTTAGAAATGTAGTTACGTATATAAAGAAATTAATTTTACCAAGAATTAAAGGCATAAACTTAAACGGTAAAGCAACATTACGATAGTATTCGCGTAAAATCTCACGTAATAATGCATTACTGTGTTATTGGTTGATAAATTGTGATAGGATCCCATATCGTAATCTACTATTACCATTTTACACTACTATTATTACACTACTATTATTACACTACTATTACCATTTTACACTACTATTACCATTTTACACTACTATTACCATTTTACACTACTATTATTACACTACTATTACCATTTTACACTACTATTACCATTTTACACTACTATTACCATTTTACACTACTATTACCATTTTACACTACTATTACCATTTTACACTACTATTACCATTTTACACTACTATTACCATTTTACACTACTATTACCATTTTACACTACTATTATTACACTACTATTACCATTTTACACTACTATTACCATTTTACACTACTATTACCATTTTACACTACTATTACCATTTTACGCTACTATTACCATTTTACACTACTATTATTACACTACTATTACCATTTTACACTACTATTACCATTTTACACTACTATTACCATTTTACACTACTATTACCATTTTACACTACTATTACCATTTTACACTACTATTATTACACTACTATTACCATTTTACACTACTATTACCATTTTACACTACTATTACCATTTTACACTACTATTATTACACTACTATTACCATTTTACACTACTATTACCATTTTACACTACTATTACCATTTTACACTACTATTATTACACTACTATTACCATTTTACACTACTATTACCATTTTACACTACTATTACCATTTTACACTACTATTACCATATTACACTACTATTACCATTTTACGCTACTATTACCATTTTACACTACTATTACCATTTTACACTACTATTACCATTTTACACTACTATTACCATTTTACACTACTATTATTACACTACTATTACCATTTTACACTACTATTATTACACTACTATTACCATTTTACACTACTATTACCATTTTACACTACTATTACCATTTTACACTACTATTATTACACTACTATTACCATTTTACACTACTATTACCATTTTACACTACTATTACCATTTTACGCTACTATTACCATTTTACACTACTATTACCATTTTACACTACTATTACCATTTTACACTACTATTACCATTTTACACTACTATTACCATTTTACACTACTATTATTACACTACTATTACCATTTTACACTACTATTACCATTTTACACTACTATTACCATTTTACACTACTATTATTACACTACTATTACCATTTTACACTACTATTACCATTTTACACTACTATTACCATTTTACACTACTATTATTACACTACTATTACCATTTTACACTACTATTACCATTTTACACTACTATTACCATTTTACACTACTATTACCATATTACACTACTATTACCATTTTACGCTACTATTACCATTTTACACTACTATTACCATTTTACACTACTATTACCATTTTACACTACTATTACCATTTTACACTACTATTATTACACTACTATTACCATTTTACACTACTATTATTACACTACTATTACCATTTTACACTACTATTACCATTTTACACTACTATTACCATTTTACACTACTATTATTACACTACTATTACCATTTTACACTACTATTACCATTTTACACTACTATTACCATTTTACACTACTATTACCATTTTACACTACTATTACCATTTTACACTACTTTTACCATTTTACACTACTATTACCATTTTACACTACTATTACCATTTTACACTACTATTATTACACTACTATTACCATTTTACACTACTATTACCATTTTACACTACTATTACCATTTTACACTACTATTACCATTTTACACTACTATTACCATTTTACACTACTATTACCATTTTACGCTACTATTACCATTTTACACTACTATTACCATTTTACGCTACTATTACCATTTTATTCGCTGACAAACAATCAATTACAGATTACTGTAATAGCAACTAACGTTACACACGTTCCATGTTCCATGGACATTTTATTATACTAACTGGAGGCAAGTATCAAATACCGAATCAATATTTTGTACGTATGCAAGGTAATGTGCGAAGAAATAAATAAATCTGTCTAATTATTATTTATTTATTCATAATTATTAACAACTGTTTATTGAAATCAACAAATTAGGAAATATCCACTTTAATTTAGTATTAATTCATATTTTTTAAGAAGCAGTTGCTCTGGGTAGCTCTAAACCATGTCGTCTACATGTTCAAAGAGTTCGGAGTCTGAATGTTCGCTCGGGTTAGCTTCGCAGCTCGTGAGGGTGTCATAAAACGCATGGTAGTGCTGTGGGATTGCATCACTAGTACACGAACTTAATAAATCTGCATGTAGCACTTTACTTATAGGTATTTGCTAATCATAAGCTTGTTTCAAATACCCATTTTTTTTTTCCTTGAGTGTCTTTTAGTCAGTGTTTTCCAGAAATAAGTAAGGCTTTTTATGCTGTAAAAGTCACGCAGCTTCATCTCATGGACCTTATATTTATTTCCGATCACTTTTGCATTATGCAAGTGCATCCAAGAACAACCCCTGGTTAGTCCAAGAGTGTTGTCGAACATGGAACAAAAACATATTGGGCTATGGGTTTGGGTGGCTATAGTGGTTTGTTAACCTTGAATAATGGAAGAACTATGTCCCCTGCCAACGTTATATAACATACACAGATAAAATGGCAGGATGTGACTTGCACACTCGATTGCACAAAGATGGTCAAGATCGCTGCCAGCAACTTACTGGAATACTTCCTTCCTCCGAGCACGTTTGCTCTTGCGAATTTCCACTCAAGCTGGCCAGCAAATGCAAGAAAGTGGTGGGAGTTGTGTTCCTCGTTAGTGTTCACTCCAGCCTACCAATAAAGGCAAGCCATAGGTGAGGAAAAACACTTCTCGCGGGAGGTAGAGTCCGTGGGGTCACTGTTGCCCAACATCTCGCCACATGCTGCCCTGTGGGTTTCTGTATCTCTATTGGTCTGGCTCCTAATCCTAGACCTGTCTCGGCATAGTAAACTCTACCGGCAAAGACCTAGAGTTCAGGAGAGTGCAAGTATCACCACGTCGTCAACGCAAAGATACGGACGGTGGGGTTATTAATTATTGTTCTTTGAATTCTGGTTCTATGACCTATTCACTTATTCAAACTTCGTTTTAGCGCTTCACACTTATGCTAATAACATATTAACTTAAAATATTCAATTTGAAATATTTAATGATAGCGTGGTGGCACTCGATTGTTTAGCAGGTATTAGGTCTGGGGTTCAACATCAGTTTAGATATTACCAATGACATTGCATCGCATTTTGTTACCTTTCTGGCTTAGGGTAGGCACTGTGAAAAAATTGCTAGGCCTGGAATCGTAATTGACCCTCATTGAAATCCACACAAAATGTAGGTCAAGGTACATCAGGTAGACTATCACTATTAATGAAAACCGCTAGACTTAGCTCCCTGATGGCCATGGCCATTAATTAAAATGTTTAAAAAATAATCCTTCACAGTTTACTTAGTGTAAATATTCCAGCTAAGCTACTTGTAGGTAATCTGTAACAGCCACTTTTAAAGAAAACCTATATCAACGATAGGTTTTCTTTAAAAGTGGCTGTTACTTGAAAGTTTCTTCCAATAATAGGGTTGATGACTAAAATTGTTTTTTTAGTCCGTTTTTGATATTGGAAAAAAATATTGGACACGTATTTTTTCTTTTTTTACGTAATCTAAGGATTACGGCGATACATTGAGGTGCATACATAGTAGTAGTTACTACTACTACGCCACTACTGTGACGTAGCGACCCCCACGCCCCAACTTAAAATGCGTTTTATCTAAGTAATTTTTTATTAATATTATAAAGCAAAAAATACGAGTCTAATATTTTTTTATTATCTGACTGACGGACTAATTAGAATTCCATTTTTTTTACCCAGGCATCATCCCTATTCTGCCGTACCGTAAACTTAAAGTATAAGTATTCCTCTAAACAGTATCCCCAAACTCAATGCATGCAGAAGATAAAAATAAACAGAAGTGTAGAGTATTAATAGAGGTCTTGTAACACTGGTTAGAGAGTGACGTCGAGGCATTCTTGCATCGGAGGCAGTCGACAAATCAATATTAGCTTCTTTGATTTGTAATAAAATGTATTGTAAAAACCTTAATAAAATTGTTTGTTACCGGGATAAAATTGTATTACGCTTTACGCAAATTGTGTTGAATATTTTCCCGCGAATATGTAAGACCATCTTACTGGAAATGTAACGTATTGAAAGTATTGTAATAGTCTATAACAATTTTATTCGTTGCAAATAGTCTAATGAGCATACATACAAATCATATTGTTATGTTCATTATAATACACATGAAAAACTCGTAACTTCATAAATAACCAAAGGAAATATCTGAAAAATATTTACTAAGTGTAATCGGACCTCTAAATATCGATTATGCAATAAAGTTAAAACTATCGTAATAGCACATTACCGTTTTATTCGCCGGGGTCGGCGAAATTAAATACATAAAATCGAAAAGCAATTATTATATTTATTATTTTAATTATTGTGAAGTGAGGATTATACGAGTATTATTATAGCGTTTTTTTTCTTAGTTTCTTTAAATGATAGTCTGGCAGTTTGAGTACAATAAGCGGCCTACCCAAATGTCCTTTCTTTATTGTTCGTCGAGTTGAGCTCCTTAAGTTCTGAGTTGAACTCCACGATTACTGACAAATGGTTGCACTTTGACTGGACAGGTCCACTCAAATCTGTGTTGACTTTAAAAGAAACTGCAACCTCTGAGTTTGTTTCGGCCCTTCTTCTGTAGTCAGATAGGAAACGCCGAACTCATCTAGCCTATTTTATTTTTAATATGACGTGTAAAAGTGATTCCGATATCCTATTTACAGAATAAACAATTTCATTTCATTTCATTTCAATGCACATTACGTAATTTTTTTATGACGTCACGAATTACCGCAAGTCCTTTCATAAGTTACAATATTTATGCACCATTTTGTACTAGTATTACAGATTTTACTGGCACCTAATAAACAGTTTGAATGAGACTAAAATAAGAACAAAAAAGCGACTCACATTACCTACTTGGAGAATAGCCAGCCTATTATACAAAAAGCCCACCGTGAAGTGTGAAAACGCTAATAGTGTCAATCTCTAGCATCAGTTGGAATGCCAGCTCATTTCAAGCTCACTTCACCTAAGCCGAAAACCCTATATTGAAGTTCGCGTGCCCCGAGATGCAGTATGGGTAGACTACCCCACTATAGGTCGACCGACCACCTGAGGGCCTAGACTTTCATCAGGATTTAAAAAGCTTTTTAGTACTTATCTATTTTGATATTTTATTTATCTAGCTTATGTCAGCCCCATACATTTTTGACTTTTCCATCATTGTTATCGGTGATAGGGTGCCATTTTCTCTAGGCCCTCTAATGAAGGTCCTGGGAATCCGCTAGAAGCTCAGGACCGGTAATTGTAGCGATGCTTGTAAGAGGCATTTGTCCAGCAATAAACGTCTTTCTCCTGATTGATGATTATAATAATTTGAAATTAGCTCACTACTCAGCCAAAGATGAGGGGTGCAGTAAGCAGCCGCATTTGCAGCCAAATGTCAGCGGCACTGATGTGCAGCGTGCAGTGCTGCATCAACCCAGGAGTATAAGTCTCTTCGATATGGTAAAGTAAGTACCTTATTCGACTTCTCACCCCTTGGCTACACGCTCAAGAGACACGCGTCTTGAGACAGCGATAGCGACTGTGGAGAAAATAAATGAAAAAAGTTGTTACAAGCATGCCACGAGTCAACGCGACGCGACTATTGGAACGACGGATGGAAACAAGTGACGCGCGCACGTGTTGCTTGACGCATCAAGCAACACGTGCGCGCGTCGCATGTCACGTCGCTCGAGGCCGTGAACGAAGACGGAGCATGTCTATGGAAACCTAAAAGGTGGCCCAGAATTCCACCTCGTTGGGCGCCATCAGTAGCGTTTATCAGTTCAAAATATTGATTAAAAAAAAAATTAAAAAATTGTGTGACCGAAACACTTTTTATTTTTATTTATTCTTCTTTTGCCTTGCAAAAGTCTTTCATAATGCAGCTGGGGTAGTGGTCAGACGCAAGGCTATGAAAGGCATGGGGAAAAATGGTTGAGATTCAAATAAAATATAATTAAGAAATATTCACCAGTTACTCTTAGACGTCTACTTAAATCTGCCATAAAGCAAGACTGTATCTTCAATTTTTCCCAATTAAATTTCATTTTTTTTTTTCATTTTTTTTTTTTTTTTTTTTCTTTTATTTTCTGTAACTTTAATTGACAATCATTTAAATTCCAGAGACCGCCAGCCCATTCAAAAACGGACAACTTCTGGATTTGGACTGGATGATGATGACCCATCAGAAGCCTTGCATTCTCACGACAAGCTGATGGCCCGCGCACTCACCTTTCCCAAGTTCGGCTCAGCCAACCAAAGGCTCACGAGATTAAAAACGTTGTTACTAGAAGCAGTCAAGCATGGGGATGTAAATGAAATTGAGAGGTGATGAAATCTATTCTATGTATGTACTTGTACCCACACTGAACTAAACTGACCATCATTCAAATCACAGCTCACGGTGACGCCTCGGCGGACGCTGCTAGAGGAGGCATTATTAAAACTTTCCATACGTACTAAGCTTGTCAACTTTTACTCTAACTACGACAAAATAACTTACCTATATAAACTGACGACTATGAAGGCGAAACATGACAGGAGTTGTCCGCTTAACGCACTTTCGGTGACACTAATTTAATTAGTACTGCTGCCTCCAGACACTTCCAGCGCGAAAATTCCGTGCTCTATGATTAAAATAGTAGTCAGTGCCATGGCTACCTAATAATGCAATGGTCCTGGCTAAAAGTAACGTTACCATACAGATAATGATGGGAATTCTTTCCGAAAGGACAGGCAAAAGTAAGCAGTACATACGCATAATATTGCCAGTAATTCTTGGTGTAAGTCCCATAATTTGCAAGCCTATTGCTATTAAGTGCACAAATCCAGATTTCAGACTTCAGTCGAAAAAATTCCTAATAGAGAAATCCATAAAAACACTGCCTACCTTGGATATATCTAACCCGTACTCAGAAATGACCACCTCGTAAGACGATACAATGACTTCAAACAAGTCCTACATCCTATATTTTTACTAATAAACTGTAATTTGTTATTCAGACTGATCAAGGCCGGAGCTAGCCCCAACGCGACCTGTGGTATAGACTGTGTATCGGTCTGCCACCTGGCTGCGATGAGGACTGATGATGCCCTCACTACACTCCTCAATGCCGGGGCAGAAAGACAGAGGTTGGACAGACTTGGCCGGACTCCACTACACTTAGCCGCTTGGGCAGGGAATGTGAGGCAGATTGCTGTTTTATTTGGATTTTCTGAAGGTACAATAGCATTATTAGTTTGAAGAAGTAGTAATTTTTTATACCTCTCATTTTGGTATGTACCATGGCCACAAGGATCTTTGTATCATTAATTAAGCAGAGTATAAACATACTTGAGCAGCCTTGATTTGACACCAATTTATACGAATCTAACCAAACACTCTCACTATGTTTCTTTCGATTTCAATAAAAAATCTACGAAATTTGGCAGATCCTGAAACGAGCCTCATTGAGTGATGTGCCTCAAGTTAAGGTAACGTCTCCTGAACAGCCTCGGGCCGAGGCGTCGCTCCAATCCTGGTGGTTGTCACTAGTGCATATGAAGCTTTAAAACTAAACAAGAATTTTGTAAACAACTGTTGACTATTAATAGGCCTCTTCGAAAAAGATAGAAACATGACCAAGATTTCAAAAACATGTTACAGATTTGCAGAACAGACTGGAGGCAGAAGACATGACAGTAGCAACGGAGGAGGAAGTCAAGAGGCTGAGCCACGACGTCAAGGAGCTAGTCAACATGAAGTGTGACTTCGGCACGAGCACGGCAAAGCTGCCGACCTATTGGAAAGATAATGCAGTGAACCATAACTGCAGGGAGTTCGAAAAAAGCGTATGGTTTTTGTTTTTCTATAATTAACATTGCAGCAAGCTCATTTGGTCCAGGGACGACGGAAAAGCTTTGGTTAGGACAATATATGTTAATGAAAAAGAAATTGGTCTAGTGGTCGAAAGCGCTACTGCTGAGCCTGAGGTCCTGGAATCGATTCCTAGGTACAAGATCGCGGCGTTAGTTTCGATTTTGGCCACGCGCCCTGGCAATGTACCTTGTACAGCTTAAATAGAAATAATGTAATTGCTTACAATGTAGATAAACGAATAAGATGGAATTTTTGAGCTTATACACGAGATTAGATAAAATGAAAAAGCTTAGTCAATCCATTCGTTTGTTTCTTCATTTCAATTTCATTGAAAGTTTTATTTTTATGATTCCACCAAAGTTATAATTTTTTTGAGGAAAATAATTGCAAGACAAATGCCTGAAGGATTTTTTTTCTGTTGCTTCACCAGCTGCCGATATTCCAACTGGGTTGGTCAGCTTTACACGCGGCGAGCGCACGTGGTCAGTCTCGCTGCGCGCGCCTCCTGATCGCCGCAGGTGCAGAGCCGTGTGCGCGCGACCTCGTCGGCAGAACCCCCCTTGACATCGCCGGGTCAGCGTACTATGCTGATCAGAATATAGATCCGAAGAAGTATGTTATTTTGTGTTTTAACTTTACTGAAACTCACCGCGTATCTTCACAACTCATGAACTTTGTTGACGCAGTATTTTCTATTTTGTGGCATGTAAAAGTAAACTTACCGGTCTGCAACGCTATAATGTCAGTTAAAGCGCCAATTCCAAGTATTTGACCCCTACAGACAGCTATTCTTTTGCATATGAGACTGTACATGTCACAACAACTTTTCCAGAAAACATGATAATATGTATATACAAATATCAATACTTTACCAAAGTTACCAAACCTATATACCAGCAATTTTATTTATTTCACTCATAAGGCTATCGCACATTAGGGCGGGCCGCACCGTATCGCAACGCATTGCTAAAATCCTATGTATCAAAACTGTGCAGTCTTATTGGACACAGTTCGAGTTGAATATGTCTGAAACAATTATTGCGTTGAGGTGTGGCTCGGCGCGGCTCCTAATGTGCTTCGACGCATTTTTGCAATGTTGCACGCTGCGGCCCGCCGCAGCTATAATGTGCGCTTAGTAACAGTGACATTACAATATTACCCGATTATAGTTTCGCAGATTTAGTCAATATGCTCATGAGTTCAAACTGCCAGGACTTCAGAATCAAGAACAGAAATACAGTTAGCACTCCTCTTCACACCGCAGTAGAACTAGATAGTTTGGAGGCCGTCTTGATGCTAGTGGCCAACAAGGTGCCTGTCAATTGGCTGAATCGTGCAGGACAAACCCCACTGCATATATGTGTTAAGAAGAAACTTAAGGAACATTTACAGGTGAGAATAAGAACCACGGCGGGAAGTGAGGCATACAGTTGCTGCTGTGACTGTAGGCATTTGATGACATTATCATCATCATTGGCAGCCTTGTTCTACCCACTGCTGAGTATAGGCTTCCTCCCTTTTGTGCCATGCTTGCTTGCCATAGTCTGTGGGAGTCTGAACCAGGTCTTCGTCGTTCGTCGTCCACCCACCTGGCTCATGGTCTGCTAACGCTCCTTCTACTGTATCTAATAATCTACTAAAAATCCATCCATCCATCCACGGAAACCATCTAGCGCAACCTGAACAATCAGCTACACTAACACTTTGCTGACTATAACGGTACTGCTGTTCTAATGAAGCTCATGCCGAAACGAAATAAGTAAAAGCGTCGGATAAATGCTATAAGGCCATTAATAATAGATAAGATTTACCACCGATAAGATTAACAAATTACACAACGTTTATTTACTATTTGCTACGATAGTATTCGCAATATTCAACAAAAACGTTTGAGTTAAGCACCTATCTCATCAATGGTGATTAACGAGAAGTGAATAGAGCTAGCTACTAAAAACAAGCAGCGAGCGCATGACACCGATGAGCGATTACTCTCTGGTATGCGAATGTACCAAGCGTGAGTCACAGCGAGTGTTCTGCCCGCAAAGTGAGCTTCGCTGACCGAGTATTCTCTTTGATGAATTTGGAGTATGAACACTCAGTGATCAACTATTCATATATATCTATCTATTTTAATTACACGGGACCTTCAATCTTTTGAATGATTCTGGGTTCTTGAGCAAGAAAATCGTTGATTTACTTCCTCATCGGCGTGACAGGTGCCTTAAAGCCATAAATAATACCATAATATTAATCAAATCTCACGCCGTTTGCTACAATAACATCTCCAATGACAATGTATGTGATATACTCGTAGCATTATGCAGCATATGACGATATAGCATTTTTTTAAATTACATATCAATTATTAATTATCTTTCCAGATATTAGCAACACACGGGGTCAGCGATGTAGATATTCCAAATGTTATAGATGTTAAAGACAAGGATGGGCACACTGTACTTCATAAAGCCATCCTAGAGGAATGGGGAGCAGGAGTTAGCGTCGCGATAGAAGCAGGAGCCAGCATCACAGCAACAGTTTGTAACTTACTAAATCATAATGCTAACTTTTATATTAAATTAAGACATCACATTCCGACACTGTAGCCCTTCCATATTATAAATATCATCGGTAACTATAAGTTCGCATATCCTATTGATAATAGGGCCGTTATTAAAAAGTTTACCAAAATATCACATTATATTTCAGGATAACAAATTTGAGACACCAATCCACTTTGCAGCAATGAAGGGTAACGTGGAAATATTAAATGAAATACTGAATGTAGCAAAACAAAAAGACGTCATCGATACAACTAACAGTCAAAGAGAAACAGCTTTGTTCAAAGCAGTTATCTACGGACACCTAGAATGCGTTAAAAAACTCCTTAAAGAAGGAGCTTTAATAACAAAAACACTGAAGACACAAGTCAACATCTTCCATATAGCTTCCCAAAAAGGAAACCTGGAAGTACTTACAGCATTATTAGATCACGACTATACAATAACTAAGAGAATGATTGATTATCTTACAGCTGGTGACAAAAAAGGTTATGGTCCTATACATTTTGCTATAGAAAACAACCATCCCAAATGTGTCAAGATACTTTTAACCAAATACACTAACAGGAGTCTCAGGACTTCTTACGGAATTCAGAAAGGTTCGACGCCCTTGCACATAGCTGCAATACACAATAATGTGGAAATTGCAAAAATTATCATGTTTAATCATGAATACACTGTACATATTACAAATGATATGGGCTGGACTCCGCTCCACACAGCCAGTCACTACGGAAGCAGAGATATGATCACACTACTTCTCAAAAAAGGGGCAGATATATCTCACAGTACTAACGGTCCTGATAAATGTAGGACTACTGCAGTAGAAATGATTATGAACAACTTGTCAAAGCCTACAGAATTTATGGAGGATATCTTTGATACATGTATTTCTACCAACGATTCCAATCTACAAGATCCAAATTGTGAAGTCACAGTGAACTATAAAATGTTAGTACCTAAAGCTGAAGAGGAGGTACAAATGAAGGTCATAGATGCGCTTCTGAAGACAGGAGATAGGTATGGACAGAGGCGCCTTCTGGTACACCCATTACTAGAAAGTTTTCTATACTTAAAGTGGAAAGCTCTTTTGCCTTTCTTCTATACGATGTTAGCTTTTAATGCTTTCTTTGTGCTATCGTTGACAACATTTATTATATCAGTATTTTTTTACAAAGATACTAAGAATCCTTCACCACTGATTCTAAATTCTACTGGGTGGGCAGTAGTCTTGTATATTACTATTATCTTGATAGTTGCTCAGGTGAGTCTTTAATGAACATATAATCAACAGAAGGTTCATAACTTCTATTGTTATGATAAATGCATGTTGTTACAACCCTATGTTACGTATTTCAACAAGTTTTTAACAAAAAAACGTTGTCTTGTTACTTCCTCACTTTTGTTTAACAACACTTCACATGCAATATTCTTAATATCTTGGCCTGATAAAAATCCAGTTAAATATACCGTTAATTTATGTTCCAGGAAGTCCTCTACATGAACGTTAGCTACGGAACGGAACGGTTCTTTCAGCTAGAAACTTGGGTAAAGTTCAGTTCCGTATGTTTGGCTGTGATTCTACCTTATGCTACGGAGACGATCCTCACTGAAGTGGACTGGCCCAGACACGTGGCCACGGGGGCTCTGCTTCTGTCCTGGCTGGAGATGATGTTTCTACTGTCCCGATTCCCCAACTGGGGATACTACGTGCTGATGTTTGGGAAGGTGTCCACAAACGTCATCAAGGTGATTATTTTATAAATGTTTGTATTAGATTAATAACATTACACTATTAACCTCAAAACCAAAGTAAATAAGGTTGGTATAACCAATGTAACCGACATAACCCGGAGAATTGCCAAACTTAAGTAGCAATGGGCAGGGCACATTGCTCGCAGAACTGATGGCCGATGGGGCCGAAAGGTTCTGGAGTGGCGACCGCCTACCGGAAGACGTAGCGTTGGAAGGCGTTGGAATGTTGGAAGCGTTGAAAGACCCACAAGGTAGACGGATGGCCTTCTCTGCACAAGACCATCGGTCGCAAGAACCCACTGAATGCGGGAAACACAGAACCGCTCGAAGTAGCGGTGCTTGGGGGACGCCTATGTCCAGCAGTGGACGTCTTTCAGCTGATTAATGATTAACCTCAGAATTATTCTCGTTGGTAACAAGCACCTGTTTTAGAAACAGATTAATTGCAATAAATTAATTACCTATTCTTCATTTCAGATTCTTTTAACTTTTGCATTCCTGGTGATAGGATTCGCCCTCAGCTTCATGATACAGTTTCACTCACAAATGCCTTTCGAGTCTCCCTGGGCTGCCCTCGTCAAGACCATATTTATGATGACTTCTGAATTCAACTATGAAAACCTAGTAAAACCAAAGGACTCCAAAGAATTCGTTACTTCATTGCTCGTAATTCGCGTAATATTTTTAATATTTCTTATACTAGCATCCATAGTTCTCATGAATCTTATGGTGGGTGTAGCTGTCAATGATCTACATAATTTACAAGTTTTAGGAAATGTTAGAAGACTATGCAAACAAGTCGAATTTTTAGAATCTCTAGAACATCTAGTCTACAGTAACTTATTTAAGAAAAAATTGCCGAATTGGCTAGAAAATATGTTAAAAAATAGGAAGAAAATTTTAAATGCCTTCGTCCTTAGTCCGAGTGAACCAAAATCCAAATGTTATATATCTCTACCATCCCACATAAGGGAGGCAATTTTTGAGAAAGCTCAATCTCGAAAGAAACAAAGGGATGATGAATTAGGATCCCAATATTATAAAAAAAAGTTGGACGCAATATACAAAGCTACAGTTATAATAAAACAAGATAACATAGCAATGAAGAATTTGAAAGCTGGCATATTAATAAGTGCTACAAATAATAAAGACGTTCAAAAACATCTGACGGAACTAGACGCCGCGCTTGTGGATATCAAAAACCAAACTAAAGCATCTATAAACCAAATCCAATCGTCTATAGATGATCTTAGTCTTAAAATGGACCTGATTTTGAGCAAATTAGATACTAAAAGTAAAAAAAAGTAATAGAGACCAGTAGAAATTGTATTAGTTAGTAATTTTGTAAGGTCATAAATTATCCTTTTTAACCCGACAATGTCGAATGAACCAGCGATTGTTTATATGAAAAATACTGTCAAAACGACAATAAATACATAAATAATGGTGAAAACCGTTGACCGCTTTTATGCAAACAGCTTGTAGTAGGCGATCGTTTGACTGGTTATTGACATGTTTACGAGTATACTAAGAATTCCGTTTGATTCTGAATATTTACTGAAGTTTCATGACTATGGATTGTGTGCTTGAAATATCGTTTATTTATTTTTAAGAAACATTACAGTTTGATACATTAAAGTGTGCCGCTCTTTTTTTAATGTGTGGGTAATTATTATGTACTGAAGAAAGTATACTTTCTAAGACTGTTTCAGAATAACACAATAAACAAAAGAATTTTCTACAAAGTCATCTTGTCTTATTAACCTTTATTTCGTACTAGCTTTTGCTCGCGACTTCGTCCGCGTAGAAGTCGAAAATGGTTCTAACAGGATTTTTTATTGGTTTTTTACGTTATTAATTTTGTAATAACATATAAATTATTATGTTATAATGTTTGAATACTTATAAAATATAACAAAACAAATATAAAAATAATTAAAAAAATCCTTGTGGCCTGAGTCTTGTTATTGGACACGCCATTTTCGTATGTTCAACCTTCTGCCTCACACCCTGTATTTTATGAACACGAAGCTCGGCCTTCGATCTAATGAAAGTTCACGGGGGTCAATACTTCTATGACGGGGGTATTATCTTTTTACAATGAAATCGAAATACTACACCTCCCGCAGCATTTCTTTGGAAACAATCTTTTTTGTTTTTCCTTCGGGTGCTAGAATCACCAGGCTACTCTGTGCGCTTACTCTGGAGCATGCCACGTACAGCTGGCCGTGGGAGAAGAAGCTTTCCCTTAAGTCTACTCCCGCTACCTTAAGAGTTTGACCTTGAGCTTTGTTTATGGTCATTGCGAAACAGACTCTGATGGGAAACTGCACTCTCTTGAATTCGAAGGGGTAATTTGATGGTGTTAAGGGAATCTAGTCCTAGGAATAAATACAAACCTCTGTAAAGCTTAGAAACCTTCAAATGCGGTACTAATATAGTACGGTCTTTCGAGACATTCCAATGTTAAAGAGCATTTGCATTGCACCAAGCTTTTATGTGAGTTTAACCTTTTTTGAATAAAATCAGATTGAGTTTTCAAACATGTGTCAAAATAAAAAGTAATTTAAATCAAAAGCACTAAGGAGTATTGATATCAACTTCGACGCAAATTATCTCCCAAAATAACTTTCTACCCCTATTTAACACCGTTAGGGGATGAATTTCAATAAAATACGAAACACATCTTCCTTCAATTCTGTTAAAAAATGTTTATGCAAAATTTGAAGTAGATTGGACCAAGGAATCACGTTGTCCCATACAAACTTTGCGACCCTTTTTCACCCCCTTAGGGGTAGAGTTTCGGAAAATCTTATCGGATGCCTACGTCATACAAAGAACACACCCTCCAAGATTTGCACGTGAAGTCGAGATGTTGGTGTGAATTTTAGTTCATGACAACTTATTTTAACCCACACCTTTTTAATCGCGATTAAAAATTGACAGAATTAGTCTGGTTTGGTATTTTACAATCAAAATTTTAGGTGAAAAATGTCAAATTCAGAATAGCCAAATTGCCATTTTCACTAAACTAAAAACTCAGTACTATCTTAGTGCTGTCAAACTAAAATATAGTTAAATTGTGTCACTTTAGTCTATTTCAGAATGGGAAATCGTCGTTTGGCAGGATTAAACTTAATTTTACTGATTTTTTGTCTAGTTTAGAGGCATTTGTGACAAGAGAATCGGCACCATTGCAAGTTATTACAATACAAATATTACCCAGTCTCTGAATTAACTAATATTTTTTTAAATATTTTTTTAAACGTGGGTATGTCATCGTCTGTTGAATACAGACATTTCTCCAATAGGAGCGCTCTGAGTCTTGACTTAAAAGAGCTCTTATAAATTATGGTTTTTAAGTCCAATGGCAACCTGTTAAAAATCCGCACTGCTTGATATTGAGGACTATGTTGAACAATCCTAAGTTGGGGTATTATTTTGTTTTTAAAATCTAAATGTAAAGTGTAAGTAAATCTAATGTAAAGTGGGGATGTTTTTTTTTTCTCGTCTACCCTATGTTGTGGGGTATCGTTAGAAGGGTCGTTCAAAAATATTGCGAGTTTGTGGAAACCATTTTTAGATTTAGGGATCCGTTTGCGAAATATTAAGCTTTTAACAGATTTTTTTGTTAGAGTCAAGTGTCCCCCTCCCCTGCCAGCTAAATGGTTGTACTTGGATTTGTGAAAAAAATCACAGCAGTAGTATATACAACGAAATTAAAAGGAAAACTATCAGAACTAAGTAGGCTGTACAGATTAATGAGTAATAATCAACCAACTTAAATTTGTAGTTGAAAAACATGTTCTCCCATACGGAATGTATGGGAGATCCTGTTTTTCAACTACAATGTTAATTGTGTTCTTGGGATAAATTCATCCCAACTACGGAACCCTTCATTGTTCGTGGTCCCACACGCACTTGGCCGGTTTTTTATAGAATGATGGCAATGGGTGCCAACCCGAACGGGACGTGCCGTCTGACCCACGTGACTGCCTGCCACATCGCAGCTATGCACGACAATGACGCCCTAGACCTGCTGCTCAGGTCAGGAGCTGACGGTTCCAGGTCTGACAAGCAGGGCAGAACACCCCTCCACTTAGCCGCTTGGGCAGGGAACGCAAAGCAAATTGTTTTACTGCTCAACTTTCCGGAAGGTAAAATTAGTATAAGGTAAAGACGACGTGCCCTCAAATTGCGTAACAAAGTTTCTAAAACAATCCGAAGGATTTTGAAGGACTTTCGTAATACATTGCTTCATTTTTTTTATTATTAATCTGCTCGACATCGTAAATAACGCATTAAATGATATTGAATAAAAAAATAGAATAGACGACGTATAGTAATAGATTAGTAACCTAATCCGCTTAACTGTTCTTAAAGAGTCAGAAAGAACCCTGTAAGAAATGGACATAAGTTTCACCTCTCAACGAGACATCCTCAGGATGACGATTGACTTAATGCGAACACAGACCCGACGTGTTGACACGTCAAGCGTCGCGAGCAGTGTGAGCCACTTCGCCCGACAACCCCACTTATATAGGATTACTGCTCGGCCCGCCTCGGTTGATAACTTTAAGAACAGTTAAGCGTATAAGGTTACTAAATATACGTTGTCTATTGTATTTTATAATGGATTTCCACAAAGTCACGCCTGAGTAAATTAACTGTCTGATATTACATTGTCAAAAAGAAATATATTACGCCATTACACTGATATTTTTTGCTAAATAAGTCGACTTAAGAAACTTATACCCTACGTGGAAATCGTTATTTTCAGCTCTGCAAAAAAACGTCGTAGACCACATCACTTTATCACCGGAAACACTGGAAGAAGTTAAGAGGCATAGTCAACCAGTGAATGAGTTGACGAACATACCATGTCGACTTAACGTCGAGTCTACACTGCCGGATGAATGGAGCGACGGCATGGAGCACAACTGCAGGAATATTAAAGAAATTGTGGGTGTTTGTGAATGATCTTATCCACCAAGCGTAGTGATATGACAATAAAATTTACTAGTATTTTTTCCGTACGAAAGTCTGATCCAACTATTGGAAGGAATTTTGACCTTGTCTTAATATTTATTCAAACAAAACATTTTTCTTCCCGTGCGGTCAGTTGCCACTTTTCCAGCAAGGATGGACAGCGCTGCACTCAGCCAGCGCCCGCGCGCAGCACCATTGTGTGCAGTTGCTACTAGCCGCCGGAGCTGACGCGAGCGCAAGACCTGCTTTGTAGGACTCCACTGGACGTTGCTGGCTGTGCGCATTACATGGGGAACAAAATTGACATAAACAAGTAAGCCACCTTATCAAAATGTGATAATTGTTCATAGAATTTTGAACTGGACTAAAAAAAATGTATGAACGTAATATTTTAATTTCAGTTTCAAGGAAGCAGTAAAATTCCTATTAAATGCCGGTGGCAAGTTCCAGAAGTGCTGTCACAAAAATAATCCGCTAGACACTCCGTTACATACAGCGGTTGAGCTTGAGAGTGAGGCGGCCGTGGAACAGATACTGCAGGGTGGTGCGTCTGCCACCGTCTGGAACAGCCAGGGGCTTACTGCCATGCATGTTTGCGTAAAAAAACGGAACAAAGAACTGTTGCAGGTAATCTGACACCCGGAAGATAAAGGCCAAGGACCAAGGAACTTCTTTAACATTATTTTTCTGGTTCTGAACTTTGAAATATCTTCTTCTTCTTCTTAAAAAAACCTACAACAAAAATAAACAAGGCTATGGAAATCTTTCTTCTATTCGTGTCTAAGATTAGCTTAAACACTTCTGGACTTATGGATATCTTATGGATATAGATTGTGATGTAAAGTTAACGACTTGACATCACTTCTTCCATCATATTGAAACAATGACAACAGTCCATCCTGTCGTATGAATAGAAGAAGTCAGTCAGCAAGGTGGCATCTAGCTCAAACTAAAATTTTATATCCATTTTTTTATAGTTGTTAGCAAATCATACGTGTAGCAATGAAGATCCGTACTTGACGACTGTGGATGTGAAAGATCGATCAGGCTCCACCGTGCTCTGTGCTGCAGTCAAAGCAGAGTGGATACAAGGAGTCTGTATAGCTCTCGGTGCAGGCGCTAGCATAACCATGAAGGTACTTCCACATCGTACAGTAATTTTTCTCATAATCAAAATCATAATCATAATTTATAACAGACTTATTAAAGTTGTGATTGCTTTCAGGCCAATGGAGAATCGCCCATCCATATTGCAGCAAAATTGGGCAGTATGGATATACTTCAAGAAATATTGACTGTCGCGAAATATAACAACACAATCGATTTTCGCAATGAAAAAGGAGAGACTGCACTTTTTAAAGCAATCAGTAACAATCAATTACATGCACTCAAATTGTTGCTCGAAGCAGGTTCCAGCATAGAAGTAGAAATATCAAATAAAGCTAACGTGTTCCACGTGGCTGCTGAACATGGCAGTAGAGATGTACTAGAACATTTACTTGAATATAATAGCAACGTAACAGCAAAACTGATAAACAGGTTTAACAGCGTGGGTCCTCCGTTACTTTACGCTGTATCAAATAACAATCTCATTTGTGCAGAATTACTTGTCTCCAAAGGTGCTCAAGTAAACGCTTTTCTGGAATGCCATAATTTCATTGATAAATATATTTTGACATGGACATCACTTTTGCATATAGCTGCAAGTAAAAATCATTATGAAATAGCAGAAATGATTATAAAAGATGACAGTGAAACTATTCATGCTGCTGATTCCGCAGGGCGAACACCTTTGCATGAAGCTTGCTATCACGGTAACAGAGAAATGATTGTACTACTACCTCGTAAAGGAGCTGACCTTTCAGGAGCAGGAAGAAATGGAATTAGTAAAACGAAGCTGGCCCCCATAGACATCTTAATGAATTACTTATCAAAACCAACTGAGTTTATGCAAGAAATATTCGATTCATATATATCTAGCCAAGGTGTGAGTCTCCAGGAATCTAATTGTGAAGTGGCAGTAGACTATGGAGTTTTAGTACCAAATAAAACCAACATGAAAAAAATGAGGGTGATCAAGGCTCTGATTAATACCGGAAATAGATACGCCCAGCACAGGCTACTCCTTCATCGCTTGTTGCAAAGTTTTTTGTATCTAAAATGGAGATCATTGTTATCATTATTTTATAGTATTTTAGTACTGCATATGTGCTTTGTGTTGTCTCTCAACGTGTACGCAATTTCAGTGTTCTATTATAAAGATAAAATTAAAGAACTACCATTCATTTTACGTAGTAGTTTATGGATACATATTATGAATTTGACTATTTGCTTAATTGCAATTCAGGTAATTGGAACATATAGATAGTGCTATCCATAAGACGCGCCACATTCTTCATCCCCAGCGACCACGTGAAGCTACGTGTATTAACTGTAATCGATTGCCAGCTCGCTTAAGAGAAGCCATTTTTGAAAAGGCTCAATTACAGAAGAAGCTATCGGACGACGAGCGAGGAACGATGCTTTACCAAATGAAACTGGATGAAATATACAAAGTTATTATCCAAAAATTTCCAAAAGACCAAAATTTCCAAAGTTTTTTCTCTTTGTATTTTACTGTGTGTACATAAATAATAAAATAAATAAATAAAAGAACCACCTAAGTCAGGGCCCAGATAACGCGTTGAACAAAATAATGAAAGATATTAAAAAATTAATTGATGATAATAATAATAGTACATTATGATACGAGTGTGCTGTATTGGTCATTACCCAAAAGGCGGCATTGGCGCGCGAGCCACAGGCGAGCGCGATAATTTAGCCGAGTGGGTAATGATCAATGCACACACGTTTCATACGAAGTTTTTCAACAAACTTGCGAGGAAAAAAACAGACTTGTTGTAAGAACTTATGCTGGAATAACGTAACTATAGAGATAATAATTTAGATTTATAAAGTTCAACTGACCTTTGTTGCCAGATAGGTACTGTCAACCGGAGCTTCTTTTAAAAACTGTTGTACACGTCGGTTGGTGACAATACTTTAGATTTTCGTATTTTTTATAACAACAAAACAAAAACGATAGCAAATATTTCCGGAAAATGGCGCGCTGGTTTTTTTTTTCTGCTAGCGATTCGCGCGCAGTTGTAAATAAAGGCACAGGCAAAACCGCTGAACAGCCTATATAAAAATATAATAAACACAAAATAATAATTTGAATACGCAAATTAAGATTAATATGTAGTGAAAAATATATAATTTGATGAAATATTATGTTAATGTATCACATTTTATTTATTTACACAGTAGGCATAAAAAAGGCAAGAAGTACCCACGCACAATGGTCCACCTGAAGGAAACCAAACCCCGTAACATAGAACATAGAAGGCAAGAAGTCTCTTTGGTGAGATTTAAAAAAGCACATAACTCTGCTCTGGTTAAAATAGAGAATGCTCATTTAATAGTATAGGATAGTTCATACTAGTTCCATGTATTCAAAGTCAATTTCTTTATACAAATTCCATGCTGCAATGATAGTACTTACTAATTCCATACTGCCATGTCGCGTTTCAAAATTTGTCAAACAACAATGGCCGCTAGAAATTGTCTATGGTTTTAGTGATGCTCTTTTCGTTTTATACTTTCGAATTTACGATTTTTTTTGTAGGTTTTTTGTAGGTGTTTCATCAGTATTTTTTATATTGAGTAATTTTCACATAAAAAACAAATCAATTGAAATATGTTCGAAGTTAAAACCGTGAACACGAACAAGATAGCACGGGTACTTACGTACGTTTGGTATGTCAAAGATTTAAAAAAAATTACTTATGCTAACCAAATACCTACCTGACAAATAATACGAGACGAGCTTACAGATGGTGTAGCTCATAGACTACTTAGAGATATGGTGTAGCTCAGGAGTCGAAAGTTAGTTAAGTTAGTCAAATGTTATGATTCGTAACAAATTCAGTGTTAAAGCATTATAATATTCTAAAATTTGAGGGGTCCCTATAATACATATAGACCTACGACATTCTTTAATAAGGGAAATAGGACCGCATCTTTGAACGTGCGCTAGCTCCAACAGCATCTTGAAAATCCTAGCCTAAAACACGATTGTTGTCAGTACGAGTATAATAATTATAAATACATTAAAATTGTTTTTTTTTTCATTATAGGATTAATAAAATACTCCTTGAACAAATAGTCTATATTTATTTCGTCAATCACTAACTTTTCAATGACAAGATAAATTTAGACCAGGTAAAAAGGATGTCGGTTGCCTATGATCGGTTGTTTGACTTTTGTAAAAATTCAAAATTTATTCCAGTTTTCGCTTTTATTGTTAATTAAAATAGTTTAATTAAAAG
This sequence comes from Agrochola macilenta, assembly GCA_916701695.1. Lineage (NCBI taxonomy): Eukaryota > Metazoa > Arthropoda > Insecta > Lepidoptera > Noctuidae > Agrochola > Agrochola macilenta. The sequence goes on along the minus strand of OU753572.1, from coordinate 16,520,648 downwards.
ATAAGAAACACGCATAGGATGTTAAAGTGGGTGTGATAATACGTGTATCCTAATTAGCGCGTATTTAATCAGTGACACGTAGATATCGCGTTCAATTCCTAGGCAAGTCCAATGTTATTGTTTTTAGCGAGTCGCAACCAAATCCTGATTAGTTATCTGTGGCATTACAGCACTAGTCCGATAATATAAAGTTAAAAGCACGCGTTTTTAATACACTGAATTATGACCCTAAAAACGGTTCTATAAGAGCTACTTTACGAGCAAGTGTGTTGAAAAATACGTAGTGATATAGAAATGATTAAAAACTTTATAGATACAACTAAACGTCGCTCCTTTAGTAGTAATAAGTCTGCACCATTACTAGTTATAAGTAATAATAATTAGAAAGTACCATAAGGAGGTCAATTCATATTCATTTTCAACTATGTATTCGTTTTGGCTGCGATTTAACTGCAATTTATAATTTTAATCAAACCAACAATAATATTTTTGCTCCAATAGTATGACCTACACCTACGTATTAATCTTCAGTTTATATTTTGTTATTAAAACTATAAATTGCGTCAGTTTTTTTTTTTTTTATCCATAAAGACAGATTATGTTATGTTATTTATTTATGTATGTATTCAGCGTGTATATATATTTTAAAATAATGGTTAGACCTGCTATCTTGTATGGGTCAGAATGTTGGGCCAAAGAAGGGATGAATGGAAGGCAATTGCATGCAGCTGAGATGAGAATGCTAAGAGGGATGTGTGGTGTTACACGAATGTATAGAATAAGCAATGAGTACATAAGGGGAAGTCTGAAAGTGGCACCGGTGACTGAAAAGATATGTGGAAATCTGTTATCATGTTATGGGCATGTGTTGCGGAAGAATGATGAAAATGTGAATGTGGATGGTTATATGGGTACAGGAAGACCAAAGAAACGATGGATGGACTTTGTGAGGGATGATAATGGCTAGAAAGGGGGTGACTACCGAGATGACAATGAATAGAGAAGTACTTGTATGAAAGGGATGGTCATGTTGCGCCTACCGCAAATCAATTGTGGTTGAGGACAGAAGAATAATGATGATGATTCAGGGTCCATAAACAGCTACAACATATTAAGTTAAAAGAGTAATTCAAGAGTGTAGATTATTAAAATGGATAAATAAGTTACCTATGTACCATCAAAGAAGTTCATAACTAAACAATTTCAAAACAAAATCCCGTGAACACGATGACCACATCTGTTACCGGCCCGGTACTACAGCCGCCGAGCGCTGCAATCAAGAATAGTCCTTACGGTGGTTAGATATCTCTTCGATGGTACAGTCAGCATCAAAAGTTGATGACCACATTTAGATTTTCAAAATCGCTGTATAGTGAAGTGCTAATAGTGAATACGGTGTACAGCGATTTTGAAAATCTAAATGTGGTGATCAACTTTTGATGCTGACTGTACCTACCTAACACAAAAAAGTGTGTGTTTGTGTCAGCTCCGAAGCACGACGGGTGTTTACACCTTAATACGATTGTCTTTGAATATGCAATACGTAAAAGGGTAATAGGCTGCAATATCTACATCGAAATGTAAAATATGTAATATGTTTTTTTTCTAATTTTAATCCGTGTTATTAATTATATAAAACAGGTTAACGCTTGTATAAATTACACTCCTCATATTCCATAAATACCGGGGATCTTGTATGAAAATCGATTCAAAAAGAAAAAAGTAAAAAATTCGTAAACTCCAGGAAAACGAACATATTTTTCTGTTCAGCCTATGATTTAGAAATATTGTTATTATTCAACTTTATATTTCAACTAACACGGCGACGTGTACAGGCTGTCAAAGAACTTATTTATTTATTAGGGACAAAAACCAATTACATGCTACAAAATACAGATAAATAATAAAACTAAGATTTAACAAACATGTAACTCACACCATTGTCCACGTTTTAACTTAAGGTTAAAAAAGTGATAAAAAAAAGAAAAGTAAAACAATAGTCACTGCCACAATATTGCTGTGTTACTTAGCTTAATTTAACATAAATTACTCGCTAAACAAAATGTCCAGAGCCATTTTGTTAAATAATTGCTTCGATAGACAAAATATATAGTTCTATAAAATGCGTGTTGTAAGAATCAACAAGGCGACGAAGAGGTCATAATGTTTACCTCCCACGATTATCGCGGCCCCGGCACACAGGCAACGGAAGGAACACGGGTGAGTTTTAGTCAGTAAAAGTCTGACACTCCCTCTCGCTCCGCCCAGAGCGGGAGGAGTCATTTGATGATTTCCCAAAAAAAAAAAAAAAAAAGCGAGCGGGATTGGACCTCTCACGTTCTCACACTCGGGAGCAGAACATTCGCAGAAGGAGATGGTCGCCCACTGCCATGATTTATGTATCAAACCACCGCTTGTTCTCTTACTGGATTTTTGTTAATGTTCTATTATACCCTCCCATTAGTACATTCAGCAGGTAGTTTCACCGTAAAATAGATTGGTGGTTCTCATTTTTGGATTGTTGTTTTATATGGAAATCCCAAGTTTTCACCCGCCATCTTGAACAATAAAGCTAAGTTTTTCTAAAAATATCTCCTCATTTACGAAGGCCTAACGCTGGGGAACGTGCACCTCACACGTTCCCCAGCGTTAGTCCTGCATATGTCTGTATGGAACAGTTGAGGCACGTGCACCCCCCTTCGAATAACACTTCTGGGTACCTTGTAACACAATTTGTTTGTAAGGTCAATACAGTCAGATTTGTTATTGCATATGCCGTGCAGTATCATAACATCAAATAACAGCCACCTACATCTTAACTTATAGGAAGTTGGTTGTTATTTTTTTTGTTATAAGCTAAATAGGGTTTAAATACTTGAGCTAACAAATACGTAGGACTGAAACTGTAAGCCGATTTAATAAGACCTACAATGTGGACACACCTCATTAATTTGCAAGTAGTAAGGCAGATAAATGATGGAATCAGGCGTAAAGTGCTAAACATATTAAGGGCTAATTTCACCCCTGATCGAAAATCGCCCTTAGTGATTTGTGGCGCAAGCGGACTTAGTCTAAATTTCACGAAATTATTTAAAGTGGTATTTGTCAATATACCAAGCCTTTTCTCAATTATGTTGGGCTCGGCTTCCAGTCTAACCGGATGCTGCTGAATACCTACATATATTTTACATGGGGAGGCGGCCTTTCTGACCTCCACAACCCAGTAACTGGATAAGAAGATACTCATTGGTGAGACTGGTTGTCAGACTTTCGGGCTTCTGAGGTTCCGTACCAACTGTCAAAGATTAACAAATGACAGCTGGGACCAAGTGGTCTTGGTATGTAAAGATGGTCCGTGGATGGGATCCATGGAGGAAGCGTTGCATCAACCCGTACGGCTGTTATTACTTACCCTCGAGCTCCTCCTCTCTCCGACCTCTTATATTGGTATTATTACAGTAAAAAAAAAAACAATAAACAATTTAATTTAATTCGCGATTAGTTCTTAGATAGAATAGTGTAGTTATTACTAAGTCACAAGCTGCAGCGAGACTGATGAGGAAAATCTCAACAAGGAAAATGGTCTAAATTGGTTTAATATAGACATTTCAATACTTCGGAGTATTTACCCAAATCAGTACTTGCGTGTTTCTTGTTCATTCATTACACACGAATCGTTAAGATGCCAAGAACCAAGAACAATTGTGATCGACCTGTCACACATCCCATGTCGAGAGATCCAGGTAACAAATTTTTTTATTGAACGTAAGAAAGTAGTAGTAACCTAACCAGCTTACACTTTGAACAAAATTAAATAACTAACTCAAACAAAAAGGCGTCAAAAATTAAATAACTAACTCAAACTAAAAGGCGTCAAAAATTAAATAACTAACTCAAACAAAAAGGCGTCAAAAATTAAATAACTAACTCAAACAAAAAGGCGTCAAAAATTAAATAACTAACTCAAACAAAAAGGCGTCAAAAATTTAATAACTAACTCAAACAAAAAGGCGTCAAAAATTAAATAACTAACTCAAACAAAAAGGCGTCAAACATTTAATAACTAACTCAAACAAAAAGGCGTCAAAAATTAAATAACTAACTCAAACAAAAAGGCGTCAAAAATTTAATAACTAACTCAAACAAAAAGGCGTCAAAAATTAAATAACTAACTCAAACTAAACGGCGTCAAAAATTAAATAACTAACTCAAACTAAACGGCGTCAAAAATTAAATAACTAACTCAAACAAAAAGGCGTCAAAAATTTAATAACTAACTCAAACAAAAAGGCGTCAAAATACTGAAGTAGCAAATAGATAAAATATAAATTATTATTGTAAATTAAAAAGTGGCGGTAAACGTGTGGGGTATCGACACGCAAAGAAACGGATTCCGTAGCCAAATGGCAGAAACGAAACCCTAATAATATCGTCACGTCCGTTCGTCCGGACCGGATGTCACACAGCCATTTTACTAGAAGACTATTGGTACTTTAAATAGAAGCAATTGATAAAATCATTGATGTGCATGCGTAAATATTCATCCCTGCTGGCTTTACGCCTCAACTGGGCAGGACACCGAGCTAGTTGCCTAGGCGCCATACTCAGCGAGCGGGATATGGTATTTAAATATTTGTTAATAATATTTGTTAAATAATTGCTTCGATAGACAAAATATATCTAGTTCTATAAAATGCGTGTTGTAAGAATCAACAAGGCGACGAAGAGGTCATAATGTTTACCTCCCACGATTATCGCGGCCCCGGCACACAGGCAACGGAAGGAACACGGGTGGGTTTTAGTCAGTAAAAGTCTGACACTCCCTCTCGCTCCGCCCAGAGCGGGAGGAGTCATTTGATGATTTCCCGAAAAAAAAAAAAAAAAAAGCGAGCGGGATCGGACCTCTCACGTTCTCACACTCGGGAGCAGAACATTCGCAGAAGGAGATGGTCGCCCACTGATTTATGTATCAAACCACCGCTTGTTCTCTTACTGGATTTTTGTTAATGTTCTATTATACCCTCCCATTAGTACATTCAGCAGGTAGTTTCACCGTAAAATAGATTGGTGGTTCTCATTTTTGGATTGTTGTTTTATATGGAAATCCCAAGTTTTCACCCGCCATCTTGAACAATAAAGCTAAGTTTTTCTAAAAATATCTCCTCATTTACGAATCAACGTAGTTTTCCTTGTAACAATTATTAGGTGCACTGGTGTATTGCATCACATTTAACACTAGGGAAAAATACCATAATAATAAAGAGACACTGGAAGAGGGAATGAAGACTAGCTTTACCGCAAAGAAATCGACTTCGACGACAAGGACTCGACGAATTTCAGCTGCTCTACGAGTATAAGATCTTAACTGACGTACGACTCCGTTTTTGCCGATCTATTCTCACTGTGAAAACTTAGGTAAAGTGAGCTATCCCTAGCATCACTAGAATTACGGCTCACTTCAAGTTCACATCACCTAAGTTTTCCCGATGAGATTTTTACAGACTAACCCTTTAAGCTCCTTTCCTCACTAGTCGGTACTTCAGCGGTGCATCAGTATGCTCGGTATACTCGGTACCGAAAACTTACCGACCGCGCGCGCCTTTATTTCAATGAATTGAGCGGTACCGCACAAATTATAACGTCGTTGTAAATGAAAGCAGTGCAGTATCGTTTCGGTATTCAGTGCATACTATACCAAAATTATACCGCACTGCTTTCATTTTTCCTCATTGGTCGGTAAGCAGCAGTGCGGTATAGTAAACTCTGTATACCGAATTCTTATTACAAAACCAAAATTCTAGCAATAAATTTCAGCCACATAAAAGTGAAATTTAGTCCCGGAATCGAAACGTGGACCACATAGGTCATGCAATAAAACGAAGTATCCAGGTAGAAAACAAAGTATATTGGAATAATTATGTAAAATTATGCAAAGATTATAAAAAAAATTGTCGTCAGCGTATGTTTTAAAAGCTTGTGATCGAAACGTTAGATTAATTATTCAGAGGTTATCTTTCTCGGCAAGGAAGGCTAGGCCCATCGGCATACTTGAATTAGCTCGGTTTTTTTTACACGACACGGACGAACGTAAGATGGCCACCGCTTCGTAGAGCCCTCGTCTCTATCCATGTTTAACACCTTATTTACCTCTCTGCTCGACAAGATTTTGACACGTGACACATCAGCTGACTCGACGGGGTGTTGCGAATTAAGTCATGAAATTCAGGAATTTACATCAACTTTCAGCATTCGAATTTATTAAGAAATATATCTTACCGCGCCTATTTTATACAATAAGTTTGTGGCAAATATCTTTAATTATATGTTGAAGTTAGTCAAATCACGTCAGTACACTGAGAAAGTTGCATAGAATAGGTATTACTACACCTATCCAAAAGGTAGGCTATTTAAATTCGTTGAAAATATGTAAATAAACAACCTACTCTCTTGCTGTAAATATGCAAAAGGGCATAATAAAGATATTATCATTCTCTCTGCATTCTTACTTTTACCATTTTTCATACATCAGATTTGATCGTATTTTTCATGTAGTTTACATGAAAAATACGATCAAAGCTGAATAAAAAAAACGGAAAATTGTGTTACGACGTGACACTTCTTAGTGCTGCCCGTGTACCCAATTTTCTTATTTCGATTCAAAAGTTGCATTCATCCTAATCGATACTTGCAATAAAATCGAGCATAAAAAAGTTGTAGAAACTGAATTAAAACTCTTTGGTATATTCCCCATTTTTTTTTTTTTTTGTAATATTTATTTTATTTGTAAGTGTATACACGTACATTGTGGACTGGGGAGTAACTTTTTAGGGTTCCGTACGTACGAATGAAAAAAGAACCCATAAAGGATCACTGGTGTGTAGGTCTGTCGGTCGATCTCAGCCAATTTGCTCCGAATCTACTGGAACGATTAAGTTGAAATTTGGTACACATATAAATTTCTGTGACCCAAATACGGATGTGTAACATAAATAAATGTATTTTGAATATGGGGTGGGGTCACTTTTAGTAGAAAATTAGAAAATTGAAAAAAAAGTTTTGCAAGCCATACCGTGTGAAATGCTGAAAGGCTTGTTGTGAGGGTCACAACTTTTTTTTTTTTATTAATCTATAACTTTTTGGAACTAAATTCTTAACGCGGCATGCGGTAGGAGTAAACTGGCAGAAATCGTCACACGAAAAGTGTTCATATTTGCGACTGTCTTCTTCTAATTTGATAGAGAGAGAGAGAGAAAATGTGAATTTGGTCAAAATGTAGATCCAAGATGGTGGCTGCGAAAATGTTAAAATTTTTCGTCGTGGATGTCGTTTTCACGGTTTTACAGGGTGTTAAAGCCGATAGTGACGTTAAAATGTAAATCTAAGATGGCAGCTACGAAAATTTTCAATTTTTTCATCATGGGTATCGTTTTCATAGTTTTCGAGGGTGCTAAAGTCGATACTTAGGTCAAAATGTAAAACCAATATGGCGGATGTGAAAAATGCGTTTGAAATCATACGTGAAAAGGAACTTCGTTCCCGACGGGGGTCCCCCGACCTTACTGTTTACACTATATCGATGAAAATTTGGAAAAAGATGTATTCTTTGCACCGCTAAGCATAGGTGCAGTGAAATTACGATAAACATAATTAGGTGTGGCATTCCGCATACAAGTAACCGACACATGAAAAAAAATGCTCATAAAGCGTGTATTGTTGGATCTTATTATTGAAAACTAATTAATACATTAATGTTTTTTTTTTATTTGTTTTTTTTGTTAATTCATATATTTCTGAGGTTCGTGCCACACGAAAAGAAGCAAAACCACTTAATAAACATCTTTATCGTTTTAATTGTCTTAATTAAAACAATAAAGATGTTTGTTCGTGTATTACGTTAAGACCTGTGCATTTACTAGTTGTTTATAAGATTTTAAATAATAATTGTCACATTTTAAATCATATCTAAATGTCCATGTGTAATATTTGTGAAAAGTAAAAATGTAAACACGCACGATTGGCGCGAAACTTCGACTTTGGATATCAAAAAACTTCATTACCGCTACTTATTTAACTAGAACAATGAATGAATTCGTCAAATAATTAAATGATGTATTCTTCACTGCCCCTGTGGTGGAGTTTAGATGTTCGAAATTCCCAATTTTTATGTTTTTTAGCCTCGACCACCATTGTCATCAAAACGGCGATTATCGCATTTACGGACCAAAAGTTTATAAAGGTAAATTAATTAACTTACGCGTTTAATATGAAATATTTAATGGCGTTAACATATGAGTTTTTTTATCCAACTCTCATAATTAACGTACATTCATATGATTTGATGGGTGGCATAATAAATATTTACATCATCAATTTAGGGTGTATGTCGTCATTCTGGGGTCCAATTGGATACGCTACCGAGCCGGCGGGGGTTTGTGTTTTCGGGTCCAATCGGGGGCGCTTCCGAACTATACGGTTAAATTCGACGCGATGAACCCTTTTATTGTTTTTGTTTTGAGGGTGGGAAATTGTCAAATAACTTCTCCCGCTCTGGGCGGAGCTGGAGGTTATGTCAGATTTTTACTGACTAAAACCCACCCGTGTTCCTTCCGTTGCCTGTGTGCCGGGGCCGCGATATCCCTTTCGGACAAACCCGCAACCCCGGCAGGCATTGGTCCTTAGGGACCCCGTCAGTTGGTGCTGACATCTCTTTGAGGCGCGCGTGGAACACAACGCGCCGTCGACCCGGGCCTGGTCCTTATCGGACGGCGAGCTACCCATTGCTCACCGTCCGCAAGCCCGCGCCTACGGTGGCCGCAAGTCAGCTCGCGACTTCCGACGCCCGGGGCGTCTCCTGCGGCGACTAGGGGCGCAAGGGCGCGAATCTTGCCTTTCCCTCGCGCACTCCGCCTCCTCCTTCGCGAGTATTACTGCTTCGCAGAAGGAAGTGACGGCATCCCATGGACTCTCGCTCCGAACCATGGCCTGAACCAGGACCGGACGCGAGAGATCGCCGCCGCCGATCGCCTCCGTGAGGACACGGTGGTGCTCCGCCCAAGCCGGCAGACCTCCACCGTATGCTCCACCGTGTCCTGTGAGGACCTGCGTCAGGCGGATGGTGAGGACGCCGTGGCCCGCTCTAGCCACTCCTCAAAGAGGGGACTTATAGTCACAATTGTGGCGTGCCCGGCGCTGGGTTGCGACACTCTCCATGCCGCCATGAGATCCCGCCGGAGCTCTGTTCGCTGTGCCGTGATTTCTCGCGGCAGCGGAGTTACGCCCCGGCGTTTCACCTCCTCGCGACACACCCAGATGTGCGCGAGGAAGACGCGATGAACCCACGTTATTATTATTATTGTTTTGACTGTTGTTTAATTATAGATCGCGATATTGGAAGGCGCTCTGATACGATTATTGGGTTCCCGCATGTGATGTTGAACACACGACTTATAGAGTCGATTCCGGGTGGTGACATCGCATACATGAGCAGGTGAGTCCTACTTCTGAGGCCAACCGGTTTACGTCATTCACTAAAGACGAGCACATAACACAGATAAAGGTAGCTAACTCTATAGGGATCCACCGAAAGGAGTGTGCAATAAAAATGTAAGGAGTTTTTCCGAAAAAAAAAAAGTTAAATAATAACTTTTTACTTAAAAAATAAACAATCCTCTTCTTCTTCACTTTTTAGTTGTGGTACCTAGCCCACACAAATTCGACTACCACTACCTGCTATGTAAATAACAGTGACAGGAAGTTATCAGCATATCATCGACATATAGGTACTAAGTGGGAAAAATACGTATTATTGAAGCTTACTCAAAAACTATCCAAGTAAAGTTAATAAAATTTATATGGGACCAACTTGGGGCCATACCCCAAAATCGGTCCACAATTGACGGAGAAATAAGCGAACATACATAAAAAATAAATTAAAAAAAACGTATATACGTGACAAACCTATAACCTCCTCCTTTTTGGAGGTTGGTTAAAAACTATAACCGACTACGTAAAAATAATTTGTAGCTTGATTTCTGTCTTAAATATTTTCTTGTTTCGTACATTTTAAGATCACTTTTATTTTTCCGTATTTGGGTATTGGTTATTGCTGCACAACAATTTGTGAATAATTAAGAGCCTTGCCGGCCAAAGACAGTAAAGAAACACTGTTCGCTATAGATTGATGGCAATGGGTGCCAACCCAAACGCGACGTGCTGTCTCAACCACGTGACTGCCTGCCACATCGCAGCCATGCACGATAACGACGCCCTAGACCTGCTGCTCAGGTCAGGAGCTGACGGCTCCAGGTCTGACAAGCTGGGCAGAACACCCCTCCACTTAGCGGCCTGGTCAGGGAACTTGAAACAAATTGCTTCACTACTGAACTTTCCGGAAGGTAAATTAATTTATTGCTTTGTTAATTTAACGACCTATCATAGTTGCTGGGTAAAGTTTGGTTTCATAAGAAAGCCGGTCACAAAGTTCACACAATAACTGGTACCTACTCCACACAAATTCGAATACCACTACCTGCTATGTAAATAACAGTCGCAGGAAGTTATCATCATATCAAAATTAATATGGGACCAATCCGGGAGCATACCCTTTCATACAGAACTATAATTTTCAAAATCGGTCCACAATTGACGGAGAAATCGGCGGATATACAAAAAAAAAAAAATAAAAAAAAAAAAACATACTTACGCGTCGAACATATAACCTCCTCCTTTTTGGAAGTCGGTTAATGAGATCATGGATCAAAAAATTATTTACTCATTAAATGAGGTAAAGTGAAGCAAAATATTACAATTCATCATTTATAAAATCGGTAACAGAGTATTAACATTTCTCTGTCCGCAACGACAACAGGAGTTTCTTGAATTTTATTAAGGGTCCTTAATATATCTACCAGTCACAATAGACTCTGATATTTTGATCTCATGGCAGTAGTTCGCATCCTCGTATCACTTAAGAGCGTTTATTCTGAAGGTGGGCATCGTCGCAAATAGACGTAAAATTTTCACTGTTTTGATTAATTTAGCAAAACTACTGTGTGGAAATAAAAAATGTGGCTAACTAGCGAACTAGAATATTGATTATGAAATGCAATAATTAATATCGTAACACCGAATGTTTAGTTTGAGATGTAAAAAAACTATTTGGAATCTTTCCAAATGCGTTTTTTACACCTAAAATGGGTACAACATCAAATTCAATGTTATAATTGCAACTCATTTTTAAGAATCTAGTTCGCTAGTTGCCACATTTCTTATTTCTATTCAGTAATATTGCTTTATGAATCAATCAATCTGCCAAGCCTTTTCCCAACTATGTTGGGGTCGGCTTCCAGTCTAACCGGATGCAGCTGAATACCAGTATTTTACATGGAGCGACTGCCTATCTAACCTCCACAACCCAGTAACTGGGTAATACGATACCCCTTGGTAAGACTGGGGTCAGACTTTCGGGCTTCTGACGACTCATAACGACTGTCAAAGATCCACGAATGACAGCCGGGACCAACGGCTTAACGTGCTTTCCGAGGCACGGAGGATTCTCGGTATCTAAAGATGGTCACCCATCCACTGACCAACCCCGGCAAGCGTAGCTTAACCTGATGGATCGACCAGTGCGGCTGTTGTTAGTTAGCCACGAGCTCCTCATTGTTCCTTATTGCTTTATGAATCAAAACAGGTAAATATTTGACAGTTATTTGCGACGTTGCCAACTTTTAGGATAAACCCTCTTAATGCCGGAAATAGATGCTTGTTAGTTTGAACGAATATAGCTACTTCGAAAATGTATATACTAGGAAAAGTTAGTATTTAGGGTTTCTTGAAAAAATGATTGCAGCTATCTGTAACCTTCAGATTTGGGCTTTAAATATAGAGTCCCTTTAGGAACAATTGCCCCAGAATACTACACCAAACCTTAGAACAGAGACCACCAAACCGTGATATGCAACCATTAATATATCAACGTTAACTTTCTTGGACAGATTGTAGAGAGCATACGTCGCAGGCGTGCTTAATCTTTCGCAAACTTCTCAGCCTGCGGTTTCCAAGATAATTGACTGTCAATTAATATACCCAAATATATTTTCAGATTTGAGAAAACGCGTCGAAGATTACGTATTATTTATTTCATCCACCGCGGATGAAGTAGAGGAGCATTGTGAACCAGTAAATGAGTTTATAAACAAACGCTGTCATCCTGAAGAAGTACTCACGCTGGCTGATGGCTGGAGTGACGGTGTAGACCACACACACAGGAACGTTATGGAACTGGTGGGTGCTTGCGAACGATTTTACACATCACATTAACAAAATAACTTCATTCTTTACAGCTTAAACGAAATAATCAGTGTCACGATTTAAGTTCTTGCAATATATCTGTATTCTATACAAACAAACATACAAAAAAATAAAATTGAAGTGCCTGTTTGTAATTGCAAAATAACAGCTTTTTACTAAGTGCAATACAATGCCGCCCATGGGCATGTAAACGCCCATATTTTTCTGAATATTCATGAAAAAATATCTTAAATTAACTTTAAAAGGGGTCTATTTTTTTTTTTTTCTTTTTTTTTTTCTTAATCCCCCTATCCATCTATGATTTTATGGACACAGATGTAAACTTGTGTTTTTTCATCATTAAACCCTGTTTTTTTTAGAAAAAAAAGTGTCTCGTGTGCTCGTGGTCTCGTATTTTTCAAATAAATACTGTATTTTTTTTAAAAAAATGTCTTCAACTCCGTTTTTTTTTTCATAGTCGACAAATTTTAATGAAAAATGTTAGTTAATCCGATAAAATTATCTACTCATAAGCTTTTAGAAACAATAAACAGAATCCAAATTGACCCAATAACAACGGAGATATGGCAAACGCTACTCAAAAAATAAAAATATTAATAACATGAAAAATATTAAAGAACTAAGATAATTTTTGAAAAAAAATCAGGAATATTCAGAAAAATACGGGCTGTCACATGCGCATGGGCGAAATTGTATTTATGAAAGAAGATATCACAAAAAACCATTTTTACATTTTTTGTCAATCTCTGCGTCTGTCTGTTTGTCAGCTAATCTCCGAAACAGCTGGACCGGTTTTGACGGGACTCTCACTAGCAGTTAGCTGATGTTATAAGGAGTAACTTAGGCTATTTAGTATAAAAAAAGAATTAGGGTCAACGCGGTCGAACCGCGGGCAGAAATTACTAACCAATACTTTAGTACAACACAGAGCGATGATTTAATTTAGTAATATTAATGATTAATTCATCAAAAAGTGAAATATTTGACGATGTTGACAACTTTCTTAAGCGTGACAGAACAAAACACATCTAAACTCACCAACATTTTTTTCTTTTCTTAATAAAGTCGGACAAAACTGTGTGTACTTACCGTTTGGAGCAGTCAACTTGTCGTTTTCGTAAATATATTCTCTGCGCATTCAGTTGCCACCGCTCCAGCCAGGATGGACAGCACTTCACGCAGCCAGCGCTCGCGCGCAGCGGCATTGTGTGCAGTTGCTACTCGCCGCCGGCGCTGACGCTAGCGCGCAAGATCTACTTTGCAAGACTCCACTGGACGTTGCTGGCTGCGCGCATAATATAGGACACAAGAAGAAACATATAAAAAAAAAAAAGTAAGACACTTAACAAAAGGTGATTGTGCCATACAACAAAAAAATTAACTAAGAAAAAAAGTTATGGATGTTACATTTATTTTCAGTTTCGTGGAAACAGTAGATATACTAATAAAAGCCGGTGGCAAATTCTTGATATGTGAAGAAAAGACAGACACTCCGCTGCATACAGCGGTTGAGCTTGAGAGCGAGGCGGCCGTGGAAAAAATACTGCAGGGTGGTGCGTCTGCCACTGTCTGGAACAGCCAGGGGCTCACTGCCATGCATGTATGCATAAAGAAACGGAACAAGAGACTGTTGCAGGTATCCTGGAAGTTTATGGACGCAATATAACGGAAGCACTAGTATGCTGTTTTAAAACTGAGCATTATGCTCAGTTTTAAAACAGCATGCTAGTGCTTCCGCTAAAAGACTTACGACAGTATGGTACTATTTTGATCTTTCTTGGGTAATCTTAACCTTACCTGACCTCATCATTATAATGTATTACCGAATGACGTCCATTCTTCGACAAAAGCAATTAAGCAACCCCTATAGATTTGTACACTTGTCTTTATGAACCGCTCTCATTCATTTTTTCAATGGTGCCTCGCCATTGAATGAGGGGCGATCTAGAACTGTCATCTGTGAACTGATCAGAACGAACGCGTCCAGCGCTCAGCTTTCCACTTCTACTATAGCACCGTTTTGCATACGTCTGACATTGGTACAGTATAGGCCTTCGTCCTTTAATGGCAATAGAAAAAACAATGGCGTACATGATGAAGCTGCTGCCTGCTTAGACCCGTTTAGATATGTAGTTGCCTTTAATTATGAAGATGAACTGAATTTTAACAATATTTTTTATTTCTTATATTGTCTTTGTACCATTTTGAAGCGAACTCTAAATTAATTTAAATGATCGAATGCAATCATTTTTCTACCAGCCTGCATGATGTAAGGTTCCCTTTTGCCGATAATCTTTATAGTACAGTGGTTATTTTGGTAACACACGTGGAAATGGAGTCAATCCCGATCTAAGAAATGTCTCATTCATCAGTTCTGTCCTAACAATTATTTCGGTTAATTGATCTGATGACTTTAAGAAAGATTAAGTTAGTTGTTCTGAATTAATATTACGGATATTTTTTAGTTGTTAGCAAATCATAAGCGCAGTAATGCAATCCAGCACTTACCTACTGTTGACGCGAAAGATGGGACGGGCGCCACCGTGCTCTGCGCGGCAGTCGAAGCAAAGTGGATAGAAGGAGTCTGTATAGCTCTCAAAGCAGGAGCTACCAACATGAAGGTATTCCGTTAAAGATAAAATTACGCATAAAATCAATATCTTAAACGCTGAAACATTCCTAGTTCAAAATTATGATTCCAAATCCCGATGAACAGAATATTTTGTTATTCAGATTTACATACTGTTCAAATTGGAATCTTGACTAAAAAAAGTATGATATCAATATAGACAATTTCTTTTTTTAATTACTTACAGACCAGTGGATTATCTCCAATGGACTATATATATATTGCAATAACACAATTGGACAGCAAAGAAATACTTCAAGAGGACGACCCACTAACTAACGAATGGATAAGACACAACCGACTGCGTAATATTCAATACCACTCGGGTGAAACGAATGTGTTACATTTAGCTGTCAAACTAGGCAGCGAGGATATACTAGAATATTTACTTAATTATCCATACAAGAAAACCAATATAAAAAAAATAATCAACACTTCTGACCGCTTTGGTCCACCGTTAAATTACGCTTTGATATATAACCGACCCGATTGTGCAAGATTGCTTATCTCCAAAGGTGCTGAAGTACATACGTTACTGGATTGCTACAGTATTAACTGCAATAATAACTTAACAAGGATGTCATTTTTGCATGTAGCCGCAATTAAAAACCAAGAGGAAATAGCAGAAATGATTATAAAACATGACAGTGAAACTGTTCACTTTACTGTTGCGGGTCGAACACCATTGCATGAAGCTTGTAGACATGGAAACAAAAAAATGATTGAACTATTACTCCGCAACGGAGCTGACCTATCTGGTGGTGAAAATGTAAATGAAAGTTACTACTTCGCGAAGCCAAGACAGTTTATCCCCATCGAGCTCTTGATGAATAACGTATCAAAACCAACTGAATTCTTGCAAGAAATATTCGACTCATATATAACTAGCAAAGGTCAATCTAACTGTGAGGTTGTAGTAGACTATAGAGTTTTATTCCCTAAATCTGACATGATACACATGGGGGTAATCAAGGCTCTGAATAATACCGGAAATAGATACGGCCAGGACAGGCTACTCCTTCATCCTTTGGTGCAAAGCTTTTTGTACCTAAAATGGAGATCATTATTATCATTTTTCTATGGTTCTTTGGCATTACACGTGTGCTTTGTGTTGTCTCTCAACGTGTTTGCCCTGTCTTTGTTCTTTTCTAAAGACAGAAAAATAGAAACTGTGCCAAATATATTTCGTAGTAGTGTTTGGATTTATATAATTTACTTGACAACCTGCTTACTTACAATACAGGTAAAATTATCAATATATCTATCTATTCTTAATGTAAGTGTTTGTCGGTAATTTTATTAACAAGTAAAAACTAATTTTTTGTCACCAGGAGATCATCGTCATTAATATGAAAAGCAAGAGGTACCTTCTATGTTTAGAGACGTTAGTGAAATGGTCTTCCACTACGCTTGCGGTTATCTTGCCTCAAGTTTTGTCGTGGGATTCAAAACCCATTCCAGAGCGGGTGCGGCTCTTCAGTTCAGCCACGCTGCTCCTCTCCTGGGTCAGAATGATGTTCCTGCTCTCCATACTCCCAGGCTATGGGTATTATGTTCTGATGTATGGAAAAGTGGCGACCAAAGTATTTAAGGTGAGCTGATTTTATATATAGTAGTTTCAAATTCACACGCATTAATATATAAATGCAAAATTGGGATGTTTTTTTTTTTTTGTTATTATTCATTTCTTTTTTTCCTTTCAGGTTCTTGTATCATTCGGCTTCCTAATATTTGGTTTCTCCATAAGCTTTATGATACAGTTCCATGCACAAGCACCATTTGACGGTCTTTGGTCTTCTCTCCTGATGATGATGGTCATGATGACATCTGAGTTTGGTTATTATGAGATAATGAATGAGCAGACCGTTAAGCCTGCATCAGCATCACTTATTATGATACGTTTAATATTTTTGTCATTTCTGATACTTGTTTCAATAATTCTAATGAATCTCTTAGTCGGTGTTGCCGTTAGTGATGTCAATAGTTTAGAAATTATAGGTAATATAAACAGATTGGAAAAACAGCTGCAATTCATAACATCATATGAAGACATCGGTTGTAATAATTTTATTAAAAAAATACTCCCAATGAGTCTATTCAAACGATGGTTTGAGAACATAAGAAATAACCGTATCGTTTTACGACCACGTGAACCTACGCGCTGTAACGGCCACATTTTGCCGGGTCATTTAAAAGAAGCCATTTTCGAAAAGGCTCAGTTACAGAAAAGGCAATCGGATGAAGAGCAAGGCACGATGCTGTACCAAATGAAACTCAATGAAATACATAAAGTTATTGTCAAAAAAGATGGTCGCGAACCATTTATGTCAGAGGGCCCAGAGAACGTGTTGAACAAACTAGTTGAAGACATTAATAAAATACGTAGTGATATAGAAATGATTAAAACCTTTATAGATACAACTACACATCGTAACAAGGCACAGGACCAGGTGGTGGATCATTCAATATGTCGAATGAGGGCCGGATTACCCGAATAGCAAGTGAAGCAAATGCAACAGGCCCAGCGCTTGGCACCTATTACCACCGGTAGGTCCAATAGAATAAAATGTATCAATGATAAAAAAAAAACCCCTCCGAGCCAAGACCCCTAACACAAGCCTGTCTTTTTTTATTAAAACTATCAATTGCGTAATAAAAGTTTCTTTTTCAATCCTCTAATTTATATACAACAACAAAAACATTATATAACAACAGTATTCCCCAAGGGCTTAGGCAGAGGTGTACAGTCACGAGCACCAATATGTATACACTTAGCAACTGATTTTCTCCTACTGTGGTGATTGTAATTTTATGTTGTTACGAACATAGTCTTTTGGAACCCACACTAATATGAAATAGGTCTTATCTCAAAGTTGCAGTCGTTATTCCATGCGAAAATCGCTTTAGATTTTTTTATTTTTTTTGCCTTTTTTTGCCAGTCATGTTTAAGTACCATGTAACTACTGAAACGACTGTACTACTTGTATTTTATTAAATATCTTGTATAATTATGTTATTAATTTTCTTATGACGGGGGAGAAAAGATAAATTTCTCTGGTCCATATTGGCAGTTTTCTCTATCGTTCACTAGCTGCGTCCCGCGGTTTCACCCGCATAAGTCTCAATCTCGTGGGAATATCGGGATAAAAGTGAGTCTATGTCCTCACCCAGGTCACGGTCTACCCATGTGCCAAATTTCAAAGCGTAATAAATAAATAAACAAGTAAACAAACTCACTTTCACATTTTTAATTATTTAGTTAGGATTAGGATAAGTTAGGATTGAGGAGCTCGTGGCTAAGTAACAACAGCTGCACTGGTTGATCCATCAGGTTAAGCTACGCTTGCCGGGGTTGGTCAGTGGATGGGTGACCATCTTTACATACCGAGAATCCTCCGTGCCTCGGAAAGCACGTTAAGCCGTTGGTCCCGGCTGTCATTCGTGGATCTTTGACAGTCGTTATGAGTCGTCAGAAGCCCGAAAGTCTGACACCAGTCTTACCAAGGGGTATCGTATTACCCAGTTACTGGGTTGTGGAGGTCAGATAGGCAATCTTTCCATGTAAAATACTGGTATTCAGCTGCATCTGGTTAGACTGGAAGCCGACCCCAACATAGCTGGGAAAAGGCTAAGCAGATTGATTAGGATAAGTTAGGATTTAATTTAAAAAATCTTTATTTACACACATACAAAAGCAATAATGTACAATTATTTTATTTTTGCTATGTAGATAATGTATGAATGAAGTTTTTATTTTGTGTAATATTTTTTTTCGTAAATGATTTCGTTTGATTGTATGTTTTCAAAATTATTATGATGTCCTGATTTTTGTATGTAGGTACTTGAACTGTACTGCTACTAACTGTCAAATATGTGTCAGTAGGTTTTGTGTTTATGTTTAACCAACTACTTAGATGTCATATTTTATTTTAAAGTTCATAAGTATTTTATGTTCATGCCAATTTTTCTTTTAATCATATACGAGTAGGTACTCGTATAGCTTTTTGCAATTTTAGACTTATATAATTATCTAGATATTACATAAAATACGGTGAATAAACTTTTTGTAAAAATAACATGTCTTAGCTGAAAGAGCCGGGTGATCTTGCCAGAATACTTCTTACCTCAGACACCTTTCTCTATTTAAGATTGTGCATTAAACATATTCACCAGTGCCTGTATAAGATGTCGAGATAAATAAAGATTTATGATTATTATTTAAAAAAATGTCTTGGACATAACTCTGACCCCTGGGGTAAAAACAATGGATTCTCCCAAACATTACCTAATACTATTGTAGCTCACTCTGGCACAAACCCGTAGTTGTAACTGCGAACCACTCACCAGGGCTGAGAATGTAAAATACCTGGGAATAACAATCGAACACGTAACAGATTACAGAAACTAATATATGTGTTCAAAACGCTGAGACTTGTAGCCGATAATAATGTTATGAAATCAGTGTACTATACCCTTGCTCAATCCGTAATATGCTACTGCTTCACCTCTTGGGGTGGAGCTACGAAAAATACCCTAATAGAAATTGAAAGAATCCAAAGAGCTATACTGAAAGTGCTGTCTTGTCGACCGTATCGCTACCCCACTGAACAGTTATACAGAGAAAATAAAGTCCTGACAGTGCGTCAACTGTTTATATTGCACATTTTGCTGAAACAGCATACTCTGTTGGTTTATAATCCAACTTTGTTCAGGGGGAAAAGACAGTATGACCCAGTGGAGCGCCATCATCCAAGACATAAAACAATTTTTGCAAGGCGTTTCGTTTACTATCTAGGTGCCTACTTATACAATAAACTAATAAGGTGTTAAATATCTTTAGTCTTACAAAGAATAAATGCAAAAAGAGGCTAACTGACTAGCTACTAAAATTAAATTTTAATGATACTCAAAATATCCTTATAAAGACATAAACACACAATCACACACTGTCACACACCCACACAATCACCCATACTACACATCTACTGAAATTCGTCTCGCATACCTACTTAACCTAGATATTAATTAAATAAAACTAAAAATGTCGTATGATTCCTTACTACGTACATTCTGTCACCGCACTTAGTACATAATTTATAAAATGAAAATATAAAGGGATCCTGGTGTCCTGATACACAGGACACGAGCCTAGCTTAGGCACCAGTCTCCCACAATAAACAGGGCGTCCCACGGATATGTCATGGAGGGATGGAGGGAAAGTACCTTGAATATTGTAGATGGAACATTTTACTGAAAGAAGACATTTGAATTTAAAAAACAATTTAAACTGCAGCAAAAGATGCTTTTTATTTAGATGATTTTGCGGAGTGAACCATCTATATTCATCTGTGGTATGGCTTCAGACAATACTGGTCGGAACCAATTAGTATTATTGCAAAAACAATGTTGTGATTCATAGCTGATTTATCCGGGAAATCGCTTATCGATGGCCGTATGTAAAACCACAAAATAGTAGGTAGTAAAAATTGAGGAAGAAGCTGGATTTTGGTTTTTAGTGCTAATTAACAAGGAAAATCAATAGCATCGGATAGACGAATATAAATCATGTAAATCTGTATCAGTACGTACTTGTTTTTGGGGCATTACAGGCGAATCATAGAGATGTCATTCGAACAGTTGGCACAGAAAATAAATGGAAGATGTGTAACATATCCCATGCCGAGAGATCCAGGCCATCCAGGTAATAAAAGTCCAGTTGTACAAAACTTTATTTTTATTCTACCTAGGACGCGGATGCCCCAGAAGATAGGGGTTATTCCACTAATCCCCATTGATGGGGATTGAGGGACAAAAAGTTCACAAATCCCCATCGGTTTAAAAATAAAATACTTACAACATAATTATGATATAAAAACCACGAAGTCTTTATTTCTTACAAGGACTCATTGATTATTTTTGTAATCAAACAAATTAAAGTAATGGCTAAATTAATAGTCTAAGTGTAAAATATTTCTGTCATATCATATAACAGTTCAAACTACTACAAAATATAATCTTTTCGAGATTAACTTTTAATTACTTTATGGTAACTTTGTGATTGATTATTTTAAAACTTTTGTTCACCTTTTGTTTAATTGAGTCTTTACCTAAGTCTAGAAGTGGTGACCCTTTAAAAAAAAAATATCTCGTGAATAAAGATGTTTATTAAATCAAAATCTATTAAATTCACTCAGTGACACATCCAAATACGTAGGTTTTAAGAGGCTCACAACAGCTTTTTGATAAAATAGGTTTCTGTGATGATGAAAAATATTGAAGCAAAAAGCTATTACGAATGTCTTCAAATATGTGTATCTAAATGCCTCAAGAAATGGAAGAGATTTTTTTAAACATTCAATATTCAGGCATTGCACTTTTCTATGGAACAGCTGATAAAAAAAAATTACCGACGAAATATTTCAACGCAGGTTCAGAATCATGTACTGATGGTATCAGTTTACGAGTCGATGTGCCACCCTATACTGCTGTTTGTATTTTATTTATAATCCGATGGGGATATGGGGATTTGTCTAGTTCCGAAATCCCCATTGATGGGGATTCGTGGACAAGAAAGTTCTAAAATTCCCATTGATGGGGATTGCCATTGATGGGGATTAGTGGAATAACCCGAAGATAAGTACGTAAAAAATATTTTTGGTTAGTTATTTAAAAGTATCTAATGACAATAATTGTATGGGGTTATTAATATTGTTTTTAGGGTTCCGTACATAAAGGGTGCCAATGGGGTCCAATGACCGAGTAACTTTCCTCTGGTTCCATCAGAACATAACCACAAGCTGTTTTTGATGCGAGTAAAAACGAAACTTGCTGCTAGTGACAGTCAGGGAGAGTAGCGCGTAGTCCAGGGGATAAGTACCGAAGGATGCAGGTCATGCAGGTCCCGACCCTGCTCAAACTACGAAGGTTAAACATAATAAAGTTACTGCTTTTACTGTCGGATAGATATGATCGACCAGGACTAGTTGCAGTTAATCTTCTAACATCACATACTGCAGAATACGTTGTTACCACAACAACCACAAGTCCGTAACAAGCAAGTCGTGCAACAAGACAAGAAAGTCATTTCTGTAATTTGTACGAAAAACAATAAAACAATAATAAAATTAACTTTATCCAAGGCATTTGATTGCGTCGATCACGAAACCTTACTCTTGAAACTTGAGCATTACGGATTTGTAGTTACGGACTTTTAGTAAAATCTTATTTAAATGATAAAACTGACGGTAAACGTCTAGGGTATCGACACGCAAAGAAACGGATTCCGTAGCCAAATGACAAAACCGGAACCCTTATAATTTCGTCATGTCCGTACATCCGGATGTCACACAGCCATTTTACTAGGAGACTATTGGTATGTACTTTATATAGAAGCAATTGATAAAATCATTGATGTGCATGCGTAAATATTTATCCCGGCTGGCTTTACGCCTCAACTGCAGGAGACCGAGTCAATTGCCTAGGTACCATACTCGACGAGTAGGATCGGAGCTCTCACGTTCTGACACTTCGGGAGCAGAACATTTGCAGAAGGAGATGGTCGCCCACTGTCTTATGTATCAAACCACCGCTTGTTGTCTTACTGGATTTTTGTTAATGTTCTATTATATCGCACATCCAGCAGGTAGTTTCACCGAGGAATAGATTGGTGGTTCTCAACTTTGGATTTTGTTTTTTTTTTAATGAAAATCCCAAGTTTTCACCCGCCATCTTGAACACAAAAGCTGAGTTTTTCTAAAAATATCTCCTCATTTACGAACCAACGTAGTTTTCCGAAGAAAAAATACCTCAATAATAACGAGACACTGGAGGGAGTCAAGATTAGCTTAACCGTAAAATACTGAAGAACAAAGCACGGAATAATAGACAAAATTACAGATTGTGATGATGACATTTTGTTTATTCTTACGTCGACAAAACCCGTTTCTACTGTGGTCATGCTATGGGTGCAGAAACGCCATCGACGACAAGGACTTGACGAATTTCAGGTGCTCTATAAGATCTTACGTGACGTGCGACTCAGTTTTCACCGATATATTCTGTAAAAATCTCATCGTGAAAACTTAGGTGAAGTGAGCTGTCAATAGTGTCTATCCTTAGGCATCGAGAATTACAGCTCTCTTCAAGCTCACATCACCTAAGTTTTCCCGATGACATTTTTACAGACTAACACACACTGGTGTCGTAAACGGAAACACGTAAATTAAAGTATCCGCTTATAAATTGTGACATAAGTAACAAATAGCGAACACTCAAACACAACTTGGTGATACCCTCGCAGGAAAATCAGCAAATACTCGAACCAAATAATAAATAAAGTATGACACAACTTTATCATCACATTAAAATTAATGAGTGTATGTCATTAGTTCGACCAACAAGTGTGCGATATGTCATTGGTTCGACAAGTCGTTGGGTTTGATAGGTCTTAAGTTCGTTAGGTCGTTGGGTCGACAGATCTTGAGTTCGACAGGTCGTAAGTTCGACTGATCTTTAGTGCGACAAGCAATGTATGTTTAAGAAATATTACTCCTAGGTAATACGGTTCTCGACACCAATCAAATCAATCAAACGGCTACTACTTTTTACATTTTTATAAAAGGGAAAGTAACAGCTGTCAAATATTTACCTGTTTTGATTAATTTGGCAAATTTACTGTTTAAAAAATACGAAATATCGCTAGCTAGTGACCTAAAATATTAACAATGAACTGCAATTTTAACACTGAATTTGATATTGTAACCGTTTCAAAATACTTTTTTACATTACATATCACTAAATATTCGGTGTTACGATATGAATTATTGCTTAAGCGATATTTCATATTTCCTTATTAATCAAAACAACGCGGCACATGAACATTGAACAAGAACAGCTAGTGAGATAAATCTATGAAGGCAATTGGAGGAGACCTTTGGCATTGATTGGCAAACGGACAAGATTTGTGAGGCAGAAAAATTAAATAAAAATTAACTAAACTAGAACCCGAATAAGCTTACACGTAAATACATTTAAAAACAATACACTATCACTGTACCTCTTGATAACCATGTCGTACCACACCACCTATATTGGTAACCATGTCCGAAGAAAGGCTTATTTTAGTTTTTTATAAATTGACACAATAACCTTTACAAGACGTCCGAACGGTGGAAGCCAACTCGCACAGGGTTTGACCATTTTAAATGAAATTGTTATTATTGTTTGACTGTTGTTTACTAATAGATCTCGATATTGGAAGGCGCTCTGATAAGATTATTGGGTTCCCGCATGTGATGTTGAACACACGACTTATAGAGTCGATTCCGGGTGGTGACATCGCATACATGAGCAGGTGAGTCCTACTTCTAAGGCCAGCCGGTTTACGTCGTTCACTATAGATGAACACATAACACAGATAAAGGTAGCTAACTCTCTATGGATCCACCGAAAGAAGTGTGCAATAAAAAAGTAAGGAAGTTTTTCCGAAAAAATAAGTTTAAAAAACTGTAACCGACTACGTAATAAATTAATAGTTTAAAAAACACTAGAAAAACACGCTTTTAGTTCATATCTTCCGGCTCCATCATCAGATCAGTTCGACAGTACCATATTATTGTACTGTCATCAGAACTACATACAGCTGCCGATTTTCATTACGCTACGACCCTTGGAAGATGGTTAAATTAGTTACCTTAGATTCCATTACATAGTTACATACAGGTCGACCTAATAAAAGCGTGTTAAAAATAATTTGTAGCTCGATTTCTGTCTGATATTTTTTCTTGTTTCGTACTTTTTTCCGTAGTTGGGTTTTGGTTATTGCTGCAAACAATTTGTGAAGGTTTAAGAACCTTGCCGGCCAAAGACAGTAAATAATCACTGTTCGTTATAGACTGATGGCAATGGGTGCAAACCCAAACGCGACGTGCTGTCTCAACCACGTGACTGCCTGCCACATCGCAGCCATGCACGACAACGACGCCCTAGACCTGCTGCTCAGGTCAGGAGCTGACGGCTCCAGGTCTGACAAGCTGGGCAGAACACCCCTCCACTTAGCCGCCTGGACAGGGAACGTAAAGAAAATTACTTCACTGCTGAACTTTCCGGAAGGTAAATTCAGACAGCTTCTTCTGTCACTTGTACAGATAATATTTTTTGTACATACCTTTACAAAAATAGGTTTAGGCCAATTACATGTAAAAGTTTAGAGAAATTAAATAATGTGTTCAGAGTTTTAATAATATAGGCGACCCAAATGAGTTTTACGCCGAGTTCTTTTCACTATTAAACACGCAATTTAATTCAATTTTTTCACCAAAGTGCTTGTTCCCAGGCATTAAAAATGTTCTTTACATTTTGAATGCCTGGGAAGAAGCATAAGATGCCATTGGAATCTTTTGCGACCTCTCGAAGGCGTTGGATTGCGTCTACCATGAGGCACTTCTGCTGAAACTGGAGCGCTATGGGGTTAGGAATACAGCTGTAGATTTACTAAGATCATACCTGAAAGATAGAAAGTTAAATTTCAAGTAAACGGCAAAAACTCATTAGGGTCTGAAATGTCAATGGGCGTTCCTCAAGGTTCAAAATTGTGTCCATTCCTCTTTTTAGTTTTCATTAATGATTTACACCAATTACTTCAAAATCAACCGAAGATGATGTTATTTGCAGATGACACAAATCTCTCTCTTTAAAATCAACCGACGCCGACGTTCACAAAACTTTGACGACGTGAATAGCTCTATTCTTCAGGTCCAAGATTGGTTTACGGTTAATAAATTGGCACTAAATAAAATAAAAACCAAGTGCATTCGATTTAAATTACCTAATGTTAGAAGTAGCGAATGTAACATCTTGAATGGAGAAAAACTAGAATTTATTCATCAAACAGTTTTCCTAGGAATCACGTTAGACGAGAAATTACAAAACACATCTCTTGCGGGGCGGCTAAGCTCGACCGCTTATGCTCTTAGAAAGATCAGACAGATGTAAAAACAGCGCTTTTGGTCTATTTTAGCTACTTCCACAGCATTACATATGTCGTATGGCATTTTACTGTGGGGTCGGGCTGCTGCCGTTAAATGCATCTTTATTTTGCAAAAGAGAGCTATCAGAGCCATTCATCCATCTACGTCGCCGCGAATATCTTAGGGAACTATCTAAAAGGATTAATATTATGACGGTACCCTGCCAATTCATTTATGAAAATATTATGCAGCAAAATATTAAAATATTATGTAGGGTCGCAGCATTATGCTGAGCGATGACCGTTTTGCGTGGATGTGACGCATATTTTCCCCCAAGTTATTTATTGTCGTGTTTTGTTCTTACCTTGCGTCATGTGTACCGCAAATAAACGTATTTTCTTTCTTTTTTCTTCTTTCTTTATTTCTTATTATGTATGTAAGAAAAAATCTATTTTTTTTAATAAAGTTAAGATCACTTAACTTTATTAAAAAAATGTAGATTTTTTCTAAATAAAAAAAATAAAAAAATGTGTAAATTATGTCTATCAAGACATAATTTTAATACTAGAAATAAAAATAAAAATAGATCAACAACTTTTTAGATTATCTAAAGTACATACATCTTATACGGGGTATTGTGTTAAATGTTACAACAAAATACCTTGTGATTTATATTGTAATTAAATTATAGAAAATTTAAAAGTCATATTAAAAGTACACTTTGTAAACACGCATATTACAAATTAGAGGATTATATCCAAGATAAGAATGCTTGAAAACAAACTGGTCCTGCTCGATAGGACAATTTAGAATCTAGACAAAATCAAACTGGTTGCTAATTTAATTGTATTTTTATTTTAATATATGACATTGATTTTACATTTTGTGATTACTTCCTCACACACTGATTTATTAATTGTAAAATTTTAGGAAAATCGTCTACTTTAACAATGTTTGTAAATATGTGAGCACCATGGATCACAAAATTAATTTATCTGGCGTTGCTACATTTCAAATTATTTTTACCTATTGTGGTATAGTCATTTTATTGAAGGTGCATCGTCTTTACATATAATTATATAACTAATGTGTATACAAAACATTTTAAAAGAGTAACGGTGGAGTTTCTTGCCCATTCTTCTTTCTTTTGGAAGGGGCGACTAGACTGTCTTATGAAATTTTGACTTTTGAAAAGTGCTCATCCTATTTTGAATAAATGACTTTTGAATTTGAATTTGAAAAGAATCAATTCTACTTTTTTGGAAATTTTGACGTGAAAAAAGAAGTCAAATCATTTATTTCAATTAGGCCCGTGCCTTGGGCCTAATTGAAATAAATGATTTGACTTTGACTTTGGAAGCCAGGGAAGCGCGCGCTATTTAATTTGACCAATGAGCGCGTGGTGCTTCAGTTTGCCGACAAATGGTACCAACTTCCGAGAGGTTGTAAACAGGATAATGATGATGACGATGGCTGTGACGAGGCCGATGACGGCGACGATGACGGTTACGGTGACGGTGACTGGTTTATACGAGTATCATAAATACGTCAGCCAAGATCTCAAATGTGACACATCATATGCGACTACTGCACGCGCAGCATGTCCACCGCGGAAACGGGTTTTATCGAAGGAAGAATAGACAAAATGACAGATTAACAATCACAATCTATAATTTTGTCTATTCTTCTACGCGTGCTGTAAGGCTCGTTCGACATTTTTTTGTCGAATGAAAGACGAAGAACAAAATTAATCCTACTGTCGTATTTTCAGATTTGAGAAAAAGCGTCAAAGATAACGTACTATTTATTTCATTGACCGTGGATGAAGTAGAGAAGCATTGTGAACCAGTAAATGAGTTTATAAACAAACACTGTCATCCTCAAGAAGTACTTACACTGGCTGATGACTGGAGAGACGGTGTAGACCACACACACAGGAACTTTATGGAACTGGTGGGTGCTTGCGAAATATTTCACACATCTCATATAACAAAACAACTTAAATTTTTACTACTTAAACGAAATATTCAGTGTCACGATAAAAGTTATTGCAATACATATTGTATAAATATATGTAGATATACAATATATACAATACATACTCGTATTGTATATCTATACTCTCATATAATAACGCACGCTGTCGGCGCGACGTGTGACGGCTCGGGGGCCGTTCACTGACCGCGAGCCGTCTACTATTCTGTATAGCCATCGTGAAATAGACTTGAATGCATTTGATTAAGAATCCTAACTTGAATGATTATATAATGAGCGATGTCCATTAAGCGTGACAGAATAAAACACATCTAAACTCACCAACATTCTTCACATTTCCTTAATCAAATCGGACCAAACTGTGTGTCCTACCGATTGGAGTTGTTGACTTGTCGTTTCATTTATATATTCTCCGCGCATTCAGTTGCCGCCGTTCCAGCCAGGATGGACAGCACTGCACGCAGCCAGCGCCCGCGCGCAGCAGCATTGTGTGCAGTTGCTACTCGCCGCCGGCGCTGACGCGAGCGCGCAAGACCTGCTTTGCAGGAGTCCACTGGATGTCGCTGGCTGTGCTCATTACAACGGACACAAGATTGATATAAACAAGTAAGTCAGTTAACAAAAGGTGATTATGCCAAACAACAAAAAACAGGACTAAGATTGTACCATTTATTTTCAGTTTCGTGAAAACAGTAGAAATACTATTAAAAGCCGGTGGCAAGTTCCTAATATGTAAAGAAAAGACAGACACTCCGCTGCATACAGCTGTTGAGCTTGAGAGCGAGGCGGCCGTGGAAAAGATGTTACAGGGTGGTGCGTCTGCCACTGTCTGCAACAGCCAGGGGCTCACTGCCATGCATGTTTGCGTAGAGAAACGGAACAAGAGACTGTTGCAGGTATCCTGGAGGTTTAAGGACGCACTATTACGGAAACACTAGTATGCTGTTTTAAAACTGAGCATAATATTTAGAGACTTATAAAAGTATGGTACTCTTTTGATCTTTCTTGGGTAATCTTGACCTCGTCATCATAATATGTACCTATACCGAATGACGTCCATTCCTCGACAAAAGCAATTAAGCAAAACGTGTTAAAAAAAATAACTTTATAAACTTTAAGAGGTGCTTTAGAGCATCGAACTTTTACTATGGGACCAACATGAAAATCGCGAAAATAAAATCTGCTGTTCTATACTAAAGTCTAGTACCTACTGTTTTAAACTGTAAGGGACAGCTCCTTTTTTCTCGATTTCAAAGTTGGTCTCATAGTAAAAGTTATTCAGTTCGATGGTTTAAAGCACCTCTCAAAGCTTGTAAAGTAATTTTTTTAACACCTTATAGATTTTTACAACTATCTTTATGGACCGCTCTCATTCATTCTTTCAATGGCGTCCCGCTATTGAATGAGAGCGTCCAACGCTCGGATTTCCACTTCTTATATCTTTATAGGTACAGTAAGGGCCCTCAACAACGGCGTATATAGAGAAGCTGCTACCTACTTAGGCCCTTGAACCGTTTAGATATGGCGTCGCAAATATGAACCTATTCTAAACATTTGCAACAAAAAGTTTTTATTTTTTCTACCATTTTGAAACTGACTCTAAATTCACTTGAATGATCGAATGCAATAATTTTTTTGCTAGCCTGATGTAAGGTTCTCTTTTGCAAATAACCTATATAGTACCTACTGTAGTTACTTTACACACGTGAAAATGGGGCCAATTCCGATCTAAGATATGTCTCATTCATCAGTTCTGTCCTAACCATTATTTTGGTTAATTGATCTGATCTCTTTAAGAAATATTAAGTTAGTTGCTCTTAACTAATATGACAGATATTTTTTAGTTGTTAGCGAATCATAAGCACAGTAATGCAATCCAGCACTTAGCTACTGTTGATGCGAAAGATGGGACGGGCTCCACCGTGCTCTGCGCGGCAGTCGAAGCAGATTGGATAGAAGGAGTCTGTATAGCTCTCAAAGCAGGAGCTACCAACTTGAAGGTATTCCGTTAAAGATAAAATGACGCGTAAAATCAGAATCATAAAAGCTCAAAAATTCCTTAGTTCAAAATTATGTTTCAGGATTCCGATGGATTATTTTTTTGTTGATATTCAGCTTTACATACTGTTCAAATTGAAATCCTGACTAAAAAAAGTATGATATCAATATCGAAAAGATTAAAAAAAAAAAAATATGACTTACAGGCCAGTGCAGAATCTCCAATGGACTATATTGCAACACAATGGGGCAACAAAGAAATATTTCAACAGGACAACCCACTAACCAACGAATGCATAAGTCACGACCACCTGCGTATTATTAAAATGCGTTCGGGTGAAACGAACGTGTTACATTTAGCTGCCAAACTAGGCAGCAAGGATATACTAGAATATTTACTTAATTACCCATACAAGAAAACCAATACAACAGAACTAATCAACACATCTAACTGTTTTGGTCCACCGTTATTTTACGCTGTGGTATATAACCGACCCGATTGTGCAAGATTACTTATCTCCAAAGGTGCTGAAGTAAATACGATATTGGATTGCTACAATATTAAATCCAATAATAACATAATAAGGACGTCACTTTTGCATATAGCTGCAATTAAAAACCATCATGAAATAGCAGAAATAATTATAAATCATGACAGTGAAACTGTTCACTTTGTTGTCGCGGGTCGAACACCATTGCATGAAGCTTGTAGTCATGGAAACAAAAAAATTATTGAATTACTACTCCGCAACGGAGCTGACCTATCTGGTGGCGAAAATGTAAATGAAAATTACTACTTCGCGAAACAAAGAAAGGTTGTTCCCATGGAGCTCTTGATGAATAACGTATCAAAACCAACTGAATTCATGCAAGAAATATTCGACTCATATATAACTAGCAAAGGTCAGGAATCTAGCTGTGAGGTTGTAGTAGACTATAGAGTTTTATTCCCTAAATCTGACATGATGCACATGGGGGTAATCAAGGCTCTGAATAATACCGGAAATAGATACGGCCAGGACAGGCTACTCCTTCATCCTTTGGTGCAAAGCTTTTTGTACCTAAAATGGAGATCATTATTATCATTTTTCTATGGTTCTTTGGCATTACACGTGTGCTTTGTGTTGTCTCTCAACGTGTTTGCCCTGTCTTTGTTCTTTTCTAAAGACAGAAAAATAGAAACTGTGCCAAATATATTTCCTAGTAGTGTTTGGATTTATATAATGTATTTAACAGCCTGCTTACTAGCAATACAGGTAAAATGATCGATATATCTATTCTTAATGCAACTTTTTGTCGGTAATTTTATTAACAAGTAAAAACTCATTTTTTGTCACCAGGAGATCATCGTCATTAATATGAAAAGCAAGAGGTACCTTCTATGTTTAGAGACCTTAGTGAAGTGGTCTTCCACTACGCTTGCGGTTATCTTACCTCAAGTTTTGTCGTGGGATTCAAAACCCATTCCAGAGTGGGTGCGGCTCTTCAGTTCAGCCACGCTGCTCCTCTCCTGGGTCAGAATGATGTTCCTGCTCTCCAGACTCCCAGGCTATGGGTATTATGTTCTGATGTATGGAAAAGTGGCAACCAAAGTATTTAAGGTGAGCTTATTTTATTTACAGTAGTTTCAAATTCACACGCATATACATAAATGCAAAATTGGTAGGTGTCTTTTTTTTTTTGGTAATTATTCATTTCTTTTTTTTCTTTCAGATTCTTGCATCATTCGGCTTCCTCATATTTGGCTTCTCCATAAGCTTCATGATACAATTCCATGCACAACCACCATTTGATTGTCCTTGGTCTTCTGTCCTGGCGACGATGGTCATGATGACGTCTGAGTTTGGTTATACTGAGATAATTAATGAGAAGACCGTTGAGGATGCATCAGCGTCTCTATTTATGATACGTTTAATATTTTTGTCATTTCTGATACTAGTTTCAATAATTCTAATGAATCTCTTAGTCGGTGTTGCCGTTAATGATGTCAATAGTTTAGAAATTATAGGTAACATAAACAGATTGGAAAAACAGCTGCAATTCATAACATCATTTGAAGACGTCGGTTGTAATAATTTTATTAAAAAAATACTCCCAACGAGTCTATTCAAACGATGGTTTGAGAACATAAGATGGGCTAACCGTATCGTTTTACAACCACGTGAAGCTACGCACTGTAACGGTCACATTTTGCCGGCTCATTTAAAAGAAGCCATTTTTGAAAAGGCTCAGTTACAGAAAAGGCAATTGGATGAAGAGCAAGGCACGATGCTGTACCAAATGAAACTGGATGAAATACATAAAGTTATTGTCAAAAAAGATGGTAGCGAACCACCTATGTCAGAGGGCCCACATAGCGTGTTGAAAAAACTAGTTGAAGACATGAATAAAATACGTAGTGACATAGAAATGATTAAAACCTTAATAGATACAACTACACATTGCAACCAGGCGCGGGACCAGGTGGTGGATCATTCAATATGTCAAATATGGGCCGGATTACCCGAGTAGCAGGTGAAGCAATTGCTACAGGCCCTGCGCTTGGTACCTATTTCCACCGGTAGATCCAATATAATAAAATGTATCAATGATAAAAAAAAACCTCAGTAGTTTTCTCTATCATTCAATAGCTGCGTCCCGCGGTTTCACCCGCATAAGTCTCAATCCCGTGGGAATATCGGGATAAAAAGTATATACCCAGGTCATGGTCTACCCAAGTGCCAAATTTCATTCAAATCTGTTCTGCCGTTTTAGCGTGAACGCGTAATAAACAAACAAACTCACTTTCACATTTATAATTTAGTTAGGATTAGGATAAGTTAGGATTTAATTTAAAAAATCTTTATTTACACACATACAAAAGCAATAATATACAATTATTTTATTTTTGCTATGTACGTAGATATTGAGTCTGAATTTTATTTTTTGTTTTTTTTATTTTTTTCGTAAAGCTTTAGTTTGTTTGTATGTTTTCAAAATTATTATGATGTCCTGATGTTTGTATGTAGATACTTGAACTGCACTGCTGTCTGCTACTATACGTGCGACAATCTAAGAAGCCCGATTTGACACCTATCAAAATATGTGTTAGTGTAGTGACGGGAAAAAAATATCGGTTGCTTTAATAACCGATTCTTGAGACATATCGATTTATCATACTTACGAGTTTGTAATCGATAATTTACCTACATTGCTTAAAACTGATTCTCGAGGTATATCTTTTTATTACACGTCATCATCATGATCACGACGTGTAAATAAATAAATTCACATTTTTTTTTATATTCACTTTCGCCACTTCGGATGATCCAGAAAAATTATATATCATCAGTTGAACTGTGTTCGTCGGTTACCATAATAATACATTCATTTTCCATCATATTGTCAGAATGTACATCTCTTTTAAAGTCTTCCGTTATAATTTTCTTTCGATCGATTTTGTTTTTATATGTTTTAACATTTAATCATACAGTAATTATACGTTTTTCTCTTTTCATAATGTAATGTTTGTAAAAGTACCTATCGATTTTTCAGTATATCGATTTCATTCGGTCAAAAAACGACTTAAAACGGTCACAACACTACAGCAACGAACCCAAAGACATGACATTGTAATAACGTTTTGTCGGAATATGAATCAACGAATAATTCGTGTTTTTGAGTTCGTTTTTCCAATATAAAGTGAAACTTGGTGCTTACGAATGATACTCATTGTTATAGTGTATGGATAACATAGTGATTCATTAGGATAATGAATTTGATATTTCGATTTCTGACGTAGACGTTCATACAAAGCTATCGCGGCATGTATAATTAGAAACGTCAAATCGGGCTTCTTAGATTGTCGTCGGTATAACTGACAAACATATTTGTCAGTTATACCGTCAATAAGTTTTGTGATTAAAAAAATAAAAAATTAAATTATGCACCAAACGTATACATATACACATATATTTCTATGCACTAAGCAAGTTTCATCACCACTGCTCTCAAAACGGTGAAGGAAAACATCGTGAGAAAACCTAGAACCAAAAAATTATATGACATCTGATATCCACCAATTGGGCCCGTGTGGTGGATTATGGCCCACTCCCTCTCACAGAGAGGAGACCTGCTTCCCAGCAGTGGGAATATTATAGGCTGTTTATGTAGGTGCACCACAGAACAATCCCCGGTTGGTGCAGGGCTATAGCAGCATTTATGAAAACATGAGATTATGGTAACATTGGACAATGGGTTCGGTTGGCTACAGTGAACTTGTTATCTAGAACTATGGAGGGTCTATGGTACATGGAGTAAACGGCTGGAGGTGATTCGTGTCTTAAAACTACTGAAACCTTAAATACCTGGTCCTCGTCGTTTGGGCCCTATCAGAATACCAGCGCTGCGGTATTTATTTTTAAATATCGCCGTATTATGCTGAGATAGTGGCCTTTTTGGCCTAGCACAGGTCGTTACTATTAAGTTTGTATTTTAATTTTGTTATTTATTTTTATTTTTTATTATTACTTACTGTTTGTATTTCCTGTGCGTGTCCCAAATAAAATATTTTTCTTTTCTTTCTTTCTTTCTCGTTCTATTGATTTATTAAGAGCGAACATGTCACCCTGCCCGATTGAATTTCAATTCTAGCATTTTCATAAATGCCATTACAGTAATAAAAGTTTTGAAGCAAATCAATAGCAAACTAAGCGAAGATCTATGGGGAATGTATATCTATCTATCTATCTGCATTATTGAGACAATAGCGCCATACTTAGCCTTAATATTTAATTTGTGTCTAGATCAAGGAATCTTCCCGGACCTAATGAAATATGTTAAGATAATACCAATTTGCAAATCCGGGGACAGTAAAGACACCAATAAGTATAGACCCATGTTACCGGTTCTCAGGTGTTTGAAAAAGTAACGCCTAATCAAATGTTCAATCATTTTTAACATCAATCAAATCTTACACGATCAACAGTATGGTTTCACCAAAGAACGCTGTAAGACTGACTGATGAACACAGGCGTTACCTTATTAAAACACATATTTTCGGCGTAAGAAGACACCCAAGACGCCTTAGGAATCTTTTGTGGTTTTAGTTGCGTAGATCACGAAACCTAATTTTAAGCTTCAGCATTAGTGTTTTCGCTGAGTATATACTTCCTTAATTTTTAAGATTAATAGACGTGCATCAAATCTTGACGATGTAAATAACGCCCTACTGCAGGTTCCAAATTGGTTCACTGCTAATAATTTAGTATTCAATGGGCAAACCTAAATGCATAAGATTTGCTATACCAAATATTAAAATAGTGATTGTGTCATTGTTTTGTGTGCGTGTGTATTATGTCTCTAGGGTTGTGTGTACGGAGAGAAATCAAATGCTGCGTAGTTTTATTATTACTTTACTTATAACTCGTTATTAATAGTACACATGAATAGTTAATTAGGTTGGGAGCGCGTCTACAGTTTACGGTGGTTACGGGCGAACTGGTGTCGCCGAGCGCCGCACGTACAACGAATACAATACTGATGTGTCAGCGCTCCTACACTATTCCTCCCTTTTTTTAAAAAACAAAAGGTTTTTTACCAAATGATCCTTAATAACAAATATTAATTTGACTAAAACTATAGACATGTTTATCAGAACTACAAACTGCAAAGAATTTGCTTATGCATCATTTTATTACAATGAACAATGTTGTAACCAGATCTGTTCAGGGTGTATGATTGCGCTACTTACAATGTTCGCTATAAACCTTGTTATGATTTAAAAGTTTTAGCAATATTATCACGCTGTTATTACAAAAGGTTCAAGCAGTGTTTAATTTTTAACCTTATCCAACAATTTGGTTATACATTTTGAATTTCATTTAATACTTCTTATTGCTAGTATTTACTCGCTAACGTCTTTACTTAACCTATTACAATGGTGCGGTTGCCTATTTTTCAAGGCACCGTCTTGAAAAGTTTTACAAATTCTTATGAACTAATGAAATTAAGGGTAGTCACCATGACGACCTACTCTGCAATAAAAGAAATTTGGCACTCCTTGGAGTCCACAGTATTCGTCATGATGACGCCAATGAAAATACAATATAATATCTAGTACCATACCTGTCAATTGTTTTCAGTATTCTTACACTATTATTACACATATTTCACTTTGACTTGAATGTACGAAGGCTGATGTTTTCTGCGCTGGTTGTCATCAGTATATGACTTCGGTATTGGGCGGTGGTTGCATGGTTTCCACCTTTATACTTGGTAAGGCTATTGAGCTTGCCACTACTTCCTTTTTTAACCATTTTCGTATATTTTTTAAACATCTTCTTTTTACTGTATATGTTATCAGCATGGCAAATAGCACTATGGTTACTATCATGACGATGCCAATAAGGTTCAATTTGTTTTCTACTTGTGTCACATTTGCTAAGTTTTCGTTTACAATGACATTTTCCTTTGTCTGATTGGAACCCATGTTTTAAGAGTAATGAAATAATTATATTATTATAATTATGTACTTCTTGACTGATGTCTGAAATGTATTTAGTTGTTTTTTCGCGATGTTGTTCATTTTTACTGTGTTTGGCCTCGTTTTTTATACTGCTTATTTAACGTAATTTCAAAGGTTTTTTGCTTATTCGTCCAGTTCGCGTTGTATATGTTTCGCTACTGGGTTTACTTGTTTGGAAAGTTACTCTTTTTTTAATTTTCTCGCCTTTTTCATTATCGGATTTACCTATTCCTTGTTTATCTACCGTTTGTTTATCTAATTTTTCTGATGGCAATTCACAGTCTATCAATAGGTGTGCTGGTTTCAAACGATCTATAGACACATTTGTTTGTCTGTCTGGCAATTGTACTCGAAATACTTTATCCTTTCTAATAATGACGCGATATGGTCCATCGTACGGAGGTTGTAATGGTTTCCGTACTGCGTCATTTCTAATAAATACGTATTCACTAGTGTACAGATCTTTGTGTACGAATATCTTGTGGGATGACTTGTTTTCTCTACAGGACGGTTTAAATCTACTTATCACGTCTTTTAATTTGTTTACAAAACTGTTATCATCGTACGATTTTACCTTACTGCTATAGTAAAAGTCACCTGGTAATCTAATGTTGCTACCATATAACATTTGTGCTGCTGTTACGCCTGTATCTGACCTTATTGTTGTGCGTAATCCTAACATTGCCGTTGCCAATTCATCTACCCAGCATTTTGTGTCTAAACGTGCTTTTAAGGCGGCTTTTAAAGATCTGTGCCATCGTTCTACTGTTCCATTACATTGAGGATGATATGGCGTTGTTCGCGTTTTCTGTATTCCCATTAACGACATTAATTCTCTAAACAAATTACTTTCAAACTGTCTTCCCTGATCACTTGTGAGTCTTACTGGACACCCATAACGACTAATCCAACCTTCATATAATGTTTTTGCTACTACTTCTGCAGTTATCTCTTTTATCGGAAATGCCTCTGGCCAACGCGTGAACCTATCTATGATTGTTACACAATATCTAAATCCATCTGGTGTAATTGGTAAGGGGCCTACAATATCTATGTGAATATGTTCAAAACGTTTACTACTCTCGAAAGTTCCTAAATCTGAAACTGTATGTTTTTGAATTTTGGCTTTTTGGCATTTTATACAAGTTTTAGCCCAATTTCCAACATCCTTATTCATGTTAGGCCAAAAAAATCTTTCACAAACTAATTTCCTACTTGCCTTAATACCTGGATGGCTCAAATTATGTATTGAATCAAAAGCTAAACGTCGAAACTTTCCAGTCAAGTATGGACGTGCTGAGTCGGTTGAAACTTCACAAACAACGTATTTATTTGTATTAAATAAAGTCACACGTTTCAACACGACGTTGTTATTGTTATTTGATTCGCGTTGCAATTTTGCTAGCTCGGCGTCCGTTTCCTGCGCAGCTGCTAGTTCTGCGAAATCGAGCATCGTGGGACACGATATTGTTGCTACTCTAGATAAAGTATCTGCTACTATGTTATCGTTCCCGTTAATATGCCTTATGTCTGTACTGAATTCGCTAATGAACATAATTTGCCTGGCTCTTCGTGAGGTTTCCCTATTGGAACCTGTTTTACTGAATGCAAATGATAACGGCTTATGATCTGTAAAAATAATTAATTCTTGGCCTTCAACCATATTGCGAAAATGAATTATAGCCAAATAAATTCCTAATAGTTCTCTATCATAAGTGCTGTATTTCTTTTGAGCCTCTGTCAACTTTTTAGAATAATATCCTAAAGGTTTCCACTTGTTACCAATGTGTTGCTGTAATACGGCACCCACACAAGTGTCTGACGCATCGGTCATCAATGCTAAAGGGGTATCTGTCGTTGGATATGATAATAAGGCTGCATTCTTTAGGTCTTCTTTACATTGTTCAAAAATACGTTCAGCTAACTCTGTCCATTTAATTTTAGTTTTATCTTTGCGTTTCGAATTTCCCAGGTACTTATTTAACTCTGCCTGGTGATCAGCTGAGTGAGGTATGTTTGCTCTATAAAAATTTAACATCCCTAAAAATCGTCTCAGTTCCTCAACTGTTTCCGGTTTGGGAAAATTTACAATTGAGTCGACCTTATCTTCTAGAGGTCTAATTCCTTCCACGGATACTTCGTATCCTAAAAATTCTAATTTGTCTTTGCCAAAACTACATTTAGAGAAATTAATAGTTATACCAAATTCATTAAATCTTTCAAAAACTTTTTCTAAATGCTGTTTATGCTGTGTTTCGTTTTCTGATGCGATTATTACGTCATCCACATAATTAAATAAAAAATCTAAACCTTGTAATACAGTATGATGCATGAAACGCTGAAAAGTTTGTGCAGCATTACGTAATCCGAAAGGCATGCGCATAAATTCAAATAAACCAAAAGGTGTTATAACAGCAGTTTTTTCTATGTCATTTTCCGCGACAGGTATGCAATTATATGCTCGGTTAATATCTAACTTTGTAAAAATCTTCTTATTAGCTAAAATATACGTAAAATCATGAAGACGAGGCACAGGGTAGCGATCTGGTTTTGTGATCGCGTTTAAACGTCTATAATCTCCACATGGCCTAATATTACCGTCTTTCTTGGATACTACGTGCAGGGGACTTGCCCAAGCGCTGTGACTCGGCCTACAGATCCCAAGCTCTTGCATAACCCTAAATTAATTTTTGGCTTTTACGTACCTGTCCGGGGGTAGCTGTCTTGCTCGCGCGTGCACTGGCGTACCTGCCGTCTCTATTTGATGGCAAACGCCATGTTTAGGTGTCTCCTTGTATGAAACTGGCTTTGTTAATTCTGGGAACTTATACAACAATTCATAATAGTGGCAATTATTAGTGATGGTTTTTACTGTGGGCTCAGTGGAACTGGAGAGATTTCCTCTCTTACATAAATTAGTAACCTGATCCACTAGCCTTCGTCCGTTCAAGTCAATTAACAACTTATGATTAGCTAAGAAGTCAGCACCTAATATTGGTTGCTGTACGTCCGCTATCGTAAATAACCAACGGAATGGTCGTCTAAGATTTAAGTCTAGTTCTAAAATATGTGTACCGTACGTATTTATCTCGGTACCGTTCGCAGCATACAATTTATAACAGGCACTATGTGCGTTATCTTTCTTAAAAACAACTTTGCGAGGTAGAACAGACACATTTGCACCACTATCCACTAAAAAGTTCAAACCTGAATTCCTGTCTCTGACACATAGACGGTGATTGACGTGCACTCGGTCACAGCCTCCCGTCGCTGACTGCACCGACTTTAGTTTTCCAATGGCTTCGCGTCCTTCTTCTTCCAATTGCAAGGTTGAATACACTTATCTGCTTTGTTGCGGTATTTGAAGTGATAAAAACATAACCAGTTGGGGTCGTCTTCTGGTGTTTTTACGCCTCTAGACCTGGAGTTCGACCTTGACCTGGATCGAAATCTTCTGGGTCTACCATATCTCAAGCGACCTCTGGAACCATTTTCGATCTTGCGTAGTCTGTTACTTAATTTATTTATTTCCGCTATCACCAAATTATCATTGTTTGAAGGTTCCTGTTTTTCCTTTACGCTGGCGACGCTTTGAATAGGGGTGATAGTCTCTGCGACTTTGTCTGCAATCGATGCCAATTTCTCCATGTTTTCCTCATCTGTGACTGCCAAAACTCCACGTACTGCTGGTGGTAAATGGTTTTTCCACATTACCTTGAGTGTTTCATCGGTTACTTTTCCTCTGGCCAGGTCCCGCATTTTTCGTAGGAGGTGAGATGGCTGTAGATCGCCTAGCTCCATTTCACCAATCAGCTTTTTAATTTGCCGTTCTGCTGACTCTTTATACACCGATATAAATTTTTGCTTCAAGGCCTCATATTTCTTTTCCTGCGGCGGATCTAATAGTATATCCGCGACTTGTTCCGTGACTTCGAGGTTTAATTTCGATAATATTATCCGATATTTCGAATCGTCGGACATTTTTCGGCAATTAATTATTGCCTCTGCCTTGGTGAACCACAATTCAGGTGCTCTCGGCCAAAAATCTTCTAACTTGTCGGTGATGGAGACCGGTGAGAGGGAATATTCGTCGGCTGGCTTTGTGTCTGGCATTGTGTTAACTACTCACGCAGATTAGTTTCTTCAAAAGATTCCGCACTATAGACGCTGATGGTAAGTGAGTTGCCCGTTCTCGATCACGTACACACAATGCAATGTCTTTAAAAATCACTGATGTGAAATCACGTTATTAGTTTTTAAATCACAACACCACTTTTAGATCACGTCGGGGTCACCAATTTTGTGTGCGTGTGTATTATGTCTCTAGGGTTGTGTGTACGGAGAGAAATCAAATGCTGCGTAGTTTTATTATTACTTTACTTATAACTCGTTATTAATAGTACACATGAATAGTTAATTAGGTTGGGAGCGCGTCTACAGTTTACGGTGGTTACGGGCGAACTGGTGTCGCCGAGCGCCGCACGTACAACGAATACAATACTGATGTGTCAGCGCTCCTACAATTGTATTGAATAAAGAGAAATTTGAATCCATCGACTGTTTTTCTGGGGATCACGCTCAACTGGGTTTAAACTGCGCAGTAACTATAAAATTAAGAAGTCCAATAACGTCTTTCTCATTCACTATAAGTTAAGGGGATGATACTTGACACACATGTTCTTTTTATAAGTCAGCACTTGTACTACAGTTTAAATTCACATACACTGCACTAAACTAACTCAAAAGGTTTTACCCTTTTTAGCCTTCGCACTAATTCAGTGTTGTCAAGGAGTTGGATCGCCTCAATATTCACGTGATGATGAAGTCTGTGTTCATGAGCTTCTGCATATTTTTGTATAACTATGTTAAGGGCATCCATTTGCAGGTCCCGGTGGAGGTCACAATTTTTAATGTACCAGGGCGCGTTCACTATATCCCTTAGTACTTTGTTATGAAAACGTTGTATGATTTGACGATTGCTTGGGCTGGTGAAGCCCCACAACTGAATACAGATCCATACAGGCTTGTTTAAATAAAACTTGTTTATATAACAACAATTTGTTAGGTATTGACAATGGCGACTGTTTACCAAGTAGCCAATACATTTTTTTGTACCGAATATCCAATTCTGCTCTTTTCTTTTTGACATGCTCTTTCCAGCGCAGTTTTGCATCCAGGGTTATGCCGAGATGCTTAGCAGTATTCGCGTATGGTATTTAATGGTTATTGATGAATACCGGGAAGTATTTTGGCTTTTTATTCGTGAAGACAATATGGATAGACTTGCTTTCATTCAGTTTGATACGCCATGTTGTAAGTCCACTCATAGATACGATTGATGGAAACTTGAACCTTTTCTACAGCTTCCTCGTGACTATTTCCAACAGCCATGATAGCTGTGCCGTCAGCAAAGGTTGCAATGAAATTATTTTCTAGCTCAGGAATATCGCAGGTGTATAATAGGTACAGGATCGGAACGAGTACACTTCCTTGTGGTACTCTAACTTTTATCTTTGATTTACTAAGATCATACCTTAAAGATAGAAAGGTTAAAGTTCAAGTAAACGGCGTAAACTCATTAGGGTCTGAAATGGCATTGGGCGTTCCTCAAGGTTCGATATTGGGTCCATTCCTCTTTTTAGTTTACATTAATGATTTACCCCAATTACTTCAAAATCAACCGAAGATGGTGTTATTTGCAGATGACACATCATTGATCTTTAAAATCAACCGACGGTCACAAAATCTTGACGACGTGAATAGCTCTATACTTCAGGTCCAAGATTGGTTTACGGTAAACAATTTGGTACTAAATAAAAAAAAAACCAAATGCATTAGATTTAAATTACCTAATGTTAGAAGTAGCGAATGTGACATCATATTGAATGGAGAAAAACTGGAATTTATTAATCAAACGGTTTTCCTAGGAATCACGCTAGACGAGAAATTACAATGGGGACCTCATATAACATCTCTTGCGGGGCGGCTAAGCTCGGCCGCTTATGCGGTTAGAAAGATAAGACAGTTAACAGACGTTGAAACCGCGCGTTTGGTCTATTTTAGCTACTTCCATAGTATTATGTCGTATGGAATTTTACTGTGGGGTCGGGCTGCTGACATTGAATCCATCTTTATCTTACAAAAGAGAGCTGTCAGAGCCATTTATGATTTACATCGTCGCGAATCTCTCAGGGAACTATTTGGAAAGATTAATATTATGACGGTACCTTGCCAATTCATATATGAAAATATTATGTATGTAAGAAAAAATCTACATATTTTTAATAAAATAAGTGATAGACATAATTTTAATACTAGAAATAAAGATAAAATAGATCAACCATTTTTAAGATTATCTAAAGTACATACATCTTTTATGGGGTACTGTGTTAAATGTTACAACAAAATAACTTGTGATATTTTACAATTAAATGAAAGAAAATTTAAAACTCATATTAAAAGTACACTTTGTAAACAACCATATTACAAATTAGAGGATTATATCCAAGATAAAAATGCTTGGAAACATGCTGGTCCAGCTCCATAGGATAATCTAGAATCTAGACAAAATCAAACTGGTTGCGAATTTAAGTTTTATAAATTATTATATTTTATTATATGACATTGATTTTACATTCTGTGATGACTTCCTCACACACTGACTTATTAATTGTAACTTTTTTTTATTTTTTTTTGGAAAATCGTCTTCTTTTACAATGTTTGTAAATATGTGAGAACCATGTATCTATCACATAGGTAATTAATTTATCTGTTGTTGCTCTCTTTTTAAATTTATTTTTACCTATTGTGGTATGGTAAATTTTATTTTTTTATTTTTAGATGCATCGTCTTCACATATAATTATATAACTAATGTACCTACATATATACAAAATATTGTAAAACATTTTAAAAGAGTAACGGTGGAGTTTCTTGCCCATTCTTCTCCATACGAAAACTACCTTTTGGAAGGGGCGACTAGAATCAATTAATTTTTTTTGTAATTTTTGACGTTCAAAAGTGCC
Organism: Agrochola macilenta; assembly: GCA_916701695.1. Lineage (NCBI taxonomy): Eukaryota > Metazoa > Arthropoda > Insecta > Lepidoptera > Noctuidae > Agrochola > Agrochola macilenta. The sequence continues at coordinate 16,477,218 of OU753572.1, read as the reverse complement.
TTGCAAGGGCCTATTTGAAATAAATGATTTGACTTTGACTTTGACTTTGACTATCTGCCTAAGGTCTGAATAGACGTTTCTTTGTCTTATCCTAAACAATCTGTTTGTTATATATGACTCTAGGATGTCCGAAAATTGTTGAGTAGCATCGTTCTTAGTTTATATACATATAAGGCCTTCATGCCATACTTTATCAAAAGCCTGGGCTACATCAAGGAAAACCGTAGAGCACACCTTCTTCTCCTCTAGTGTTATTTCAATAATATTAGTAATTCTGTGTACTTGGTCGAGTGTAGAGTGTCTAAATTCGAACTGGTAATCAGGGATTAGATTTTCAGCTTCAATAAGAGATTTCAATCTCTTTAAAAATAAGTTCTCGAATAGTTTTGACAACACAGGTGAGACAACACAGTGAGATTGGTCTGTAAGATGTTGTCTCATGAGATGGTTTCCCAGGCTTGCCTATCATGATGACTTCAGCTACTTTCCACATGTCTGGAACGTGTTTTAACCGAAATGTAGCATTAATGTGCGTGGTAAGCTTAACTATAGTTTTGCGTGGGAGATTTTGTAAACCTTTTCCTGTAATTAAGTCGTAACCAGGGGATTTTCTCCGATTAAAATTACACTTAATTTCTCTAGATACTTCTTTTAGGGTAACCAACTTAATATCTGAACAATTTTGAACATCCTGAATTAATATGCTCGCATTGTGAGCCTGGGATTAATTTGGTTGGAATATTCGTTTTAAATGACCTTTTACAAAATATTGCTTTTCCCGATGCTGGGACGTTAATCGCTGAGGAGTTCTCCTGGTACTTCACCATCAGCTCCACTTCTCCATATGCATTGTGACGAGTATAAATTGCTTGGGAATCATATCAAAGTAATCGAATCGCAACCCGTGAACAACTTATTATTGAGCAGTTCCGGTGGCCATCTGTGGTCTTCATCATCAGTTCCACTTCACCAAATGATGCTTTCTAAGAGCCACTAGCACGAGTTACTATAAAAAATACCCAAATCGCTATAGGTGTGCCTATAATATTTGAACAGTTCCCTCGATTTCTCCAGGATTTCATCATCAGATCCTAACCTGATGACAATGGGACAATTTCGAAAGTATACCCTTTCAAACAAAAAAAGAATTTAGCAAATCCGTCATATATGACGGAGAACATATTTTTTTTAAATATATTATGTATTCGCATATATTTTGATTGAATGATTTATTTCTGTAAGTAGGTTTGTACACTTTTACACGTCAATCATATTTTAAAAACTAGATGAGGGTGGCATTTCATACCTGACTACTCTGAGAAGAAAGGCCAAAACAAACTCAGAGGTCACAGTCTCTTAGCCAGCCAGGTAAGAAAACATTTTTTCAAAATCAAAAGCTTTTTGTATATACCCTTGAATTTTTTACTTTATTAGATTTTTATTATTTGTTGTTATAGCGGAAATAGAAATACACAATCTGAGACAACTGGCTACCTATTACGGTTCATAAGATACAGCCCGCTGACAGACAGATGGACGGACAGTAGATGCTTAGTAATAGGGTTCCGTTTGGCATTTCGGGTACAGAACCCTAAAGTTTTGTACAACAATTACCTGAATCCCCTGGATCTCTCGCCATGGGATTTGTTACACATTGACCATTTGTTTTCTTTGGCAACTGTTCGAGTGAGATCTTTACGATTCGTCTGGAATACACCAGAAACAAGCAAATACAAATTTATATTTACATGAATTTATAGGTTTTATATTAACTAATTTGAATGATTTTCCTTTAACATCAAAATGATAATACCGGGTGGAACCAATAGTATTAAGTATGTCAAAAACAATGTTCTGATTCATAGCTTGTTTTTCAGGGAAAACGGTAATACCTAAATATGGACCTTATTGAACCTAACTAAAAGTCATTTGTGTGCTGTGTTATTATATTCTCGGAAACCTGGGATCCTGGACCTTTGTAAGGCGTTCGAGGGGCCGAAGCCAACTCGCAGAGGCCCGTTTGACGTTTTATATTAACTGAGGCACCAACACACGATTATATCTGTATGTACTGTGCAAGGACAACCCTCGGGTTGTTGTAGGATTAGTGCAGGACATGGGGCGTCTCACTTGTCTTCACATGCCATTGAGAAATATCTCTCAGGCAAGCCGATTTCCTCACGATGTTTTCCTTCACCTTTTTTTAAGCAAGTGATAATTATACAATACGCACATGAATCCGAAAAGTCAGATGTGGCTGGTGCCCTGGGCAAAGATTAAGACAGATACTTCACTCCTAATACCTAGCGCTATAATTTACTACAAAAATATTACAGGCGTTTCATGCGCGCTATGCAAGTGCGCCCAAAGACAACCCCCCGTTGTTGTAGGACTATTTCAGGATATGTAAACAAAGTTATTGGACTGGGTTTGGGTAGCTAAAGTAGGCTGGTTATCCAGAACTATGGAACGATTATGGCCCCAGCCTGATCAATGTTTTATATGTACACGTATAAAATGGCAGGGGGTGATTGAACACTCAATAATGGGTCCCCGGAAACTTTCGCTAGCACATAGTGACGTAGCGACAAGGAGGCAACATGTCCTGAGGTGCTTGAGGAGTGGGAGAGGTATTTCACGGCTGTGAATAAAAAAATAAATAAAAAAAAATGTGTGCTGGGACACATAGTAAAAGTGAAACTTCAACGGAAAAACAAGTGGAAAAACGAATGGCAACTGACAAGTGGAAAAATGAATCGCAACGAACAAGTGGCAAAACGAATCGCAACGAACGATTTGTGCACCGAATTTGTTTTTTTTTTTTTTGTGTGAAAGAGTATGCTCCCGGATTGGTCCCATATAAATTTTATTAACTTTGCTTGGATAGTTTTTGAGTAAGTTTCTTAAAACGTATTTTTCCCACTTACGAGTAGTATAATTATGTGGATGATATGATGTTATCTTCCTGTGACTGTTATTTACTTAGCAGGTACTGGTATTCAAATTTGTGTGGGGTAGGTACCACAACTAAAAAGTGAAAAATTAACAGTGTCTTTGGCTTTGAATTTTCGTTTTTTGCCACCGACTTCCGAAATGAAAGTTATTTATCACTTTGTAGTGTCTTTTTTCGGAAGTCAGTTGTTTTTGTTTTTGTAAAAAGTTTTTGATTGGACCTCATTTCTATTTTATCCCAATATTGATACTGAACCTACATCAGTTTAATAAAACGTATCGATTTTGGTGTCTATCTGCCTAATTATATATATATTTTGTATATTATATATATATATACCTAATTATTATTGGTTCTTCATTATAAGCAGTGATAGCCAAGTGGTGTGCCGTCAGACTGCCAAGTCATAGGTCTCAAGTTCGAACCCAAGGCACACACCTCTGACTTTTCGGAATCATGTGCGTATTGTATAATTTTATTATCACTTGCTTCAAAAACGGTGAAGGAAAACATCGTGAGGAAACGGGCTTGCCTGAGAGATATTACCAAATTAGAGGACCATGGGCGGCTTTAAAACTCTGACACCAGGTTAGTCACTAACCACACGAAAAGAAGATTGCTTCTCATTTGTTGACCATTTTACAAGTAACCTTCGAAGAGACTTATTGTGCCTACCTTTACATTCCATTCGATAGGGACACTAGGGTTACTTATCATAAGTTCGAAAAAGATTTGACCGAATTTCATTTCACCTAAAACTTTTCAACTATTATCGTTTCCTTTTTTTTTACTTCATCGAAGTCACGTCGGCCACTGTATCAGTTGACCTATTACAAATTCGATTTTTTTCGTTACTCCGATGTTTCATTTGGTCGAAAAACTAATAACTAATACCTATAGCACATGCTACTTCGATGATCTAAAAATCAATCAAATCTAAAGATCAAAAAGACGTCGGTCCAGCGTCGGTCAATAGTTTTCGGTAAAATGACACTCGAACAAAAACAATTCGGAAAAGTGATCGGTTCCCGTACACTTGGCATCTAGTCCCTATCTATGTAAATATGTACAGGCAGTGCAGGTGATGAATAATTTTACAAACTGTTTGTGCGCTAATTTATTTGCAAAATAATGGTGGATTCGCCACATTTATTATAGTGATTGTGTTGAATCGCGACCAGGGATATCGAACCCCGGACGCCGCAGGATAAATTAGTTGTAGTAAAGCTAGTAAAAATTAAAATACACCGCAAAATCAAAAATAAAGTAATAGTAATATGGATACTTAATGTACGTGAATACACGATACACCACTTTAATTTACACTACATTTTTTATCCATCGAACTGACGTGTCAGTTTGACATTTTTGTGGTAGTCATCATAGACTCTCACTCCAGCCAGTGTTTCGCCTGTTGTGCAGGTCGGATAATGTGCTCGCTGAATGAGTTGTTCCACAGTAACCCCCTTAAAAAAAACCGTATTTTTCTTGTAGGTTTAACTGTTCACCCTATATACATAACTAGCTTTTGCCCGCGGCTTCGCCCGCGTGGATGTCGAAAAATATCCGACGGGAACGTACTACTGGGATTAAAAAATAACCTATATTAATAATAACCTGGTTAATCCAGGTTATAAACTATCTGTGTGCTAAATATCATCCAAATCCGTTCATCCGTTTTTGTGCAAGCCGGAACATACTTACAAACAAACCGACCAAAATTCTAAAAACTATGTTTTCGGCATCAGACTCGAATATTCAATGTAAGGTTTGACTTCGTTACTATTTTATTTTACTTCGTCTGCGTAGAGTATAAATTCTTTTTTTCTAGATAATTATGAATTATTATAACAATTACAATATAGAGCTTTGTTCATGGCTAATTGTCCTCCACTATGTGAGACATTTGAGGAATACTGTCAAGAAATACCTACTGTAAAGGACCGGTATCTACCTAAATCCTTCACAGTATTTCTCTATATACAATGTTTTTCACTAATTCGGAAGCTGGTACTAAAACAACCAGGCTAGTTGGAGAGCTAACACGTGAGTAAGCCACATAAAACTGACCGACGGAGAAACAGTCTTGCCACAAATCAACTCCAGCAAATTTCAGAGTTAGTCCCTGTGACTTATTAATAGTCATCGCGAAGCAAACCTTGATTAGGAACTACAATCTTGGTATTGTTTCGGTCGGCCCGGGTACGTTAACAGTACGAGAGTGAATAATTCAAACGGAAGGTAATTTGGTATCAATGGTATACGCGGCACGAAGACTGTTTCTCCTCTGGCAGATCCAGTTAGTATTTTGGCCTCAATAACATAGCATAGATGTTCCCTATAATATTATATCCTACAGACTGGCCACACATATGTGTGGACAGTCTGTAGGGTACAAATTATCACGCTATTTGCTATGAGGGATGAGCAGTATCGCATTCTGTTCGTATCCTTACTATCCTAATCTATATCTATATCGATTCTCCCGGAGAAGGGGACGGGCCCCTCCCCCGGAGAACCCAGAGGGCGGTACTCCGGGGGAGGGACCCGTGGCTAAATAATAACAGCCACACAGGTCGATCGATCAGGTTAAGCTACATTTGCCGCAGTTGGTCTCCACCATTCTTACCAAGGTATTACCCAGTAACTGCGTTGTGGAGGTCAGATAGGCAGTCGCTCTATGTAAAATACTGTAAAGTTAGAAACAGTAGAAACAGTACACGTGTACTTATATTATTTTTACTTAAATTCAAAATTCAGCGAATGAACAAATTCAATACAACAATTTAGGGTGGGATATTATTAAATAACTTCTCCCGCTCTGGACGGAGCGGGAGGGCGTGTCAGACTCTTGCTGCCTAATACCCACGTTGCCAGGGGCCACGGTATCCCTTTCGGACCTACGGTGGCCGGGAATCGGCCTGCTATTCCCGACGCCCAGGGCGTCTCCTGCGGTAGCTAGGGAGCGTGTGGGCGCGACATTTGCCTCTCCGCCACGCGCTCCGTCTCCTCCTTCGCGAGCATTACTGCTTCGCAGAAGGAAGTGACGGCTTGCCAAGGCCTCTCGCTCCGTACAATGGCCTGGACCAGGGCCGGGCGCGAGAGATCACTGTCACCGATCGCCTCCACAAGGACACCAGATGGCAAGCCAGGCAGACCTCCACCGTATGCTCCACTGTGTCCTCCGGGCGATCCACACAGTGGTGACACCCGGGCGTTTCCTCCCGCCTTATGAGAAACAGGAACCTCCCGAAACAACCGTGTCCGGTGAGGACCTGTGTCAGGCGGAAGGTGAGGACCCCGTGTCGCCTCTCTAGCCACTCATTAAAGAGGGGGCGTATCGTCTTAATTGTGGCGTGCCCAGCAGTGAGTTACGACAATCACACTCTCCATGATGATCTCCAGACCCTTGTGGGTTGAAATTAAAAAATGACAACGATTAACGTTGTATAGTTTCCAACCATAAGCCGAAATATTAGTGATTTTAACTTAAAAAATAAAGAACTTGAATTAAAAACAAAATTTAATCCCCTTTTCACCCCCTTAAGGGTTGAAATTCTAACAACACCGTTGCGTTATCTTCCAACCATAAGCCTAGATAAAAAAATTGTGATTTTTCTTAGAAGTTATGGACTTTTCAACTTCATCCCCCCTTTTAACCCTTCGGGTGGAATTATCAAAAACGCTGAGACACGTATAAATTAATTTTCAATCGTCAGCCTAAACACAAAATTTGAAGATCCTAACTTCAAAACTGACGAACTTTCATACAAACTTCCATCCCCTATTTTACCCCTTTAGGGGTGGAATTCCCAAAAATCCTTTCTTAGTGGATATTTACTCTTCACAAAGAACACACCCTCCAAGTTTCATGTGTCTAGGACCAGCGGTTTGGGCTGTGCGTTGATATATCACCCAGTCAGTCAGTTTATAATTTTATATATATAGATAGAAGATAGATATGTGATTCCAAATTTACGTATGCAGTTCGTGTGTCTAGAAAACGGAACTGAAATTGCGATATATTTTAATTTTTCCTTGCTTCATAGGCTAAACACTAATTGTGTTCAAAATTTGAGAATTTGGCTTTTGTAAGTGTGTAATTAGATATTATTTTTAAATAATTCAGCTATAAGTAAAGTGCTAAAAAAGAAGAGTGTTGTCGGCGAAGATCAGATAAATTGACGTTTTATTTTCCCCTGTCATAAGAAAATTTATAACATAACTTATAAGATATTCAGTAAAATACAAGAAGTGCAGTAGTTGCTGTAACTACATGGGACTTAACCATGACTGGCGAAATGTGGGTGTACTCAAACTCAAACCATTTATTTCAATTAAACCATTTACAGGCACTTTTGAATTGTCAAGGAATCGGTCAGTCAGAAATATGAAGCTAGTTGCCCATTCCAAAGCGTAGTAGGTAGGTACCTATGGAGAAGAACGGGCAAGAAACTCCACGGACACTCTTTTAAATAAATTGTTACAAAGTATTTGTTACATCATTCATGTTGAAATTAAACATGTGAGAACAATGTAGAAAGACGTGCACGTTAGAAGCGTCCGTAATAAAAATATAAAACAAAGAACAATTCAAAAAATTTAATCAGCCAAGGCAGCTAAGAGTTGACCTGTCCCAACTGACGGCGCCCGTTCACGAACATGACGCATGGATTAGCACCATTCAGCTCAACCATTTTGAAGGGAGCTAAATGATCCAACACACGCGCCACCATCAGCGAAACATCTGAGTGAGCATGACATACTCACAGCCGCCAGGGCACATTCAAGTCAATAAAATACGTATTACGTATTACTATAGATACACCTCTGCTTAATCTTTCGGGGAATACAGTTGTTATGTTATGTGTTTGTTGTTATTTAGTAAATAAGAGGGTAAAAAAAAAACTTATATTACGCAATTGATAGTTTTAATTAGAAAATGACAGGCTTGTGTTAATGATCCTGGCTCGGAGATGTTTTTCTTTTGACCAATGATACAGAATATTCTATTGGACCAATCGGTGGTTAGGTGCCATGACTTGTATTTCTGTACTTTCAAGCACGGGTCCTGTAGCATTTGCTACACCTGCTACACGGGTAGTCCTATACTCAGTTATCTCAATTATTAGACATATACATGTGGAAGGATCCTCCACCTCGTCCCTCGCCTGGTTGCGATGTGTAGTTGTATCTATAAAGTTTTTAATAATTTCTATATCACTACGCATTTTATTAATGTCTTCAACTAGTTTGTTCAACGCGTTATCTGGGCCCTCTGACTTATGTAGTTCGCCACAATCTTTTTTGACAATAACTTTATGTATTTCATCCAGTTTCATTTGGTACAGCATCGTGCCTTGCTCTTCATCTGATTGCCTTTTCTGAAACTGAGCCTTTTCAAAAATGGCTTCTTTTAAATGAGCCGGCAAAATTAAACCGTTAATCCACGTAGTTTCACGTGGTCGTAAAACGAAACGGTTCTCCCTCCATCTCGTGTTCTTAAACCATCTTTCGTATAGTCGCGTTGGAAATATTTTTTTAATGAAAATGTTACAACCGATGTCTTCAAATGATGTTATAAATTCCACCTGCTTTACCAATCTGTTTATTTTACCTATAATTTCTAAATTGTTAACATCACTAACGGCAACACCGACTAAGAGATTCATTAGAATTATTGAAACAAGTATCAGAAATGCCAAAAATATTAAACGTATCATAATAACAGATGCTGATGCTTTCTCAACGTTCTTCTTATTAATTAAATCAGCGTAACCAAACTCAGATGTCATCATGACCATCGTCAACAGGAGAGAGGACCATGGATCCTCAAATGGCTCTTGTGCATGGAACTGTATCATGAAGCTTATCGCGAAACCAAATATGAGGAAGCCGAATGATACAAGAATCTGAAAGGAATAAAAATAGTAATGAATTGTTTAAAAAAAACCTGCCAAGTGCATGTCTGACCACGCACAATGAAGGGTTCCTTAGTTCGGATGAATTTATCCTAAGAACAAACTTAAAAAATACGTATACATTGTAAATGATAAACATGTTCTCCCATACATTCCCACTGCAAATGTAAGTTGGTCGACTATTACTCATTAACTTGTAAAGCCTACTTATCTGTGATAGTTTTGCTTTTAACTTAGTTATATTATTATACATATACTACTGCAGTGATTTTTTTCACATTATCTCAAAACAATCATTTAGCTGACAGGGGTGACACTTGACTTTAACAAAAATTTGTAAAATGGTTTAACGAACTTTCCAACGACACCCCACACCATGAGATAGACTAGAAAAAAACATCCCCACTTTACGTGTAGTGGCGGTAACCTAAAAAAAAGTCGTGGAACACTCGCTTGGCGGCACGAAGTTCTTTTCGCTGCATATTATGTATTAATACAAAGCCATCTAGTATAGTCTCAGTTTCGGGTCTACCCTTTATAGCAGAACTTTTAATATTATTTTGCATAACAGTGGACAGCAGAAACTTCATTTCGCAGAAAATCGTTTGACATACACTCATTTATCATGCATTCAAAACTGATAATTTTGTAAGTCAGAATCATCTTTAAGCATAAATTTCATATCCATAATAATTAAAAAGTAGAACCGCCATATCGCAGAAAGTTCACATAAACATGCACAAGCATACCTACACCATGCATGCAGCAAGCATGCAGCATGCAAGGGAGCATGTAACATGCAGCAGGCATGGTTTCTGTTACGGCTCTGGCACTGCGGGGCTCCGTCGGTCTCACGCGAGCTTATCGTCGCAGATGGTTTTAACGCTGACAACCGCAGTTTCGGCTTGCTCAACCGCGCCGGCGAGCGTTAAAAACACTTGTTCTTCAGCTCGCGGGCCGCCTAGCCCCTCCGCGCCTATGCGGGCTTAAATTATACTCTAGGGGTAGGGCCATAGATATAAGAAAGAAGGAGATATGCCTGGTAGTTGAAAATGTATCGAAACCCAATGTCTTCAATTTATCTCTACTACCTAGCCTACAACAACTACACATGCGATCAGTAAACCCAATCAACACGAGGTCCCTCCCACTCACACTTGCAATTTACAAATCAGTACGTACTACACAATCAATTATTTATAAACCTTATCCCATCAAACACAGCGTACATTTACCATGCACCGTGCAACTCACTCACACGAAAACATCGATCGCCATCGTTGTGCTGTGCAAAAGCCATTTATTTTACATATACGCTAGTGATTGATTAATCGGAAAGTTATCGATTCTCCCATTTATTCTGCCATTGTAAATTCGGACATACAAATATTCGGGCAAACAGTAATTTTTATGCCTTTAAAATATTCGTTTAAAAAGAAGATTATGCCAAGTGTGTTAAGCCAAATAAAGGACATCATTCATTTCGTAAAAAAAAAATTTAGTGCCCGGCGCCTGAAAAAAAAAATGCTGGCTCTTATGGGAAATTATATCTTGAACATTTTTAAATATTACAATGAAAGTCTACAATTCTCTCTGGTCTCTATTTAAAGTTTGAAAGTACCAAAAATCATATTTTTGCCAACAATATTTTGGACATTCGTTTAAAGACAAACATTTATTGCCCATGGTAGAAATGGACATGAGCATTGAGCGTTAGGCATAATAAGGTATTTTAAGTATTAAAAAAAACAACGAGAAAAAGATTGAGGGAAATGATTTATTATACAATAGCAGGTAGCTAGGCCAGTGGAAAATCCGTTCCTAAGCTCCCGAGAAGTCGATCACTGTCCATTCCAAGGTTGCCTGGAAGAGATCGCAGTAAGCGATAAGGCCGCCCATTGTATATCTTGTAGTGTATTACTTTTTCTTTATGTAATGTATAATCTGGTGTACAATAAAGTATATATAAATATATAATAAATAAGTTGTTTGATTCCGTCATATATCGAGGATAAAACGCCACAGGCAGACTCTCTCGTACAAATTAAGTTACGTTATTTTAAGTTTAATTACTACTACTATGTCGATCCAAGTCCAGGACCAGGAGCGAGGTGTCGTGAAACGGACTGGAAAGGGCATCAAGTAGGCATCAACTTCAATGGAAACTACGTCACTTACATTCGGTGTACCAGCGATATAGTAGTTATGGCATGAATACTATTTCCGAGGACCTCAGTACAATGCTCGATGACCTCAGTAGAGCGTCCAAAAGAGAAGGTCTGAAAATGAACATGGACAAAACTAAGTTCATGTCAAATGCCCATGTAACACCCACCCTCCTGAAGACCGGAGACTCTACACTCGAAGTTGTGGACGACTACGTTTACCTAGGACAAACTGTCAAGTTATGTAGATTCAATTCCAAGAAAGAGGTCAATTGTCGAATCCAACTCTGCTGGGCAATGTTCGGGAAGCTACGCAATATCTTCTCGTCTCACATACCGTAGTCGTGACCAGTGCGTATTGCAAGTGATGATCTGTGGAGCTGAAACGTGGTCGCTCACAATCGGCCTCATTAGAAGGCTGAAAGACGCCCAAAGTGCAATGGAGAGGGCTATACTTGAAGTTTCACTGACGACGTGATCCTGAAATGAAATTGCCAAACTTATAAGGCAGTGGGCAGGGCACATTGCTCGAAGAACAGATGGCAACCGCATACCGGAACACGAAGTGTTGGAAGGCTTATCACGAGGTGGAGGTTTCTGCAGGAATTCGCTGGATGCGAGAATCACATAACCGGTTGAAGGGTCGATGTTTGGGGAGGCCTATGTCCAGCAATGACAGTCTTTCGGCTGAAATGATTATGTTAAACACCATAGTTAGGTTGTTTCTCGTTTTAAACATTAATGTGATGCTCGAAATATTTTCAGTCAAAAAATGATTTATAGTATTATAACACTATTTAAGTTTGATAATACTACAAATCTTTTTTCAGGAAGCATAGAAATATAAATAACAGGAGAAGTGGTATGGGGACTTGTCTGTGTCCGCGCGTCGTGATCACGATGCTCATATCTCAGGCAAATGGCCGTCTCCGCTAACTAGTGCGCTTTGGAACGCGATCGTGACAACATTAAATTTAAGAATGCCGTGTTGTGCAGTGGTTTCTTGTAAAATCGTTGTAAAATCGAAGCCAAACTAGATACTTTATAAATCAAAGAACCATTTATCATCAGCACAAGAATTTTACTATATTTGTGTTGAACATCATGAAGAACAACAAATCGTAAAATATTTGTCTTGCGTTTACTGCGTTATTTTTGTTTTCATATACTACAGCGACTGTACTATTATTGCAGTAAATACATTGCTTCTTTACCACTTCCTGAGTATGTCGCTAAGTGACTGACAAGCAATGTCAAAATCACATTACGAATTTACGATACGTTCTTTAGGCGGTTGCATCGTGTGGTACGGCCACTGTGTCTTGCGACGAGTTAGTGATGTGGTTGTGCAAATCCACTAACATAGGCTATCGACAACAATGTCGATTGTCGTATGAATATTACTATTAAAGTTTATTCTGCAATTTGTCAACAGTTATAGCCTGGTTAGAAGACCGATGTGAAATCTTGTTTTATACTCATTTAAATTTTCTCATAATGTTGATATTTTAGATTTATTTAATATATTTATTTTTTAGCTACGTATTGTTTATTTATATCATCTTATTATATGTATATCGTTTTTTATTAATAATTTTTCAGGAACCCCCAAAAATTTTAATACAATATTAAATGGGAGAATCGCTAACTTTCCGATTTAGTCAATCACTAGCGTATATGTAAAATAAACTGCTTTTGCACAGCACAACGATAGCGATCGATGGTTTCATGTGAGTGAGCTGTACAGGTGCATGGTAAATGCACGCTATGTTTGATGGGATAAGGTTTATATAATTGATTGTGTAGTACGTTCTGATTTATAAATTGCAAGTGTGAGCGCGATCTCGTATCTTCTATTGGGTTTACTGATCTGCATGTGTAGTTGTGGTGAGATAGTGGGGAGGAAGTGGAGTCATTGGGTTTCGATACATTTTCAACTACCGGGCATATCTCCTTCTTTCTTATATCTATGAGCGGAAGGGTTAATTGTATTCTCTCATTGTAATAGTAAAAAAAATTGACGGTGTTATTTCCCATAGGAAAACCGTTTTTATTTTTGTAACTTTCGTTTTTGGGTACAAAATGTTCGAAACTTGAATGATGTCCTTTCGGAGCATCAAGATTCTGCCAGGTAGAAGGAACCCCTCAGTTTCAAGGGTCAAAAGTTTTTATTATTGTTTTTGTATTAAAAAATATGGGGTCAACAGCCGCCGCTTTTTCGTTACGCCACATTTTCTGTAAGTTACGTTACTCCTACTAGAAGCCGCGTTAAACAACTTCCCTCTGGTTATTGGTTACTGGCCAAAAACAGACCAAAGGGCTCATAAGTTCGACATTTTTCCTTATATGTGTGGATGGTATAATAAAAGACAATTTAGTTGGTCCACATTTCCTCCCAAAGAATTTGAACGGAGACTCCTATAAGATTTATTGAGAGAAAATCTTTTTACAAAAAAATACTAAAAACGTCCAAAAAGTTTTTTTGTAAAAAAAAAATATTTTTCCCTTTTTAGTTGTGGTACCTACCCCACACAAATTGGAATACCTGCTATGTAAATAACAGTGACATGAAGTTATCATCATATCATGATATACTAAGCGGGAATAATACCTATTATTGAAGCTTACTCAAAAACTATCCAAGCAAAGTTAATAAAATTTATATGGGACCAATTCGGGAGCATACCCTTCCATAAAAAAAAAAAAAACTAAATCGGGCCACAATTGACCGAGAAATTGGCGGACATACATAAAAAAATAAAAAATAAATAAAACATACATACGCGACGAACATATAACCTCCACCTTTTTGGAAAAACTTATTTTGAATTATTAGGAAGTAAGAAGAGGAATGAGATGCCAGTACGATGGATGTTCTGTACACTGGAAAATCACTGTTGCTCAATGGTTAGATGCCAAATTTCTTGATCGATCGATGGGCAGAGGAGGCCTAATTGCTTGGCCCACCTAAACACCAATGGATTACGATGTCTGGGGACACATGAAGAATCTAGTGTAAGATGTCTCACCAGTGCCAACAGTAGAAGAATTGAGAAGTAGAATAATAAATGCAGCTAATTCAATAAGAACCAATTTGACCACCTGTCTAGTAAAATCTCAGTTAAGGAAAAGCATGCACAAGAACAAGAGGATCGCATTTTGAAAATGAACTTTAAAATTTATCTTTATTTACCTAGTGCAACTTAATTAAATAATAAATTAATAATGTTATTAATGTTAAATTTTCTGATCATTTGATTGATTTTGTCTTTTTCACAATAATTGCATTTTGTTCACAATTTCTAATATCTTATTGTATCTCGTTGGATGGCTGAAAAGTTGTACATGTTTTTAGATTGTTCTGCCGATAAACTACTTCCGTGTTTTTTAGGGTTCCGTAGTAAACAAGGAACCCTTATAGTTTCGCCATGTCCGTCTGTCTGTCCGCGGCTTAGCTCAGAGACGGTTAGTACTAGAAAGCAGTAATTTGTCATATGTATACATAATAATTATGCCGACAAAGTGGTAAAATAACATCAAGAAAAATGTATTTTTTTAGGGTACTTCCCCTACACGTAAAGTGGGGATGTTTTATAGGGATAAGGTAAAATCTGTCTCGTGTCTCTATCTTTTCTTTTACTTGAAATAAAAAAGCAAAATTGCATTTTTGCATTGACTGTGAGGGAATATCTTGACAATGTGTTCCCCAATGCGTAGATTGGACGTGATGGCCCTATTCCATGGCCGCTACGTTCCCCAGATCTAACTCCGTTAGACTTTTGTGTCTGGGGACGTGCCAAAGAGCTGGTATACGCCACGGAGGTTCCAACTAGGGAGGTACTAGTCCAACGCATAGAAGCGGCATTCAATACCATCAAGGAGGAAATACGACTTCGTACAACAACTGTCGAAATACAAAACAGATGTCGGGCCTGCATTCGCAACAGAGGCCAACAATTTGAGCAGGATTTGTAACAAATATTAAATAAATGTTAAAAATGCAATTATGTTTTTTTATTTCAAAAAAATCCCACGAAAAGATAGAGATACGAGACAGATTTTACCTTATAAGAATGAGATAACAGATTTATTGGTTTGTCAGGTATCATTTAAGCAAAAATATTTTTTTAAATCATAATTTTGAATATTAGCCTTAGGTGAATCGATTCACAATTCTAGCGAATTCACAAAGTTGTTAAAAGATTTTTATGGCATGTGGCACATCATTAGCAAGAGGATAGACTGGATAATTAATGAGGGAGTTGGAAGATCCCGGTCGCTTTTGTTTTTTTTTTTTGTAGCCATATAAACAGCTGTAACATGTACAGCTTTAATTTAAGTTTTACCTTTGTGAGTGAATTTAAAAAAAACTAGGTGACTAATGTCACTAATTTTGTATTTAAAACTACTCTTAAACAATACACATCAAAATAAAATTAAAATTCAGAGTCTACGCCTTATTTATTTTTTTAAATTTGTATTTGAATGTAAAGTTTGGGTCTTTTTTTAGTAAAACAATAAAAAGTCGATAAAAAAGAATCTACAGGGCATGAGGGGTGTTAAGGGGTCTGAAAGGCTAGCAGGTGACCCCTTCAGTCGACCATTTCAATTTGGCACACGATGCACCAAACAACCTGTATAACGAAATTAAAAGGAAAACTATCAGAGCAAAGTAGGCTGAACAGGTTAACGAGTAATAATCAACCAACTTAAATTTGCGGTTTGAAAAACATACAATCCGTATGGGAAAACATGTTTTTCAACTACAATTTTAAGTTTGTTCTTGGGATAAATTCATCCCAACTACGGAACCCTTCATTGTGCGTGGGCCGATACGCATTTGGCCGGTTTTTTTGCAGAAATCGACCATTTTAGTCAACAAGTCTGCTTAAAATTATGAAACTTGTAACGACTTTTAATTCTGATTTAAAAATTATTGGAATTTTATGGTTGATTATTATATATTAAAGTGTTAAGAACCAGATAATAATAAAATAATAAAAAATCGTGCATTGGTTTTTTTTTAAATAAATTTTCAAAGTGGTATACCGCAGATATCTTCAAAAAATATGAAATGTCTAATTACTCGATAATGGTTGATATTTGCATAATGGGGTCATTTGGTTGCAAATGAATTCTCATATATCCCCCTTAAAGGATTGCCGACATATTACCAATAACCCTCTAAATATATTTACAATACATTTGCTCGAAAAGAGCCTTTTCCAAGCAGTAAATTAGTGCGGAAAGTGTCACATTTTTTCACTAGTGCTTTTTACTTTTCTGTTTTTTTTTTATTTTTGTGACTCGTCAGCCCATTGCAAAGAGTTTTTATTATTTGAGAAATGTTTTACAAATCAGATGATGATGATAACGATGACGATGGCGATGGCGATGATGATAACGATGACGATGGCGATGACGATATCGATGACGATGGCGATGACGATGGCGATGGCAATGGCGGAGTCGAAGTCGAAGTCGAAGTTGAAGTCGAAGTCAAAGTCAAAGTCAAAGTCGAAGTCGAAGTCCAAAGTCATGAATGTTGTTTTTATCATTTATATACGTCGTCATTATGTTAGATGTTACATCATCGTAAGGCTCACTCGATTTTTTTTTTTCCACTCACAATACATAGTAAAACGTTGTATGATACACGTGCGTAAGATGATTTCCGCACTTATAGCATAAATAACTATTATATATAATTTATTTATTCAACAGACAACTAGATACTATTACAAAAAAAAAATACTTACAATTCTAGATTAGTAGATAATTCTAGAGAAAAGTTAGTAAACAATTTAACTTACACTATACAATAAACTCACCTTAAATACTTTGGTCGCCACTTTTCCATACATCAGAAAATAATACCCATAGACCGGGAATCTGGAGAGCAGAAACATCATTCTGACCCAGGTTAAGAGTAGTGTGGCTGAGCAAAAGAGCCGCACCCACTCTGGATTGGGTTTTGAATCCCACGACACAATTTGAGGCAAGATAACCGCAAGCGTAGTGGACAACAATTTCACCAACGTCTCTAAACATAGAAGGTACCTCTTGCTTTTCATATTAATGATAATGATCTCCTGGCGACAAAAAAATAGTTTTTACCTGTGAATTATACAGAGTTGATATGACAGAGGGGCATTAAATAACACTACGTATACTATACGTGTTTAGTATTAATTCGATACGGTATAAAAATAAAAAGCACCTAAAATGAGTTTTTTTTTTTTTCAAACAAACTAAATAGCTTACAAATCAGAGTAAAACGCAACCACCCTTTGAAAATAAATTTAACTGACCTACAGATACCTAGGTAACAGCGGCAACGTCGCGCGCGTCGGCGTGTGTTATCTCGTCAAAGCGAGCGGCCGCCCGCCGCGCGCCGGCCCGCGCCGGCGCGGCGGCGGTGGCGCGGGCGGCGCCTCCGCTCGCGGCGGCTCCTCGGCTCGCAGCTTTTGTATTAGGTATGGTTTTGAAGTACAACAATCACAAAAAATTAAATTCTCGATGTGTCATTCACATGAATGCACAAATTATACCGACGGAGAATATTGTTACTTATTTTTCTAATTAAATATCATGTCAGTGTATTCTAACGCCGTGTAAGTTACACGAGGCATTGTTGAACACTTTAATTACACACACACACACACAAAACCAAAGTTTAATTACGTGTCGTATCACAATAAAAGCAGTCGATCACAAAAAAAAACACTAACACTAAATAATAATAATCCCAAGTTACGTGTCCTGTCACAATAAAAAAAGAAATACTGTCTTAAACTTGTTTAGTGTCCTATCACAATAATAAAACTAAATCCCAATTGTCAGCGCGCGAGTTCGACAATACGGAGGCCGCGCAGGTACTTCCGTGTTACGTAACATAAGTACGTTCCGAAAGAATGGCATCGGCGCACTGAAAAAAACAGTTTTTAGAAGCCCCACTCACTTACCGATCGCAACCCCTGCCCCTCGTCGCTAGGATGCAATAGCAACACACTGACCTATTTCTATTTCTTTTACCCACGGTGAGTTTGCTATGATTTTCACACTCGTAATGAAAATGCAAGTGTGTGTGTATTTATTGCTTCCTTGTTTGCATTGTCATCTTTTTAGCGAAAATATTTGGTTGTACTTGTGACTTGCGTCACAGCGGCAACAACGCATAGGTTATACTCAGATTTATCGTTTTAAGGTGCATGACCTATGCGTATAGACATAATCAGCTGTTAGGAAAGATACATCGTGTTCAAACGGGGCAAAAACTTAAAAAATCATTTGCGACTAAACTACTGCTCCTATTTAATTGATTTTTGGTACAGAGCTTGAAAATGGTACCTAGTATACTCAGTTTAAAGAAAAGCCCCTCCGTCGTATCAACTTTGTATAACCGACAAACATTTGCATTAAAAATGTATATATTGATGATTTTACCTGTATTGTTAGTAAGCAGGCTGTTAAATATATTATATAAATCCAAACACTAAGAGGAAACTTGAATGGCACAGGTTCTGTTTCTTTGTTTTTATCTTTATACCAAAACAAAGATAGAACAAACACGTTGAGGGACAACACAAAGCACACATGTAATGCCAAAGTACCATAGAAAAATGATAATACTGATCTCCATTTTAGGTACAAAAAGCTTTGCACCAAAGGATGAAGGAGTAGCCTGTCCTGGCCGTATCTATTTCCGGTATTATTCAGAGCCTTGATTACCCCCATGTGTATCATGTCAGGTTTAGGGAATAAAACTCTATAGTCTACTACAACCTCACAGTTAGATTGACCTTTGCTAGTTATATATGAGTCGAATATTTCTTGCAAGAATTCAGTTGGTTTTGATACGTTATTCATCAAGAGCTCGATGGGGATAAACTCTCTTGGCTTCGCGAAGTAGTAACTTTCATTTACATTTTCACCACCAGATAGGTCAGCTCCGTTGCGGAGTAGTAGTTCAATAATTTTTTTGTTTCCATGTCTACAAGCTTCATGCAATGGTGTTCGACCCGCAACAGTAAAGTGAACAGTTTCACTGTCATGTTTTATAATCATTTCTGCTATTTCCTCTTGGTTTTTAATTGCGGCTACATGCAAAAATGACATCCTTGTTAAGTTATTATTGCAGTTAATACTGTAGCAATCCAGTAACGTATGTACTTCAGCACCTTTGGAGATAAGCAATCTTGCACAATCGGGTCGGTTATATATCAAAGCGTAATTTAACGGTGGACCAAAGCGGTCAGAAGTGTTGATTATTTTTGTTATATTGGTTTTCTTGTATGGATAATTAAGTAAATATTCTAGTATATCCCTGCTGCCTAATTGGATAGCTAAATGTATTACGTTCGTTTCACCCGAACGTCCTTTATAAGTATCTAGTTGGTTGTGACTTGTTCGTTCGTAAGTTAGTAGTGTGCAGTGCTCTAGTATTCCTTCCGAGACATATTTTGGTGTATATTTATAGATCGGTGCAGATTCTCCATGGGCCTGTAGGTAAGTCATTTTAATTTTAAGAAACTTGTCGATATTTATGTCTATATTTGTTTTAGTCAAGATTTCAATTTGAATAAAGTAAAGCTGAATAATAAAATATAATTTCCATCGAAATTCGGAATCATAATTTTAAACTAAGAATTTTTCGTTTATAATACTGATTTTATGCTTAATTTAATCTTTAACTGAGTACCTCCATGTTCGTAGCTCCTGCTGTGAGAGCTATACGGACTCCTTCCATCCACTTTGCTTCGACTGCCGCGCAGAGCACGGTGGCGCCCGTCCCATCTTTCGCGTCAACAGTAGGTAAGTGCTGGATTACATTACTGTGCTTATGATTTGCTAACAACTAAAAAATATCTGTCATATTAATTCAGAACAACTAACTCAAACTTTCTTAAAGACATCAGATCAATTAACCGAAATAATTGTTAGGACAGAACTGATGCCTGCCAGGATTACGAGTTTGTCCGAAAGGGATATCGCGGCCCCGGCACGCAGGCACGGGTGGGTTTTAGTCAGCAAAAGTCTGACACCGCTCCGCCCAGAGCGGGAGAAGTTATTTGATAATTTCACAACCG
Source organism: Agrochola macilenta (assembly GCA_916701695.1). Lineage (NCBI taxonomy): Eukaryota > Metazoa > Arthropoda > Insecta > Lepidoptera > Noctuidae > Agrochola > Agrochola macilenta. The sequence continues at coordinate 16,457,090 of OU753572.1, read as the reverse complement.
CAAAAAAATAAAATAATAAGACAGATCTGATGAATTAGACATTTCTTAGATCGGGATTGGCTCCATTTCCACATGTTTTACCAAAGTAACGACAGAACTATTAGGTTACTGCGCAACCAAATCATGCAGGCTGGCAGAGAAATGATTGCATTCGATTATTCAAGGGATTTTAGAATCAGTCTCAAAATTTTAAGAGAAGCATTTGTACGAGGTTTTTGTATACATATAATAAAAAAGTAAAATCCGGTGTGTTTGTACATTGAAGGTTTTTTTTTCTTTTAAAGAAATCGTTCGTGACATCTTTAAGCCCTCAACGCTAGAAATTATTATTTGCTAAGTAACTTCTAGCTATTGATGTGAAAGTTACTCAATCACGCAAAAACGGCTGAACGGATTTGGATGAAATTTGGCACGCAGATACCTAGTTTATAACCTGGACTAACACAGGACTTTTTATCCCGCTAGTACGTTCCCGTAGGATAATTTCCGACATCGACGCGGTTAAAGCCGCTGGCAAAAGCTCGTTTTAGAATAAGACAGAATTGTTTCAAGCACGTAAAATTTAATACGCCCTCTTAAAATAAAAAGCTAAAATTTAGTATATTTTCTTATACAGGGTTATTGGTTATATGTCGGTAATCCATTAAGGGGATGTAGGCGAGGTCATTTGCAACCAAATGACCCCTGATGACCCCTATGTCAATGTCAACCATTTTTGAGTAATTTGACATTTTATATTTTAAAATGTGTGAAATAAAAATATAAAAAGGCAAATGACTCGACTCGAATTGTTGACATTTGCATAGGAGTCAAAAAGAGTAATTTGGTTTTAAATGACCTCCCCTACATCCCCTTAATGAATTGCCGACATATAACCAATAACCCTGTATAAGAAAATATACTAAATTTTAGCTTTTTATTTTAAGAGGGCGTATTAAATTTTATAACGGCAACGCCGTATCCATCCGGTACCAACGCCTAAGCAGACAGCAATTTGTACGCCATTGTTGTAAAACTAATAAATCAACCATTTTAGCTTGCCACTAAAGGACAAAGGCTGTCAACAGCTTGACAGTGTATGTCGGTCGGCGATTCCAGGCTGGTAAATCCAGATTTTCACAGCAGTATTTTTCTTTACTGTACTTACGAGTATTATTTTATTTTATTTTATTTTATTTTATTACCGACGTAGACGAAACGGTGTTATACTCGTAAAGATACAAGAAGTGGAAATCCGAGCGCTGGACGCGTTCATTCTGTTCAGTTCACAGTTCGCGGTTCGGAATGATAGTTTGAAAAAATCTATACAGGTTGCATAATTGCTTTTGTTAAGCATTTGTTGTCATTTATATCTGTAACTCATGGGATGTACATAATAAAAAATATCCTATTCGATTCTATTACAAATGATGACGAGGAGAGGGTAATCTTAAACACTCCTTTAGGATAACCCAAGAAAGAACATAATAGTGCCATACTGGCATAAGTCTCTTAGATATTATGCTCAATTTTAGAACAGTATACTAGTGCTTCCGTAATAGTGCGTCCTAAAACTTCTAAGATACCTGCAACAGTTCTTTGTTCCGTTTCTTTACGCAAATATGCATGGCAGTGAGCCCCTGGCTGTTCCGGACGGTGACAGACGCACCACCCTGCAGCATCTGTTCCACGGCCGCCTCGCTCTCAAGCTCAACCGCTGTATGCAGCGGAGTGTCTTGCTCTGGATCACTTTCGTAACAGCAATTCTGGAACTTACCACCGGCTTTCAATAGTAAGTCCACAGTTTTCATTAAACTGAAAATAAAATATTTTACATTCATTAGTTTTTCCTTAGTTCAGTTCAAAGATGTATGGCACAATCACCACATTTTGGTTAGGTGGCTTACTTGTCAACGTCAATGTTGTGTCCCATGTAATGCTCATAGCCAGCAACGTCAAGTGGAGTCCTACAAAGCTGGTCTTGCGCGCTCGCGTCAGTACCGGCGGCGGCGAGTAGCGACTGCACGCATTGGTAATGCGCGCGGGCGCTGGCTACGTGCAGTGCTGTCCATCCTGGCTGCGACAGCGGCGACTGAATGCGGGGGGAATATATAAATGAAACGACAAGTTGACCGCTCCTATCGGTACACACAGTGGTGAAGAATGTTGGTGAATTTGGGGTTCCGTACCTCAAAAGGAAAAACGAACCATTCTAAGATCACTTCGTTGTCCGTCTGTCAGTCTGTCAAGACTTATTTTCTCAAGAACGCAGGAAGGTATCAAGTTGAAATAAATATCAAATACGTAGATCATGTTCCCTTGGAGCTGTAAAAAAATCAAGCTGCTAATGCCAAATAATAAGCTTCTAATGATAATGGAAAAAAGCACTGTTGGATTTCCAACGCTAAGGTCAGCGTTGAGAGTCGAAAATCCAACAGTGCACTTTTATTTAGGGATTCATTTAAGTGTCACTTAGTTGCTGGTGAAAACGGGCATAAGTCAAGGCAATAAAAAAAATACGTCCATTTATGTGACATATTTTGATACTCGCAAATAAATCAAAACCTACAGAGTACTACCCGTTTACCTAGAATCATAAAATTTGGCAGGAAGCAATGTCTCACAGCACATGAGTAAAGGAAAAAGTCCAAAAATTGATAATTTGTAGTAGGTTTTTTTTTTTGTTTACAATCTTAAATTTGCAGTTGGAGAATTGACCGTGACGTATATCGATGTATGGGAGAACATGTTTATCAACTACTAAGGATAAATTCATCCCAACTACGGAACCCTTGATTGTGCGTGGTCCGACACGCACTTGGCCGGTGTTTTACTCTATTATCACGCTTAAGAGGGTGCATTCTGAGTTGGTATCGTCGTCAAATATTTGGCCGTTTTGATTAATTAATCAATATTAATCAATGAAATTATGAAATATCGCGCTGTATTATATTAAAATATTACTTAAGTAATTAGTGAAGAAAAAGATGTAATACGAGTATATAAAGTGTATTTTCGTTCAGTTTGAGTGAATTCGCAAAAGTTGTATTCTAGTTATTTAAGCAACTGTTGTATAATAAGGTTTAAGGGGCATTAAAACACGAATGTGGGTTTGTGGGTTTATAGGAGAATCACATGAGTGTTTAAAAAACTAATTATGTACAGTTGCATAAAAGACTATCTACACCCATATTACATATTTTGTTGTAATATATAGGATACTAGCTTCTGCCCGCGACTTGGTCCGCGACCCTTTAAGAATTTGGCTATCCAATGCAAAAATGGTAGTTTCGGAGATACCCCCTCCATACAAACTTACAAACAAACAAACAAACAAATTTTACCTCTTTATAATATTAGTGTAGATAAATAAAATATTAGGTAATAATAGTTGATAGCCACACTATCGTATTAGGTCGAGGATCTGTAAAGATAGTTGTAAGAGGTAAATAAATAAATAAATAAGTTGTTTTGTGATATGTGATGTGTAAACTCGTTCACAAGCCCCACCTTTTCCATAACGTTCCTGTGTGTCTGATCTACACCGTCAGTCCTGCCGTCACGCAGTGTAATCATTTCACTAGGATGACAGTATATGTATATTATCATCCACTGTGGATGAAGTAGAGTATCTCCGACGCGTTTTCTCAATTCTGAAAATATGTTCCAAAATCATAAATATGACAGTAGTACTAATTTTTTCATCGTCTTTTATTTCACAATAAAAAAATATATTATTAGGAGCATGGCGCGTGATAACGTTTGGACACAGCTGTAACCAAACCTAACCTAGTAAGTTGAGTTCCCTAAACAATCCTTAGTCGGTGCTAGCCAACTAATGAGAGGTGGTTATAGTCAAATCGAGCTACCACGGGGTTCCCTTACTCAGCTCAGATTAGCAAGCACAGTTTCGTAGCGAACAAGCGAAGCGAGCCCACAGACAAGACGACTGACCAGAGAGCGCTTAATGAACCGTTGAGCGAGCGAAGCGAGACCCCCCACCAGACAAGTAAGTGGAGCAAACCAACTCTTAAAACGAGTGAGCGAAGCGAACACACTCCATAAGATAACAACCAACTACAACTAGTGGTAGATAGGTAGTTAATAAAATTAAACAAAACTTTAAGTTACTCATAGTTTGAATAATCTAAAAATAATCTTCACGATACCTTTAAGGTTTTTATGCTAACAACTTATCAATATTTGGCGACAAATCTGAGGTTCATAATAAAATCAAGTCAAAATATTTTTTCATTAATATATATATTTTTTTTTTTTTTTTCTCTGTAATCACTTGCAATGTCAGTTTTCTTTGTGTAAACTTCACAGACGTAATGGGTATCGATATCTTAATACGGTAATTAAAAAAACTGATTTTCCCAGCTCATAGGCAAAGTAAAAAAAAAATTTTTTTTTTTCGCTCCCCATCTCGTTGTCACCAAGTTTTGCTAGCTAATTTAACTTGACCCTGTATGCTCTTCACTCTATAAGGCAACCGCAAATGGATAGATCAAGATCATTCATAAAATACTTTATTGTCTATACATACTTTTATGTTTAGGACGTTACCAATAATAAAAAATATCACGTCAAGTTAAGATTGACCTATGGCAAATATTCATCTACTACATAAGTATTTGCTTACCTTTCACACTTACATTTTAACTACCTACTTTATTAGATTTACAATCTGATAAACTTTCTCAAGATAACAGTAGTTTATTCAGTTATTTTAGTTTTGTTGTCAGTTCTGAACAAACTAAAACTTCATCATAATTTTGAAAACAACCGGTGATCGAACGGGCAACCCGTGTCACGGAAAACAACGCTCTCAGCCGCTTCGGTAATGAAATCTGGTGTAGGCTGTTAGCAAGTGGCTCGATCACCAACATGCTCAAAGTGAGGGCCATACAAGTCACGGCGAATGATACAACAATGGCCATCGTAGGGAAGGACTGCCCACAAGAAGGCATCCTCTTGCCACTCGTATGGAACCAGGTTGTGGACAGCCGCATCAAAATACGTAATGATGCATACCCATCACTACCCCACACAAATTCGAATACCACTACCTGCTTTGTAAATAACAGTGACAGGAAGTTATCATCATATCGTCCACATATACTAAGTGGAAAAAATACTTAGTATTGAAGCTTACTCAAAAACTATCCAAGCAAAGTTAATAAAATATAAAAGGGACCAAAAAAAAAAAAACGGGGAAATCGGTGGACATACATAACAAACCATACATACCTCCTCCTTTTTGGAAGTAGGTTAAAAAGGATAATGACAACACAAAAATCACCACGATTTTGTGGAACTACCCTAAGCATTAACTGAGACCTAGGCATGATTACCTAGGCATCTTTAAGGACAAACAGCTGAATTGGGCAAAATATACCGACTACATCATCACAAAAGCCAGCAAATCCATATGACAGTGCAAGCGACTGCTTCGAAAAAACTGGGGCATTAGCCCCAAGGTCAATTACTGGCTATACACCACAACCATCCGACCAATCAACACATACGACTCACTAGTGTGGTGGCCCAGGACAGACCTGAGCACACCCCAAAAAAAACCTTGAAAAAATACAGCGCTTTGCTTGTGTAGCAAGCACGAGCAGTACAAGACCTACGTCCGCTGTCGCCCTGCAGGCAATGCTAGGACTACCTTTACACCTCATCATGCGGGAAGAGGAAGGCCTGGCCGCATTTAGGCTCAACATAGCCGGCACCCTAAGCAGAGACTCTTAGAGTGAAGCAAATATGCATAAAGGAAGATGCGATCAAACAACAGTCAATGATGGCTTCACACTGTAACAAAGCCCCGAAACTACACTACTTTCAAAAGCACTACAACATAATACTCATAGAAGAACAGTGTGACTACTCAGGTACAAGAGAGCTGAGAATATGTACCGATGGATCAACCGATTCCGGAACCGGAGTCTGAGTTTTTTCACACGATCTTAACATCAATATATCCAGCCCGCTGGGAATGTTCATCACGATCTACCACGAGTGTGTGGGCATTATTATACATACAAGCGGTCTACGCCATAGAAATCAGAAGAGTTATATACACCCACATACGTATACGAGAGCACCGAGTAAGAACCAAGGCGCTGTCGGAGACGACAACGCCTCAGTTCTTCAATCCCAAGGGAAAAAATATATTAACTCCGAGGCTAATAATAGAATGTCACAATGCAATGGAACGTGTTGCCGTACTTAATATGCCGTACGTATATGAATAGAAGGACACAGCGAAGGTAACGGAGGTGACGAACTAGCAAGGAGAGGATCCAGCACGTCCGTTTATGGACCCGAACCAGGGGGCCACGGGCTTACGGACATACCGTAAGTTAAACAGAGAGCGAAGCGTCCGTAGCGACGGCCGAACGAACGGATTTCGCTTAGGGAGTAGGCCCCCTGTCGTGGAGTACTTAGTGCGGAAAACAATCCCAATAACATAAAACACAGACGTACACACAGCTATTATCACACGAACAACTGATTAAAAAAAATTGTTCATTAAAAAACAAAATGTTTAGCGTCCCATGACGTCACTGATTATGAGACGATGAACATTGGGTTTTCCATATTTATATTTTTTTTGTTTACACGTAATTGTCCTCAGAGTAATAACTGAGTAATTGTCATAAGCCATAGACAAATAATTGTTAGTTATGATTTTTTTTTAGTCTTTAAGGACTAAAAAAAAATCAATGGTATAATAGAAATGAATGAATAATAATAATAATAGAAATAAAAATAAAATGAATAATAATAATAGAATGGAATAATAGAATGGTGCATGGTAGTGACAACAGCATTCTAAAAATGATCGCTGCCAGACCGGACTGTCCCTTTCAGGGACACTGGGTGGGGACAGTCATAGGTCTATATAAATGAATTTAGTTCGTGTAAACTAACAATACTAACCTACTTTAAGCACCATTGTTACTAAAACCAAAATACTAACAAAAATATGAACCTTAGTCTGAAATAAAGTTTTTATTATTATTATTATTATAATTAGCCATCAGATTAACAACGATGCAACATTTTCATAATTTCAATGTTTAACCCATTTTTTTTCTCTCTCGGCCCAATATTGTTTTCTTCCACTAAGTGTCAGTGCGTTTCTATTTAAAAAAAACTGTATTCCAAACTAACCTTTTTTCGGAGCACCGTTTTCTCCATCCAACCAGCAAGTTATGAGCAGGTAAGTCAAGTGTCAGCCCACGTACGCATGGACGCGCCGCGCGAACGTAGCCAACTAACTATGGAACTAAACGGGAAATAATTTATTTGGTTCACAATAGTAACTTACTGTACCACAATGAATGATGATGATAGTCGATCTTATTTACCAATCACCTCCTGGTGCCGTTTGTGGACACTAATTGGGGTCATCCTTCAGAAATATTCGGGCATCCTCGTGCGACACGTGAGGTTTTAAACCGACTTCAAAAAAAACTTATACAAAAAAAAAACAACCGACTTTCGAAAAAAACACTACAAAGTGAAAAATAACTTTAACTTCGTAAGTCGGTGTCTTTAAAAAAAAAAACATACCGACTTTCGAAAAAAAACACTGTAGTGTTTTTTTTCGAAAGTCGGTTGTTTTTTTTTTGTAAAAAGTATTTATTTTACACACAAATTCGAACACCACTACCTGCTATGTAAATAACAGTCACAGGAACATCATATCATCTACATATACTAAGCGGGAAAAATACGTATTATTGAAGCTTACTCAAAAACTATCCAAGCAAAGTTAATAAAATTGATATGGAACCAATCCGGGAGCATACCCTTTCAAACAAAAAAAGAATTTTCAAAATCGGTCCACCATTGACGGAGAAATCGACTGACATACATAAAAAAAAAAGTCGAACATATAACCTCCTCCTTTTTGGAAGTCGGTTAAAAAGGAGGAGGTTTCCAATTCGGTTGTATTTTTTTTTTGACAACATAATTAGTGTGTATGTTCCACGTACAGTCCTTTCACAGCAATATACTGCTTTCTGTTTTTTTTTAATTGTAATTAGAGACATACGCTAACCACGGTCCCCGGTTCCAATAATTATGTCGAATTCACTAAAACTGCAGATTCGTAAGTTTGCCGTCGAGGAGACGCTGTTTATGAAACAGAAAAAATCTGTGGGTTCACTGTTCTTTGTTGTCTTTATTTACGAGTTCTCGCAAGAAATCGACTAATTTTGATCAATTTTGTTCATTAGTTGTGAGAAAGAATTTAAACAAAATTATTTGTGATTTACAAAGTCGAGTTTTTTTTTTTTTTTGTCTGTTATGTGGCTGAAAGGGATTTTTCAAATAAATTGTAAGTAAAGTATTCATGGAAAATCATTAATATTCGCAACAAGTTTTCCGAAAAATTACGCGAGACTAATGTTTGATCGTTTTGTTACAAGAAACTACTTTTGATTTTGAAAATTAAAAAATATCATTGACATCATTATATGGTCTACTTGTATGTAGCTGACCCAATTTTTTCAACTTCCATACAAAATACGGCAGAAAAAAAAGTTCAAGTAACGTAATTTTCTAAAAACTGCAAGACAAATAAGTATTTTTTTCTAATACTTAGAAACACCTTTAAGAAATTTAAAAAATTACATATTAATCCTAAGATAACAATTTAATAGAATCTAAATTTTATTTTATAAATATATAATTACTTCATTTCGTAAATAAATGGCAAAGTGAACTATATTAATGACCGCGGAAAACCCATCACGTCAGTAGCGACAGGGCCTTCCCAGCAATCAGGGATGTCAGCACCAACTGACGGGGTCAGGAAGGACCAATGCCTGCTGGGGTTGCGGGTCTGTCCGAAAGGGATATCGCGGCCCCAGCACATAGGCAACGGAAGGAACACGGGTGGGTTTTAGTCAGTAAAAGACACTCCCTCTCGCTCTGCCCAGAGCGGGAGGAGTCATTTGATGATTTCCCACCAAAAAAAAAAAAAAGGCCGTATCACTTTACGTCGCAGGCGCGCACTTTAAAAACCTATTCCAAAAATTGTACGCCGACTACCAAATTTTGACCCGCATTTTATTTGACAGTACATAGCTTGGAGAGTTGTAAATTTGTATTGGAGATACTCCTTCCAATGTAGTTTCCAAAATTATCCGTTTATTTTCAAAAACCTTTGATAGTACAGCAGAAATTACATTAGAAAGTTTTTAATCCAACCTCCCTTTCTATCCTTAGTATAATATTATCAAGTAAAAGTGGTATACTAAGACAATTCACACTTCACACACATCCGTCAATTTACTGACGTAGGTACCGCGAGACTAGTCTATTTTAGTTACTTTCATAGTATTATGTCGTACGGTATTCTACTATGGGGACGGGCTGCAGATATCGAGTCTATTTTTATTCTGCAGAAAAGAGCCATAAGAGCCATATATGGCCTCCGCAGGCGCGACTCTCTTTTTTTTTTTTTTTTTTTTTTTTTTTTTTTTTTTTTTTTTTTTTTTTTTTTTTTTTTTTTTTGGGTGGGAAATCATCAAATGACTCCTCCCGCTCTGGGCGGAGCGAGAGGGAGTGTCAGACTTTTACTGACTAAAACCCACCCGTGTTCCTTCCGTTGCCTGTGTGCCGGGGCCGCGATATCCCTTTCGGACAAACTCGCAACCCTGGCAGGCATTGGCCCTTACGGACCCCGTCAGTTGGTGCTGACATCTCTTTGAGGCGCGCGTGGAACACAACGCGCCGTCGACCCGGGCCTGGTCCTAATCGGACGGCGAGCTACCCATTGCCCACCGTCCGCAAGCCCACGCCTACGGTGGCCGGAAGTCGGCTCGCGACTCCCGACGCCCGGGGCGTCTCCTGCGGCGGCTAGGGGCGCGAGGGCGCGCATCTTGCATTTCCCTCGCGCGCTCCGCCTCCTCCTTCGCGAGCATTACTGCTTCGCAGAAGGAAGTGACGGCTTCCCATGCACTCTCGCTCCGGACCATGGCCTGAACCAGGGCCGGACGCGAGAGATCGCCGCTGCCGATCGCCTCCGTGAGGACACGGCGGTGCCCCGCCCAAGCCGGGCAGACCTCCACCGTATGCTCCACCGTGTCCTCCGGGCGATCCACACAATGGTAACACCCGGGCGTTTCCTCCCGCTTTATTCTGAACAGGAACCTCCCGAAACAACCGTGTCCGGTGAGGACCTGCGTCAGGCGGAAGGTGAGGACGCCGTGGCGCCTCTCTAGCCACTCCTCAAAGAGGGGCCTTACCGCCGCAATTGTGGCGTGCCCAGCGCTGGGTTGCGACAATCGCACTCTCCATGCCGCCATGAGATCCCGCCGGAGCTCTGTCCGCTGTGCCGTGATTTCTCGCGGCAGCGGAGTTACGCCCCGGCGTTTCGCCTCCTCGCGCAACTCCCACATGTGCGCGAGGACTTTTGCCTCCAGATCCCATGGCGGAAGTCCGGCAAGGAGGCTCGCCGCCTCACGGGAGACCGTGCGGTATCCTCTGACCAGCCTAATGGCCATGACCCTTTGGGACGCGTTCAATCGCTGGGCTGGTCGCAGCCTTAATGAACGCGCCCACACCGGTGCCCCGTAAAGGGCCATGGACCGAACGATCCCCGCGTAGAGCCTCCGGCAGGAGGCGTTTGGACCCCCTAGATTGGGCAGAAGCCGCTTCAAAGCAGCCCCAGCCCTCTGCAGTTTGGGAGCCAAACGTCGGAAGTGCTCGACGAAGTTCCACCGGCTGTCGAGGACGAGTCCCAGGTACTTCATCGTCGACTCGACACCGATGTGAACCCCTCCCGCCGTCATCTGGGAACCCGACAGTGGCGCGTTCCGAGGACCATAGAAACACATGGCCTCGGACTTGTGCAAGGCCACCTCGAGTCCCAGTTGCCGGATCCTATCGACGATTGTCGCAACCCAACGTGTCGCTAGTTCGGCCGCCGCCTCATGCGACCTCCCCTGCACCAGGACCAGCGTGTCGTCAGCGTAGCAGACTACGCTGACGCCGCTAGGGAGGTCGGCGCGCAGCACCCAGTCGTAGCCGATGTCCCACAGATGCGGCCCCAGGACCGATCCCTGCGGGACACCGCACGACATCTCTCGCCGGTTCCACTCTCCGTGGTGACCGGGGTAGATGACGGCCCTGTCCGTCAAATAGGCCTCGACCACTCGACAGAGGTAGGTCGGCATCCGGTGATACCGGAGTGCCTCCCTAATGCAACTCCAGGGCAGGGTATTGAACGCATTGGCGATGTCAAGAGACACCGCCAAGACCACCCCACCCCGGGCAACAGCATCCCCCGTCGTGAGGGCTCGAACGCGCATGATGGCATCCACCGTAGAGCGCCCCTTGCGGAAACCAAACTGGCTGTCCGCCAAATCCGGCCCCACTCGCACCAGCTGCCCGACAAGGCGGTCTGCAATTACTCTTTCAAAGAGCTTGCCCACCTCGTCGAGCAGCACGATGGGCCGGTAAGCGGACGGAGAGTCCGCCGGGCGCCCCGGCTTCTTGATGAGGACCAGTTTCCCCGTCTTCCAACGAAGTGGGAACTGGCCCCTCTCCAAGCATGCGCTAAAGAGCCCTCGAAGTCGAGGCCCGAGAGCCTCTAAGGCCAGAACCCAGGCTTTTCCAGGTAAGCCGTCGGGTCCTGGGGCGGTATTTTTGGCATTCAGCCTACGTACCGCCACTCTCAAATCTACCCCGGTCACCTCCGGAGATTCGTCGTCGTCGTCGTCACCTGTGTGGTCCGCATCGGGCACCGCAGGAGGCGGAGCCATGGGCGGGGGAGTATGTTCCCCTCGCGAAGGGAACAGAGCGCTCACCACGTCCTCCACGAGCTGGGGCCGGAGACTCTGCGTCAGCGGGGGAGCCCATGGGCGGAGTTGATCTCTCACCCATTTGTATGGGCGCCCCCACGGGTCTCTGTTCAAAGTCTCCAGCGACTCTTTACGGCCCTCTCCTCTGGCCCGCTCGATCTCCGCTCGGAGGGCGGTCTTCGCCGCTCTGTACCCGGCGTACAGCTCCGCCTCAATGGCTTCCGTATCCGGCGGGCGGATACGGAGCCTGCGGTGCCTGGCGTACAAGTGGCGCGCAGCAACGCACGCCGCGCGTAAAGCGGTCAGCTCACGCGACCACCAGTACACCTGGCGCTGAGCACGTCTGGGCTGGACCCGGGGCATTGCCACGTCACATATTTCGGACATGGCCTCCCGGAACCACTCCGCCTCGTCGTTGATGTCGGCAGGCCTGTCCGGTGATGACACCCAGGCCTGCACGATCGAGGCCTCCAGGAGGAGCTCCCGGTCCAGCTGCTTCAGCGCCCACCGCGGACCACTCGGGGTCTGTCTGACCGGCGTGCCCGAGGTCTGGGCGGAGACGTCAAACCGGATGTACCGGTGATCGGAATAGGTCTCCACCCCCTCCATGACGAGGCGCGACTCTCTAAGGGAACTGTTTAAAGATATTAACATCATGACGGTACCTTGTCAATATATCTATGAAAACATTATGTACGTAAGGAAAAATCTACATCTTTTTAGTAAAAGAGGTGCAAAACACAATTACATCACTAGGAATAGGGACCAATTAGTGCAACCGGGTTTCAGGCTGGCTAAAGTGGACTCGTCTATCATGGGGTACTGTTTAAAATGCTACAATAAAATACCTCCCAACATACTTCAACTGAATGAAACGAAATTTAAATCTTATATTAAACGCACACTATGCAGCCAAGCATATTATAAGTTGGGAGATTATATCGCTGATAAAAATGCTTGGCTCAACACTGGTCTTGCTCCACAAGGGCGCTTAAACTAATTGATTAGCATTTGAAAATACTGTTGGAGCTGCTGAAGATTTTAAAAACTGTCTTTGCATTGTATTAATTCAATCTCTTAACATTATATAATTGCATAGCACATGTTGAGTACTATGTACCGACTATAAAGCTACCATTTAGGTACTGGGTATGTCTTTCATTGACTTGAATGTGCCTTGGCGGCTGAGAGTATGTCATGCTCACTCTAATGTCTCGCTCACGGTGGCGCGTGTGTTGGATCATTTAGCTCCCTTCAAAATGGTTGAGCTGAATGGTGCTAATCCATGCGTCATGTTCGTGAACGGGCGCCGTCAGTAGGGACTGGTCATCTCTTTGCTACCACGGCTTATTTTAATTTAATTTAATTTAATTTTTGAATTTTTATTTTTATTACGGACGCTTTTAACGTTTTGCATCGTTCTCACATGTATAACTTCAACATAAATGATGTAACCAATATTTTGTAACCATAATTATGATTTAAAAGAGTGTCCGTGGAGTTTCTTGCCCGTTCTTCTCCATAGGTACCTACTACGCTTTGGAATGGGCATCTAGCTTCATCTTTCTGACTGACCGACCCCTTGACAATTCAAAAGTGCCTGTAATTGGTTTATTTGAAATAAATGCTTTGACTGCATTTTCAATGAATGAAAGAAAGAAAGAAAGAAAATAAAGAAAAGAACGAAAGAAAAATACGTTTATTGGCATTACAGCAGAAAAATACACCTCATAACTAAATGAACCAACCAATACCAATGATTCAATGAACCGTTAAACAAGGATGGATCTATGACATAATATGTTTTTCTTGTGCGCATACACTATTTTGAAAAATACAATACAATAGCAAGTTAAAAATACAAATCGAAATAAATCATCACTACTTGTGACTGGTGTTTTTACGAGTAGTACCTTGCAATTATTCTTTTATTATCCTTTATTTCATTTTATACATATGAATTATATTTTTAAATATTAAAATAAAATAATATAAAACATTTAAAAATATAAAAAATAGTAGCCCACCGGTATCGGGAACAGGGTCCAAGCTACCGGTGTTCAGGGCTCCAGAGAGAGGAACCTATTAATTATTATCCTTATTATTACTAAAACTTATTACTAGTAAGGCTACAAGCTCAGAACTACTATGTTCAGCTCTTGTTAATATTTATAGTAGTTTTTCAATTCGTTTCGATTTTATTACGTAATTTCAAAATTTCTTCCAATATTTTGTGCATCGCTGTATCTAGCGCGGCAAACCTCTCTGTCGTTGTTGGTTCAGCACTGTCATTTTTGATAATGACTTTATGAATTTCATCCAGTTTCATCATCAACGCATTATCTGGGCCCTGTGACTGAGGTGGTTCGCTGCCATCTTTTTTAACAATTACTTTATGTATTTCATCTAGTTTCATTTGGTACAGCATAGTTCCTCGCTTGCCTTCCAACTGCTTCTTCTTTGTATCAGCTTTTTCAAAAATGGCTTCTCTTAATTGAGCCGACAAATGATTACCGTGACTGCACTCATAATATGGATGTGTGTCGAGTAAAGTGAACTTCTTATTCCATTCTATGGTTTCAAACCATCTTTCGTATAGTCGCGTTGGAAATATTTTTTTAATGAAATTATTACAACCGATGTCTTCAAATGATGTTATGAACTGCACCTGTTTTTCCAATCTGTTTATATTACCTATCATTTCTAAATTATTGACATCATTAACGGCAACACCGACTAAGAGATTCATTAGAATTATTGAAACAAGTATCAGAAATGACACAAATATTAAACGTTTCATAATAAGGGATGCTGATGCATGTTCAACGATCTTCTCATTAATGACCTCATTATAACCGAACTCAGAGGTCATCATGACCATCGTCATCAGGAGAGATGACCAAGGACCCTCAAAGGGTTGTTTTGCATGGAACTGTATCATAAAGCTCATGGAGAAGCCAAATATGACGAAGCCGAATGATACAAGAATCTGAAAGGAAAAAGTAAATTAATAATTACAAAAACAACACCTACCAATGTTGCATGTGTACCTATGTAAATGCGTGTGAATTTGAAAATAACTCATTTAGCATCGATTTATATAAAACTAACTTCCGCCAGCGGTTCCGCCCGCATGATATCTTTATTATTACCTATTTTTGGCCTGTTACTCTGTGATAGTATACTATTGTTTTAAATATGTTTAGTAGTTTTTGAGTTAATTCATTAAAAAAACAAATATACAAAAAAACAAATCTTTTCTCTTTATAATATTAGTTTGGATAAGCTCACCTTAAATACTTTGGTTGCCACTTTTCCATACATCAGAACATAATACCCATAGCCCGGGAGTCTGGAGAGCAGGAACATCATTCTGACCCAGGAGAGGAGCAGTGTGACTGAGCCGAAGAGCCGCACCCACTCTGGATTGGGTTTTGACTCCCACGACAAAATTTGAGGCAAGAAAACCGCAAGCGTAGTGGACAACCATTTCACTAACGTCTCTAAACATAGAAGGTACCTCTTAAGGCTTTTCATATTAATGACGATGATCTCCTGGTGAAAAAAAAAGTGTTTTTACCAGTTAATAATATATCCGAGAAACACCTTTATTAAGAATTGAAGCTGTTTTGATGATTTTACCTGTATTGTAAGTAAGCAGGCCGTTGAATAAATTATATAAATCCAAACACTACTGCGAAATATAAGTGGCACAGGTTCTATTTTTCTGTCTTTATAAAAGAACAAAGACAGGGCAAACACGTTAAGAGACAACACAAAGCACACGTGCAATACCATTATAATATAGAAAAATGATAATAATGATCTCCATTTTGGATACAAAAAGCTTTGCACCAAGGGATGAAGAAGCAACCTGTGCTGGTCGTATCTGTTTCCAGTATTAATCAGAGCTTTGATTACACTCATATATTTCATGCCAGGTTTAGGGAGTAAAATTCTATGGTCAACTTCAACCGCTATAGATTCCGGCCGATCTTCTGTTATTATATATGAATCGAATATTTCTTCCAAGTATTCGGTTGGTTTTGATACGCTACCCATTAAGAGCTCGATGGGGACACACTTTCTTTGTTTCGCGAAGTAGTTACTTTCATTTACATTTTCGCCACCAGATAGGTCAGCACCATTGCGGAGTAGTAATTCAATCATTTCTTTTCTTCCATATTTGCAAGCTGCATACAAAGGTGTCCAACCTAATTCGTTAACAGAGGCATGAATAGTTGTGTTGTCTTTCTTTATAATCATTTTCGCTATTTCGCAATGGTTCCTTACTGCAGCTTCATGTAACAATGTCGTATGCGTGGAGCTTCCAAATTTAGAGTATTCCGCATTTACTTGAGCACCTTCAGAGATAAGCAAATCTGCACAATTGGGATGATCTTTTGCTATAGCCCAACGTAATGGTGGACCAGAGCTTTCAGACCTATTGATTAGTCTTTTTGTAATGTTGCTATCATATTTAAGTAAATATTCTAGTATTTCCTTTCTGCCATATCTAGTAGCATAATGCAACACGTTAGAGCCATCTGAAGCCTCTACTTCTATGTTGGAACCGTGTTTAAGTAATAATTTGAGGACATCTAAGTGGTTGTGTATGATGGCTTCGAAAACTTCAGCCTCTTCTACTAGATTGCAATAATTGATGTTGCTGTTTTTCGCGATACTTAATATCTTTTCAAGTATATCTATGTTGCCCAATTGTGCTGCGGCATGGAAGGGACTTTCTTTGTATACCTGGAAGTTAAATGATAAATAATACAAAAAAAAAAACCAATGTGAGCTTGACTCAACAGTTCAGTTTATACACTACTAGCTTCTGACCGCGACTTCGGTCGCGTGGAAGTCGTAAGACACCACAATATACTAAAATAACAGCCACGTTTTTATTCAAATCCTGCCTCGTTGGTCAAGGGGTCGCAAGCGCTACTGTTGAGCATGACGTCCTGGGGTCGATTTTGACAAATATCTAATATTTTAACTCGAAAACTACCAAGAATCGCGGAACATACATGGGGTATTTTCGGATACCTCTGGGCATGAGGTATCTTTTTTTTATAACATCCCTATTTGGATCGATCTGTGACTGGCCGCTACAATGAAGACTGGCCGAAAATTACCAAATTTTTTAAACTTCTAATTTCAAACGAATACGTGTAAAAGTAACATTATAGTAGTAGTACATAGTAGTAGTAACCGCAGGCGGCAACTGCAGGCGACGTGTCACCGTGACACAACTAGTTTCTATGAATTTCTATGAAATATCGGTAGTGCCATTGAACTCCTAGAGCGGATAATTTTAATTTTGATGGAAAGACATGGGGTCTTTCCATCAAAATTAAAATTATCCGTGGTCATTCCAATATTTAAAAAACAGGATAGAGAAAATATGAATTGTTATAGGCCAATATCTCTAATATCTATCTTATCAAAAGTTCTTGAAAAAGTTATCTATAATAATTTGTATAACTATATGGAAAAAACATAATATCCTTGCAGAAGAACAGATGGGTTTCAGGAAAAATAAATCTATTAATAACGCATTTTACACTTTCCTCAAAACGGTACTAAAAGAAATGGATGGTAAAAACATGTCTCAGCACTTGATATGGATATGACGAAGGCCTTCGACTCCGTCAATCTTGAACTATTGTTAAATAAATTAGAAGCGTATGGAATACGGGGAAACGCAAGATCTCATAAAATCGTATTTAAGTAACAGAGAACAACAAACTGAAATATCTAGCATTTCACTAATCACAAAAGTCGAAAAGAAGAATTTGTCAACACCAATAAAAGTCTACAAAGGTGTACCACAAGGGAATATTCTAGGCCCTCTGCTTTTTATTATTTATATTAACGGCCTTCCAATATCCATTAAATCTTCCATGGATCTATATGCTGATGTTAGTACTGCAATAGTTGTATCTGAAGACTCTACGACACATGAACATGAAATGAACGATACGCTATCATCTATAGTTAACTGGCCAAATTTAAAGAACCTTAAAATAAACCTAACTAAAACATATATAATGACTGTCAAAAATAAAAAATCAAAATTAAATAAATTCTATATAAATTATGACCAAATAAACATAGAAAAAATAAAAACTACAAAATTTCTTGGACATACAACACACATAGACTCAGACATGACATGGAAAACACATATTGATAAATAAATAAATCAAGTATGTACAAAACTAAGTCGATATTCATATGCCATCTATATGCTTCGTAAAGTGGTAAATCAAAGTGCACTTCTATCTGCTTACCACGCTTACGTTGGTTCGACATTAAGATATGGTATAATGTTTTGGGGGAATGCCACTGAGAGAGAAACTGTCTTCAAAGCCAAAAAGAAATGTAAAGACAAAGACAAAGACATTTATTCGTCGGATATGGTACGTACAAGTTGGTAGATATAATAAATTATGTTCAAGACACATCCGCCGCTAAAAGCGGCATACGAATATTTACATTTAGGTACATGGTCATAAAAACCTAAACTAAACTTATTACTACATAAACTCTAATAACAATACAAAAAACTAAGACTATAAACATAAAGATACATTTAGACTCAACGATAAAACACAACAGTAACAATATTTGTAGGTATTACGAGTATACAACTAAATAAATCTATAATGTATTAACCCTTATAATCAAAAAATTCTTTAAGTGTATAAAAATTATTTTGGAGAAGCCATGTTTTTATATTTCTTCTGTAGTAATTAAATGGTAGTTCTCTTATTACTTTTGGAATATGGTTGTAAATTTTTATGGACATAAGGTAGCTGTTTCTGTAGTGCAGAGCGCTGTTACAAAATTGGTTTTTTAGCTTGGTGGGGTCCCTTTTTGTAAATCTATTGTTTTCGGTTACTGTGGAGAAGAAGTGTGAATTTTTCCTAACAAATATGGCTATTTCTAAAATATAAATAGAAGCTAGCGTTAAAACCTTCAATTTTTGAAAAATTGGTCTACAACTCTCATATGGAGGCGCCCCAGTTATTGCTCTCAAGCATTTTTTTTGCGCTATGAATGCTCTTTGGATATGTGACGAGTTACCCCATAGGAGTAAGCCGTACCTCAATACAGACGCTACGTAGCCGTGATAGGCGTTGAGTGCAGCTTCTTCATTCGCTGTTTTACGTAGTTCTCTTAGTGCATATACAAATCTGTTAATTTTTTTACATAGGTTTTCAATATGTTTTCCCCAATTACAATTTTCATCTAATGTTAGACCTAAAAATTTTATACTATTTTCTTTGTTAATTATTTCGTTATTATGGTTTAAATTTATTTTTGGGGGGTTTTGTTTATAGTTTGCAAATTGAATGAATTTTGTTTTAGATAAATTTACTTTTAAGTTGTTTTCATTTAGCCAGTTTATTATATTGTTGATAGTTTGATTTACTTCTTGTTGATGTAATGTTTTATTATTTTCCGGTATTATTACTGACACGTCATCTGCAAATAGTACGCATTTATGGCTTGTTATATTTGGTAAGTCATTTATATATAGATTTATGTATCCGGGCAATATGTGTTTTAAAACATACAGATACTTGTAAACCACATTTTATAAATTTAAAAATATTGACATTCCCATCGCTGTATATCTATGAACTAGCATTAGACATTAGAAATAATATAAACAACTATGAGACGCTAAAAAGTACCAGACTCGCCAGTACACTTCGTGCAATACGCCATAGAACAGTTATGTTTGACAAGAGTGCATTTTGTATGGGCCCTAAAATATATAATAAATTACCTGATAATTTAGAGGAAGTAAATAATTTTTATATCATTTAAGAATAGATTAAAGACTTATTTGATTAATAAAACTTACATATTATAACGTTAATGAATATTTGAATGATAAATGTAATTAAATTTTTAAGTTAAGAAATAATAATAAAATTATAAAATAAATGAATGTCATAAATACCCCAATAATTATATTTGCTATAGATAAATGTATGATTAATATTTGCACATCCATTAAGCTAGGATATGGTTAAAGATCTGCTGTTTTATGTATCACCTCATGTATACCTACCCATATTCAAGCAAATAAATGATTTGATTTGATTTGATACCTTCCGTAGCTAGTGACAGGTCACCTTCATAGAACTACTCGTACATAAGAATACATAGAAACCAGTCGCGTCGCCTTCAGTTGCCGCCTGCGGTCGGCTACGGAATTGTACTTTTTTAACTTTATTTGCTTTGAGAACAGAATTTAGATACCTAGTATGTTGCTTGTGATTTCTGAAATTCTGAGAAAAAAAACTGGCCGGCTGCATGTCGGAGCACGCTCAAGGGTGTCGATATCGAAGGGTTCCGTAGTTGGAAAAAACTTAAGTGCTCCGCGACACGACGCCGTCCCCACCACCACACCGCTAGTATTGTATAAACTGTTTTTTTATAATTGATTAATTCAGGCGTGACTTCGCGGAAATCCATTATAAAATACAATAGACAACGTATATTTAGTAACCTAATCCGCGTAACTGTTCTTAAAAAGTCATATGAACCCTTTAAGAAATCGACACGTGTTTCATCTCTCAACGAGGCATCCTCAGGATGGCGATTGACTTGTTGCGAACCCGGACCCGACGTGTAGACACGTCAAGAGTCGAGAGCAGTGTGAGCCACTTCGCCCGCCAACCCCAATTATAAAGGATTACTGCCCCGCCCACCTCGGCTAGGATCGTTATCAGCGTGATAGGGGGCTGCAAACAATCGGAATAACGGTGACCTTGGAATACTTGTATTTAATTCGTTCAACAGTGTAACGTTCCCTGTATTATTTTATGCAAGAGTTCAGAAATTGCAAAAAATTATACAGGGAACGTTACACTACAGCCTGTATATGTCATGATGATTGAATGCTTAGCCCCATAACGATAAAGCGTGATGATAATCATTTAAAAAGTTAAATCTGTAACTATCTGCAATATTCTAACCGTTTGGCTGGTCTTTTTAAAATTTGCTGTAAACTATAGAGGAATACAAACAATACAATATTGCTCATCCGCCATAGCAAAATACGTGATAATATAGCCTACAGACTGACCAGACGTATTACTTTGCTGCAACATACATTTAGACAAATCATTACCATTATCATACCGATCGAAAGGCTTCATAAAAGAAAGACCATGAATTTTAACATTTTTAATACAAAATTAATGAATTTATCTAATGCTCAAAATGAGTCCCTTCCTGTTGAATACAAAGTCGCACTCTTTCCATTATTTCGCTCCCGGTCGATTTAAAAAATGCATGGTCTTCCTTTTATTTGTGACACTATGTTATTTAGCAAAAAATTATCCTTATGATGAAGCCTTTCGATCGGTATGATAAAGCTACAGGGTGATTATTTTTCTCATGTAACGGGTTCGATTCCCGGTTCAACCATGTAATTATTTAAATATCTATGAATGCAGTTTAAATTGTTTTTTAAATTCAAAAAATTTCTTCTTTCAGTAAAATGTTCCATCTACAATTTTCAAGGTACTTTCCCTCCATGTGGCACATCCGTGGGACGCCCTGTATAGTTTTGACATAACGTGGAAATACCTTCGATATGATGCTAGCTCCTGCACCGATAGCTATACAGACTCCTTGTATCCAATCTGCTTTGATTGCCGAGCCGAGCACGGTGAAGCCTGACCGATTTCTCACGTCCACAGTCGCCAAGTGCGGATCTTCATTGCTGCACTTATGATTTACTAACAACTATAAAAAATGGAGATAACAATATAAGTTTGAGCCTTTTTTTTTTGAGGATGGGAAATCATCAAATGACTTCTCCCGCTCTGGGCGGAGCGAGAGGGTGTGTCAGACTCTTACTGACTAAAACCCACCCGTGTTCCTTCCGTTGCCTGTGTGCCGGGGTCGCGATATCCCTTTTGGACAAACCCGCAACCCCAGCAGGCGTTGGTCCGAGTCGTCAGTTGGTGCTGTCATCCCTTTGAGGCGCGCGTGGAACACGACTCGACGTCGACCCGGGCCTGGTCCTGATCGGACGGCGAGCTACCCATTGCTCACCGTCCGCAAGCCCGCGCCTACGGTGGCCGGAAGTCGGCTCGCGACTCCCGACGCCCGGGGCGTCTCCTGCGGCGACTAGGGGCGCGACGGCGCGCATCTTGCCTCTCCCTCGCGCGCTCCGCCTCCTCCTTCGCGAGCATTACTGCTTCGCAGAAGGCAGTGAAGGCCTCCCATGCACTCTCGCTCCGGACCATGGCCTGAACCAGGGCCGGACGCGAGAGATCGCCGCCGCCGATCGCCTGTGAGGACACGGCGGTGCTCCGCCCAAGCCGGGCAGACCTCCACCGTATGCTCCACCGTGTCCTCCGGGCGATCCACACAAAGGTGACACCCGGGCGTTTCGTCCCGCTTTATCCTGAACAGGAACCTCCCGAAACAACCGTGTCCGGTGAGGACGTGCGTCAGGCGGAAGGTGAGGACGCCGTGGCGCCTCTCTATCCACTCCTCAAAGAGGGGACTTATGGCCACAATTGTGGCGTGCCCAGCGCTGGGTTGCGACAATCGCACTCTCCATGCCGCCATGAATAAGTTTGAGCCTCGGTGCCTTTGCTGACTGCCTTCTATTTATATGACGGCATGGGCTGTTATCTTAGTTTCAATACGATAGAAGAAGTGATGTGGAGGCGTAAACATTGCAATGAAAATTCAGTCAACATCATGGGCAGCCCTCTCTATCCAGCAATGGACGTCATTCTGTTTTTATGACAAAAAGTTCAGAAGAGTTTAAGATTAGCTTAGAAAGTACAAATGAAAAGAGAAAATTCGTCCTTGTCCTTAAACCTTCGGGCGTCAGATTACCTGCAACAGTTCTTTGTTCCGTTTCTTCACACAAACATGCATGGCGGTGAGCCCCTTGCTGTTCCAGAATTTAGCAGACGCACCACCCTGCAGCATCTGTTCCACGGCCGCCTCGCTCTCAAGCTCAACCGCTGTATGCAGCGGAGTGTCTAGCGAATGGTTTTCGGAAGAGTACTTCAGAAACTTACCACCGGCTTTTAATAGTAAGTCTACAGTTTCCATTAAACTGAAAGTAAAATATTTTACATTCATAACTTTTTCTTTAGTCCAATTCAAAGTTGTATGGCACCATCATCACATTTTGGTTAGGTGGCTTACTTGTTAACGTCAATTTTGTGCCCCATATAATGCGCACAGCCAGCAACGTCTAGTGGAGTCCTACAAAGCAGGTCTTGCGCGTTAACGTCAGAACCAGCGGCGGCGAGTAGCAACTGCACACAATAGTGCTGTGCGCGGGCGCTAGCTGCGTGCAGTGCTGTCCATCTTTGCTGGTGTGGCATCAACTGAATACGTGTAGAATATATAAATGAAACGAACTTTCAAACACATACAAAACAAACAAACTAATATTTATTTTAACTGCTATGTTACGCGTAGAATTAACTAGGTGATCTCTAGTAGTGATCTCTTAAAGTTGTATTTGTCAACTTCTAAACTATACGTGTGAAATTTTCATCACACTCTTATTTAAATCAAACTTACTTCCTTACTACCTACACACTATGTACACTAAAATAACTAGCGCACTAATGTACTCCTGTACATTATGGATCTGCTTACGTTAGGTTCGCCATTAACTGAATAAGCGTTGCTTAAAAAAAAACTTTAAAGGCATTGGTCATTAATGTTTTTCTGATATTTGATGTGTGAAATCCCACCTGTTCTATATATGCATGTACATTCATGCAGTTGTGCTCTAATTCGTCACACCAGCAAACCGACAGTGTAGGGTCCAAATTATTCTGCGGAATAGTGTGCCACATCATTACATCATGGTCTACGTTTGCTATCTCGACTGTCATTATCTCCCGTTGGCCACGAGCTTCCAGCGATACGCGCCTTCCAACTGCGGAGAAAACAAATGCATGAAGTTGTTTAGACGCGTGCGCGTGCGCGTATATCTTGACGCAAGACGCATCGCCCGAGGGCGTAACTCAGAGCTAATATTTAATTACGAGGAAGTATAAAATTTTTCACACACAGACAACAGGCGTTACCCACCTACTTCATAAGTCAGGTAGTCCTGCGGAACCTCAGAATTATAGACCGATCACATGTTTGTCGACGATCTATGAACTTCCAACATCCATATTGAGAGCGAAAATTAAGACATACATTGACAGTAATTCAATTATATCTGCCTCTCAAAATGGATGTAGGAATGAGTCCCGCCGTACTAAGGAGCTACTCCTCATCGACATGGCCATAAGCCAACAGGTTCGTCGATACCGCAAGGATCTCTCGACATGTTGGATAGACTATAAGAAGGCCTATGACTCGGAGTCACATACATGGCTCGTGAGGGTGCTGGAATTGTATAAGATAGATGCAACTCTACGCACCTTCCTGATATCGTGTATGGGGCAATGGAGGACGATCCTTCGCTATCCAGGATGACAACAGATCCAGGGGAACGATGAGCCTGTACATGGATTAAACGGGGAATATTTCAGGGCGACAGACTGAATCCACTTTGGTTCTGCTTAGCCCTGAATCCTCTAAGCACACTGCTAGAGGATTCAGGTCTGGGCTATCGGTTAAGGAGAGGTGGTAAGGTCATATCTCACCTCCTGGACATGGATGACTTGAAACTCTTTGCCCCCAACAAATTGAGACTGATGGAGCTACTGAAGGTAACTGAAACATTCAGTAGCGCCATCAGTATTTGGGTATGTCGGAAGCGTTAGGCATCAACATTGCTGGCATGAGGCAATCGTTGAAGGAGCGGTTCTTTGGTCGCCTGAAGAAGGTTAATTAATTAGTCTTCTTTCGGGCGGAAACAAGGTGCGCGCCTACAACGGTTGGGTCATGCCGGTTTCGATGTACTCTTTCGGCATACTCAAATGGAATCAGACCGAACTCGACGCCCTGGACAGGAGGGTCCGTATACTCCTGACCGAACACCGGATGCATCACCCACATTTATCTGTGATGAGACTGTACATCCCGCGGAAGTACGGGGGGGTCGAGGCTTTTTAAATGCTAAGACGTTTTGGTGACCTTTTCGGGGAAACTGAAGGTTTTGTCTGTGCAATTATGGACGAAGTTATCTTGACGAATAACTACCGGATACATATATGAAGGACGGGACGGTTGACGTGTGTCGGGCATGCCACCGTCCGGCGGAGTCCATCAGACATATTATCTCTGGCTGTTCTCGTCTGGCTAACGGCGAGTACTTGCACAGGCATAACCAAGTGGCCAGGATTATTCACCAGCAACTTGCTTTGAAATACAAACTTGTGGATTTTGGAACTTGAGGTGCCGTACTACAAGTATGTGCCCGACCCAGTTCTCGAAAATGACCATGTCACATTGTACTGGGATCGGTCTATCATTACTGACAGGACTATTCTTGCCATTAAGCTTGATGTAGTGGTGATAGACTGATTATCGCGCCGCGCAATGATAGTCGATGTTACCATCCCACATGACGGGAACCTCGTGAAAGCTGAGAAAGATAAAAAAATCAAGTATCTTGACTTAGCACACGAGGTTGTCGACATGTGGGACGTGGACTCTGCAATCATTGTACCGATAATCTTAACAGTTAATGGCCTAATAGCGGAGAGCCAAGACCAACACCTCAGGAGGCTCTCATTGCGCGGCTGGGTCAAGGGCTTGATTCAGAAAGCAGTACTCCTAGACACGGCACGCATCGTGAGGAGTTCCTCTCTCTAGAGCCCTGACCACCGGCAGCCTGGACCCTGTTCCTGATGCCGATGGGCCACAATTTTTTATATTTTTAAATGATTTTGTATGGTTTTTATAAAAATATTTAAAACTGTAAATAATAAGTAATCAAAATGAAATAAAGGAAATAATAACACCATTTATTCAGGCGAAACAGACCCATAGAAAAATACCTTTACCTAAACATACATATTTTAATACGTTTCATCGTTCATTCGTTTTTGATACGTTTATTTATTTTATTGGATCTCCAACAGAGGCTACACAATTACATGCAAGTTTACAATTTAGGAATAGGGACAAATACAGTGTGCGCTTCCAATTATAGGAGACCACATCATTCTTTTATAATCTAGGTAAAACATAAAGTTTGACAAAAGCGAAAATATAACAATGAATAAATCACAACATACAACATGATATCAGAGATCGAATTAAAATGAGATACGTTCGTTCGTTTTAGCATGCTGGTCATTAAAAAAGCAAAAAATCAATTAACCTTCTGGAGGGTTCAGCAATAAAGTAATTTGCTTCGCGTTTCCCGCCCAAGCGGCAAAGTGGAGGGGTGTTCTGCCCGCTTTGTCAGACCTGAAGCTGTCAGCTCCTGCCCTGAGTAGCAAGTCTAGGGCGATGTTGTCGTGCATGGCTGCGATGTGGCAGGCAGTCACGTGGGTCAGACGGCACGTCGCGTTAGGGTTGGCACCCATTTTCATCAATCTGTAAAGAACAATACTTCATTACCTTGTCTTTGGCCGATTGGGCTCAGCTACTGACTCTACTACTTGAGTAAATATCGATAACTGGCTGGCCTTAGAAATAGGACTCACCTCTCCATGTTTGCGATGTCACCACCCAGAATCGATTCTATGAGTCGTGTGTTTAACTTAGTCGCTTCATTCACTTGATTAATAAAAGAACTTCTTGTAAGAAGTCGATCTAAAAATAAACAAAAATCTAAACATTGCATAATCACATGCCTAAGATCAAGTCAAAGCTTGAGGCTTATCTTTAAGTATAAGAAGAACGTTCACGCCTCATGCTTTTAAGAAAATATTAAAGTTCTGTGTTTACGTAAGTTTTATTTAGTACTTTTTAGTTCAATAAAAACTTGTTTTAAGAAAGATTTTTACTTATTTTATACTTGTTAGCATTAAATTTCATAAAATATCTGTTCTATCACCTTCATTTGTTACTTGTAAGGTACTTGTCAAGACAAATCCAACGAGTCCAACACAACAGGGCTACATTGTAAAGATGAGGTGTTCCCGTGGCCTCATCCCGGCACTATCATCAGACCCAGACCATCAGACTCAGACAATTGCACCCTATTTAGCTTTAATATTTAATCATTTGTGTGTAGATCAAGGTGCATTCCCGGATCTAATGAAGTACAGTAAAGTTATTCCACTATTCAAATCCGGGGACAGCAAAGACACTAATAATTATATCGGTTTTGCCGGTTTTCAGCAAGGTGTTTGAAAAAGTAATGTTAAATCAAATGCTCCATCATTTTAATCGTAATAATATCCTACACGATCAACAGTATGGTTTCACCAAAGGGCGTTGCACAACGGACGCTGGTGTCTTATTGAAACACATCTTTAACGCATGGGAGGAGGCACAAGATGCAATAGGTATCTTCTGCGACCTATCAAAGGCATTTGATCGTGAATCACGAAACACTGCTCTTGAAACTTGAGCATTACGGACTGGATAAACTTGCGCTTAGCTTAGTAAAATCATACTTGAATGATAGACTGCAGCAAGTTCAAATAAACGGTGTAAATTCATTGGGTTTAAAAGTCAAAATGGGTGTATCACAGGCCTCGATTTTGGGTCCCTTCCTCTTTTTAGTATACTCGTATATAAATGATTTACCTCATTTACTGAAAAACCGACCACAAATGGTGTTATTTGCTGATGACACATCACTGATTTTTAAGATAAACAGACATGCACAGGAGCTTGACGAAGTAAATAACGCTATACTTAAGGTCCATAATTGGTTTACTGTAAATAACTTGGTATTAAATGAGAAGAAAACTAAATGCATAAGATTCGCGTTACCAAATGTTAGAAGTAGTGAATGTCATATTGTACTGAATAGGGAGACACTAGAATTCGTCGAAAAAACGGTTTTCCTGGGGATCACGCTTGACTCAAAACCACAGTGGGGTCCTCACTTAACATCACTTGCAGGGCGGCTAAGTTCAGCCGCTTACGCTATTTGGAAAGTCCGCCAACTAACAGACGTGGATACAGCGAGGCTGGTCTATTTTAGTTACTTTCATAGCATCATGTCTTACGGTATTTTCTCTTTATTTTCTCACATAAAAGCAACAAGAATAATGTACCCCGGATTTTGAAATATCAATATTTTATTTAAAAGAGTGTCCTTGCAGTAACTTGCCCGTTCTTGTCCATAGATCTACTTACAGTGCTTGCAAATGGTTTAATTGAAAACTCAAAAACTCAAAGCATTTATTTCAAATAAACCATTTACAGGCACTTTTCAATTGTCAAGGAATCGGTTAGTCAGAAATATGAAGCTAGTTGCCCATTCCAAAGCGTAGTAGGTACCTATGGAGAAGAACGGGCAAGAAACTCCACGAACAGTGAACAGTCATATTTTAAATAAATACAAAAATTGTTAAAAAATATTGGTTACATCATTCATGTTGAAATTATACATGTAAGAACAATGTAGAAATACGTGCACGTTAGAACCGTCCGTAATAAAAAGATAGAACAAAGAACAATTTAAATTAGCCATGGCAGCTAAGAGTTGACCAGTCCCAACTGACGGCGCCCGTTCATGAACATGACGCATGGGTTAGCACCATTCAGCTCAACTATTTTGAAGGGAGCTAAATGATTCAACATACACGCCACCATCAGCGAGACATCTGAGTGAGCATGACATACTCACAGCCGCCAGGGCACATTCAATAAAATAAAATACGTATTACGCTGTAAATGGTAGCTCTTTAGTACATATGTAGTACTCACACCTGTGCTTTGCAATTATATAATACAAAGGAGATTGATTTTATAGAATGCAAAGATGGTCTTAAAATCTTCAGCTTCTCCAACAGTATTTTCAAATGTTAATCAATTAGTTGTGGTTGTGGAGGAGGACTAGCATTGAGCCAAGCATTTTTATCAGCGATGTAATCCCCCAACTTATAATATGCCTGCATAATGTGAAATAAATGTATTGAGCTTGAGTTTCGAGTTTAAGGCTGCTTTTCCACCAGAGATGTGCTATGCTACGTTGCTATCACTGCTATGGATGCGTTTGATATCCACACATCTCTGGTGGAAAGGCACCCTAACTCTGTAGGATAAGAGGAAGTGTTTTTAATTCAACTTGAAAGATGCGACCTAAACAAACATACAAACAGTGCAAGTTAAATAAAAGCTTTTAATTTTAAATAAACATGTCGTATTTTGGCTTGATTTAAAACTCTATGCAGGTTAGTTCGCTGTAAAATACCACAATACATTCTCTTGTGCCTAAACGGACCCTTTTTATAGTCACAGTTGTAACCTAACCTAACCTACTTTCCAGCCATTTTCATTTGCTACTTCATTTTTCGTAAATTCAGTAACGTAGTGAGTTTTCATATAATTATCTAAAACAAATACGATCAATAAATACAAAGTGCGGCGAACTAAATTCAACAAGCAAACCTAATAACAAGTGACAGTGACAATGACAATGCAATGCATACGGCACTTTTTCCGGGCCTGAGAGCCGGGCCAAGGCAGCGCCACTATTATGCTGCAAACAGCAACACCATCCGATAGAGCTAGCGGCACTCTATACACTTCCATAAATTAAAATTATTTATTGGTTCATAATTAGGTTCTCAATGCCAATCAGTTTACACAATAAGTTATGTCACAAAAACATCATTACTCACATTCATTGTTACAAGGAAATAATACCTTGACTCACAGTCATGGAGTTATTTTTAGAAAAATAGTCATATTTGACGTTTTAAATTTATTATGGTGGATCGAGCAAGTTCTTAAAGTCAAAGACATGAATAAAATTTTAAAAACCACTTTACCACAGAACATATTAAGTATCTAAAATTGGGAACCATTGACCTATTGCATGGTAAAACAACCTACCGAACGGATCTATGGGCTATTCCTGAAATAATTCTCATTTTGATTCCTCCATCCTAAAAAAACAGTAAGTAACTAAAATATACAACAAACATCAACGAGGTATATGTACTTATACAAAACATGAACTCTAATTAGGAAAATTATAACAAAGGAAAGGGTACTTTCAATAGGCTAGTTGACAGTAAGAAAAATCTATGAATTTTGCATTGTGAGCTAAAAATATATAAAATCAACTTAATTTTGTAAAGATTCCAGATTAATTTATATATTTGAGAAATAAGTGCGTAAAAATAAAGCCATTGGGCACGTGACATTGAACACGAATCAGAGCGCGATACGTCACGACTTTCAGACGACAGTTTCAAATTGTAAATAGAAACAATCTTTATAAATTAGACAAAAAGTTTTTTTTGCAATACCAATAGACGGACGTAAGAAATGGTGTTGAAAAGAACAAGTCTGATTGGTAGTGTGTCCCTCTCGCACAATGTGACAGTGTTTCATCTACTAAATTATTAGTATTTACTTTTAGTCATATTTTTTGTAGGCACATTAGAAATTAGGAAATGGAAATCATCTACATACGGCTGTCAAAGTTGCTTTGCTTCGAATATAATTTAAAAAAAAAATGTTCATTACCTAAGTCTACCGAATATTATAAATTCCGACCGAAGCAATAAATAAAGTTTAGATAAGTGCGAGCAACATTGGTAAAAAAACTCCCCGATGTGACAGAATGAAACTCTTGAAGTAACTGGAGCCATAGACTAATACGAGTACAATTTGTTACAAAAACCCTGTCGGATCCAAAAGGGGCACATAGGTACTGCAATAAAATTACCAAAAAGTAATAAAAAACTTATTACTATCGAAAATAATAAAGTTATTGCTATTTAAAATTCACATTTTCACCAAAATTATCCCAATTCCATTAAAAATTGGTAAATTTCCAACAGGAGTTATAATTTATGACTTGAAGACATCCGCTAAAAGACTACTCATAACCCGGTAAAATTCTCAATTGAAAATTTCACTCTTCATAAAATTTCCATACCGGCCTAAAATGAAAATCGATTCTTAAGGAGAAAACTGCAATAAACTTTTTTACAACTGTTACCTGGGTCCCCTGGACCTCTCGTCATGGGGTATGATACACATGGACCATTTGTTTTCTTTGCCAATTGTTCGAATGACATCTTTACGATTCGTCTGTAATACACCAGAAACACGCAAATACTAACTTAGTTAATACGTCTAATATTAATTAATTATAATGTTTTCCTTGTTGTTTTTCTTCCTCAAGTTTAACTACTATTCTGTGGTTTTACCTAAAGGTGCTCGGGATCCCTCACTGGGAGCTTTCGCCTGTAATGTAACGTTCAGAGTCGAGCATTACATCAGTGAGGGAGGAGAACCGAGCATTAGGCTGCCTGTCCATTGAAGTGGAGCGAGGCAGCGGACAGGAAAATGGCAGCGGAGCGGAGTTGCGGACAGTGTCTGTCCATTGATGCGGAGCGAGGTAGTGGAGTGGAGTTACGGACTGTGCGGAGCGAGGTAGCGGAGCGGTGTTGCGGACTGTGCGGAGCTAGACCGAGTTCACGTATTTTTCCGCATCGCTTCTCCGCTTCCCCGCTCTGTTTCCCCGCTCCGCTTCCCCTCTCCGCTTCTCCACTCCGTTTCACCGCTCCGCTTCCCCTCTCCGCTTCTCCGCTCCGTTTCCCCGCTCCGCTTCCCGGTTTTGAATGAATTTTTAAACTAGTTATCAAATCCCTGTCCACTGAAACGGAGCGGAGGTTTTATGCAATTCCATTGGTTAATATTGGCACACCGCTACTCCGCTCTTCTCCTCTCCGCTCCAGTGGACAGGCAGCCTTATAGTACGCAACCTGTAATAATACAATTTCAGCATTACATCAGTGAGGGACGAGATCCGAGCATTACAGTGCGCAACCTGAATTATACAATTCGAGCATCAGTGAGGGAGGTGAACCGAGCATTACTGTGCGCAATGTCTGTAAAATTTCATCTGAAATGTTACATTAAAGGCGAATGCTCGGCAGTATTGTAACGTAATGCTCAAAATCGAATCTGTAACGTTACATTACAGGCGAATCCGGTGAGGGAACACCTTAATTAAATAAGAGTCATTAGGCTTCAGACAATATCGGTTGGAACCAATAACTTTATGTCAAAAACAATGTTGTGATTCATAGCTTATCGTATTGAACTTAACTAAAAGTTATTGTGTGCAGGCTGCGTTATTATATTTCGGAACCCTGGGGTCGTAGTAAAAGCTGCTTGGAGTCCCGGACCTTAGGAAGGCATACTAGGGGCCGAAGCCAACTCGCAGAGGCCCGTTTGACGGTTTTAATTAAATGAGGCACCAACAGACGATTATCCCTGTATGCACTATGCAAGAGCACCCAACAACAACCCCCAGTTGTTGTAGGATCACTGCAGGACATGGGGCGTCTCACTTGGCTTGGCATGCCTGAGAGATATTTCTCGACGGTCACGTCGACGTCGACGGGCTTCACATGCCGAGAAATATCTCTCAGGCAGACCGATTTCCTCACGATGTTTTCCTTCACCTTTTTTTAAGCAAGTGATAATTATACAATACGCACATGAATCCGAAAAATCAGAGGTGGCTGGTGCCCTGATCTGTCGCTAAAATGTACCTTACGCGGACGCCCGAGAGAACCGAGCCGTAGGAACGATAGTGCGCGACCTGGGAACGAGTGACGGAGGGCTGCCTTTTTTTTTTTTTTTTGGGTGGAAAATCATCAAATGACTCCTCCCGCTCTGGGCAGAGCGAGAGGGAGTGTCAGACTTTTACTGACTAAAACCCACCCGTGTTCCTTCCGTTGCCTATGTGCTGGGGCCGCGATATCCCTTTCGGACAGACCCGCAACCCCAGCAGGCATTGGTCTTTCCGGACCCCGTCAGTTGGTGCTGACATCCCTTTGAGGCGCGCGTGGAACACAACGCGCCGTCGACCCGGGCCTGGTCCTTATCGGGCTGCCTTGGGTTCGAACTCGAGAACTTGACAGTCCGACGGTCCTACGACTAGGCTATAACTGCTGTTATTATTATTTCCTTTTTTTTAAATACATATTGTTAATTTTTTTAAATATTTTCATAAAAAGCAGTTAAAAAAAAATATTTTAAAATAAAAAATTGTAGCCGGTTATCAGGAACAGGGTCCAAGCTACCGGAGGTCAGGGCTACAGAGAGAGGAACCTCCACAATGCGAGTCTTGTCCAGGAGTACCGCTCTCCAGCTGCCCAACAAGAGCCACCTTAGGTGTTGGTTGAGGCTCTTGCCAATTAAGCCATTGGCTGATACGACTATCGGCAAATTGATCACTAAGTTCACATCCCACCTGTCGACAGCGTCGCGAGCCAAGTCAAGATACTTGATTTCTTTATCTTTCTCGTCTTTCGCGAGGTTCCGTAATGCGGGACCGCTATGTCAACAATCATTATTAGAAGTATTATTATTTTTGTTTCTAGATTTATCTTTCTCGGTCTAGCCGGGTAGAGCTGATGGCACGAGTCAAGTGTTCATCAGTGGGGTTAAGTGTTGGAGTAAAATTTGATACTGCGTGGTTATCCGCAGTAGGCTGTATGTTAACCGAAGCTAAATTTGAGTGGGAGTAATGGTACTCACACTGGGGGAATTTTCGTACTAGCTATTGAGAATCACTGCCTTATGCAGCAGGTGATAGGTGGCAGATTTTGGGAACTGAGGGACTGATGAAGCTGTTTGGGTATTACGTTGCAGATAGCACTATGGGGACGATTGTGACTTTTTAACCGACTACGGCGAAGACAAATGGAGGATTATGATTTTGACCGGTATGTATGTATGTTCATCTATTACCTCATAACTTCTGAACTACTTATCATAATTTGACAAATGAGGTATTGTTGGAAGCGTCTTGATGATGATGTCCGCTGGTCATAGGCTATATGACGTCACATTAAATTCAATACGGCGCCCTGTAGAGGACATATAGTCAAATACTAAAAAATTAAATAAAATATGCCATGTCGGGTACCAAATCAAAGGGCTTGACATATTGGCATATTGTATAAGTAAATAAATATGTTTAAATTGTTAAAAACAAGCAAAAGTGCGACTGTGCTATAGGTAATATGGTGCGCCTGTAAAATTAATACCTGTTATACAATAAAACCTAAGCAAAAAAAAAATTTACAAAATAAAAATTACTTTATCATGACGTCTGTTAGTTGAGGAGCGACATTATGAGAAGCGACGTTCAGGGAATATTTCGTTTTTACACAGTTAAAGGCATCGAAACTTTTTACGTAAGTATTTCATAACCAACAGGATATGGCCGACGAGTTGGTCGCATTTCGAATGGCCACTACAACGAATGAGCTCTTGATGGCTGCGAGGACGAGTTCGCGGTGTACGTGTAGCAAAACACCGAGCAGACTAACAAGATCTACCACATTTAACCTTAGGTAGGTACTCCTTCGTTAGAAAGGTAATTATGAATTAGCAGAAAAAGAGTGGGCCACCAATTAAATAATATTATGTAAAAACATACGTGGCTTGCTCAAAAATTTGGACCATTTTAATATAGCTCCATGAAAAATTTATTTTAATATGGTGGATATTAAAATTTATTTTCATGGAACCATATTTAAGTATGTATGTATACATGGCTTGCTCAAAAATTTGGACTTAAAATAGTCCAATTTTTTTTTTTTTTTTTTTTTCGTTTAACTAAACTAACTAACTTAACTACTTAATTCTGTTACCTAAATATTTGCATGCTATGACTGCATGGCGAAATATTTTTTATGTTTTGTTTTTTCTTTGCACTGAATATTATTTGTAACATCTTTTGTACCTACCACATTTTATGCAAATAAAAAATCCTTATTTGATTTGATTGTTGATATACTATACCTGTAGAAGGAAAGATGACAATTTTTTTTGAACATATCTTTGATTGCATGCATCTTTAATTTTTTGAAAGATGCATGCAATCAAAAAAAGAAAACCGGTGAGCCCAAGTATGTTTCACATACTTGGGCTCACCGGTTTCCCTTGAATTTTTTTTGTTTTTTTTATTTTTTTTATTGCGTGCATCTTTTGCTGAAGGTGACGTTCTATTTATTTGAAGATTACACTAATGGATAAATAATTGAAAAAATCTAAATAATTCACGTATTCCTTTATTTCAAAAGATTGCTTTTCTTTTTTTATTAAAATATTTGTATCCATAAATTGAGTGAATTTGGCGTTCGCAGAGAGCGAGACAGACCGGGATAAAGCGGTGGGACAGAGAAAGACCGAACGCTCGCTAAGAGAAGTGTTTTAAGAATGAGAAGCGAGACTGCGGTCTCTCTTCTCCTTCTTATAAAAAGCGCAAGCGCAAGTTCCCTTTCCTGCATAGGGTGATTACCTATGTTTTGACGATTGTTACAGAAAGTTCATGTGTAGTCCTTATAATGAAAATAATAACTAACTTATTGAAAGATACGAGAGATGAGTGGCTGGTCAGAACAGTAAGTAGAAGAAAATAATTTAATACAGCGCTTCAAGGAACGTTTAGGAACGTGCCGTGGTCAAATGACTATTTATCGTTATTGAATAATATAAATAAGTGGCAAGAAGAGCTACCAAAACACAACGCACAAACAATGTGAGAGCAAATCCGACCGTGCATTGAGCCCTTAGAGTATGTTATATACTCTAAGATTGAGCCGTACAATGGATCGCATCTTCGGGCACGATCGGGTAACTTCGGTAGTGTTCAGTTGTCAATTTAGTATTAATTAGGAGGGTTATATTCTGAAGGTGGGCAACATCGCAAATAGATGTCAAATATTTCACTGTTTTTATTAATTTTGCAATATTACAGTGTGGAAATAAAAAATGTGGCTAACTAGTGAACTAGAATATTGATTATGAAATGCAATAATTAATATCGTAACACCGAATGTTTAGTTTTAGATGTAAAAAAACTATTTGGAAACTTTCTAAATGCGTTTTTTACACCTAAAATGGGTGCAACCTTCGATCAATAATGCATTATTGATCGAAGGGTGCAACATCAAATTCAATGTTATAATTGCAATTCATTTTAATATTCTAGTTCGCTAGTTAGCCACATTTCTTATTTATATTCAGTAATATTGCTGTATGAATCAAAACAGGTAAATATTTAACAGTTATTCTCAAACTCGAACTCAAACTCAAACTCAAACCATTTATTTCAAATAAACCAATTACAGGCACTTTTGAATTGTCAAGGGGTCGGTCAGTCAGAAATATGAAGCTAGTTGCCCATTCCAACGCGTAGTAGGTTCCTATGGAGAAGAACGGGCAAGAAACTCCACGGACACTCTTTTAAATCAGAATATTGTTACAAAATATTGGTTACATCATTCATGTTGTAATTATACATGTGAGAACAATGTAGAGAGACGTGCACGTTAAAAGCGTCCGTAATAAAGAAAAAAAAACAATTCAAAAATTAAAATAAATTCAAAATAAGCCTTGGCAGCTAAGAGATGACCAGTCCCCACTGACGGCGCCCGTTCACGAACATGGCGCATGGATCAGCACCATTTAGCTGAACCATTTTGAAGGGAACTTTATGATCCAACACACACGCCACCACCAGCGAGACATTTGAGTGGGCATGACATACTCTCAGCCGCAAGGGCACATTTAGGTCAATGAAAGACGTACCCAGTAAATGGTAGCTTTAAAGTAGGTACATAGTGCTCACACATGTGCTATGCAATTATATAATACTATGAAATTGAATTTATACAATCTAAAGATAGTCCTACAATCTTCAGCAGCTCCAACAATATTTTCGAATGCCAATCAATTAGTTTATGCGCCTTGTGGAGCTGGACCAGCGTTGAGCCAAGCATTTTTGTCAACGATGTAATCCCCCAACTTATAATATGCTTGGCAGCATAGTGTGCGTTTTATACAAGATTTAAAATTCCTTTCATTCAATTGGAGTATGTGGGGAGGTATTTTATTGTAACATTTTAAACAGTACCCCATGAAGGTTGAGTCTACTTTAGCCAGTCTGAAACCCGGTTGAACTAATTGGTCCCTATTTCTTAGATTTTTCCTAACGTACATGATGTTTTCATAGATATATTGACAAGGTACCGTCATGATGTTAATATCTTTAAACAGTTCCCTTAGAGAATCGCGTCTGCGGAGACCATATATTGCTTTGATGGCTCTTTTCAGCAGAATAAAAATATACTCGATATCTGCAGCCCGTCCCCATAGTAGAATACCGTAAGACATGATACTATGAAAGTAACTGAAATAGACTAGCCTCGCGGTATCTACGTCAGTAAATTGACGGATTTTTCTCACAGCATATGCTGCTGAACTTAGGCGTCCTGCAAGAGATGTTGATGATGATTTGATCTTGTTGCTAATATACAGGGCTTTAGCTATCTTGCAGGTATTTCTAAAAAAATTGGAATATGTAGCAACATACTTGTTGAAAGTTTCAGTTTTAATGTAAGGCTTAAGGCCATACAGTTCGAACAGTCTTTCCCTACTTATCCTAATACCTCTAGTTGCCCAGTCACTAAATATAAAATGAGGGCTAATATTTTTTGTTTTCTTTTCATAAGTTTTATTGAATTCAGTGTCCACTACTGAAAAGAAATCCTCATACAATTGATTTGCATTGACCATATTATGGCCCAGAATGTTTAATTTATTATTTAGGGTACTATTGAATCTATTTAATTTGCCAGTTGTTATTGGTCGAAATTGTATTTGTACTTTTTGCAAAGGTGTTTTGAACTTAAAAGTTACCGTTTGTCCACTATGATCAGACGGCAAATAATTTACAATGGCTTTAGCTAAATAATCACAATCGCAGAAGACATTGTCGATACAAGTAGCAGAAGTTTGAGTTATGCTAGTCGGTTCTGTAAAAATACTGAATAAATAGAACGATTTAAAAAGGCTTAGTAATCTACTGCTATTTAAATTATCTTCCAAAATATTAATATTAAAATCACCACAAATAATTGCAGCTTTGTTACTGGATGCAAGTTTCGCTAGGACATCTTCCATTATTGACTCAAATAAAGAAAAGTTCTGATAATTAGGGGGTCTGTACACGCACACTACAACATGCTTATCCAGCTCAACACAGGACAGTTCGATGCAATGTTCAACTGATAAACCAACTATGTCATTACGTTACTTAAATTTTAAACAATTTTTTATCATGATTAGAGATCCTCCACGCAGCATAGATTTACGGTTAAAAGAACTGCCCATACTATAGTTGACATAATTAATTAGCATTTGGTAATCCTTTAACCAATGTTCAGTAAAACAAACAATATCAAACTTTGTTTTTTCTAAAAACATTTCAATTTCTAATAATTTTGAAGAAATACCTTGAATATTTTGATGAAATAATTTCAAGGCATTCTGCTCATCTCCTTTTCGGTAAAAACTTATTTTAGAGCCAGAAGACACCTTGTTGTTGTTAGTTATAAGAATATTCTTAGTGGTACCTTCTGTTGTCTTACAAACTAGTTTAAATCCGGAGTTGACCCCAAGACTTCAATGTCATCACAAGGCAGTGAGCTCATAGTGAGTGAGGTACATGGAGCCTCCTTCGTACAATTTGTATAAATATTTATAGCATTTGAGCTACATTTATTCAGGCTCACTACCTTATTATTAGTACTATTACTAATCATGATGGTGTTAATAACACAAGACTTCGACTTGACTTGACTCGAATGATAACAATCATGACTACTAAAAGATGGACAACTAGCAATCTCAGGCTGTATCACTTGAGATAAATCTTGTACTAAACCAGATACATCTTGGTTGAGGATACAGTCTTGAGACAAACTCTCAGTCTGGGACGGGTCCTCCGTTGCCTCAGGCTGGACAGCATCAGGGTTTGAAACCTTCTGGCAAGTACACTGACACATAACTAACTCATTAGCAGCTAGAATATGTTCTTTAATTTGGTTCTGAGAGCCCACATATTTAATGTAAAGGGAACTAAGTCTGCCCTCAAGTATCAGTATTTGCGACGTTGCCAACTTTTAGGATAAACCCTCTTATGAACTTTATCTCAGTTGGAACTAGGTTTAAAATACAAAAACCGGCGAAAGATTGAAACTTGGACTACTAGCGCCTCTAGTGGTGAAACTTAGCAGTTTGCTGTTCCTTTGTGAGTGTTGTAAAACAACAATGGATGGATGGTTTGCATGCGAAATGGTAGAATGAACCTAGAACGAAACATTATTTTATAGCAACTCATATTCTGTATACCTACATTCTACGCAAATATGCATTTTCTGCTGAGTCTAGAACCATATAATTTTGCAAAAAAAAAAAACTCCCAAAGTGGTTATTATAGGATGCAAGTATGGAAGAAGTTCGTAATTTTTGTATTTTTCGTAATAAAATACACGGCTTTTTGTAAAGAAATCTTTACACACTTCTTTCCCGATTTCAGACGGCTGCAATAAACACATCAAATCCAATTGTGGATAGAATCATGGACGACGACTCCGTAGAAGGAGTGATAATGACCAACAAAGAAGGTAAGTACGATGTAAATAAAGTTATATTGGTCTAAGATCCGCAGAGGGAGGAATGACCGTCTGTTTAAAATAATAATAATACCAGCCTGTTACTGTCCCACTGCAGGGCAAAAGCCTCTTCTCATACAGAGAAGGCACGAGCATTGATCACCACGCTTGCTCAAGACGGGTTGGTGATTTCAGACTTATATTAACTATATGTCCAGGTTTCCTCACGATGTTTTCCTTCACCGATGTCAATAATGTCCAAGATAAACTCAGAAAGTACATATGAATTGAAAAAGTCACATTGGTACTTGCCCGGATTTGAACCCAGAACCTCGTGCACGAGAGGCGAGGCCTTAACCACTGGGCCATCACGACACTTTACCGTCTGTTTAATGAATGAAAAATATTAAGTACCTATATATCAAAATGTTATAAAATACGGGGTTAGTTTTCAATGACCGGCCGAATTTTCACAGGGTGTTCTACCCATGAATATGAACAACTTTCTCTATGGAACTAACTCTGAAATCACAAAAAAAAAATCAGCTGTTTCATACAAAAGTTCAATACCTACTAGACCAAAATGTATGAAAATTTGGCCGGTCATTGAAAACTAACCTGGTATAGCGCGAGTGGTTTGACAAAAAAATTCTTGGCCAGACTATGAATAATAAAAAATAACAAAAATTACTGTTTCAAAAATTGCCCTCATTCATTTTACGATGAAGAACATTCCTAAACTTAGGTGGCTAAGTCGTCACCTATTTAGGTCATTAACTCTGAATTGTAATCACAGTCTGGCCAGGAATTTTTTTGCCAACCCACTCGCGACTTATATTCTAACATACTATAGGTACTTTTCATCCAATAAACAGAAGGTCGTTCCTCTGCGGATCCTCTATTCTATGAACATATCTTTATATAAACCCCACAGCCTAAAACTAAAACCAACATACATCGACAATTCATATCAATCTATCGAGCAGCATGCAGTTGAATGCGAGTGTTTTACATGGAGCAGCTGCCTATCTGCCCTCACAAGCCAGTTACTAGGTAACACGATACCCCTTGGTAAGACACGTCAGACTTTCGGGCTTCTGACATCTGACTGTCAAAGATCTATGAATGACAGCCTTTTTTTTTTTTTTTTTTGGGTGGGAAATCATCAAATGACTCCTCCCGCTCTGGGCGGAGCGAGAGGGAGTGTCAGACTTTTACTGACTAAAACCCACCCGTGTTCCTTCCGTTGCCTGTGTGCCGGGGCCGCGATATCCCTTTCGGACAAACTCGCAACCCTGGCAGGCATTGGCCCTTACGGACCCCGTCAGTTGGTGCTGACATCTCTTTGAGGCGCGCGTGGAACACAACGCGCCGTCGACCCGGGCCTGGTCCTAATCGGACGGCGAGCTACCCATTGCCCACCGTCCGCAAGCCCGCGCCTACGGTGGCCGGAAGTCGGCTCGCGACTCCCGACGCCCGGGGCGTCTCCTGCGGCGACTAGGGGCGCGAGGGCGCGCATCTTGCATTTCCCTCGCGCGCTCCGCCTCCTCCTTCGCGAGCATTACTGCTTCGCAGAAGGAAGTGACGGCTTCCCATGCACTCTCGCTCCGGACCATGGCCTGAACCAGGGCCGGACGCGAGAGATCGCCGCTGCCGATCGCCTCTGTGAGGACACGGCGGTGCCCCGCCCATGCCGGGCAGACCTCCACCGTATGCTCCACCGTGTCCTCCGGGCGATCCACATAATGGTAACACCCGGGCGTTTCCTCCCGCTTTATCCTGAACAGGAACCTCCCGAAACAACCGTGTCCGGTGAGGACCTGCGTCAGGTGGAAGGTGAGGACGCCGTGGCGCCTCTCTAGCCACTCCTCAAAGAGGGGACTTATCGCCGCAATTGTGGCGTGCCCAGCGCTGGGTTGCGACAATCGCACTCTCCATGCCGCCATGAGATCCCGCCGGAGCTCTGTCCGCTGTGCCGTGATTTCTCGCGGCAGCGGAGTTACACCCCGGCGTTTCGCCTCCTCGCGCAACTCCCACATGTGCGCGAGGACATGAATGACAGCCTGGACTCGGTTTTATGTGCTGGAGCTGCTAACGTGCTTTCCGAGGCGCGGAGGTGTCTTGATATGTAATGGATAGTTACTCATCCACGGACAGACGTTGGCAAGTGTTGCTTAACCTTGAAGATTGACCCGTGCAACTGTTATTTTATTGCCACAGTCCCCACTCCCAGCATTTTGATTTGTTACAAAAACAATCTGCATTTTATTATTCACTCGAAGACAAAGGCGTCCTTGAGTTACATTTCCATCTCCGAGGACGATATCACGCGCAAATCAGACAGAATAAACATGTCGCGAGTATTAATATTAATATGAAGTGTGCTTTCCACCAGGGGCTCCGATATTGACGAATGTAAGTGTCACGAGCGCTACGAATTATGGAAGAGCTCTTCATAAGTTTGGTGTGCTGTCACAAATGTATGTCAAGGAACTGGTATGATTTTGTTACGATTTGCTTTTTGAACTGAAAACTTCTTTAGCCGCAATTTCTTTTTCTGAACTGTCACCGAAACTTAGGAGCGTTTATCCCTCAGAGTAATAACTAAAGCAGTTTATCCCAAAAGTTGACAACGTCGCCAATAGCTGTCAAAAATTTACCTGTTTTGATTAATTTGGCAATATTACTGTATGGAAATAAAAAATGTGGCTAACTAGCGAACTAGAATATTAATAATGAATTGCAATTATAACATTGAATTTGATGTTGTACCCATTTTAGGTGTATAAAAGGCGTTTGGAAAGTTTCCAAATACTTTTTTTACATCGAAAACCAAATATTATGTGTTACGATATTAATTATTGCATTTCATAATCAATATTCTGGTTCGCTAGTTAGCCACATT
Organism: Agrochola macilenta; assembly: GCA_916701695.1. Classification (NCBI taxonomy): domain Eukaryota; kingdom Metazoa; phylum Arthropoda; class Insecta; order Lepidoptera; family Noctuidae; genus Agrochola; species Agrochola macilenta. The sequence continues at coordinate 16,414,842 of OU753572.1, read as the reverse complement.
TCTTATTTCCATACAGTAATATTGACAAATTAATCAAAACAGTGATATATTTGACATCTATTTCTGACATTGCCCACTTTCAGAATAAACCGAATAAACGCTCATAGAATACTCTGTCTACGCTCATAACCGTCATGCTCGGGTCGGTGTCGTAGACTCGGGTATACTCGGGTACAGTCGATCGTTCACGCTGAATCGCGTTTAGTCAGCTCCAGTCTTCCATTCTATCGTAAGCACACTATTTTTTTAAAGTGACATATGGCGACTTAAAGCATGCAACAGCTGCCGCAATCAGCGTGGCCCAGCACGCGTTGCAAGACCACAATAGAAACGATAAAGAAAGAATAGACAAAATGATAGATTCACATCACAATCACAATCTGTCATTTTGTTTATTATTCCGTCGACAGAACTTGTTTCTATGGTGGTCATGCTGCGCGTGCTGGGCTCAAACAATAAATATACAGGGTTTAAAACGACCTATCACATAGCCGTTATCTACGCATTCGGTACATCAAACTAATTAATATTGAGCAAAACTTATCACTTGGAACGACTTTTATTTTTGGTGTGAAAATTGCTGTTTATGGCAGTGCGCAATGTAACGCACGTAACGGTGGTTACTGGAGTTGTGGAACTTGTGTGTGGAAGTATTTAAAGTTATGTTATTTATCATTTTAAACCTGTTTTCGTACATAAAGGGGATAAAGTTGTAGCTTTGATTTTCAATGACCTGTTAGGACTACACTGTCCATCCATAACTATTAACAGTTATTTTAAAATATTGTAAAAGCCAATTATTTTTAAAAGAGTAACCGTGGAGATTTCTTGCCGGATCTTCTCCATGGGAAGCGACCAATTAGAACCGTGCACCTAGCTTCTGACTTTTCATGAGTGCCCATCTAGATTTATATGAAACTAGCTGCCCGCCCCGGCTTCGCACGGGTAGCACTAAAGTACTTATCTACGGCGCACCTACCTACCTACCTATCTAAGTACCTACTACCTACCTACCTATCTATCTAAGTACTTATTTACGGCGCACCTACCTACCTACCTACCTACCTACCTACCTATCTATCTAAGTACCTACTACCTACCTACCTATCTATCTAAGTACCTACTACCTACCTACCTATCTATCTAAGTACTTATCTACGGCGCACCTACCTACCTACCTACCTACCTATCTATCTATCTAAGTACCTACTACCTACCTACACTACCTACATACCTACCTACCTACCCTACCTACCTTACCTACCTACCCTACCTACCTTACCTACCTACCCTACCTACCTACCTACCTACTACCTACCCTACCTACCTACCTACCTACCTACCTACCTACCTACTACCTACCTACCTACCTACTACCTACCTACCTACCTACTACCTACCTACCTACCCACAGTACCTACATACCTACATACCTACCTACCTACCTACTTACCTACATACCTACATACCTACCTACCTACCTACTCTACCTACATACATACCTACCTACCTACCTACCTACTCTACCTGCATACCTACCTACCTACCTACCCTACTTAGGGGTATGAAAAGTAGTTACCCGCGATTCAGAAAAATTACGTATTTGTAGAACGCCATCTATGGGTAAATGGATAAAACGTATAACGCGCACATTTTGCGTTTTAGTAATTTTGTATTATCTCCGAAACTATATGACCAATTGACATACTGTAAATGGCAAATCTTATCTCTATGATGTCCTTGTGATCATGAAATAATTTATTTTGATAAGGATTAATATTTTGTTGTTTAAATAATCATCCAAACTTAAGTATGTTGAAAAAATACTTTTTTAAAACAATAAAAGAAGTATAAAAGATAAAATATAAAAGATAGAAATATGGTGTTGCGGACTTTTTTGTAGAAATAATTAAGATAAACCAGGTTGCCATACATTATTTTCAATTTTAAGCAACTGTTTAGGCAGCGCATGCAAAAAATTCTGTTTTATGAGGAATTTATTTCCGACTTGCTTGACAAAAGTTGTGATAGCTCGGTTAATATACATGTTATAAAAATAATTTATAGCCTATAGCACTCAGGAATAGTGGAGCTTTCTACCAGTGAAATTTTGAAGTGGATCATTAGTTCCGGAGATGACCCCTACATACAAACTTACAAACTTTACCTCTTTATAATATTAGTATAGATAAAATATTTTGATTTTGATTTCAATATCTCCTTAATTAACCAGAAGGTTGAACATATGGGTCAAGAACTAAAAATTACGTTTTTTTACACACGATAAACTTAGCGTAGTCAAATCAAAGTAGGCTATGTACCGTTGACTGCCACGAAAAGAAGAACTGACTAACTCTTTGCTCTAGAACTTTATAGGCTGTAGACCTGTAGTGGCTAACGCGTGATTCCTGGTAAAAAAAAGTTAGAGTCTGGGTTCGATGCCCGGGCTGATGTTATTAGTTTTGCCATTAGTTTCTGTAGTTACTGTAGCAGGCTGGAGTCTGGATTTGTGCCCGATTAATGGCAATAGGTTCCCCCCTATTTCAATTAAAAACGAAACAAACCTATTTTGGTATATTTTTTTCAGAATCCTTTGGAAGAAATAATGATAATACGAATCCATACGAAAAAGAACGAAATAATGGTGGCACCGGACAGCGAGTTCAACATCGTGGTCATACAACATGCGCGGGCGCGTCACAAGTTAAAGGACAAGAAGGGAAAAGAAAAGTAATGAGCGATGCTATTTAAAGCTGACGCACATCTGGGCCGGCTGCTCGGCACTTTTTGTATAAAAACCTAACCAGAGTAATTTTTTGTGTTATCTTATTAATAAAACGGAACCCATATAGGATCATTCGTATGTGTCTGTCTGTCTGTTCGTCTGTCACAACCAATTTGCTCCGAATCTAATGGACCGATTTAGGTGATATTAGGTACCTGTACATTTGAATTTCTGTGACACAGGGTGGCAGGGACATGGACGCGAAAACTGTTACCATGGATTCAGTACATGATTCTGAACGACCCTGAGTTGGAATTTTTCGTCGGTTATTAAAAAAAAATCAGCTGTCTCATAAAAAAGTGCAATACCTACGCGGTCAAAATGTATGGGAAAGCTGTTTTTTTTTTAAATATAAATAAATAATCGTCCAATTTTTCAACACAATGGGGTTCAGAATCATGTACTGAATCCATGGTAAAAGTTTTCGCGTCGATCTCCATGGGCTGTCTAGGTCGACCACTGATATTTTTTCTAAATCAATTATATACTTTGTAATGCGCGTACGACACGCATAGTAAAACTATGTGCTGTTAAATTATATGATGAGAGATGGAGAAACTCCACAGTCCATCTGTGGAGTTTCTTGCCGGCTCTTCGCCATAGGAAATTACCAAATGGAACCATGCACCTAGCTTCTAACGTTTCACGTAGGTTTATGTGAAATAAATTATTTAAATTTTAATGCACCAGTTCGTTCATAAATATTGTCCGCACGTTTGATTTAGCCGCGTTGCGCCGCCCGCTGCAGTGTCGGTGACACCCATGGAATAAGTAAGGCAGGCCGCCGTCGCTCACAACCTGTGAAGGAAGACCGAAACGAGCGAACATTTTCTCTAAGTTTACCTATCGTCGCCGTAGCGGTAGTTCCTGACATTTTCTGCACCTCGATTCACTTACTATGGGCGTCCACGGTGACGAGATAATGTTTACCCTGAAATTCGTCGAAATCTCTATGTAGCCTTTGCCAGGGTCTTGCGGGGAGCTCCCAAGGATGTAGACGGGAACGTGGAGGTGTGCGTTACGCTGCTTTACATTCTTTTACATTACATTCTTTCGCGAGAGTCTCAATGCCGACATCTAATGTTGGCCATTAAACGAAACTTCTTACTATTTTTTTTCATTTTCACTACCCCCAAATGCCCTTCATGTATTTCAGATAGAACTGGTTTTCTCAATGGCTCTGGCACGATTATCCGGTGATTATATAAAATACAATCACGATCCAACACTAAATTATCTTTCCGGTTGTAATAAGGTTTTTCTAACTCGGCTGTTATTTTTGTTGGCCAGCCAGTGATAAGATATTCTTTTATTTTATTTAAATTTATCTGTCTTTCTGTGTCAATGAAGCCACCGCTTTTGCACTGATTGGGATTGATTCCTCGACATAATTTACGTATGATACCGAACTTGCCGAAACCGAATTTTGCAACCATAATTTATGATTTAAAAGTGTCCGTGGAGTTTCTTGCCCGTTCTTCTCCATGGGTACCTACTACGCTTTGGAATGGGCATCTAGTAGATTCATCTTTCTGACTGACCGACCCCTTGACAATTCAAAAGTGCCTGTAATTGGTTTATTTGAAATAAATGCTTTGAGTTTGAGTTTGTGTTTGAACCCAAGTCATCACACTCAAGGTAATGTTTATGTTCTTTCTCCAGAATAAGCTTACCTATTGACAGGTTATATGAGCTTTAAATTGTTTATTTTATTTGACTGTATAAGTCATTTTTTTTTTATATTTTAATTTTGTATTGACTCGACTCATTACAACTTTTTTATTTATTTATTTATTGGTAAGGCACCTCAACGACTTACTCACTAAAACATACACATACAAAAATCACATAAAGTTTTAGGTATTTTGAATTCGTCACTTACAGAAGTGCACAGCACTAGCAGAGAACTTAATGATTAAAGGACGTTTTAGTTATCGTTTGATTAAGTAGTAGTAGTTTTTAATGACATTTATTGCAATATGGGGTTAGCTAGCGACCCCGACAATTGATCTTATCTTATTCTTGCCTAGTAACCGGCAGCAAGTTCGTCATGCTCCCTTAGATGTGACTGGTTGCGGTAGCGTCGGGGGTCGGGTTGCCTCCTTCCCTCAATGATCTTTGCGTTATGCTCGTGAACGGGTGCTGCTTGTGGTGACTGGTCGTCTTGCTGATAATGGTTTTTGTTATTGTTACTAATAATTAACTGTTTATTTATTTTACCTCGTGGTCCTAGTTTATCATTTATAACCTCCAGTTACGGCTATATATAGCTATATGTAAGCGGGCACGCCCTTTATGCCTGGAGGTTTGTTCGTTTTTATTGCTTGATTATAAATTTCGATGTTTTTGTTGGTAAATTGGCGTGTGCTAGCTGACATTATGGCAAATAATTTTATTTAATGTTTGGTGTTGAGTAATGTAAATTATTTTGCACAAGTATCTACATTCAGTAGACACATCTACATACAGTGTGGTTTACAATAAAACGAGCCTGCTTACACTAAAAAAAAGTTTTGTTATTTTCACCCATTTTTCTCATTCAAGAACATAAATACCAAATATCTGCATATTTTTACATTATAAAATCATTTTTCTACGAAGATTATTAACTTTCCAATAAGAAAGAACAATAATTCTTATTGGACAGTTATTATTGTATGTTCAAATAACGAATTGAAACGCATCATAGAATTTCGCGGCGCCAACCCGACTCACTCAACGCTCTGTAATTATTGTAAACATGTCAAAGTTGTTTATGTTGAGAGATAAGTTGCACGTTTGTGGGATTATCTAAATGTTACAAACGCTTAAACGTTCAACTAGATTAAATATTACCACTTAACATCACAAACAAAAACCACTTGACCACGATAGTTCCGACTCACAATTTTTTTTTATAAACAAAGAAACTTTTTGTTTCTTATTTATAAATTTTAATTAAAACTACATTAAATGACCTCTCTATTGAAAGCAGTTCTATTTTTATGATTTATTTGAGAAATAAAATATTAACTAGTAAGCCAAAAGGGGTCGGTTTCCGCGCGCTACCGTCAAGTCCCGCCGACTCCTTTAGGAGTCGGCTCGCGGCGCCACAGTTAAAATATTATTTTTGCATCAACTATGCAATTAAATCGATTAGTCGATTTTTCCTACACTGGCAATAATATTTGTAAGCCATAGAAAATAAATAATGCCAAAAATCAGGAGTCCAAAACTGTCAAAAAAATATTGAAAGACGTAATGTTTGAAGTTGTCAAATAATGGCGGCTAGTCGTGACTCTGTGTTTGTGTTTATTTATTGTGAGGTGATTGTGATGGATTTTTCGAGTAAAACTTAGGTAAGTACATGAAAAATCACGTAGTAGTGTATTGTGCAACTTTTTAGGTAATCGTTTGCATGAAACAATATAATAAAAATGCTTTTCGAGCCAATACACTTACGTAAATTCGATGTAAACAAAACACCATATAAAATCAGATTTTTGACTGTTTTTCAATGAATTTGTGTCTTTATACGGTGATTATCTATGCAAAAACTAATTCTAATTAATTATTTCTTGCATTCGAGGCGTATTCATTTATTTTTATCAATTTTTCAAAGATTTTTGACTAGAACTATGCGGTTCGAAACTATAGCCGCGCACTATGAAGTTTGAGTTGGTATATTATGGGAATAGTGTATGTAAGACTTATAAGAAAAAAAATCTTATTCGATTATATGTGTATTCATGATATTATTACCAAAATTTTACGTAAATTGATTCATTACTTTTGCCAGACATCTACATAATACAGCAACAAGTCGTATGTCAAGTCGTTTAATATTTAAATGAGATTGTTTATAATTCTAACATGCGGTTATGAGTGTTATTTTTATTATCATAAGTGGCACTACTGTTCAAGCACCGGAATCTGTTTACAGAATGTAAATAGACGCAATAGGATCGGAGTGCCAGCGTTTTTTGTGAGCGGGGTCAGCCCGGGTCAAATTACATCGCGATAAGCCGCGCGCCGCGGTCTCTTACGGAAGTGGCGCGTATTTTTTTTCCAGTACGTTAGAGGTTCACAACATTTGCGAATTGCCGCCATTTTGTTTGCAACATTCGGAAGTAACTTCCGAGTGCCATACATTCGTTTTAATGCTTAAAATGTTGATAGCATGGCATACTTTATTGCTATCTCTGTCTTTTGTGCTCACAATACCACAAGAACGATAGAGATAGGGCGCTTAGTTTCATAGATAATCGCAATAAACTTGGACCATAATCTATCGTCCGTAGCACAGCACGTATCAGTAGACTATGACTTCTATCGTGCCGTAGCACGAAGGTTTTCATTGGAAGGGTTGTATAGAATCAAGTTTTTTTCTTCTTCCCAGCTAAAGCACTAGGAAGTGGTGAAGGGTGGTAAGCTTATGCCGTCTGTTTGTCGCGTTTGTTTGCTGTATGTCACATAGGGCAATTTTCACAGACTACAGGGATAACTGGTTACTATAGCTTCTATGAGACCTATAAGATGAACTTACACCACGGGCAACTCTTGAGCAAATTAATGTGGTTAACAGTTTCACTGCCAGCCAGATTCTGAGGGTCCAGTGCCAAATGCCGAACTGTTTTTTTTTTTTATTTAGCTTCTTTGACATCAGTTATAAGGTTTAAAAAAATATTAAATACATGTAATTATTATTTTCGTAAATAAAAAAATAAACATAAATACCGCACCTGCGCGGGCCCGGCACTGCGGATGGAAAATCCATACGTAGTGCTAAAGCCCGCGCCAGTGCGTGGTTAGGTATTTAGTGTTAATTTTATTTATTATAAAATCAAATGAAAATTTTCAAGAAGTGCAATCACTAATATGAGTTATTAGGAACTAAAATGACACCGTGAATTAGTATAAGTAACAATATTAAGATATACTAACATAATAATAAACAATTTTTGGCTTCAATTATAATTTTTGGCATGAAATCAAATATAATCAACCGATATCAAATTATCATGTTTTCAAATGGAAGAATGATATCCTTCAAAACATTCTCTCCAGATCCTCCACCTCCTTCAGATCTCCTCCTTCCTCTGAAGATTGGTCCTCTTTCTCACTTCCAGGGTCAAACTCGTCCCTCGATTCAAGATCGGCGAATAATAATTCATCTTCGACGTCTGAATCACGTAAATAACTAGTATTACAACGACTTCTTTTAGGCCGCGAAGGGCCTGCCTCATCTGCCATTTGTTTGAATGCACTTTGTTTGAATCGTAAAAAATTCAAGCGCAGTGCCAACGTAGAAATAACAAGTCAAACGCAGTGCCGGCTACACACTGACTCATAGAAAATGTACTGAGCCTAGCCCGCGCCAGCGCGGGGTCGGCCCCTCGCGCTATACCCCGCACCCCGCGCCAGCGCGGGCTCGGCAGCGAAGTTGTTAACTATGACGTCTGAGCAACATCGAGCAATTTACGGCGATTCCAAAATTGTACAAATATTGCCAAGGATGGCGCATTTTAAGTTGCCCGTATAAGTGTTAATTTCAGGCGCCGCACTGCCGGACACAACGCCATGACTTCATCAGATCCGAAAGAGATACATTTTCAATACTTTAGCTTATTACCTGAATTAAAGATGCTCTTTCTCACTTATTTTTTTCCTAGAAAGCGAACATTTTCCATTAGAGAGATGTAGGTAGAGATGATTATAATTCTGTAAATACATATTTGTTATGGTCGGTAATCATATTTTGATCAAGATACAACCTAACACTGACCTGCAAATTGCAAAAAACGTAAGAATTCGCGAATTTTTGAATTTCGCGGGCTACCTACCTACATCTCGAGCGAAATGCGTCGAGAGACCGATGTAGAAAGTTATTAAAAACAAATCATTTTTATCATAGCAACATCGGCTTAAGATTACGTTTCATTTATTCGATTTTACGCATGGAATTAGTATGTACTATAATGATTTTACGTCCACCTCTTATGTTTAGTTTTTTGTGTAACCTAGTGAATTGTCTCAGGGGTTGGCCTCGTCTAAATGGTCGAAAAAATCCGATCGACCGTCGGTTAATAATGAGTCTGTGCCTGGTTGTAGCGTTTCGATTTTGATTTTTTCGGCCGTTTGATCGTCTTAGGAGGTCTTAGGGTATCTTAAAGTACCATAGACAATTTAACAACAAAGTACCAACATTAAGAAAAAATCATCAGCCAATCGAAATGCCCTATTTTACCGGATGTCCCTAAAACCGTAGACAATAAACACATTGTTTATTCCATTCCATCTCCGGTCTCTGGCCTGCGCGTCAAATCGTCAATTGATTTCTTTTGCATGGCGGACACTGAGTCTGTGTAATTCTAAAGTAAATAATTTTTGTGGTGCATGTTGATAGTGTGTAGCTGTAAAGCTATTTAAAAATGGCTGAAAAATACGATAAAAACGGATATAACAGTAGTGACTTCAAGCGTAATGCGCCGCAAGATGCAAACGAACAAGAACAAGATGGCGAAGATAATCCTAAAATAAATGAAAAAGCCGGTGAATACATGAGAGAGCTATTGAGCGAGAAGATAAAACTAAATAATGCAAAGTTTCCCATTATTACAAAACTTATTGATCAAGGTAAATACCTATAAATTGAGTTTTTTTTTTTTTAACTTGGTGAACGATGTAGGTAAAACGATGCATCTTCCAAAAGTTAGCAATAAACATGAAGCATCACACATATTCCTTATCTGAGCTCTGCACCAATTTAATTCATGGATAATGTTGTTTTCTTGGTGAATAAGCCTTATTTTTGTAATTACTCGGTAAGTTACTGATCAAAGACGATACTTAAAAAAAAAACTAGATATAACATGGTTATCTAATTAACACGAAAATAACAGTTTATTAATTAATTTAATTACAAGATAAGCATTTTATCTAATGACCACACATACCGTCATTATTTTTGCCAAAATGTCCAGTAATTTAATTTATTCATGGTCATTGAACCCATTGGAGTGGTTGTTGCCAAAGTATGTGGCAATATGTGCCAAGCCTGATTTGTCTACAATCTCGAGTGATTAGATGGCATGTCTAGTGAATAAGTCATACATAACCATTTTACCAACTCAGGTACTATATTGTGCCACTTTTTTATACCTTTCAAAAGGTCATTGACAGAACGGAGGACTAAGGTTATGATATTGAAAAGATGAGTCTACTTTGCATTCTAATTGACACACACAACACATCATCACACCTCTAATCGCTGAAGGGTTAGGCAAAGATGTACCCTATTGCACACCCACATTTCTCCAGTTATGTTGTAAGTCCAGTGTAATAGGAGGCGAGCCTATTGCCATCAATCAACAATGAATTCAGCCTATCACTGTCCACTGCTGGACATAGGTCTCTCCTAGGCTACACTATGCTTGCCACCAATCGGGCACAAATCCAGATTCCAGGCATTCTAATTTAAAGTTATAAAAATGTAATTTATTGTATCAATAACAACAGCTCACTCACATTACTGGAACTTATTGTTCATAAGGATTTTGTTGTGAACTAATAAATTACCCTAAAACCATAATTATTGTAGGCAAAAAGGACAGTCATTCAGGAACATTGATGTGAATGAGAGATGGTGCTATAGATCCTAGATAACTATCTCTCTTACACTTAAATAAAGGCTCTCACAAACAGGCACGATGCGACAGCACAACGCAACTAATAAAACAATTTCTGAGAAACCTACATGGTAGAACAATTACCAGTGTAGCGCCAGTCTGCATGAGCCTTAAGGCTCTAACATGCCATATGGCTCTAGATTGGTGTCCTTTTAACTTTAATTTATTTTCCTTTTACAGAGGTCACAAAAGTCCAAGCGTCTGGTAGGATACCGGGCAAGGACTCTAAATATCTAGATGTCTTCCGTGATAAGCCTACAAAGGTGACGGTTAAGGTCTTGGTACCTGTTAAGGAGCATCCTAAGGTAAGACCATCCACTCTTTTTTTTTATTAAGAATGATTGCATTCTCAATCTGCCAGAAATTGTATAGGATAATTTTATTAACATTAATTGTTGCTGAGATGAGATTGCAGCTAGATTTTGAATGTTTTCAATTATAGACACAGGCCTTCCGATTTTTGTATCTTCTGGGTCTGCTTGTTCCATTGTAGACCTCATCCATTGGTTTCCACGAGGCAAGAATGTTAATTTTCCAGTTTGGTGTTGATAGTGGGACTAACAATCTATAAAAGATATAAATACTAAAAACACAACTACGATTTGGCTATTTTTTGTTTTAAAATGTTTGCAATAGTTTTAATAAGGTTTTTAGGGAAAGAAAGACTAATTGGCAAAGTTTCAACACAAAACGGGCATCTAAGAATCTCTTGAACATGCCATTGATGCCATGATAGCAGCAGCCGAGCGGACCAAGAGAGTTCTAAAAAAAGTTTATTCTTTCACTACTTGTGGAGACATTATTACTTCTACTTCTTACTTTTCATGTATACTTACAAATTATTTATTCCACAGTTTAATTTCGTTGGCAAGCTATTAGGCCCTAAGGGTAACACAATGAAGCATCTGCAAGAAGAGACCATGTGCAAAATGGCTGTTCTTGGAAGAGGATCCATGAGGGACAGGTATTTAATAAATATTATTTATCAAAACTATCCTTAAAACATACTTCTACAATTAAATACTACATATTATATAAACCCTACAAGTTCTTCAAAGTCAAATAATTTATTTCAATTAGGCACATAAAAGGCACTTTTGAATGTCAACTTTTACAAGAAAATAGAATTGATTCTAGTTGCCCCTTCCAAAAGGTAGTTACATATGAAGAAGAATAGGCAAGATATGCCAAAGTTACAGTTTTAAAATGTTTTCTATACATTAATTAAAAATAATACGTGAAAACGATGTACCTGGACTTCTGTAAGTCTGTAACTCAACAGCACTCCTTAGTATCTATAAATACAAGCTAGATACTCCTTTCTTCCCATAGACAAAAAGAGGAAGAGCTCCGCACCTCCTTGGACCCAAAGTACGCGCATCTAACCGACGAGCTTCACGTGGAGATCAGTGCGCTGGCGCCGCCGGCCGAAGCGCACGCTCGCATCGCGTACGCTCTCGCAGAGGTCAAGAAGTACCTCCTGCCTGACACTAATGATATGATCTGGCAGACCCAGATGAGGGATATTGAGAGAGGTGGTAAGTACAAACGGAAAATATATATTTTGATGAAAGAGAAGATGTTTTGATGTTTTTATCTGTAAAAGAACATCACTGTTTCACTAAAGACACTTCATAAATATGTCAGGAATGTTTTTTTTTTTATAACCATTCACTTTTAGATATTCAATGGAAAAGTCTGCTATTTCAATATCTTTGTCCATGTTAAAATATTAGAAACACGCTCAAAATCAAATAGATCGCGTTCTGAAACAGCAAACACATACAAATTGTTTGTAGATAAAACCACACACAATATTCCCCTTTTTTAAATGGCCACTAATTTAACTTAGCTTAGTATGTCCCGTTACAAGTTGTGGCCAATCTATACCTCTCTAAGTTAAGCAGCGAGACGAGCGTGGGTCGCACTATGCACATAAAATGGCGTTTTGGCAGGCTTCCCGGCCGGCCCGCGCGGCCCTGGCGGCTTCAATTGCACGGTGACCCCGCGCTCTTTCTCGTTCGAGCCTCCCTCTAGCGCTGCCCCCGCAGGAGGCCCTCGCGGCGCCAGGCCGCCGCCCCGCATGGCGCCCGCGCCGCCCATGCAGCGCTCCATGCCGCCTAAGAACAAGGTGATCAGCATTCTGGACCGCGCGCGTTCTGCTATGGAGACGTATCCGTACGATGACGTGTATGCGCAGCCGCCGGAGCCGCCGGTACGTAGCATTTGTATTTTTAAATTATTTTTATTGCGATATGGGCCAGCTCTTGACCTCGGTCTCGCCTGAAAGCGACGACTGAAGTCTATGGTGGATCAAGCGAACCCAGAAGATGCCTGTTCACTCTTGCTTTGGAGGCTGACTGGCCAAGTTGAGTAGGAACTTGCCTGAGATATTGAAACAAGCCTTAAGTCTGCTTACTTGTAAAGGTAAACTGGTTAAATTTTAATTCAACAGAGAAAATCTGAAGAGTTATACGACGTACATATTATTATAACATTTATAGCTAAAAAAGTATAAATCAAGCACAGCAAAATTCTTAACTTGTGTATTTTCCAGACAGGCTTTGTCGGTCTTAACCAAGTTCTACAAAAACCCTCTCAATCCACAGATCCGTGGCCCAGTCCGAGGCGCAGCGCCCGAACAAGACTACTACTACGAGCGTAGCCACGATCGCTACGGTTACGAAGATGAAGGGGGTTACGGCTACAAGGACGACAACCGCGACTACAAGACGGCGCGCGCGGTGGGCACGCGCAGGCAGAACCCGATGCATGCGCAACAGCAACATCACGCGCCCAGGCACTACGCGCGCCCAGAGCCCTACGCGCGTCCGCCCAAGTAGAGCAACTTGCCGTTCGTACTTGTTTTAGTGCACGACGGCGCGATCCAATTCTTCAGGTGTCCTATGAGGTGACAATTTTGCTAAGACTATCATAAGCAGTCCAGTGCTACCAGCAATAACTAAGACTTAATCTGCAAAGAAAAATTTGTAGTGATGAAAACTGGAACAAAAAGTCGAAGCATTATTGTCACTTTGTAGTTGATGTTCATTGCCACTTTGTACCCCATAAAACATGTTCATTACCAAGTATTTATGTTCACAACCACACATTTTTTGTTTCAAGTAAATTACAAATTATATCCCATCAAAATTAACTAACTCAATTGGAAAAGCGTCCGTGCACACCTTTTTAGTTCTGCTTTATTAACAATGGTTTGGGATACATATTTATTATTTTGTTGCATGTAATTTTATTTTATTCCATCATGCAAATCCTCGTCACTATACTAATATTCTCCATTTCAATTTTCAGGACGGTAAAAAAGCGCTCCCATTAAACCGGTGAGTAATAAAGTTGTATTGGATCTAAAACCACAGGATAAATAATAATATACGGAAAAAAATGAAGACTAAAAAGCTAAACTCTGCAGAAGAAAAACAATACAATACAACTTCAAAGTACACAAAATGTTTTCCACTTTACTAAAACTAATTTTATTTTATGGACCAAACATAACACTGGTGTATTTTCCATTTGAAAAAAAATAGATACTGTCATGGTATAAATCATTTTAAAACTATTATGTTGACAAAAGGATAACATTTTTTGTTTTGTAACACAAACAGCATTTAAGCATGAAAGTGCTGCCAATAAAAAACAATGTAAAATGCGTACACGCATTCAACTAGGTGAATCGCAATAAAAGTATTGAAATTCCAAAAAAAGCAATTTTATAAAAAAAATATCTTTGTTAGTAAGTAATTTTTAATAATATTAGTATTCTTAAAACGACTTCAACATGTTTTAAATTAGTAAACGTTAATGCACATAGACCAGACGACAGGAGAAAGTTGCTAACCGTAAAAGTTACAAAAGTATCCAAAAAGGTTTTGCACTTTCTTAAATAAATAAGCTATTACATTGAAACATGTTGAACAGAAAATATAAAATGTATTCAATTTTTGTGTGACTATGAAATAAATAAAATAATAAAAATATAAATCTTTAATTTGTATAGTATACAATTGGTATGGCGACCCAAAAATGTAAGTGGCAACTACGAACGTAAAAAATTAAGTTTTTGAAAACTATAAACTACGACTCAAACTCATTGGTTTCACAAAGCAAAATCTATGGTTTTGCTTATCTTATGGCACTCATGTTTGATAAAACGAAAAATCTTTCCATAATACACGCCTACAAAAATGCCCCTGGAGTAAAAAATAACAAAAGTGTTACCAATTTTAGAAAGATCTTAGCTACCTACCTTTAATTGCATTATAGAGTGGATTACTTCAGACATTGAAACAAATCAGAGATATAAACATTGAAATCAAAATGCTGTAATCCCTAGATATTTCCATTGCACATAGAGCATTGAAGACTAATAAAATAAAGGCTACGTTTATAAAACAAAGAGATAATTAATCAAAGGAGGCGCTGGAATTATTAATGCAAGGCATGCAACACTGAATTCAATACAATCAGATGTAAAAATATAAATCAGTATATTATTTTTGTATTCACAACTGCAATACAAAACTTGAAGAAACAAGCTGATTGAAGATTGGACTGGACTGATAAAAACCTAAGTATTAATTTAAATACAAATATGTAATAATTAATTCAAGCATGATATTAAAGTAGCATGGAAACTAAGTAACTAAATGATAAACAAAATCAAATGACCTCGCTTGGACTATGAAGCTGGTAAAACCAAACTTGAAGGGAGAAATCGAGAAGCGGTCAATGAGTAAGTACCTTCAAAAACGTGTTTTCGTTTCCATTACCCAGAAAACGCGAGGAAGAGCCGAATTTTCTGCACAACAGCAAAAGGGAAGCAATATCAACTCTGATCAAGAAAGCAAGCAATACCTAAAGTTATTAATCGACTTGTTTTATATATCGCGATCGAAACTAAACTAAACGCTTATTTAGGAAAACGTTACCTTCAGTCAAGTTTGATTTTATTTCAATCCTCATTCTGCACATTTTTATATGCATAAAGGTATGATTCCGAACAACGCTGCACGCCCATACATTTATGAGATGACATTCCGAGGACGGCAGCAATGCTGCCCGACATTGCTGCGAGTTGCGACGGTACTGATGCGCGGCTGTGTCGCCCTGCCGCCGCGGCAGACCAGTAGTGCGGCGTTCATCACGGCGATAACACGTGAATGTTGAGAAGTAAATCACGAACAACAGTGCCGCGCAGCGGTGCTCGGAATCCAGCAGGCAGCGTTGTTCGGAATCATACTTGTTGCTTTCTTGATCAATTTTTTTTCGTATTATTGTTATCAGTTACCGGTTCCAGACGGGTACCGGTAATCCACCTAACAAGTGCCGGTATCAAATTCAGGTACTTGCCACGTGTGGTCTCGTATAGTTGGCAACTTAGAAGTTATTTTTCTAACCCCTATTAACTATCCTTTTTATTTGTTTTCTCACTCAAGTTACGGAAATATTTGTTTGGAACCGGTACAGTACCAATACTGATTTACCAATAGTACAGGTACTACGTCTGGTACCGGTATCACACCAAGGCCAATGGTACCGGATCCCAAAAATACCAGTATTTCAAGCCCTGGCTTTGTAAAGGAGCTAGGCACAGATGGAAATAATCTACTTTATATTTGGCAGTGCAGTGTTCCTCGAATCAATTATGTGATACAAATTTGCAATATTTCCAGGGTAAGAATAAACTATATTTTTTTAACAGTATTGTCATGGTTTTATTTTTACCATACACCTAAAACATAAATTCCAAGTATATACCGTCATCGCAGATTCGTTCTCCACATCCTAGAGACAAACTAACCTGGATGAGCTCTACTAGTAAATACTTTTCAATATGCTGTATCCGAATGTCCTTCGCGCTATTGGTCACAGATTGGTCTAATAGCTGGACGTGATTATAATTAGTAGGGATGCAATAGATAAAATAACAGAGGCACGAGGAACAGGGTGTAAAGTTCACTCATCCTCTATAGAAAAGGAAGGATTCTCCGACCAGACTGGTGTCGTCTCTGCCGGGCAACTGCCCAACGACATATTTATATAAGACTATCCGACATCAATCGGATAGTCTTATATAATATGTCGTTCGCGCGGTTAGCTCCTGGACGTGATTTCAATTAGTAGGGATGCAAAATAGCAGAGGCACGAGGAAGAGGGTGTAAAGTTCACTCATCCTCTATAGAAAAGGAAGAATTCTCCGACCAGACTGGTGTCGTGTCTGCCGGGCAACTGCCCAACGACATATATGTATAAGACTATCCGACATCAATCACTAGTCATAGATAATATGTCGTTCGCGCGGTAAACTCGTGCGCGATGCAGGATTTGCGTAGGTCGCATGTGGCGATGTAGATGCCCGCCACACAAAAAAAATGCTAAAAGTATCTTTAATTACAAAAAAAATCGAATTCGTTATTATGAAAAACAAAAACCGATATATCGGTGAAAATTTCTATAAAAACGTTTTTGTACTAAGTTCAATTGTATTTGTTTTAATCATTTATCTATCAAACTAGGAAAAAAGAGTCAATGTTACGGCTCTGAATTCCAGCGGTTTTAGTTAGTGGCGACGAAGGTGTTTCTATTGGAAATACATTTAACGCATTTGATACATTTTCGATACTTGGTATTTTATATCGAACAAAAAATATCGATATTTTTTCTACAAGCCTAATTTCGATCACTCTTCAAAGTTCAAATGACACAACCTTTCGCCTGGCGGAGGGAGGGAGCCAATGAGGATTTATAAGAGACAATACTGGGAAACTGAAACGGGATAAACAAAAATTCATAGTGGTGTATAAATGTTTATTAGTGTTCTTACAATACATAAATTAAAAAATCTGAGTCAATAATCTATGGAGATAGGTACTTATAATTTCGATTTTTGACTCAAAAATATCGAAGAATGTGAGCTTAAAATAAAACAAACAAGATATTATGTAGGTAGTATTATAAAATAAAATGTTATCCCTACCACTAATGAAAAATTGCAACTCAGTTCAATAAACTGTGTTTATATTATTTATTTGAATTCTTGAAGGTAGCACTCTATGTGAATTACATGTTTTATTGGAATGTGCAATATTGCACACTGCAAAGCCATGCCTATAACCAATACTTTGTGTGATACTCTCTGGGTCACCAGTGATGGATTCAAAAAACATGTTTCAAACAGTACTCCTCTTACAACATAATGACATACATGTTATGAAAAAAAAAAAAATGTACCTAAAGGAATAATGAAATTTCAGTGGCGCGGCCAGGGAGTATCAAACATTACTTTTTGACTAGGTATGCTAGTAGAGATGGGTCTCCTACATTTGCAAAGCTCAGGACTATTTTGTTATCGAAATGCACATTTAACAGAATACACATTACAAGAATGGCACTTCAGAAGTTTCGTAGCCAGACTGCAGTTATGAAGTTTTAGCAATGCAATAAATTATCCTTATGTTACTCTTGAAAGCTTAAATTAAATGAGTCTTTAATCTAGTTACACTCAGTGAGTTCTACCAGTGCAATGCGTGTCATTTTAGGGGCCACCACAGTATTGTGCCAATATTATCATACTTGTTTTGGTAGAATAATTTATCTTTGAATCTATTGAAAATTAAATAATGTAGGGTGTAGACTATATAATTATCTCTAATTATAGGGCCTGAATTTCCAATTTCTGTTGTTTTCATTTAAATTGTTTAAAGTTGTGGTTTAAAAGGCCCCTTTTTTCAAGAATGTGCTAGATATTTCCATGGTGAAGCTAGTCTGAAGTATTCTGTATGACAATAAGTATGAATTCACGATCTGGTGCAATCAGGATCTCGTGTCTCCTACTCCTCACACGAAGGAATGTTAGCTCATTTGTGGTGTCCTGCAAAGGAAAGAAAATAATGTGAAAAATAAATAGATTTTTCAATCTTCAACTATATTTATGCATTTAGAAAACTAAGGTTTTTTTTGTTCTTAGATATTTTGTTTATTTTAGCAGACAGCTAAAACCTGACAAATTTCTAAGATGGTAGCAAAACAGATTGTAGAACTATTCAACTGCTAATGGAAAATACTGCTGTGAACAAATTAACAAGCAGAACACTAATATTTACCATTTCGCGCACAACATTTTTTGCTTTTTCAGTGAGCTGACCGATCAGACCAGAGTATAGCACAGATGTAGCATTGTCCAGCGAGCTTTTTATCGGTATACCTGAAATTAGAAAGTAGAAACAAACAATATTAGGTATCAGTTATCTTTTCTTGACTGATATGTTAAGTATCTAGTCTTGATCGACGTGCGTAATGGGGGCAGAACATTCGAGATTTGCATTAAGCTATTGTAACCATGGGAATACGTTAAAATTGAACAAACCTTCGTGATTCACAATGATGACTCCCAT
The DNA here is from genome assembly GCA_916701695.1 of Agrochola macilenta. Classification (NCBI taxonomy): domain Eukaryota; kingdom Metazoa; phylum Arthropoda; class Insecta; order Lepidoptera; family Noctuidae; genus Agrochola; species Agrochola macilenta. The sequence continues at coordinate 16,395,973 of OU753572.1, read as the reverse complement.
AACACCTTTATGGGCTTGAATTCGCTTGATTGTGTCCTCAACTTCAGTCGCCTGCAATAGACATTAAACGGTGTAACAATTGTAACACTTATAAACATAAATTACCAAGTTAAAACTAAGTAAATACCATTTTGTTACAAAATTCACTGTGGTATCAAATTGATGACAAACCCTACGATTTACGAAATTATGAATGAGTGAATGAATGTAAACGATACTAAGAAAGACAGATGTCAAACAAAACAGATAATAAATTAAGCCAGAGACATTGAGGTAAAATAACGTAAAGCACGATCATTGCGCAATGTTTCCTGTGATTGTTATTTCGTAGGTAGGTTAAATGCTCTAAGTTCGTAGGTATTCGGCTTAAGCCTTGTTCATAAAAGAACCTGCCAGTTCCTGTTTATCATTAATAATGCCAAAACAGTTAATAGGTGAGAATTATTAAGTTTAAAGAAATATTAACAATCAGGACACTAAAACGAATGCGCAAAAAGCTAGTTGTACATAATAAAAAGGATCCGAAAATCGACTAACCAGAAGAAACTATTCAATGACATTTCAATTTATAATCTGTGTTCTGGCAGCGGGCGGTATTGAATCAAAGAAGCAAAGTTGATATTTCTTTTCTTTTTGTTTTCACCGGTGATAATGTTTATTCTACAAAAGAACAAAAGTAATAACAAGAGGAAAGGTTGTGTTGACTTTAGCTTTTGTTAAAATGCCTTCGATTTGAGGAAACAATGAACGAAACCGCTGCCGAATGCTCTGAAGCATTGGATCCTCGCGTTCAGGTAAGGGAAATCGATATTTTCAAAGGTAATTTAGAAAGAAGATGAATTTATTTTGCTTAAATACATCCTGGTTTTATCTAGTCATGAATACTTAAGGATTAAATATGACGACTCCGTAAGTTTTCTATCAAAACAGTGCTAAAATCTCTAGAATAATGAGATTTTAAAATGAATCTGCGATTCGATCATATGTTTTTGTTATGCAACAGAATTGTGGGCAATCAAACAATGAAAGAGTTGAGTAATGTTGTCCTTGATAGGCTTACAGAACAATAAAAGCTTCAGCTTTCAGTACTTATTGATAAAATGTTAAATAATCATACTGTAAACTATTTACCTATGAATATATTTTCATGTATCAAAATGCTTTTATTGTTTTGGCTTAAACAAAGTACAAAACTTTTGACTTCAGTAAAAGAATATGAACAGATTAGGTAGGTTATTACATATTTTTACCTTAATTTAAGTTCTGCGCAAATATGGAAACACATTTCCTTTAAGCAGTATCAATATTCATACATAAACACCCCTTTTCCCTTAAGGATACACTGAAACTACTTACAAAATAAATGGTACCTTCTCTTGTATCAGCATTCAGTATGAACTTAATTAAATGATTATAATGTAAGCAATTATACTGGCTTATCATCAGCTTCCTGCCTATTAATAACATAACATCACACCTGTATTCCCTGAAGGGATGGGCAGAGGTGTACCTATAGTACACCCACATTTCTCCAGATAAGTTTGATTCCCGTGTAATAGGGGGTGCCATCAACTCAATAACACTTTACCCGACCCGAGAATCAAATCCTGGAACTCATGCTCAGCAGTACCGCTTGCGACCTCTAACCAACGAGGCAGTCTACCTTCTCTACCGCCTAACGCTGGCTGATTTGTTAATAACATAATAAATAATAATCTGTCTTTGTGGTCCCACTGCGTATTGAAGCCCTTTCCTTTTTCTATTCAGTTCAATCCTGCACCAACATGGGCTATCAAATTCAAATTCAAATAATTTATTTCAGACATGCGTCCATAGTGTTAGTATACAAGACAACTTAAAGACTATTGTTAGTAAACATGAAAATGAATTAAGTTAGTATACAAAATAACTTAAAGACTAAGTGTTAGTAATAATAAAAATTAATATAAACGCTAATTGGTGTGGATTCTCACCCAGTGAGGGGAGTCCCACCGATCTGAAAACACGCTCAGGAGACTGTTGGTGGCGGTGCGCAGCCGGCCATTCGTGGAGGCGGTCCTCTTGCGTATTATGGCGTAAAAGTCATCAGTATGCGCCTCCGCAAACATACGGGACCAGCCACCGCAGGACCGGCTATGCCTGTTATACTTTTTTTTTTTTATATAAAACAGACAATAACATGTTAAAGAAGTGACTTCTCAAGACCATCAGTAACATAAAATATAGGGAATAATAAAATATACCTACAGGGTGGATTTTTGAGATGGGGCAGTAAGGACAGCTACCTTAACCGTTGTCGCTAGAAGAAAATGGTCTTAGGAGACTGTACTTAACATTTTGAAATATTTTAATCTGCATTCACAGATTTTGAAAAAAATGTACAGTCAGCAAGAAAATGGGCAGTTTTCACAAAAACTTTTTTTGATGCCAATCGATCCTGTTTTTTATAGGGATCAAAAACTACTAGACCAACTGAGGTTTGAGTACTAGAAAAGTTAGAAATTGCAAAAAACTTTTCCCATACATTTCGTAAGAAAGAAACTACAACAAACTTTATTATGGTAAACAGACTAGCCAAACGGAAACGAAAAATTTAAACTTCGAACGAATACTCATTATAATTTTATTTACTCTAAGAACAAGATACTTTGTTCCTTGTGATGTCCGATGTTCTGAGAAAAAAACCAGCCAAGTGCGTGTCGGACCACGCACAATGAAGGGTTCCGTAGTTGGGATGAATTTATCGCAAAAACAAACGTGTAACATTGTAGTTGAAAAACATGATCTCCCATTCATTGATTTAAGTCATGGTCAATTCTCTGTAGGTGTAGTGTAGTAAGTTTAAGTATGTAAACGATTTTTTTTTTGTGTGGTAAAACTATAAATTACCGATTTACTTATTTAATTTCCTGTAGCTACAACGTTTAAGGTAGCTGTCCATACTGCCCCATCTCAAAAATCCAACCTGTATAAATGCACTTTAAAAATAATGTTTCACACTTTTAAATGTTTAGCCACTATAAACATGCTTAGCTTATTACTATATCGTAGGATTGTCTAATTATCTACTCGCAGGCACATTGTATGATTCGTCATTTTGAACTGGGTGATATAGGTTAGGTTAGAACTGTGACCAACCTCGCGCGAGCCGAGCGAGCGGTGCCGCGGTATCGGCCAGCGAGCGCTACTTCCAAGTTGCGCGCAGAAATTTGGTTCATGTTTTTGAAGGGATAATATTAAATTATACACGTATTATTATTATTTTAAAGTGTTGATATACAATTATATAGCTAAGTAACAACAGCCGCACTGGTCGATCCATCAGGTTAAGCTACGCTTGCCGGTGTTGGTCAGTGGATGGGTGACCATCTTTACATACCGAGAATCCTCCGTGCCTCGGAGAGCACGTTAAGCCGTTGGTCCCGGCTGTCATTCGTGGATCTTTGACAGTCGTTACGAGTCGTCAGAAGCCCGAAAGTCTGACACCAGTCTTACCAAGGGCATCGCATTACCCAGTTACTGGGTTGTGGAGGTCAGATAGGTAGTCGCTCCATGTAAAATACTGGTATCCAGCTGCATCCGGTTAGACTGGAAGCCGACCCCAACGTAGTTGGGAACAGGCTAGGCAGATTGATTGATACAATTATATAGCTGTTTTCATCAAATTTAAAATGCTATAATTTTTTTTCACAGATCGAGCTAGAGCGTCTAAACACCTCAACAGATGAGATCAACCGCCTTGAGGTTGAGTTGGACGAGGCGCGGCTGGCGTTCCGTCGTCTGCTCGCTGAGGGGCACCTGCGGATACAGCAGCTCACGAAGAAGTTGGGCACCAGCGTTCATAAAGCAAGGCCATACTATGAAGCCAGGTTTAGAGCTAACATTGTAAGTAAAAAACAGATAAAGTACATGCCACTACAAGTGACCATACCACCAAATCTCTTCATTATTTGCCATGATAGATAACATAGTAGTAACAACAACAACAGATTATTCTATGAATACAGCTAAAAGGACACAGCCCATTGACAGCTTAGTAATGTAAATGAGGCCATTTACATTCAACCCCTGCCACTGCTCCTCGCGCTGCCGGCAATAATTCCCTAAATACTGCCGTACAGTTCGCGTCAAATAACTTTGCCGCTCTGAAGTTAGGTTAGGTTAGGTTTTTGTATGGAAGATTGACTATTGCGCTGTCATTTTGTAGCCTACTTCAGAGCGGTAAAGTTATTTGACGCGAACTGTAACAGGATCGAGAGAAGTATCGTGTTTACATTCTTGTCCTGACCTGCCTACTTCCCTGCTCACTGCCGTGGAAGTGAGCTGAGTGTAAATGGGGTATAATAGGGTTCCATTGGCTCCCCATAGGTATAGAACCCTGAAAAGCAACTCCCACTGGGCCTGCAGTCTGTCTTATTTGTCTTTAACGCAGAGAAGGCCTTAGTCCTAGCAGTAGATATAATATATAGATATGTAAAAGAATACCAGGTTTTAGTAAACATAAAAAATAGGTAAAAAAAATATGATTGCTTGTTTCTGTTTTTTTTTTTTACTAATAATGCTTTTATTTACTTTCAGACATCACAAGATCTACAAAAGGCAACAATCGCATACGACAAAGCTAACAGCGCGCACGCAGCGGCACGCGAAATGGTATACCTCGCAGAACAAGGACTGGCCCGGCTGGCAGAGGGCAATGCTGGGCTCACACTCGACCCAGCCTGGCAGGAGATGCTCAACCATGCCACGCACAGAGTCAACCAGGTCAGAATTACTTATAGACAGTGTGTAACAGAACAATGTCTACCAGAGGGTAACGCAGGGCATATTAACATTAAGTCCAGGTTTGGTCACGATCTTTTCCTTCACCGATGTGAGTTATGTTCAAGATAAACTCAGACAGCACATTTGAAATGAAAAAGTCACATTGGTACTTGCCCAGATTTGAACCCACAACCTCGTGTCGATGTCAAGGCGTTAACCACTGGGCCATCATGACTATAAGATCTATAGAATACAAGCTCAAAATAAATGAAGAGGTGAAACTGCACAGCTGTCTTGAGCATTGATACAAATGATCAAAATTCTAAACTCATATATCAACTACCTACAGCTGATTACGGGATCAGTTCCGACCGCCCTCGACCGATCACGACTGTGGAGTTTTGCCAGGTCATTTTATTTAGACAAAATTTTATCTTATTTATTTATTTTATTTATTAAAACTTTATGCACAAGTAAAAATATACCGTACAAAGGCGGACTTAATGCCTGAGGCATTTTCTACCAGTCAACCTTAGGGTGGTGCAGAGACAAAACATGGCAGGAGCAACAAAAGGGATTGATAACACGAAATTAACTATAAAATACAAGAATAAATACATACATATACATAGTATACACAGAAAAACTTTGTCAGGAGAAATAACGATCGGTAGAGGAGAAATAACGATCAGTAGAGGAGAAAACGAATCCAGCAAATCACCGCTGGGATGTTTCAGCCAACTTCTTGCGTATGTGCTCACGTACCTTCACTTTAAAAGACAAGCGACTGGTTGCCGTCCTGATATTCAGAGTTAGCGAACTCCAAAGAAAGGAAAAAAAATAAAAATATCTTCTTGTGTGAGCTAGAGTGTAGCTAATCTATACATATTATAAATTAAAGTCGCTTTTCGTGTCTGTCTGTGTGACCGCGTGGTTTTTCGAAACTACGCAACGGATTTTGATGCAGTTTTCATCATCATTTTGAAAATTTATTACGGAAAGTTTTTCTGTAATATACATTAATACTAAAATTAAATATAATAAAAAAAATCTTGATGTCTTCTTATTTTCCTGTGGTTAGTGACTAACCTGGTGTCAGAGTTTTAAAGCCGCCCATGGGCCTCTGACTTGGCTTCACATGCTATCAAGAAATATCTCTCAGGCATACCTGTTTCCTCACGATGTTTTGATGTAATAATATTATGTAACGTCAGGCGGAATGCGACCGTGCGAGTGCTACGGTGACACAACGCACTAAGGCGGCCGCACACCGCGCCGCTACCACGCTCGTGCAGCAACTGCAGAATGGACTCAAGAGGCATATTGCTAAGTCCAGGTTAGTGGACTGCTAGATTGGATGACGAGGGTTTCTGAAAGACTATTTAAACTGCGTTTATAGTCTAGTTTCCAATTTACGTGATTTCCGAAAAAATACTTTTGTGCTTACACCATAAAGTGTAGTTTCCGTTTTTTTTTTTTATGAGACTTTTAGGGATCTCGCATACTAAACAGTCACGGCCACAACTTGTTGCATGACACTCCGACTAAGATGAAAGTATGGCCGCACGAGGCACAACCGGTCATCCGACCAGTTTTTGTTCAAGATTGCATACAGTCATGGTCGTGGCCGCGTAGTGCGCGAGTTTCCTGAATAGTACTAGGTAATCAATCTAAAGACAAGTTAATTTCCACTAGCTTAAAGTTGGTATTTGCTTAAGTAGAAATAACGTCAATTGGAAACAAAGATTTGAATAGACTTTAGTCTGTTGTCAAGTCACATGATTGGATGTTGTTATTTTAGTTAGAAAGACAAAAAAGAAATAACAATATAGTTATAGTAGACAGAGTAGTATATTTAACCAATGAGGGTTTTCATGAAAATTCAAGCCACCAGTTGGCGCCACTTTGACAATATGTCTTCCATTTCGACAATGAATATAAAATATATGATGACGTTCATAATTCGTTCATCATTCAGTCACGAGTTCACGACTATAGAAAATCTATACGCTTTGATACTTTTGACAGGTGCCAGGGCTGCCACCTAGTAAACGTCATTTCAGAAAATCCTCATTACAACAGCTAAAATGAGATTTGAGAACAGACTTATTGAATTATTCGAGCTTCCCGAAATTAGTTAGCCATTTAGTTTGTCTCACATGTCTTGTAGTAAATATTTTAATCATTTTACCCTAATACAATTTAAAAAGCCTCTTTTATTTAGTAATTGCTTCACTTAATGCTTGCAGTGCAAATAAATTTATTTCCCTTATAATGCAAGTTTTTCTACTATTTTCCATACTATGTAGTTGAGAAGCTAGCTTAGTTTAATATTCTTAACAATAACATAAGTAGTTTGTATGGTGTTCAGACAAATGCTGCGCGAAAAATTACTAAATTCTGATTACTAAACCAAAAAAAAAGTTTTAAATAAATCCACCTTCACAGAAAAGATTCTCTTTAGAATGATTACTCTTATTAAATAACTGATCAACTCTTTGACATTTTAAGAGAAGTCTTATCGAAGTAATTACTTAGATTTTTTTATATACAGGGACGTTTTTAATTAATCGGCGAAACTTCACAGACTTGGTAGGTTTCAAATTGCAATAAAACAAATAAAATATATACCGACCTAATTTAATTTAAAAATATTATTGGTTTATGACGTATAAAAGTTAGTGTCTGACCGAAAATGAATTTTGAGCTGAAAACGAAAAAGAAACTTATTTTCAGCCGAAAACGAAAATGATTTAGACATATATTTCCGCTGTACACTGAAATCTTGTTTGTTTTTTTTACACCTAAGGAAAGAAAATGCAAATATAGGATAAGAAGAAATAAAACACGATAATTTACGATTCGAGCTTTACGAAGTAGGCCGAATGAAGGGCGACAATTCATGAACTTCAGATTTTCGCCTTGGCCGAATTTTCGGCTGGTTTATGGCCGAATAATGATATTTTTGCCGAAAATGGCCGAAAAAGAAAACGAAGCTTCGGTCGGTAACAAGTAAAACTGTTTTTATAACCTATTTCAGAAATAAATCATTTATAATTTCAACTACGCGCGACACGAGTGCGTTGTTCTATTAGATACTGAAATGTACCTCGTTTGTGAAGTTTCGCCAATGAATCAAGACCTGTGCACTTATGGAATTCATAAGCTTTTCTTTTGTTCCGCCACAGTCGGGTCAAAATGGCATTTATAGTAGCATTTGCCTGTCCACCTATTGAACACTAACCCCGCACTATATCTGCTTGACTAGTCGCACAGTGCTCTCTCTTTCAGGCACGCGCCGGCGCAGCAAGCACACTATTGGTACTGCAATTTATTATTATTATCATGCATGTTATAGCAAATATTGAAGTTCAGGGAGTGATTACACTTATCGATCACCTATCACCACACTTCTGTCAGTTCGGCGATCAGAAATTCGGTACGATGTAAATTCGATTCCGACCGGTGTCGAGTCGCGTCCGAAACGTCCTCGAACCGAAACGAGGCGATGACATGACTTCTCTTTCGCTTTCATTGCATGGACATAAAGCTTTTTCTGACCGGCTCATTACACGTAGATAATCGTGGTCACTCCCTTACTAGTAAAGAAAACTTGTTGGTTGCACTCCCGAAATTAATAATAAATCTTGAATCATATTTTGACGTTAAGATTGACATTTCACTGCATTTTTTCCGTACACAGTATTGTATAGCTCTCAGTGTATACTTTATTTATGGGATAGCGATAGTCTTTGGTAGACGGGTCTTTCCAAAAAAATCGTACCATGTCAGCCGTTTTGTTGAGCTCCAGATCTTGGCTAACAACTGGGGCCAGACAAAAAGTTACGGGAAAGGGATAGAGAACATATATTTCTGTCTCGTTTACTCTTCCTAGTGAATCTAATAAGTGCGTCCTTGTCTCATTATTATTATTGTTGAGTGACTTATCTATTGCTATACTCTGTCTACGATTTTTTGGGTGAAGCTGCCATTAACCAAACTATGCAATCACAGGCATTGTCCAACATTGGGATTGAAATACATTAATAATTTTGGGCGTTATTGAGTTTTTTTAGATGCATGGTATTTGTAGAATAGTTACTATTTTAAAGGACCTAAGAAAGTATTCAGCGTTTTAGTTACTTAATGCTTGCATACTAGTATGATAAGAGGTAATATAAATTTATTTAAAAATAAATAATGCTCACTCTGCATTGTCAAACGAATTGCACCGCGGGCATCTCTAAAACAGTTACCTTTGCTGCATGAACAACAATGCCCCAAGAAAGGTAGGTATGTGAAACTATACTGGAGCCCCATTTAATAACAATGATTTAGTATTTTTTTTTATTGTACATTATTTCCACTAAATAATTAAATATTTAATTTTTTTAAATACGGGAATCAAGTGTCTTCCCCTGAACCTAACGTGAATAAAAAAGACGTTATTGGACTATTTCTTAGTTTTATAGTTACTTAACAGTTTAAGTAATATTTAAATTACTTATTAGCTAATATACTGTAATCCTTTACAAAGGAAAAAAATATAGTACCAACCAAACGTATACCTTAAAAAAATAACTGTTTATTTCAAACCCGCGTCAAAATTTGTTTATCCCAACAACCCATCAAATTCCAGACCTTACTTTGAGGAGAAAGCGCGAATCAACACGGCTTTAGAGAGTCAAAAGGCGAGGATCCAAACCCTGGAGGTACAGGTGGCTGACGCGAAGCAGCAGTACTCCTCAGCATTGAGGAATTTGGAGAGAATCTCTGATGAAATACACAAGCATCGGTCCAGAAGACAATCAACTAGAAATGGTGAGTTGAAGCACCCTTTTCATGTCGAAGAAAACTACTTTATACTGCGGTGAAATTGTAGCCAGTAAGCACGGTAGTGTCCAGTTCACACTCAGTAACGGGTATCGATCGAGTTACCCAGTAACTGTGCTGTGGAGGTCGGATAGGCATTCGCTCCATGCTAAATACTGGTATCCAGCTGGTTCCGGTATGACTGGAAGCAGACAAGAGAATATACTGTCTATCAGGAATAGCAAATTCAAATGTCATTTATTCAAAATAGGCTGAGAATCAGCACTTTTCGAACGCCAAAATTACATAAGACAGTCCCCCAAAAACACCCACCCTTCACAGCGTTCTATATTTCACTGAAGATAGGTTATTGTGTTCTGCTCTTATAACATTCATACTCGATGTTTCCAGAACAGCTTAACATTGACCCTGAAGTTATCAGAGAACTTCCTGTTATATTTACCTTTCTTCCTTTTCATTTTACCATTTCTTTCACTTGTTTTCATTTTGGAGTTTTCTTCTTCTATCTATTTATCTATATTATAAATAAAAAAATATGTTTCTTTGTTTGTCCGTGCGTGCCTATACTATTCTTTTCATTGCGACGAAACTTTGGTAAGTTGTTTGTTGTGGTGAGTGCAGGCTCGCGAATTTTTCTGAGTTGGCAAATCTCGCGTATCATTACTACGCGAGCTAAGTCGCGAACAAAGACTACTTTTTTAGGATTCTTACTCGAAGGGTGCTAAACGGAAGTCTATTACTAAGCCACCACTGTCCGTCTGTCTGTCAGCGGGCTGTATCTCATGAACCGTATTAAGTACATAGTTGACATAATAAAAATAAAAAAGACGTGTGGCACTCGGAGACTGCCGCGGTAAAGCTATTGCATAGCATTTTTTATCAACTTATGCAATTATAATTATTTATTTATTTTATTTATGCAGTTTTTTTTTCCTTTGTTTTTTTGTCTTTGATATTAATTCAAGTTACACTTTTTGAGCATGGTGACCGATAAGAAAACAATTTTTTTTCTTTTATTAAATAAATGAGAAGTTAATATTGTTCAAAATATTTTTATTATCTTACTATACATGTTGGTTCTTCAGGAATATTTATCATTGAAACTATAGAAAGACCGTAAAATCACGAACAAAATGGTATATAATCTTACGTATAAAACAAATAACAAACTTAGGTACCAAGTATTTATCAAAACGTCCGCTAACACAAAGCACGCACTGTTCACGGCACAGATAAACAAGTGATTTCACCCACCGCTACAATATTTATTATGCTTCTAACAACGTAACGCCATCTAACGAAAATGTCAGGAATTTATGTGGCTTTCTGTCAGTACAAGAACGAAAACTGAAGCTCCGTTCAAAAAAAATCAAAAAATAAAAACAGAGTGCGCTGACAAGGGTGTTAGGTTTTTTTGTTACGGAATTTCTGGATTCGGTCTCCACGCTCAAGGCCCGCGATAGAAGCTATGCAATAGCTTAATAAAGTTTAAATTTGAAAGGAGATATAATACAAGAAGCGTGTTTCTTTCGGCATTTTTTTGCTAAATATTGTACGGTGGTACGAGTACCATGGCACTTGGCTAGTTTTTTATATAAATAAAGAGGAAAGTTTAATATGTAATTATAAAAGAACAAGTTTAGCATGTGTAAGTACTATAACATTGCTTCTTTCCCAGACATAGACCGCTCAACGATCACAGACACAGCGAGCGACACCAACACGACATGTAGCGACAAACTGGAGGAGCTATGCGAGACCAGCACAGACGCTAGCGTTCGGGAGTGGCTGCGGAGGGCGGCGGACGCACAGAGGCCAAGATGTCTGCCTGATAACGACACCTGGACGGAAATAGACCTGGATTACTCCAGCCCTGAGGAGGTAGGGTTCCTCTTAGTGAAATTTTGTTTTTTATTTTATTTGGGAAGACAAAAAGAGACTCGTTATAAAATAAGAATAAAATAATGTTTATTGTTCAACAACGTTATGTGAAGATAATGCATGTAGCGGTATCTACATCGCTACATGCGAACTACGCATCAAAGACCTGACGTCACATAACATCCTGACGTCACACAAATCCTGCATCGCGCAATTAGAGTTTACCGTGCGATAAACATATATAGAATCTCCCAACTTCAACCTCTGGGCAGTTGCCCGCCAGACATCACACCCGTCTGGTCGGAGGATCCTCCTTTTTCTATGGGGGATGAGTGAACTTGACACCCTGTTCCTCATACCCCTAAAATGCATAAAGTGCTTGGAAAATTGAGAGCAGTGGTTAACGGCTCTCGGCCCGAGTTGTAGGAGGGGTTGCCAACCATACTGTTTACTGTTCAACAAAAATATAGTATGAATATACTGTTTACACTGATATCCAAAGCTACCGTACCTAAATTAAAAGGAAGTCAGTGGCAAAAAACGAAAATACAAAACCAAAGACACCGACTTCCGAAATTAAAGTTACCGTGCCGTCTTCGTTTTTGTGCTTTTTTAGATATTATTACAATCTACCTCACAATGTCTTTTATACTATGTTTTAACCATAAATTATATATTTCGTTAGTATTAAGATTGCTTAACAGTGTTTTAACATCCGGACAAACCTATTGAGGTTTTTGTGATGTTTCTGTTTATATTTTATTTTATTCCTTAATTAATAAAAAATAACAAAAAAAAGAAAACCTATTTATCATTTTGTTATATTTTTTAAGAAGTCTGTTATACTTTTTATAAAGACTTCTAGAGAGACTCTTTACTGTTTTTTTTTCTCCGAAATACTGTTTATTTTCCCACTTTGACCATAAATACTTTATTTTATGTACAAAAGTTGAGAACCCTAGTTGTAGGACGTGGATTCGAACCAAGGCAGGTGCTTTACTTAGTGTAAATACTTTCATCACCACTGCTCTCAAAACGGTGAAGGAAAACATCGCGAGGAAACCGGCATGTCCTAGAACCAATCATTCGAAGACATGTGACATCTACCAACCCGCACTGGGCCTGCGTGGTGGATAACGGCCCAGTGCCTCTCACAGAGAGGAGGCCTGCGTCCCAGTAGTGAGAACATTATAGGGTGATTATGCTTAGAAATTTTATATTAAAAAATAAAAACATCCGAATTGATAACCTCCTCCTTTTGGGAGTGGGTTAATAAAAATAGCCATTCCCTTTGTGTCCCACGTAACATTTTGTTGCAGTATTATCTCTCTTTTTTTTCTTTCTTTCTTTCTATTTTTAACTGACTTCCAAAAAGGAGAGGTTATATGTTCGACGCGTATGTATGTTTTATTTTTATTTTTTTATGTATGTCTATTTCTCCGTAAATTGTGTACCTATTTTGAAAATATTTTTTTGTTTAAAAGGGTATGCTCCCGGATTGGTCCCATATAAATTTTATTAACTTTGCTTGGATAGTTTTTGAGTAAGCTTCAACAATACATATTTTTCCCACTTAGTATTATGGATGATATGATATAACTTCCTGTGACTGTTATTTACATAGCAGGTAGTGCTATTCGAATTTGTGTGGGGTAGGTACCACAACTAAAAAGTGAAAAATAAAAACACAACGGTTTTTTATGCAAAAAGATCGCTTATTATTTTTGGCCAGAGTATGGTCTTGAACAAACCACGCTAATACAATCCATACTTTCGTCTGTCGTAATCCGGTCTCAAAAACTTTTCACACCATCGCAGGTAAGCTTCGAAAAATGCTCACTCCGCGCCCGTTCTACCCCCGAAAAGTGGTCCCCACCGAGTCCCGTGGAGTCCCGGGCTTCGGCCGCGGAGCCCCGGCGCATCATACGGACTGCGCCCCGCACGCACGTGCTGCGGGAGGACTTCGAGCGGCCGCGCAGACAGAGCCTGGACGCTCTGCTGCATGACACCGGGGAGAAGGTCAAGGAGATGTTCCAAGGTGAGTGTGATAGGAAAGTTAAGGAAGACCAGCCGACCTATTCTGTAAAAGTCTCATCGTGTTATCTTAGGTGAAGTGAGCTTCGAGTGAGTTGTCAATACTTACCAACAGGTGGAATGACAACTCATTTCTCTAAGTTTTCACGATGTTTACTGAATAGACCGGCAGTTATACCTTCCTTTAGTTTCTCTACAGCGTGTATCAGGATCGGGTGGTACAGACAACAGACCATCAAATTGAACAACTTTGTCCATGGCTCCAACATCGTAATCAAGAAAAAATAATCAGCTGCTACCTAGTGAACGTCATTTCAGAAAACCCTCATTCGTATGGAATAATTGTAGTTCCCATTATTATCACCAGACGGCGTTACTTCAGTTTCAGTGAAAATTATAGTATACGTTAACGCGATTAAATACGTATGAACACTGGCCCACTGCTAAGATCAAAATCTCTGATATGGTGACATGCAGGTGGTATTGATAATGTGCATTGTATAATGTGTCCAGGTCTATCTCTGTTCGGCGAGCGTCGCGGCTCGTCGTCGGCCCCGCGCACGCCGCGCCGCGCCGCGTCGCCGCGCGCCGCGTCGTCCGCCAGCGACGAGCGCTACTCTGATAGCGATAGTCTCGCTAGGTGAGTGCTTAACGCTGTGCAGCGTGCATTCTGTAAGCTGGCAACGTCTCAGATAACTGTCAAATACTTAATTGTCTTAATCTTCTCAATCTGCCTTTTCCCAACTATGTTGGGTTCGGCTTCCAGTCCAACCGGATGCAGCTGAGTACCAGTATTTTACATGGAGCGACTGCCTATCTGACCTCCACAACCCAAAAACTGGGTACCACAATACCCCTTGGTAAGACTGGTTGGTCAGACTTTCGGTCTTCTGACGACCCGTAACGACTGTCAAAGATCCACGAATGACAACCGAGACCAACGGCTTAACGTGCTTTCCGAGGCACGGATTGTTTTAATCTTCTATATAATAAAAATGAAAAGCTGTTCGTTGGTCAGCACATCACTTGAGAATGGGTGGACTGATTTGGTTATTTTTTGTTTAAAAAACTTCATTATAATCCTAATTAGGTTTTTATGCAAAGAAAAATTTGAAAAGTTTCCCGGAAAATGTACAAATTGGGCAAAACCTGAATGTCCTTTTTTCAATGGGATTTGTAAATAAAGTCAAGACTATAACTTTAGTTTTCTTTTAATTGGACAGGACAACGCCTGTCGGGTCAGCTAGTTTATAATAATACCAGCCTGTTACTGTCCCACTGCAGGGCAAAGTCCTCTTCTCATACAGAGAAGGCACGAGCATTGATCACCACGCTTGCTCAAGACGGGTTGGTGATTTCAGACTTATATTAACTATAAGTCCAGGTTCCCTCAAGGTGTTACACCGATGTCAGTAATGCCCAAAATACACTCAGAAAGAATGAAACAATCAAAATAATTTTACTAATTTTGAGCGACGAAAATCGCTAATCTAGCTCCTGGAACTAGAAGGTCGTAAGGACTGCTTCCTGTTTCTGCTGCCAAGCAGTGATTTAAAAGATGACCGGCATCCTAATTGCGTAGCACACAATCAATCACAATCTGTTTCATTTTGACAGTTCAACATTGCGTTATTTACGTTGTTGAGCAGACAAATTTTTGACAGTTCAACATTGCGTTGTTTACGTTGCTGAGCAGACAAATTTTGACAGTTCAACATTGCCTTGTTTACGTTGTTGAGCACACAAATTTGGACAGTTCAACATTACGTTGTTTACGTTGTTGAGCAGACAAATTTTTCGAACAATTGCAATTGATTAGCAATTGATTAGCAATATCCTTCTAAATTACTCAGATTATGATTGATCGTGTGTTATTGAATTGAGGTGCTGGACACCTAAAATGTTTGAACTCGCGCACGCAGAGACCGTTCATTATAAGCGCACGTTCGCACAGACGTAAAAATATCGAGGCGGGATTTTATCGCGCACTGGATTTTCAAATCTCGGTGTTAAGCGTTGAAAATCCATCGCGCTGGGACGCACTCTCGTCACAGCGCGTTGAAAGAATACAGTTGGATTTTCAACTCTCGGCAGAGATTTGAAAATCCAGTGCACGAAAAAAAAATTGACGCGATCTTTTTATGTCCCTGCAAACGTGGACTAGCTTTGTCCCTTCTCGTCATGTTGACACCATTGCTCGTCAAGCCATTTTGAACTCTATATGTATTGAAATTAAGCTTGACTAGGAATAGTGCAAGGGACGGTATAGCGAACGGTCTGTAGTCCGTATATGAAGCTCGCCGCTCCTTTCGGTTGTCTTTCTCACGACTTTAGTTAGAAAATGCTTGCCTCGTTGGTTTAGTGGTTACAAGCGCGACACTTGAGCGTGGGGTCCTGGGTTTGATTCCCGAGTTAGGCAGTGTTATTGGATTTTTCCATCAGGAATTTCGCAAAAGCAGCCTGGAGTCTGGATTTGTTGTGCCCGGTTGATGGCAATAGGCTCGCTCCCAATTACATGGGACTTAAACATAACTGGGGAAATGTGGGTTTACTATATGTACAGCTCTGCCTAACCTTTCGGGGAAACAAGCCGTGATGTTATTTTTAAGAATTTATTTAATAGAATAAAAACAAAACATTAATTTCAGCGTGGAAATGCTAACAGACGACCAGATAGCGTCGCTGATGTTGGACGCACAACTAGAAGCGGTCTGCGAGCGACTAGCCGGCGTGGTTGTACGACAGCCGCGCTCGCCGCACTCGCCTGGACATAGATACTGACATGGTAACTTTCTTTTTTCCAATTTTTATCTTGCAATCAGTTGTAAACCTTTAGCAGATTTTTTGTGGGATATTGACATGGTAACTAACACTATAATAATTATCAACTATCAACTCAGCCTATCGCAGTCCACTGGTGGACATGGGCCTCTCCCAGGCTGCGCCCTGTCACCCTGTCCTACGCCTTCCACAGCCAGGCTGTCTGCGCGAAGGTCGTCGGTCCACCTAGCTGGGCTAGCGTGCCACACCACGCTTACCGGAACACGGTCTCCACTAAACGCGCACTACTGCGCATGCGCAGGTGTTCGATATCCTGGTCGGCCAATGCGATAATGAATTTTTCCATCACCAAATTATTAGTCTGGAGTCTGGATTCTTACCCAGTCAATTCCAATAGACCCGTCACCCATTTTTATAGAACTGAAATGTAACTGGTGAACCATGATTGTATTGCGTTAAGCGCAGGACACACTGGGAACGAACTTAAGTTCGTTTAGGTTCGCTCATGTAGCTACCGCGTGTTTGCATACTTCGGTTTACACCGCGAACTAAAAGTTAATTAATATTTTATAAAAGTTATTAATAGTCTATACTGTGGACAAGTGATGTTGGAACGTCGGGCGAGAGTAGATTAATTTATTTATTGTACATAATTTCAATTTTTATTTATATTTGTTTTATTTATTTTGTAATCCTCTAGTGGGATTTATGTAGGTGTAGTATGTCCGTAGGTGTGTGCTATCAGAATACCAGCGTTGCGATTTTTTTTTTTTTAAATATCGCCGCATTATGCTGAGATAGGAGCCTTTTTGGCCTCGCACAGGTCGTTATTATTCTGTTACTTTTTAAATGCTTTTTTGTTTAATAATGTTTTATTATTATTAATATTTACTGTTTGTATTTCCTGTGTATTACTTTCTTTCTTTCTAACTATGAAACGAAGTATGAAAAAATGCGGTAGCGCTAGCATGAGTGAAGCTAAACGAACTTAGCTGCGTTCCCAGTGTGGCCTGCGTTTTATGAAATCTTAACTTTTTTTCAGGTCATCTATGCAGTGAAAACAAACATTAGTTAGTATCATAAAACAAAGAAGCACAGTTGAAAAGTTACGCTTAATTACCGTTTAGTACATCGAGTTATGCATTCCACTCAGTGACAACTAATAGTTGTGGCACTAACACTTTTTCGTACCAACAAAGACAGTTTGATAAAACACTGTGAAAATATTTCTCATTTATTTTTAAGGCCTGTGTAGATGACGGTATATGATTCTGTCTATTATAAATAATGTTTGTTAAGCTCCCACTTTTTTACAATGTGGGTTTACTATAGGTATTATTTTAAACGATAGTAAACTTAGGTAAGAAAAAATGAACGCAGGTTCAGATTTTTTATATTTTTCATAACATAATCAGCCTTTAAAATGTTCCCACTGCTGAGACACCAGCCTCCTCTCTGTGAGTGGGAGTGGGCTATAATCCACCACGCGGGCCCAGTGCGGGTTGGTAGATATCACATGTCTTCGAATTTTTGGTTCTAGGACATGACGGTTTCCTCACGATGATTTCCTTCAGCGCTTTGAGAGCAGTGGTGATGAAATTATTTACACAAAGTAAAGCGCCTGTCTGGGTTCGAATCTACGACCTACAACTCGTGAATCGCGGCCACCACTGCTCTCAAGTGTTTTTCTTGATTGCTTTAATTTGTGATAAATCATAAAATAATAATTACTTGGCAGCTGTATAAATAAAAGCTACATATTTCATTTCATTATTCAAATGATAAATGATTTTTATATCTGTAAATTGGTTTTTTAAACTTGAAATCATACCAATATTAAAAGTGTTAGTGCCATAACTATAAAACTAAATACTAGATTACTTAGAAATAAGTTTGGAGGGGTAATGCATATATTCGTGCCGTCTCTTTCCTTTTCTACTTGCAAGAGGAAGATAGCAGTACTTCTCTCAGCCTATTTCTACTCC
This sequence comes from Agrochola macilenta, assembly GCA_916701695.1. Lineage (NCBI taxonomy): Eukaryota > Metazoa > Arthropoda > Insecta > Lepidoptera > Noctuidae > Agrochola > Agrochola macilenta. Next base: position 16,377,695 of record OU753572.1, on the reverse strand, counting down.
TTCGTTTGCTAGACGAATAACGCCCTCTAGCGGGCAGTTAACATAATAACACCAACACAAATTAAACTAGTATATGACTAACGCTTAAAATCTGCGTTTACGTATACTTCTTAAGTATTGGCGAAATTCTATACCGAATTTACATATATAAAATATTTTTTTACATGACGTCTATTCTATAGAGTTATGAGGAACAGGGAGCAAAGTTCACTCACCCTCTATAGACAAGGGAGGATGCTGCGACCAGATGGGTGTCGTGTCTGGTGGGCAACTGCCCGATGAGCTCGACATGTGGCGACCCCCCTCAGGGACGTGGCCGCGCCATACGGTGGCCATACGGTGGCCATACGGTGGCCATACGGTGGCCATACGCCAATGCGGACTTATTTGCCTATAGCGGCTGGTGGAAGTGGACGCGAATTTAACACGCCCGTGTGTTTGCCCGATGAATGATGTCGGGACGTTTTATATACAGGGTGACTGAATTTGGACCCGCCATATCAAATTCGCATATAGCGGAGGTCATTTGCTAATTATTAGACCTTACTTTCCCTAGCTAAACTTTTATAGTTTAGGAGATATGTCAATTTTTATATATTATTGAGATTTTTCCAAAATTTGACATTCAAGCATTCATAACTTCAGTTTTTCCAAAATTTGACCTTCAAGCATTCATAACTTTTTTTTTTTGTAGTTTTTTATTATTACTTTATGGTAAAAAAAAAAACCTCTGAACTTCCCTCACCTATCTCTAGCCTATTCATTATTATTCGTCTATTTGTTATTCTGGAGCCTATTTTACGATGGCTATACAGAATAGTGGACGGCTCGCCGGCCGCTCACTGCCCGGCCCGCAAGCCGTCACACGTAAAATTGACTTTAATGCATTTGATTTAAAATCCTAACTTGAATGACAAGTTATTTGCCGTGTCAGAGCGGTGCTGTTATAATGAGCGATGTCCTTAACATGACATTATGATCTCACATTTAGAAAAGTTTTACTTTTTACAGATTTCTCATATTAAATTTTATTACGATTATTTTAATAAATATAACAGAAACACGCCAATACGTAAGAAGTCACGTTTAATTACTAAGATCGATATAAATTATGATATATAAAAGAAAGCTACTCAATTTAACGCTTGTTCGTCGATTAGTACACATATCAGCGTAAAGCTGTATTCACTGGGCGACGAGAAATGGGCTATATTGCCCGGGGTGTGGGATGTATGTCTATAAATTGCTCTAAACTGTCAAAAACAGGCACTCAGATGCCTGAAAATTCTAAGTAATGGTAATATCAATGAAATCTAAAAACAATATGGCTGGTACCAAAGATAATTTGTTCTGCACTTGCAAACAATTTTCTGTATTTTTATAAAATGTCAACTTCTAATTTTACAATACAATACAATTTCATTCCGTTACAATTTATTTTCATTGTAAATATTTCACCTAATTAAAATTGATTCGATTCCTTGAGCATTCCGTCTGAATCAGAGGGCAGATATCTGAAAAATATAGAACCACCAGATATGTCAAATGACGTTGAACTTTGCGCCACATTACTTAGTCGCCCAGTGGACACAGCTTAATATTCCCTTAATTTCGTACAAAAGTACATTTAATTTAGAACAAATATGAATAACTTATGTTCGTTTCGAATTGTTGCTGAAATGCGTAATCTTAAGAGTTCCAATGATGTTTTTAAATTAATATGGGGAGGAGATGTTTAAATTTGTGATATCTATGTGAAATATATCTTATTCTTGCCTTTGTTTACTAGTACTACGTTAGTCAAAAACTATAATAATTTGGTTAAAACAATACTTTCAGGTGAAACGAATTTTAAATACTATTTCAAGTGTGTCTACAGTCGAATTCCTTAAAGGCAAAAGAGTTTTTACAGTAAGTTATTTAAGTAACTATAATCAGGTATTCAGATTTATTCATTTGCTTCCCAGAGGAAGGTATAATTATTTCTAGCACATAAAAGACTTATCTTTGCCGTTTTAACTGACTTAAAAAAAGGAGGTTCTCAGTTCGTCGGAATATTTTTTTGTTATTGATGTATGTTCCTCGATTACTCGAAGACGGCTGGACCGATTTGGATAATTATTTTTGTTTGAAAGGATATAATTCCTAAGTGGTCCTTTATTAACTTTGCTTGGGTAGTTATAATTTGTAACTTCAATAAAAATAGTCTATGTGGACGATGTTATAATAACTTCCTGTCTCTGGTATTAACAGCGTATGCAAATCTGTCGTTTGTTTTTTTTTTGTAAAATGTTTTTTCTTTACTCATAATATTAATAATTAGTTATTCACTATCATATCTCCTCCCCAACCTGTAGGTTATTAGTAAAATGTTGATCGTTCGCAATAAGTACATATAATAACGTAATCCTAGCATAAAGCATCGCCTAACACTTGCCTATAAACTTGGTGTCCTAGGACAGTTAGATGTGACGTAAGTAACTGGTAGAATGTTTGTGGAATGACTGAAAGATTAGAGGGACTGCTACTGTGTGGGTTTTTCTTAAAAAAAGTTGACGATGGTTATGTAAAATCTATGGTTTATAATAATTGTTTTTAGAAAAGTATCCTTGTAAGGCTGCCTGTACAAGACGCCGGACCCCAAGATAAAAAAAAAACAGTATATCTCAGAATGAGTGAAAAATCTACGTGGTGCCAGTGCGGCTCCGGGTCATGTACAGTAAGCTTTATGCTGCAGTTGTGCGATGCGAAAATTTGGCGTCAAATAAACACCCCAAAGGTGCTCAATTTAAAGTTGAAATTGGAAAATCATCTCTTAATTTCAAAATAACTACTAATATAGCACGGAGACGTCTCGGTGGCCGCTGCTAGGGGTCGTCCATAAATCACGTGAGACTCGAAAGAGGGGGGAGGGGTACGGAAAATATCACAAGGGAGGGTGTAGTGAGATATCACATGTATTTATTTTATAGTTTAAGCCGAAAACGGCCCTCTAAATAAAATATTTTTCTTTCTATTTTAAGATAAAATATTCTGTAATTTTTTCAGATACTTTGCACCAAAAAAATACATGTGAATTTGGGTGGGGGGGAGGGGTTAGACTAAAACCTCACCACGTATCACCAGGCGTAGGAGCTAAAAAGTTACTAAAAGACATCACGTGGTTAACGACGCCCTAGACGCGGCATTATCAAAAGTTTCCATACAATACAAGCGTGTCATTGTTTACTCGCACAACGACACAAATATCGTATAGAAACTGACGACTTTGAAGGCGGTCCGTCAAAGAAGATGTGCACTCAACACACTTTTGGCGCTTGGACTTTTATTGGTACTGCCATCTCTAAACGCCGCTGCAGGCGCGGCCAATCCGTGCTCCTTGCTAGAAACTTTTACAAATTAGCACCCAATAACACAGTAGCGCCCTCTATGTTACTAAAATCATGATTATGTCTCAATTTATATTATTAAAAAGATTTTATTAATTTTATTTAAAAAATATATTTTTAAGTTGTATTATTATCGGCTGTGCAATGCCAAGTGCAATTTTTTTCGAGTGGCGTTGGAGGCTCAAGACACATTGGAAGAAGTTGAAAGTAAGCAACTAAAATTGAGCAATTCTTGGCAATTAAGTATTATAATATTAGAATTTCAACTAAAATTTAGCAATTATAGGCAATTTCTAAACAATATTAGAATTTATTGGGAATTATTATTGGGGTTTTCTATCTAGAATTTCTCAGTAGCAGCCCGGAGTCTGGATTTGTGCCTGGTTGGTGGCAATAGGCTCGCCTCCTATTACATGGTACTTAATCATAACTGGCGTGATGTTATTTTATGTCATTATAATTGCTCGGTGTTGCCGAGACGTCGTAGTTTTATTAACCAGAATTGCGCAATTCGTTTGCTTGTGTAAACGCAATATAAGTTCATTCATATTATATTTTTTTATGTGTCTTGAGCCTAATATAATTCTTGTCACAGACGGATTTAGTTTAAATTTGAATTTTAGAACTTTCGTTGTTGACGATGTTTGTCCCTTAAAATATCATGCTCGTCTTGAATTGGCATAATTTATTATAAATAATTTTATCATAATGTTAACAGTATTATATTATTTCTCAATAATTTTGTAATCTCGACAATTTTGTGAATAGCCATGTACGAAGTACAATCACCCGCCAATTTTATTTATAAGATGTTTAAATATATAAAAAATAGTGATATTATCAATATTTTGATGTAATACTCCTAAATCATGACAAAATTTTATATTACTAGTTTTATTTAAAAATATTTTTAAAAACATGAAGTGTTCTGAATTGTATACCCATATAAAAAATATTTATTATACAAAAAATACGTAAAATCTCATCAATTTTGTGTTCAAATTGTATACCCCTGTGCTTTATTTACGCGAAGTTTAATTACTATTCCTTACATTTATACAAGAAATCTAACATGTCGAAAAAACACTGCCTTTTCATAAAATACAATATACCGTGCAAATACACGGGACGGGATACGGGGAGAATGAAAACACAATTGGAAAAGGGATTTCAAAGTTGAATTGACACATTTTGTTGCCAGTATCCTAACCTTCAAACCTAATGGAGAAATAATTTTCTTCGCGTAAATAAAGCATCCGTCTTCCATACTTGTTTGATATATTATAAAAATATATTGTTAAATCAATTAAATTACGTTTGAACACAAGTATATAGAAATGGTTGGAGATGTTAGTTTGTGTAAATGAAAGTTGTTGATTATTGTAAGTGGTAATTCAGCAAGTAGATGTAGACAGCGGCTCTAGTTGATACATTGTTAATTATTCAATTTTTTTGCAATGCGTAACTCAAAATTGCATTAAAACGGCACACTTTTGGACGTAAAATAAAATATAAGACATAAACTTTTAAAATTAAAATAACATCGGGAACAACAACAACATGTTGTGTTCGCTTCAGTCACTTATGAAGTCTACATCCGTCAAGGATCGGGCCAATTCCGGCGAATTCCGAATCCGCAAGAATCTGGTGGTACATTTGTGTGGATCAACATGTTTTTGTTACGTTGTTTGGATGTTTGTATTGTCGTGTGTTCAAGCAAATTGATTCACTTTTATGTTTACAATTTGGTTTATTCAACCAAATTGTAAGATGAAAGTGAACCGTTTATAATTGCTAGATTATTGGAGAACTAAATGTGAATCCCGTAGAACGTTATTTATTTAAATACATTAAATGCCCCATAATTAAATAATAATATCAATATGATTTATTTAACTTACAACAGAAAGTGTCCCTTTGCTATTTGACTTACGCATTGTTAAAAAAAACTAAACTTTAAAAGATATCGCAATAATAAATTAAGCTGTAAACTAGGGTCGCCATTTTAGACGCTTTTAGCTGAAGAGACGCATAATATAATGTTGTAGCACAAATACTTGCAAGCATAGCAAAATGGTATACAGTACCTGCCGTAAATATGGCCCATCGGGCTTAACCTACACTGTCCTCCCATACCTATTAAAGGTGTAATTTGAAAACATTGTAAAAGCCATAGTTTTTAAGTGTAATCGTGAAGTTTTCTTGCCGGCTCTTCTCCATAGGAAACGACAAATTGGAACCGTGCACCTAGCTTCTGAAGTTTCATAAATGTCCAGGTATAAGTGAAATAAAATATTAAGAATTTGAATTTAGAACGATACTGTCATACAGATTTGAGTGACAGGGATGGCGCTCTACAAACTCGAAGTTTCTCTCTTTTTCTTCAACTCAATGTGCTGTATTAACGGTCGGGTATTGTAGTTAATATAAGAACAATGCAATGTACAGTCACTATATTTTATAAGAAATATCTAATATGGCAGGCTGGTAAAGAAAAAAGTATACAGGGTCAAAATAAATTTGTTAGCGAACTTCGCAGACGCGATGAGTATCGGTATGTAAATACGATAAAATACAATTTATTGATATCTATCACGTCTGTGGAGTTTCGCTAGCTAATTTAATTTGAGCTTTTATAAAGCCTGGTATCCACTAGGCAATCATTAACGCGCAACACATGACGTTCAACATGTTCGGCAACGTTGCACAACAGCGCGTGAAGTTGCCAGCTGGCGCGCAATATAACGCACGGCTTGTTGTTTGTTTCCGTGTAACATGCAGTTGAGCATTAAATATTGTCGAGAGGAGCCGTGACGCGCAGAAATGTCCGTAATGTGGTGTAATGAAGCAACACTAGTTCCTCTGGCGACGTGTTGTCGACGACTGATCATGCGTAGACAGACAACGTTGCTAAACAAGTTTCGTGCTAACTTTCAACATGTTGTGCAACATGTCGCGCCAAATGTTGCCTAGTGGATACGAGGCTTAATGCTACATAATGACCCTATTTTTGTGTAATACTCAGAATTACAGCTATTTTTTAAAGAAATGTGTCACTTATTAAAGTTATTATATTGAGGAATAAATAAATCAGTTTCAGTGTCAGCAGCTCAAAATTAATTATAACTACATCTTGTTGATAACATTATGCATTGAAAGATTGATTGATTAGTAAGCGATACAACAAAATCGATATTTTCTGCACGCTCGTTTTACTCGCCGCATAAAATATAAAATGTATTTTTGGATTTTAGTGAAAGCGCCAGGGTAGACTTAAATTCATCAATACAACTCTGTAAGTTAAAATTTACCTAAAATGTCACCACGATTTAATTAAATAGTTATTCAATAGAGAAATTTAACTTAGTTGTATTGATTATTTTAATGGTTATAATTCTGTTAATACATTAATGTTAAGGTCGTAAATTATATGTTGATCAACATACAACCTGATTACTGACCTGCAAATTACAAATGAATGAAAAAAATTATCGCGGGCTACCCTGGCTCATCTCTCTTAATAAAAAGAAAAGCTCTTTGCCATCATCCAATCGATATATCGCTCATTTTAAATCGATATCGTTTGTCAATACTTTTTACGTAACTCTGCCCAAAAGTTTAATTCCAATCATGGTGCTACGTGCACTGTTGCTACATGCTTGCATAGCTTTATATAATACTTACATCCCTTCATATACTAAGCAGCTGAGAAATAACTATTAAATTAATATATTTTTCAAACAAATGCATAAAAAAGACGCGTGCAAATGTAACTGAAAATGTTTTATATAGCATAACAAGAATCATATTATTGTATCGCAGTGTTTTGCTCACGGATCGGTGATAGATAGATGTCATGTATTTGCTTATTTGGAAAGACATATACAATGTCAAACTCATTGACTGGCGAAAATTTACCGCCGTTATATGAAGTTTCGCTAGATAACTTTATTTGACCTTGATTTATTTTTTAAATTGATTACATAGCAATCTAACCTTACAGTTAGAATCTATAAGGTTTCTGCCATTTTTTGTGTAATTTATTTAAATTTCTTCTATTCAAAATCGTGTAGCAATATTAAAAAATATAATTTCTATCTGCCATCGATCCACAAAAGCTTCGTCTCCACTTGTAACAAACACGCCAACAACTCCCAAAGTGACCAACATGTTGCGCATAATGTGGACGCCACCGATTTTAGCATTTCGCTCAGCGAATCTTGAAACCAGTCCAAACAAATTCGTCGGTTCGAGACTCTATCCTGCTTATAGCAGAGTTGTCGTGACGTAAACAGACAACATTAACAGAGTTGTTAGTATCGCTAATTTGCATCGCAAAAACTTACGTAATGTTTTTTATCGTGAATGTGCTCCTTTACTATGAAAGTTTGGAGTAGGTATAACTGTGTGATGGCAAATTTTTCTCCTCACATGTTGGAAGTTTTGTTGGTGAACATGTTACAAGTGACGTTGCTTATAGGCTCCCAGCGGCTCCCACGCAGACAGGCGCGACGCGACTCTGGTGGAACAATTTCTATGAAAACTTCACGGAAATTGTTCTACCGGAGTCGCGTCGCGCCTGTCTGCGGGAGCTGTACGCCAGCTTTAGTGATTATGTTGTCATTGTGATAAAGTGTACAAAAGTTAGCGGTAACGTGTACCATGTACATACGAGGTGACGCCTTCACATTATTATAATAAATTAATATTAATAAATCACTTGTGGTTTTATTTCCTATTTATTTTAATTTACTTTTTTTATTCATGTCTTAAATCTAAGTTTGTGGTCACAAGCGCAAGCGCAAGCTAAGCAGGAGGTCCTGGGTTCAATTCCCAGGTCGGTCAGTGTCATTGGGTTTTTCTATCAGGAGTTTCTCAGTAGCAGCCCGGAGTCTGGATTCGTGCCCGGTTGATGGCAATAGGCTCGCCCCCTATTACATGGGACTTAAATATAACTGGCGAAATGTGGGTGTACTATAGGTACTCCTCTGCCCATCCCTTCTGGGATAAAAGGATGTTATGTTATGTTAAATAAAAAATAGTATAATTTTCAATAATGACTTTATTCAGTACAAGTACAACAGAACAAAACGCACGGGACGGAAACAACACTGAACGCTAAACAAACGGCCGGCCGTAAAGAAACATCGAATACTTATTTAATAATAATAATATACATAAACAAATCAGTTACAAAAATACGTCTTTTTGGTTACATTTTGGCTCCAAGAACGACTGATCTGTTTCTTTTGAAAATATCCGTGATTACCTGTCACTTTCAGTGTCCAGATAGGCGCTATAAACCAACTAAACTACAACCGCTGAGAGAATGCGTTATACTGACACCTCTCAGTTGGACACGATTACGGACAAATAAAGTCAAATCGAAATCATTCTGTCTCTGTCATCTTCAAACGATTCACACAAACAGAACGATATTTTAAATACGCTTAGTGCTAAACGTGTTTAGTAATTTTATAATACGAGTTTGCGAGTCTCTGCGTGACGTAAATTATACGCTGCCCTCGTCCGCCCCAGTCTAAAGCACAACCTTCGCGGGAAGTAGACCATTATAACTTATTATTAGATAGATAAGCTTCCTGGATGTCGTCCAAGTTTTCTAAATAGCCTCTATGAACGTACTTAGTTGTTAGTGGCGACACCAGGCGCGGTCGCAGCCTAAGATTTGGGGGGGGGGGGGGGGTCACCATGGGTGCCGAGGAATATTGGGGAAATATTTAATTGTTTCTCTAAAAACTTTTTGATTATCTAATGATGGATACTTTTTAAATAAGTAACTTTTTAACTTTCTGATCTTTTCTCACAGTTGGTCGCAGTAACTAAGCTACACCTTGGCTTTTCGATAAATTATAAATATTAGGACAGTAGATTATGTACGGTGAGAAGAGCGAGCGAAGCTAACTCGATAATTTGAATACCCGTCGGATAGGTTAGGATTTGATTTACATTTTCAAACAGAACTAAGAGTTACATTATCGACTTATGCAGGAAAGGCCAAGCAAATATGTAAATGTAGAATATAAGAGCGAGCGAAGCAAGTTCAATTTTCTTTTGATCATTCTAAAACCACAAAAAATTACTTGCTTTGTCGACTTATGCAGAAAAGCTCAAGAATCAGGACAAGCGAGCCTTAAAATTTTATCATCCCGCCTTGAATAGGTTCTGTGTTTTCTTAGGATTTGATTTAGTTTTCAAACAGAAATAAGAGTTACATTGTCGACTTGTGTAGCAAAGACCAAGCAACTATGAAAATGTGGAATACAAGAGCGAGCGAAGCGAGCTCAAAAATTTTGCACTCTCGGGTACGTTAGATTTTCTTTTAATCATTCCAAAATAACTAAGAATTACTAGCTTTGTCGACTTATGAAGAAAAACTCAAGAATCAAGACAAGCGAGCCTCAAAATTTTAGCACCGCGCCTCATAGTTAGTAAGAAACGTAAATCATTCAAGTTGTCGACAGCTTGAATCATTTTGGGGGGGGTCATGACCCCCAGGACCCCCCCTCGGACCGCGCCTGGGCGACACTTGCCGGGATAACGCTAAGATATAGGAAATGTTATAGCTTCTTGTGGCTAACATAGCCTGATAATTCTATTCCCATATTTCCAATTCAGCTTAAGGGGATGCGCTAAGGTAGCCCTCGAAAAAAAAAAAAAACTTAAGGGTTTTGCAGGTCAGTGTCAGGTTGTATGTTGATCTAGGTTGTAGTAACCTAAGAAGTCGATGCCGATTATGGGCTTTGAAACATCCGCTACTGTGAACTGCCATGGGAATGCTCGACGTAGACCCAGATCCAGAGTGCAGGTAACCATAAGTAGCTATAATTGTTCCGTTTGCTGCGAACAATTCATATTTGGTCCTGCAGCGTGGCTCCGAACCGCGGATCGCGGGAATACACACAGGTCTGAACCCGTATCAACAAGATTGTACTTTCGCTTTGCGATCCGTGATGAACAGGCGGCTTGTTACGGCTAGGCAGTCTTGTTCCGCCACTAATGGCTGCCTTTGGAATTTACCGGCTGCTTACTGTAGTTGTATGGCTGCGTACATTTCCCCAAATAACTGGTAATGGTACCACCACAGGGGTGGTCTAGGGGTCTGGAATTGGAACGAGACCGGGAACGATGCGGTGATCCATAGCTCGATCCTCGTGACTGCGAGCGACGACGTCTGCGAAGCTCCATGCTCATGGTCTCCAACCTTCGGCTTAACTCTGCTATGGTTTTAGTCAGGGTGTCGATAGCAGTATTTTGCGGATCAGTCGTTACTGGCGCGCGAGTACTGGTACTTGCTACTTGCCCAGTTACTGGAACGGTAACGGTTTTCTTCAACTGAACAGACAGCTGTGCTGCTGGGGAGTTTGTTGCGCCACTTCTTCTTCCCAGCTAACGCACTAGGAAGTGATGAAGGGTGGGCGTTTTGGGGGACTGTCTTATGTAATTTTGACGTTCGAAAAGTGCTGATTCTCAGCCTAGTTTGAATAAATGACTTTCTGATTTTGATTTTGGTATCATTTACTCGATCTGCAAATTTGGCCACGTCTTCCAGTGGCATGGGTGGCTGCGACGCGACAATGGTCTGCAGGTTGGTGGGAAGCCGACTCGACCAGATTGTCCTGATGAACTCTGCTGGGATTGTAGGTCCGGCCAAGTGCTGCAAGTGGCGCAGGAACTGCGACGCCAAGTTCTTCGTGCATTATTAACTGCTTAATTTTACGCTCCTGTGACGCAGATAGCCTCTTGAATAATTCTGCCTTTAGTTTTTCGTATTTTCCTGTCGCTGGTGGAGTAACGACCAGGTCCCTAACCTCCGCAGCGTGTTGTGGTTCTAGCTGGGACAGGACCAAGAAGAACTTGGTTGTGTCCTTCGTAATGCTTGATAACGCGAACTGCCCCTCCAGCTGGGCGAACCACAGTACCGGGTCAGCAGGGTTGAACGTCGGCGTCCTTACTCCAACTCGACATGTTTCCTGGAATACGTTCCTCTCTTTGTTTGGCTCCATTTGCGCCTTACCAGGCTCTCCTCTTGACAACGGCATCGGGGTCTCAATGAAGTGGGTATGCGCGTATATAGATGAACGCTTTCCTGGCCCACTTACTGTGCGAGCGCTGGTAAGTAGATGTCGGCCTCGGTGAGACTAATAAAATGCAATAATGTTTGGACGAGTATTATATTATTAGTAAATGAATAAGCGAGACTTTTGAGGTAAATGCTAGCTTAGAGAGTTGTATTGATAATTCCAATGATATTAACTCTGGAAATATATATTTGTTATATACATCTTTTGATCCACATACAACATGATACTGACCTGCAAATTGCAAATATCGCAAGAAAATTTGGATTCGCGGGCTCTCCTGGCGCTTACGCCTTAACACGTTCAGAAACGAACATTAAAAAGTTAAGGAAGCCGTAGACAATTATTTATAATCGATATAATTATGCCTATAAAATTGAAATTGAACACGCCATGTTAAATATTTTCAACAGAAACAGATCCTAAATCAATTAAGTTTCTACGAATACTTCATGTTACAATATAATAATAGATGAATATTGAGCTAATAAATACAAAAACAAAAAAGATAGTAAATACAACAGCTACATGTTTCGATACATTTTGGATAACATATTAAAACTGACTAATCGACTATTTGCTTATTACTAAATCGCTTGTCATATAGCTAAATACTTTTCTTAGGCGCGAATGGGGGTAACAAACTTGATTCGTTATTTAAATAATAGGTAGGTAACGGAAGACTAGATAAAGACATTAAAAATAAATAATGTTATAACATTATAGTTATAAACTTTTCATTCAGTTTAAGTTTTCGCGGAAGACAGTTCAAATAATTAAATCTGGGTTATGCTCCTGTTTCTGAAAACATTTTGAGCCAATCTACTGTCAACTGACTTCTGAAAATGGGCAGCGTCGAAAATTTATGTCAAATATTTCGCTGTTTTGATTAACTTGACAATATTACTGTGTGGAAATATGAAATGTGGCTAACTAGCGAACTAGAATATTAATAATGAATTGCAATTATAACACTGAATTTGATGTGTAAAAAGTAATTTCGAAAGTTTCCAAATACTTTTTTTACATCTAAAACTAAACATCCGGTGTTACGATATCGCCTGAGTTTGAATCACAGGCCTAGACTGTATTTATATTATGCAATGTACTGCCTCTAGGGACTCAGTACAGTAACTGCGTCATTTATTGCATTTCATAATCAATATTTTAGTTCACTTGTTAGCCACATTTCATATTTCAATACAGTATTATTGCCAAATTAATCAACACAGGTAAATATTTGACAGCTATTTGCGACGTTGCCAACTTTTAGCGATAAGCCCTCTTAAGCATCAGCCTATATCGTTCCCACTTCTGGGACACAGGGCCCCTCTCTTTGAGAGGGAGTGGGCCGTAATCCACCACGCGGCCCAGCCAGAGCGAGTTGGTGGACATGGTGGTTTAGCCTCTAAAAAAGTTTAACAACAAATAAAATCTTTGCCGAATCTAGTTAATTACCCATCCGCGTACCCTGTCCATCTATACAATATAAATAACACTACGTTACAACAAGGGAATGCAATGAACAACGTGTACAAGCTATCACAATTATTTACTATTTTGAGCACGAAAATTCAACCATGAGCTACATACATTGTAAATGTTTAAGTACAAGATAGTTGTTGGAGCGTGTTGTGAATGTAGCGTCTAAAATCGACTTACTTTATGGAATAGAGTTGGGTAAATTGGTGATTAGATTATTACCCATTTAATCAAGATAATTGAACTAGCAAAACATTATAGAAGTAACAGGTATCGATATCTAGCGATGACACAGAATAGTACACAACACACCTACAGAAGGTGCACTCCGCGTTTTATTTATGAAGCTACAAGTACGCGGCGGGCCCGTCTTGTCGGGCCAATTCAGTGAGTGTAACGTAGACAGAAGATATAAGATTTACGCGATAGAAAGAGAGGCAGCTTCTAGGTGAATATAAAGGGCCCGCACACTGATGGACCGCAGGGGAGAGCATTGAGGGGATTCCTCTATCCGCCAGCGCACACTGACAAGTAAAATACTCTGCGATACCGCGAGCGTCCGCCAGCTTACCAGAGCATCCACCGGTATGCCGTGGCATGCGCCGGTATGCTCCAAGGTCGATCACCGAGCATTGAAATATATACCTTATTTTGATTGGATAAGTATTAAAAACGAGTACAATTGATAAATTTAAAATCCTCTGCTGTCCCGTCCGCCAGTCTGCGCAGGCCCTGTATTTAAATGATTTTGCGCGTACTAATCTGTGGCGATGATAAAATAATGTTTTATTTTTACTTATAATTTCAATTAACTGCAACCAGAGGCCGTTGACCCCATAATCAGCTGTAGTTACTTGAAATTATGAGTTCAGAAAACTTTTTTTGTATTTATCTCCGTTAGATTCTATCACGTGTATGAAGTTTCACTGGTTAATATTATTTGACATTGAATAAATAATAGATTACAAATATTCCTTGTCTCTTGAGCACAAAAGATACTCATCAGTTACTGACATCAACGGAATCATACCACTGGGCTTTGAACTTACTTATCGTTGATTGCCAGTCAGCCTCTTACTCACTGGTCTATTGACTTAGATAATAAATATAAGTTTCTTTCAAAATCACGCTTCAGCAACGTAAACATTCAGTCACTAAAAATAATTCAAAGAACGCGAGCAATAAATTAAATAAACTAAAATAACAATAATTATAAGCTTAGCTTAACTATGCATACGGTAAATTGTTTTGAAACTTTACATGTCATGTAATCGAAGATAACTCGTATTTGTTAGCAAATTTTATATTAATAAATCGGTCGTGTTTTAAATACATACAGGGGGACTTTCTTAACAGGGATTACCATCCATCCCTCTCTAACTGTAAACTCATCTGTATAAAAATTTGTAAATATCTACATCAAGTTTATTTATATAATTTAAAGTAAATTTTAGACTTGATGATAAATATAAAATATGCTAACACCATCGAGATTCACAATACTGTATTTAAGCACATAGTATCGTTTTTGTAACGTCTTCTTCCATGTGCAGTCTAATCTGCGTGCGCAATTCATTTGCCAAACATGTAAACAAACATGAGTTTTAGAAAAAAACAACTGTAATGCCTACACATAAGGTTCAGTTTGCGCTACAACTTCATATTTTTAATGACTATTTCAACAAATCTAGTCCATCTAAAATCAACTTTATTTACACTAGCATTAAGTTGATGTTTGTCTAAGTGGAAAATTCGTGTTTGTTTACATGTTTGGCAAATAAATTGCGCACGCAGATTACAGAGGGCATGCACGATCACCATTGATATATGCAAAACTTGAACGTCCCTATCCCCGTTTCCTGTGTCAACAAATCGATGCTTTTTGACTGTGGTTACATATGAGGTATCGTGTTACCCAATAAGTCCAAGTCAGCTAAGCAGTCGCTCCATGTAAAATACTCGTATTCAATTGAAAGCAATATAACTTTAACAAAAAACGATCGGCAAGACATAGGCCGCGTCCTAATTAAAAGCGATTGTCGCGCGAATACGCGATCGTCGCGTTAATATGTCACTTTGGAACGCGTGGTCGCGCCGACAGAGGGCGCTTTCCGGATTTCCGAACAAAAAGTGACATGAACGCGAATGATCATGAATTCGAGCGACGATCGCTTTTGAATATGACGCAGGGATAGATTTGGTTTTAGTAATGTTAACGCTGCCCGCCCTCTGTATACTTTGTACTTCATCAAGTTTCCAATAAGGATGATGACTAAAAATATTTTTTTTGTCCGTCAGGCAAATATTGGACACGTATTTTTTCTTATTTTATGTTATCAAAAAATTACGGCGATACATTCACTTAAAATTTACCATGAAGTCATGAGTATGTAGATTTTATACTTACTTGTGACGTAGCGACCCCCACTTACTAACTTTAACGCGTTTTAACTAAGTATTTTTTTAATTAATATGATAAACCAAAAAATACGTTTCTAATATATTTTTTATTAACTGACTGACGGACTAAATAGTTTTTTTTTTTACGGCGTAAAGGCAAAGATTTCAATCGTAGATTTGCCCAGCCGCGTCAAAAGATGGTCGCGTTTGTTTCGTTTTGACACCTCTGAGACAGACAGTGTCGCAGAGACTTGACTTGGTTGTCATGAAAACGCCATTGTTAATGGGTGAGCTCGCTCCTCTCATTATGGACGATTTTACGTGCGACTTAGTACAGTGAGGGCAAATCTACGATTTAAATCTTTGCGTACAGGTACTGAGAGCATGGTTTACTGGGCAAATTGACAGCAAGCCATCATGTATGAACGTATAGCATCTTTAGTTTGAATAAATAAATTAAAACTAAGATTACAGTATTTGGAATCAATTGTACATACGGGAATTCATTGCATTTGGGGACCAAACATAAGCTATGTAGCCCATTTATATTTTAAAGTAAATAAAGAAAGTACATGGAGCCGATTTCATCGTAATTTAATAAAAATAAGTAAGATCTAATTGTGCGTTTTATAACGATTTCTGTCTGATTAAGGTCGCGTCCTAATCAAAAGCGATCGTCGCGCTAATATGCGATAGTCGCGTTTATATGTCACATTTTTGTTTGGAAAACCGTAAAGCGCCCTGTCGCGAACACGCGTTCCGGTTTACCGGGTCGCGTATTGGCGCGACAATCGCTTTTAGTTAGGACGCGGAGTTAGGTGGGTAGAAAATAGAAATAAGATTTGTTTGAAAATCTTTCTTTGGACATCCTCTTTTTGTAAATAACCGACACAGAACCTCGTGACAGAGAGACACACATGGTAAGCTCGATAAAAATTATCCCGATGGCATCCTTTCGCTACAGACCCCTGAAATGTCACCAAGGATTTTGTAACTTATGAGTGATCCCTAATAACTTTGAAAAATATTTTATAACATTGAACAGTCAAAAAGTTACAAAACTGCATTTTAATATAAATTTATACACATTAAACATGAATTAATAGGTACTAAATAATAATTGATTTTTAATAATTCGCTTACGATCTAAAATATACATTTTTTAATAATAAATTAGCTAAATATAATATCTTTTTTATTTAATACATCGGGTCAACGATTTGGAATGCATTTTTTTTTTTTTCAAAATGTTGGCACGAGTTATAATACTTTTCTTTTACAAACTCTACTTTTTATTGTTTTCTCTACGTTTTTATTTAAAAAATAACAATAATATTATGCGTTAATTTCTTTTACAAGTCAAACAATGCTCATTGCAGAAAACTGTTTGTAGTAAATTTTTTCTTTTAACTATTTACAAATTCTAAGGCAGTTGACACACTTAGCAGGCAATCTTCCGGTATTTACCGGAATATAATACCTGTATAGTGTGCAATATACCTTAAAATTAGATTACACAAGCGCTTTGTAGAAACACGATAGAAAAATCACCCTTTTTTAATTTAATATCGACTCTTTTAAATGTTATTTTATTTTGACATTTTTATTTCCTTGAGATCAATAACGCATTTTATTATTACAATATTTCCATTTCAGAAGTTCTAGCAATATTAAATACACTAATTCAATAATTTAGTCTATCAATCAATCAATCTTTCAATCATATTGATGATTGATGCCACTTATCACTTGGTCCTAACTATTCAACCGTTTCAAAAAATACAAAATTCCAACTTTATCAATCATTCAATAACTTTTGCATGAATAAATTTGACGATTGATAAGCAACACTATTATGTCCTTGTCCTTAGCTTACAATGTCAACACTGTTCTTCAATCAATCACGTAGTTGATTGATAGCTGGCCCCTTTAAATGCATCGTGTACAAATTGCGTCAATCGAATCAATTGTCTGAGGCTTCATTTATTATGTTGTCACTTCCTGTAAAGGCAAAAATCTAATTATTTATGTTTAATTATATTTTTTTGTTGTAACATCACTTGTAATAGCGATCACAGAATACGGTGTTAGTGAGCACAAAAGGTTAAAATTTTCCGTTTTTATTCTTCTCATCCAGTGCTTCCCCGGCCGAGTTAGAAGTAGTAGTTAACTACTACTAACTCGTCCGAGTACTACTAATCTGCGTGCGCAATTTATTTACCAAACATGTAAACTAAGATGAGTTTTCCACTTAGACAAAAATTTACTTTATGAAAGTGTAAATAAAGTTGATTTTAGACCGACTAGTATTGCTGAAAAAGTCATAAAAAAATATGAAGTTGTAGCGCAAACTGAACCTTAAGTGTAGGAATTACAGTTGTTTTTTTCTAAAACTCGTGCTTGTTTACATTTTTGGCAAATGAGTGGCGAACGCAGAGGAGCTCGTGGCTAAGTAACAACATCCGCACTGGTCGATCCATCAGGTTAAGCTACGCTTGCCGGGGTTGGTCAGTGGATGGGTGACCATCTCTACATACCGAGACTCCTCCGTGCCTCGGAAAGCACGTTAAGCCGTTGGTCCCGGTTGTCATTCGTGGATCTTTGACAGTCGTTACGAGTCGTCAGAAGCCCGAAAGTCTGACACCAGTCTTACCAAGGGGTATCGTATTACCCAGTTACTGGGTTGTGGAGGTCAGATAGGCAGTCGCTCCATGTAAAATACTGGTATTCAGCTGCATCCGGTTAGACTGGAAGCCGACCCCAACATAGTTGGGAAAAGGCTAGGCAGATTGATTGAGTGGCGAACACAGATTACCATCCTATATCTGTCAAAGCCGGAGCAGCGTTGCTATGCTCCATTTTGAAGAGTGTGGGAGTCATAATGAGATAGCAACGGGCCTGCGATGCCTTTGTATGGCTTCGGCAGCAGCGACCTCTTACCATACCGATGACCGATGGCCAGATGTTGGTCACGAAAATCCGCTAGATTTGAAAAGCTCAGGACCGGTCATTGTGGCGATGCCTGGTGGTATCTTATGTGCTATATTATGGGGTTTGGTTTCCGCACTTATGCCCATTTCCACCTTCACTAAGTGACACTGTTGGATTTTCAACGCTAGGCTCAGCGCTGAGAGTTGAAAATCCAACAGCGCACTTTTATTTAAGAATTAATTTAAGAGGGTTTATCATAAAAGTTGGCAACGTCTCAAAAGACTGTCAAATATTTAACTGTTTTGATTCATAAAGCAATATTACTGAATAGAAATAAGAAATGTGGCTAACTATAATAGCGAACTAGAATATTAATAATGAATTGCAATTATAACATTGAATTTGATATTGTACCCATTTTAGGTGTAAAAAACGCATTTGGAAAGTTTCCAAATAGTTTTTTTTACATCTAAAACTAAACATTCGGTGTTACGATATTAATTATTGCATTTCATAATCAATATTCTAGTTCGCTAGTTAGCCACATTTTTTATTTCCACACAGTAATATTGCTAAATTAATCAAAACAGTGAAATATTTGCGACGTTGCCCACCTTCAGAATAAACGCTCTTAAGTGTCAGTTAGTGAAGGTGAAAACGAACATTAGTCCTTCAGGTGGACCATTGCGCATGTACTGTAACTTATGTTACTCTTTCGACTGAAATTATGATGTTGACATGACCAACCTGCCTAGGTGAGCGTGGTCAGATGTCAGGGCGTGTGTGCGGGCTGCAGGCTGCACGTGTCGCAGGTCAGCATGTGAGCTGTGTAGCGCTCGATCTGGAACGTGGCCGAGGCCACGCCCCATTCCGTGCGTGCGAGCTGCTGGCACGAGTGGAGGATCGCTTCGGGGTCGGTGAGCTCATCTGTGGACATTCAAATTAAGAGAGATTTTGTAGGCGAATAGCAAACAAAAGTCCAGTATTAAAAAAAAAATTAAGGGTGCAACCACAGTGTGGAAATCAGAAAAGAGAAGTGAAAAAAATTGGCAAAAAGTCTATGGTACAGAGGGCGCATCACTCGGTTTACACGGATATACAACGCTATAAGGTTACTTTGGCGCGTGGCCAAAATCGGAACTAACGCCGCCATCTTGTTTTCTGAATACATTTCAATTGACATTCCACAAACAATTGCACTAATGTTACCACCCATTTTTTCCATCGTATCAAATTAGTTGTATAATGTTTTCAACGTCAGAGACAAGAGTGTCGTGATGGCCCAGTGATGGCCTCGCCTCTCATTCACGAGGTTGTAGGTTCAAATCCGGGCAAGTACCAATGTAACTTTTTCAATTCATATGTACTTTCTGAGTTTATCTTGGACATTACTGACATCGGTGAAGGAAAACATCGTGACGAAACCTAGACTTATAGTTAATATAAGTCTGAAATCACCAACCCGTCTTGAGCAAGCGTGGTGATCAATGCTCGTGCCTTCTCTGTATGAGAAGAGGCCTTTGCCCTGCGGTGGGACAGTAACAGGCTGGTATTATTATAATGTTTTCAACACACTTTCTTAGTAGCATATATCCTGAAGAATATCATATATTTTTCTAATTTTGTTTACTGCAGTGCAGTGGATCATAATACAAATACAAACATACAAAAAGTTTTATTAACAAAGGAAATGTTGGTAGTGATCTTAAATAGATGTTACATTAATGTTTACACATCACAATGTTTTGATTTGACCGTTGACCCCCAAACTAAGCAGGGCTTGTACCTTGGGGCTCGGAGTGCGATTGAGCAGAAATAAATATGTTAGATTACATCATATACTTTTAGTTATTATAAAAAATTGCGTTTAGCTTTTGTGAGTCCCTTATGGCTAGCGCAGATTGGAGGTGGGCGCGCCGCAACGCAACGCATTGCAAAAATCCTCCTTCATCACTTTACGTACATTTTCTATGAACCATTCACACTACAGGCGGCCGCACCGCACTTTTTTTTATGAAAATGCATTGCGCTGCGGCCGGTTGTGACTGTAATGTGCGCTTGGCTTTAAAACCCAAAAACTATTCGACAAAACTGGATATCCTGAATTTTCTGTTTCCCCGTGAGGATGTTATCTAGCAGCGCTGACAATTGACTTTAAAATTTAAATTAACCTGTTTTTTTTGCCAACAATAACAATTGGATTAATTATACTTACCAATAGCCACATGTGCTGTGAGGATAACATAATGCGTGGACAGAGCCCACACGTGCAGCGAGTGTACGTGGCGCACACCGTTCAGCGAAGACAACATGGACACGCATTCACGATACCTGAATAATTAAATAATAAACAGGAAATAAATACTCAGTATTTTTTGTACCGAATGTTTTACCGGCCAATGGCCTAGTAAGCCAATACCCTTGGAAGCTGTCGTGAGGCAGTTCGATCATGGTAAACCTTTTTAGGGTTCAGTACCCGAAGGGTGCCAAACGGAACACTTTTACTAAGCCTCCGCTGACCGTCCGTCTGTCTGTCAGCGGGCTGTATTTTCTGAACCGTAATAGGTAGACACTTGAAATTTTCACAGATTGTGTATTTATATTGCCGCTATAATAACAAATAATAATTTAAATTAAATTAAGTTCATAATTAAAGTTCCCTAAACAAGAAAACGTCACTTTAGTTCTAACACCGCGGATGTCAAAATACGCAACTTTTCAGGAGAGAAAAAAAAACCGTTTCATTTCTGTACAACACTGATTTGACTTCCGCGACGACTTTAGAAACTTAAGCGACGAAATACGTTTTCTTTCGGCGTTTTTTACTCTATCTTAATACGGTACGGAACCCTTCGTGTACGAGTTCGACTTGCACTTGACCGATTTTTTTTTTAATATTTCCTTTTTTGACTAGCATATTTTATACATGCGATGTAGCGATTCTTAAAAAAAAATTGCCAGCACATGAAAGTACCACAAACCTGAAGTTCTTGGGCACGGCCTGCATGAGCATGGCGAGCGCGTCGCGCACCACCTGCGCCGACGTCAGCAGAACTAAGAAACTGAACACGAACGTGCAGATAGGATCCACCACCTTCGCTTCAGGCTGGAGACAAATAAATCAATATATGTATAATCTGCGTTCGCAATTTATTTGCCAAATATGTAAACAAACACGAATTTTTCACTTAGACAAACATCAACTTTATTTACGTGTAAATAAAGTTGATTTTAGACCGACTAGTACTGTTGAAAAAGTCATAAAAAATAAGAAGTTATAGCGCAAACTAAACCTTATGTGTAGGCATTAAAGTTGTTTTTCCTAAAACTCGTATTTGTTTACATGTTTGGGAAATGAATTGCGAACGCAGATTAGGTATAATGCTTGTATTTGACGCAGGAGTAAATTCAAATTCAAAATATTTTATTTCACATAAACCTACATGGGCACTTATGAAACTTCAGAAGCTAGGTGCACGGTTCCAATTGGCCGTTTCCTATGGAGAAGAGCCGGCAAGAAACTCCACGGTTACTCTTTTAAAAGTAAATGGTTTTTACAATGTTTTCAAATTACAGTGTTAAAAGATATGAGAGGACAGTGTAGGCCTATCAGCGAGTACCAGGTACTCAGTAATACAGACAACCCATTAAAGGTGAAAGGTAACTTCTAAAACTCAAGAATAAAGACATTACCCGTTACAAAATCGTTCATGAAACATTTTCACGATGTTCTGTATCCTTTCGACAAAATTTTTTGTAATGATGAATACATGGACAAGGTATTCAGAAAAGATGCGAAAGACGAGCTTTCTCCGACACGATTTAAAAACGTAAAAACTGTGACCACTAGATTTTATTTTTAAAATCTTTCACGACATCACCCATCATGTTTCGTCTTTTAGATACCTGATATAAACAGGTTGGACATCGACGCGAAAACTTTTACCATGGATTCAATACATGATTTTCAGTTTTTTTTTTTTGTCAGGTATTAAAAAAAGAATCTGCTGTTTCATAGACAAGTGCTATACCTACGCGGTCAAAATGTATGGACCAGAACAATTATTTTTATCCGAGGAAAAATTTCAACGCCCCTGGGGGTTCTGAATCATGTACTGAATCCATGGTAACAGTTTTCGCGTCGATGTCCCTGCCACCCTGTATATACTTACATAAAACTTTATAAGTATAGAGGCGAGCAGTACTCCACAGCTCTGTATGAGGTCGCCGATGACATGGATCAATGCTGCCCGGAGGTTGAT
This sequence comes from Agrochola macilenta, assembly GCA_916701695.1. Lineage (NCBI taxonomy): Eukaryota > Metazoa > Arthropoda > Insecta > Lepidoptera > Noctuidae > Agrochola > Agrochola macilenta. The sequence goes on along the minus strand of OU753572.1, from coordinate 16,355,132 downwards.
GTTTCTGTAACAATTACCGTGTTATAAAATTAGTACCGCGAGGGCTGGTACAAAGTGGCGTGGGAAAAGATATCCATATAAGACTTGGGGGAGGCTGTGCCCAGCACTGGGACAGTATAGGCTAAAAAAAGGGGGTTGAATCTTACAGTAGTCGCAATATGATGTTTTACATCTGACATCTTGGCTGACCCATCGTCATCGTCGTCGACATCATCATCACCACCTCTCGGAAAAAGGGTTGGTACCATCTGACGGCCAACTCCAGCACCGTGCGCGCTCATCAAATCAAATAGCGCGCGCTTCCCCGGCTTCCTGTTACACACTTCCGTCCCTTTTCATGAAATCACTCCCACAGATTGCAGGAAAGCGAGAGGAAACATGTTACACATCAAAACTAAAAAAACTCAAAACTCAAAGCATTTATTTCAAATAAACCAATTACAGGCACTTTTGAATTGTCAGGGGGTAGGTCAGTCAGAGAGATGAAGCTAGTTGCCCATGCCAAAGCGTAGTAGGTTCCTATGGAGAAGAAACTCCATGGACACGCACAATCCACACTCTTTTAAATCATGATAAGGTTACAAAATATTGGTTACATCATTCATGTTGAAGTTACATGTGAGAACGATGCAAAACGTTAAAAGCGTCCGTAACAAAAATAAAAAATCATACAACAATACAATTACAATATACTCGTATTAATGTTATTCAAACAATAATTGTTGGAAAAAGTGGTGACTGGCAAGTGGTGTTGAAGCCTTCTAAATCTGATTAAAGTCTGACTTTTAATGATTTTATACTGAAGATCACGTCACGGATTAAGATAAAAGAAAAAAAAATATCATTTTCTTAATAACTAAACATAGGAATGTTTTAGATTATGTTTAAATTACATAGTGAAATTAATTTGTAAAGTTATGTCTAACGCGGATAAAAAACTGAGAATCACGTAAAATCTATCAAGCTTATCTTGCTGAAACCTTCACCATTTTAAAGATAATTTAATTATTGATCTGGTAGTATACGTTTATTAACTTTTATTTTATGTATAATAAATTAGTAATGCGTCTAATTTGGGACAGCGCTCCTTGATGGGCGAGTCCTATATTACTAGACATAACGACGCAATTTGCGTGAGCTCAGTACCAAAGATTTTAATCTTCTAAAGTGGGAACTACTCTACCAAGAGCCTCTAGTAGGGCCACCTGGCCGCTCTCCTCTGGTAGAGTCCCTTGACCAACTTTTGGAAGAACATCGGAGAATTCTTGACCATGTGAATTCCCGCCAAGCCGCTCGCTCGCATGTTGATGATCAAGCGCAGTCTATGAACTCGCGACCATAGAGTCGACCTTTTCAACGAAGTATTCACCTCGTCAGCCTTAGTTCCTCGCGTCTTCATATGTAGTGTTTACCGGAAATCGCCACCAAACAGAACTGCCACACAACCTTGAGCTTCCACTGCTTTCCTATTTGCCATAATGCATTAATCTCCCATACGATGAAAGCGCAGTCCCTAAGCACGCGCCCCTTGTCACTGTTGCGTGTCATCCCACAAACAGGCGTTTCGTTGCTCTTTAGAGAGCAACGAAACGCCATGAAACGAACAAACGAACGAACGAACGTGAACGTCATGACCCATGAGATTTGCATTGCCTCCTGACTTTTGTAAGGTCCTCCCACTGGTAATAAATGTTTTTCCTGTTCTACCAGGAGCAAATAAGAAAAACATTTTACCCAAGTTGTAGCTGGCTGCCCTTACTGCCCCATCTCAAAAATCCACTTTTGATCTTTTAAATTATACGATGAAGATCGAACTTACTCAAAAGTCCGATCTTTTCAAAAATAGTTTTATCAGAAGTGGGATCGGTTGTACTCACTTGCAAGAGCACAACCATCACGATAGTTTTTTATAAACTGCGATTCCTATATGTGTGGCGCGGTAACGAAACCATAGCGAGATCTAATTCGACGCCAACGCCATCTATCGAGCCAGCCGACAACTTTGACTGAAAAGATTTGAAAATAAAACATTCTAACTTTAAAAATTATATACGTATACATACGTATTGTTTGTTTAAAAAATTTGATCATAAATTAAAAAATCTTCAATATTTTAAGACGGCGATACTTTTCATGCTGACGGTACACACCACTTTTTTGGCGTTTTGACGACGTAGTATCTGGTATTATTATTCGGGTTGAGATGACCCGGGCCGAGCTGTCACTGATAAGGTCAGTGACAGCTCGGCCCGGGTCATCTAGAAAAGTGCAGAAAGATAGTGATCATGATGTTACTGGATGCGTAGGTAACGAGTACCTAGAACAACAAGCTACCGTGCCTGTGAGCCAACCTAGATTCCTAATAACACCTAAAGAAAGCATGGAATTTTCAAATCTATAATACAATTTTTTTTTTTAATTTAAAATTATTTGATTTAAGAACAAAATTTATTGCTTTTGAAAAATCTTTTCCCTTACAAAAGTTCTTTGCGTTTTCTGACTTCTTAACGCTTCTTAAAACTTAAAGTCTTTCTTAACGTTTCCCATACAATCTTAAAGTCAAAATTATTTGAGGCCATTTTTTCTCAGAAAGTCGGAAGTCACAAGCAACAAACTATCTTGTGTTCAAAGCAAATAAAATTTTAAACGGAAAGGTATGGGAAAAGTTTTTATAGATGTCTTACTTTAATAGTAAACAAACCTCAGTTGGTCCAATAGAGATCCTTATAAGAAAAAGGATCGACTGGGATCAAAAAGTTTTTGTGAAAACTACTGTTTTCTTGCTGACTGTAATTTTTTTTCCAAATTTGTGAATGATAATCACAATGTCTCAAAAAGTTAAGGGCAGTCTCCTAAGACCGTTTTCCTGTAGCTACAACGGTTAAGGTTAGGCTGCCCTTACTGCCCCATCTTAAAAACCCACCCTGCATGTATCAATATACAGAGTTGATATGACAGAGGGGCATTAAATTACACTACGTATACTATACGTGTTTAGTATTAATTCGATACGGTATAAAAATAAAAAGCATCAAAAATGAGTTTTTTTTTTTTTTTTTTTTTTCAAACAAACTAAATAGCTTATGAATCAGAGTAAAACGCAACCACCCTTTGTAAATAAATTTAACTGACCTTAGAAGATACCTAGGTAACAGTGGCAACGCCGCGCCCGCGCCGCGCGGCGTGTTTTATCTCATTTCAAAGCGGGCGGCCGGCGGCGGTGGCGCGGGCGGCGGCTTAGGCCTTCACTCGCGGCTTTTAGGTATGGTTTTGAAGTACGCGCGCAACAACAAAAACACTAAAATTTTAAATTCTCGATGTGTCCTTCATTCACATGAATGCACAAATTATACCGACGGAGAATATTGTTACTTATTTTTCTAATTAAAAATCATGTCAGTGTATTCTAACGCCGTGTAAGTTACACGAGGCATTGTTGAACACTTTAATTACACACACACACACACAAAACCAAAATTTAATTACGTGTCGTATCACAATAAAAGCAGTCGATCACAAAAAAAAACACTAACACTAAATAATAATAATCCCAAGTTACGTGTCCTGTCACAATAAAAAAAGAAATACTGTCTTAAACTTGTTTAGTGTCCTATCACAATAATAAAACTAAATCCCAATTGTCAGCGCGCGAGTTCGACAATACGGAGGCGGCGCAGGTACTTCCGTGTTACGTAACATAAGTACGTTCCGAAAGAATAGCGTCGGCGCACTGAAAAAAAACAGTTTTTAGAAGCCCCACTCACTTACCGATCGCAACCCCTGCCCCTCGTCGCTAGGATGCAATAGCAACACACTGACCTATTTCTATTTCTTTTACCCACGGGGTGTTTGCTATGATTTTCACACTCGTAATGAAAATGCAAGTGTGTGTGTATTTATTGCTTCCTTGTTTGCATTGTCATCTTTTTAGCGAGAATATTTGGTTGTACTTGTGATTTGCGTCACAGCGGCAACCACGCATAGGTTATACTCAGATTTATCGTTTTAAGGTGCATGACCTATGCGTATAGACATAATCAGCTGTTAGGAAAGATACATCGTGTTCAAACGGGGCAAAAACTTAAAAAATCATTTGCGACTAAACTACTGCTCCTATTTAATTGATTTTTGGTACAGAGCTTGAAAATGGTACCTAGTATAGGCAGTTTAAAGGAAAGCCCCTCTGTCGTATCAACTTTGTATAAAAACTTTTTACAAAAAAAAAAAAAAAAACTTTTTGTAAAAAGTTTTTATTTTTCACTTTTTAGTTGTGGTACCTACCCCACATAAATTCGAATACCAATACCTGCTATGTCAATAACAGTCACAGGAAGTTATCATCATATCATCCACATAATACTAAGTGGGAAACATACGTATTATTGAACCTTACTCAAAAACTATCCAAGCAAAGTTAATACAAATTATATGGGACCAATCCGGGAGCGTACCCTTTCAAACGAAAAAATAATTTTCAAAATCGGTCCACAATTGACGGAGAAATCGACGGACATACATAAAAAAAAAAACATACATACGCGTCGAACATATAACCTCCTCCTTTTTGGAAGTCGGTTAGTAAAAAGTTGAATAACATGAAAAATATTAAAGATCCCCCCACTTTTTTTTTTTTTTAATGAATATTCAGAAAAATACAGGCGGGCATATGCCTATTGGCGACATTGTATGGATATGTATTTATAATCACGTTCTCGAAAACGGCTCTAACGATTTCGATGAAAGTTGCAATATAGAGATTTACGGCGGCGAAAAATAGATCAAGCTAGGTCTCATATACGGGAAAATTCGTTTTCTTTATTTTCAAAGTCCCGGGAATGTGATACAATGTTGCCACCGAGACGATATGTTTATCTTTTATCACCCAAGCAGAACTCGGTCGACCAGGTACTGATTTTAAAACAAGAAGTGCCAAAAGAAATGGGAACAATGCGAACTCACAATTTATTAGGTTCGGATGGGTATGGTGCTGGTTCCAACAACATAAATGAGCACTCAATCGTAATAGCGTAATTAGCGTCAAGGTAGCCCGCGAAATTCAAATTTTGTTACGTTTTTCACAATTTGCAGGTCAGTATCATGTTGTAAGTTGAATTAAATATGATTCGCGGCCGTATCAAATATATATTTATAGAATTGTAATCATAAAAATGATCAATACAACTCTCTAAGTTCATATAACTCCATTGAATGACTATTTCATGAAATCATGACATTTGACGTTTGTGCTTACTTAAGGAGTTGTATTCCTGATTGTAATGATTATAATTATCTAAAGCCATGTTTGTTACGGTCGCGAATCATATTTTAATTAACATACAACCTGACACTGACCTGCAAATTGCAAAAAACTTAAGAAAATATTAATTCCGCGGGCTACCTTAGCGCATCCCCCTTAAGGGTTATCATCATCTGTCTAGTTTTGCAAATTGTGTTGTACATTATAAAAAGTGTTCTATTCTATGTTGGAGTCAGCTTCCAGCCTAACCGGGTGCAGCTGAATACCAGAATTTTACATGGAGCGACTGCCATCTGACCATCACAACCCAGTTGCTGGGTAACACACCCTTTGGAAAGAGTTTATTACACTTTCAGGGTTCTGACTACCTGTAACGACTGTCAATGATTTAGGAATGAGAGCCGGGTAAAAGGACTTAACGTGCTATGGTATGTAATGGTTGACATCCACACACAGACCAACCTCGGCAATCCTTTTTTTTTTTTTTTTTTTTTCCCGGGGTGGAAAATCCTCATGGATGTCCTCCGCCCTGGGGCGGGCGGAGGGGTCTGTCAGACTCATACTGACTAAAAACCACCCCGGTGTTCCAACTCACACCTACGCCGGGGGTCGCGGGAACTTGAAATCTTCCGCAACCCCCGGCTGGTGCCGGCCCGCCACTGCGGGCCTCCTCGCGGGTCAGGGGGGGGAGTGAGGTGTTTGACTCCCCCCGCGACGTCTCAGAGGGGCGCGCGTGGAACACTACGCGCCGCCACCTCGGGTCCTGATGTGTGGGGGGCGACGGACGTCCCCGAGTCCGTCACCCCTGGACCCATTTAGGGGGGCTGGAAGAGGGCGTTATCCGCCCTCCGCCGACGCCCGGTGCGCCTGCTGCGGGCCGGGTGAGTGGACGAGATCTCCCTCTCCCTTTCCGCAGCCTCCTTCTGCGAGACGACTGTCTCGCAGTAGGAAACCACCGCGTCCCAGGACTCGCCGCCGCCGACCATCGCATTCACTACGGCCGGCAGCGACAAGTCACTGCCTACTTCTGAGATGAGGGCACGGCGCGGCTCCTCCCAAGCGGCACACTCTGCCAGCGTATGCCGCGCCGTGTCCTCCCGGCAGTCGACGCAGTGGTGACACCGGGCGTCCGGCTCCCTGTTTATGCGACACAGGTACTTCCCGAAGCAACCATGCCCCGAGAGCACCTGCGTCACCCGAAACGACAGGGAGCCGTGCCTCCTCCCGAGCCAGCGGTCGAGCACCGGCCGGACCGCCTCGACGATGTCGAGGCCGGCGGTAGGGCGTGAAAGCCTGTCCCGCCATTCCGCCACCAGGACCTCGCGAAGCTGAGACCGATGCAGCTCCATGTGTCGCTGCATCGGTCGCTCGCCCCGCGCCCTCGCTTCCTCGCGCCACCGATACGATGACGCGAGTACTTTCGCCTCTAGGTCCCAGGGCGGGGATCCGGCCAGTGCACAAGCCGCCTCGTACGAGATCGTGCGATACCCTCTGATGACTCTGACGGCCATCGCCCTCTGCGGCTTGCGCATTACGGCGATGCTACCGGCCGTCAGGTCAGCAGCCCAGATCGGGGCCCCGTAAAGGGCCATCGATCGCACGATCCCCACGTAGAGCCGCCTACAAGCGGCGCTCGGGCCCCCCAAATTGGGAAGCAGCGTTGACAGCGCCCCAGCGGCGCCCAGCAACTTGGGCGCCAGCCGTCGGAAGTGGGGCCCGAAGTCCCACCGGCTGTCGAGCACCAATCCTAGGTACTTCATGGTGGACTCGACAGCGATCCGAGCCCCCCCGACCACGATGTGTGAGCCGGGTGACGGCGCCCGCCGGGGGCCATGAAACACCATGGCCTCCGACTTGCTGAGGGCCACCTCCAGGCCTAGGCGACGTATGCGGCCCACCACCTGTGAGACCGCAGCCGTCGCCAACAACGCTGCCTCCCTGTGCGAGCTCCCCCGGGCAGTGACCAGCGTGTCGTCCGCATAACACGTCAGGTCTACCCCGGCACCGAGCTCGCCTCTCAGCACCCAGTCGTACCCGATGTTCCACAGGAGCGGCCCTAAAACCGAGCCCTGTGGAACACCGCACGACATGCGGCGCTGGTTTCCGCCATCACGTCCCAGGTAGGTGACACACCTCTCCGACAGATAAGCCCCAACGATGTGGCGGAGGTAGGGAGGCACCCCATGATACCGCAGTGCCTCCCGAATACAACTCCAGGGCAGGGTGTTGAAGGCGTTGGAAATGTCCAAGGACACCGCCAACATCACCCCGCCCCGGGACACCGCTTCCTCCGCCAGGACTCTTACCCGCGACACAGCGTGGATCGTGGAGCGCCCATGCCGAAACCCGAACTGGCTGTCGTCCAGGTCCGGCCCCTCTCTGCACAAGTGGCCGACGAGGCGGGCTGCGATTATCCGCTCAAACAGCTTGCCCACCTCGTCAAGCAGCACTATGGGCCGGTACGCGGACGGCGAGTCCGCAGGGCGCCCCGCCTTCCTGAGCAGGACCAGACGACCAGATTTCCACAAAGTGGGAAACTGGCCCCGCTCAAGGCACGCTGTGTAGAGTCCTCTCAGTTGGGGCTCAAGCTCCTTCAGAGCGAGGGCTAGCACGCAGCCGTGGATCCCGTCGGGCCCCGGAGCCACGTTCTTGGCCCGGAGCCGCATCACGGCTGCCCTCATCTCTGCCTGTGTCACCTCTGGGACGCTGATGGCGTTCTCCTCTGTAGACTCTGCGGCTGTGGGCAAAGCCATCGGCGGCGGAGTATGCTCCGCTCTCGCCGGGAAGAGGGCTGCGACCACCTCCTCCAGCAGCTCGGGTTGGAGACTCTCCGTAAGTGGAGGCGCCGCGGCTCGAAGTTTCCCTCGGACCGCGCGATAAGGGCGCCCCCACGGATCCCCGTCTAGAGTCTCCAACATCTCCTCCCTGGCTCGCGTCCTCGACTCACCGATGGCCAGCCACAGAGTCTCCTTGGCCGCGCGGTACACCTCATACAGCGCGGCCTCTTCGTCAGGGACCCGACGACGTCTCCTCCGGTATCGGGTGTACTGGCGTCTAACCGCCACGCACGCGACGCGCATCTGCGCGATCTCGGCGGTCCACCAGTACACCTGGCGCCTTGCGGACTGTGTGTGGACCCGGGGCATGGACGCGTCGCAAATTTGCGTCATCGCCCCGCGGAACCACAGTGCCTCCTGCTCGACGTCGACGGGTCCGGTCGTTGCCGACTCCCGGCTCCAGGCCTGGACAATAGCGGCCTCCTCGAGAAGCTCCCTGTCGATGCGCTTACGCGCCCAGCGCGGACCGTCCGTTCGCGGGGCCAGTGGACTGCGGCCGCCGGCGGTCTGGAACCTCGGCAATCCTAGCTTAACCTTCGATCGAACGTGCGGCTGTTATTATTTAGCCACGAGCCCATATTTCCAACAACAGAAATTAGCATTAATTCCCTATTCGGTAAGGTCTTTTTTTATCTAAATTACCTCGGCTGCGAGCCCACGACGTTGGTCTCGACAGTCGCCAGGTCCTTCATGGTGTAGTCTCCGTTGACCAGCGAGCCGTTAGTCTGTTTGTGTTCTCGTGATCTTCGGAACAGTCGCCAGCCGCGGGAGGCGCCTCCAGTGGAGCCGTGTGAGTGAGCGTGGGCGCAGGCTGCACCACCGTGTGAGTGGTGGTGGGCTAAAGGGCAATAAATTAAGTTAACTTATGTCACGAAAAAAGAAAATGTTAATTTTATAAATGAGGGCAAAATATATAGTGGATCAGCTGAGAGTCAGTATTGTACTGCCTAGAAATATTCGTAACACCAGAGAATTCACTGATGCGTTTTAAATTTTGTACCCAACGCAATATTGTGGCTTCAATATTCAAGCGATTAGCGAATCTGAGGGCTTGTTTATTACTTTATTTCTGCAAAATGATATTTTTATAAAATAAATATTTAACGGAACAAAACTATACCAAATCTGTTGGATAGTCGAAAAAACACACAGACACTCATACTCACCTCACCCATATATTCACCTCACCCATACTCAGCTCACTCATACTCACCTCACTCATACGCACCTCACTCATACTCACCTCACTCATACGCACCTTACTCATACTCACCTCACTCATACTCACCTCACTCATACTCACCTCACTCATACTCACCTCACTCATACTCACCTCACTCATACTCACCTCACTCATACGCACCTTACTCATACTTTTAATGTCAAACAATTACATAGTGCGCAAGAAATTGTCTCAGGAGTCAAGAGATTGGATTTGGATTTTAATATTGATTTTGTTATTATTCATTTTTGGGTTATTGTTTTTTTTTTTATCGTGTTTTTTTATAGATCATGTGGTCTGCAATAAAGATTTTTATTTGTTAAATTATTTTAAAATGATCCTAACATTTCTCATTACCACAAAACAAAGTTCGAACTCACCGATATCAGACGCGCAGCCGTGCAGCACTAGCGCCAGTATGACATTGAAGCCGACCCCGCAGCCCGACACGATCATCATCATATCGGGCTCGATGTTGTACTCGCCCGTGTGTAAACGGACCACGGCTACGTAAACGAATATGCCAGTCAGGATCCAGATTAGGAGAACTGATAGCATGGCGCCAAGGACCTCTGTAACAAAATGATGATGATGTCAGATCTTGAATTTGTAATTTTGTGATAAAAATTCTGTAAGATTTGAAGCAGTTACTTAATTTTACAATTACAAAATCACACGCTTTTGAAATAGGCGATTATTGAAGAGTGAAGAGCAAAACCAATGTTGCCATACATAAAAAAATGAGGGAATAATATTGTTAAGTACTTGTGCTAATAATAACAATTTGTTTTTAAGGTATTTTTAACCGCTAAAGCCCCACCGTTGGCAAAAGATATGAGAACTGGGAAGGAGACATGAAAGCCTCTAACAGAAGACAGTGGTTTTGTGCTAACGTTGCGGCGAAAAAAGTAGGTATATTCCATAGGTAATTGCTGAAAACCAGCGCTGTTGACGTTAGGTTCGTCAGAATTTACAGCATTTCTCTGAGCCTGTTCCTGTTACTGAACTTGAACTTGAACCTGTTCTTGCACAGATGCGACGCACAGCATATTTTTCATATTATTTGTTACAAAAGTAGTAACTCTGCAATCAGCATTTTGTTCTTGTTATGTTTTTATTGTCATTTGCCAATGTCGCAAGAATAATTACCTCAGAGTAATAACTAAGTAATTACGCAATATTGTCTTTGGGCCGTGGCCTTGACATCAAACAATGGACAACATTGTTTTTTTTTTATTGGTTGAACACGAGGCCTTTGGCTACTTTTGTATGTGTGTATTTTATGTGTTTTTGTCTTTATTTGCGTTTTGTTTGTGCAGAATAAACTATTTTTCTTTATTTCTTTCTTATATTTGGTCTATAAAAACGCTTTGATAAAATGCCTTATACCGAAGTCAAAAATGGCACGTCAACCACATAAAACACAAGTGATAATAAAGACAACTTAGTTATACTTACTTGTTTAATGTGACACAGCCCAAAAGTAATCAAAGGTTTCGCAGGTAATTGAATTAGAAGAAAACTTTTTCTATTAGTGGGGTGGGACAACAGATAATTATTGAGTTACTGGTGCAGGGAATCAAGCTACGAATAATTCGTAGGAATCATGGAAATTCCCAGTATTTTTTTTTTTTTATAAATAACAAAAAACCCTACTAAAAAGTTTTAAAACAAAAACAGTTTTCAAGCAGACCGATGCAGATAATATAATGACATAATGATGACGTCTAAAATCCGCCATGTTGATATTTACAAAAAAATATAATTGTAGTGTCTGTTTGTAACGTTAAAATAACAGCTTTTTACTAAATGCATAAGAAAGTATACACTTACACGGTACTTATACAAAAAAAAAACAGTTTTTTTTTTCTGTGTTTGTTCCGGCTAATCTCCGAAACGGCTGGACCGATTTTGACGAGACTTTCACTGGCAGATAGCTGATGTTATAAGTAAATACTTAGGCTTAAACTTTTATTTTAGAAAAAGAATTAGTGTTCACGCGGGTTTAGCTGCGGGCAGCAGCTAGTTTATTTTTATTTTTTAAACCTAGCCTATAAACATCTCACGACCTAGACGAGTGTTTGGACACCTCATGTATTTAAATCCATCCAGCCATTACGCTGCGTCAATCCCACATACAAACATACATAGATAGACTCGTGGAAACCATATCCCTGTCTTTGCTGTCGCGCAGTCAGGTAATAACCCTTTGCCAATAGGTACCGTAGAATTACCACAATTTATTCCTACTTACCAGCACGTTTATAACCATAAGACATGGCGACATCGGGCCGTCTCTTCGCGCAGTGGAAGGCGAGCAGTGCCAACGCAAACCCACCGCAGTCGCTCAGCATATGCGCTGCGTCGCTCATCACGGACAGACTGCCGGCTAGGTAGCCGCCGATCAGCTCGCATACCTGTATAAATAATAATAATTACTTAGGTAAAAGTCTCGACCATCTTTCGAGGCTCTCGTTAGGCAGTTGGATGGTACTTCTGGACACAGCTCGTATTGTTAAGGCGAATGTACCTCCTGTCCGAGTGAGAGCTCTCGCTAGGTCTCGCGAAAAAGTCTTCAAGTTCAGTTGGGCACAAAACACCGACACGGGACGGAGACCGAGCGAGGAACGCCGAGATACACCGAAGCGGGCCGAGCGCTCTCATCTACATTCCGCACTCGGCCTGTCTCGGTGTGCCTCGGCCAGAGTTTAGTTATTACTCTGAGGCCAGAGTGTACTGCCGCCATTAGGACTTTCCTTTCTCAGGAGCCGGTAGCTTGGACCCTGTTCGCTTAATCAATTAAAATATTTTTAAATATAATTTATATTATGTCTATTTATTGAATAAAGGAGATAATAAATATCTGCTATCGAATAATATAATGTCAGTCTTGTGTTTCCCGAAGGTAAGCCCAGGACGCACGGGCGATTTTTTTCCCGCGGTGATTTATTTTGCGCACTGCATAGCGCCAAGAGTTGAAAATCCAACAGTGAGTTTTCTTGACGCGTTGGGATGCGCTCTTTTGAATTCTCAAGGCTCGGTTCGACACCGAGAGTTGAAAATCCAGTGCGCGATAAAATCCCGCCGCGATATTTTTACGTCCGTGCGAACGTGGGCTAAGTCTAAAAAAAAGAACCCCAGTATTTACCAGTATGTCTGAGATAGAGCCAAAAATTCGAAGACATGTGGCTTGGGAGCACTAAACTAAAGAGCCAGTCAGTCAGTTGTATGAAAAATATAAGACAAGTTATTTTGAAAGGGATAACGGAGCAAGGATCCGTCAACATATTGTTTATGACACAATAACACTCTACTGGAGGAAATTGTGCGTTGACCCATAAACGACATTTTCACTTGAACTTTCCATAATATTCTAAGAGCATGGAAAACAGTCTGTTGTGTCACATTTTATAGGTCAGATAGTTATCGTAAACTGTGGATATACATAGATACATGTACATAGTATATCGACAAGTAGAACAAGTAAACAAAGTAAGGTATTGATATAAATAGGTCAGGTTGAGTAGGTTAGCAAGAATACTAAGCTCATGCCAAGATAAAAATATTAGCCAGTTATACTGCGTTCGCGATTTAGATTCCAAAAACGTAAACAATTATTTGTTTTTGGAAAAACAACTGTACCATAACGTTCAGTTTCCCTACAACTTCAAAAAAAATTACGACCTTTTCAAAATAGTCATTCTGAATCAACATAATTTATACCGGCAAAAAGTTCAATTGGCCACAGGGATTTCAAACATTTTATAGACTTTTGAACAATTTGGTATCAATGTTGACAGCCCACAGGGTGCCGGAAGTAGTCAACCAAGAATTTTTTTTCAGAATTTTTATTTTATGTTTTTTTTTTTGTCAATAGCTAGTTTTCAGGAATGACCATTGTTAGATAAGGCCAATAAAATGTAGTCAAGTCAAAAGCAGTTGTAGTCAGACCTACACACTCATCTCTTTTGTCAACTGCCCTTTAGATAACAAGACCCAATAATGAGTACAACTATGTTACGTTAGGTAGAACACGAATAATCAAACATTTTCCTTTGTGAGCCTTTCACCGTCATTTAGGCGGACCCATATATCCGGACATTATCCATTGTCTGGTCCGATATTCGGTCGTGTCTATGGCATGGTCGTATAATTCTATAGACCTCCGAGTTGTCGACTCATACAATCGGATGAACAAATCTTACTTATGTCTTACTTGACTTGTTTTGAAAGGAATATGAACTTTGTTAATTTCAAGCCCTTAATCCGTTATCTATCTATGTATCTACACAGGCTGGCAGTTGCAATCAAAGAGTCTATGGTTCCAATGTAACAGGCTGTTATTTTGGAACTGTTATTTCCCTGGTACTGGAACAGGTTTCTAATTTACCTGTTACAGACTACATCTACATACCTACAGGGTGGCAGGAACATCGACGCGAAAATTGTTACCATGGATTCAGTACATGAAACCTGCGTTGAAATTTTATTTTAATAACCGATAAAAAAAATCAACGCAGAGATTTATACTAATAATAAAGCTGAAGAATTTGTTTGTCTCTCTTGGATTTGAAAATACCGTTTTCGTTTGATAGCGCATTTCACAAGGAAGGCTTAGGTTATTTAACATAACGCTAAAACCCTTAGGTACCGACCAGAAACAAAAAAAAAGTCAGAAAGAACGCCAAGCGAAAACAAAGTAAAGCGCGGACAGGCGATGCGATACGACGCACGGGGCGAGTCGGGGAACAAGAAATTTCACGCGGACGAAGTCGCGGACAGAAGCTATTTAGAAATAAATATTTACTCACTAATAAAAGACCATACATTCAGAAGTGATGGTTATTAATTCAACTTGCGATTTGGATACGGAACCCTAAGGGACTTGTCACACTGGATGCGTTCTGCGTGCTGCGGCCCGGACAATTCGAACATTTATGTCATGTTATGTTCGATTTGACCGGACCGTAGGACGCAGAACGCATCCATCCCTAAAATCGACAAGGTTCTCTATTTGTTGCGATTATTTTCATCAACGTGTACCTAAATGGCAAATAAACCATAATTTGAACGCAGTCCTTTTGATGCTTGTTCTCAGCAGTGGGAATTGAAACAAGGAAAGGATATACCTTTAACAGACGGTGCTCAACTACTTACCATAAAAATCGCACATAGCACAAGCGCAGTCAGCAGCTGGGGGATGGCACTCGGGGGCTCCGCTTGCGGCTTCCAGTGGCAGTGCTCCACATCCGCGGAAGGCGTCACCGGGACGTCCGTGTAGGTCTCCTGAAGACAATAAGTACATGAGGCGTTAAGTACCACTAAATTGGAATTCTAACACAACATCACGCCTGTAATTGCCGAAGGGTTAGGCAGAGGAGTACCTGTAGTACACCCACATTTCACCAGTTATGTTGTAAGTCCCATGTCATAGGGGGCGAGCCTTCAACCTTCAATCCAGACTCCAGGCTGCTACTGAGAAATTGCTGAAATAATTGACTTTAACAATGTTTTCAATTTACATTGTTAAATAGGTATGGGAGGTCAGCCGCAAACTTCTAAATCTAATACTAAGCTAGGTACAAAATTAGAGGTAGTTATTCAAAGGAAAATTTGCGCTTTTATAATTTCTAACATGACGGTTTTATTTCGAACATCGCGATAGTTCAGGGAAGTAAAATATATAGAAATACTAGCTTTACCCGCCCCGACTTCGCACGGGTAGCTTTAAACCCTACCTACCCTACCTACCCTTACCTACCCTACCCTACCTACCTACCCTACCTACCCAACCTACCCTACCCTAATTTTACACAAACCTTCCCTGGACTATGACAAACATTTCAAAACCAAAATCAGCTAAATCGGCCCAGCCGTTCTTGAGTTATAAAATTACAACGAAAAGTGGCATTGATTTTATATGAATAGATATGAAGACGCTCTTAAATTTCCGTCCACGATAACTTTTTATCGTGCACGGATGTTTTAACATCAACGGTAAAGCGACGTCCACGATAACGTGCCGTTTAGAATTATAAAGGGTCCCCGAAATTATCAATTGCAAAATAATGTCAATTTTTGCATGATTGATACACATTGATGGACAAATTTATTGATCATCTAACAAATGCAATTGAAGCGATTGACAATATTACTACAATACAAATTTATGGCAATTCATCGTTTCGGGGATTTAAGCGCAAATTGGCAAAGAAAACTAACTTACATCTAGTTTCTCCATCTTGGCACAAAACACCGTTTCTTTAACTTTACAATCACACGAGCTCATTGCTGCTAAATCAATTCTCGAAGACTCATATAATTTACTTGGAAAGAATGTTAGCTTTTTCACGATGTGGGTAGGTAAAGAAAATAAGGCGGCCCATTGGCGCTGCGTCTTTGGGGTCCCCAAAGTGTGTGCGTTATAGTAATATTGTCAATCGCTTCAATTGCATTGCATCGTAAAAATTATTATTAATTGTATACTATAGTATATATATTAATAGTCCACTCCTAAATGTACTGGGCATCGAACACTTTTTAGAGCATAAAAACTAAATAAAAATAAAAATAAAGGAAGCCAAGAGGCCAAGTCCCCCAAAGGGAATGTACCCAAACTCGGACGCACCGCCACGCACGCGTCTGCGCTACCACGCACGTTACCCTTCCCACGGTGCGTCGTGCGGGCTGGTGCGCGTGCGTGCGCGATATTGCGCACCGTCGGTTCTCAGCTTAAGGAGTACGCGCGCACGGCGCCTCTTTTGTCAAAGTTGTCATTCCTTTCAGAGCACGATTTTCATAAAGTTAAAAAAGAACGCAAAGTTCAACGGGTAAGTTTAATAAGCAGAAACTTACGGGAGGGGGGGACCGAAAATCTCTTCGGATGCAGCGACTCGTATAATTACGGTCAAACTTCACTTTAGGTAAGTTTGTTTAACCTTCAATTATATGTCGTCGCTGCATCCTCGAGATTTTCATATTCACCAAGTAGATGTTTAGAGCTTTAGGAAAATCGCCATCTAAGATTCTTATATTCTTAGGAAAACCAAACTAGAGTTACAAATCAAAATCGTTATATTTTGAAGTTCAATATGATCTAATCAACAATCATTATCATCATCATCATCATCTAGAATTGCTTTGACAATTTAAAGTTTCTTATTATCTAATCAACAAAATTATTTTCATCATCTAGAATTGAATTTGCAAAGCTAAATATGATCTAATCAACAATCATCATCATCATCATCTAGAATTGCTTTGGCAGTTTAACGTTTATTATCTAATCAACAAAATTATTCTCATCATCTAGAATTCAATTTGCAAAGGTAAATATGATCAAATCAACAATCATTATCATCATCATCATCATCTAGAATTTTGGCAATTTAACGTTTATTATCTATTTATTAATATTATTAATTGCAAGTGATCGTTCCGGGGACCCTTTTGTGTTAATACTTGAGACAATGTCAAGGCTACTTTTTCATTGTCTTGGATTAAAACAATGGGGGTTTTTGTTTTGTTATCTAAATGTAAGGCACCTCCCATCCCACCGCTAACGAGGATGCGACTAGCTTTCAACGATTTTCTCGCTCAAGAAACGTACAAAAGATTGTCGGACCCGTGTAAGTGAAAGAGATAGTTGATAGCTAACTGTTCAAACCACGGTCACCACGCAAGTTCTCGTTTATCGCAGCGACAAGAGCTATCAAATAGTGTTTTTGCTCAGCGACACTCGCTTGGCGGGCAAAACACTCGCTGAGAGACTCACACTTGGTACATACGCATACCAGCGAGTAATCGCTCGTCGCTGTCGCGCACTCCCTGCTCGTTGCTCGCCAACTCGTTAATAGTTGCTAGCTCTCTTTTCTTTAATCGCTGGCGGTGGAACAGGTGCCTAAGTCAGTGGTGAATGAATGACCAATGACTTAGGAGAATATCGATAAACAATAGAATTGTGTAACATCTAATAAGTATTCAGTTTGTTTTAATTTGAACATAACATAACATCACGCCAGTAATCCCCGAAGGATTAGGAGAAATGTGGGTGTACCTATAGTACACCCACATTTCTCACGCCGTCTATGGGGTGTAGTATGTTATAATAACGTCTTATTACACCTACAGTTCGGCCGTCGAGAAAATGCGTTCTTGACAACTGTCAGTTTCATTCTAACGAATTTATAGGTTGCCTGGAAGAGATCGCAGAAAGCGATAAGGCCGCCCATTGTATGTTTTATAGTGTTAAATTGATTATTTACTATGTATTTTCTGGTGTACAATAAAGTATATATAAATATATGTTTTGCGAATTTGATCCTTATTACTACTAGAAATTGTCCATCTGACAGGTGTCAGGAACATATTCGGCCGGACTGTACTAATAAATGTATGTTGCATAAAACCCGCATTTTATGAAACAATGATACTTCTAATCAAGTCGCACGCATAAAACGGTTTTCACACGTAAACAAAGGCCATTCAATTTTCATTGACAAGCCCGGATTGTGTCGCACCGTGAATGTCACGCTTTATATCCCGTGTTACTAAAATAAATAAAGTTTTAAGTGGGTACATGTTTTTTCTCACTTTCAGAGGGTAGTATGTTATAGTAAATTATTTGTTAGAAATGTCGGTACAACGAACGGTTCTTTAGAATTTCTGGTTTAATTTCGGAATTGTAACAGTTTTACAAAGAGAGCTAAGTTGGGAATTTGAAGAATTTTCTCATTTCGCGTTGGCGAGGGTCAGTGCCCGGATTCCTTCGTTTTAAACGTCCTACGCCTGCAGGCTTACCAATAAATTATACAAGAAACTTGATTAATACAAGTTTAGATAATTTTATTATAGAAACAATTAAGTATACTTATCCCACAGCCTCAAGTTAACAATGTAGCTGGTTAAAGTAAAAAAAAACAATAATATACAGAGTGTCAGGTACATGGATGCGAAAATGGATACCATAGATTATTAAATGATTCTGAACCTGCGTTGAATTTTTCAACAAATCATTATTTAAGAAGTCAGCTGTCCCATACATTTTGACCGCGTATAGCTGTACGGCATTGCACTTTTCTATGAAACAACAGATATTTAAAAAAAAATCTGACGAAAAATTTCAACACAAGGGGTTCAGAATCATGTGTAAGTACTGATCCATGGTAGGTATCGCGTCGATGTCGATGCCACCCTGTATAATATAATCTATCTATACTATTTATACCTACCAATAACAAAGCTGAAGACTTTGTTTGAACGCGCTAATCTCAGGAACTACCAGTCGGATTTGAAAAACTCTTTTTGCCCAATTCTTGAAGGAGGTTACGCTATTTAAAACATCACGCTACATCCAAAACAGGTTTGATAAAAATCATGATTTATATAAAAAAATCAAAATAATCGGATTTATTTGATTTAAATCGGATTAATTGGATTTAAATCGGATTTTTTTGATTATTTTGTCACACTTGTCTCTAAATGTTTTTTCATTCTCGCTACTAAGCCCATTAATTCCTTCTTACAACGTTTACACACCGCTTTGTTAAACTTGCCGCAAGTGGACTTTTTTTCATATATATATAAACCCATTCAGCATCTTTTTTCCTCCCAGACATCTTGTTGTATTCACTTTCATTAATCAAACTCGAATGACCGCGCCAAAGACTAAACGGACGGATTCAGTCACTAGTTTAAATTTCGGAGAACCTCCGAACGGTGTACATTTTGACACATTTTGGCTGATTTGGTCGAAGTAAAAAAATATTGATTTAAATCATTGATTTTTATAAAAAAATCACTTGATTTTAATCGCGATTTAAATCACTGATTTTAATCAAGTGGTTTAAATCATATCAACCCTGATCCAAAAAGAAAAACTCTGAAAGAACGCTAATCGAAAACGAAGCAATAGCGCGTCCTAGAAATGTTGGGTAGAAGCGTCAGACCAAATAAAAAACCAAGACGGAGCGCTGCGAACATTACAATGAAGCATGCCAAAATTACACCGCCCCGCTCTGTGCATACACGCTCACACGCACACATTTACAACCCTTTACAATCAAACTACACCACACAAAGTACACACATGTTTACGAAACCAGCTTCACTTCACTGTTGACAGCGCTCTGTCTTGGTTTTATATTTGCCCTGAAGCAGAAGTTAGTAATATATTAAACGCGTCGACTTGAGAACTTCCTCATTTTTTTTCGTCGTTCAAAAATAAATAGGACAGAACACACCCACCAAACTTATCTCCAGAACAATTTTTGGGTAATGGATTAGTTAGACCCACCTCAGTCCTCATTCACCCAGCCAATATAATCATCTTTTGAGCTAACCACAATCTATTGAGATACCAATTCCAGGCTAGCACTTCACAGATTAGTCGATCACGTTTAAATGAGATACCTAGTTTGACCGGGACCGCTTTTCCTTGCCTGGTATGTGCGCGGCGAGACAGGGAGGCAGTGCAGGCCGCTCATTCGTCAACGATCCCGCCCACCGCTCATTCGTCAACGCTGCCCCCCGCCTCGCCGCACATTCCTAAGGCACGGTCAACAGCGTTCTCTGCCAAACCATAGCACGTTGTTTGAGGGGGCTCGTGGCTAAATGATAACAGCCGCACGGGTCGATTGAAGGTTAAGCTACGCTTGCCGCGGTCGGTTCGTGGATGGGTGATCATCTTTAGATATACCCTCCGTGCTTCAGAAAGCATGTTAAGCCGTTGGTTCCGGCTGACATTCGTGGGTCTTTAACAGTCGTTACGGGTCGCCAGAAGCCGGAAAGTTTTACCAAGGGTGTTGTACTGTCGTATTACCCAGTAACTGGGTTGTAGAGGTCAGATAGGCAGTCGCTCCATGTAAAATACTGGTATTCAGCTGCATCTACTTAGACTGGAAGCCAACCCCAACATAGTTGGAAAAAAGGCTAGGTAGATTATGACCTAACTTTGCAGAATAGACTGCCAATCACGTAAAAATGGAACGTCTAACTAGCACTTTGCAGAATAGACTGCCAGTACCAATCACGTTTAAAAATGGAACGTTTTGTACCACAGACTGGAGTTATAGCGCACGCTATAGATAGACAAAGGGCTCTAAAGAATTCATGGATATTGATTAAGTGCAGTACTGAAGAATAAATCTATTTTATTTATAGAAACTGTAATGACAGATAAGGTTGCTGTTGAAATTGACTACACTACAATAATTAATGGAAATAATTAATTGTCGGGTGAAAAAGCATAATTGCAAAATGAAATGAAATTGTTTATTCTGTAAATAGGATATCGGCATCACAGCTAGATGAGTTCGGCGTTTCCTATCTTGACTACTTTATGAAAGACCGAAACAATCGAGCTCGCAGTCTCTTTTAAAGTACAGACATAATCTTGATCAAGCCATAGAAGGACCATGTAGATTAGTGTCTGAAATGGTCCTTTGAGAAGAAGCACACTGATTTGAGTGGACCTGCCCAGTCAGTGCAAACATTTGTCAGTAATCGTGGAGCTAAACCCAGAACTTAAGGAGCTCAACTCGACGAACATACCAAAGAAAGGACATTTGGGTAGGTCGCGTCAGCAACTGCTCAAACTGCCAGATCATCATTAAAACTAAGGGAGAAATAAAAAAAAATTAAGAAATTATAGTCCTCACAATAACTAAAATAATATAATAACGTAAGACGACGTAATCATGTCATTTTGTATACAGATAAAACTGGAATATTTTGATGATTTTACATAATAAATGTTAAAATTTGTTAAAGTTTCAGTGCAACCTGAACCTTATGAAGTAGACAATAAAGTAATTTTTCCTCATAATAATTAAATGTCAAGTTTTATGGTATTATCACAAGGCTTAGCAGAGCGAGCAGCTGAATCCCAAGCATTTATAATTTATATCTTCTAAATTATCTGAAATTTTATAGTACCCATTTTTACAAAGTTTGGTTTTAATACAGCTTTTAAATCGCTTAATGGGTAAGTTTCGAATGTCAATCGGAAGTTTGTTGGAAAACCGTATACATTACCCATGAACGAGCCTACTCTGTGGAGACGACTGCGATGTACAGCAAGGTTGTGCTTATTCCTGTATTTAAACTATGAATATCGAACATTTTCTTCAAATTTGATATATTTTTGTGTACATACAATAGATTTTCAAAAATATATGGTAGGGCTATAATCAGAATATTTATTTCTCTTGGACCTAGGTTGTAAATGGCTCGAACAGCCCTCTTCTGTAGAAAAAATATAGTATTAATGTCCGCACAGGCTCCCAAGAGAAGAATTCCATATGACATAAGACTATGAAAATAACAAGAATAAACAATTCTGGCTGTATCTACGTCAGTTATCTGTAAAAAAATATAACAGCATAAGCGGCCGGACTCAGCCTTCCTGTCAATTTTTCAATGTGTGGGCCCCATTGTAATTCACCGTCAATAGTGATTCCAAGAAAAACTGTCATTGCAAATTACCCTGCCCCAACAAAAACATCCCCACGAAGAATTTCTCCTGTATTGTGGATGCGTTTACAAAAACTGCCAGCTAAAGCAAACAGTTTTTTTACCTTTTTTCATCAGAGAATAATCGCCACGCCTATTTAGCGAATTAGCTAATTAGAATTAGTTAATAAGCTCGCAATTCGCGCAAGGTCACCCGTACAAATTCGCAGCAGATTTGCATTGTCAATTAATTCTTTGTAAGTTGCATAGACGTACAAACTGCACTCGCTCTGCAATGAGCTCGAGCCCTATTGTTAGATAAATAGGTCAGGTTTGATTGTTGTTCCTCTATTCTGTGAATAATATACAGAACAGATGGAAAGACAAACGTTCGGTATCTTATTCTTAGACCACTCTGCGAAATTGGTTATCGAGTCTTTTGAAGTCTTGTCAATCTGAATGTCTGATGGGAAAACCCGATGTATTTATGATTGTAAGGCAATCTGTGTATTTTTCGTCGTAAACCAGTCTTTATTGGGAAACTCTTGGCGTTCAATATCATAGTTATCATACTCTGCGTATGGTTTCTGAGTCGGAATAGGAAACGAGGAATGTCGATGTCGTGACATTCAACAGAGGAATAACGTCGGGAGTTTTATATGTCTTCTAATAATAAGAACTTAAGAAGTTCTCGCCATAAACAGTGGCGGATTTTCCCTAAGACCAAAGAGACCCCAGCCTAGAGCGGCCCGGTATAGGGGGCGGCCAACCAGCGCCAGCGACTGGCAATATCTCAACTTAGTAAATAATAGAGGTGTGACGGCTAAGGGCAGGCGTGCACTAGGCAGCCAGGCTACGGCAGCCAATACAACGTATATATAAAAAATCTGCTGCGCCATACATTTTGACGAATTTGCGAACATAAGTTTAGGGAACAGCAGTTTTTTTTGCGATTTCAGGTTTAGTCGCATAGTAAAAGTTGTTCATAATGATGAGTAAAGTCACGTGTTTAAGTATCGGTCACATTAGTGACTGGTAATTATACCAGTCACCCTATATGATGTCTAATTTGAGCCCGCGCAGGCATCTAAGAATTTTCTCAATGTTCCGGCTGCCGCAGCTTGGCTGTTGCTACTTGGCTGCGCGTGACCACTAAGTTGAATCGAAAACAATGTTTTTGACATTACGTTGTATCAACCTATAAGTGACACAGTGGGCACTACATTACACACTACATCTGTAATTAACATGTAGTACATAATAAGGAGTAGGTATTCTATTCCATAAACTGTGATGACCAATCTGTCTGCCAAGTATCATGATTAGGTTACAGTAGCAATAGGGATGATGTCTGGGTAAAAAAAAATTAAATTCTATTTAGTCCGTCAGTCAGATAATAAAAGAATATTAGACACGTATTTTTTGTTATAACATATTAATAAAAAAATACTTAGATAAAACGCATTTTATGTTTAGGAGGGTCGATACGTCACTAATATAATAAAAATTTACATACTCGTGACGTCATTGCACATTTTACCTCAATGTATCGCCGTAATCTTTATATTACGAAAAAAAAAGAAAAAATACGTGTCCAATATTTTTTTATAATCTCAAAGACGGACTAAAAAATTTTTTTTGTCATCATTCCTATTCTCCTATGATAATCTATAGGCCATATCCACTAATAGGTAGATGCGAAACCATCTTCTGTTGTGCAGGGGTTCAGTTCCTTAACCACTGTAACATACAAAGTCAAAATTCAAAAGTCATTTATTCAAACTAGGCTGAGAATCAGCAGTTTTCGAACGTCAAAATTACATAAGACTTTCCTCCAAAAAGCCCGCCCTTTACCACTTCCTAGTGTTTTAGCTGGGAAGAAGAAGTGGCGCAACAAACTCCCCAGCAGCACAGCTGTCTGTTCAGTTAGACGAAATTGATTCTATACAATAGTATGCAAACAGGTCTCTTTTCATTGACAAAGCATCCTAACTAATATTTTAAATGCAAAAGTGAGTTTGTTTGTTCGCTTTCATACTAAAACGACTGAACGAATTTAGACGAAATTTGGCACATGGGTAGACCATGTCCTGGGTTAGAACATAGGATACTTTTTATCCCGGTAAACGCAGACGAAATAGCAGGCAGAAGCTAGTATAAAATTAACGGTGAATGAAATGCCTGGATGACCTAACTGCACTGTTAGCAGAGTCGAAGGCGGTGAAGCGTGGTGCCGATTCGTTACGTTAACAAGGTAATTGTTAACTGGTATTACTGCTTAATTAGTTTGATAAGACTTTACCTGTTGTTATTTATAACTGTATAACTATGACTTCATGATTTGCCTACCCTCGAACAGGAATTAGTCCTGATGTTTGTTTTACTATTTGTAGAATAGATTTGAAAATTTGCATACATTCATTTCAATTTTACGAATGTATTTGGTTATATGCGTCTTTCTTATATCTATGGTTATATGACTTAACAAGTTATTGCGTTTGCGTAAAGATCATTTTCACATAAAGCAGTAATACATATTGGTGATTTTGAAGGCGCACTCAGTTCGGATGGTGATCGGTTTTACGAATTATGCCGATGCTACATATAAGTTGTGTCGTACTGTACAAGCTGTGTTTTCCCATCGGCAAAAATGACGGAGTTCCATACAAACTGTCATCCCCTATTTAAACCATTTAGAGGGTGAATATTCAAAAATCTTTCCATAAAGTGCTCACTTTCGCTGTATATGATTTTTTTGTGCAAAATTTCATACATCTAGACCCAAAAGGTTTCGGCTGTGCGTTGTCGTTAGTGAATGATGAATTAATGCATTTAAGATTTTATTAAGAAGATTGGACATTTTGAAAAGTGGTTATCTCCACCTTCTTAAACTTCTTCAAAAAGTTAATCTGTTCGAGCACCTAAAGATGAAGAAATCGCAAATAAAGATTGCTGGGTATTTACGATCAGTCCATTTGGGTTAAATCAAATGGATGCACGCTATTAGTCTAGGCCACTCACGGCTTCAGTCCAAATGACTTTCATTTCTCGATCGACGGGGACGCACAGACGCATGGACTATGGTGTAGTAGTAGATAATGGATTCAGACTCTGTGGACAGCGCGGAAAATGGTATTGTATTAGCAGTAGATAGTCCTTTTCCAGATTAACTCATAACATAACATCACACTTGTATTTCCCAAAGAGTTAGGCATAAGCGTAGGTACCTATAGTACACCCACATTTCGCCAGTTATGTTTAGGTCCCAAGTAATGGAAGGCGAGCCTATTGCCATTAATTGGGCACAAATCTAGCTTCCGGGCTGCTATTGAGAAATTACAGATGTAAAACCCAATAACACTTTGCCCGACCCGGGAATCAAACAAAGGACCTCATGCTCAGCTGTAGCGATTGCGACTACTGGACTACTGGTCAGAAAATAGAAGCTAGTTCCATCTTGCAAACAACTTGAAAGGACAATAATAATTGTCATTTGCTATACCACCTTGCATACAACTTGACAGGACGATAATAATTGCGACTACTGGACTACTGGTCAGAAAATAGAAGCTAGTTCCATCTTGCAAACAACTTGAAAGGACGATAATAATTGTCATGTGCTATACCATCTTGCAAACAAAGGACGATATACCTAATTGTCTTGTGTTATTCCATCTTGCAAACAACTAGAAAGGACGTTAATAATTGTCATGTGCTATATCATCTTGCAAAATGCAAACAACTTGACAGGACGATAATAATTGTCATGTGCTATGCTATACCATCTTGCAAACAACTTGACAGGACGATAATAATTGTCATGTGCTATGCTATACCATCTTGCAAACAACTTGACAGGACGATAATAATTGTCATGTGCTAATACCATCTTGCAAACAACTTGACAGGACGATAATAATTGTCATGTGCTATGCTATACCATCTTGCAAACAAATTGACAGGACGATAATAATTGTGATGTGCTAATACCATCTTGCAAACAACTTGACAGGACGATAATAATTGTCATGTGCTATGCTATACCATCTTGCAAACAACTTGACAGGACGATAATAATTGTCATGTGCTATGCTATACCATCTTGCAAAAAACTTGACGATAGATTCTCATAGACGATAGATTCTCGTAGACGATAGATTCTCATAGACGATAGACTCTCATAGACAATAGATCCTCATAGACAATAGATTCTCATAGACGATATAGATTCTCATAGACGATAAATAGATTCTCATAGACGATAAATAGATTCTTATAGACGATAGATTCTCATATACCTTCAAACTACCCGGGCTAACGACCGCATGACAGCACGACCTTTCATGACGAAAGGCTGATGCGAAGTGACGACGGTATCAATGGAGCAGAAAGTGATGGAATGTAAACAACATCAGAGGACGCAGAAATGACACAAAGGTCGCTTGAGGTTTTTTATAGGCAACCTTTACATAATGCTAAACTTTTGAAGTGAAATTTTGACTGTATTAATAAGTTGTGGCAAATAGTTTCCATTATAGCACCGACTTACGATGCCATTTAGCTTAGTTTAAGCATGTTACAATAAAAAAAATGATATAACTTAGGTAGTCCTGCAATAATTTAGACCGTATAAGTTACGACTTTAGGAAATTTAAGCTGTTTACAATCCAGAATTAAGAGCGTTCATTCTAAAAGTTGGCAACGTCGCAAATAGCTGTAAAATAATTACTTGTTTTGATTAATTTGGCAATATTACTGTATGGAAATATGAAATATCGCTAACTACTGAACTAGAGCAGTGTTCCGCAAACTTTTTGTGTTCAGGGTACATCTAGGAAAACAAAAATTTTTGGAGGTTTGAAATTGCACAAATAAAAAATCAGTTTTTATGTAATATTAATCAACATTTATTATTAATCAACGAAACAATATTTACTATTGATCAACAAACCTAAACTTTAAATTGCAGAAAAGGTATTTAATGCGAAACATGAGCCTGTTTAATTGAGCATAGACGGTCTAAATTTGGAGTAGGTAATCGTTGACAGGGCTGCTCTCATCTCTTCGTCGAACGTCCTGAGGCGTTCCCTTTTTTTTGGTTTTTATTGTGGTAAGAGTCGAAAATCCAAATTCACACAAATAGGTCGTTGCGAGTAGCAAAAGTATTGCAATAGCATGCTTAGAAATCAGAGAATATTAATTTTCCACACATAGCCAAAAATGTTCTAAATCTGTTTTTGAAAATTTTAATTATAACCTTATTTTTCCGAGGCACACCAACTTATGACCACGGTACACACTTTGCGGAACACTGAACTAGAGTATTAATAATATAACACTGAATTTGATGTTGTAACAGTTTTAGGTGTAAAAAAGGCATTTGGAAAGTTTTCAAATACTATGTTTACATCTAAAATTATATATTCGCTGTTACGATATTATTTATTGCATTTCATAATCAGTATTTTAGTTCACTAGTTACCTATATTTCATATTTCCATGCAGTAATATTGCCAAATTAATCAAAACAGTGAAATATTTGAGATCTATTTGCGACATTGCCCACTTTCAGAATAATTTATTCATTTAGGAAAAAGCTGTTTACACTCCAGAATTTAGGGCATTTATTTACACTCCAGAATTTAGGGCATTTATTTGTTGCAGTAGCATAATAATTTACAGAATGCTAAATTCAGTGCTGTAATTTAGGCTAGCGAGTTGAGAACGAGTAATTCACTACAGAGATTAGAGAATTTAGCTTACTGTGTGCATTTAAAGGAGGACTTTAGGAATACCTACTTAGAAAATTAGGAAATTTTCTGGTTATCACATTTAATTTAACAGAAATAGGTACCTATAATGAAAGAGCTAAAGCCGGGTCATGCCAATCTACGTCTCGAATAAAACTTTTAGTCTCTTTCAAATTGCCAACAGTACTCCAATAAGCCGTCCCATAAATTCAAATTGAGCCGCATTCAAATACGAACCAGACTTTGAATCCGTCGAGGAATATTCCATAGCTTTTAAGGAGATTACAGCCATATAATATAGCCCTAAGGATTGCAATGTAAGACGGGCTTAAAATATTCTTTTGAGTAAGAAAATTACAGAAGCGTACGTAAATAGACGAGAATGGGGGCTTGATAAAAATATACTCGTATTTATAAAAATACTAGTGACCCACCCCTGCTGCGCATGGTTTTTACGACTTGACAAAACTTCGAGATTTCTTTATACGGTATGTTAACTAACAAAGGGCGTTCCCGTTAACCTTCAACAGTATAGTATCCAAACAAGCAAAAAAAAAAATTACGTGTAAAAAAAACTTTTTTTGTCTTTTAATTAAAAAATATTTAATTCATACGTAAAACAAACACTCTATACACGCGCACTTGTCTTTCAACGTGGAAAAAGACAAGTGAAGACAAGTGAAAGTGAAGAAAAGTCAAGGTTGCCTGGAAGAGATCGCAGTAAGCGATAAGGCCGCCCATTGTATATTTTGTATTGTATTACTTTTTTTTATGTAATGTATAATCTGGTGTACAATAAAGTATATATAAATAAATAAATAAATAAAAAGACAAGTGCGACAAGTGCGCGTGTATAGAGTGTTTGTTTTACGTATGAATTAAATATTTTTTAATTAAAAGACAAAAAAAGTTTTTTCTACACGTATTTTTTTTTTTTTAAAACAAACACTGTACACGCGCACTTGTCGCAATTGTCTTTTTCCACGTTGAAAGACAAGTGCGCGTGTATAGAGTGTTTGTTTTACGTATCAATTTAATATTTTTTGAGAAAATTATTTGTTTTTAATTTTTTTTTGGATGTTAATATTTTTTAACATGTATAGTAGACGCTATACTATTGCGGGTTAACGGGAACGCCTCTATTAGTTTAACATACTGTATATGCATCTGCCTAGCCCCAACTATGTTGAGGTCGGCTTCCAGTCTAACCGGGTGCAGCTGAATACCAGTATTTTACATGGAACGACTACCTATCTGACCTCCACAACCAGTAACTGGATAATACGATACCCCTTGGTAAGACTGGTTGTCAGCCTTTCGGGCTTCTGACGATCCATAACGAATGTCGACACGGTTGGCGCAGTGGCTGAGCGATCGACTGCTGTGCAACGTGTCGCGGGTTCGATCCCCGCACGGAACAAATATTTGTATGATCTGCAAGTAGTTGTTCCGGGTCTGGGTGTTAGTGAATGTGAGTTTCTATGTTTGTAAACGCACCCACGATACAGGAAGAAATTCTTAGTGTGGGGCAACGTTTTAAAAAAAAAAAAAAATGTCCAAAGATCTACGAATTACAGCCGGGACCAACGGCTTAACGTGCTTCGGTACGAGTCTCGGTATGTAAAGATGGTCACCCATCCACGGATCAACCCCGGCAAGCGTAGCTTAACCTGATCGATCGACCCGTGCGGCTGTTATTACTTAGCCACGAGCTCCTCCTCTTTGTTATATGTTAGTTTAATGTAAATGCATTGTACACATAAACCTTCCAATTTAAAGGAATAATTTCTCAAGTGATGGTGAAAACCGTATCAAATCCGTTGTGTAGTTAAGAAAAACAACGCGGTCACACAAACAGACTCGAAAACCGATTTTAAAAGTTAAATAATTTATTAGCTAACCGGACAGACGTCCTGTTTCCTAGAACTCAATCAAAGCGCCACCTATCGGGTCCAATTCTAAATCTAAACCATCCAGGGGACTCAAACACACAAAATATTTCATTAAAATCGGTTCAACCGTTTAGGGAGTTCTGGGAAAAAGTGAAAATGTCAAATTATTCGAAAATTGCTGACATTTGCAAAGGGGTCATTTGGTTGCAAATGACCTCACCTGCCGACACATTACCAATAACCCTGTATATTTATAAAGATAAAAATAAGATAGGTCTTTAAGGTGAAATGAGAGAAAGCTTGTTTGTACGTAAATATATTCATAGCGGTACTGTGTAGACAGCAGTGTTATTTTCTGTGAAAACAATTCCAAAATAATTCTATATTGACAAGCGATCTTTTCAGTAACTTAGCTGTGACGATTGTATTTATTTTCTAATAATGAACAATTGCATTACGCACTGACATCAGCTATTATGGAGTCTGTTTGAGTGTGAAACCGATCGAGCAAAAACTTATATTTAATTTTTTTTAAATCGACATCCACAAAAAACACAACAAAGTGAAAAATAACTTTGATTTCGGAAGCCTGTCTTTGGATCTGTATTTTATTTTTGTGTATTTTTTTTTTATTATTTTTTTGTAAAATACAACGTAATTCAATTCCAAGAGGAAGTCTAAGGCCCGTATTTACAGAACCTCACTCAAAACTCAATCATTACTTAAAACTCATTTAAACCGTTTTCATTGGTTGAAACTAGTTTTAAGTAATGCTTGAGTGTTGAGTGAGGTGTTCTGTACGGGCCTAAAAGTGGCAGCGGTGGCCGGTGACTGAAAAGTTGTATGGAAATCGGTTGTCATGGTATTGCCATGTGATGCGGAGGAATGAGGAAGATGTCGTGTGGAAAGTTTTGAGTATGATTGTGGATGGTTATAAGAGGAACGATGGATGGACTGTCTGAAAAATGATATGGCTAGAAAGGAGGTGGCTACGGAGAGACGGCTAATAGAGAAGTATGGCAGAAAAAGACTGAGAGAATCAGTTAGCTTATAACACGAAAACCACTTATCCAATTTGCGTGTTCTTTTCTTTTCATAGATAAAATCTCTAGCTAAGGTTTGGGTATTTTATAATTTGTTACACGGTGAGGTAACATTTCACACAGCAAGCTATAAATATAACTGTATCTACGCAACGGATATAAAAATCCTGCAGCAAAAAATATAGCTCACTCTTATCAGGCACGTAGGATATTCAACAAAAACGTTTTGATAACGGGTGACGAAAACTCGGCATATTTCCACAGCTATGCTCTGCGGGTATTTGCATTGTTAGATAATTTCACAATTTTACATTGTTTGTTAGATTATTTATTGTTTGAACTAGGTCATGTTGTGGTACAGTTATTGTGGCACGGATTCTGTGTAATATCGAAAAATTGTGGAGAGAAATTAAAATGCATGGATTAACTGATTAAGTAGAACTAGAACACTGATTACAGGAGGACTAAAAATGTTGCTTGGTTGATGCAGAGATACTTTATAATAAAATACCCTCACACATAAAAAATGTAAACTCATTTAATGTATTCAAAACTAAATTAGCCCAATTTGTAATTGCGAACAATAAGTCTCCTCAAACATGAATACATTGGATGTGTGATAACGACGAATTGTAATTATTGTTTAAGTTAATCTGTTGTTCTCAAGTAAGCGAATCTGTATTCTTTATTGAGAATAAAATTCTTTAAACCTAAACCTAGATTCAGATGACTTTAGATTTCACTAGAATTTTATTTTATTGGGTTTTTCTATCTGGGATTTCTCAGTAGCAGCCCGGAGTCTGGATTTGTGCCCGATGGATGGCAATAGGCTCGCCCCCTATTACAATGCGGGTGTACTATAGATATAGCTCTGCCCAACCCTTCGGGAATTCAAGCGTGATGTTATGTTATTTATGACGTAATTTTCCTTTAAAAAATCGAGTGCTTTATAGAATCGATGTCAAGAATAACGCTGCAAGCACTAATAAAATGCATTAAATGTTGCTCCATCGTTAGACTTGTTTTGCTGAGATAGGGCCATTCTCTGGCCTCATAGGTACAATTTATTTCTCCTTTTGTGGATACTATTTTAATTATTACCTATCATATCGCCTTGCCAATTCCAGGCTAGCTATCTGATGAAATTAACTAAGGATAACATACAGAGACGACACTTGGCGCAAACTTACCCTTCGATCTGTCAAAATCAGTGCACTTTGGCGTGATTTTGACAGTGTTAGTTTACACCGTTGGTCCCAGCTGTCATTTGTAGATCAGTCAGTAGTCAGAAGCCCGAAAATCTGACTGGTTGTTTTACCAAGGAGTATTCTTATTACCCAGTTACTGGGTTGTGGAGGTCAGATAGGCAGTCGCTCCATGTAAAATACTAGTATTCAGCTGCATCAGGTTAGACTGGAAGCCGACCTCAACATAGTTGGAAAAAGCTCGGCAAATGATGATGAAATGTAAGTATACGCTAAGATTCATCTTTGTATCTCAGGCCGAGATCTACTTTACTTGGCCCGTGTTTTGGCTGACATGTTCCCATCTCTACCCTGCACTTGAAGTTTGACAGTTGTGCGACAGTGACAGGAATAACGCTTAGCCAAAGCACGTGCTAAGTAATGTTTATATCTCGGCCTGTCTAGAGTAACACACCCCCTTGCCCCATCACCCATCATCAGCATATAGCAGTCTACTGCTAGACATAGGCCTCTCCTATTGCACGCCATTCAACTCGATTTCCGGCAAGTCTTGTCCAGCTGCTATCAGTCGGTGCTAAGATCGTCGCTCCACCTAGCCTGAGGGCGTCCTACCTTACGTTTGCCGATTCACGGTTTCCACTCAAGAACACGTCTACCCCAACGGTCATCGGGTCTACGGCTAATATGGCCGGCCCATTGCCACTACAGCGTGCTTATTCTGTGAGCTATGTTCACACCTTTATGCTTTATGCTATGTTTACAACTTTAGTTCTCTGGAGGATCACCTCGTTGCGGATTCAATCAATCTGCCTAGCCTTTTCCCAACTATGTTGGGGTCGGCTTCCAGTCTAACCGGATGCAGCTGAATACCAGTATTTCACATGGAACGACTGCCTATCTGACCTCCACAACCCAGTCAGTGGGTAATACGATACCCCTTGGTAAGTCTGGTGTCAGACTTTCGGGCTTCTGACGACTCGTAACGACTGTCAAAGATCCACGAATGACAGCCGGGACCAACGGCTTAACGTGTTTTCCGAGGCACGGAGGAGTCTCGGTATGTAAAGATGGTCACCCATCCAGAGACCCACCCCGGCAAGCGTAGCTTAACCTGATGGATCGACCAGTGCGGCTGTTGTTACTTAGCCTTTTCGATTCCATTCAGTTCCATAGCTCGCTGAGCGCCCACCCCATCCCCCATGGGACAAAAATTGTTTTACGCAGTCTTGGACTATGCCCAAATATGCCGAGTTCCGGTATTTTAATGTAATAAATAACTCTGCTTCTGCTTTCGGTACACACACTGTTTTAATTAAAATCACGTGAAGCTAAAGTAAACAATGATTTACATTCTGTTGACGATTATTTTAATTTATGTTACCTACCTACACCAAATAAGTTGAACGGTGTTTTTAAACAAGTATTTTAATTATAATGATTTATATAGAGAAGCAACGAGTTATTGATCGCCGAGCTGTGGGATGATTGCGTAACACAGAGCTAAAGTGGTAGTCTTTCATTTTGACAGTTCAGCGACATTCGTTGCGATAATTACGTTGTTGAGCAGACGAATTATTCAAACCTATGAAGTAATGAATGTCGAAATGAAATTTCCGATCATCAAGATTCCTTAAACATAACCTCATCAATATTAACTTAAATTTAAACAATATCTGCACTCTTACTTTCAACAACCACATCTTGGAACGGGCGAACTATCATTTATGACTAATCAAGTTTATACTATCGCTTTGTGTAATAATTTATACAAGCTGTTGCTCGCGACTTCGTCTCCGATCCAGGAGGAAAAGTATCCTATGTAGTTCTCCAGAACCCTAATTGCGTAATACACGATCAAGCAGAATCTAAATCGTTTTAAAACAGATTGCTAATCCATCGCTTCATAAGTTCGAAAAAAAAAATCTGCTCAAGAACGTAACTAACGCAATGAATGTTGTTGAACTGTCAAAATGAAACAGATCAGTCGTAATCGTTTACTAAAATGAATTGCGTTATTAGATAACAGGTCATAGTCTACCCATGTGCCAAAATTCATCCAAATCCGTGAAAGCACAAGCAAACTCATTTTGGCATTTATAATATTATAGCTAAGATTTAATTTGCTGCGGACATGATTGAGATATAATCAAACATGTAATGTCGAACTATCTCGTTACGCTCAATAAGCGCTCGTTAATTGAGCTCAATTCACCCGACGATTTTATAATTTCATCAAGATCAAAACGTGGAATCGATTTAAGACAATTTAATTGAATCAGACATCAAAATATCAATTCGCCTACCAGAGAAAATGCAAAGTGTACTAGAGAAAATATCGCAATCACCGGACATGTCTAACAGATTGTCTTCTCATTTTCCTGCACGCATAGCATGACCACCGTCGAAACGAGTTTTGTCGACGGAAGAATAGACAAAATGACAGATTGTGATTGTTTAACTGTCATTTTGTCTATACTTCCGTCGACAAAACTCGTCCATGTCATGCTACGCGTGCTGCTTATAAGTTTGAGATCTATTGAAAGTTGTGAGAATCTTCTGAATGTGGGTCAGGACCCGGTTGTTATGGCGATAGGTACCTACTTGGCGAAGGCCTTTGCCCATCAGTGGACGTCTTTTAGTTACTATGACGACGAAGTTAAGATATAAGTACTTAATTGGTTGGTATTTGGTGAGCCACAGCCTACAGCAGATAATCCTGGGTCTTATAACGGCTTTGTAAGACCAGTGATGGCCCAGTGGTAACGGCCGCGACCTACGAGTTGTAGGTCGTAGATTCGAACTCTGACAGGCGCTTTCCTTTGTGTAAATTATTTCTTCACCACTGCTCTCAAAACGGTGAAGGAAAACATCGTGAGGCAACCGGCATGTACTAGAACCAAAAATTCGAAGACATTTAATGTGACATCTACAAACCCGCACTGGGCCTGCGTGGTGGATTACGGCTCACTCCCTCTCACAGAGAGGAGGCCGGTGTCTCAGCAGTGGGAACATTATTGGCTGATTATGATTAAAGTAATAAAACGATTCTACTACAACAGAACCATGGACACGAAAGGAAGAAGAGACTATCGAAGTAATAAACTTTTTACAAAAAATAAACAACCGACTTCCAACAAAAACACTACAAAGTGAAAAATTACTTTAATTTCGGAAGTCGGTGTCTTTGGTTTTGAATTTTCGTTTTTTGCCACCGACTTCCGAAATTAAAGTTATTTTTCACTTTGTAGTGTAGTTTTTTTGTTGGAAGTCGGTTGTCTTTTTTTTGTAAAAAGTTTTTATTTTTCAGTTTTTAGTTGTGGTACCTACCCCACACAAATTCGAAAACCACTACCTGCTATGTAAATAACAGTGACAGGAAGTTATCATCATATCATCGACATGTGGGAAAAATACGTATTATTGAAGCTTACTCAAAAACTATCCAAGCAAAGTTAATAAAATTTATATGGGACCAACTTGGGAGCATACCCTTTCATACAAAAAAATAATTTTCAAAATCGGTCCATAATTGACGGAGAAATCGGCGGAAACAAAAAAACATACATACGCGACGAACATATCGCACCTTCGGTGCAACAAAGTAACAAATTGAATTTTACAGGAGGACATTGTTTTTTTTTTTTAAGTGAAAAAAAACTTAAAAAAAAAAAACAAAACAATGTCCTCCTGTAAAATTTAATTTGTGACTTTGTTGCACCGAAGGTGCGAATTATAACCTCCTCCTTTTTGGAAGTCGGTTAAAAAGACGTAGATACTGCGCACACAATATATCACTCCTCTCAAACAAGATGGAAAACCGAGGGAATCTCATGAATTCATAATAAAAATCTGTTGACTGATCTCAAGTTGTTTACCCGCTTCGCAAGTTCGTAACATGTATGTACTTATATTGCGCAGTCAACAAAACCGAATGGATTATTGCTAAGAGGGTATCGCCCTCGGGCATATGAAGGGGTAATAGAATATTAAGATATTGAATGGGAAGATTTGCTTGTCTCGGATATTATGTGAGTCGACAAAGAATAGGAACATTGATACTTAATCCTATCCTAACTAATCCTACAAATATTATAAATGTGAAAGTTTGTACGTTTGGATGTTTGTTACTCAATCACACAAAAACGGCAGAACGGATTTGGATGAAATTTGGCACACAGATAGTTTATAACCTGGATTAACACATAGGATACTTTTTATCCTGGTAGTAAGTTCCTGTGGGATAAATTCCGCCCTCCACGCGGGCGAAGCCGCGGGCGAAATGCGAAAGTGAGTTTGTTTGTTACGCTCTCACGCTAAAACTGCTGATCAGATTTTGATGAAATTTGGCACATGGGTTAACCATGACCTGGAGAAGAACATAGGGAGCCTTTAATCCCGATATTCCCACGGGATCGAGACTTATGCGAGTGAAACCGCGGGGCGCAGTTAGTTACTAATATTATCAAAGCGGAATGGAGTTGCGTCTGTCTGTTACCTTTTCAGGCCTAACGGATTTTGATGAAATTTGGCACACAGGTAGACCATGACCTGTGCTATGACATCAAAGGATACTTTTAAACTCCGATCTTTTAATTTTCGACTTATAAGTGGGCAAACCGTGGGTAAAAGCTAGTAGTAGATGTAAGTCGATACTTCAGCGACATACATGAAAGTTTTGTGACCTCTTTTCTTTACGATGCATCTTCAAATGTTATGGAGTTTCCTAAGAGCGGTTTATTTTTACTGTAGCTTTGACGATGTATGTATAGAGCCCTTTGAGTTTCTCCACAGCGTCGTAAAGATTTCGTTCCTTTTTGCTGATCCGATGCATCAAGACTTTGTGAGACTATGGGGTGTTGGTACCAGGAAAAATTTGCCTGTCTGCGAGTATGGTGCTTGGGCGGGAATCTAGGAAGCGTCAGACCACCTCTAATGTAGTACCTGACTCGTGGATTCCGAACTATACGATTGTACCACATTTAATCTTTTGGAACCTTCGATCAATGATCGAAGTTTGGAACCTTTAGAGAAGGTAGCTTTGGGATCAGTGAACTATGATCTCGTCAGTCTGCTACATTTTTTACACACGCCAAATAAAAGCAAATACTTCCTCAAATTTTATACGATGAATGTAGTTAATATTATGTTAATTTTTTTACTACGCATATAAGTAAAGTCGTGTGAATAATTACCATATTTATTTATAATTTCCGTGTATTAATGTCTTTATTTATGAACATTCCACTATACCTACCTAGTTGGTAATTATTCTGCGCCTAATTGATACTCTTAAATTCATTCATTTATTAATGAAATCCACGTGTTTCATATATGATCGAGACGTGTTCTTGAGTAGATATTGCAATTCGTCAATCTAAAGCTCGTATAACAGAACTTAACTCAAGACTCAAGCATTACTTAAAACTAGTTTCAACCAATCAAAAGGCTTTAAACGAGTTTTAAGTAATGCTTGAGTTTTGAGTGAGGTTCTGCAATACGGGCCTTAGAGTTGGAGTTGAGGTTGACCGATGACCGTTGGTAGAGTAGACGTGTTCTAGAGTGGAGACCGCGAATCGGCAAACGTAAGGTAGGACGCCCTCAGGCTAGATGGAGCGACGATTTTCTCAGGGTGGCTGGTATCAGCTGGATGAGAGTTCCCGAGAATCGCGCTGAATGGCGTGCAATAGGAGAGGCCTATATCCAGCAGTGAACTGATATAGGCTGATATTTATG
This sequence comes from Agrochola macilenta, assembly GCA_916701695.1. Taxonomy (NCBI): domain Eukaryota; kingdom Metazoa; phylum Arthropoda; class Insecta; order Lepidoptera; family Noctuidae; genus Agrochola; species Agrochola macilenta. The sequence continues at coordinate 16,317,743 of OU753572.1, read as the reverse complement.
ATGATGAGGATGGGAGGTGGTAGTTGGAACGCCCTCAAGCAAGATAGAGCGACAATATTCAAAGGCTAGCTAGTAGCAGCCATGGTATAATAATATACTTCGCCAGGTAAAGCATTCCGAGACACAGTGTTCACGTGGGTAACACAAGTCTACGTCATCACATCTGTGTTACCAGAAGTTTGTAATAATAACTCCCCAACCACCTTTATTACCTGTGCGAATCCGATAAAACAAATAGGTTTTAATTAACAATTACGTTGGTTTATGTTTAATATGAATTGTTTCGTTTGATTAGACACACGAAACGACAGTTTAAATGCTCTGTACATATTTTTTTAGAATGGTGGCTGAAAATATTTCCTTAATCATGTTTTGTTGCCATAAAGTGGCAACTGGATAGTGACGTAAGCACGTGTTAGTCCCGGGATGCCAGACCTTGTTTTATAAGACCATGGTAGCAGCTAGATGAGAGAGGCCGACGACAGACAGACGCGACGCAGCGGTGCGACGTGATTCTGAAAGAACAATTTCCATGAAGTTTTCATAGAAACTGGTCTACTAGAGTCGCCTCGCGACTTTCTGGGAGAGCTTTTAAATGGCGTGCGAATGACTCACAGTGCACTGCTATAGGCTGATGATGTTAAGTCGACCGAGAGGCTCCAGATCTAGGCTAGAGCTGGCCTAGCGTAGTACGTGTTTCAATTAGAAAGCCAGCTTAGAGTGGTTTTGTTACCACTGATGCGAGTTCAATTCGACTGCCTTAGAGCAGCGCAGCGGGGTAATTGCGTTACACAGTTACAGTAGCAATAACTTTCATTTTGACAGTTCAACAATATTCATTGCGTTATTTACGTTGTTGAGCAGACAAATTTTTCGAACATATGAAGCAATGGATTAGCAATATCCTTCAAAAAAAAAAAAACATTCAGATTGTGAGTGATCGTGTGTTACGCAAATGCTGTTTCAGTCTTATCTCAAAACTATGAAAATGATAAAATAGTAAAGTACTTAGATAGTAAGATTATGCTTACGATATCACGCGTCACAACAGTCTGATCTAAAAGGTTTAATTAAATTGTGGGAATAGTATCAATACTGTATGAAAAAGTTTCATTGTTTTGTCAATAACCGTAGGTACTTATTTAAAAATGTGGGAATGAAACTGTTTGTATTCGATTTTGCACAGCATTAAATTAACTCAAAATCCTAAGTAATAACAGCCGCACGGGTCGATCGATCAGATTAAGCTACGCTTGCCGCGTCTTGTCCGTGGATGGGTGACCATCTTTACATACCGAGACCCCTCCGTGCCTCGGGAAGCACGTTAAGCCGTTGGTCCCGGCGGTTATTCGTGGATCTATGACAATCGTTACGGGTCGTCAGAAGCCCGAAAGTCTGACAAACAGTCTTACCAAGGGTATTGTATTACCCAGTTACTGCACAGAACAAACAACAGAGACACAGAACAGAGGAACAGATTGTAGACATAAAAAAAACTTTTCGACAGCCATAGCAACTTAAAATTCAGTTAATCTCCTGATACAATGTTGAATATTTTATTTTCGTGTTCAATTTTCATTATATTTAATTCATTGGGCATGGTCCGGATAAAATTTAGTCAATATAATATTTTATCCTCTGATAAGATGTCTGTACTGTTATCAATTGTATCTAAAATATTGATAACATATTTATCTAATACAATAAACTAATTTATTGTGTGTAAAACAAATTTATTGGCTTCTGTGAACAGTATTCAATTAAATGTTGACTAAAACTGTGATTATGCCAATGCTTTCATATTAAATTTGAAATTGTATGGACACATATAGACTGATGAATTTGTGCATATAACAAAATTAATCACCAGTTTCTGCCAAGCATGGTGGTTATCGATGATTATAGTAATATTTCCTTATGAGGGCTTATTGTCATTGGTGAAAAATAATGTAAATTTTAGGACCACTTGATTGGCTATTTATTTAGTTGTGAATAACTCAAACATGGTACCCTAGAGATGGAAAACGAAATAGAAGTCGACAACGGAAAAGATGGGAGGACAAACTCAATCTCACAGCAGTTCCAAACTGGAAAAGAGTTGCAAAAGACAGAAAGCGATGGAAATCGTTAGAGGAGGCCTTTGCCAAGAGGCACACTGAACTCCAAGATATACTATAACTCAAGAAAGAAAATAACAGCAACTAAACTAGAACAAGAAAGGAGATTCAAGATAAACGGGCTATTGTATTGTATAACTTAAACATACCGATGATCCTCTGTTCTTGTTCGGAATTAGAGTTTTGTACACTATTATTAAAAAGAGAAAACATTTGTATTAATTAATTAACTTCTGGAGGGAGGTGGGCTGGTTGGAATAACCACCAACGGCCGCTATGGCCCACGCACAATGGTCCACTGAAGGACTAAGTGCGGAAACCAAACTCCATAACATAGAAACATTTGTATTTTTGTTTGTAATGACTAAAGTTAAAAATTATTGAAGCGATTTAAAAAAAAAACACCAGTAGAATGCTATATTATTATTGAGTAACATAGACTATAATACTCGTGTATAAAGATATCTCACGGGTAAAGCTGCTGGTGGAAGCTAGTTTATATCAAAGGATAAATTCAGTATTCTTCTTATTTTCGTGTGGTTAGTAACTAACCTGGTATCAGAGTTTGAAAGCCACCCATGGGCCTCTGACATGGCATCACATGCCGTCAAGAAATATCTCAAAAAATATATAAAAAATTCAGTATTAGAAAAAGAATAGGTAATTTTTCTTATATGGACTCACCATATAAGAAAAATTACCTATTCTTTTTCTACTTCGTCATCTTCACCATTTTTTTTTAAAGTTTGGTTGAAATTATGTCTTTGAGAGCTCTGTTACAGATGATAATAATATGTTAAAAGTAAAGTACACAGATAATTAGTAATGAGAGTGTGATCATATTTTATTTAAAAAAGAAATCAAGTACCGAAACTTGATAACTAGTACATGTTACTATCTTATCGTTATCAAATATTTATTTAAGCAATATATTATGAGTATGAGGGCCAGCGACTTGGTATGTCCTCTCATTAATTATTTGATATTATGATAAAATTTTGACTAATATAACTTCTTTTTCGTGTGGTTACTGGCTACCCTGGTGTCAGAGCTATCAATGCCGCCCATGGACCTATGATTTGGCTTCACAGACTATTGAGAAATATCTCTTAGGCATGCCGGTTTCCTCACAATGGTTTCCTTCACCATTTTTTTAAGCATTATACAAAACATGAATCTGAAAAGTCAGAGAGCCTTGGGTTTCAACTCGAGACCTAGGACTTGGTAGTCTGACGGACACACCATTAGGCTATCACTGCCAACACTAACTACTTGTATGATAATGGTAGTGTATTATTTGTGTGTGTGTTGTTGGGCAAAGATGTCCCCTTGCTCTGTCCAATCTGGCTTTCTGTTCTGCCATTTGCCAATACATTTTGACATTTTGATTTTTACTAACACTAGGCAATAAGTTATTTTTTGTATGTTACTAACACTATATGGATATTTGTGTCCGAAATAAAGTTATTCTATTCTATTTAGATCATGTTACATTCGCTCTGTATGTGGATTCCACATTTCATATTATGGTAATAATATTTTTTTAAATCAAATATGTTCGATTATTTCTGCACAAGGATATCTCACAATTTACTATTGTTGTTAACAACGTATGAATGCATTTGTAGAAAACAACAATTCGGTACTTAAGATATTTTAGAAAGCAGTGCAATTAAATAACATTGGACTTATAACATAATAAGAACTTTCTAAGAAAACACTAATTAAGTAACTCTATAATACTTCATATTTAAACTTAGTTGGAAAATTAAAATGTTAACTTACTGAAAACATATAGGTAACAATTTTATATGATGAAATACAAAATATTATAGGCACAATAAAGTAAATTATAACTCTAAGGCGATGAAAAAAATACATAAAATTCGATTTACCTCAGATAACAAAGGGGCTCTGTCCAAATGTTCTGACGAGGCGAAGGCTGACTCAAAGTACGGCCCGCGGCTCCTGGACTCGTATCGGGAGCCCCCATCGTCCCACATACGAGCTTCAAGCTCATCAGACATTCTGGCGCCGACAATCGCAAAAAAAAACAAGCAAAATCCTTCACTCTATTTAACACATTTTTTTGTCTCCAATTACACACAAAACTCGCACCCGTGTCACAGAATATCGAAGGCTGTATAAATTTTAAAATATATTATCATAGAATTATTGTATTTTATTAGCGTACGAGATAATACGGCGATAAATATCGGTGGACTCCGTTCGCGTAATCCGCTGGCGACGGAACTTGCGTTCTGAAACTAGGATCGGCGAGATAATGTATCAGTGGCGTTTCAAGATATATTTTGTTTTTAACCACATTTCTCTTTAATCCAAAACTATAATATCAACTCGAATATATTTAATTTATGTGATACTCTTAATTTTTGTGTTAATTTAAGCAAGATTTTAGCAAACTGCATTTTTTACTGGTGTTTACAAATTATGTGTTTCGCTTTCAGAACAGTCCTAGACAGAGCGGTGACAGCTTGACTGACAGCAATCGATATGAATGCGTTCACGTAATGACGCATTCAAAAGGAATACATTTGAATAAAAAATCGTACATTTACATATTTTTTATTGTGAATGACTTTTTTACGACTTGCGAAGTTTATTGACTTCTGCACTCATCAATTTTATTTTTTTAAGCACATGTATATTCTATTGTAGACTTCACCGTAACAATTCGGTATAGTAAAGTTTTTCTCAGGTATTTTTTAAATATTTTTAATTGATAGATTTTGTTATTTTAATAGTTGCTTGTTACTTGTTAATAACTTTAATTTGTTATTCCAAGCTGTAGTTATTTTTTTTAAGTTTTGTTCGTGCTGACGTCATAACGTAGACTGAATAGGTTTTGATCTTTGCCACATATAATAAAAATCCTAAATTTGACGTTTTTTACTTGACATCAGAAACTTCAAGCATGACAGTAGGGAGGAGGCATATTTAACGTAACAGATCTAAGCAAAATACCTCAAAATACCTATCGCAAAACACCGACTCAAGCTTCAGACTTCACTCTTCAGAGATTAGCAACCATTTGTATTGGGGTTACCAGTTTATTATCAATAAAACCACCAAGGCAATTCTACCATCACCCCAATGAATGTTTGAAAAATGTTTGGGTAAATTATTATTAAAATTGATTTTAAAAAAAAAGTTTCATACTGTGCGCTATATGTAATAAAAACCCTTGACAATTACCTATATTTGAAAATATTATTTGGATACATTAAACCAGAATTCGGTACTACTTCAGTTTATCATCCCATGATTTAAGGGGGGTGGGGGGGGGGAGGTGTAAAAATGGGAGCCCCGCTTTGGGTGGTACAGACGCCAGCACATCAAGCTACTACAATCTGTCAAATTTATTTAATAGATTTTCAACTTTAGCACTACAGCATAAGGTTCAAGGTTGATTGCGAAAATTTGACAGTTTCGGGTAGCTTGACCTGCCGGCGTCTGTACTATCGAAGAACTTCAAATCTAAGCAATTTGAAAACAAAATCCTGTGAACACAATGATCACATCTGTTACCGGCCCGGTTCTATGGCGGCCGAGCGCTGCAAGCAGAAATAGTCATTACGATGTATAGATATGAAGTTCTTCAATGGTACACGTGGCTTTAATCTCTATTTCTATTATTAAAAAGGGCTAATCTGGTCTGTGGTCTGTTTCTCTATGGGGCTTGACGGATATTCTCGTCAACTAAGTCATTGGCAGACAAAAATATTCATGGACAACACGGAAAAAAAAAATTGAAACTGACGGTTCACGCACGTCAAACTAAGCTTGTCGTCAGTGCGCGGTCCGCATGTATTTCATTATTTTAAAAATAAATAACGACGAAGGGGATGGCGGGGTCTAACGACCCCGCCAACCCCTTCTAACCTAACCTTGCCGTGTCGGGGTGCCCCAAGTCCCGAGCTCGCTTCGCTCGCTCTTGCAGCCTAAGTTCTCATTGCCTTTTTACTAAGACGAGATGTATCGGGACTTGGGGCACCCCTCACTCAGACAGGTTAGGTTCGAAGGGGGTGGCGAGGTCTTTGTTCGCTCGATCTAAATCACTAAATATACGTATTTATTTCATCATTAATGTAAAGTACAACAATTTACTGCGTTGACCTTACGTAAAACGAAATGTTCAATGTCGAGACAAAATGTCAAAAGTGACTAAATATTCCTAAATTTCTTCGATTTTGTTTCTTTTTTTTTCTCGTAAACCATTTATCTCCGCAACCTAAAACTTTGCGTGGAGGCTTCTAATAATATAATCTTTCTGTAAAAAAAAATATAAACAATCAACTCGATTGATGATAAACTAAAGCTTAGCCCAGAATTCGGTAAAAAATAGACTATTTTAGTAGTAATGAGCTACCAAAGCTTCGCAATGTTAACAAGTTGGGATTTGGTTTAGCGCTATCTATTCGAATTAAAGTGAACATTGCTACAGAGCTGCCATCTCTTTTCATTAGTTGGCGAAAAGTTCTGATTATAATCCAACAAAATTGAAACACATATTTTAACTTGTTGTACAGGGACTACTGACTATTTAAACTTCGTCATTTTGTATCATTGTACTCGTATCCATCCATCCATTGTTGTCCCCAGTTTTTTTTTGAACTACTAGTATTGAGCACTGAGCACCCTGATTAAACTGGGAAAAACCAAACCGTTGTCGTGTCGTGTCTTTCGATAAATTTTCCGATTCTCGCCTCAGTGTGCTTTTGTGTAACACGTGTGTTCAGAATTTTAGCGATTTTTTTGTGATATTGTGTTTGTTTGTTTGCGTTCGTTGCCACCTGCTAACAGGTTTGTCTAGCGTTTGTATATTCAATATGAATATGGTTATAAATTTATAATATGGATAAAAATAAACCCCCGACCTTCCTGATGATATACCTACTACACCCCTTTCCGGCTTTTCTCCCTCTAACGTTGCGTTTAGCTCTGTGGACGTAGGTCACAATAAAAATAATAATAAAAAGATTAAAAGTTATTTAGAAGATTAAAGGTAAGTTTAGGACGTTAAGGGACAGGTTTATATGACACGGGAGTTGACGGGAGGCAGGAATAGTCAGACGGGCAGGCAGGCAGTCGGACAGGTAGGCAGGCAGGCAGCAGGCAGCGTGGAGGAGCTGGGCTGCGGCGCCACACGGAGCAGATTTATCCACCCTCCTACAGGGGTAAGCGAGAGGTTCGGGCGAATGATACACAGTATTACACGCATTCAATGTTTATTTATTGTCAGAGACCACTATACACTCAACTCTTGTACAGTATCCACAGTTTAGGTTACACAGTATAATTACGTAGGTACACGTATAATTACGATATATACACACGCGCACGCTAGTGACATGAGACTAAAGTTCGAGTAGTTATTATTATTATTTATTTATATTCAAGAAATAAACCAAAACAGCGACTCCGCCAAAAGCCAATAAAAAAGACTAAGGCTGAAAAACTTGAAGGCCGGTTTGTTCTGTGTCATCTATAAAATATGCAAAATTGATAGGTATAGAATCGAACTACTACATTGATACAGAGCAAGTGTACGCACGGTTACGGTTAGAACTACGGGAATAGTAGTCAAGTGAACTTATTTTGATACTTTGGAAATTTGTTTTATTTTCTTATTTCTTTCTAATACAGTGGTACCTACTTACCTACAAAAAATATTTCGTACTGTTATTTATATTTTTACTAACCTCCGGACTTGATGGAGTGACCCGAAGGTGTACTTCGGTGACTGCTACTGGAACTCCTCGACGAGAAAAACTAGGTGTGCCGAGTTTGGGCTCGTTTTGTTAGTTATGATGAGACCTTACCTCCGCACTTGATGGAACCTGAAGGTGTGCTTCGGTGACTGCTACTAGAACTCCTCGACGATTAGAATTAGGTGTGCCGAGGTTGGGCTCGTTTTGTTAGTTATGATGAGATCTTACCTCCGGACTTGATGGAGTGACCCGAAGGTGGTCTGTTCTGGCCAAAGATGTGCTAGATCTGATGGGCGGATTGTGATTTTGTGACCTGTCGAGATTTTTAACGAACTTCCACTAGGAATGTTCGCCTTGATCCAAAGCAGACAACGTTGAAATTTGCTTTTGCTGTGAAATATTTGGGGTATCTATACTTTTACCATGAATTCAGTACATGATTCTGAACGCCCCTGCGTTGAAATTTAACGTCGGTTATTTAAAAAAAAAACTGCTGTTTCATAGAAAAGTGCAATACCTACTACGCGGTCAAAGTGTATGGAAAAGCTGATAAAAAAAAAAACCCGACGAAAAATTTCAACGCAGGTTTCAGAATCATGTACTTACTGAATCCATGGTAACAGTTTTCGCGACGATGTCCCTTTATCTTCCTTTTACCAAATTTCATGTTTCTAAATCTACGGAAAGAATGTACGATAGGTTTCTTAAAAGTGTTTGATTCCCTCGATTATGTATGAAATAATATGTGACGAAAAATCTTTTTTTAATAATTTTATTTCAATTATTCAACTATACAGGGTGGATTTTTGAGATGGGGCAGTAAGGACAGCTACCTTAACCGTTGTCGCTAGAAGAAAAGGTCTTAGGAGACTGATAGACCTTAACTTTTTGAGACATTTTGATCTGCATCCACAGATTTTGATTTTTTTTTACAGTCGGCAAGATAATGGACAGTTTTCACAAAAACTTTTTTTGATGCCAATCGATCCTGTTTCTTAAAAGGATCAAAAAGCTCTACTAGACCAACTGAGGTTTGAGTACTAGAAAAGTCAGAAATCGCAAAAAACATTTCGTAAGAAAGAGACTCCAACATACTTTACTTTTACTAAACAACAAACAGACTAGCCAAACAGAAACGAAAAATTTTAAACTTCGAACGAATATGCGTTATAATTTTATTTACTATAAAAACAAGATAGTTTGTTGCAGCCAAGAGCGTGTCGGACCACGCACAATGAAGGGTTCCGTAGTTCGGATAAATTTATCGCAAAAACAAACGTGTAACATTGTAGTTAAAAAACATGATCTCCCATACATCGATATACGTCACGGTCAATTCTCTGCAACTGTAAGTTTGTAAACGATTTTTTTTTTTGTGTGGTAAAACTACAAATTACCGATTTTCGAACTTTTCCCTTTATTTGTATTATGAGACCTTACTTCTTGCCTGATTTCATCATTCTAGGTTAACGGGAAGTACCCTGTAGGTTTTGATTTATTTGCGAGCATCAAAATAATTATGTCGTTTATAACCGTATCTTTTATTGCGTTGACTTAGACCACAGACCTACGTATTTGATGTTATTTCAACTTCATACCTCCACGCGTTCCTGAGAAAAAGGATCGTGACAGACTGACGGACGGAATCCGGGTTCCGTTTTTAGCTTTGAGGTACGGAACTCTAAAAATGACCTCAAATGATTTAGAACTTTCTGACTTGTTTAAAAACGTTAAAAAAACTGTCCTCTACAAAAGACAGAAATTACAAAAAAACAAAAACTACATTATATTATGTAAAAAGTTTATTCAAAAGCAACAAAGGTTCTAAATTTTGTTCTCTATTCGTTCGAAATTTGAAGTTCAATTTGTTTTAGTTTAGTTTTGGCCAGTCTATCATCGTAAAATAGTAAGTTGGACATGACTTATATAGTCATCTTCCTAAATTAAAAATCCGTGTCCCAACTAACTTTCCGTCCCTACTAACACATTCTTCCCCAAAGCTCTTTGCAGCTTTGATGTTTTTTATTCGTGTCAATGAGATCAAATTATGATAATTTTTGTGTGATTTGTGATTTATGTACATATTAAATCATATAACTAACAATGTTTTTTATCTGTTTGTTTCAGTGTACTACTAATACCCGTCAACGAGTTTCACATTAAATTCAATTAGTAGTATTTAATTTTGGCTTCTATCTAGAATTTTTTTCCTGCGCGCGTTTTCTCCACACATCTGACATTGACTGAATTGTCGACATCGATCGCTGTCGACACCATGGAAAATCCAAAACATATATTCACCGGTCTAAGAAGTGAGACAGACGTTCGGATTCATCGTAGTGCGCCACCTATACCATCAACATCGACAGCCAGCCGGATGTTCGAAGAAGAAAAAATAGATATTGACACAGATGACGCCATCGAATGGAAAGTTATTGGGAAGGATACGATTAATGAGAATCCAACAGCAGAGACCCTGGAGGATCGTTTGTTGATCAATGGTCACGAGCTTCAAAATCTCGTCAACCGACCAGACAAACCACCGGAATACATCCAAGCGCAGGGAACAGCTGATGACATATTCCGAACCTTCGAAGACAAAGAAACACAAACACAAAACCGTAACATAATTATGACTTCTATAACAAAATGGATATCGTTCTCCAAGAAGGCGCGAGATCGAATGAGTTGCGCGCTAAGAAGTCTCTGGATGTGGAGAATTCTTTTCCTGATTCTTGCTGTGACACTTTGCGTTTTGGCAATTTATACAAAACGACCAGTACATAATACTTATCATATTTATAATTAAACGTATAATTCGGAAGCGAAGCGCCCCCGATTGGACCCAAACACACAAACCTCCGCCGGCTCGGTAGCGACCCATCGGTCCAGTAGATAATGACACACATACATATAACACATGAACAAAGTGTTTTCTAATATTTTATCAGACTCTAAGAAAGTGTAACGAACTTGTGTAAAGTACAATCTCGGATATTCGCTCGGATATCTCGGATATTATCCGAGGAAAAGTCGTTGAATCCAACCGCTGCGCCCGCGTTGTCGGCAACCATAATAATTTTGAATCTGTGATATCTTGTAAAGTATTCATTTTAATGATATGATGTCAAGGCATATTTTAATCTAAATTAAATGCCCAATTTAAATAATATATTTTATTGGATAAGGATAAATAAAATAAAGGTGAAAATAGCTTCGAAAATAACAATGAAATTTTTATCAAATTCTGAAAGATAAAATGGTTACTATACGAGTTAGAAGTAGACATATGCTATCGCGGACTTTATTTTTGAACTTTTTAAGATATACAATTCTGTAAAACATAAATTTGATGTTTCTCTTACGGCTTACGCGGCGCACGCCAGTAAAGCTCCCAGTCGCACAGTGTTCCATTTGACAAAAAAAAAATCCCTTTGCTGCTTATGGTATTTATCGATCAAGTGAAGTCAAGTGAGAACGCCGTGGCGCCTCTCTAGCCACTCCTCAAAGAGGGGACTTATTGCCACAATTGTGGCGTGCCCAGCGCTGGGTTGCGACAATCGCACTCTCCATGCCGCCATGAGATCCCGCCGGAGCTCTGTTTGCTGTGCCGTGATTTCTCGCGGCAAAGGAGTTACGCGCGACGACTGGATCTGTCAACATCCTGAACAGAGAATGTCCGTCCTCCACTGCCCCATACACGAAGAAGGTGCGTAGAGTTGCGTCTATTTTGTGCAACTATAGCACCCTAATGAGCTATGTATGTGGCACCGAGTCATAGGCCTTCGTATGAAGGAAGGATTTGTAGACATGTTGATTATAAAATCCATCCAACACTATTTTTTATATTTCTATGATCCAACATGTCGACAAATCTTTCCGGGATCTACGAACGTCTTGGCTTATATTGCGTTTGTGTAAAATCTAATTAAGGGAAGAGGATGACATTATGTCTTACTGTTCAAAACCATAAAAATCGTTTTACTAACACAACTCTATACGAAGGCGACTGGATAGTTTTGAACAAGAATAAAATGTTAACTGCATTTATCTAGTTGAATATTTTTTCACGAGAACATAATTCTATGTGTGTTTATCATACTAACAAATGGGAATTCATTATGATAATGTTATATTAACACTTTATTCGGGTAATTTGAGGCCTGTGTTAAATCTTTAAATACTATTCTAATATTTTGTAACTTCGTAAATAACTATAAAAATTACGAAAAAAAAATAGCAGATGTATTTAGCACCCATATATCCCAAAAATGACATAACACTAAAACTAAGATAATGGCAGTTATAATTTTATTCTCCGGGGACGGCGATAGGTTAACGAATAGAAATTAGCTAGACAATGTCGTCATCATTCGTTTCCATGAAACGAATCGATAGCGTCGAACGATAACTTCCATACAAATGCGTAGCCAAGTCACGCATTTCGACAAGCGTTATCGCTAGTTTTCGATTCTTAAGAGGGTTTATCCTAAAAGTTGGCAACGTCGCAAATAACTGTCAAATATTTACCTGTTTTGATTCCTAAAGCAATGTTAATAAAAAATTTATAAACTCAAACTCAAAGCATTTATTTCAATTAAACCATTTACAGGCACTTTTGAATTGTCAAGGAATCGGTCAGTCAGAAATATGAAGCTAGTTGCCCATTCCAAAGCGTAGTAGGTAGGTACCTATGGAGAAGAACGGGCAAGAAACTCCACGGACACTCTTTTAAATAAATTGTTACAAAGTATTTGTTACATCATTCATGTTGAAATTAAACATGTGAGAACAATGTAGAATAGAAAGACGTGCACGTTAGAAGCGTCCGTAATAAAAATATAAAACAAAGAACAATTCAAAAATTTTAATCAGCCAAGGCAGCTAAGAGTTGACCTGTCCCAACTGACGGCGCCCGTTCACGAACATGACGCATGGATTAGCACCATTCAGCTCAACCATTTTGAAGGGAGCTAAATGATCCAACACACGCGCCACCATCAGCGAGACATCTGAGTGAGCATGACATACTCACAGCCGCCAGGGCACATTCAAGTCAATAAAATACGTATTACCCGGTAAATGTTAGCTCTTTAGTACATAGTACTCACACCTGTGCTCTGAAATTATATAATACAAAGGAAATTGATTTTATACAATGCAAAAATAGTCTTAAACTCTTCAGCAGCTCCAACAGTTTTCAAATGTTAATCAAATATGTAGTTGTGGTTGTGGAGCAGGACCAGCATTGAGCCAAGCATTTTTATCAGCGATGTAATCCCCCAACTTATAATATGCCTGCCTGCATAGTGTGCGTTTTATACAAGATTTGAATTTCGTCTCATTCAGTTGAAGTATGTGGGGAGGAATTTTGTTATAACATTTTAAACAGTATCCCATGAAAGATGAGTCCACTTTAGCCAGTCTGAAACCTGGTTGAACTAATAAGTCCCTATTTATTGTACTATAATTATGTCTATCACCTCTTTTACTAAAAAGATGTACATTTTTCTTACGTGCATGATGTTTTCATAGATATATTGACAAGGTACCGACATGATGTTAATATCCTTAAACAGTTCCCTTAGAGAGTCACGCCTGCGGTGATAATATATGGCTCTAATCGCTCTTTTCTGCAGAATAAAAATAGACTCGATGTCTGCAGCCCGTCCCCATAGTAAAATACCGTATGACATGATACTATGAAAGTAACTAAAATAGACCAACCTCGCGGTATCTACATCAGTAAATTGACGGATTTTTCTGACAGCATATACTGCTGAACTTAGCCGTCCTGCAAGAGATGTTAAATGAGGACCCCATTGTAACCTTGAGTCGAGCGTGATCCCCAGGAAAACAGTTTTATCGACGAATTCTAGTTTCTCTTGATTCAATACTATCTCACAATCAGTAATTTTGACATTTGGTAAAGAAAATTTTATGCACTTCATTCAATAAAAAACAAATTCAAAAATCATTTATTTCAGCCCATAAAAGGCCATAATGTTATACAAAATTCTAATCAATATAAAGATATATAAAAAATAGTTAAGTAATTAATTAAGTAAATAATATAAATAAAATTAGCATGTCAAAATTTAAATTTAAATAATTAATAAAACGCCTGCCTCTGAGTCATTTGTTTGTTTATCATTACATTAATCATATAACAATGATTAATGTACTGACAATCAAACCTGTTCGCAAATACGCTCAGGATGGTGTTGGAGGTGGTCCGGAGCCTGCGCCCCAGAGATGTGCACCGCTTTCCCATCGTCGTGTAGAAACAGTCGACACGGGCGTCAGCGAACATCCCCGACGCGCTGCAGTGCCGGGGCAGCCCCAACAACACCCTGAACGCATTATTATACTGAATACGGAGAGCGTTGTACTGCTTTTGGGTATATGAGCCCCACAGGCTGGCTGTGTAAAGGGACGTACAAAACGCTCTGAAAAGAGTTATTTTGACGGCCCCCGAGCAACGAACAAACTAGCGGGCGATCATGTTGGCCCTCACAGACAACGCCCTCCGCTCCCTATCGATGTCCGCATCGTCCCTCAGGTCAGAGGTCACGATATGCCCGATTATATTTAAACTGTTGAACTCTTTTTAACTTGACACCGTTCAATCTAATAGGTGGAACAGTATCCGGGTAGCTCCGACCCCTGGCCCAAAAGACCATGCATTCACTCTTTTTTGCGTTATAGAGCAAACCATGATCCAGCGCGTAACGCTCGCAGATGCCCAGCAACCTGGACAGACCACACACCGAGGCGCTCAGCAGCACCATGTCGTCCGCGTAGCTAATATTGTTGACACAAACACTGTCAATATGGCAGCCGACACGGGTGCTGCTGAGCTCCTCTATCAGTGCGTTCACGTACAGGTTGAAGAGCTTCGGGGAGGTCAGCCCTCCCTGCATCATCCCGCATTCCAACCTGTACGGTTCCGACAGAGCACTTGACCATCGAACGACGTTGACCTGGTTAAGATACCAGTACTTAAAAATATCTAACAGTTCGAGAGGCATTGAGATGTTATTTAATTTTTGCCATAAGATGTCATAGTTAACCAGGTCGAATGCCCTCGAGAGGTCGAGAAAACAGGCATAAATAGGTGTGCTCCTATCCGAGTAGTACTTGACAGTTTGCTTCAAACACAAGATAGCTGCCTCAGTAGATAGACCCGGCTTAAAACCAAATTGATCGTCATGAGTGTTCACATACCGGTCAAGCAGTGCATTAAGCAAACTGTCAAGAACCTTAGCAAGCACTGTGGCTAGTGAGATTGGCCTGTAGTTGGTCGTGTCACTTAGGTCACCGGTTTTACTCTTCACAATTGGTACCACCACGGTCCTCATCATCTCGGCTGGTAAGTACGCATGTCCTATACAAAATGTATATAACATGGTAAGAACTCTGGGCAGGTGGACGCCGGCATGCTTTAGATGCCCAATGCTCAGGCTGTCATAGCCAGGAGACTTTCCACGCGACATTGAGTTGTAATAAGAAATGTAGCTAATTAGCGAACTAGAATATATGTATCTTCTTTACATAGTATAAAACAAAGTCGCTTCGCGCTGTCTGTCCCTATGTATCTTATTTATCTTTATCTTCTTTATTTTTACATAGTATAAAACAAAGTCGCTTCGCGCTGTCTGTCCCTATGTATCTTATTTATCTTTATCTTCTTTATTTTTACATAGTATAAAACAAAGTCGCTTCGCGCTGTCTGTCCCTATGTATCTTATTTATCTTTATCTTCTTTATTTTTACATAGTATAAAACAAAGTCGCTTCGCGCTGTCTGTCCCTATGTATCTTATTTATCTTTATCTTCTTTATTTTTACATAGTATAAAACAAAGTCGCTTCGCGCTGTCTGTCCCTATGTATCTTCTTTATCTTTATCTTCTATATCTTTATCTTCTTTATCTTTATCTTCTATAGCTTTATCTTCTTTATTTTATCTTCTTTATCTTTATCTTCTTTATCTTTATCTTCTTCTTTATCTTTACATAGTATAAAACAAAGTCGCTTCGCGCTGTCTGTCTCTATGTATCTTCTTTATCTTTATCTTCTATATCTTTATCTTCTATATCTTTATCTTCTATATCTTTATCTTCTATATCTTTATCTTCTTTATCTTTATCTTCTATATCTTTATCTTCTTTATCTTTATCTTCTTTATCTTCGTCTTCTTTATCTTTTTCTTTATCTTCTTTATCTTTACATAGTATAAAACAAAGTCGCTTCGCGCTGTCTGTCCCTATGTATGCTTAGATCTTTAAAACTACGCAACGGGTTTTGATGCGGTTTTTTTTAATAGTTTTCAAGAGGAAGGGTTTTGTGTATAATACATTAAGGTTTTATGTAAATTGGCTGAAATATGACGATTATTGTCAAAAATGTCGGAAAAAATCATGCCGACTGGGAGCTTTACTGGCGTGCGCCGCGTAAGCCGTAATAGATACATCAAATGTATGTTTTACAGAATTGTATATCTTAAAAAGTTCAAAAATAATGTCCGCGATAGCTTATGTCTATCTTCTAAGGATGACCTACAGTAACCATTTTTTCAGAATTTGATAAAAATATGATTGTGATTTTGACCGGTATTTTATTTATCCATATCCAATAAAATATGTTATTTAAATTGGGCATTAAATTTAGATTAAAATATGCCTTGACATCATATCATTAAAATGAATACTTTAAAAGATATCACAGATTCAAAATTATTATGGTTGCCGACAACGCGAGCGCAGCGGTTGGAATCAACGACTTTTCCTCGGATATTAGGTATGATCTAACTAATCCCGGTAGTACGTACCCGTGGGATATTTTCCGACATCCACGCGGGCGAAGCCGCGGGTTAAAGCTAGTTAATAATGAATTGATTGAATTTGATGTTGTACCCATTTTAGGTGTAAAAAACGCATTTGGAAAGTTTCCAAATAGATTTTTGACATCTAAAACTAAACATTCGGTGTTACGATATTAATTATGGCATTTCATAATCAATATTTTAGTTCGCTAGTTAGCCACATTTTTAAATTCCACACAGTAATATTGCCAAATTAATAAAAACAGTGAAATATTTGACATCTATTCGCGACGTTGCCCACTTTCAGAATAAACGCTCATATGATGGATGGAAACATTAGCGAACGTCAAAACCCTGTGGAAAACGAAACAAAATGACGACTTTTGGAGTTTTTTACTTTTAAGAATCGATAGGTATGGTAACTTTATGTGGAGTGAAATGTATAAGTACTTACTAAAGAAATTATATTAAGCGGGCACGCCCTTTATGCCTGGAGGCTTTTATTTAGATATTAAGTTCTGTTTACGTTTTGTTTTTATTTCTGCCTGAGTATAGTTCTCGATGATTTTATTTGGTATATTGTTGTTTTAAAAGAAATTGTGCATATTGCATACCGTTAGATTGGGCATGAACCAAAGATGTTTTCCTAAAATTAGAACTGCTCTATCACTGTTAGTTTTTTTTTTAACGCAGTTTCGGTATTTATTTTTTATTTGTTTGTAGTTTAAGGGCTCGTATTTACTTTTCTAGCAATCATCTGCGTCAAATACTAATTTTATAAGATTCTACAGTTACTTTAGATGAAAATAAAAATAAAATGTTGCCAGTTATGTTGTTTTTAAATGAAATTATTGACGTTTGAAGTTTTGGCAACGACAAATTCCGAAAAATAAATAAAAAAATCATTAAAAAAATCCTTGTGGCCTGGGTCTTGTTATTGGGCCTAAAAACGTAGTAGACGGCCCCACGGATCCGCCATTTTCGTATGTTCATCCTTCTGCCGAACACCTGTATATAATATAATTATAATAATAATAATAATGGCTTATAAAGGCTTAAAGGCTTATAATTTAAATTATGTTTTGTGTTGCGTAATGTAAATTATTTTGAATACTATTATATAGAATCTTTTTTTTCTTCTATCTAAACAGACAGCTGTGCTGCTGGGGTGTTTGTTGCGCCACTTCTTCTTCCCAGCTAATGCACTAGGAAGTGGTGAAGGGTGGGCGTTTTGGGGGACTGTCCTATGTAATTTTGACGTTCGAAAATTGCTGATTCTCAGCCTAGTCTGAATAAGTGACATTTGAATTTTAAATTTTTGAATTTTAAAGAGGTCATTCTAAACTCTTTCAATTCGCTACTACGATCCTCTCTCCAAAGAAAACGTAAGGCATCTCGGTCATGTTCTCTCATTTTGATCTGAGGAAACATCTCCTTTATGTCAGCAGTTAAAACAATATGACCTCGAAATCGAAATCCAATTATGGAGAACCGAGAAGGGATTGTAGCAAGTCAGGTCCCAGAAAAAGAAGGGAATTGAGGCTAACCCCGGAGGTCCTTGCAGCTGCATCATGGACAACTCGTAATTTATTTTTCTGAGGATGTACGACCGGAAAATGTGGTAGATACCAAAGAACTTTATCGATATTATTTGATGAATTAATTGCGTTGTGGTACGTGGCCTTGGGGCACTCTTCAGCATATCCTTTTTCTAACATAATATTATGAATGAAAGCGCAGTAACCCATTAGTTAACCCAGTATTCCTCCAATTTTTCCGGTTGGCTTTATGAGACCAAATAAATGTCTTTATTTCAGATTAATTTGATTGTAGTATGAGTAATTAAGACTATCTATCTACTTATAGTTTATTATGTACAGCTAGGTAGGTATTTATTAAACTTTGGTTGGTGGGTGGGTTGGTAGTACCTTGGTTGGTGGGTAGGTAGATGGGTATGTAGGTTGGTTGGTGGGTAGGTTGGCGGTTAGGTTTGTTGGTGAGTAAGTTGGTGGGTAGGTTGCTGGGTAGGGTAGGTTGGTGGGTTGGTTGGTGGGTGAGTTGGTGGTAGCTTGGTTGGAAAGTAGGTTGGTGGGTAGGTTTGTGGGTATGTGGGTAGGTAGGTAGGTGAGTAGGTAGGTTGGTATGTAAGTTGGTTGGTAGATATGTTGGTAGGTAGGTTGGTGGGTAGGTTGGTTGGTGTGTAAGTTGGTGGTAGGTAGGTTGGTGGGTAGGTTGGTTGGTTGGTTGGTGGGTAGGTTGGTTGGTATGTAAATTGGTTGGTAGATATGTTGGTAGGAGGTTGGTGGGTAGTATGGTAGGTAGGTTGGTGGGTAGTATGGTAGGTAGGTTGGTGGGTAGGTAGGTGGGTTGGTGGGTAGGTTGGTTGGTGGGTAGGTTGGTGGTAAGTAGTTTGGTGGGTAGGTTGGTCGGTTGGTTGGTGGGTAGGATCGTGGGTAGGTTGGTGGGTAGGTTGGTGGGCAGGTTGGTGGGTAGGTTGGTGGGTAGGTTGGTGGTAGGTTGGTGGGTAGGTTGGTTGGTGTGTAAGTTGGTGGTAGGTAGGTTGGTTAATTGGTTGGTGGGTAGGTTGGTGGATAGGTTGGTTGGTGGATAGGTTAAATAGCCGAAACAAAACAAGGCTATCTTGTTTGGTTGAAGAGTGGCCGTCACCACCTTTCGGCTCCATCATTGTTCATTTGGAATTGTTTTGACCAGTACGTACGTTATCCCAGAGTATAGTCCAGGATCTGATGATGGAGCTGGTATTAAGTTCGCCATACGATATCTCAATTAACCAAGATAGCCTCCTTATGTTTGGGTTAGTTTGTACCTACCAACCTACCCGCCAACCAGCCTATCCACCAACCTACCCGCCAACCAACCTATCCACCAACCTCCCCACCAACCAACCTAACCTTCAACCTACCCACCAACCAACCTATCCATCAACCTAGCTACCAACCAACCTATCCATCAACCTACCCACCCACCAACTAACCCTCCAACCAACCTATCCACCAACCTCCCCACCAACCAACCTAACCATCAACCTATCCACCAACCTACCCACCAACCAACCTATCCATCAACCTATCCATCAACCTACCCACCAACCTACCCACCAATCTACCCACCAACCTACCCACCCACCAACCTACCCACCAACCTACCCACCAACTTACCCACCAACCTACCCAACAACCTACCCACCAACCAACCAACCTACCACCAACCTACCCATCAACCTACCCACCAACCTACTCACCAACCTATCCACCAACCAACCCACCAACGAACCTACCCACCAACTAACCTATACACCAACTTACCCACCAACCAACCTACCCAGTAACCAACCTACCCACCCACCAACTAAAGTTTAATAAATACCTACCTAACTGTACATAATATATAAGTAGATAGATAGTCTTGTTTATAGATAGTTTTTTTACTACAATCAAATTAATCTGAAATAACGACATTTATTTGGTCTCATAAAGCCAACCTGAAAAATTGGAGGAATATTATGTACAGCTAGGTAGGTATTTATTAAACTTTGACAGAAAAAAAATTATACGTAAGTAACTACACTATTTTATTACTGTTTTAAATTAATATACAACACTATTAAAATAGATTTACATATTTTACTGTTCGCGACTGTACCAAAACAAAATGTATGTAGAAGTTTACGTGAAAGTTTAATGTATATTAAACCACCACCGAACCAAAACCACCACCGAACCATGATAATTTCGACCTAATTTACTATGTAGAAGTATTTCTACATAGTAAATTAGGTCGAAATTATCATGGTTCGTGACGACTATTTATTGACTATTTTTTGACAAAAAATTCAAATTCAAAAACCTAGGCGTTCCGCGGTAATCAGGTGAGGATTGTGGCGAGAAAGGCTCTCCACGTAATCCTCACCAAGACCCCTTTATATCTCTGGAATCCCTTAATGACTATTTTCGAAATTTGGCTTAGCGTTATGACTATTTCTTGACTATTTTTTGGAATTGAAACCAAGTCGGTACTCCCAGCCGTTTGCTTGCACTGAGGTGAGGATTGTGTGTAGACGTTCACCCCACAATCCTCACCAACCTATAGCTGTATCTTCGGAACCATAATGCGACTATTTTTTTAACCTTGGTGACTATTTATGACTATTTCTTGACTATTTTTTGGCGTTTTCAAAATTTATTTTCATGAAGTTTTCAAAGGTGAGGATTGTGTGGTGAAGGACACATTATTTTTAGTCATTTTTATCAAGATTTGATCTTGTTTTTTATGTAACTAGTTTATGTATGAAAAATCGTAAAAGTAAGAAAGCAGAGAGAATGATAATATCTTTCTTTTCCCTTTTGCATATTTTCAGCAAGAGAGTAGGTTGTTTATAGTATTATTAGTAATATAAGTATATTATGGTAATGTACTTATTTTCAGCGAATTGAAATAACCTACCTTTTGAATAGGTGTAGTAATACCTATTGCATACAATTTTCTTAGTGTACTGACGAGGTTTGACTGTCCTCAACATAAATAATTAAAGATATTTGCTACAAACTTATTGTATAACATAGGCCCTGTAACTAAAAAATTCGAATGCTGAAAATTGATGTAAATTCCTGAATATCATGACATCATTCGCAACACCCGTCGAATCAGCAGATGTGTCACGTTTCAAAATCTTATTTAGCAGAGAGGTTAAAGTACTCTAGATTCAAAGTAATTTATTAGTTTCGTATAAATTTGTTGTTTTATTATTACAACCTTCTTTTGCCGGTGACGTCATCTCGATGTTGGATCAACCAATCGCGGGCGAGCGCGTCTCGACATAATAATTATTATCTATCCTGTTATCGGTTTATCGAGCGCCATCTTTGTATTCACGCAGTAACTAACAGCCACAAGAAGTTATACGAGGGCGGCACTGAAAATTTCGGGAATCAAGGAAGTGACACAACATTACTAGTTATTTAAAAATGTATTTATTGCTTTTCGAAGTATTCTCCGCGAAATTTGACACATTTTTCCATACGATGGAACCAATCATTGAAGCAACCATTCCATTCGGAAGTTGGGGTCTCCAAAATGGCCGTTGTGTAGGCTGTGGACGCCTACAAAACGGCCATTTTGGAGACCTTTGGCTTCTTCAGGTGATGAAAATCTCTGTCCACGCAATTTATTCTTTATTTTAGGGAAAGTATAGAAATCATTAGGGCTTAGCTCGGGGCTGTGCGGCGGATGGTCTAATAATTCTATGTTTGTTGCTCTAAAAACTCTTTTGTTCTGTGCGCGTTGTGAGAACTCGCATTGTCGTGATGGAGAATGATGCGGCGGTTGCAGTTCTCTTTACAGAGTTCAGAAACGACCTGTGGCAAACAAATGCTAGCATACCATTCTGCATTAACCGTTCTTTGTCCCTCAAGAGGAATAGTCGTAACATAGCCGGTTTTGGAGACAAACGTGGCTACCATTTTTTTTGCAACACTCCGTGAACGAACAATTTTTGTTGGCTTTAACTCATTTTCGAACACCCAAACTCGTGACTGGTTTTTTGTTTCGGGTTCGTACGCGTATATCCAGGATTCGTCACCTGATACGATGTTGTATACAGCATTTGAGGATCCTGCGTGGAATCTTTCGAGAGTTCTGACGCACCAAGTAACGCGAGCCGCTTTTTGCTCTTCACAGAGCGAATGCGGTATCCATCTGGAAAACAACTTTTTTACACCTAATTGTTCATGCAAGATTATTTGTATTTGACTCATGCCAATGTCTAAAGTTGCCTGAATTTCGCGGTATGTCACATGTCGATCTTCCTCAATCAGCTTACGCACAGCATCAACGTTTTCTTGGGTGACTGCAGTTTTTGGACGACCTTGACGGGGATCATCACTGAGCTTGACACGTCCACGTAGAAATTCAGCAAACCAGCGATAAATTGTGGTTTTGGATGGGGCTTCATCACCAAATGCAGAAATCATCCGGTCAACACACTGTTTTTGTGTTAAACCACTTCGAAAGTCATAATAAATCATCGCTCTTGAATTTTCTCGAGTCAATTCCATTTTCTCAACGACTAAACAAGTTTGACAAAACCTTGTGACAAGATATTTTCAACTTTTTTAAACATTTGTTCAGTCACTGCCGATATGGGGCGTCCCGTTCGTGGGTCGTCGTTAGTGGAAGTTCTTCCTCGCTTCAACTCAGCACACCAACGCGCAACCGTAGAATATGGAGGAGCATGAACCCCTAATGTTGCTCTCAAGTCTTGATTTACCTGCTCCGTAGTAAAATTTTTCAAGCAGAGATATTTTATTACCGCGCGAACTTCAATTTTATCCATTTTTAAGAACACGTTCCGAAACGACGCAAACAATAGACAAACAAAAAAAAAAACAAAAAACAAAAGAGAATTAATTGCTTTTTTTTATTATCATCTTAACTAATGTCTGGGCTATGCCTGCCAGAATTTTTTTTTTTTCTTTCCAAGGAGAATGTATCGCATTCTCACTATTTATTGAACACCCCTCGTATAAATCAGATTATAAATCCTCGTATATATCAAATTGTCCACCACCTTGTTCAATGCACTTAATGCCCGCATTCGTAATTGTTCTTTCAATTTTTTACACAAACAAACCTCGCTGTACTCCCGGTGGAGGAATAAAGAAAAAGTCCTTTAGAGCAAGTTTGTTTATTTACCTATTCTTTTTTAAGTACTTTGAGCGGCGCGAACGCCGATGCGCCGTGCCGGTGACGTGCAGCAGGGGAAACCCTCGTTCTATCTCGCACTTTTCCCTGTTTTTGTATTTGCGGAATACCTATAATAGAGATAACAACACTCGAGTTCGTAACTATTCATAATAAGTTCCACTTTAATTAAACTGGCTGACTTTAACTTACGTGACGGGCAACTCGTTATAAGTAGCTCGTCTATCTGTCTCTTTCTTACTTACCGTAAATGAAACGGAGCGCAGCGATCTATCTGCCAGCAACTAAGTGGTAAATGCACATTGTGTTAGATAAATAATTACATATATTTATTGTAGATTTGTTTATAGGTAATGAATACAGTTTTCCTTTGGTGGTTGAAATTATAGAATAAGTTTATATTTATTTATTTCGAAACAAACATTTCTCATATGTATCTCATTCTTATGCCGTCATAGATACTGTCTAGAAACTACATAAAGTATTTTGTACTTGCTTGTACCACTGAGAAATTGAATTCTTTAATATCTTTTTAATTACACACCGACTAAATCTGTAACTTCGCGACAAATTTCGACAAATTGGCGACACAATATTGGAGAAAACAGATCTTAGCTAGGTGCCCTAGTTTTTGAGATATAAATTTGGCCCTGCTGGGGAGACTCTCTCCAGATCGGCCACCTATAAACCCTTATATCTTTTGAACCAGTGACCGACAAATTCTGATATTTGGCGACAAATTTCGACAAATTACCGACAAAATTTTTGTGTAATCAAAATTAAAATCCCTGTTGGTGGCCCTGCCAGAGTCAATGACACAGTTAACTCTTTTAATAAGATTAAGATATAGTCCGTACGCATGTTTTTTAATTATCCTAGTTATACAGGGAAACCTATTATTAGTTATTAGTCATACAATACTGAAACACACTTACTCTCTAACATACTACATACATAAATAACACACATAAAAATACATAAAGAAAATAAAATAAATCATGGTAATGTAATGTAGGTAGGTACAGTAAATAAAAACAAACCAACACTTGATTCATTGTTTATTGAAATATCTTCTCCGTAAAAATTACAAGATTAAAATTATTAAATTACACAAGATGACAAAATATAACAATATTATTACATTAACAAGCCATTTGAAATAACACTGCGGAAATAAAAAACATATTTTCGCGTATCGCCGCTTTATTTTCTGGAAGCGGTAGTCGCTAAAGAGGTAGACAGAAAGGCAATTATTTAAGATTAGCTTGATACATAGTCAAAATAGCATCTCATTCTACTAACAAATGGGAACTTTTCTACCGCTTTACAAAACAGAGCGGTCATGACCTTCCTCAAAAAAAAAACAAAAATAACAAATAAGTATACATTTCTAGTAGAAAGATTTACAGACGAGCGGGCGCTTATGTTACCGCGCCCTGGGTTTTCAACTCTCGGCGTTGAGCCGAACGTTTAGAATTCAACAGAGCGCATCCCTAACAAGTAGTAAGTAGCAAGTAAAAAAGCGTACTGTGGGAATTTCAACTCTCAGCGCTAAAAATCCAGTGCGCGGTAAAAAAAAACGTCATGGAAAAAAGCGCTCGTGCGTTTGTGGGCTAAAAGAGGCAAGGTTTTAAATGCTATAACGATTTATGTTCGCAATGTTATTCCTATGGATATCGAGTATCCGGCCGTCTCGAGTCGTCGTTTAGAATCTATTCTGGAAACGGAACTATACATAAGCGTTTGGGTTTCTAAGTTTATTTTAACTATTTTTGAATTACGACTGTAAAAAAGTAGTTTTTGAGATAATTGCTGTCACATACGGGTCGAATAAAGAAATTCATGTTTTGAAGTCGGTTAAAATACTAACTTGGGCATAGGAGGACAATAAACCACCTGTGGACTAACATCACGTCCATATTGGAAGTCAGCTCCGAACAAGATCTTGTTTTTTTTTTTTAAGTTAAGCAGTTCCATGATTTTGTTTTGTTCAGTCAATGTCGTTAGCCCGCCTTGTCCTGACTGATAGACAATGTAAGGGTCAGTGCCTCGAACGAGTCTATTGTTTTTGTGAGTTGTTTATTATTTAGAAAAATATTGGCACTTTATTTTGTAACAATAAAGTATTTAAACAGCGTGTACATAAGAAATGTGTGGGTCATACTACGGGTGGGTTGAAGTTTTGTGTGGAACAGCTGATATTTTTTTCTAGATTACGATGTTGGTGCCATGGAGAAAGTTGTATAGTTCAAACTGCACAACTCCCTTTTAAATGTGACCAAACGTTCCCGATACATGCTCTATATTTACTAACGATCCATGTAGGTAAACTGAATTTGTGAGAGCATTCATTTAATTTAAATGTATAACGGTAGTATATTTCTTAAATAAAATGATTTATTCTGCTTTTTTTAATCAATGATGGTGACCCGTTTTAAAAGTAATTGATGTTACAGACAAATGGCGGACCACCAGTCTCATCAATGTGTATCTTGTTATCCAGTAACTGGGTTGTGGAGGTCAGATAGGCCGTCACTCCATGTTAAATACCGATATTGAGCTGCATCCGGTTAAACTGGAAGCTGACCCCAAAATAGTTTGGAAAAGATTAGATAGATTTATTGATGTTACAGAGAATAGTGGTTATTTTCACAAGTCAGAATATACAGAGATATGTTAGACCCTGTTACAAAATATGGCTCCAGCTTATCATTGCTTTCCAGCATGCGTAGCTTGACAACCATAGAAACGGGTTTTGTCGACGGAAGAATAGAGAAAACAGATTGTGATTGTCTATCTGTCATTTTGTCTATTTTTCCGTCGACAAAACCCATTTCTACTGTGGTCAAGCTAAACGTGCATGTAGACGCTATAAAATACTCTTTACCTCAAAAACCCAAACGCCAATGTCACCACACAATAAAACTGTCAATTCCTTGACCAGGAACATGGTATGGGACCACAGTGACAAGCTATTATCTTTTAAACTATAGAAGCTAACTAAACGCACACTCGCGACTTTGTTACCAATCATTTTGTTCTGTCGCGGTGCGCAAGACGCTGCGATTTGTCGGACCTTTTGACAAGTAGCGTAGAAAAGAATCTGAATTGTCACCGGAACGGAATGTGTATGCAAAGTTTCAACTTGATAGGCCAAGAGGAAGCAGTCCAAAATCAGCTTACAAGATTCGACCTCAAAATACCAGTAAGTAGAATTAAACAAAACAAGTAAGTTGTTCTTGGCTGAACTGAGTATTGAATGGATAACACGGAAGGTCAAACAAATCGCATGCGTTAGTCGTCAATGGAATGCTAATATGTAATTTATATTTGTCAAAGACGTATACGTGAACCTAAGCTAACCTTGAGAATAGTATGTCCAGAATAAAGATTATACGCTCTTCTTAGATTTTATATTCCCAAGGATGTCTTCATGAATAACCCATGAATACTCAAACGTCAGAAGTCTATGTCGCTGCAATACTCATATTCACATCAAAATAGCAGGCACAACATAATCCGGCGTCCTAACCAAAATGACAGATCGCGTGTCGTGATCGTTGCGTTTATTTGTCACTTTTTGTTGAAGGAAGGTGCCCTCTGTCGCCTCGAACACGCGTTCGTGTTCCCTATACAAAATGAACGCGATAGTCGCGTATTCGTGCAAGAGTCGCTTTCGGTGAGGACGCAGGGTGAGACTAATGAATTAAAATTAAGTTCTGTATTCGAATTTGGCCGTAAGAAACCGAACGGACCGAATTATTCCGACACGCGACAATATTATATTCAAGTTAGGTTAGGTTCAAATATTCGCCTAATAAATATACGTCTTGATTGACACTAAGCAAAAATAGCGACAAGTGTGGTCTAACGTCTTTGGTAATTATTTATATAGTCAAAAAAACGAATGAATCTTTCAATCGCAGTCTTGGTGTTGGACGTAATTAAATGATTGATGAAATACCGAGAGCTGTTTGAGGTCGTGTTCCGCAGTATACAGATAGGCACTATCAATTAAGACGCAGATATATGCCAGTGACCTTGGGTGGTTAGCTTGCGTGTTCTGTACTGAGCTCACGCAACGCGTCGTACGACCAGCCAGTAATAAGACTCGCCCATTAAGGAGCGCTGTCCCAAATTAGACGCATTATGAATTTGTTATATAAACATTCTGCATCGAGCTCAGTACCAAAACATTTCGTATTGTGTCGCATTTACTTGCTTGATGGGATTGTAATATTATTTATAAAATAAAACTTATTATCATCATAAAGCAGATAACCTATGTAAGAAGTCAAATCTAATAAATCTGCGTGTTTAGTGTGTATCTTTGACACAATGTATTCTGATTTTGTTTTTTTTTTTCATTTGGGCGAGGTCGATAATATATGGTGACCCTAAACGACTTTATCACGTTTCGAATCATATTTTTTTTAAATGATGATAAGGTCTATATCTCAGAAGTACGAACATCTATATTTATAAAAATCAATTCCTATTTTTCTGGTCACGCCATAAGCGCATGGACGCAAAAATATCGCGGCGGGATTTAATCGCGCACTGGATTTTCAACTCTCGGTGTTGAGCCAAGCGTTGAGAATCCTACGCGTTGGGCCGCACTCTCGGCCCAGCGCGTTGAAAAAACATACTGTCGGATTTTCAACTCTCGGCGCTAAGCAGAGCGTTCAAAATCCAGTGCACGAAAAAAAATCGCCGCGATATTTTTACGCAAATTGGATAATTATTTTTAAGTAGGTGAAGGTAGGGTAGGTGGTGTAGGTAGGTAGGATAGGTAGGTAGGTAGGTAGGTATGTAATCTGAATTTACGAACATCGTGTAAATATAAATTATTGGAATATTCGTCTTTTACTAATACCACAACTAATACCTACTTTGCATTATATTTCACTCTTTTTTAGTAATAACGATATTTAAAGTTTAGGAAAAAGGAACACGACTGTAATAAGACAGAAGAAGCCATTGTTTTTTACCCGACTTCGACGAAGCAAAAAGTAGAGTTAATAAAGTTGAGACCACCCTTAAGGAAATACATAAATATAAACCATGTCAACCCTAAAGCCAAGTCGAGTTTTAGTATGGCAGCTCTGGATAACACATATACCATTAAAAAAATCAATTCATTTAGCTGACTACATAAATATAATCTCCTTAAGACTTGTAAATATGATTCAATATTTTTGTACATTTGATATCTTTTGTCAAAGACTCAAAATTAACTCTATAATGAAAGGAATAAAGTACAATTTAAACTGTGGTAGACTTGCATTGATGTGTCCTAATAGAAGAAAAAGTTTGTATGTAATGTTTTCAGAATGGCGTTTTTATACTAGTGTTGTTTTTAAACTCACTTTATAAATAATTCTACTGGAATTTCTAAGCTTTGTACTATTCAAAGAACGTCACAATACTATATTTGGCCCTTTTATTAACAATAAATAACCTTTATTTTGGGGTTAAATCAAATCATGTCAATTTTCTTCACAACTTTTCAGAAATAGTTCAATGATTCCGTAAGCTTTTACATTCTGCCTATCCCTTCAAAGAACAGGGATTGAAGAATATAAATATGGTGGAAACCTTTCTTATTCAAATTTAGAATCAACGCGAGACTATTAGAAAAGTAATAGTTCAGAAAAATCCCTCCCCCCCGTACTTACCATAACCATAAATATTTTCATAATAAATATAATTAGACTACAATTTTCTACCATTTCACCCCATTACACTCCAATATTTTATAACACACATTACACGAATACGGAAGTCTCTGAAAACATTATTATTTAGTAACATACTGTGTCTGTCAAAATTCATGTTAGCTTCTGATTGGTTGACCAAAACATGGTATAATAATATACTTCGCCAGGTATGGCATTCCGAAACACAGTGGTCACGTGGGCAACACAAGTCTACGTCATCACATCTGTTCTGTGTTACCAGAAATTTGTAATAATAACTCCCCAACCACGTTTATTACCTGTGCGAATCCGATAAATCAATGAGGTTTTAACTAACAATTACGTTGGTTTATGTTTAAATTGAATTGTTTCGTTTGATTAGACACACGAAACGACAATTTAAAAGCTTTGGTATCTGAAAATCTTTCCTTAATCGTGTTTTGTTGCAATAGAGTGGCAACTGAATAGTGACGTAAGCATGTGTTCGTCCCGGAATGCCAGACCTTGTTTTATTAGACCATGGACCAAAATAGCTAACAAACTTCAGTAAACGATATTCTAAGCATAATAAATAACTATTATGAAACACTATCCTTACATACTCCTTGTACGTAAGGCTCATAGCGGGCGGCGTTCTGTAGTTTATGTTATGTAATATCCTAATATATTATAAACGCGAAAGTTTGTGAGTATGGATGGATGTATGGATGTTTGTTACTCTTTCACGCAAAAACTACTGAACGGATTTGGGTGAAAGTTGGCACACCGATAGTTTATAACCTGGATTAACACATAGAATACTTTTTATCCCGATATTTCCACGGGATCGAGACTTATGCGGGTGAAACCGCGGGGCGCAGCTAGTAGACGATAAATACAAAAGCAATAGCAAAGCTTTTTAAAGTACGTCTATACTCCTTATGGTAATTGGTTTGGTTGGCGTAATTTAGCCTACTGTACAGCAGATCTGATAATATGCTTTTAAACACATTCTTGACGAGAGATCTTTAGATGCATTGATTTTTTCTAGCAACTGGTCCAGGTTCGGTTCTACTACTGCTCAGTCCCCTTCGCGAAAGCCTCCTCCAAGCATAGCGCGTAGGCCAGCAAGACGCGGCTCACGACACCCCGCTCGGGACGGAACGACGACCGACGACGCTGTCGCAGATGACCCGCAGCCGCTGAGAAAAGAAAATTAACGCGATGTAGCACTGGGTATTGTACATCGCCTTAATTCCCTTTCAGCAACTCAGTCAGTTCTCTCCAAGCACCGACAAAATCAACATTAACAATATCGAAGGAGTCATGGTAGTGTCCTGGTTCACATCTTTCAAATGAACGTCTATGTTATTCAATTTATCACTGAACGAAGACCATTTGTGATCGTATCGTATCGTTTTATCCAGTAATTGGGCTCTTCTTTTTCGTGTGGTTAGTGACTAATCTGATGTCCATGTTTTTATGCCACCCATGGGCCTCTGACTTAGCTTCCATTGGTCGAGAAATATCTTTCAGACGAGCCGGTTTCCGCTCGATGTTTTCCTTCATCGTTTTTGAGGCAAGTTATAATTATACAATGCGCACATGAATCCGAAAAGCCAGAGGTGCGTGCCTTGGGTTCGAACTCGAGACTGAACGTCATGTCAGAAAACCCTCATTCGCGCCTTTTCGCTTGACATTCTTGCTGCCTTCCGTTTATTCCAGCGATCAGTTACAGAATCCATCTTACAGCCTAGTACTACTCCGAGAGTTCTCAACAACCGTCGTTTTCAGATCCAACTTCTCTCGAAAAAGCAGTCGTAGGGGAGTGATCTACCTGGTAACCAAGTATCTAAGACTGAGAAAAAAGCAAGAGGGAAAAACATTAGGGTATTTTTTCCCCAACACCTGTCAACGGGACCCTATTACTTAGGCTCAGCTGTCCGTCCGTCCATCTGTTCTCTTACTATGTTATTTTCTAGTGAATAAATCCATAGACGCTTTCACTACTGTAAGCTGGTGACCAATATAGCTACTATTGACATACGACGGTTTCTACAGCGCTACAATGTTCATTTGGCGTGTGGCCAAAATTGGAACTAACAAACAAGATGGCCGCATCTTGTTTTTTCAATACATTTCACTAAACTATTGCACAATTGTTTACCGACAGCGCCCCCCTGTCAACGTCATTCGAGCGCTAAAAGATTCTTGTAGCTGTGTATGTTAGTTATTACCATAGAAATAGAGAATGGACTAAACATTAGCGACATAAAAGGGACCACCCTCTAGAAAGAGACAAAGCGATTGTGCGGTCAACACCTGTAGTACTACTAAAGAGACAACTAATTGGGCGCAAATTCGCTTTCTCTCTCATACTTTTCGGTCTGTATTCACTGCACAACTGAATACGGCACGCTCAGTCCATCCTCTATGTCTATGGTTATTACTTCGAGCTTATAACATACTATCTACTAACGTTCGGTCTCTCTGGTTGGTCAACCAATCAAACTCAAGATTCAACAAAACACACTTCCTAACAAAACAACACTAGTACAAAACACCATCTAATAGCTACCTATCTCACTCGCTCACCACTCAAACGGGAACGTTAGAAGGAGACGGAAGTATGTTAGACGACGACTACGAGCGGCAGGTCTGCGATCATAAGGACGACGGCGGCGGCAGGGCGCGCGCGGCGGCGAGTCCGCCCGCGTCCAGGCGCGGCCAGTCCACGAACTCCTTGCCGTGTCTGGAACAAATATATTTTCATGAAACTAAACACCATCAAAAATAACAAAAAAACAAGAGGGTATGTGTCTATGTCCACACGATAACAGTGAAAAGTTACGACTGGAGCGCTAAATCGCATATACTCTATATGCGATTTAGCGTCACCGACCGATTGGAGCTGAGATACGCAATTTTGCGCCGAGTATTCGCAATTCAGCCTCACCGACCGATTGGAGCCGAGTATACGCGATTTTGCGCCGAGAATTCGCGATTCAGCGTCACCGACCGATTGGAGCCGAGTATACGCGATTTTGCGCCGAGTATACCCGATTCAGAGTCACCGACCCGAGTGTCACGGTTCAGTTTCATTCACTGTTCAGCGCAAAGTGCACCAAAAGAAGTTTTCACTTAAAAAATTCAGGATCATAGTCACGGCTCCCAAGGTTTCGTAACGACTTGTTCATCGTCGGACGAGCGTTCATTTAATTTCAATAACAAAATAATGAGAATGATGTTAAAGTTTATCGTTTCGCAAAGAGTTTCATACTTTTGGGCGAGTCTTTAAAATAATATTTGGATTTATAGTAGTATGGTTATACGATCATAAATCCATAAGTATAATCAGTCTATAACGTTCCCATTGCTGGGACACTGGCCCTCCTCTCAGTGAGAGGGAGTGGGCCGTAATCACCGTTTCATAAACTCGAAAGTGTTTTTCTGTTCATTGGTAACTTCTTGTCGTCTTAACCACTGAAACGATTCGACAGGCTCAGAGCACGATCTGAAGGATGACAATCAATCTGCCTAGCCTTTTCCCAACTATGTTGGGGTCGGCTTCCAGTCTAACCGGATGCAGCTGAATACCAGTATTTTACATGGAACGACTGTCTATCTGACCTCCACAACCCAGTAACTGGGTAATACGATACCCCTTGGTAAGACTGGTGTCAGACTTTCGGGCTTCTGACGACTCGTAACGACTGTCAAAGATCCACGAATGACAGCCGGGACCAACGGCTTAACGTGCTTTCCGAGGCATGGAGGATTCTCGGTATGTAAAGATGGTCACCCATCCACCGACCAACCCCGGCAAGCGTAGCTTAACCTGATGGATCGACCAGTGCCGCGGCTGTTGTTACTTAGCCACGAGCTCCTCACGACCTGAAGGATGACGTTGGATACATTTTCTACCGAAAAATAGCTTAATTTACCAGGTACCCAACGCACACGGGCAAAGCTGCGTGCGGAAGTTAGTGATATATTATTTACCTAAATATAAAGGTCAGTGTCGCAGTGACGGCGGCGCCCCAGAACATCAGGTACAGCAGTACTTCGCTCGTGTAGCGCTGCGGCAGAGTTGCGCTTGCGCAGAACATTGACATCGCTACCAGCAGGACTGATGGGAACTGGGGAACACAAGAAATCATTATAGGTACGACGTATTGGTCTTCTTTTAAGGCGCATGCGCTAAGATAGCCCGCGAAATTCAAATTTTCTTTAGTTTTTTACATTTTGCAGGTCAGTGTGAAGTTTTATGTTGATTAAAATATGATTCGCGACCGTAACCAATATGGCTTTACATAATTATAATCATTACAATCAGCAATACAACTCCATAAGTAAGCACAATCGCCAAATGTCATAATTTCATGAAATAGTTATTCAATGCGATTATATGAACTTTATTTTTATTTTTTATTAATCAAAACAAAATCAAAAAAAACAGACACTTGGTTAAACACACCACACAAACCATCGCGGGTTTAACAGTGGTGTGGCCAGACACGGCAACTCGATGCCACTGCATATTATTACTTATTTACAAATTGTAGAGAGTTGTTAGAGAGTTGTATTGGTCATTTTTATGATTATAATCCTATAAATAAATATTTGATACGGCCGCAAATCATATTTAGATCAACATACAACATGATACTGACCTGCAAATTGCAAAAAACGTAAGAAAATTTGAATTTCGCGGGCTACCTTGACGCTTTCGCCTTAACTGGGTCTGTCTGTAATTAGTCTGCCAAACGGTTACCTTTTATTTTTTTTAAACAATATGTTAAAAAATGCTGTCCGATCCGAAAGAGGCACATAGGTACTGCACATTACCAAAAAGCTTAGAGTATATAACACTGGAGAAGCCTTACGAACACTTCCCCTCTGTAAAAGTACAAGAACAAATGTTCTAGTACGTTCATAAAAACTACTTTCAAATCGATTCTAACGCACTTCGTGAATCGTTTTAAAGGCGCGCGGAGCATCGTGAAAATGCCTATTTGTACTGTTAAATGGTGTAAAAAGCGTTCAAATACGTCAAATTTACCTAAAGAACTGAATAACTTTCCCTAAGCAGTTTTTTTTTCTAAGATTTAGTCATGTTTTTATTGAAATTTAAAATCCTATCCTCATAATACAATTCGATTTTTCATTCGATTCAACCATGATTCAATATAAAACGTAGCATGAATCGAGTATTTTCCTCACGTTGCTTTTGTGACGTCACCGAGTCTCGCTACATCTCGTTTTTATGTTCGTAAAGATCAAAATACTTTTCTATTGCATTACGAAAATATTCGTCAAATCAGCAAAACTTACACGCACTTGACATGCGATTATGTCCTCTAGTAAAAATGTTAACGAGACTACCGTAGTGTTGAGGTCATGTTTGAAACCAAAATTGACATGTCGATAATTTCCTAGTAAAAATTACTTAGTAATTATTTTTGTTTTTTTTTTTTATTGTTCAATGTTTTATAATTTGTTTAAGTCCATTGAAGTGTTTGTATACAAAAAAATAAAAAATTGAACTTGGTCTAATTTTTTATTGAGATTACTTACTTATTAGAAATTTAACTATTTTATGCAACAGCTGTTTTATTTTTGGGTTCAAGCAAAATTCCGAATGAATATCGATATCGATAAAAATAAAAAATATGGTACAGACTTCTCTATCCGGGCGAGCAGCTATTGTTATTTTTGACAGTAGCTACCCCGTCCCCCGCAAAAGGTGACAGACTTTTTTGTTCGGAATATTGCGCTTATGGCTTCTCCAGTGATATATACTCTAAGCCAAAAAGTAATATTTTTGTTATTATTATAGAAAATAAAAAAGTTATTGCTATTTAACATTCACATTTTTACTACCAAAATTACCAATTAATTAATTAGAAAATTTTCAACTCGGGTCATAAATTAAGACTTTTAGATACCCATTCGGAACAGCAAAATTCCCCATTGAAAAAAACGTCCAGAACATTTTTTCTTTTTCCTTAAAATTCCCACATAAATAGACTCTCAACATCTCGATACTTAACAACACGGATCAGACAGGGTTTTTGGAACGAAGTTCCTTATCGCGCGTTGCGAAAGGGGGCTAGACGGAAAAAATTAGGACCAAAAGTTGTAACGACACTTTTTGCT
The DNA here is from genome assembly GCA_916701695.1 of Agrochola macilenta. NCBI lineage: Eukaryota > Metazoa > Arthropoda > Insecta > Lepidoptera > Noctuidae > Agrochola > Agrochola macilenta. The sequence goes on along the minus strand of OU753572.1, from coordinate 16,282,512 downwards.
ATAGTTGTAAGCCGAGCGGCGTGCGCGTGTTTCTCTGTCTCTCTCTCTCACTCATAGAAAGAGGAACTTCGTTCCATCCGGGTGTCTCTTGACACCTCTCAAGTTTTTTTTACATGTACATCTATCCCAGGTCGCGAGAAATGTATTTTTTTCTTTTTCGCTGCCCTAAGACCGAAGTTTTTGTTTTTTGAATACATAACGGCTACCGCAACTCCGCAGACATAATAGGTATCGATAAAAAACACGATACATTTTTTTTTGTTTTTTTTTGGGTTCAGTGACAGCTAGTGTAGTTACTCAAAGTATAAGTTAAGGAAATCTGTTTTTTTTTATCGTTTTATGTTTTATAAATGTCGATACCCGTCTGTAAAGATTACAAAAAAAAAAAAAAATGTTTTTAACAAACATTGTTTTTAAACTGACATTATTTTCAAATAACATCAAATCATTTATTTTTTGTGTTTCTCGAACTAATTTAATTTGACCCTGATTATCTATCTTAAAAACAAAAAAAAAGGTTAACTACCAAATAATTATAAATGAGTTTAAACTCACTGTTGTAATGTAAGGTCTATATAAAACTTTGTTTCCAATTGATGTTATTTCCACTTAAACAAACATCAACTTTATAATAATAATAATAATAATAATAAACATTTATTTCAGACCAGGTCCATATTCTTGTTAGTAACAATATACTTAAAAACTAATGTTAGTACTCATCACAACACAAATTAAAATGAGACATGAAGCCGCATCCATCTCTGCAGCATGGGGGACTCCCCCCGATCTGCAAATACACACAGTATAGAGTTGGAACTACCACGAACGCGAGTGAGTAGGGAGGCACATCTTTTCCTTATGACGGCGGCAAATCCATCAACCCGCGCCTCAGCAAACATCCCTGACGCACTACAACGCCATGGCAGCCCCAACAGTACCCTGAGTGCATTGTTGTATTGGACACGCAGATCGCTGTATGCCCGCTGCGAATACCTGACCCACAGGCTGCAGGTGTAAAAAGATTGGCAATATGCTTTAAAAAGCGTGATCTTAACCGCATTCGTACACCGTGCAAACCTGCGGGCCAGCATGTTACAACGGACAGCCAGCGACCTGCGTTCCCTTTCTATGTCTACATTATCACTTAAATCATCGGTGACCCAGTGACCCAAATATTTAAATTTAGACACCCTGCACAGTGGAGTGCCATAAAGTGACACATCCGGAAATGCTGGGTAAGAAAAACCACTTGCTTTGAAGAGCATTAGTTCACTCTTCCCAACATTATACTTAAGCCCATGAGTCACCGCATATGATTCACAAATAGACACTAGCCGCCTCATGGCACTAATTGATGGACTCAACAACACCATGTCGTCTGCGTAACTAAGGTTATTGGTACACACTCCGTCAATATGACATCCGACCATGGTGCTGCTGAGCTCAACAATCAACCGGTTCAAGTACAGGTTGAACAAGCGAGGTGAGCTTAATCCCCCCTGCCTCACTCCGCATTTCAACCGGTACACACTCGAAAGAGAACCGTTCCATCTCACACAATTGCATTGATTGCTATACCAAAACTTAAAAATGGACATAACTTCAGTAGGTAAGGAAGTTTCAGTCAGCAACTTATCCCACAACACGTCATAACTGACAAGATCGAATGCCTTCGATAGGTCCAAAAAACAGGCAAAGACAGGCGTGTTTCTATCCTTGTAGTACTGCACAGTCTGCTTTAGGCACAATATAGCGCTTTCAGTGGACAGCCCCGGCCTAAAGCCAAACTGAGCGTCGTGTATTTGGAGATGCTTAGCCAATTGTTTGTCAAGCAGACTGTCCAGTACCTTGGCTGAAACAGTTGCCAAGGATATAGGTCTGTAATTGGAGACATCAGAGGCATTTCCAGTTTTGTTTTTAATAATAGGGACCACAACTGTAAACATGAAGCTATCCGGTAAATAACAGTGACTGACACACAAATTAAAAAACATAGCAAGTACACGTGGCAAGTGCACCCCGGCGTATTTCAGATGTTCGATACTGAGGCCATCGTGACCTGGTGACTTGCCTCTCATCATTGATTTTACAACCGATGCAACTTCCTTAGGAGAAAATCGAACGTCAATGTCCCCAGAAATGGTCTCAGCATCGACAATCCGTGTCGTTCTGACAAGAGGTGACTCAACCTTAAAGTGTTGCTTAAATAAGTTAGCTATTTCTGTCGGCTCGTGCACGCCCGCCACACTCACCGGAAAGCTTGACCGCGGATTTAACTTATTGGTTGCCTTCCAAAATGCACTAAATTGCTTGTCTGACTGATTTTTAGCTATAATATCCATTTTTATTTGTTTTTCATTGTCCTGGCAATATTTAAGCTTGTCTTTAAAAATCCCTCTGGATTGACACATGTTTGTGTAAATGCATCCCGATCCAGGTTTGTTATGTAGCAACCAAGTCTGATAATGCATGCGGGCCTCCCTGTGAGCGTCACGTACATGCAAATTCCAACCAACCACATATTTCCTTTTACAGCGTATGTTATCAGAACCAATATACGTAATATCTGCACCATCTTTCAAAATACTTATAAGCGTGTCGTACAATTCATCTAACAGTCTGTGGTGGCTAGTATCAGAGCACATTCCATGCGAACAATAACGAAATTCCGTAGGAAAATCTAATAATCTTAATTTAGAATGACAAAAGTTTGTATACTCATCAATTTGTTTAACATTTCTTTCACCCCAAATGACCCTATTACAAGAGTGAGTTTTGCTCACTGACTTAGGTATTATTAAATCTATGTTACACTCAATAATCAAAGGAATGTGGTCCGACGAATACACATCATACAAAACAGTCACTTTAATTACTAATTGTCTCGCTGCACTACTCACCACACAATGATCCAACCAGCGCAACGCACCGTTAGCTGTGCTTTCAAATGTATAAGTATCATCCGGCAATAATTCCATGTCCACACACGACCACGATTGTTCCGTACACGCGGTTAACAGTTCCTTTGCAAAACGTTCACCCGGGTGAGCGTTAAAATCTCCTAATATACATACCGTTTCAGTGTCACTGTTCTCAGTAATCGCAATAATCTCACTCAAACAAGTAGTAAATTCTATTATATTATCACTCGAGTCAGTAGGCATGTAAACCGAGAAAACTAACATGGCCCGATCTGCATGGTCAATTTTAATAGCAACTAATCGATTGCTAATACACGACAACACTGACACTTTTGTGAAAGCCGACTTCCTCCACAACAGGGCAACCCCTCCGTAGGGTCTGCCTATGAGTACTCCGGCAGACGTGTCGACAGCAGACTTCCCTGTATACGCGAAGTCATCATGTATTGTGCCTAAGTAGGCTAAATCATGAGGTAACAGCCAGGTCTCCTGCAGCGCGATGACGTCAGCCACTCCGCATAATCTTCTCACACAATCAGCTGATCGAATGATATTTTTGCAATTAAACGTTGTTAGGTATGTTTTCCTTATTTTCGTATCCATTATTCCGAGGTGCGTTTTCATTCAAAATCCTGTTGTCTATTCTATTCTTAAAAGGTATAAATCTTCTGAAAGTAATACCCTCTGGCCACAAGTTGTCGTCTAAAAATGTATTTATTTTGTGCTTAGGAACAAACAACTTTATACAAGTGTAAATAAAGTTGATTTTAGACTGACTAGTACTGTTGAAAATGCCAAAAACTATGAAGTTGAATCGCAAACTGAACCTTACATGTAGGCATTAGGGTTGTTTTTCCTAAAACTCGTGTTTGTTTACATGTTTAGAAAATAAATTGCGAACGCAGATGATATGATTTGTGCTGCAAGTGGGCCACCTTTAGCTAGGTAGTCATAATAAAGATGGCGTATTTAACTTTTTTTTTCTTTATTTATTTAAGGAGGGTTTTAACCTAGACAGATTATACCACCCTCATCGTTACAAGTCGACTTATACATGCTACTACACGACTAGTAAAAATTATCTTACACTATCTAGACCTACGGTCAGGGTTGATAAAAATCATGATTTTTATAAAAAAAATCAAAATAATCGGATTTATTTGATTTAAATCGGATTAATTGGATTTAAATCGGATTTTTTTGATTATTTCTGTCACACATGTCTCTAAATGTTTTTTCAGTCTCGCTACTGAGCCCATTAATTCCTTTTTACAACGTTTACACACCGCTTTGTTAAACTTGCCGCAAGTGGACTTTTTTTTCATCGAAATAAACCCATTCAGCATCTTTTTTCCTTCCAGACATCTTATTGTATTCACTTTCATCACGAATGACCGCGCCAAAGACTAAACGGACGGATTCAGTCACGAGTTTAAATTTCGGAGAACCTCCGAACGGTGTAGTTAAACAGCATTGGACACGTGTGTGCGCGCCGTAGTTTATGTCGGGGGAAGTCCCTTGACACATTTTGGCTGATTTGGTCGAAGTAATAAAATATTGATTTAAATCATTGATTTTTATAAAAATATCACTTGATTTAAATCAAGTGATTTAAATCATATCAACCCTGCCTACGGTCAATCCCAATATTTACGAGCTTGTACAGCATCCTGGCTGCTTCCGAAGCAGGAGCAGCAAGGACACTGTTACATACCCCAGTCTCGCACATATCATTATATACAATTAACAAATCTCGTCTTTCCGGCTCGTTCCGGACACACTCCATGATGATATCATAAACATCTTCAATTAAGTTGCATTCCACACAATTTGATGACTCAACTTTACCCATTAAGAATGCAAAGAACAATGTCAGATGTCCATAGTAACTTAGGCTCAATAAAAAAAATTCATGGACAGAGAAAATTCTAACGTTTTTTTGTGTAGTTTAATGTCAGAAGCTTTTCTGTGTTTTCTCCACTTTTACATTGAACTTCTCAAAAAGTAATTATTTAGACATTGTAGATTGGAGGTTATTTATTTTTACAGAGTAAATTAAACAAAACATAACAGTAATTGAATAGTTTTATTCGTTTTCACCATTATCATTCAGTTTACATTCTATTAATAAGAATCGTACTTTACCTCAGAAAGTGAAGTCCATTGCCGTAACAATGAACGGACATCGTCAGATTCAACTAAATGCCGTTTCATCCGTAACACATTTAAACCACAATTAATACAACGTAGTTGATGGGACATTGTCACAAAATGTGTGGTATGGACGGATATAATAACACAATAAGTCTTTAAACGCAAACGCAGAGGAATTCGAGAAATAAACAACTGTACACATAGAAAAACACCAGCAACAACACAAGATGTTTGACATCGACTATCTGTCAGTTAGAGCGCGCGATCTTGACAGAACCTAACAGGGTTGCCATTACATTACGATTAAGTTATCGAGCAAAAAATCGATTTCTTGAATTTCATTTTATATTCTTTAAAAAATACTTAATGTATTTATAATAAACACGATGAACGTATTATTTCGGAAAAAAAAAATAATAAAAGACAATTGAGAAGTGGTAAATAAAAAGTAAAGAGTAAATCGCTTTAATTATTTAGAATAATCGATTACAGTGGCAGAACAGGTAACTACCTGAACCTTTTTATTTATAAAAAGAATAACCTGGAACATGATAAACAAAATGATTACTTAATAGAATGATTTTCTTTTCGAAAAGTTCTAGAAAATAACTAAATGTTTTTTAAGAAGTTAGTATTTTATATTTAAATTGTTGTAGGTAAAAACTTTGTGTCCGTGTGAATTTAGTTTTAAAAGTTGTGTAGGCCGAAACCTGGCATTGTTCTTTATTTAATGGTATGTGTCCGGAGCGAAGTCGAAGGGCTGTTATGATTGTCTGCCTTCCCATATTGGCACTGGCTATCCACGTACTTTTAAAAACGCTCGGTTGTATAGTGGCATACCAAATACTTACTGTAATGTATTTCCAGTCTCTGTCCCGGCGGAGCGGACACGGCAGCGTGTTGCCCTCGCCGTCAGTGACCACGTATTTACCCAGGAACAGGTCGATTGAGTCCTGGACATAAACATTATCAATAGGATGTTGACTGGCAAAAAAAAATACTATTTCGTCCGCCAGTCAGATAATAAAAAAATATTAGACACGTATTTTTTGCTTATCATATTAATAAAAAATGGTTTAGATAAAACGCATTAACGCTGGAGAGTGGGGGTTCTCTACGTCACAAGTCAGTATAAAATCTACCCGGGTCTTGCCACATTTGAACTCAATGTATTGCCGTAATCTTTTGATTACGTAAAAAAATTAAAAAAAAAACGTATCCATTATTATTTAATAATCTACCTGATGGACAAAAAACATCCTATTGTAAATAGATTGAGAACTTTGGCTGGTAAATAATAATAGGTCACTTTCCCGTGGGCCGTGGATGTCTTAAATAAGCTTAGGGCTTATTTTAAGAGCGGTATGTTCGCGATCGTTTAGCTCCCTAAGATATTTATTTATCATAAGCACACCAACAGCACAGCCACTTACAATTCAAATTAAAATAACATTTAAAATTATCATTTCAGTAACCATGCAAATGACAGGTATGCATGACATTCACATATGAAAAAAAAATTGAGACTAAGGAGAACAATTTAAAATGTGTCTAGTAGACATAAATCTACAAGCCTACAAAACTAACCGATTTGTGCTAGATAGACTAGACTCATCACACTGTTTAAATAGGGAGCACCTGTATGCAGCGAAAGTCATGGAGAAAATATGAATATAATATGGTTAAGCTTCTTGATGATGCTTACCAATTTCGTATATTTGCCATTGACAAGCTAGTCTATTCAAATACTTGTTTCCAATTGATGTTATTTCCACTTAAACAAACATCAACTTTATAGAAGTGTAAATAAGGTTGATTTTACACTGACTAGTACTGTTGAAAAAGTCATAAAAAATATGAAGTTGTAGCGCAAACCGAACTTTATGTGTAGGCATTTTAGTTGTTTTTCCCTAAAACGCAAATAAATTCGAAAGGAGATTAAGGAGAAGAATTGACTGGGCCAGTCAAAGCATTGTAACATTTGTTGTTACATAGATTAAGGTTCACGGTTGCACTTGAATCCACATGGAACTTATTTTAGAAGGCCATTCTGGGTATTTTTTGTACATTTATCTTGGAAGTTGTCGACATAGCTCACAGAATAAGCACGCTGAAGTGGCAATGGGCCGGCCATATTAGCCGTAGTACTGATGACCGTTGGGGTAGACGTGTTCTAGAGTGGAGACCGCGAATCGGCAAACGAAGGTAGGACGCCCTCAGGCTAGGTGGAGCGACGATCTGCGCAGGGTGGCTGGTTAGCAGCTGAATGAGAGTTGCTGAGAATCGAGCTGAATGGCGTGCAATAGGAGAGGCCTATGTCCAGCAATATGATCTTCGAAGAAAACTTTAGTTTTGAAGAGACTTTGACAACCGAGCTAATATGGATTAGTTTCAGAGACAACCTCTCTCTGCCTAGCCTTTTCCCAACTATGTTGGGGTCGGCTTCCAGTCTAACAATATGCAGCTGAAAACCAGTATTTTACATGGAGCGGCTGCCTATCTGACCTCCACAACCCAGTAACTGGGTAATACGGTACCCCTTGGTTGTCAGACTTTCGGGCTTCTGACGACCCGTAACGACTGTCAAAGATCGACGAATGACAGCCGGGACCAATGGCTTAACGTGCTTTCCGAGGCACGGAGTGGTCTCGGAATGTAAAGATGGTTACGGTGATGGATCTACGGACCAACCCCAGCGAGCGTAGCTTAACCTGATGGATCAAACCGTGCGGCTGTTATTAGTTAACCACAAGCTCTCCAAACATGACACACACAATTATTATTTTCTATATGTTAATATTTTTTCAATATAATTTTTTTTTATAAGAAAAAATATATAAATAAATAAAAGTTAGTTTCAACCAGCAAAGGCTATTAGGGACAATTAAAAAAAACTTCACATTTACATATTACAAATTTCGCTTGCTCAGTCTTTGTCAAGTCTTGTTCCAGTTCTCGTGTCGATAAGCAATAACTTTCCGAACGAACCTGTCTGAATCCATCACTGAAGTTATTCTTGTAGTATCTCGTGAGCGAGTTGATGCCATCTCGCAGCAGTCCGAAGTGTGTCCTCTTGCCTGTGCGCGTGAAGTCCGTCTTCAGGGCGCCGGTGCCCGAGTACTGCGTGGAGATCGTGTCCGCGTGGTCGGCCCATACCTGGGGTAACAAAAGGGTTATAATCAGTGATTGGATCGGGCCAATGACCGCAAACGTATAATCTTTTTTCATGCGGGTGGACTTAGTTTTAGCCAAGTTCAGATATTAAGCTGTGTCTCCTGCGCGTGTTTTTTCGAAACATTATACAAAAACATCGTAACAAAGAGGCGTGGCCATACACATTTGTGTATGCAAACACGATGTTTTTGTTTTCCGAGCCGCATGGAAAACATTCCCCGCGCGGGGGAAGAGTTTGTTCATTTCCAACAAGCGCGTGTGTGAGGTTATTCTTATTTATCGGAGAATATCTAATTGTATTGATCACTGTTTACAACAATAAATCAGTATGAACGTCAGCTGTCAGAATGATAGATGACATTGACGTATGGAAACGTTCCATTTCAACAATATTTTAAATACGTAAATTTTATTAATGTTTAGAATAATATAACGGTTGTAATATTTGATTTGCATTTCTATAATATATATTTCATAAACAGATGTATTACATAAATAGTTCTAATGTGACTCTAAAGGCTGTTTCATAAACAACGATTAAAGAGTTTTCGAATAAGTCATGATTTGTGGTTTTATGAAGATGATCAAAATAAATGTTTATTAACTTAACAGTACAATAAATAAATAATATTGAATAAATAACAATTAATATGATACTAATAATATTTATCACGATTTTATAATGCTATTTTAAAGTAACATGGTGTTTCAAACGATTTTTGGAAAATCCAGTTAATGTTATTATATTATGACATTTTTTACATAAAGATTACAAATAAATACATAGTATATTGCTAAATAATGTTATTAAGTTTTAAGATAGTTCCACTACATAAGATTTGTTAATTATTACTTTGGTTAGAAGATATTTAACATTTTATGTATGACCATCTATGATTCGTCTAAAATGGCGGGAGAATGGGCGGCAATATTTGAGGGACTTGTAAGATGTAGACTTGTTCTTGCTCGGTCATTGAACGGATCGCTCCGATCTAGTACAATCTGTGAAACGTACTAGTTCGGTCTTCTAGTACTATTAGTACACTAACTGAATGAAGAGTATTACGAGTGCTTGGATGGTATCACAGGCTCTTATGTGTTTACATCGAACTTTAACAATTAAATCGTATCTAAACTAAATTTAAAATGGAAACTAACTAGAACGTAGGTACTTTTTATTCTAAGAAAACAGAAATCTTTTTTAAATCGGTAACCTCACATGCCTATAAGTTTCGAAAGAAATAAAGCAAAATACTTAAACTATTTTCGTAATAAAGATCTAAACACCTTGGCAAATCGGAGTTATGAAGTTGTAAGTTTGAGAAGACAGAGTGAAACAGGAGTCAAGAGTGCGTCTAGATCCTCGCTCCCTCGCAACCGATCTGTTTCCTGCGCGATCCATGAATCGAGAAATGCGTGATCTCTGAGGATCCAAGTCCGAGCGACCGATCGGACGGAACGTGATCGAAACGAAGTACTAGATGACCGAAGTACTATTAAGCTTACGGAATAGTTCATTCTAGTACAGTGTCGCGAATGAATTCTTAATAGTACATAGTACATGTACTACACAAGCCTAGTAAGATGGTGTGCCCGCCAATCTTGAAAAGGAACTTGAGTTAAACTGTTGGACGATACAGGACCTCCGACTATTACAGGACAGACCCTGAGTGGTGTCCATGTCCGTAATATAAAGTTGCTAAAAGCCAATGTAAGATGTTGCAAAGCGGAAGCTCTGCCATTATTGTAAAAAGGATTGATGATCAGATCACTTCTTGTGAAAGATGGACAGACTACAATGTTCATGTAAGTTAATTGATAATTATTATATTTTGATTATTGCTGATAACTATGTTGTTCTGTATGTGTTTTAATATGCCTAATATTGCTAGCTTGGAGAAATGGTCCAAGAGATTAACGTGATACTATAATGATTTATCCTAATGTAACAATGTATAAAAAAATGTGTCATCCAATAATATAAAAGAAGCTGCCACAGAGTTTCTTGTCCTTCTTCTCCGTGATGACCTAGATTAGGAACGGACAACTAGCTTTCTCATTAACGGTAAGTACCTAAGTACCTATGTATTGACAATGTAATTAAGTGGATACCTATACCTATACATGTAGTTTTAATCCACTTTCTAACACGCGCACGGCGCACATCTGTCACTGTCAGTCAACACAGGTTATTAGGCTTGTGTAGTACATGTACTATGTACTATTAAGAATTCATTCACGACACTGTACTAGAATGAACTATTCCGTAAGCTTAATAGTACTTCGGTCATTTAGTACTTCGTTTCGATCACGTTCCGTCCGATCGGTCGCTCGGACTTGGATCCGCAGAGCAGAGATCACGCATTTCTCGATTCATGGATCGCGCAGGAAACAGACCGGTTGCGAGGGAGCGAGGAACTAGACGCACTCTTGACTCCTGTTTCACTTTGACTTCTCAAACTTACAACTTCATAATTCTGATTTGCCAAGGTGTTTAGATCTTTATTACGAAAATAGTTTAAGTATTTTGCTTTATTTCTTTCGAAACTTATAGGCATGCGAGGTTACCGATTTAAAAAAGATATTTTTTACTTCTTATAATAATAAGTACCTACGTTCTAGTTAGTTTCCATTTTAAATTTAGTTTAGATAGTAGATACGATTTAATTGTTAAAGTTCGATGTAAACACCTATGAGCCTGTGTTACCATCCAAGCCTCAGAGTAATAACTCTGAGATCCAAGCACTCGTAATACTCTTCATTCAGTTAGTGTACTAATAGTACTAGAAGGCCGAACTAGTACGTTTCACAGATTGTACTAGATCGGAGCGATCCGTTCAATGACCGAGCAAGAACAAGTCTACAGGTTATGAGGCAACAAAAATAAAAGTTAATAATGTCCTGTAAATAGTTGTGGTAAATTGACGATGGATTGTAATAGAGATACTGTTCGTCACTTTTTTTAAGCACGTCTTTCTCGTCGGAACTCATTAATACATCTAACCAAAATCTAAAAAAAAAAAATATACGTGCGCAGGAGACAGCTTGTGTATGAAAACAAATGTTTACGTGTAAGGTTTTTTGTGTAATGTTTCGAAAAAACACGCGCAGGAGACACGGCTTTACATACACACAAGTGATGTAGTAGTATGAATTTTAAGTTCTGGTGCTATCGATGTTACAAATAATTTCCGCGCATAGAGACGGTCGAATCATTTGAATTTCGATCGATTAATTTATAAGCAAAAAGAAATCTTAAGAAAAGATTCAGCTCTATTCACCTATCCCCTATTTTTTCCAGACGGTAAAAAGTCATCCGGTTAATACGTCATAATATTTTTTTCAATAAATGACTGTGTTTAAAATACTCTATAGAGATGCTGTCGATAATATTATTTCACATCACATATTTCAATGATTTACATATTTATACATTTTAAATTAGGCGAGACAAAAAGCATGCCGGTCGTTTGACGTTTTGTATAAATTCAAAAATCATTCCAGATTGTCGCTATTATTGATGAATATTTAGTATATTTAATAGTTTAGTGGTGATCCACAGAATGAATATGTGAGATATTTCGTGCGTTTTAAATTAGTGACACTCATATATCGCGTTAATATCCCAGGCAAGTTGAATGTTATTTCTTCTGGATGGGTGTCAAAACCTCGTCTACGTACTTACATTATTAAACAGCTTATCCAGATACGGATGCTTCTCATCATCGCTGCTGATGATAGCTAACAGCCTGAGCGCCGCGTTGAGCTGTAGCCGCGCGAACAGACTCTGTACCACGTTGGTCCTGTCCAGACAATCTACGCAGTTGGTTCGGAAAACTCCATTCTGGCGTAGCAGGACTGTACCGCCTCGGGAGAGGAAGTAGCCGAATTCTGTCTGTTGGAGAGGAATTAATATTACTACTGTACCACGAACAATGAAAGATTTAAGGTTGCACTAGTCGATATTTTTTCCATGCAAATTTCGGGGGGTATTAGTTTTTTCTCATTATTAATTTAGTCTGTACGGAAACAGCCATTAAAAAGTTAGGAGCCAACAAAGATTGCTTTTTCTTGCTAATTTTAACGCAACTTTGGGCGTAAATAAGTAATAAAAGTCCATTTTCCAAAGGACTTATTGTAATTTTTTTCGCGCTCGTTTTACTAAAATAGTTCGGAACAGTGTTTGTGAGCGTGCGACCTAGACGATGTGCATGTAGACCAGCGTCTTACTGCTCATCACTGATAATATCTCTGTCGGACACGATGCCAGATGACAGTGTGCTTTTTGGCCACGCCCACCAGTGAGTTCGAGCCTGCGACTAGTTCAACCTTAAATACTAAATTAGATCGACGAACCCAGCTACTTGTATGAAGCAGGCAACCCTAAAATCATGCATAACATAAAATCAAAATCAAGTCATTTATTCAAACTAGGCTGAGAATCAGCACTTTTCAAACTTCAAAATTACATAAGACAGTCCCCCAAAACGCACACCCTTCACCACTTCCTAGTGCATTAGCTGGGAAGAAGAAGTGGCGCAAGAAACTCCCCAGCAGCACAGCTGTCTGGCCTGTCTGTTCAGTTAGAAGAACAAAAAAAAAAGATTATATATAATAGTATTCAAAATAATTTACATTACGCAACACAAAACATAATTTAAATTATTAGCCATATGTTAACTAGCACACGCCAATATACCAAACAAAATCATCGAGAACTATACTCAGGCCGAAATAAAAAACTATACGTAAACAGAACTTAATATCTAAATAAAAAGCCTCCAGGCATAAAGGGCGTGCCCGCTTACATATAGTTGTAACTGGAAGTTATAAATGATAAACTAGGACCATTGATGTAAAATAAATAAACAAACAGTTAATTACTAATAACAATAAATAATATGATCAATTGTCGAGGTCACTAGCTAACCACATAATATTGCAATACAACTCATAAAAAAAACATTGTGATGAGTAGATTTTGTCAACAATAAATTAAAATAACTTGACTTAAAAAGTCAAATAAAATAAACAATTATATAAACTCATATAACTTGTCAGTAGATAAGCTGGAGAAAGAACATAAACATTGTCTTGAGTTAATCACAGGGACCGACCAACTATTCTTATCATTTAAGTAGTTGTTGATAGAATAGTATGCCTTTGAACAAAGCTTGAATTTTACTTTACTTTCATACGGCCGATGAATCATGGCAGGTCATCAACATAGGCTCTCCGAATTTTCGCGCATGTTCTCTCACTCACACTCAGCTCATGTTTCCATTTGGTTCCTAAAAAAATTTATTGCGCAGCCTTTTGCGCAAAGTTCGGACCGGCCATGATTCATCGGCCGTATTCTACAGATGTCAATGCCACTTACCAATTGAGTGCTTTAATTATATATATTTTTTTTTTAATCCCTTTAAGATGTCTTTCATTTGACCATTGAGAGGTTAATTTTATGATCTCAATTTTCGTCTACGATTTTTCAATTACTAATGAATAATGTTATTCAATCAATAATTGTTGCAAAAAGTGGTGAGACATAAAGTTGAGACCTTCCTAATACAGATGAAAGCGTTAGTAATTCCTTTTAGTGAGTGATTGCGTAAGAATTTAATCTAAAAAGGGTTTGTTTACACTTTCATCTGATACTTTTGGAACAGACATTACCTGTTCATGTACTATCCTGTCTATGAGAACATTTAAGTCGCTGCGGCGACTGCGACACGGAAATCTCGTTTGGCGTTATTCGGTAGCGCTCGGGAAACTTCGTGTTTATGCCCCGCCATTAATAAACTTACTTGTTCGTGTCTTGTGGACCTGCATTTAGCCCACATGGAAGTCTGTGCGTCATGTTAGTTTGGCAGTGTTCGTGTGAGTTCGGCAGTGTCCGTACCTGTTCGTGCGCTATCCTGTCTATGAGCACATTTAACCGGTAGTATCTCATAGAGCGGCACTCTGCGTGGAAGTCGAAGGGCTCGTATCTGACGCCCGGTAGAGCAGCCGCGGCGACGGCGGCGCGGAAGCCCCGCTCTAGCGCTTCCTCTTTGCCGTGCTGGTCGATCTGGGGAAGGAAAAGTTTTTAAATATTTGTTGTTATACCATTTCCTGCACCAACTGGTAAGTTTTGTACTTATTGACGAGCCCTAAGAACGTAATTGAGTTAGTCCAAGGATCAGAAAATATCAAAGAATCACAAAACTCTATCCAACTACTACTACTACTATATCTACACTGCTCTCGACGCTTGACGTGTTCACACTTCGGGTCCAGATAGAATATTCTTTATTATGCACACCATACAAATTACAGAAATAAATTTAGAAATGTTACATAGGGTGACACAATGGGCGGTCTTATCGCTAAAAGCGATCTTTTACAGACAACCTTTGGATGGATCATGGTCCAGGTTCGCAACAAGTCAATAGCCATCCTGAGGATGCCTCGTTGAGAGGTGAAACACGTGTCGATTTCTTACAGGGTTCTTTATGACTCCTTAAGAACGGTTAAGCGGATTAGGTTACTAAATATACGTGGTCTATTGTATTTTTTAAACTCTATCCACATAATACCAAAATTATAACGCGTATTCGTTCGAATTTGTTACTGTGTTCTGTAAGTCTATCCATCGTAAAAAGTAGATTGCAATTTCATTTCATATGAAATGTAAGGGAAAAGGTTTTTGCGATTTCTGACTTTTCTAGTACTCAAACCTCAGTAAAACCCAGTAGAATTTTTTAACCTTAAACGAAACAGGATTGATTGGCATCAAAAAAAGTTTTTGTGAAAACTGCCCATTTTCTTGTCTAGATGACTGTAAATTTTCTCAAAATCTGTGAATGCAGATCAATATCTCAAAAAGTTAGGGACAGTCTCCTAAGACCGTTTTCCTGTAGCTACAACGGTTAAGGCACCCTGTATATTTCTGATAATATACCATTTTACTGTTGAAAGAATTGTTTAAATCGGGCCAGTAGTTTTTGATTTCATGCATTACAAACAAACATACAAATCTTTTCTCTTTATAATGATACTGTAGATTTGTGACTGTCAATCAATCTGCCAAGCCTTTTCCCAACTATGTTGGGGTTGGCTTCCAGTCTAACCGGATGCAGCTGAATACCAGTATTTTACATGGAGCGACTGCCTATCTGACCTCCACAACCCAGTAACTGGGTAATACGATACCCCTTGGTAAGACTGGTGTCAGACTTTCGGGCTTCTGACGACTCGTAACGACTGTCAAAGATCCACGAATGACAGCCGCGACCAACGGCTTAACGTGCTTTCCGAGGCACGGAGGATTCTCGGTATGTAAAGATGGTCACCCATCCACTGACCAACCCCGGCAAGCGTAGCTTAACCTGATGGATCGACCAGTGCGGCTGTTGTTACTTAGCCACGAGCTCCTCTGTAGATTTGTGACTGTATGATGAAATATAAACTAAGTTTGGGTCAATAAAAACGCTCTACGTGCAGAGCAGTACATGTATGCTCTGCACTTAGAGCGTCTCCTCATCTCCACTCACCAGATTGACGAGCACCTGGTTTCCGTATCTCTGCTGTTGGTCCCTCAAATGCTTGGTGTACGCAGCCACATGGTCTTCATGCGACAGCTCCATCGCCGGCTTGTATTTGATATTAGGGTACTGACTCCAAAATAATGGGATAGACCCCCTGGTCTGAACAAAGGAAGACTTTTCACCACCTCGCTCTATTATCTGTTCTGTTTCTACAAAGTTCGCGACGTTACCCTGTGGAGAAGAGTTAGTATGGTGAAATCGACGTTTCTGGCGGCTACGGACATAAAACGTGGGAGCGAGATGACACTGTCTGTCTTGCTCGCACGTTTTATGACCGTGATCGCCGCAAGTCTTTCACGTAAGGGGATTGTATATTTAAAAACAATACAAATAGGTACTGATACGGAGAACAAACTCATTACCGCTACTTGGGGGCCCGCAGTTAATACAATTTAGGTAATCTTTTGCTAGTGTTTTTGGCCCTGCTTGCAGCAGGTGGCTACATATTTTTAAACTCACCTGGGCATCGACCCCCCTCATAAAGAAGCGAGTGCCGGCCCTGTCGACGCAGCGCCGCGACACCAGCGACCACGTCAGCTGGTTGCCGTTCACTGTTACCTTGTTTATAGAAACGACTGGGTGAGAGTTAAGAAAACGGTGGAATATAAAGAGATATACTTGTAGAAATGATACGATACAAAAACATTAATTATTTTCATAGGTAGTCTATACTGATGAAAATAATCAATGTTTTTGAACAGATAACTCTGATAAAAGACGACATAATAAAACTTGGTGAAGCAGTAAAATACTTAAAAAATATTCTTATTTTTATTAGCTAACTGATTATATTTTTTGAATTTCGGTAATATTCCCAACTATCTGTAAAATATTGTACACAAAGAAAAATATATTCCATAGGACTTCATGTCTTAGCCTAAGTTCGCCGGTTCTACGGTTCGGACTTAAAAATATCGCGGCGGGATTTTATCGCGCACTAGATTTTCAATTCGGTGTTGAGCCGAGCGTTGAGAAAACACACACAGGGTTTTCAACTTTCGGCGCTAAACAGAGCGTTGAAAATCCAGTGCGAGAAAAAAAACCCCGCGATTTTATTTTGTCCGTGCGAACGTAGGCTTACACGAAGTTGCCTTAGATTAGATTAGCCAATGATTAGAATCGTAACCTAACAATCCTAATAAATATTATATTATAAATGCGAAAGATTGTTTGTTTATTACGCTTACGCTAGCTAAAGGCTACGCTAAACTATCTGAACGGATTTGGACGAAATTTGGCACATGCATAGACCATGACCTGGAACATAGGGTAGGGCATACGATACTTTTTATACCGGAAGTACGTTGCCGTGTGATAATTTCCGACATGTACGCAGCCTCTGGCAAAAGCTAGTTTTAAAATATTTGTTAATTTAAAAAGGATACATCCTTCTATAAGTGGCAGCGTGAACCGTGAGTACTGATGATGTGAGAAGTCTCTCAGCAGGAACCCATTCCACAGGAACCGAGGGTCGGCTCGGCTTGTGATAGACATCTGAAAACAAAGCACATTATTGATATGTAACATCTTTCCTCTGGCTATCCTGAAATCAAAATCAAAATCTAAAAATATCTAAATAATCAAATCTGTGGGAGTGATTTCGTGAAAAGAGACGGAAGTGTGTCACAGGAAGCACCGGGGAATCGTGCGCTATTTGATTTGCTCAATGAACGCGCGCGGTGCTAGAGTTGGCCAACAGAAACGACCTTGGCGAGGCCCCGCCCCTTTAATGGTACTTATTACCCTAATGTTGCTTATTACACGCTCACGGTGGCCTATAAAACTTTGCGAGGACGTATAGACTGCCCAGAGCTCCATGGCCTTTTCTGTCGACAATTCGTGCCCGACAAATACATCGGATACCGTCCGTGTCACCAGCACAATCTGTTTGCGCAACCGTCATCTAAAACTGTTGCCAGAGCTGAATCTCCAGTGTGTCGTACTTTGAAGATGCTCAACGCCCTTCTGACTGCCAATCTTGAATGTGATGTGTTTGCGGATGAATGGAGTAAAATTATGCGAAATGTCTGGTGTTCTGTGAGAGTAAGTTGCTGTGGCGGCATCTACATCGCCACATGCGAACTACGCATCAAAGACCTGACGTCACACAAAACCTGCATCGCGCAATTAGAGTTTACCGCGCGAATGACATATATATGACTATCCGACATCAACCGTTCGTTGGTCAGTTGCCCACCAGACACGACACCCGTCTGGTCGGAGGATCCTCCCTTTTCTAAAGAGGATGAGTGAACTTTACACCCTGTTCCTCATGCCTCTAAATTGTCACTTCTTACCTTATGGAAGTCGGGCGTGACAGAGTGCAGCCTCTGCAGGCAGTGCGTCAAGTCGTAGCTATATGAGAAGTAGATGCCGGGGCTGTCGAGCGCGAGGCGCACCATGCGCTCGTACGTGTTGTTGTCGTCTATCTGTTGGCAAAATATAAATTAGGTTATATTGACAATTACAGAAAACCACAGTAAAAAAAAAAACATGTGTGCAATTCACACGTGGTAGAAGTGAAACCTTCAAAAATTTCACCACCCTGGTTGTGAAGCCTTTTCTCAAGCTTTGTACTACGCATGCGGCCATACAACGCTGAGCACAAAGAGAACCACTAATATAAGAAACACTGTATAATGCTTCCTATCTCATTTTCTCGCACGTTAAATCTTATTAATTTATGTGACTGTCTCTTTTTCGTTTCATCGACTTTCAAATCACAACGATGCTAAAAAAGTTTTCACTTCAAAAACACTTTCCTTCACTGTAGTAATTTCTCATATATAGTCACGGTTCCCAATACAGATAGTTCACTCCGCCGCATCATTTAAATAAAAAGCAACTTTTGCTACGACACAATAAAGTGTACTTCAGGTCGCACAGCACTAACCTGTCTACAGTTATATTCACCTAGAAATTGCCTCTCTTTCTATCGCGTAACTCTTATATCTTCTGACTACGTTACGCTCGCTGAATTGGCCCGACAAGACGAGCCCGCTGAGTACTGACTACTTGTAGCTTCGTAACTAAATGTGGAGTGACTAAATTCTGTGGTATAGTGAGAGAGTCGAACTCCTGACACGTTACGCAGCAGCCTGCCGCTGTCAATACGCAAACGCGTGACGACAACAATTTGAAGTTGTTCGTAAGTTTTTTGAAGTTGACCTTTAAAAGCAAGTTTGTTATTAATCAGGCCCTAAGATTTGCGACTAGGTTTATCACAAACAACATAAAAGTAACACCTACCTGTTTGCTGGTGAGATGTGTGTTGGAGCGCGCGTACGGTATGATGTCGGCGCCCGCCAACTGGTATATATCGTGGCCATTCAGTTTACCCATCTGTGGGCAGGGTATAGGTACATCATATATTTTAGTGAGAGGTTTTATTCAGTAGGTAACAATTAGCAACATAGGTTTTATACTTTGAGCAAGATGGCAGTTCAGTTAAATCATAAAACTATTTTTTATTAGGTTTATAAAAACACTTTTATATAACAATAATATTTTTTTAAACTTGATGAGCTTAGCGATTCCTAGTTGCTACTCTAAGAAGCAACAGAGACCAAGTCAGAGGATCAATCTTGGTCAGATCTTATGAGGACCATGTAGATTAGTGTCTGAAATGGTCTTGAAGGAAGTATCACACAGCTTTGAGTGGACCTGTCTAGTTGCTTAATTATTCATCATAGATAAGGCACTTTTTGGGACTACAGAGTAGTTGATTATGTATAAATTAGTTTCTTTACCAACACCATATTAATAGATCAGATAAGTAGTGTTCAAAAATACATACAAGTATATACTTGACAATGGCTACTGCCAACTGTCACTACATTTTGTCTCTTTTTATCCTTTTAACCAAGGAAAATTATTTAAATACTCACCAAGATTCTGTATTTGGCCACAACTAAATATAATCCAGATAACAGTTTGATGGAGCCCAGGAAGCCACATACTGGTCGGTATGCACTCGCTGGTATGGGGATTTTGACTTGGCTAAATTCTGAAAAAAAAAACAGAAATAAATGTTTCTTCTATATTTATTTTTATTGTATAAACCTTGTTTGTTTTTGGTATAACTGGGAATATTCCTGTTCATCTTTAGTAGTTATTTCTTCCTGACTAACTCTTTGGTCCCATAGTCGCTCAGATCTCACATAGCTGATGTTATAAGGAGTAACTTAAGGCTACTTTTATTTTGGAAAAAGTCATGCGGGTGAAGCTACGGGTAGCAGCTAGTGACAAGTGTCATGTATTTTTTTCTTTTTGTGTACTTCTGACATGTGCCAAATAAACATATTTTCTTTCTTTACTTATATTATGTAATTTTTATGTTAAATAAATAAAATAGACATACCTTTAACAACAGTCTCCCCAGTATTGCGATCTATGATCAGTATCTCCGTGGGGTTTATTGTGGGCTCGAAATAAAACTTATCTGAAGTTGTGTATCTGAAAGTTAATTAAATATTGAAAAGAGATAAGATGAGGGAGTGATTACATCAGTTATTTAAACAATAGCTTACTGTGGGCTGATAACGAAAGTGATATTTGAGTTAATTGATGTTCGTGTTTTAGGGTCTCCTTTTAACAAACCAGAACTTATTTTATTGAATTTCATTGGGTCCTTTTTTAACTAACAAGAAAAGAAATAAGCCTATGAATTCAACTGGAAGATAGTTGGTGCCAAATAAAGTTTTTAATCCATACTATTTTTCAACTGGGGTAGGAATTGGCACAAAAAAGAGAGCACTATGCCCAGCAATGGAAATTCGGGCTGTGAATGATGATGATATATAAACCAAACTTAACATCATGTAAATGGTACTTATTTAATCATATTAAATCGAAAAAATTACTAAATTAGACCACTGGTGCATTAAACTGGTTTCACTCTTATATAAGTACCTCATCAAATTGTCCTTGACAATTTCTATTCAAATCAAAGTTCTTTATTTGTAAACATAGGTGCATGGTGCAAAGGTCTTCAGAAACTGTCCTAACTTGGGAGGTAGGACTTTTTTTTACATGTCTATGGAAAGACAGTGTAAGGTACCTACTCATTAACAAAATTATGTGTGCAGTCATCAATTTAATGCACGTGACGTAATAATTAGACTCGGCTCGGTTAGATTTACGACCGTATCTGCAGTAAGCCATGTCTTTTAATGTGGTATTGGGCGCGATTAAAAAACGTAAATAAAACATATAATACAGTAAATTTTGGGATGATATGGATTTATATGCGATCTAAAGTAAATATTGCTAATAATCACACAGCATATTGGACAAAATTTTATACGGCTTCAGGGAAAACATGAGTGCAAGACAAACGTAAGGTGAAGATTTGAACAGGTTGTATTACACGTTGTTGTGGGTAAACACAAACATTTTAGGTAGAATAATATACTTACAATTTAATATCATTGTGAATACTTAGCAGATCTGCCATTTTTAATGATTTATCTGTAAATTATATTTAATTTTCTGCCATACACTTATGAAAAATTGACATGTATGACATGACACTAGTGATGTACCTACTGATTCCCCTCAGATGATTCCCCAATTTGTTCTTCTCCAATCAATCGAAATGTCACAAAAAATCGACTAATTACCATTCAAAAAATAAAGAAAAAAACGATGATACGGTAAATGTCTACTACTCATACTACTAGTCTTCTATTTTCAGAACGAACTAAAAATCCATTACAAGTGCTGTACGTTGTATAACGGAAATGTGACTGACATTTTATTTTACTGCCAAACAGTAGATATAATCCTTGTTGAAAAGGAACGTAGCAACATGCGATTTTGAAGGATAACCTCAAAATACATTTATTTACAAAAATAGTATAAGCATGTCGTGTGAATAAATAAAATAATTATGAAAGTATCTACAGAAACACCGGAATTTATCAAAACAATACAAGATGGCGAGGAGGTTGAAGATTTCTCCGAGGAATCGGATGAAGAAATTGAGGTAAACAGCACTTAGAATTTATTTGTACAACACACTAAATACACGAAAAATGTGTTTTAAAAATATAACAGCAGGTAGATTGTACCAATTCAAAACGTTCACATGGAATGAATTGTTTATTAATTGTATTTACTCGCAAAAAGACCATCAATTATTATGTAGGTAAAGTAAGCTGAAATAAAACTTATATTTTAACAGTGAAATGCACTGCATCTAATGTTTGATTTATTTCCAGCATCAACCATCAAAACAGAAAGTCAAACGGAAGGCGGATTTCAATCCTACGTTCAAATTTGTTGGTTCCGTGGATGAATACAATAAGGTATGTTATTTTGAAGACTGGATTTATCTTGCTTAATAAATGCTATGTTGGCTTTAAAACTAAAGTAAAGAAAATTTTATTCATTTTCTAGAACACTTGGGATGATCTGCAGAAATACGTAAGACGTAATGTAAAGCAGACTATTGATGAGAAAATTGAGAGGAGAAGGGCCGCTGTGAAAGTACACGGCAATGCAGACGACGTTGATACAGACTCTGATGTTGATAGGAGAGGTAACAACAACTGCATAATCAACTTATAATGTTCATACTCCTGGGACACAGGTCTCCTCTCTGTGAGAGGGAGTGGGCCGTAATCCACCATGCGGACCCAGTGCGAGGATGTCACATTCTAGAACATGCCGGTTTCCTTACGATGTTTTCCTTCACCGTGAGCAGCAGTGGTGAGAGGGAGAACAATTGTCTATGAACTATAGAATTACCACTTTTTGATTGGTACCTGGCAAAGAGACCTTTTTTCCAGTACATATAGGGTGATTTTAAATTTGCTAGCTAAACTCCACAGACGCGATGGGAATCGAATCTAATTATGATAAAACAAAAAAATTATGTTATGATTTTTTTCGTTGGGTCATTGCAGTTATAGTGACTTGAAATATCAGTTTAGAAAATCTATTGAATTTTGTCTTTTAATTCACTAATGATGGAATGATGGATGTCGATATCTAAACATGATAAAATATAAGAAAACAGTATTTCCGACCTCCCAAAAAAAAAACAAATCTTTTATTTTTATTGTGCTTACATATCGATACTCATCAAGTTTGCAGAGTTTAGCTAGCCAATTCAAAATAACCCTGTATGTGAATAAGGTATTATCTCAGGGAAATGGTCAGGAGCAAAACAAGGAAAAAAAAAATGTATTAGTTTTCTGCGCTTTGAAATATTCAGGTAAAGTGAAATATTTTCTTTATTATTTCAGACAGTGATGTTGGCGAGCTAGAGATATCAGATGATGAGCTCAAAAGAGATGAAATCAAGACAAGGCCTAAAAAACTCACCAAGAAACAGAAGTTACAGGAGGTAAGTTATTAAGAGGGTTTATCCTAAAAGTTGGCAACGTCGCAAATAACTGTCAAATATTTACCTGTTTTGATTCTTCTAACTATATTACTGTGTGGAAATAAAAAATGTGGCTATAGCGAACTAGAATATTAATAATGAATTGCAATTATAACATTGAATTTGATGTTGTACCCCTTTTAGGTGTACAAAACGCATTTGGAAAGTTTCCAAATAGTTTATTTACATCTAAAACTAAACATTTGGTGTTACAATATTAATTATTGATTTAAAGACAGATAAAAAAAAAATGTTTATAGTCATCATCCCTATTGGCCTTTATTTTCTTTTCAAATAACAATATTAATAGGTATGGGAGGACAGTGTAGGTCTTTCAACAAATACCAGGTACTTTTAACAAAATAGAAGATGATCAATAAAAGTACAGTTCACTAAAAATAGAAAGAATATTGGGATAACAATTATCCTATGTCTGTGTATTATCCAGGTCATGGTCTACCCATGTGCCAAATTTAATTCAAATCGGTTCAGCCATTTTCGCGTGAAACCGTAACAAACAAACTCACTTTCGCATTTATAATATTAACACTTAATATTTATCCACCAGGAGCTAGAAGACGACGTAGAACAAGGCGTCCGCATAGAATACGACTCAGATTTCTTCGAGGAGCCTCCACCATATGATGAGAATGCTTCCTTCTACATGATGAATCTGTCCCGACCGCTGCTGAAGTCTATTGGAGCGCTGAACTATGTGCATCCTACGCCTATACAGGCTGCTACCATACCGGTGGCTTTGCTGGGTGAGTTTTTTTCTTAACTAATATTATAAAGAGAAAAGATGAGATTTTGGGACCCGACTGGGACCTTTACTGGAGTGCGCCGCGTAAACCGTTAGAGATACATAAAATTTATGTTCTACAAGTGTACATGTTATAAAATTCAACAAAAAAATCCGCGATGACATATGTCTATCTTCTAAGGATGACCCACAGTAACCCTTCTTTTTTTCAGAATTCGATAAAAATTTCATTGTTATTTCCGAAGGTATTTTGACAGGTACCATATTAATCGTTATCCACTAAATTATGTTATTTAAATTGGGCATTTAATTTAGATTAAAATATGCCTTGACACTGTATCATTTAAATGAATAGTTTAAAAGATATCACAGATTAAAAATTTCGTGTAGCAAAATAATAGGGAATATGCATGAGATTCAAATAAGGGTCAAATATTTTTTTTTATAAACTATATTACTTCAGAATTATGCCTCCATCAATATTTTTTATTATAATTTAATAATGAGCAAGAAATTAATTTTTAAAAAGTGCAAAAAATCTGTGGGAAATTCAAATACTTGAAAAGCGACGCTATTGGTCAGAGCGAATGTGACGTAACAATCTATGACAACAATGTAATGTCAATGTGTTTTGTAGGAGTTTTTGCGATTCAGTCAGTTTTATTGTGATTTTAGTACACATTTAAAAGTAATACATTTGTTAATACACGAAAGACTTTTTCGAAAATGACTAAAAGCGGTTTTGTGAAAGCCCAATCGGATAGTTTGCCGAAAGCTGATGTGTTCATGATGACCACATTTTTACATCAAATACCGATTTCACGTCTGTTGAAATCAAAGGAGTGAAAGCTTTAAGGTAATTAAGTATAACATATAATGTTTATTTTATCTTCCACACCTTTTCCGGAATAATTTAGTTTTAAAAAGCATCGCATCCTAAAATAACATAGCTTCGCAAAATATCGAAATCTAGATTGTGTTAAGTATAGAATGTTGTCATAATACTAGGATATTGAAAACAAGTTGGGAGATAGCATGTTTCTTTTCATAATTTTACACCACTTTCTCCACTTTCACCACTTTCTCCGTAAGTCCGAACCTCTCAGGACAAAAAAAAATACTTGGTCGGGTGCATTTCATAATGTATTTCTGCACTTAGGCACAATGCAGTATTTGTATGTCGGTTTTTTGCATTGTTCTATAGAGGGAGAAGTTGGTTCCATGATGATGTATAGTCGAAAATAGAAAACACTGTTTATTTGCAGCAGAGCACAAAACTTCTTCAACATAACCTCAACATTTGACATTTGTTTGTTTGTTGTCATAGACTGTGACGTCACCACACCAAGCGCGCCAAAATGGCGTTTAAATAGCCCGGGTCGGATGGTTATTTTTAACTTTTTTTTTAAGTACTTGCTTTTTTGGCGTTGATTTTTTTTTAACTATTATTTGGCGATGTAAAATATCGAATAAAAAAATAAAAAAAATACATGCATATTCCCTATTATGGTTAACGGCAACGCGGGTGCAGCGAAAGAGTCAATGACCCTTTCCTCGGCTATTAGGTATGTTATCCTGGTACCTAGTACGTTCCCGTGAAATATTTTCTGTCATCCACGCGGGCGAAGCCGCGGGTAAAAGCTAGTAGACTATAATTTATAAAGATATCAGCTGGCGGAAGCTAGTTATTTTATAATTATGTTTCTGACAAAAATTCTCTGCTTAGACAAAAAAAATCTGGGTGCTTTTTACAGGTGGCAATGTCATTCCATGAAGGGCAATGTTATGATCATGAAAATTGCGTAATCCTTGGTATAAAACCACTGCTCTTCACTTGCTTTTCAATATTGATGGATATAAGTTTGGAAACAACCTGTATTTATACTCATTACTAATAAAAAAACAGGAGGAGCTCGTGGCTAAGTAACAACAGCCGCACTGGTCGATCCATCAGGTTAAGCTACGCTTGCCGAGGTTGGTCAGTGGATGGGTGACCATCTTTACATACCGAGAATCCTCCGTGCCTCGGAAAGCACGTTAAGCCGTTGGTCCCGGCTGTCATTCGTGGATCTTTGACAGTCGTTACGAGTCGTCAGAAGTCCGAAAGTCTGACACCAGTCTTACCAATGGGTATCGTATTACCCAGTTACTGGGTTGTGGAGGTCAGATAGGCAGTCGCTCCATGTGAAATACTGGTATTCAGCTGCATCCGGTTAGACTGGAAGCCGACCCCAACATAGTTGGGAAAAGGCAGGCAGATTGACTAATAAAAAAACACTGTTGTTATACAGGGTGTCAGGGACATCGATGTGAAAACTGTTCTCATGGATGCAGTATATGATTCTGAATATTACATGACAAAATCTACTCATCACACAGTTTTTTTAATGAGTTGTATTGCAATATGTGGTTAGCTAGTGACCTCGACAATTGATCATATTATTTACTGTTATTAGTAATATTAACTCTTTGTTTATTTATTTTACATCGATGGTCCTAGTTTATCATTTATAACTTCCAGTTACAACTATATGTAAGCGGGCACGCCCTTTATGCCTGGAGGCTTTTTTATTTAGATATTAAATTCTGTTTACGTTTAGTTTTTTTATTTCGGCCTGAGTATCGATGATTGATTGGTTGAGTTCTCGATGATTTTGTTTGGTATATTGGCGTGTGCTAGTTAACATATGGCTAATAATTTGAATTATGTTTTGTGTTGCGTAATGTAAATTATTTTGAATACTATTATATAGAATCTTTTTTTTTTGTTCTTCTAACTGAACAGACAGCTGTGCTGCTGGGGAGTTTGTTGCGCCACTTCTTCTTCCCAGCTAATGCACTAGGAAGTGGTGAAGGGTGGGCGTTTTGGGGGTCTTATGTAATTTTTGACGTTCGAAAAATGGTGATTCTCAGCCTAGTTTGAATAAATGACTTTTGAATTTGACATACATTTTGTCCGCGTAGGTATTGTACTTTTCTATGAAAGAGCTTTTTTTTTTTTTTTTAAATAGCCGACGAAGAATTTTAACGGTGGGGTTCAGAATAATGTACTGAATCCATTGTAACAGGCTTCGCGTCGATGTCCCTGCCACCCTGTAGACTCATTCTTCATACAAGTAACGAAGTATGCAGTTCAGTACTTCAGTGCATGTTAATAATACGTAAAGATTTTCTTTAAAACATTTGAAACAGTCTCATTAGTAACAGTTCAGGTTTTGAACCTGCAACGGACTGCTTGAGTATCCAGGCATATTACAAACAGTATTAAATCTTCATTTCTCCCTTGCACCCACCAGGTAAGGACATATGTGCGTGTGCGGCAACGGGCACCGGTAAGACAGCGGCCTACATGCTGCCTATACTAGAGCGACTGCTCTACAAGACGGCCGGCGGGGAGAGACTCACTCGCGTGCTGGTTTTAGTACCTACTAGAGAGTTGGGGGCTCAGGTAAGCTGATCTTCACATATGCTGGATAGTTAATTGATTCAGGCCTGACTGCGGAAATCCATTATAAATAGACGAAGTATATTTAGTAAAAGAAAGAAAGAAAGAGTAGTGTGTGTGCACTCTGCTATCGACGCTTGACGTGTCCACACGTCGGGTCCGGAACAAGTCAATCGCCATCCTGAGCATGCCTCGTTGAGAGGTGAAACACGTGTCGATTTCTTACAGTGTTCTTTATGACTCTTTAAGAACAGTTACGCGGATTAGGTTACTAAATATTCGTCGCCTATTGTATTTTATAATTATGCTGGATATAAGCTCTGGTTCATATTCGAAAGAAAATGAGAGCTGAGAAAATGAATCGAACTAGAATTTACATGGTGGCTTATCACAATATTATGTCATCTTAAGACGCCAAAAGCAAGAGAATTTGGAAATAGATATAAATACTTTTATTTTGTTTTAAATTAGTGCATAGTAGATAATTTATCATAGTGTTGAATCAAATCTTACCAAAATTAAATGATTATATTTATCTATGCAGACAGGGGCTTGTGGCTAAGTAATAACAGCCGCACGGGTCGATCGATCAGGTTAAGCTACGCTTGCCGCGGTTGGTCTGTGGATGGGTGACCATCTTTACATACCAAGACCCCTCCGTGCCTCGGAAATCACGTTAAGCCGTTGGTCCCGGCTGTCATTTGTAGATCTTTGGCAGTCGTTACGGGTAGTTAGAAGCCCAAAAGCCTGACAACCAGTCTTACCAAGGGGTATCGTGTTACCTAGTAACTGGGTTGTGGAGGTCAGATAGGCAGTCGCTCCATGTAAAATACTGGTATTCAGCTGCATCTAGTTAGACTGGAAGCCGACCCCGAAATAGTTTGGAAAAGGCTAAACAGATGATGATTTTTATCTATGCAGGTTCACTCAGTCACGAGGCAGTTGTCACAGTTCACAGCAGTCACAGTCGGCTTGTCAATCGGTGGTCTGGACGTCAAATATCAGGTCAGTCAGTATTTATCATTCGTTTATTTACATCATGGGAACATAACATAACATTCCATAACACAAGCTCATTTATCTATCGTGGTTTATTGCAATCAATGTCTTCTCAGTTCATCGGCTACATGTAACATGTATCGTAACCAATTACAAAACAAAATCCCGTGAACACGATGGCCACATCTGGTACTGGCATAGATCTATAGCCGCCGAGCGCTGCAAGCAAGAATAGTTCTTACGGTGGTTAGATATGAACTTCTTCGATGATACATCAGTCTTGCCTAATCTGCGTTCGCAATTAATTTGCCAAACATGTAAACAAAGACGAGTTTTAGGAAAAACAACTGTAATACCTACACATAAGGTTGAGTTTGCGGTACAACTTCATATTTTTTTTATGACTCTTTGAACAGTACTAGTTTGTCTAAAATCAACTTTATTTACATGTGCAGTTGATGTTTGTCTAAGTGGAAAACTCTTGTTTGTTTACATGTTTGGCAAATACATTGCGAACGCAGATTAGGTACGACTGCTCCATCCTCGAAGCCGAATAAATTGGCTAATGGTTTAAATTTATGCCTTGTGCCGCGAATGCACATGCTAGTGGCACGGATTATTGAGATTATACCAGCGCTGCGACATTTTAAATGTCGCGGCATCATGCTGAGATAGGAGCCTTTTGGCCTCGTACAGGACTTCCTTCTTTAAATTTTAATGTTACTTTGCTTTTTATTGTTTTTTATTTATGTTAAGTGTGTTTTTAGTATGTGTGATTTCCTGTGCGAGTCTCAATAAATACTTTCTTTATGATGATTCTTGATCTTAGCCAACCCATCACTACGCTCATGGGCATACATGTTTATGTATTATGTGGTAAGATAAGTAGCTGCCCGCCGCGATTTCACCCGCATAAGTCTCGTTCCCGTGGGAATATATAGATAAAAAGTATCCTGTCTTTTTCCAGGTCATGGTCTACCTATGTGCCAAATTTCATCCAAATCCGTTCAGCCGTTTTAGCGTGAAAGCTTAACAAACAAACTCACTTTCGCATTTATAATATTAGTTAGGATGCATGCACACGCTGTATGTATGCTTCAAATCATCCGTCAGTTGGTCTTATAAACTAATCGCTCATGGTCAGTAAGATAATATTAAATTAACCATAATTATCTTTACGAAAATAAACATATAACTACAGATCTTTTTTTAAGTTTTACGGAAAATACGTCCTTAGGTAAGTTTCTGCATAACGCGTAACTAATGCGTTTCAGCACTCATGGACGAAGCATAAAAATTATCATCAATGTGCATGTGGTTTATTACTTTACTCTCATCATTTTTTCGGCAGCAAAAATAACAAAGCTGGCAACATTTTATTTTTATTTTCATCTAAAGTAACTGTAGAATGTTATAAAATTCGTATTTGACGCAGATGATTGCTAGAAAAGTAAATAACAGCCCTTAAACTACAAACAAATCAAAAATAAATACCGAAAGCCCGACTTTGAACTGCGTAAAAAAAAAAACTAACAGTGATAGAGCAGTTCTAATTTTAGGAAGACATCTTTGGTTCATGCCCAATCTACCGGTATGCAATATGCATAATTTCTTTTAAAACAACTAGAACAATTCGCCAAATTTAACTGCCTGGGACTTTTTTCACCGAAAGGATTGCGGAAGACATTTGCGAAAAGTGAAATTAATTAATATATGAACCAATTTTTATTTTACATATTGGTTTCTACAATTATTCTAGAAAAAAAGAAAAAATTTGGCAGTTTTGTTATTTCTTAATGAAATTATTGACGTTTGAAATTTGGACAACCACGAATTTCGTTTAAATTTAAAAAAAATCCTTGTGGCGGGGTCTTGTTATTGGACCTAAACACGTAGTAGACGGCCCCACGGATCTGCTATTTTCGTATGTTCAACCTTCTGCCGAACACCCTGTATATGTTTTACAAAATAATAAGAGTCATACTCGTATCATCCAAATTAAACACATCAAATTAAAAAATACTAAAAAAGAACACGTATTTTATGTGTTATTTTGCTATCGACATGCTCAGAAGAAAATCCAATTTAACAAATTAAGTTCATGCCTATGCCTACCTTGTCCTAGGAAACCATGCTCCGTCGTAACCCGGACATAGTGATAGCCACGCCGGGTCGTCTGATCGACCACATCCGGAACACGCCGTCGTTCGGACTGCACTCCATTGAAGTATTAGTATTGGATGAGGCTGACAGGTAAGACTGTCAAAATGTCCTGACTATTCTATAGTGAACACATTTCGCTGTTTGGACTGCCAAGTCATAGGTCTCGGGTATATACAGTTGCTTCAAAAACGGTGAAGGAAAACATCGTGAGGAAACCGGCCTGTCTGAGAGATATTTCTCGACGGCATGTGAAGCCAAGTCATGGGCCGCATTAAAACTCTGACATCAGGTTAGTCACTAACCACACGTAAAAGAAGATTATCCACGACCCAGCGCGGTTGATTCGAAGTGTCACTGACATGGTCTGTCACTGTCTGTCTTCCCGCGTCTGTCATCAATTTGAAGTGAAAAAATATATTTATTTAAACCCCTCTTTTATTAATGCCCGGTTTTTTCCAGAATGCTAGACGAGTACTTCGCGGAACAGATGAAGGAAATCATTCGCCAGTGCTCCCCCAAGCGTCAGAGCATGCTGTTTTCTGCCACTATGAGTGAACAGGTCAAGGATTTAGCGGCAGTATCGCTGAAGAAGCCAGTCAAGCTGTTTGTGGACTCGAATAAGGACGTCGCGTTCAATTTGAGGCAGGAGTTTGTGAGGTGAGTTACTAGTTGCATAAATAATGTTTAACTGTAACATATATTTTTTTACCATTTCAATCATTTAAGACTCAAAACTCAAGCATTTATTTCAATTAAATCATTTCCAGGCACTTTTGAATTGTCAACGAGTCTGTTAATCAGAAATTTGAAGCTGAATATTATAAGAGGAGTTCCTATAACTAAGAATTTATCAAACATATTCAGAGTTAAATGAGAAATAGAAAAAGTTATCAAATAAACTTTATTATAGTTTGACCGGGATCGCTGTTCCGCGCCTTATGAATGCGCGGCGAGGCGGGGGGCAGCTATGTTGAATGAGCGGCTGGCGGGAAGCCGCGTGCCGTGAGCGTTGATGAATGAGCGGCCTGCACTGCCCCTCCGTGAGCCGCGCACATACCTAAGGCGCGGAACAGCGATCTCGGTCAAACTATAGTTCAGCTTTATTTTGGAGAAATCTATCTATTTAAAAGTTTGCTGCGACCCACAATTGTCAATCTAATTTAAACCGCAATAAGTTAAGAATAAGCCACATTTCAGGATCCGTCGCGAGCGCGAGTGTGACCGCGAGGCGATGCTAGCGGCGCTCGTGTGTCGTACGTTCAGAGACAGAGCCGTCATCTTCGTGCAGACCAAGAAGCAGGCGCATCGGTTACATGTGGCGTTGGGGTTACTGGGAGTTAAGGTTAGACATTTTTAATTTATTCATCTTTTAATGATTATAATTTTACCTTCCTCCCTACTTTTTGAAACCCTGTCTTTTGTACCCCAACCCTAATTGCATCAATACTACAGTACCTAGTACACGCTCCGCCCGCGCCTCCCGACACCACGCACCGCGTATGCGCTCCGTGTTCGTCTATTTCTTCTTATTTATTATGAGTTTTTCTATACAATCCAGTAATCCGAACATTCCAATAATCCGGCACCCTCTGGTTTTTAATAGTGCCGGATTAGTGAAATTGTACAGTGTTCCCTTTTGTACAGAGGTACTACAAAAGAGAGATAACAACAACAACTGTCTGTTTTAAACAACTTTCTTATTTCCCAACAACAACACAACAACAATTGTATTGTTGGGTCGCTAGGATACGTAAAATAAAACTCGAGAATTGCAGGGAATAATTGCTCATTTTTATTATTGGTAAAAGATCCTTCCTTATATTTTTGGACATACAATTTGTAGCTAGGCTCACCTACACTAAAATATTTAATTGACCAATGGGAGAACATTCATTTCTAAAACATATAAATAATCTTGACAATGATGGACGGGCACCCATCTCGCTCTGGCGCGTGCGCGACGTATAGCGTGGTCTGCACGCACACTATAAATATTATCGACACCGGCGTGTCTTGTTAGTAGATCACGCGCCGCTGCTTGGGCACGTCGTATGTTATTATCATGACTCCCATATCACTCCCCCTCAAGAGAAGCGTACGTTTTTCTTGACCGATCTTCCGCTTCTCGTAATGTAGGGTTTATTTGTAGGTGCAGGTGTAGTGGTCGAGTCCTGGTGAGCTACCGGTGTATGGGAGTGTGCCGCCGACGTCTGGGTGCTCGCTAAACTTGATTCAGTTTCGTTCACGATGTATGCAGGTTTGAGTCGATCCAGTGATACAACTGTAGTACGCAAAGGTAACTGGATTTTGTAGTACTTGCCATTGCGCTTCAGTACTTCATAGGGGCCATCGTACGGTGGTGTGAGTGGCGCTCTAACGGTATCGTTGCGAACGAAGACATGCGTACACGTCGATAAGTCTTTGTAAACAAAAGGCTTGTCAGCTGATTGTGAGCGGTGCGGGGCCGGCGTGAGTGATGTCATCGTGCGAGCGAGACGGCGTACTAGCTCGGCGTCATTGATTGTTGAGTTTTGTGGCTCCAAGAAATCAGATGGTATGCGAAGTGTGGTACCATACGTCATTAGAGCTGGACTGAGGTTGTTGTCTTGTCGCAGGGCAGTGCGTAATCCCAATAATACGGTTGGTAGTTCTTCTGTCCATGTCGTTGTTGCCCCGCGAGACATAAGCGCCGCTTTCATTGTTTGGTGCCATCGCTCAACTTGTCCATTCGACTGTGGGTGGTACGCCGTAGTACGAATTCTGTTGATTCCCATTTTTTTCATGAGCGCGTTAAACAGCGTAGACTCGAACTGGCGTCCTTGATCTGTCGTGATGCGTAGCGGGCAGCCGAATCTCACTATCCATGTTTCGTATAGTACTTGCGCGACGACCTCCGCTGTGATGTCACGGACTGGAATCGCCTCGGGCCATTTGGTGCACCGGTCAATTATAGTGACGCAGTAACGATATTCATTAGAAAGACGCAGCGGGCCAACGATGTCTATGTGGATGTGTTCGAAGCGTTGTGACGGCGGGAATTGTACTAACGGCGTAATTACGTGCCGATGTACTTTCGCTCGCTGGCAGCTTATGCAGGCTCGCGTCCAATGTGCTACCTCTTTATTCATAGATGGCCAAAATAATTTTCTTGTCATCAGTTCC
Source organism: Agrochola macilenta (assembly GCA_916701695.1). Classification (NCBI taxonomy): domain Eukaryota; kingdom Metazoa; phylum Arthropoda; class Insecta; order Lepidoptera; family Noctuidae; genus Agrochola; species Agrochola macilenta. Next base: position 16,248,752 of record OU753572.1, on the reverse strand, counting down.
CTTGTACTGCGTACGCCCGGGTGACATAACTCATGTAGCGCTTTGAAAGCTGCGTAACGGTGTCTTGCGGGTAGATACGGTCGTGGTATTGAAGTTGAAAGCTCGCATGTGATTGGTCGGTTACATCCGGGTAAAATTATTTCTTTGAATATCAAGTTTTCTTGTGTTTTTAGTTTCTTAAGTTCTTGGTCTTGTTGCTGATCGATGCTTATTTGATTATAATCGATAGTTGACGGACAAATAATCTCTTCAAGTCTTGATAATGCGTCGGCAACTGTATTTTGTTCCCCCTTTATGTACTTTATGTTCGTACAAAACTGACTTATGAAATGCAGTTGTCTCTCGCGTCTTGGTGTATCAGTGGTACTCGCTGTTCTAGTAAGAGCGTAAGTAAGTGGTTTGTGGTCTGTATATATTTCGACGTCGCAACCTTCTATTAATCGGCGAAAGTGTTTAACAGCTGTATACATGGCTAAAAGTTCGCGATCGTATACACTGTATCTGCGTTGTGTTGCGCTCATTGCTTTTGAATAAAATGCCAATGGTTTCCAAACTTTATCCACTTTTTGTTGGAGAACAGCACCAAGGCTGTGATCTGAGGCATCCGTCATGATGGCGAGGGTACTTCCTTGAACTGGATGTGAGAGTATGGTGGCCTCTGTGATGCTTTGGCGGCACTTCTCAAAGGCTTGCTCTGCGTCCGTTGTTCACTCAATCGGCGTGTTGTCATTGCGTTTTCTGTTATGTAGGTACTTGTTAAGTTCGTTCTGTAGTTCTGCTTGATGGGGGAGACAGCCTCGGTAAAAGTTGATCATCCCCAGGAAACGTCGAAGTTCGAGAATGGTTCTCGGTTTTGGATAGGTAGATATAGCTTTTACTCGTTCCGTTGTTGGTTTTATGCCGGTCGCCGATACTTCATAGCCGAGAAAATCTATGGTTTCTTTGCCAAACTCGCATTTTTCTATGTTCAGTGTCAGACCGTGTTTGTCTAACTGCTGTAATATTTGATGAAGAAGCTGCTTGTGTTTTGTTTCGTCTTCTTCGCAGAGGAGTATATCATCGATGAAACAGAAACAGCCGTCTATGCCTCTCAGTACCTCGTGCATGAATCTTTGAAATGTTTGACTACCGTTGCGTAGTCCAAAAGTCATACAATTGAATTCGAACATTCCGAACGGTGTCGTGATCGCTGTTTTCTGTGCGTCATCCTTGGCGATCGGTATCCAATAGTACGCCATTTTTAAATCCAGTTTTGAGAATATTTTCTTGTTATGTAGTTGGTACGTGAAATCTTGAATGTTAGGTACGGGATAGCGATCTGGTTGAGTAACCGCGTTTAGACGTCTGTAGTCGCCACATACGCGTAGTCTTCCGTCTTTTTTCTTTACTACATGAAGAGGGCTGGCCCATGGGCTTTTTGATGGCTTACAGATTCCCATGTCTAACATGCGGTCGAACTCTTCTTTCGCTGACTTATACTTGTCCGGGGGCAGCGGGCGGGGGCGAGCGTAGAGTGGGGGGCCGGTAGTTTCGATGTGGTGGACAACGTCATGTTTCGGTGGTTGTTTCAGCGACATAGGACGTAAGACATCAGGATATTGCTTTAAAATGTCATAGTATACTTGATTGTTGCTTATGATGTGCACTGATTCGGTGTTTGCAGAAACTTCTAATGCGTCGATGGATAGTTCGGTAATCTTGTCAACTAACTTTTTCTTGTCCAGGTCCACCATCAGTTTAAAGTGACGGAGAAAATCAGCTCCCAGTATTGAGGTTTTGACGTCTGCAACAACGAATGACCAAACAAAGTCTCTTCGTAATCCAAAGTTTAGCCTGATTGTTCTCTGTCCGTAGGTCTTGATTGGCGTATTGTTTGCCGCGTATAAATTGTAGGCGCTTGCAGTTTTGTTATTTTTGTGATTAGCGGCCAATACGGAGATGTCTGCGCCTGTGTCCACGAGGAAACGTTCGTGAGTGTTACGGTCGTGTACACAAAGGCGATTACTGGTGAACGGGACACCGACGTCCGCCACGGTCGGTGTCGGTTCTAGTTTTCCGATGGCTTCTTTCTTCTACAACATGGCGATTCACAGCGCTTTGCTCTGTCTCCGAAACGGTGGTGGTAGCGGCATTCCCAGTTGGCATCTCCAGGTCTCGGTGCCGATCCACGTTGCGTTGACTGCGAGCGTGAACGGGATCGAAAGCGAGGATTGTACGAGCGGCGACGGTGTCCGTGTGATGGCCGCCCTCGACGTAGTTCGGCGATCTCTAGCGTTAGCTTTTCCACTTGCTTTGCCAGTGTTTCTAGTTGGGTCGTGGATGATGTAGACGACGAGGATGGTGCTGGTGCTGTGATTGCGGCGACGCTGGGACTTTCTGCGTACTCCACCATCTTGTCTGCCATCGCAGCTAAGGTGTCCAAAGATGATTCGTTGTTTACGGATAAAACGACTCGAACTTGTGCGGGTAAGTGATTTAGCCATTCTATTTTGAGACCCTCTTCGGTAATCATGCCGCTTGCGAGTTCTCGCATCTTCCTTAACAGTTGGGAGGGCTTCTGATCTCCTAGCTCTAGTCCGCTGATAAGTTTTTGGAAGTTCTTGACGTCTGATTTGTCGTAGGCTTCGAGTAGGCGTTGTTTTACTTTTTCGTATTTCCCTGTTGCAGGCGGGTTGTACAGTATATCGGTCAAATGTTGTAAATCGACCGCTTGAAGCTGTTGCAGTAGATACCGGAACTTCTGGTCGTCTGAGGTCTTCAATGGGTCTATCACGGCTTCGAATTGGATGAACCAGGCACGGGGTATTTCTCTCCAAAAAGGTAAAAGCCGCGACTGCACGGATACTGCGCTCACGTCGTAATTCATCTCAGCCTGGACTTTCGCTTGTTGCTCATCAGGCATAGTAGCTTGCTCCACACAAAAGGTCTTCTTAATAAGTGTTCCGTTTTAAAATTCGGGGTCACCAATTGTTGGGTCGCTAGGATACGTAAAATAAAACTCGAGAATTGCAGGGAATAATTGCTCATTTTTATTATTGGTAAAAGATCCTTCCTTATATTTTTGGACATACAATTTGTAGCTAGGCTCACCTACACTAAAATATTTAATTGACCAATGGGAGAACATTCATTTCTAAAACATATAAATAATCTTGACAATGATGGACGGGCACCCATCTCGCTCTGGCGCGTGCGCGACGTATAGCGTGGTCTGCACGCACACTATAAATATTATCGACACCGGCGTGTCTTGTTAGTAGATCACGCGCCGCTGCTTGGGCACGTCGTATTTTATTATCATGACTCCCATAGTATGTTTTAAACAACTTTCTTATTTCCCAACAACAACACAACAACAATTGTATATTTTAAACAACTTTCTTATTTCCCAACAACAACACAACAACAATTGTATGTTTTAAACAACTTTCTTATTTCCCAACAACAACACAACAACAATTGTATGTGTTAAACAACTTTCTTATTTCCCAACAACGACACAACAACAATGGTATGTTTTTAACAACTTTCTTATTTCCCAACAACAACACATCAAAAATTGTATGTGTTAAACAACTTCCTTATTTCACAACAACAACTGTCTGTTTTAAACAAATTTCTTATTTCGCATCAATACGCAAAGAAGAAGAGGTACAAATGCCCCAAGCGTAGAGAACCTTTGAAATAGGATGACCCTTTCGTACTCTTCGAATATCCTCCCTTTTATAATTATTCCTCGCATTATATTCTTTCCTTTTGCATACCTAACATTTTAGACCTTAATTTTCTTTTTTGAGCCCAAGCTCAATTCGGCATGCGAGTATCATTCTATGTACGAATGTGTGTTTCGTTAAATGTAACTCATTCCACACTTTATTTCATGTCTTCGACAACTATACGATACTATAATGTTGTGGTGAACATTTTGCTAGTCATTGTCACTTCGTAGCAAGGCTATGTGCTCAGGGTTCCATTTCAAATTTATTTTAAACTAACTTCTGCCCGCGACTTCGTACCTGAGGAACTATAAAGGGTGGCAGGGACATCGACGCGAAAACTGATACCATGGATTCAGTACATGAATCTGAACCAAAAATCGTCAGTTATTAAAAAAACAAACAGCTGTTCTATACATTTTAACCGCGTAGGTATTGCACTTTTCTATGAAACAGCAGATTTTTTTTAAACTGTCCAACGAAAAATTTCAACGCAGGGGGGTTTATGATTGTATTATATAATATTTGTATAGATGACACCGTGTTTTCATTCTCCAGGTAGCAGAACTCCACGGCGCGTTAAACCAGCCCCAACGTTTAGACTCTCTCAAACGCTTCAAAGAGGAGCAAGTGGACGTGCTAGTGGCTACTGACGTGGCTGCCAGAGGGCTGGACATACCCGGCGTGAAGACTGTAATCAACTTCACGCTGCCCGCCACGCTCGAACATTATATACACAGGGTGAGTAACAGGGTAGGGTTATATCTATAGCAAGTGGACGTGCTAGTGGCTACTGACGTGGCTGCCAGAGGGCTGGACGTACCCGGCGTGAAGACTGTAATCAACTTCACGCTGCCCGCCACGCTCGAACATTATATACACAGGGTGAGTAACAGGGTAGGGTTATATCTATAGCAAGTGGACGTGCTAGTGGCTACTGACGTGGCTGCCAGAGGGCTGGACATACCCGGCGTGAAGACTGTAATCAACTTCACGCTGCCCGCCACGCTCGAACATTATATACACAGGGTGAGTAACAGGGTAGGGTTATATCTATAGCAAGTGGACGTGCTAGTGGCTACTGACGTGGCTGCCAGAGGGCTGGACATACCCGGCGTGAAGACTGTAATCAACTTCACGCTGCCCGCCACGCTCGAACATTATATACACAGGGTGAGTAGCAGGGTAGGGTTATATCTATAGCAAGTGGACGTGCTAGTGGCTACTGACGTGGCTGCCAGAGGGCTGGACATACCCGGCGTGAAGACTGTAATCAACTTCACGCTGCCCGCCACGCTCGAACATTATATACACAGGGTGAGTAGCAGGGTAGGGTTATATCTATAGCAAGTGGACGTGCTAGTGGCTACTGACGTGGCTGCCAGAGGGCTGGACATACCCGGCGTGAAGACTGTAATCAACTTCACGCTGCCCGCCACGCTCGAGCATTATATACACAGGGTGAGTAGCAGGGTAGGGTTATATCTATAGCAAGTGGACGTGCTAGTGGCTACTGACGTGGCCGCTAGGGACATACTCTTAATAATAATAATAATAATAAGGTTGTCGACATGTGGAATGTGAGCTCGGCTATCATTGTGCCGATTGTCGTAACGGCCAATGGCCTGATTGCCCAAAGCCTCGACCAACATCTCTCGAGGCTCTCGTTAGGCGGTTGGATCAAGCGCCTGATTCAGAAGGCAGTACTCCTCGATACGGCTCGCATTGTGAGGAGGTTCCTATCTCTGCAGCCCTAACCACCGGTAGCTTGGACCCTGCTCCCGACACCGGAGGAACATTATTTTTTATATTTTTAAATGTTTTTCTTATCGTTTTTTAAGAAATATTTAAAAATGTATTTTATATGTTGGAAATTTTAATAAACGAAATAATAATAATAATTTCTTTATTTGAAATTCAATACACAAACCTCAGTGTAGCCCTGGCTTTGTACTAAGGGTTCCTGTATTACAAGAGCCAGACCTCTCAGTTTACAGGGAATATCTTCAAGAAGCGCGATAGAAAAAAATGAAATAAGTTTCAAATATAAAACTTATTAACAGGGTTATTGGTTATATGTCGGCAATCCATTAAGGTGATGTAGGAGAGGTCATTAACAACCAAATTCCCCCTTGTGACTCCTATGCAAATTTGAAAAAAAATCGAGTCATTAGACATTAAATTTTATATTTTTATTTCATACATTTTAAAACATAAAATGTCAAATTACTCTAAAATGGTTGACATTGGCATAGGCATAGAGGTCATCATGGGTCATCTTATTGCAAATGACCTCTCCTACATCCCCTTAACGGATTGCCAACGTATAACCAATAACCCTGTATAAGAACAACCAACCACAATAGCTAATATGAAACTTGGTAGCGCTTGTCTGATCAGCTGGCTTGTTGACATCAACAAGCTCCAAATCGAGTTCGATTTAGGGTCAATCTGCCATTTAGCTATTTGAATCAGATTCGATACAGAATTCAAAATGTCGAAAGTAAGCCAACTTGACACAAAACACTGGTAATGAATGCCTCTGTATTCTGTTATTGACTTTAAACACGGAGCCAGCAATTTATTTATACGTTAAACGCAGACATGTCTACCATATGTTAGTGTATGTGAGTTTCTATGTTTGTAAACGCACCCACGATACAAGAAGAAATTCTTAGTGTGGGGCTAATAAAAAATAAACAAAAATTTTATACATTTATAAACAAATTAAAACTATTCCTATTATCTAAATGCTATGATATCAATGATTATTTAAATGACAAATTTTAATTTACATTTTTTTTTTAATAATTACAATAAATAGGTACTAACTAAGTAAACAAAATGAAAAGCCCTCTTCCTCTCTCCTACTTTTGCTGTGCCCGACAGGGTCCACAATGATCATATTATTTTGTTAAACCTACCACCTAAGTTCACATGTGGAAGCAATAAATATATTGAGTATTGGAGGACTATTTATTTATTTATTTGTTTGTATTAATTAACGCATTCAAGGACACTGAACGAGACACAATAGATGTTTTATTGTTATTACGTCTATGAGCGGTTAGTGTCCCTCAAAGTGTTAATCTTTGTTTCCCCCACAGGTAGGTAGAACAGCCCGAGCGGGTCGTGCCGGCGTGTCAGTGTCGCTAGCGGGTGAGGCAGAGCGCCTACTCGTGAAGGCGATCGTCAAGCGAGCGAGACGGCCTGTCAAGTCCCGACAAGTTCCCCCTGACATAGTCGGCAAGTATAGAGACAGGCTGGCTCGACTGGAACCGGAAATTGGTAAGTGAAATACCAGCTATTACTTCTTTAACCAGTTAACTTTATGACAAAATACTGGAAAATTGATTCAAACATCACTACTATACTACGTTTTTTTTTTTTTTTTGCGTGGGAAGTTATCAGATAACTTCTCCCGCTATGGGCGGAGCGGGAGAGCGTGTCAGACTTTTACTGACTAAAATCCACCCGTGTTCCTTCCGTTGCATGTGTGCCGGGGCCATGATATCCCTTTCGGACAAACTCGCAACCCTGGACTACTATACTACTTGCGTTATGCATTGAGTCGTCGGGCCATAAATGTCAGTAGCAATAAAAATGTGCAACGCGTTGCGTCTTATCGATAGTTTGCTACCTGCTCCATAAGTGCGAGCGAGATAGACTAATAACAATGATTTAGTAATTTTTTTAAATATTTTTTTTTGACGATTTTCTTTTTAATATTTCAATGGGACTGTCAAGACGTCGAACGAGTAGAAAAAGGCGTGCGATACAGACTAAACATATGTATTTAGTTATCTAACTCCTCATACAATGATAAATAAATTAAATGAATTAGCGACTTCATGAAACCTTTAAAAAAAGCTAAAAATGGTACTGAAACCCTTCGTAGATCGTCAACACTGATTACCTTATTTTGGGTGTATTTAAATTTAAATGAAAAGGCTCATGCAGTTTTTGCGATCACCAACACAATTTCAGTTAGTGGTAGTTTAAGCAATTTTCATCAACAACTGTTTGAACTATCATAAAATCATGTTAAAACTTATTTTCCAATCAACTTTGTCCAGCCGCAATCCTCGACGAAGAATACGCAGAAAAGCAAATGAACAAGATGGAGAAACAGACGGCCAAGCTGGAGGGGGCCATCAAGACGGAGGGGTCCGAACAGGTGGGGCCCAAGATCGAGCTCAAGAGGCAGCGGGACTGGTTCCAGTCGCCGAAGGAGAAGAGGGAGGAGAAGGAGAGGCTGGCGTTATCCAAGCATCCGGATAAAGGTAGATGTAACTAAGGACTATTATTGATACTGGGCCCGTACCGGTCGTAAAAGAGGCAACAACACAAACAAACACAAAAGACACAAAACACGTACATTCTCGAAACATAACGTTTTTCTTTCTTTCACCGCATACGGTTCAAAATAGCTTGACACTTCACTTTCTGTCAAAGATTGAGTGCATGGTAACCCCTGGAACTTTGAAAATTTTAGGGCCTGTTTCCGTATCTGGATACAAAATATGAATTAAATTATGCGCAACTTATACCGCAGGGTTGAAACAAGCCATTAAAGCTTTCGTTAGACACAATCATCATCAAGATTTAACAATAAACATGACTATAAAAGCAAACAATTTGATCCGTACAGTAACAGCATGATCTGAACTTGTCTTCGTTCAAGTCCGATGATAGTCGGACAAAAACATTTACAGGCACTTTTGAATTGTAAATTACGGGAACTTACAAAAGTGTCTGTTAGTGGCTAAACTTTGACTAGTTCCTTATCGCTCGTCAGTACGTATCATCACACATTTGTACTCACAATACTAAAACTTGTGCTCTCACAGACAAGCAAAAGAAAGGTGGGAGAGCTAAGAAGCGTAAACACGACGATGACGACGACTCTGGCGACGACGGCGGCGGACGGAAGCGGAGGAAGCCGCCGATGCCAACGAAACACAAACCCAAGGACACGCCCGAAGAACGAGTCAATAGAGAAATGGAGAAGGTATAGTCATAACCATCTTTTATGTAGTTACATGAAATTGTCTGTATTTTATATTCCAACTAAAATTCTACATGCAACCAGAAGAAAACGCTAGCTTAGTAAATAACATAGTATTGTTTTCCAATCTTCGTTCTATAATATTGTATCAATGCGTAGCCACAAAACGTATCACACATTATTGGGTACGTAATTGTAGCCTCTGTCTCACTCTCACTCAGCCCGCGAGCAGTAGTGTGAGAGCGAGATACAGAGTGAATTTGAGCTGAGGTATTATGGACTATTAATATAGTTTTATGAAACACAAATTGGAGACAGTCAAACGAATTCTTGTCGATGTTTACATCGATCTTTGTGAGGCTGACTGTACCAGAATGATATGTCTACAATAATACTAGGTCTTCACCGACGTGTAGTTTCGCTAGTTAATTTTTATTTGACCTTGAATACTGGGCACTCTATAGCACCAAAACGCGCTAACGCGTAATAATAGAGGTAAAGTTCAAAGTCGCTTTTCTGTCGATAAAAACTAACAAAAATAATTGATTTTACAATAGTTCAAATATTTTTCCAAATATATTTTAGTTTAGCGCAAAAATCACACAAACCTAAAAAATCTAAGTATTTCATAAAGGAAAACAAAGAGTGGAATATTAAAAATAAACGGAAATAACATTTAACTTTACAAATATACAGATTACAACTTAAATATTTACAATTATATCAAATATTTAACTAACAGGTGGCTCTCCTGCAATCCCGAATGGAAAAACGCAAGAAGAAGCAACGCAGAATACGCGCCGTAGACGACAACGACGACCAACAACAACACAGACCTAATAAAACATTCAATAAAAGCAAGAAACAACAGAGCAATTTCGCTAACGACCTTACAGACACATCTCGGGCCGCGGCAAAACGACTGCGGTATGACGCGAATAAGGCCCAGAAAGGTAACAAAGGGATGCCCCAAAAAGGCAACAAAGGAATGCCGAAGAAAGGCAAAGGGGGACCGGGTAAGAGTCCAGGAAAAGGGGGACCGGGTAAGAGTCCAGGAAAAGGGGGTCCTGGTAAAGGGAGATCCGGTGCTAAGACGTTTGGCAAGCCGCAAGCTGGGAAGAAAGGAGGACGTAGGAAAAATTAATAAACATGACTTTGTTTAATTGGTGGTTTTATTTTGTACTAAGTTCTTTACCTGATTGGCTAATACCCTCAAATTAGGCAACTATAGTCGCTTATACACGGCCAAAAGTCGTCGTAACTTTTTTATGTAACTATTTTCATAAGAAAACTCATTGGGAGTTATTAACTACTATTATGGGAGAAAAAATAAAATTGGCAACACTGCAGCAGTGAAACATTGTTGATAGTGAAGTCCCATTTTCAAAACGATTGTTATCGATACTATATTTTTGTTTATTCATTTCTATTGATTAGCATTTGATTCCTGTTTTTCATGTATGATGATGACTTGAAGGTTTTTCATAATTCCTTAGAGTAGTCGAGTTGCGATTCGAGAAAGAATCGTATTCAGATCGTATGCTGAACTTAGAAGCATGCAGTATATAGCATTTGATCTCAATAATGTCATATTAGAAGTAACTTCAACTCTTATTAGTGGCTATTGTGGAAAAGACATCAACATTTTGTCAATAACACGTAAGTATATTAGTAATAAACCCCGTCCCAGATCCTTACGATAAATTATAACCCTTTACTACATGCTCGCTTGTTGACGTATCTGTACAGCATACATCACGCACAGGACGTCATCGATCGCTCGCGCAAAATGAGCCAAACATTTTCAGACATAGACTTTTGTAAACAGAGCGACGTCGTGCACGACAGCTAGCAATCTCAACGTATACGTGACGTCATGGAATCGCCATCTCTATCATCGATGGCAGCGTAAACTTTATCCATCATTTTGATTTTAAATTACCTATATAGGTAGGAAGATAGTTTAACCACCTAGCTACATTCGCAGACCTGTCAGTTTCCTGCAGCAACCAATAAGCAACGCTGAGTGGGCGGCAGACGGGATCGCGGGGTGTTAATAACTGCATACTGTATTGCAACTAGATACAGTTGGTAGTAATCAACCGGACAGGGCATAAATCACAGTTTGTTTAGCCTCTTGCAGAGAAATAAAGGCGGAAGCTTTATTCTCGCGGAAAACCTTGAACAGTAACAAGTGGTTGGTGTTACCTTTTTAGTTCACTCTTAAAAAACTCATGAATAGGTACACTAACTTTCTCTTGACCTAAAATTGTGAAGACGAGAAGTGAGCGGGATCGAAAATATATTGATCGACGCTTTAGGGAAGAAACTGCGCGTAGTTGCGCAGTATGGTTAAAAGTTAATACGAGACATTCGAAATGATTTGGAGGCGACTTTGTGAAATATTCTCCTCAGTCGGTGCGGGGCGAAAAGTTCTCAAAATGTTATCCATGATGCTGATGCCGCGGCCGCGGTACCCTACGGAAATAATATTTCCTATGATGTTGAAGTTGCCGCTTTGCATAGCGAAAATGCAGAGATTTTATTGTTCAACCAACTCATTTATTTTCCGTGGAATCACATCCTAGTGCGCGTAGGTAACGTCGCGAGGAAGCGACGATAAAACTTTATTTGTGGCCATGACTGAGGAAGGAATGACAATGTGAACCCATGTAACGTATCTTCCCCTCGGCGACACAGGGTCGTTTGACGGAGGTCATGGAGGGTCGCGGCAAGACGCCGCGCATCGCTGTAGGAGTGTAGGTCCTGTAGTCTAGGCTCGGTGGATGTTGCCGGTGTCAGGCAAGACGTAATTTTTTTTGCAACGACGCGATTTGCGCCTTTTGCACTCGTGGTGGTAAAATACTGGTAGGTAGGGGTTACGCGAGTACCTATGATTAGCGTATTACCAATTGTTTATGCCCTTCGTTCTTAAAAAATAAATTGAATATGTTGAATTTTTTTTATGAACGAAACTTGCGCAGTATCTTATATGTTTAGGTTTAACACCTAAAAATATAAGATACTGCGCAAGTTTCGCAAACACAAAGTTTACTTTAAAAAACCATTCATGGGCGCCGGCAAGTTTATATTCAGGGGGGTGCATCTTCAGCTCCTCGAAGCGAGCTAGATCATTTTTGCACTTCACCTCGGATATAACATTTTTAGGTTATCATTTGTCCATTCATACAAGTAGGTAGTAACTTTGTCGACGTTAGGCTTAACAATCAAGAAAATGCTGGATGCAAGAGCGAGCGAAGCGAGCTCGTTAATTTTTGTATCTCGCCTCAAATGGGATAGTAGGTTTTATTTTATCCATTCATACAGAAAACTGTGTCGATTTATACAAAGAAGCTTAAGAGTAGAATGCAAGAGTGAGCGAAGCAAGCTCAATAATGATAGCACCCCGCCTAGGTTCGATTCGATTTTCGGAAATAGGAGTTCGGTACTTTGTCGAGTAATGGTTTAGAATTGAGAAACAACACAGAAGCTTTAGAATTGAGAGATAACAGATTGTGAAAATTTTAGGATCTCGCCTCGAATTGGTTAAGTTCTCTATTATTGTATTAGGCGTTTTCGGATATTTCTTTAGTTCTGAATGTTTTACAACTATATTTTATTTATAAGCCAGGGAGGTGCAAGAGCACCCTCTTGGCGCCCATAGGACTATTTGACGGTTTGATTTTGCTTCGGGTAGGACTTCTCGTTGTACGAAGCTACTTTACAGATAAGTACAATTCGCAACTAATCCTTGTAACTTCCAGGTGTTCCAAACCAGAATAATGGACAACTGCCACAGAATGAGATTACGAAGTGACGACGAAGGAGAGATAGCAGATGAAGAAAGTCCTACAGAACCAGATGAGGAGCCTCCTAAATGTAGCTCGCCGGTCTCAGTGGTTATGCCGTGCACCTCGACAACTGACGCTGTAGGTAACAGGACTGTTGACGACGAGCCGCTTATTCTGGACTCTTCAGACGAGGTGTATTGTACCGACGATGGCGACGAAGCCGATGATGATGACACAAGCGATGACCAACAGAGAGGTCTAACAGTAACCTTCAGATCGGAAGAAACTAATGAAGAAATAGCCACAGCCACGCTGATAGTGAAACGACATGACCCCGTTGACACGTTCCTGCCATTTGTAGGAGCGCTACTCCGAAGCATACAAAGTGAACAAATGAAGCTGAGTCTCATGGAAGCTATTTCACAGATTCTTATTAATGCTAAAACTGAGGAAATACAGAGATATCGCCGACCTCGATTACAGTAAAACGTGCTTTTTATTTACCATTCCATTGAATATCGATCCTTTACGAAGAGCTGACCATGTCCCCCTCTTCTGACGCAGTCGGGTAAGTTATGAATGTCTCACGAATTTTACTAGGCCGTAGGTACAGATGAAGCTACAGGTAGGCGGGCTCGACTTGTATAATTTAGTTGGCGTAACGTAGTCAGAAGATATAAGAGTTACGCGATAGAAAAAAGAGGCAACTTCTAGGTGAATATAACTAGCTCTGTGCGATCTGAATATTGCACTTTATTGTGTCGTAGCAAGCGTCGCTTTTTATTTAAATGATTTTGCGGAGTGACCTGTACTAATCTGTGCCATAGGAACATGGCGTGCAATTGGAGAAGCTGATGTCCAGCAGTGGACTGCTATAGACTGTTTATGATGATGGTAGCACAGAAACGGCATCAAAATTGTATGGCTGATTGAATGATAAAGGCCATTTTCGGGACTGTTGATCTTAATTTTTGGCTGTAAAGTATGGTTTTCTACGTTTCTAGCTTCATTTAAATATTTAGATTTTGGTTGTCATGCAGTAGTTTCGTTTTCGTTAACAAGCGGCTACCTGCACAGAACAAAAACAAAATATGATTTTGTGAAAGTATGCGTAATTGTTTCTGTAGAAACGCAACCACTTTGTAGGAAAATTTCTAGTGCAGGTCGCATGAATCTGCTGGATGTGGAAACCGCAAAACCACACCCTAATTGCGTAACACACCATCAATCATAATCTGAATTATTTTTTGAAGGATATTGCTAATCCATTGCTTCATATGTTCGAAAAATTTGTTTGCTCAACAACGCAATGAATGTTGATGAACTGTCAAAATGAAACAGATTCTGATTGATAGTGAGGCAGCGGGGGGATGCTTGTCGCAGTCGCGATATTTGGTGTAGGCTTTTTTCGTCTGAAATGATACCTACAATGTACTCCAGAGTACATATTAATATCGTCTTATACAGGAAAAATACGTGAATATAAAATAAAACACCATGTTTGTCGGCAACCATTTATTCACAAGTCGCCCCTGCTTACCAGCAAAGTTGTCTTTAACCTATACATAACCTAATTATATAATAGATCCTGCATCTCCACCCACCGTCAACAAACACGTTTGGAAACAACTCCATGTTATCTGCACGACATTTATATGTTTCTGAACGAAAGATGTGAATTGTAACAATCGGATTCACAAACAAAGATTTAACAATACTGAAATATTGAATTTGCCAGTAACGTCGCGTGCATAGGTCACTTTTTGTTCGGAAAACTGAGAAGCGCCCTCTGTCGGCGCGACGACGCGTTCAGGTTCGGCGAACAAAAAGTTCGAACGATCGTGAATTCGTGCGACGATCGCGAAAAAAAAACATTTATGGATGTAGTACTTCTCCGAACGAAATCTTACTACTAAGATCCATTGATAGATTAATTACATCAATTGTTATAAATTCAGAATCATTTAACCGGTTGAATGCCGTAGTTACAGAAACAATAAAAAAACCCATTGTGTCCCGCGTGGATCCACGTTCGCAAACGAAGGGTTAAACAAGCTCTCAAGTTTCCTTTCGTTAAAAAACATACCTTAACAGCAGTATCGTAACAGATAACATCAAGTTCCTCCACAACAACATTTTGTAAGCAAGTCATTTACATTTTATACATCAACTCAAAAACTCGCCAAAGATATAAACTAGAATACAAGAAACATCAGAGATTATTAACAATAGACGTTTATGTCTAAATTATATTAAAAAGCTATGCTTTAACACAAGTCATGGTGATAATGATAAGTCAGTATTTTGTTTTTGGGCTTCGAAGCAATTATCATTAAAAATATTAGAGGGGTAGGATCTAGCAACGATTTAAGGAGAATTAGAATGATTAATACATCTATCAAGTTAGATTTGTTCTCATAATTACATGAAAAATTCATTTAATGGAACAAATCTAGCTTGGAGAGATGTATAAATGATTATAATTCTGTAAATACATATTTGTTACGGTCGCGAATCATATAATGATCAAGATACAACCTGACACTGACCTGCAAATAGCATAAAAACGTAAGAGAATTTGAATATTGCGGGCTACCACTGCAGCACTGCGGATCCATCCTAAATAGCAGTAGCGACCCATTTGCCTCGCTCGGTTTTTACGACTTGACAAAAAATCTAAATTTCTTTATTATATGTAAATTTAATCATATATATTCCCTTCCGGAATAAATTCTCTAAATGATGGTGAAAACCGCATCAAAATCAGTTGCGGAGTTTAGTAGAACAACGCGGTGACACAGACAGACACGAAAAGCGATTTTAATTTATAATATGTATAGATAATCATAATCAGTCTACAAACAACGTGTGCCGTAATTCACCACGCGGACCCAGTGTGGGTTAGTGTATGTCACATGTCTTCGATTTTTTTGTTCTAGGACATGCCGGTTTCCTCCCGATGTAGTTTTCTATGATAAATTAAAATGAACGCCAGCTAAAATCATTTATAAGCAAATAGAAAGAAACTAAAATATGATTTACTTATACTTAACAAAATGAAGTTTACACAAGTAGTATATTTTTTTAACTGACTGCTTCGAAGCCAAAAACTAACAATTAAAAACGTCACTAAACGAATCTAAAAGACAAATGAAATAAGAACCATTAGGAAACACCTCGGTTTCTGAAAGGTACTGGATTTTAATCTGTGTTCAAATCTCAAGCTTACCATCGAATTATGATCAACCAGTCACAATATTTAACACCAGGTTCGCGACTTCGTCCTCGATAAATTTCTTGTTTTAAATTAAAATGTATCCTATAACACTCGGTAATACTGGAGCTTCGTATTAGTGAAAGAATTTTCGGAATTGGATTAGTAGTTTCGGAGATTATCTCCCACATACAAACTTAAAAATTTTACGTCTCCATATTATTAGTATAGATGTGATTCGACAACAGATTTAGACAGGCTTTCAGACCCCGGGTGACAATAATTTAGCCAATTATTTAGTTGTGAGATCGTAAGATTTTGGTTCTCTCACACGTAATGAAGAATTATTAAGATGAAGCAAATAATATAATTATTATGAATCCCGCAAAAAATATAGAAATAGTTTTTTTTTTTCATAGCCCGCGGAATTTCCCGGTATACGAGCAATCTGCTTCGGCGCCTCCCTCGAACCAAAATTAAAATCCCCTAAATCGTACACTCTATAAGAGTCTTAAAAATAAAATGCTCTATAACTTCACTTAGTATTGCAAAGACTTATTAACACTTATAAAGCTTTTACAGATGTTACACTTTGTTAAAAACTACGATAGTAAAACCTGGTTCCTGAAAGCCTGAATAAGACTCTTAACAGCAAATTGATAGCTGATTGGTCGACTAAAGGCAGGATCGACCAATCCCGTAAGTTAACATGAAAACATGCTTTCAGAATCCGGGTGTAAAGTATTAAAATACATTCTTTTAACTACATATATATTAAATACATACACAATATTTTCATGTATTCTGTCTGTCATTCTGTCTGTCTGTTCGAGATACCGAGGCGCCCCCTACCGTAACTCACCAGCCCTTGTACTTCATAATACAAGTCTAAAAAAATAATATATTCAAACATTGCCACATAATTTTACTACTAATTTATATGTATAATGAAAACTTTCGTTTATATCTGACCCTGTCACGACATAGGACTTATAATTGTAAAAATGCTCCCTTTGGTGCATGTCATATTGCTCGAAAATCCCATATGTGTCTGGTTCAGAGATAAACGTCCCTTATTAGTTTGTAGGTAGGCGAAATCGCTATTAACTTGGCAGCATGATAACGCGTGACTTCTCCTGCCTTCAAACAGTACTTTCGATTCCTTGCACATCTAAAGCAGTATCATCTCTCCAGTATAAGAATTAGCACTATAATATCTCCCGCGTCGATGCCTAGTCTCCGCTGAGATGGCCGCCATGATCCAAATTCGATCTGGAGAACTATTAATAAGAATTAGACTGACTTTAAAATGTCGCAATCGTTTTTAATTTCATACTCTTAATTATAGCCTTATAAGTGATTCAGTCTTTTTTCCTTATCTTTTTCATACATTAACGATGTTTTCTGGTAAAATAAGAAAAACGGAATATGTAATCACTTGCGTTTTCGAGAACGAACGAACGAACTTTAACTTTTAAAGCTGTCATTAAATACTAATCTTCCATTAACTTGTTGCAGAAAGCAACATCAGACTCGATTTTAATGGTTCTTTAATGAAATCATTGGCGTTAATGATCCATTACATAATGAGCTATTAATGTTTGTCTTTGTGCAACTCAGTGTTAGTTGCTAAAAAGGCTGATCAGATAGTCAAACTAATACTGCTGTGATTGGCTGACTTTAATGACGACAGCCAATCAAATCCATTGCCATGAGTTTGACAATCTGTTAGTTAATTGTTGTCGATTAGTCGTTCAGAATTTTATTAAAATACTTTAGATACGCAAGTAATCTACCCTAAAATCAAAATAAAAAATACACACGGAACCTAATCATGCCTCTGTTAGTATGATCACGTACAAATCAATTTATAGGCACTGATAAAATTAATTTATCTTAGAAAATATTTACAAAACTTACCATTAAAACATTTTATATATTTAATATTTCTATGTTCGTAATAAAACTAATAACTTTCAATCATAATATTATTATATTCTAATTTCTAGTACTTCATTTACAATTGTAAGACCGCAGTCAATTGGTGTTTGAGGAAGAAATGTGTAGTTACAAAAATATATATGTTTATGTACCAAAGTATATAAATATGCAACATATATACGCTCTGTGTATGCGTTTGTTATTGCGATATAAGACACGTTTGAATTTGCATCGCTGTGTTCAGGGCCTAAGGGTTAAGAAAGTGGTAACACGATTTTAATGGAAATATATAAATCACGGAAGTTATTCATTTATGTCGATAATTATAATCATCGCCGATTCTTTTGTGCCGCACTTCAATCAACAATCATCATCATCTGCAATCATTGCTGTATTTAATTGACCGCATAAATAAAAGTTTGATTGAACTTGAAACTCCCAAACAGGTTTAGACAATACTTCAGAGTTTTAGAGAATATGCCGCTTTACGCTACTTAAGTTTAAAACAATACCGTACGAAATAAATTTCGACTCTTTTTAGCATTGCCTGTTATTCGAATCAACGCTCAAAGTAATTTATTTTAAAATCGCTATACCGGTCAAAAGTAATGTAAGTGCGTTCAGTATAACTTTTCCCGTGACGCGATTCGTAGCACTGTTCTGTCAGTCGCCATTTTGAACTCTGCGTTTCTTTAAATAGTTCCTATGCCGTAATTTTGGCTCCACTGTTGTACGATGAACACGAATACGCTACGGCGCTACCTAATAGGTCCGTTGTTAAAGTTTAACAGTGGAGCCAACATTACGGCATTTGATGAAACGCACTCTAGTATTGAAACTAAACTTCACAAGCAATGGTGCCAACAAGACAGCAAGAGACATGTTATAGTGAACGGTCTGTGAAAGGGCAAAACTTTAGACCAGTAAGCCCACTTTCTTAAACCTCTGTATGTCCACATCTAGTTATTTAGTTAAGCAAGCTATGTAGTCAGTTAACATAAAGTTTAGTTATCTCCGAGCCCGCATTATTGTAAATGTACTACACTACCACAAAAATAAATAGGTTCATAAACTCGCCTTCATAGAACGAGCGAAAACGCAGGCAGACATAGACACGCTTCACGCCCACTGCAGGGTCACTGCGAGTGGGAGTGAGCCGTAATCCACCACACAGCCCCAGTACGGGTTGATAGATGTCACGTCTTCGAATTTTTGGTTCTACGACATGCTGGTTTCCTCACGATGTTTTCCTTCACCGTTTTGAGAGCAGTGGTGATGAAATAATTTACACAAAATAAAACGCCTGTCAAGGTTCGAACTAAAGACCTAAATCGCGGCCGTTACCACTGGTTATGGATCATTACGGTTCCTTTCAAAGTGGTGGAGCTGGATGGTGCGGATCCACGCGTCATGTTCGTGGGGCTTATGTTTAATCTTTATATTGTGAATTGCACCCATATAGAAACAACAAGAACAATGCTGCGCTTATTTTGGATCGTTGTTTGAAGCCGGTATGCTGTACCTATGTTTTTGTGGCACTACACTGGTACTAACAGGTACCTAATGGTACAATCTTCGCCATTGTTTTATCTAAAGCGTGTTCTTTTTTACTTGACTCACTTCGTAGACAAATATGGCGTACCGAGTTGTTTTTAAATAGTTGATTCGAAACAGTTTTTAGGGTTCCGTACTCAAAGGGTGTAAACGGGACCCTATTACCAAGGGTCTGCTGTCCGTCCGTCTGTCACGGGGCTATATCTTTTGAACCGTAATAGGTAGACACTTGAAATTTTCACAGTATGGCCGCTATAACAAAAAATCTTTTGTTTTGTTTTTTCTTCTTGCACTTGGCCACTTTTTGATGTAATATCAACAGTACTGACAGTGTCATCAACGAAGAAGCATCCCACTCTTCTTCCAAAACCTTACAGTATAAGAGTGACAGTCCATTGTTTCAGTATTGTCAATACACACAAATTACCTATAAGTGGGTAATTAGTAAACATGACAATACTAAAACACTAGTGATATGTTGCACATAAGTGCTTGGCCAGAATGGCAGCGCGGGCGCGGTGCGACGTACTCAAACATAAGAACTTCATTTGAGTGTCCATAGCGGGCACGCGGGCGCGGGGAAGCGTTTTCATAAGTGCTATTCAATTGCATTTGCCATTTAAAGTTTTCCAGTAAAAATAAGTCTTCTTCTTCCATATTATATTTTGACAAACACTGGACACGACAACACTCGGAACGAAGCCGCGCTCGACTGCGCACAGTGCGGACGGGCAGGTCGCGCGCGTCCCCGCACCGCGGCCAGTCTGGCCAAGCACTGAGCGATTAGGAAGATGATTGGGCGCGTTTTTGTGGATGGCACTGTCTGTATGTGTTTCTTAAAAAGATCATGACATTGAACGTTCCGAACTAACTTTTACACTTAACTGTTCGGAACGTCTTGATCGTTTTCGTGATTGTTGTAAAAACTTTTTTACTTTCGTACCATATTTGTTTACTTATTAAGTCATGTAAGAAAGAACACACTATACTCGTCAACAGTCACTTAACTCTACACTGGAGTACCAAGTTGACATGTTAACGAAATAAGCTATAAGTTTTGTATAAACAATTATACATATAATAAAATATAATATACTTCTATAAGTATTGATGAAATTGAATATGTTCTGTGATCAGCGCCTGCCCTACATATTCACATTTATGTACATAATATAATAATAATTATAGTTCTCCTCTAAATTCTAATACGATCTCATGGTTTGATAAGACGATGTTTCTTTAAGGCGTTATTTCATTGGCTATTAAATTACTATTCGGCAATATTTTTTTATTTAGCTACTTATGTTGTTCAATTTATTGCTTGCCTTAAACCTTAGAACAGGTAGATATTATATTATCTGTTGCTACATAATATATTAAAGGTAGTTTTCACTAGCGACAATGCTTGGGAGGATTTAAACTACTTACTACGGACTTTCTTTGTATTGTATACGCGTATATTTTAATGATAGATGATACAAGCATTTAATTCTGTTTCATGTTAGGTGTAAAATCTGCCTGAAATTGTTATACTGCAGTGTTAAGGTCTCGTTTAATACAGAGAAGATACAAGTATTGTTCACCACGCATGCTTTCGCGATTTCAGCCTAGTTTTCTTAAAAAACTTAACATTTAAAGATAGCGTTTTGATTTGTATCGTTATTCGTGTCAAGATGGCTGTCCTAGTACTGATTATACATGCAACAGACTAATGGTAAAGTAAATGTCTGACTTAAGGCATTCTATCAATAGTTGAACGATCAATTCCATGCTTAGACATATCGTAGTTTTTCGAAGCTAGTTCCGACCTATTATTTTTCCTAATCTCATTATGAGCCAATTCTCTCTATGTTATATACATTATATATGTTGCGGTATATATATATATCTAAAATATCTATTGATGTCAATATGTACATGTAATTATGTTTACATTGGCAGTTGGAAAGCGCTAACGTAAGCTAAATGATAGTGCAACTACATGTTTATCACGACGTTTTCTGTTAGAAAATGTTACAATGCTTGTTTATTTCGTACAATACCTGCGCTGGCGGGCCGCAGTACTACTGAAAGTCCGCGAGCGACTGGCGCCACGTGGCGTGGAAGGGTATGCGCAGCAGCTTGAGCTTGGTGTGCGGCAGCTGCTGCGACAGCAGGCGCTGCAGCGTGGGCAGCGGCAGGATCTCCACCTGCGGGGGGCCCGCGGGGCCCGCGGGGCCGGCCGGCAGGCGGCAGCCCGGCACGGGCTTGAGCACGGGGATGCACTCGCCCACGTCGCGCCGCTTGGGCTCGCCCGCCTGCTCGCACTGGTCGATGAACAGCTCCGTGACGCGCAGCAGCTCGATGGTGACGCCCCACATGAGGTGCGTGAGCGAGTCCTTGAGGCGCAGCACGCCGGCCAGCACCTGCCGGTTGGTGGTGGCGGACTGCGACACGTAGGTGGGGATGATGAGCAGGCGCCGCACGTTGGTGCAGGCGGCCAGCGCGTCGTCGAAGCCCAGCTTCACGTCGATGTTGACCAGCTCCAGGCGCGTCAGCAGCGGCAGCGTGCTGAGCGCGCGCAGGATGTCGGGCGCGGCGCAGTGCGGCGTGCCGCGCTCCAGGCGCAGGCGCCGCAGCCGCAGCAGGCGCGCCAGCACGCCCGCGAACTCGGCGCGGAACGTGCACTCGCCCAGCTCCAGGGACTCCAGCTCGGTCAGGGAGCCGATCACGTCGCATGCGCACCAGCCCAATTCCTGGCAAAAAATAACAAAGATGTTAGGTGTAGCCTAGCCAAATAAACAATCTACCTCGAAACGAAACATATCAACGACCTTTTGCAAACTGTCTCTAAGGTCAAATATTATTAGGTGAAATTCAAACATAAATCTATAAAGGCACTTGTAATGGTACAATCAATACACTTTTAAAACTTAACTTAAGAGACAGCTGTGCGCTGGAGAGTAGAAAGTGCTGAAGGGCCGGTTTTAGGGAACTGTCTTATATGATATTGACGTTAAAAAATCTGATTGCTAATTTTCAGTCTAAATTACTTTTGATTATCGTCTACAGATAAAAACTCTAACGATCAGATTACATTCTGTGTGTGCTTTCAAAAGTGAGATATCATACATGTGGTGCACATACCTTGATGCTGGTGAGCGACAGATGCTGCAGCTTGGTGAGCGCGGCCAGATGGCGCAGGTCCTGCGTGAGCGACAGGCCGGCCATGCTCTTGAGGCGCAGCTCGTGCAGCAGCGGCAGCGCGCCCAGCGGCGCCGGGTCCAGCTGCGCGTCGCGGATGGCCAGCGCCGACAGCGCGCGCAGGCCGGGCAGGCCGCGACACACCGACTCCACGGCGCGCGCGGGGCAGCGACACATCTCTATCCTGGGGGGTACTACAGGTTGAGAAGCCTGCTACATAGCACATAACAGAAAAACATAAATTCACGCCTCGTCATCCCCTACGGGTTAGGCAGAGGCGTGTCTATAGTAAAACAACTTAGAATATGGGGCGTGGAATCTAAGTTGAAATTGGCCGCCATGGCCGAACGACAGTCTGGAAAACTATCATTATTTTATGGCCCAATTCGATCTTCCTTAAATTAAGTTTTAATGATAAATAAATTCAACTATCTTTAGCTTTACATGCTTGAAAGAAGTATCAAGAGAACACAAAAATACATTGAAAAAATACACCAAATCATACGAAAGTACTACAACTTCGCTAGTAAATAAGCTACTTCATTCATTTTCGTACCATTGCGGCGGCATCTTTAACGCCACATGCGAACTACGCATCAAAGACATGACGTCACACAATATCCTGCCGTCACACAAATCCTGCATCGCGCAATTAGTTTACCGCGCGATGGACATATATACAAGCTCTCGACTTTAACCTCTGGGCAGCTGCCCGCTAGACCCGACACCCGTCTAGAGGATCCTCCCTTTTCTATGGTGGATGAGTGAACTTTACACCCTGTTCCTCATACCACTAAACCTTTATAATTTTTTCTTTCATATAATAATAATTTTGCATGCTATATTTATCGCTTAATTTTGTGCACTGGTGTTGTCTTAATATGTTGAACAGTGTAACGATTCTAGATAGACCAATAAATAAATAATTACCTCTCCAACGTGTCAACGGTAGATATGTGTTCGGCGAATTGTTCCCAGAAGACGGTATCGTTCTGTGGCAGTAACATCTTGCGCAGGTCCAGTCTCTTCGTGCCGTGGCGTTTGAGGGCCGCGCATAGTCCTCCCCAATCACTTACCTGTTGAGAATTGAAAATATTGAACACGTTCCATCTCGTTCTGAATCGAATCAAATAAGATTAATTTTATGTCCAGAAAATCACTGTCCATTCCAAGGTTGCCTGGAAGAGATCGCAGCAAGCGATAAGGCCGCCCATTGTATATTTTGTAGTGTATTACTTTTTCTTTATGTAATGTAAAATCTGGTGTACAATAAAGTATATATAAATAAATAAGATTCATTTATATATACATGCCACCTGGCCATTGCGGCCACATACAACACAAACCTTACAACATCGGACCATTTTTTTTAGTTCTTATTACAAACATTTACGTTAAATCAGAGCAGGGTTGATATGATTTAAATCACTTGATTAAAATCAGTGATTTAAATCGCGATTAAAATCAAGTGATTTTTTTATAAAAATCAATGATTTAAATCAATACTGTTTTTCTTCGACCAAATCAGCCAAAATGTGTCAAAGGTCATAACACACACACACACACAGAGATGGACATAGGTTTAACTACGGCGCGCACACACGTGTCCAATGCTGTTTAACTACACCGTTTCGGAGATTCTCCGTAATTTAAACTCATGACTGAATCCGTCCGTTTAGTCTTTGGCGCAGTCATTCGTGATTGAATAATGAAAGTAAATACAACAAGATGTCTGGAAGGAAAAAAGATGCTGTATGGGTTTAACTCGATGAAAAAAGTCCACTTGCGGCAAGTTTAACAAAGCGGTGTGTAAACGTTGTAAGTAGGAATAAATGGGCTTAGTAGCGAGAATGAAAAAACATTTAGCGACATGTGTGACAGAAATAATCAAAAAAATCCGATTTAAATCCAATTAATCCGATTTAAATCAAATTAATCCGATTAATTTGATTTTTTTATAAAAATCATGATTTTTATCAACCCTGAATCAGAGTCAATAATGTATTAGGTCCCCCACCTATGAAATCAGCGTTTTGTATGGAGAATTTTAAAGAAGTTGCATTTTTCATACTAACATTTTCTTAATTTATATAAAAACCATGAACATGAATGTTTTAAAACTTTTATGCACTAATGTTTAAAAACTAAGTTAACGTAATATACCACTTAGATTAAGCGACAAAAATAAGTTTTGGCTAAGTTAAAACAAATAGTGGTAATTTCTGCTAACAAAATGAGGAGTAATTTTTAAGGTATTTTTTATGTTTATAAAACTATAAGTAATAACAAGGTTTTTTTTACAATTGGTAGTTGTATATGATGGTCATTATTCGATATAATACCAAGCAATAGATGAATATTTTAAATCATAGAAGTGACGAGGTTCTCTATTTGTGAGAAAAATAACGCCAATTTCATAGGTGGGGACCCAATATTAAGAACTTTACAATTGTCGGAATAAAGTTCATAATACAATAACTGGTTCTAAGGTTTAGGCTTGGACTAAAGCTAGAGCTCGTTTTGTAATGAGGCGGCCAGTGTACCACCTCGAAGGCAGCAAGCACGTTTCTTAAATTCCGTGTAAAAATCGGCCAAGTACAAGTCGGACACGAAGAGTTCTGTATCACCTTACAATATTTCACAAAAAAACGCCGAAAAAGTCCTATATATATATACATACATCATCTGTGACAATTTCAACTGTCTACCTATTACGGTTCATGAGATACAGCCCGCTGACAGACAGACAGTTTAGACGGACGGACGGACGAGCAGACAGCGGAGGCTTAGTAATAGGGTACCGTTCTAGCACTATTCGGGTACGGAACCTTAAAAATGATGGCAGCTTTGTAACCAGTATCGAATGGCTGTGCATTAGTGAATATTAGCGTTGGAGCAAACAGAAACTCTCGCGCGATAAGCAAATAAATGTTGTCTCATCCAATCAAATCAAGTTAAAACTATAAAGGACGTATGCATCTTACTCTTTTCAAAATAGGTGTCATATTTGAATAGTTTTAATTAAAGGTACGGTGCCTCGGGTGGATGCGTCTTTATAATAGATACTTTTAGTGTACTTACATGTGAATTCTTCATCCGTACGTGCCTCCAGAGCGCAGGCGTGGTTGACAGTTGTCGCCATTGCTTGCACACGCGCGCACAATGCCCTAGGTCGCGCATGCCTAGGTATTGGAAGATCTGTAACAATCAAACATCGACTACTTACACGACGATAGTATTCAAAACAACTTTTTCAAAAAACAAAAATTGCAGCATTTTAATTTTTCTAAAATAGTGCTCATGGTTCCTTTGACCACTGCCATATTTATCATAGTTTCCACTTTAGCCCTGAAGTCCCTTGTCAAAAATACACTCTGTATCTGCCCGGCTACACGCAGTGACTTGCACGTGCAAACAGTTTGTGCAAACATTTGCATGAACAACATGGTACTTACATACACACTGCCACTTCCACGCCTGTGTACATCCTGTAGCCGTCTTAAGAGGGTTTATCCTGAAAGTTGGCAACGTCGTAAATAACTGTCAAATATTTACCTGTTTTGATTCATATAGCAATATTACTGAATAGAATTAAGAAATGTGGCTAACTAGCGAACTAGAATACTAATAATGAATTGCAATTATACCATTGAATTTGATGTTGTACCCATTTTAGGTGTAAAAAACGCATTTGGAAAGTTTCCAAATAGTTTTTTTACATGTAAAAAACATTAAACATTCGGTGTTACGCATGTGTTACGATATTAATTATTGCATTTCATAATCAATATTCTAGTTCGCTAGTTAGCCACATTTTTTATTTCCAGACAGTAATATTGCTAAATTAACCAAGATAGTGAAATATTTGACATCTATTTGCGACGTTGCCCACCTTCAGAATAAACGCTCTTAACGTTACATGCTTGTGCATATTGGAATTAAATCATGATGTAATGCAGTGTCTAACCGCCTCTGTGCTCTAGTGGTTAGACCACCTGTCTCAGACCCAGAGGTCAGTTCGATTCCCAGTGGGGGCAAATTTTCTGCTCGGTTTGGTTGGTGTTAGGGCTTGTTCCAATTCCGCCTGGCTAGCTACCATCTTATCTAAGTCTGTCACCGTAACAAAAATGTTATCAGCAATTTTGTGTTTCGGCAGTTAGAGGTAAGATAGCCAGTTCCTCTTTGGTTGAGGGTTTCGGGTGAAGCTGGCTTCCACCTTAGGTCTGATCAGCATTTACCATCAGATAAGATGCAGGCCAAGAGCTTCCGCATTATGAATAAAAAAGAGGTAAAATTGAGCGTGTAGGCCTTCAATATGACAAGTTACACGATAAACAAGTGTGCATACGCACAAAATGAGATTTAAAAAAAAGCTCGTAATTAGCTGGCAGTATATTTTTCTGCGTTCACAATGCTTACCTGTACAACAACATTATAATTCCTCTCCTGCGCCTTATTATAGAAGGCCGTAAAGTGGTCTGTGTCATCGACCCGCTGTCGCCCGCGACGCCGTGGCGACATTGTCGCTGTGGGTGGAGACGCCGCGCCGTTGACTGCGCGACCTCGTCTTTTGTCGTCACTGTAGACAAGGGAACATTCAAGAATTTTGACGTTTAAGACTATACGTCAACCGTGACAGTCGCGGTCATGAAAGGTGAGAGTGAGATGGCAAAAGACTAAACCCGTACTATGTATTAACCTTCCTGCTCGCAGGTTCTATGACCTTTTTTTTTTAACGTGCCTACAAAATTGCTTTGAAGAAATCTATGAGATATTAAAGCCCGTAATCTGGAATTAAGCTTAATCTTGAATCACGTAATGTATGTCGTGTCATTAGTATCAAATATGTGAGTTATCGAGCACATTTGTAAGCACGTTATAGACATGTCTTGGGCTATAGTTTGACCGACACCACCGTAACGCGCCTTAAAAGAAAGAAAGAAAATACATATATTCGGTATCTGCGCGGCTCACGGGGAGCATTCGTCAAGACTCACGGCGTCATCGTAGTCCCCGCCTCGCCGTGCATTGATAAGGCACAGCGATCTCGGTCAAACTATACAAAAACACCGTTATGTCTTTATATTCAAACTACTAGTTGAAACCATGCGCGTTTATTTACAAAACAAAATTTGATGTGATCTAAATCAGAATTCTGAGTTGACAAAAAGAAAATAAAGTATGAAATAATTATAAAAAAAATAACTCATAAATACATACCTTTTCCGTTAACGAAACATTCCGGTGTACCGTCAAATCAAAACGTGAAACGCATTCCGACAATTTTTTTTATTTTGTACTTTTTTAAGTTTGATACATTCCTTTACATTGAGTAGGTTAAATAATTATTTTAAATAAATTAGGTTTTAAAAACGATGACCACATGTTAAGTAAAATGTGGTCAGTATCACAAAAGATTGTAAAAAAATGGAGCCACCTCTTGTGAACTAAAATTTGAATAGTGCTATCTCTTACTATCGGACATCGCGAGAAACAGGCAGACCGCACGCTTTAGAGCTGTCAAGCCAAATAATTCAAACCTTAAACATTTGGGAGTATTTATTCAAGTGAACGTAATTTGACATCCCTTAGTTACGTCTGTCTCTCTCTTGCTTTATCCACGAGAAAGAGATAACAATAACCTAAGCTATATTAGTGCTCAACAGAATTTCGAAGTTTCTCAACAACCACATAATCTTCACACAAACGAATTGTGGGTCCGAAGTGCCATAAAAATAGGGATACAAAAATAAGTCGAATTCACCTCCTCCATTGAGAAGTCGGTTAAAAAAGAGGCGACAAGCAAATCATGTTTCTTTACTAAAAAACTGTAATAATTTAAAAAATAACATAAATGGTTAGCATACTTGACCATAAAATGACCACATTGCTGTGAGATTTACCATATTTTGATGAATTAACTTCATAATATTGGCAATGTGGTCACAATATGGTCTTTAAAACTAAACAGTAAAGTTAAAATATAAATACATTTGTGGTAGATATTATTTTGCTGCTAAACAATGATAAGTCACTGGTTTACATATTGTGAGTATAAAATGACTATTATAAAATAAAAGTTACAATTTTATAACGTCATCTAACATGAGATAACAGGTGGAATTACTTATTCAGTCTGTTTGATATTCGTTTTTACTCACTATGTCACTATAACAATACACTTTAAAAAAAAGACGTTTCAACACGGCTTATGGATCATGGCCGGTCCGAACTTCGCGCAGAAGGCTGCGCAATAACATTTTTTAGGAAACAAATAGCGACATGACGCGAGTGTGAGTGAGAGGACATGCGCGAAAGTTCGGAGAGCCTATGTTCAGACCGGCCGTATTCAGTATTGTATGCTGTAACCAATCACACACGGCGCGTTTTGTGTTAAACAGTGTGATTTCGGACGCTTGTGGCAAAATGATTTTGATCACTCCTTTTTTTATTCTATTTACTCGTATTAGAATTTGAGAGTGTATTTAGAGTAAACTCTGGCATTGCCTTTGACGATTGTTTCAGTTTTGACTCTAACATTTTCTTCACAATAGATCACAATCAAAGCTCAACCATCTTCGCAGGGTAGCAGTTGGATGAAGAGTTGCCGTGAATCGAGCTAAACGGCGTGGAATTGGAGAGGCCAGGTCCAGCAGTAGACTGCTGTAGGCTTCTGATGATGACTGAATCATAGCTCAAATGGAGAGCTCAACATATTACGTTTGAAATACCCAACGCGCCGCCTGTGTATAAAACCGATAGTCGACACCTCACTTTTTGCTCATTTTTGCCTTTCATTCGGCATCTTTCACTCGAAGTGAAACGTCTGCACACAAAATGAATCTGAAGTGAAAAATGCATTTATTACTGAACCGATCTAACGATGTTGGATTTCGGCACTCGGTATCATTCACTCGTGTACCGAATGATCGAAAAATTTAATGATAGGAGCAGATGAACGGTCAATCCTATATAATTTAGTCAGTGTCGTGTGAACCTAAAATAAACCTTCACTCGAGTAAAGCGTCTGATATCGGCTTAACCTTACGAACCCTGCTCACGTAGCGCGTATGTAAAAATATTTATGTTCAATTTTGAGTTTCTATAAAGCAACAAATGCAAAAATGAAAAAGTAATGATACGTAACATAATTATAGCACCTGTTTTCACAAAGTTTCGTTTTTCTATTTTCCTGTAGAAGCCTGATATTCTTATTTAAGGCTCCCGCAGACAACCGATTGACAACCGACACTGTTTAGTTGGATTGTTCAGCGGTTCTTTGTTTCCAACCTAATACCACAAGCATTGATGGGGACATTTTTCTGCCAGAATTAGGTGTTAAACGAGTTTTATTTAGGTCCATTTTAACTTAAACTTATCAGTTACTATTATTACTCAACTTTTATGAACATTGACATAAGGTTCAAATTACAATACTCTCAACAGCAACGAAGGTGTCGATTGCAATCGTTACCAAACGCAGATCGATTTTGTGTCGTATGCGCACGCAACTGTAGGTGTCAGCTGTCTGCGGGCACCCTGATTATAAAGCTATTTCATGTTCACAGTCTTATAAATACTAGCTATTTAACTAGATATTATTACAAACTAATTGTGATTACATTCGTAGTTACTGCTATGTCTTGTTTATATTGATCTATGTGCGAGTTAGTGTAATTTGTAGACACTTTTAAGCGTAATATGAATGAATGCCATAAATGCATACATGGATATTTTGTTTAAGTATTTCAAAATGGTTGGTTTCTAGAATATAACATAACATCAAGCCTGTATTCCCTGGAGGAGTGGGCAGAGGTAAACTGTACACCCACTATTCGCCAGTTAAGTATAAGTACATGTAACAGAGGCGAGCTTTTCGCCAGTTATGTTAGCAGGCCAGGCGCACTCCGCATTTTAAATATGAAGCTACGCGTACGCGTAGTACGCGGAGTAGTACGCGGCGAGCTCGTCTTGTCGCGCCACCTCAGTGAGCGTGACGTATTCAGAAGATATAAGAGTAACGCGCCAGAAAGGGAGGCAACTTCTAGGCGAATATAACTGTAGGTAATTAGCGCTGTGCGACCTGAATTACACTTTATTGTGTTGTAGCTAGAGTCGTTATTTATTACATGATTTTGCGGAGTGAATCTTTTATACTTGTACTTTTAGTCCTATGTAGTAATAGAAGGCGAGCCTATTGTAAATAACTAGACAAGTCCAGAGAGCTGATACTCAATTTCTTAAAAGTTCAATTAGTTATATCAATAAGTTAATTGTATTTAAAATACAAACCCATTGGTCTGTATGTCATGTCCCCAGTTTTTGTATAACAAGTTGGGATGCAAGCCCTATTTACGATTAGTTTGAATTTTCCCTTTCAGCATCAGTGTGAATTAATCTTTAATTCACGGAATTATGATTACTGAATTGTAAACTACTTCACAATTTTTTAAATTCTCTTCATTATATTAGAATTTGCCTGAACAAGTTATATTCAGCGTGTGATATAAAGTAACAAATAATTTAGAGTCCTCATTTAGCAGCATGTCCCGCTCCAGCATGCACCATATTCCGTGGCACGACTACGAAGCGTCTTCCATTCAGTATGGCCAGGCCCTGCGGCAGGGCGGGGCGCGGGGCCCGGGCCCGGGCGGCCACGGCGGCGGGCACCGGGACCGGTACTGGGACCGGTCCCGGTGTGGGCGGCGGCGCGGGCGCGGGGCCCGGCGCGGCAGGTAACACAGGCGGCGTGCCTGCCACCGCCCACACGCGTTCGCCGTCTGGGGTGCCGCCGGCTACCTATGATGGAAAATGTAAGGTGAGTTTTTGAATCGAGGCAGCTATGCCAAAATTTTGAAATAGATAGATTGTTCGTCTTTTTTTTTCGGAGTTCGGGCGTATTCTCGTAAAAATTTAACAATCTATTGATATTAATAATAAAGGAAATAAACATTTGATTTTAGGACAACTATAATAGCGACTATTACAAATAAAATTATTCAGTAACAAAATAAGGGATGCTCTTCCGATGGAGACCGTAACCGCAAACGGCAACGTCGCCCATCGCAATGACAGACCGCAGCGACTCGACTAGTGTCTATGAACTCTATGAAAACGCTTCTGTAGATGGCGATATTTCCGTCTGTCATAGTTTACATAGAGATTAGAACTAATTCGGAAGAGCTATGTATACAATATTTATTGCTAATATTTTCAAATTTAAATAATCAAGAGCGCTTAAAGATTAAACACCTACTTTCATCCTCAACAGCACCCGCTTATCCCTCGGCACTTTGGTCGGCACGGGAACCGGTACAGGGACGGGAACTCGCCTCGGTACCGGCGCGAGTACCGGGACCGGCACGGGAATGGGCACCGGAACCGGTATGCTGGTTGTCGTGATACCGGACTTGTGTGTAAGGGGCGGCGGCTCGACGGGAGGGGATGATGTTTTGCGGCAGTTCTGTGGGTGAATAAAACGTGGTTATGAATGCATGTGTAATAGCGAGCGAGAGAATGTACGCCGTTTTTTGAGATACTTTTACATTAAAAATAATATTCTAACTAACAAGAATTTTACCAGATTTATCATCGGGTCCAAACTAGGAACAGCCTGTATCTTGTGACCCAAAGACTACACAAAGGTACCTAATTAAAGTGTTGTTTATAAATGATTATTGTTGATAAGTTGTTAAGTGTTGTTTATTGTTGATTAAAGTGTTGTGACGACACGGTTGGCGCAGTGGCTGAGCGATCGACTGCTGCGCAACGTGTCGCGGGTTCGATCCCCGCACGGAACAAATATTTGTATGATCTGCAAGTAGTTGTTTCGGGTCTGGGTGTTAGTGTATGTGAGTTTCTATGTGTGTAAACGCACCCACGATACAAGAAGAAATTCTTAGTGTGGGGCAACGTCTTAAAAAAACAAAAAAAGGAAAAAAAAAAAAAAAGGAAAAAATATCCAGCTTCTGTCATTTCATATTGCACGTCCTTGGTATCAGATTGTGTTTGACAGCGCCTTTCATCATTATCAGCTTTTTTGCACCCACTGCTGAGTATAGGCCTTTATGAGGTAGTAAGTAATAAGAGATGTTTTTAACCGACTTCCAAAAAGGAGTAGGTTATATGTTCGTCACGTATGTATGCATATAAATTTTATTAACTTTGCTTGGATAGTTTTTGGGTAAGCTTCAATAATACGTATTTTTCCCACTTAGTATATGTGGATGATAAGATGATAAAAAAAAAAACAACCGACTTCCGGTGGCACAAAACGAACATTTAAAACCAAAGACATCGACTTCCGAAATTAAAGTTATTTTTCACTTTGTAGTGTTTTTTTTTTCGGAGTCGGTTGTTTTTTTTTTGGTAAAAAGTTTTTTTGTAGTTCTGCTTCGTTCACTTTACTGTCTCCAGCAATGGTGTTGCTGATAATCAATGAGAATCCAAATATATTTAAGCATCGTAAAATACCTTATATACCGACAGCGGGACAGACTATTGAGACAGACAGATATAAAATAACACATTACCTTGCAAAAGAACGGGTCAGGCGGCGCGGCGTGCATATAGCCCGCACAAGCGGGATGGTACAGGCACAGACACGCCGCGCACGACAGCGACGGCACGGCGCCGCGCCCGCACGACATCGAGCACGGCTGTACTACCGCCGTGCGGGGCGCTTCCGGGCTTTGAGCGGCGAAACTCTATGGTAGATTGGGAGATTAGTTTGTGGACGAACTAAGACCTA
Source organism: Agrochola macilenta (assembly GCA_916701695.1). Classification (NCBI taxonomy): domain Eukaryota; kingdom Metazoa; phylum Arthropoda; class Insecta; order Lepidoptera; family Noctuidae; genus Agrochola; species Agrochola macilenta. Next base: position 16,215,595 of record OU753572.1, on the reverse strand, counting down.
ACGCATATAGTCTGTTCCAAAAGTATCTGATGAAAGTGTAAACAAACACTGTTCAAGTTAAATAAAACGAATAGTAACAAATTCATCTGTATTTAGAAGGTTTCAAATTTATATCTCACCAACTTTTTTTCAAGAATTATTGTTTGAATAACATAACCAAAATTTATTTGAAAACTCATCGAATCAAATTGAGGTTATAAAATTAACCTCAATTGTCAAATGAAAAACATCTTTAATATAGAATTACCCCTGTAATCCCTGAAGGGTTAGACAGAGGTGTACCTGTACTAAGTACATCCTCTTTCTGCCAGTTTTCTTTTTTTTTTTCAAAAATAAATCTTATAACACCTACCAAATTGCTACAAACCCCACCCCAGTAATCCCTGAAGGGTAAGGGTAATTAAAAATTAGAATTTCTGGTTTAACTATTCAAATAATCAAATCAAAGCACTCAATTTGTAAGTGGCATTACGATTTGCATACGTTTACATTTTCATCAGATATTCTTTGGAACAGACTATAGATGCATATGCTGCGCTAACATCGTGTGGATGTGGCTGTATAGAAAATAAAATGTCTCGCTTGCTCAGTGTCTTCGCTGCATATATGAGTTTTTGACAAGACATCAATGCTGGACCAATGCCAGTAGCAATAGCATTCAATATAAATTTAATTACAAAAAACTTAACTAGACGAGTTTTTCCATTGTGTTCTGATGACAGAAACACTTCAAAACTTCTTCGTCTTTTTGGAACCGATGCAATTTTTGTATAAAACTACAGTCACTTTTTAGTGCAGAATATCATAATTATTTTTACAAGGTGTTAACCTCTATTAATTACATTTTCTGTTTTTATTTTTGTTAAAAATATTCTTAGCTTTCTAAAAGCCATTTTTTTTTGTAAGTTGCTGACTTGAGTCTTACTAACCAAGCTTTAAAAAACCTTAAAGCAAAAATTATATAAAATGTGTGTCCATACTCACTATGTTGGGTGGCTCGGGCGCGGGCTCTGCGGGCGGGCGGCCCTGCAGCGGCGGCGGCGTGGGGGGCGGAGGCCTGGCCGGGAGCGCACTACACTCGCCTCCGCTCAGTACCCGCGGGGGGGGGCTCATTGCGAAGCAATCAGCCCCCCACAGTGAACGGGGGTCATATAATCTCATGCTTTACAATATTTTATTTAGAAGTTTGAAATACCAAGTTTTATGACGATTTAGAAAATATATGCGTGTTTATTCACTTAGGAAGATCTATAGTTGAATTATGTTAGAAATTGTTTGAATACCTAATACAATGCTACTTTTAACTAATTGGCAAAAACTTCACAGACCATCACGACTGTGATTTTAACTATGATGACGAGAATTTCCAACGGATAAAATAGAGCTATTTTGCATTAAAACAAAACAGTTATTATACTATGAAAACACATAGCATTTGTTGAAGACAGCAGTCTTAGATTTTGCCCTAAATAGTAAAAAAATAAACGTGCTGTTCCTTTTGTTAACTCTGATCTTTCACTATGGCAGGAACTAGACAAGATACGCGCTTTGACGTGGAGTTGCGGATACCAGCATGTATTACCTATGGCAGAGATTCGCAGTATGTTACCTTTTCACGCCTAACCGATTTCAATAAACTTTGGCAAGGAGATAAATGGCATCCTGGGAAAGGACTACTTTTTGTCTCAAAAATAACCATATAAGGGATGAAACTTGGTATGGGAAATTAGAATTTCTTATGTTAGTTAATTACTTTGTCCTAATTCAGTAGACACAAATAGTTTAGATAAATAGGTGGGGTAGGGTAGGGTAGTTATTGAGGAAACCAAAATATGGAAACCATATCATGATTTAAAAGAGTGTCCGTGGAGTTTCTTGCCCGTTCTTCTCCATAGGTACCTACTACGTTTTGGAATGGGCATCTAGCTTCATCTTTCTGACTGACCGACCCCTTGAAAAATTCAAAAGTGCCTGGAATTGGTTTATTTGAAATAAATGCTTTGAGTTTGGAACTAAAGATGTCATTTCAAGTAAATAAAGAATAGATGCTTTCTGATACAATATAAAAAATTAGCCAAAAATCTGATCAGGCCAACCAAATATAAAATGTTTCAGTGAGCTCACACAGAAGTACCACCAGGTAGTACCTGTGTTCACCCACAGATGGCGTTATAGTAAAACAAACATTGTTCTCAGACAGGAGTACCACTAGTTAGTACCGGTTTTCTCTCACAGATGGCGTAAAACATGAAGTAAAACAAACATACTACAAAGAAAAATAAATTTAGGTGTTAATAAGCTATGACCAGGAGTTTTAATCAACTTCTGGAGGGAGCCATGACCCATGCACAATGATCCGCCTGAAGAACTCAGTGCGGAAACCGAACCTCATAACATAGAACATAGGTATGAAATTGTTACAGGAAACAAAATGCTTTTTCTCTACCTTGCCTGCCTGCTTGTTTCCTGCGTTGGTCAAAAGAAGGCCTCCATATTCTCACTCCTGATTGAGATTAAGAACACCCAAGTTTTGTTAGGACAGTTTCACGACAAACTTCTCCTAGTAGGCCAGTAAAATAACATGTATAAAAAACCCTGTCCGACCTGAGAGGGTGTTGTTTGGTATCGTACTGAGACTATATTTATGTGATGATTTTCAGAAAAGAAAAAAAGGCCAATTTTTTTTCAACGTAATTTTACCGGCTTATTACATGGGCGCAGGCGGCCGTCGTCATAACTTAACTTAACCTCTGTTGAAAATTTTCAAATTAAAATTTTGGTAATGAATCTGAATAAAAGAGAATTTTAAATAGCAATAACTTTTTAATTTTCAACAATAATAAAGATAAACTTTTTGGTAATGTTATTGGAGTACCTATGTGCCCCTTTCAGATCGAACAGGATTTTTTTACATATTGTGTAAACGAAATAAACAAGAATGCAGATACCACAGGCTCGCAAATTCTCTGCCACTCATTTAGCTACTGCTTCAAATTTCCAGGGAACTGAAGAAATGCCAAAAGGGTGTGCTGTCAATTCCCATATTTTTCTTGGTTTTGGTTTTAAAAGACTCTCTGGAGTCGTTGGTGTGAACAGCTGCCCTTCATTAACATATCATTGCTTCCGTTTTACTTTGTAGTAATAACCAAGTGTAAACAATAGGCTATTTGATTAAAATTATCTTAGAATTCCGCACAGTAATAGAAAAAAAAAAAAAAAAAAAAAAAAATGCATTACTTACTTAATTATTTGAACTAGCAGAGCTTTACTACTTATCTCAAACTGGAATTGTTCTGAGTATTAATATTTTCAGTATTTGACTTCCTGCGCTTCTGAAGTAGATATTAGCATGAAGCAGGTTAGAAGTTTGTTGATAATGTTTCTGAGTAAGGTTAGTGATATAATGTGGAAATTGTGTCATATTAACAGATACTTAATACCATGGTCTAATAAAACAAGGTCTGGCATTCCGAGACTAACACATGCTTACGTCACTATCCATTTGCCTTTCTATTGCAACAAAATACGATTAAGGAAAGATTTTCAGAAACCAAAGCTTTTAAATTGTCGTTTCGTGTGTCTAATCAAACGAAACAATTCAATTTAAACATAAACCAACGTAATTGTTAATTAAAACCTCATTGTTTTATCGGATTCGCACGGTTAATAATGGTGGTTGGGGAGTTATTATTACAAACTCTTGGTAACACAGATGTGATGACGTAGACTTGTGTTGCCCACGTGACCACTGTGTTTCGGAATGCCATACCTGGCGAAGTATATTATTATACCATGCTTAATACTTACATGGCTATTCATTCAATTGTAAATGCGTATGCGATCTCTTTGCCTTGTTGTTCGCCGGTAGGAAAAGAGTGCTCCTAGGAAAAGAGCGTTCTTCCCCACTATAGCACTTAGGTCAATCTCAGATTCGCTAAACACAGTTGCTCTCCAAAGGCACCGACCGCGGCGACCAAGTATATAATGTGAGCTTTTGCTCTCAATTTCGGTGTTTCGCTGACTCACGATCAGCGACTATTATTGACTTTCATTAAAGTTTTACCTAAAAACTTCATTAATTTTCGAAGAAAGTTAACAAGTAGAAAAAAAATCCGTATGTTGGCGCCTACATTTTTAGACGTTATGAATGACACTTGACAGTGACAGATCCAGCTCGCTGTAACCATAGCGAGTTCCTGCCATAGTGAAAGATAAGAGGTACGTTTATTTTTTTTAAGGCAAAATCTAAGACTTCAACAAATGCTATGTGTTTTGAAGGAAACATAATGTAACGTTTTATTCATTTATTTATTCTTAGTCCACATTGTTACAGTTGCGCAAAGGCAATTTAATGCATTAATTATTGGGTTGTGAATAGACAAAAGTTCAGCATGGATTATATCACATAAAAACACAGCAAAAAAACTTTGAAAACTGATAACAAAATCAGTAATCAGAGTTTATCTAAAAATAACGTAAGAACAGTACATAACATAAAGGTAAATAACGCCCTAACTTTTTTTTTTTGTAAAGGAATGTATCAAACGTTTTTCGGAACCGTGCAGAATTGACGTCAAAAATTGAAAACGATCTTAAAAACTAACATGAATTAATAGATTTTTAAGACAACGTAAACAAAACATGATAGAAATTGATCATTTTACTATTTCTTGTACAAAAAGAGAGTAAGTTATAGAATCAGGTGTTACTTTGCTGAAAACCATGACAGTAAAATGTTATGTAAAAATAATTGCTTGAATTATTAATATTTTTACATAACATTTTTTTTTTTTGTAACAGAAAATGCCTTGATTTAATAATTTTGTAAAAATGTGACAATACCGATGAAATGATAATTTTATTTTCTGTAAAGTACCCTTCGGTGTAAAACAGAGATCAAGACAAAAAAAATATGAAAAGTCATCTATCATAATTTTGTAAACTATGCCATAAAACGTTGTCAGAAATATCATATATTATGTATCGGTACCTCGGCTTCTTCCACGCTGCGGAGTTGTTGTTGTCTGTGTTGCTGACGGTTGTTGGCGGTGGTTGCTGTGACTGTGGCGGCAGTTGTTGTTGGGGCGGTTGTGGCGGCGGCTTCTTCTGTTGTTTGGCGGGTGGCGTGGGTGCGGCCGGTGGTGCACTGTTGCTTAGTCGGGAACCCACTGATTTCACCTGGTTAGAAAAAAAAAATCCTTTTATAACCTCAATGGAACGAGATTAGCCACATTTGTCATCTTATATTTTGATCGTTAAAAAGTCAATCTTAGATGTTTCACAAATAGCTGCGCGCACGCATTTTATCAATGCTGCCATTTTAACAACAATAATCATAAAACCGTAGTAATGAGAACAAGGTTCAAGGTCTGGTGGCACACTCTTCTCAAGCATGCAAGCAATCCAGGGAAAACCTATTTTTTGGAAGAAAATTTTCTGTTTTTTTTTTCGTGTTTGCTTTTACAAATATTAACACCACATAAACAAACAGCCAGCTTTACCTTTATCTTTGCTGGTGGAGACTTGTTAGCAGCTGCAGCGGTGGCAGGAGGGACGGGTTCAGGACTGACTCCTTTAGGAGCCTTGGGCTTGGGTGTCCTTTTGCCCTCCACCTGCACGGGCGGAACTATTGCTGCGACCGGGGAGTCAACGCGACGGATTAGTTTTGCGTCTCTGTGGGAGAAAATAAAGTTAGTTTTTTTTTTTTCAATATATTTGACGATAGTGGGGTAATAATTTATGGTCTGCTAAATCATAATTTTTTTGACGTTTAAACGTATCATAATTAAGCAAGGTTTATAAATAAACTCCTGTATTGTTGGTTGATTAAGGGTCTTGTATATTTGGTATATGGCTACCTACTGTGCGGATATTTAGATGATTTGTGGGGTCCAAAAGCAAATCCGCCACTGTTGGTCTAATTTTAGACTAACAGTGGCGGATTTGGTTTTAGACCCCACAATTGTGTATCGTCGAGAGTGAATATACTTATCGAAGTATTTGCATATTGATATTATATGATTATTATTCTCCGGCCCTTAACCCAATTTATTAGTGGTCAGTGCAATATATCTTTTTCCTCCATACTTCTCATCAGTCGTCATCTCGGTAGTCACCCCCTTTCTATCCATTTTATCTTTCACACAGTCCATCCATCGTTTCTTTGGTCTTCCTCTACTCTTATAGCCATCCATATTTATACTAAAAACTTTCCTCTTTATTATTTGATAAAAAGTTTAATTATATGAGGGACCTATGTAGGTATACTATACTATACTATACTATACTTCTGCCCTTACTACTACTTATACCCTCCTCTGTGATGAGGTATTTTATGTTTAATGTTTCTTGTTTTATGTTTTGTTTATTATGAGAGTTTATCCTAAAAGTTGGCAACGTCGCAAATAGCTGTCAAAAATTTACCTGTTTTGATTAATTTGGCAATATTACTGTATGGAAATAAGAAATGCGGCTAACTGGCGAACTAGAATATTAATCTGAATTGCAATTTTAACATTGAATTTGATGTTGTACCCGTTTTAGGTGTATAAAAGGCATTTGGAAAGTACCCAAATACTTGGTTTACATCTAAAACGAAATATTTGGTGTTACGATATTAATAATTGCATTTTATATTCAATTTTCTTGTTCGCGTTAGTCACATTTCTTATTTGCATACAGTAATATTGCCAAAAGAATCAAAACAGCGAAATATATGACATCTATTTGCGGCGTTGGTCACTTTCAGAATAAACGCTCTTAAACAAACAAGTAAATAATTTAAAAAATTACCTTATGATTTCCTTTTCAGGGTCGTCGACTCCGAGCGGTTCTTTAAAAAAGGAAAAGTTGTCTACTGTCAGTCCCGTGCCGGAAAGATGTTCTGAGACCTGTAGAAAATGAATATTTTATTATGGTTGTCTCTTTTAGCATTCTACTGAAACTACGGTTTGATCAGCATCTCCATCAATATCGATTTCTCATTAAAGGGCCTTTTGGTCAGGCTTTCTTCAATTACTATTATAGAAACCGGTACAAATCGCCCACATCAATTCTTTATTTTAGCCAGTTAATTCACTCAGGCGTGACTTTGCGGAAATCCATTATAAAATACAATAGACGACGTATATTTAGTAACCTAATCCGCTTAACTGTTGTTAAAGAGTCATAAAGAAGAAGAATGTAAGAATTTATTTTAACCACAAAATTCTTGAATGAATGCCGTCTCTGTCACTTTACGGTGTATTGTAACAAGAGAAATCAAATCAAGTCATTTATTCAAAGGCTGAGAATCAGCACTTTTCGAACGTCAAAATTACATAAGACAGTCCCCAAAAACGCCCGCCCTTCACCAATTCCTAGTGCTTTAGCTGGCAAGAAGTGGCGCAACAAACTCTCCAGCACAGCACAGAATTTTCTTTAAGTCAGTGTGTCAGATTTCTGGGATATCAGAACTATCTCTAAACAGTGAACGTACCTCTCTAGTAGACCGCAGCTTCTTCCCATACGGCGTATAATAATAAATATCGGCGTTACGCCTGGAATGCGCGTCCAGAGCTGCGCGGAACACCAGTTCTCTCTTCCAACCTCGTTCCAACGGTATCCGCAGTAAAGGAGAGGACATCTCAATGGTCGCTCGGCGACCGCCTCGTTGTGCGGGCGATGATGTTGCACTGGCCTATGATTGGATGATTCAAAGTTAGTTGTAAGAAAGAAACACGGGAATAAGTCAGAATTTTGAAAATGGACTACTGTTTTAATAATTTTAATGACCAGAAAGTGGTTAAAAAACATGCTTTTAATGTTTTTAGGGAATTTCAAGTTGCCGAATAGGATATTACTATACTGAGACGTTTAGTTGTTCTGCCATTTTAGCAACTGCAATTTTAAGCCAAGCCAGTGTTTTCTTCAATTGCTTATTTTTTTAAGGTTTCTATTAAAATAAATGAAAAAGTTATCTTTGAATGTCATTCTAATAATCATCAATAAGAAATCATGCAGCCATTACCGATAATCAAATAACTTTATTCCACTTGTGCATGCATTCACTGTAGTACTGATACTGCATGCATTTACTGCGGTATTGATGCTCTATTTGTCATTCCAATTCTCGGGACCGATAATTCCAACTTTTTAATGTTACTTATTTCCTAATTTGAAACTTTGTTATTATAACATAACAGCGCATAAGCCCACAGATTTACCATATCCTGAATTACTACATATAAATCATATTATACAGTTTTTTTTTTGAGTACATGCAGTAGTTCCAGATTAGAGTTATTAAAACCATGAAATGAACTACTAAGATACACTGAGCAAAATATTTGTTTTTCATAGAGAAATATCATGAATCCATCACCAAACTACCACCTGGCACCTGCTATGTCCTACTTAAAGCATGCATCAAATATACAAAAAATAGGACAATGTCCTAACCTTTTTGCGTTTGATTTCAACCTCAATATGAAATGCTGGCTAGATAAAAAAAAATACGTGTAAAAGTGTTAGTAACAAAACAGTGGAGCCTACAACGTTTGCTCGGCCTTAGTCGATATTATATATCATTGCAACTTATACCTTATTACAATGGCTTAAGACTCACATGACGCACGCTCGTGAATTGCAAAGATTAGGGCCTATATTCCGTGTTTTGCTATAGTTATTTGTCAGAGCAGTCGTATCTCAGACGATTTTAAGGGTAGTTTTAATAAAGTCGAATACACACACACACATACATGCACACACAAACACACATTCATGCATACGCACACACATTCATGCACAGGCACACATTCATGCACAGGCACACACGCCCACACAATGCCTGTAACTTACACACAAGTACGCCTACTCACATGTCATTGTACCAAAACTTGTGATTGGTGAATGTCACAATGTCATGCAAGCTACAAGCATACTTTTAAGCGAGTTGCAGGCAATCAGGCATGTATTACGTGCTTTACTTAGAAAAGTTGGACTCGTGATCACAAAGATTGGGAAGCGCTGACAGATAAAGTTAAAATTGCCATCATAATAATGATGTATTGTAAATCTTTTGTTTCCTAAGAAAGTGGTGAACGGCCACACAATAACGGCATACTAAGAAAACTAAAATACATAGAGTTTTTTGACACCTTAATGTCAGATACTGGTGAAAATGACAGATTTTCATGACAGCCATTATAATATGTCTGAACCTAAACTACCTTTCCTAGGAAACAAAAGCTTTAGAGACATTATCGCTGATTACAGATGATTTGTGAAACGTAGAATCCAGGCTTTTCAGACAGTTTATCAATGATCAAAATATATCAACAAAATCGAGCAAAATTGTAGGCACCTTAAGCCTCGTATTCATTAAGAAACAAGGTTGCGTCGTTTTTAGGAACATATTTTGATGTTGCGAGAAAAAATATAACAAATTTATTTCCTAATGAATACGACGCTTTACTGAGTAAAGAATGGTATTAAATTCCTCTGTAATGAATAGGCCCTTTCCTTTTTTTTTGGGTTTGTATGAGATTTTTGTATGAATCATAATATTATGCTGAACAAGTAAATCAACAGCAGGGTAGACAGGATTTTAAGAAAAATAAACATCATCTTTTATAATTATATATTAAATTCTTTATTAATTACCATTATGACATCGGAAAAAGATGATGTTTATTTCTCGACTGTTTACTAGTCAATGTTATATTGAAAGGGTTAAGAATTAATTATTGGCAAGGAGTAAATTTGCTTGTTTTCGAACAGAATTTTCAGTTTCCAGCCATTGGTTTGGCTAGTTCTCGGCCACTATTCAACTAAGTATTTGAAAAATAAACAATTTGCTTATTAGTAGGTTATATAATAAAAAAGGCAATACTTCTAAATCAGTTATTTTAATTATAATCTTAACACAAAAAAACTTGTTCTTGGACTAATGGGAAATCATTAATCATTTTGAAAAGGATCAATTAGCATATAATTTTTCTGCATATATGTACTATCGAAGAACTTCATATCTAAGCAGTTTGAAAACAAAATCCCGTGAACACGATGACCACATCTGTTACCGCCCCGGTATCTATAGCGGCCGAGCGCTGCAAGCAGAAATAGTCCTTACGGTGTATAGATATGAACTTCTTCGATGGTACGAAGTATTTGTTAAGCTTCCTCATCGGTAATTAATCATGTTATTACTTTTCTGGATCGATTTTTTGACGACAGGATTGAGTACACTTCTGTTACTTAACTTTTGACGTAGATGCTACATAATAACGATGCCTTATCAATTATCATGCTCTTCGTCTCCTTTAGCAACCTCTTTCTACAGTAACCCATGTTTTTTTTTGTTTCGTAATGATAATTACTTTGCATACTATTGTATAGTTAAGTCCTTATGACTTATCAGACAGCCCGTGCTGCTGGGGAGTTTGTTGCGCCACTTCTTCCCAGCTAAAGCTCTGGAAAGTGTTGAAGGGCGGGCGATTTGGGGGACTGTGGTAGTGAATTTTGAGGTTCAAAAGTGCTGATTTACAGCCCAATTTGAATAAATGTCTCTTGATTTTGAAATTCTAACTTATTTTTAAAACAGAAATGTCACATAACATCAAAACAGTCAATCGATTCTGTTAATCTGGAATTGATCTCATTTCAACAAGTAAAGACTCATTGTCAACACCATCTCCTACAATATCGGCATTTGACTTAGTCATTTAATTCGCACTGGTTAGTTCAGGAGATTCAACCGTAGAAGAGTTAACACCTTCAGTAATCAGATGATGTTTGTTGAAGGTTGATTTCGCCAGCTCTATTTCATTGAGAATGGTATGAGAATCTGTTTCTAATAAATTGTCCTTTATTAAAACAATCGCTTTTATTGTAGTCGAGAAATCTTGTTTTGTAAACTCATCGGAGAATGGTGATGTCTCCTGCCTTCTTTCCCGAATGTTCTCTACGCATTTTGTGAAATCCACTGCATTTACATCAAAGGGGCATAGCCCACTATTTCTGAATTCGTTCCTTATAGTTTGTGTCATATCTGCATCCAGGATTTCTTTTAACACTTTGCTAAAATTTGTCTTAGTGACAGTTTTCTTAAGGTTCTCCGGTTTGGCTTGCCAGTTTCTTAGGGTATTTTTCCAGTCTTGTTTCAAAGGTCTCAACACACTAACATCAGCTGGTTGCATGATATGAGCAGCATTCGGGGGTAAAGCATATAAAATGATGCCATTTTCTTCACAAAGTTTACTTAAGGGCATCGACATATTACTATGAGATTTATGTCCATCCACGAAAACTATTACTGGTTTTTTGACATTATTCTCCACTAACCAGTTATTAAAGCCGTTAGCAAAATATTCGTAAAAAACATCTAAACTCATCCTCCCTGATTCAGATGTCCCTATGAGCCAATGGTCTGGTACGTTTTCTAATATCGCTTTTGAGGGTATGCTAATGCACGGAAATACCAAAAGTGGAGGGCAAACCGTACCCGATGCAGTAATTATTATGAAAACCGTAAGTGATTTGTTTTCATTACCTTTTTTGAACATGTTAAAATTTTTGTAGCCTTCCGGGGCAAGGAGTTTACCTGATTTTGGAGATAATGAAAATTTAGTCTCATCAGCATTGAAATTCTGTCAGGATCTTTCATGATTTCCATCATTCCCTTTTCAGCCAAAAATGCTTCAAGATCTTTAAACCATTTTCTTGTAGAGCTTTCTGTTGCCACTTCCCTGGCTGTGTTAATTCCTTCAGGATCTATGATGATCTCTGGATGCCTCCTAAGAAAACGTAGGTACAATTTTTGTCGGAGGTAGCCATCTGGGAACTTATTTTCTTTTCCAATTTCGAAGACTGCTGTGCGAGGAACACCATAGTGACGGCAAGCTTCTCTAATGCCTTTCTTTTTTGTTCTTACTGCCTGAACAGCTTGAACCAATGCTTCTTCGGTAAATTTGCAGCTTGTTCTCTTTTGTTTTTTAAATTCCTTCTTCTCAAGAGGCACCTGAAAAGTAAAATAAATCTTACGAAAATTAAAAACTTGACTAGCAAAAGTAGTAAGTAATTTTCGTAAGATTTTAATTGATGACCGACATAACCTGTCCATTTCATCCTTTTCAGAACTTTTTAAATCAAACTAAACAAAGGATTATGTTTTCTATCTTGGTTTGATTTTGATTAATCCTCGTGTAGTACTAAAATGTTCCTATTATTAAAGATTGTTACTTGAGGTATTGTCTTTTTAAATTATAGAACCCACTAGAGAGCAAATATTTAATTCTTCAAATTGTAGAACAGTGGCATATAGTGTTACATTTTCCATGTTTTCAGTCCTTATCAGAAATTATACTGAGTAGTGTGGAGTTACAATGTGTAAATCATGTAAATGTGGTTAATATCGTGTAGCATCAGCTTACAATAGTGCTCTCTCAGTCTAACACAGTTTTTTTTAATGAGTTACTTATATGTATGTATGCTTTTACATTTTTTTTTTTTTTAGATGTAATGTCATCTATTGTAGCTGTTAAAGAAAGGGCCGTATTCAACAGAGGACACGTGTGGAAATGTTAGGTAAAAGCGTGGTTTTAAGGAGAATGAAAGAACTCACATCAGTGACGCCGTCGCCGTCAGATCTTGAAGATAATGCTGATGATGGCCTGGATCCGTCTGTAACAACAATTTATTTATTTAGTGTACGCATATTTCTTTGAACTATGAAATACAAACTAATGAAAGACCTCTCTTTGTTCATTGTTTCTGGTGTTACAAAAACATAGCTTAATTCTGTAAATAAATGATTGATTTCTGTTGTAAGTTTTAAATTTTCTGTTGAATATCCATTATAAAAATTTCTGAACAAAAATGTAAAGGCGCGTCCACACCAGCGCATGCGCACGAACCGTGCACGCAAGGCACCTTGAATGGCTATGGGCGCTTCAAATTCTACGCGCGCATGTTGCGAATGGTTCGCGTCCTATAGGATCCACACCTGCGCATTTGAAGCTCACGCGCAGGAACCGTGAAGTGAAGATGTCCATAGTATGTTCCTAAGATGCACGCAAAACGCACTGTTCGTGCGCGTGCGCAGGTGTATAGCACGTGCGTAAGTTTCTGCCTCTACTCTTGAGTATGAAACTTTAGTACATGTATTGTAAATTCTAGCTTATAAAATACTTTCTTACTTAATCTGACTCTGTGATTAAATCTAAGTGAGCTGCAGGTTTTTTGCAACACTATAAAACAATTTTACTCAAGATTTTGAAGAGGATGTTGCAACACTGCTGCAGTTAGCATGCAATTAGAAATTCAAGGTAGTCTGTGGTAAAAATGTGCTTATTGCAACTAGATTTAGTTGTGGTTGCAAAAATAGTGATTTATAGTATTACCATAACATCACGACTTGTTCCCGGAAGGGTTGGACAGAGGTGTACCTATGATATTTATGTTTAAGTCCCATGTAATAGGGGGCGAGCCCTTTGCCATCAAAACCAGACTCCGGGCTGCTACTGAGAAATTCCGGATGGAAAAACCCAATAACACTGCCCCACCTGGGAATCGAACCCAGGACCTCATGCTCAGCAGTAGTACTAGCGGCCACTAGACCAACGAGGCTGACAGAATTGATAGTATGTTATTTACATTCCCGCAATGACTTTTCTTTAACGTACCATCGAAGAACTTCATATCAACACACCGTAAGGACTATTTCTGCTTGCAGCGCTCGGCGGCTATAGAACCGGGGCGGTAACAGATATGGTCATCGTATTCACGGGATTTTGTTTTCAAACTGGTGAGATATGAAGTTCTTTGATAGTACCTATCATGTTTTTCAGTTATCCAATGTTTTTGTTGTTAGTATACATCAATAATTTATTAACTGTAGCGTTAGTACATAGTTTATTCCCATAGTTGACCCTCTTCGAAAGGAATTTCACAAAACCTACCAAGACACGCCAGTCCGTAGTAGGAGCAGTGTAGTAGTCTAGGGAGCAGGTATTTAGAGTTATTTACTTACAAAAGTTTCCATTTATCTCTCTCTTGAACTTTTCATCACACCATTACTTTACATGAGTTACTCTCTATAACCATGTACTTACCGGTGTCTTTGCGCGGTCGTTTGGAGGCCCTACCGGGTGCGGGGGGCGTAGCCATCACGGTCCTCAGAGGCACTAGGTCCCTGCTAGCTGCTGTCACCTCCGCCTCCAGTCGCTCTGAACATAACATGGATAATTTTGATGTTATACAGTAGCATTTCATAACTATTAGACTTTATTGATTAGACCTAAGTGATATCAAAGATACTGACTAACAGTCATGCATCTCTTGAAACTAAGTGATAATACCTAGTAGACTTAGGGTAGAACATGCAACCCTATTTTGATTAAACAAAAAATGATTTGCAAATAAATGATTTCTGATTCTGATTCTGAAACATTGGTAAATTAATTGATTGTTGGTGAACAATAAGGACAGATTTTCCAATTTGCAAACCTATATTTGGCCTTGTCACTTGCGGCTATAAATATCAATAATTCAGGATATCACATTACAATTAAATAATTAATTTTGATTAGTAATAATGTTAGTTACCCAAAATACGACTGTAGTCTTCGGTCTTAACTTCTAGTTTGATCTCATTGAAGCCTTTAAACTCCTCATCACCAACATCACTGAAAGCAAACGAGGCTCTCCGCTTGATTCCTCTCTTAAGGTCTTCCTCAATATTATGCTCAAATGTCTCAATTTCATCTTTCACTTCTACTTCTTCCTCCTTCTTAATAAATAAGTCAACTTCTGGAGTCTCTAGTGGTACATCTGGGTAGTCCGATTCTGGTTCTTCTTTCACTTCTAGTTTCTTCTCTTCGATCTTTGGTTCTATTTCTGGGCCTGGGTCTTCTGTAAAGATAAGGTTGGTTAGTTTAGACTTTAGAAGATAATCCTAACAATGAAAAAGTATTCTTATGCATTCCATATCAATAATCATAATCCATGCAGTAAAAGTAAAGGAAGACCAAAGAAACTATGGATGGATTGTTTAAGAGCGTTTATTCTGAAGGTGGGCAACGTCGCAAATAGATGTCTAATATTTCACTGTTTTGATTAATTTAGCAATATTACTGTGTCGAAATAAAAAATGTGGCTAACTAGCGAACTAGAATATTGATTATGAAATGCAATAATTAATATTGTAACACCGAATGTTTAGTTTTAGATGTAAAAAAACTATTCGGAAACTATCCAAATGCGTTTTTTACACCTAATATGGGTACAACATCAAATTCAATGTTATAATTGCAATTCATTATTAATATTCTAGTTCGGTAGTAAGCCACTTTTCTCATTTCTATTCAGTAATATTGCTATAAGAATCAAAACAGATAATTAATTGACAGTTATTTGCAACGTTGCCAACTTTTAGGTTAAACCCTCTTAAAAGATGACTTGAAAGAGAGAATACTCGGATGATGAGGAGAAATACTGAACCAACCACAAATAAAGTGGAATGAGGCAGGTGAATGATAATGATGATGCATCTGGCAGTATGTCAGTGAAGCAGTACTGCATTCCAGTGTACACATTATAGTACTATGGGTGTAAGATAAGCCAACCTCGGTAATCGAGAAGCCAAACTCGGTGAGAAGAATATTTTGAGTAAGAATGTAGATGACTATAAGAGCAGGGGAAGACTAAACCAACAATGAATGGACTGTGTGAAAGATGATATGGCTAGAAAGAGAGTGACTACCGAGATGACAACTAACAGAGAAGTATGGAAGAAAAAGACATGTCCGCCGTCCCCAAATAAATTAGGATAAAGACAGCATTGCAACATAAAGTCCATCCTTTCCAAAAGAGCATTTAATTTAGAAACTTCTTTGCACACCGGATGACTGTGCAAGCCACATGCGATCAATCATACCATAGTATTTGTTATAGCAAGAAGATCAAAGAGCAAGGTTTATACAATAATGTAATGTTTATAATGTAAATCTGTGCATGTTTGTCTAGGCATGACAATATTATGTTAAGAGCTACCTCATAATACTGCTTTGAAAACCAAAAAGCTGTGATTAACACAATACTTTATGCCCTAGTGGCACCATCTGTTTGAATAAAACATTGAAATTAGGAAAATTGGCACCTCGGAAGCTAAAAATAAATAAAATTATCATGGCTATTTAAAAAATTGCTTTGAAGTTTTTGCAAACTGTTAACTAGCAGATCTAGACTACAGCTCTGCGCTAAAGATGTTGGTCTATTTCACAACCAGAAAATGCTTATGCATATATTGATTTCATAGTTGAGAAATCAATCTCGGTAACATACTACATTTGTATTCAATTTACAAAATATTGACGTACAACTATCCATATTATACAAACAAATTCAAAAGGTCATATGCCCTTTAAAGTTTAATGTAGCACAGCAAAATTATGATGTCACCATTTTGTTTTCACCGATACAAAGCCGATCATGGATTTCAATCAAATAATAGTGAAATGAGTTCGCTGCAGCTTTACAAATACATTAGTGTGTCTCCGTTTGTTAATTACTGTCTAATTAACAGTAAATTATGCTCTGATGGTATTCCAGACTGATAACTTACTACCGAGCTATGAGATTGTAAACTAACATATTTTCTAGTAAAATAAGTTTAGGAAGTGCAGATATTTGACCTCAATCTTCAATAGATAGGTTGCAACTGCACTTTAGCATGAATAAAACTAAAAAAATACAATCCAATTGTCGAAAAAGTATGTCGTGATGTTGGCACTTAGGTTATGTGAAAGTTTTTGTATTACCTTCCGCCAAAGCTGGGGGCTCCTCGACGGCAGGAACTACAGGTTCGATCGGCGTCTCCGCCGCCACCTCCTCGGGCTCCGCCACCGTCGGCGGCGTTGCCTCATCGTTGCTAACTTTAGCTTCGTCCCCAGTTGTGTTATCAGACACCGCCATTTCCTCCGACATTGTCAAATAAAACAAATTTTATCACGAGTCCACTGTCAAAATATATATGGCCACATAACCAGGCTGTTACGACACTCCGCCAGTGCTCGCGACGAATAATCACGGTTTGTGCGCGTCACAACGTAGATTTCCCGCTATAATGGTCGCAAAAAAAACTTTTGCCCTAATGGCATACACATAACATTCATACGTCACTTTTCAATGTCTCTTTAAACAGTTTCAGCAAACGTATCAAATGCACACAAGTTTTCACAAAACATGCAACAAATAGACGAAATTTTGATTAAAATTACGTCCGCTATCTAATTTCCAAAAGATTTAGAATAATGTCGAGCATAAACAATATCCGCTCGCACGACGCCACAGTGATTGTCTATGGTTTTTGACTGTTTCGTTCATTCATTTTGTCTAGTATTGCTGGACCACACTGTGGTGATGTGGTGTCTACGGTATACCGAGGGCGGGTTTTAGCTGAAACATTTTGTAACATGAAGACTGCAACCGCTGGCGGTTTTTTGGCATGATTGATCTATGTACTGTAAGTACGGCACTTCAACGGTTTTACGGTTACCGGACGCGGCAAAAAACCCGCTGTACGGCCTACGCCTGGGTAAAGCTACGATTTCCTAAAAGAGCGGTGAACGCTCACGTAGCATCCGCAATTTACGGGCGAATGATGTCACTGAAACATTGATTAAGAAAGTAAATTGGTGTGGTTTTCGAAATTACATGCTCTGTGTGGTTTTCTAGAGAGCGATATTGACATCATACCGTAGAGCAAACCCCGCCCCCCGAAGATTGAAATCGCTAGATTTGCCCTAACCGTACTCGGTCACAAGAAAAAATGTCCATACTGAGAAGAGTGAGCTTACACATTAGCGTTTCCATGACAAACAAGAGTGTAGTGACTGCGTCAATGTGTGTCAGAGGAGTCAAAACGAAACAGAAACGCGACTATCTTTAGACGCGGTAAGGCGAATCTAACGATTTAATTTTTTGCCACTGACATCATTTTCATGACCGCCTTCACTGCAGCCGTCAACTGCGGTCACCGCTCTTCTAGGAAACCGTAGCTTTAGATGATCGTTGCAGCATCAGTTCAATGTTCAATCGTTTGATGGAATTTTATGTTTTATATTTTTATAATTTTAATTTTATACACACGTAGCGACTTTAGTCGATATTTTTTTAGTTGACGCGCTGTTTGATCATGCATTGTGCATTGTACACAATGTTGCTGTATCGATAAAGTTCTTGAAACATTTTTCTGATATCATCGGAAATAATTTTACTCCATAATTTTGGAAATATGAGGTTTTTTACATTTTATTGCATGCGTTCAGGGGATGCGCTAAGTTAGCCCGCGAAATTCAAATTTTCTTATGTTTTTTTTGCAAATTGCAGGTAAGCGTCAGGTTGTATGTTGATTCGCGACCGTTACAAATATGAATTTAGTGAATTATAATTATTAGAATCAGCAATACAATACAGGAGGATACAGGAGCTGTTTTGGAAAACAGCTAGCGGTTATGTAAAGCGGGTTCGACAATCCATAAGCGAAATTGACATTACCACGCAATAATATAAAATGCTGTTATGAGTCGCCCTTATGCAAGAATTGGACTGAACGTTCTGCTAGGAACAGCTTTACCCTCACAAAAGTGACCACTCTCTAGAAAGAGACAAGAGTGTGTGATCAATACGTGTAGTACTACTAAAGAGACAACTACTGGGCGCAACATTCACCTTTTTCTCACTCATATTTTTCGGTCTGAATTCACTGCACAACTGAATACGGAACTCTCAGTCACTCTCAGTACGTCTATAATATAGCCTTACAGCACAGTAGGCGTGTGTAACTCTTTACGGAACCGTCTCACTGATCCAGATCATTGAAGTGTTCCAAAAGATTGGTTCAGTAACAACGTTTCAAACGCATCATTTGAATCTGAATCATTACTTTGCCTCTGTGCTTTTTTCGCGCGACCGTCGATTGCGAGGCGACCGAGCAGCAGTGACCGAGAGAGAAAGTCTGAGACGATGAGTTACGTTACTTTATTCAGTATTACTAAACTGACTCGCGAGTCGCGAGTGAGTGGGTGACACATTACAATCTATCAGAGTCTATCAAGTCAGAACGAGATACCAAATGAGATGTGTATCACTCATACTCTCACAGTTTTTCGTTGTCGTTATGCATTTTTATATTCTTTGAGTCGATGATTCAAATAATCCAAATGAAACATAAATGATTCGGATCATTTCAGTGATCCAGATGCAAATGTTCCAATCGCAAAAATGATACTTTGCCCACCTCTACAGCACAGGACAGGGCCAGGGTTTTAGGTTGATGTCAATCACAGATGTCAACTCAACTAGACATTGGTCAAAGGTGTGTGTATTATGTATGCCATTTGGATCTTTGTTATCAAGTAGTTAAATATAGTTTTCTATGCAATTTTGTGCTCAGTGCCGTAGCTGCAAAAGGTAGTGTCCTGACTTGGTAGAACAAAGAATTTGAAAACTGACGAAGATATAAAATAATTCACTGTAGGTACACCGTGTTGACCTGCAAATTTTACGAGATAGTTGCAATAGCATAATCAAGCCTAATCAGTCTCCTCTCTGTGACAGGGTGCTGGCCATAATTCACCACGCGGGCCCAAACTTTTTTAAACTAAACACTAATTAAACTTAAACTTAAACTTAAACTCATTAAACTTTTTTACGACCTTTGTTTTCCACAAACCCAATCTTTAATAAAAGTCATTCATAAACCAAAGTGGGTATCACGTGGTGTAATAATATGCAGTCGGAAAAAAAAGGATTTGCTATGGAAATTCAGATTAAACTCAACAAAAGACAACAAATTAAAGTATTTAAATTATTGCCAGTTATTTAAAAAAATTATAAAACTGACGAAACGTGCGCAAAATAACCATAAAATAATAACGTCTCATAATAAGACTAAAACAGCGTGGCGGATTATAAACAAAACGAGACTTAACACCCCAAAAGAAACCATTGATAACATTAAAATTGATGAAAACAATGTCCTTAATAATCCAATAGAAATAGCGAACGCATTTAATAATTATTTTATTGAAAAAGTCAAGCCCCTGCCGGGTGCCGGAAAAAATGTAACGTCTTTAATTAATCACCAATCAAATTCAATGTTTCTTGCACCAAGTTCACCCTATCAGATTAATAAAATTATAAATAACCTTAAAAATACCAACAGTGTAGGATACGATGGTTTCTCTACTAAAATAATTAAAGCAGTAAATGAGGATATATGCCATCACCTGAGTCACATTATGAACTTGTCGATAACAACTGGAATATTTCCACAAGATCTTAAACTATCGGTTATAAAACCTTTATTCAAAAAAGAAAGTAAACAGTTTATGGTGAACTATAGGCCTATTGCACTATTATCAATATTTTCAAAAACTTTCGAGAAATATCTTTATGGTGAACTTAATTCATATCTAGAAAAAAATAAAATTATGTGCAATGAACAAAAGGGCTTTCGACAAAATAAAACCACAAATATGGCCATATATGAATTCATCCAAAATGTTATCTGCCACGTTGACAAAACAGTTCCAGTTTGTGCTATTTATTGCGATATGTCACAGGCATTTGATTATGTGGATCATAATATACTAATCAGTAAACTTGACGCATACGGCATAAGAGGCAATGTTTTAGATTTAATTCGATCCTATTTAATGAATCGACAACAGATAACAGTAATAACTAGAGTGAATCATAAAACAAAAAAAGAGGAAACATTCAGCTCCGTGAGGAAATATGTCACATACGGTGTTCCTCAAGGTAGTGTGCTAGGGCCGCTGTTGTTTACCATTTATATCAACGACTTGCCAAAGGCAACGATTCAACCTATGACATTATTTGCTGATGACAGTACAGTTTCAATTGCATGTAAGGACATTAATCATTATAAATTTGACATAAATAATTCACTGACATCTATAATTTCTTGGCTTGATAATAATAATTTAAAAATGAATTTATCAAAAACAAATATAATGCACTTTGGACAAAGATTGCATAATCCATTAAATGTAAATTTGATTCATAATAATTACACTATAAATGAAGTAACTAATGCCCGTTTTCTCGGTTTAATTATAGACAATAAACTAAATTGGAAAGAACACATTGACAAACTATGTAAGAGAATCAGTAGTCAATCATATGCCTTGTACCAACTTGCTCCATCGATCAACACTGATGTGTTACTCTCGGCTTATTATGGACTTGTTGAATCTGTCCTCAGATATGGCATTATCTTTTGGGGCAACTCATCAAACAAAGATATGGCATTTATAATGCAAAAGCGATGCCTACGTGCCATGTTCGGTATCCAAAGTACGGAGAGTTGTAAGCCACTTTTTACAAAGCATAAAATACTCACACTTCCGTCACTTTATATTTTGGAAATAGCCCTATTTGTCAGAAATAATCCCCATTTGTTTCCTCGAATATCGGACACTATAATACGTAATCGACGGGATAATAGTAAAATTCGTGTTCAGCCAGCTAAGACAGCGCTACTGTATAAAAGCGTTGTATGCAGAGCGCCAATAATTTATAATAATATTCCTAACTGTGTTAAAAAATTAAGTACAGACCAATTTAAGAAAACATTTAAAAAAATACTGACAGAAAAAGCTTATTATAATATTAATGATTTTTTAAATGATAAATCGCTCTGAAGATACTGACTGAATCAATTCTATTTATTTTGAATCGCATGACTTTTGACCAAGTTTTTTAATTTAATAGTACATAATGTTAATTGTTGATTTGTTTATATTATTATTCTTTGATTTGTTTATATTATTATTCTTTGATTTGTTTATATTATTATTCTTTGATTTGTTTATATTATTATTCTTTGATTTGTTCATATTGTTTTTAAATCTTATTGTCTTTCGACCTAATTTGTACACCAGCCATGGTCAAACATGTTGAGCCAAACAAAACTGTAACACCTATAATAAGCATCATACCATGTATATTATCTACACATGTTTTTGCAAATAAATGAATCTGAATCTGAATCTGAATCTGAATCTGAACCCAGTGCGGGTTGGTAGATACCACATTTCCGAATTTTTGGTTCTAGGACATGCCGGTTTCCTCAAGATGTTTTCCTTCACCTTTTTGAGAGCAGCACGTGTGGCATGACCACCGTGCAGCGATGATGAAATAAATTACACAAAGTAATGCGCCACCTGGGTTCGAACCCAAAACATACAACTCGTAAGTCGGGGCCGTTACCGCTCGGCCACCACTGCTCCATATGTTACAATACGACCGATGAATTATGGCCGGTCCGAACTTCGTGCAGAAGGTGGCGCAAAAACAGTTTTTAGGAACCAAATAGAGACATGAGGCGAGTGTGATTGAGTGAACATGCGCGAAAGTTCGGAGTGCCTATGTTCAGACCGGTCATGATTCATCGGTCGTATTGTAGAAGATCATTGTGATTATTTTTAAATAAATGACGACACAAAATAGAATTTTCGAATAAATTTTAATAACAACAATAAATCATCAGATATAATATATAATGTACTC
Organism: Agrochola macilenta; assembly: GCA_916701695.1. Lineage (NCBI taxonomy): Eukaryota > Metazoa > Arthropoda > Insecta > Lepidoptera > Noctuidae > Agrochola > Agrochola macilenta. The sequence goes on along the minus strand of OU753572.1, from coordinate 16,193,020 downwards.
TTAAAACTAATGATTATGAAATAAATATCAGGACATTGACCTTACACACATGCCATCAAACTAACAGATTACAAGATTATCATTATGATATGACACTAAATATATATAAAATAATATATTCAAACCCTTCAGGGAAACAAAGCTTGGTGTTGTTATGTTATATCCGTTTGTAAAATAGTTATCAAAACGAATTTTATACAATTTTGAGTAATTGAATTTGATTGAATTTTGTCAGTGAATTTACTTAGTCTAAGTAAATTCACTGACAAAATTAGCAAGTACAAATTAATGGAAGTTATTTTGGCTTATTGTAGCTATTTATGATACATTTAATCCGGACATTAGGAATAATTATTTTACGTTACACATCCTTGCACATACACGTTTACATTGTCTAGTTATAGTGTAGACTGACAGTATTTAGTAGTTTATCGACGTAGCCAGGGACATATGTGAGCATTTTCCCCGTCAAAATCTGGGAAAAAACCCTTGTTTTTGGCATTTCTTGGATATTGTCACAGAGCAAACACAGGAGAGTATGCATACGTCGCGTTATTTTTAAATTTGCTTTCTGTGTTACCATATCACAACATAATTTTTTGATTTTTGTGTAGCCTCCTCAAACACTATTTCTGCTGCCAAATTTTTCGTCCCGTCTACGTCCTTATTATGATGGTTTAGTTAGGGGTGGCGTCAGGGTGTCTCTCTAGGATCATGGCAACGCCCTGACCACCGGCCGCGCAAGCCGATATGACACCGAACTGCCCATCTTCGCGTACCAGACGGTTGGCAGTGTGCATGCAAAGACGGACCTGTCAAAATAATAAGATGGAATATTTATTTGCAGTGTTGAAATTTAACTTATAAGTTATACAATACAATATTTATATTCATTGTGTAGCATTAGGCAAGGTTAGAAAGGTTAAAAAATCTATTATTTTCTACATTAATACTAATAGGGATGATGACAAAAAAAAATTTTTAGTCCGTTTTTGAGATTATAAAAAAATATTGGACACGTATTTTTCTTTTTTTACGTAATCTAAAGATTACGGCGATACATTGAGTTAGAATGTGCCATGACGTCACGAGTATGTAGATTTTATACATACTAGTGACGTAGCGACTCCCACTCTCCATCTTAAAATGCGTTTTATGTAAGTAATTTCGTATTAATATGATAAAGCAAAAAATACGTGTCTAATATTTTTTTATTATCTGACTGACGGACTGATTAGAATTTCATTTTTGTTACCCAGGCATCATCCCTATTAGGAGTCAAATGAAGTTTTTTGCCAAAAATATGCAACTGTTGATGTTTTTGTAGTATTTTTAGAGTTAATTTTGATCATTTACTGTAAAAATTATTCAAATTATTATAAAATATTCATATTGACGAGTTCTTTTATCTGTCAGACATGTTGCTTTAGGCTTCAAAAATGTGTATGTATTACTCACCCCGGTGGCAGCGAAGGGATGTCCGATAGAGAGCGATCCTCCCCAGTTGTTCCACTTGTTAAGATCTACAGAACCAACCTGCACACAACAAACATACATTTTAATCATGTTCAGACGCCCTCGGTATGACCACAGATGAATACAGATACGACACTCCGCAGTTTAGGTATGAAGCTACAAGTACGCGGCGGGCCCGTCTTGCTGGGCCAATTCACTGAGTGTAACGTAGTCAGAAGATACGCAACTTCTAGGTGAATATAACTGTAGGTGATTAGCGCTGTGCGACCTGAATTGCACTTTATTGTGTCGAAGCAAGAGTCACTTTTTATTTAAATGAGTAAGCGGAGTGTCCCATCTGTACTATAATGCGTTCGCAATTAATTTGCTAAACATGTAAACAAACACGAATTTTAGGAGAAACAACTGTAATGCGTACACATAAGGTTCAGTTTGCGCTACAACTTCATATTTTTTATGACTTTTTCAACAGCTAGTCTGTCTAAAATCAACTTTATTTAAACTACCATAAAGTTGATGTTTGTCTAAGTGGAACATTCGTGTTTGGCAAATACATTGCGAACGCAGATTAGACTAATCTGTGGTATCACTAGCGGGAGGGGTGCGGGTCGAAGGGGGCGGGTATCGGCCACCATTCCAGTAGTGATGTAGTCGTAAAACACTGTGCACATTGTGTTGCATTTTTTACTTTAATTTAATTGTTGATTATGTAAATGTATTTTCAATTTGATGTATTTTTATTTAGGTAATTGATTTAATAAAATAGATTTCAAATTCTTTACTTAAGGAATAACATAGTATTATTAAGTGGTATGTACTACACCTATTATGGACCTAAATAATTGTATAATAAATCTTTACTTCAATTTATTTACATAATATATAAGCTAACAGACTTAAAATAATAATATGTACCATCGAAGAAGTTCATATCTATACACCGTAAGGACTATTTCTGCTTGCAGCGCTCGGCCGCCATTTGAACCGGGGCGGTAACAGATGTGGTCATCGCGTTCAAGGGATTTTTTTTTCAAACTGCTTAGATATTATGAAGTTCTTCGATAGTACATGTATATAAAAAAGAGGGGAAAGTCTAATTGATGAATATGTTATTATTATAAATGTATACTATCAAGTCGTGTTACGACATCTATACATATTATAAAACAACGTCGCTTTTCGCGTTTGTCTGTATGTCCGCGTTGTTCTTCTAAACCACGCAACAGATTTTGATGAGGTTTTCACCATCGTTTAGAGAATTTATTCCGGAAGGTTTATATGTATAATATATAAATATTAAAGTTACATTAAACTAAGAAATCTCGACGTTTTGTCAAGTGGTAAAAACCGTGCGTAGCAGAAGCGGGTTGCTAGTTAATTTATAAAATAGTTTTTTTTTCTTGGGGTTAGAGATAATTTGTTATATTGGAAAGTAGGTAACTTTATTGGCAAATTCAATTTTAATTAACTATCGGGGAAGAATTTATTTAAATAAATAATCTTACCTTAGACTGACGGCCAAGATAGGTCTGTGCAAACCAGTCGGAATCCATGGCCTTCAAGTTAGCCAGAATTTGGCCCTGAAAATGTACAATATTATAAAAAACTTTTGAACTATAAATTAGTAGGAATTTATCACTCACATCGTATATAACGTTAAAAAAAAAAAAATGGCCGATCATTTTGCTTACACTTAAAAACGCAAAAAATATTTTATAGGATTTACAAACACTACTCAGGTTATTTATTTTTCAATGGCTTGTGTATTAGAAAAATAAATAACACTGCTGCATACCCATACAAAATTAACGCTCTGAAATCGTTCAAAATTGTACAACGTCGGCGTATGATACGCCCAATATCCGTTTCTATTGAGTCTTTGTCCAATTGAGTGTGTTTTTAAAAAGCTCTTGTTATTTTGAAATGTTATGCTAATATGTAACTTTCTATGTTACTCTTTGATGCGAAGTTTTATTAGATTTTTGGAACGAAATTCTTTAACGCGGCCTGCGGTAGGAGTAAACTGGTAGAAATCGTCACGTAACGAAACGAAAGTCAGTTTCAAATGTCAAAAGTTTGTAGCATGCTAAAAACTTATACTAGATGGCTCTGTATTAAAAAACAAAAACTTTTGACACTTCAAACTTGAGATCATACTAAATGGCTCTGTATAATACATCATATACAGCCAAAGGAACTTCGTTCCATCCGGGTGTTCCACGACACCTGCCAACTTTTTAAATGCGGTATTACTTACAGCGAAAGCCTCGTGGATCTCCCATGTGTCGATGTCGCTCATCTTGAGGCCGGCTTTGTCCAGGATCTTGGGGATGCCGTACGTGGGTCCCAGCAGCAGCTGGTCAACGGGATCCTAAACACGGAGAACATGGACAAAATATGTCTTAGCTTATAGATTTTTTCAAGGGGTTATAAGAATGCGAAAGCACTTGGAAGGTTTAAAAAGATCCATTAAAAAACGATGTGAAAATTAAAAAAAAACTCTACGAGAGAACATTTAGTTTATTTTCGAAGGTGTCTTCAAGCCCAACCACCAGCGTTTTAATGGAAATGTCTCCCCGACTGGTCGAAATTTCGCGCGACCAGGGGGTTGGCTTGTTTATGGAATTAGCATTGCCATTCAACGAGGCAATGCTACCAGTCTTCTGGGCACGCTTTGGATGACAGCGATGTGGAGGAGTAGGTACCATCGAAGAAGTTCATACCTAACCACCGTAAGGACTATTCTTGCTTGTACCGCTTGGTGACTATAGAACCGGGCCGGTAACAGATGTGGTCATCGTGTTCACGGGATTTTGTTTTGAAACTGGTTAGTTACTTCTTTGATGGTACTTCAACTTCTAGGTGTTCTTTTGTTTTTGTATAGCTAACTAGTCATTTCATTTAGTACCTAGTGTTCCAACGTGTTCCTTTGATATCCCATAACTCTAAGAGTATTAATGAGACCATGTCAAAGAATCAACTGGCATATATGAATTATATATCAAACAATATTTTTTTTGTTTTTGTTGTTTATTCAAAGTAGTTCAACAAAGTAAGGAGTATTTATATAAAAAACCCTTACGTGAAATATTAAAAAAAATGACAACGTCGCATTTTCTTAGCTTTAAATAAATGCTTGGTTTGAATGAATCATAGATATAAGAAAGAAGGAGATATGCCCGGTAGTTGAAAATGTATCGAAACCCAATGTCTTCTATCTATCCCTACTCTCTAGCCTGCGATCACACATGCGATCAGTAAACCCAATAAATACGAGGCCCCGCTCACACTTGCAATTTACAAATCAGAACGTACTACACAATCAATTATAAACCTTATCCCATCAAACACAGCGTGCATTTACCATGCACCGTACAACTCACCCACACGAAAACATCGTTCGCTATCGTTGTGCTGTGCAAAAGCCATTTATTTTACATATACGCTAGTGATTGACTAAATCGGAAACTTATCGATTCTCCCATTTATTATTGTATTAAAATTTTTGGAAGTTGCTGAAAAAATTATAAATAAAAAACGATATACATATAATAAGATGATATAAATAAACAATAAGTAAGTAAAAAAAAGAAATATTAAGTAAACCAAAAAAAAAACAACATTATGAGAAAATCTAAATGAGTATAAAACAAGATTTCACATCGGTCTTCCAATCAGGCTATAACTGTTGACAAATTGAAGAATAAACTTTAATAGTAATATAAATTCATACGACAATCGACATTATTGTCGATAGCCTACGTTAGTGGATCTGCACAACCACATCACTAATCCGTCACAAGACGCTGCGGCCGTACTAACGATGCAACCGCTTAAAGTAAATATCGTTTTGTAATTTTTACATTGCTTGTCCAGTTACTTAGCGACATACTTTGGTAGTGGTAAAGAAGCAATGTATTTACTACAATAAAAGTACAGTCGCTGTGATATATGAAAACAAAAATAACGTAGTAAAGGCAAGAAATATTTTACGATTTGTTGTTTTTCATGATTTTCAACACAAATATAGCAAAATACTTGTGCTGATTTATGAAAAGTGGTTCTACGATTTATAAAGTTTATAGTTTAGCTTCGATTTTTACAAGAAACCACTGAACAACACGGTATTCTTAAATGTTATCACGATCGCGCTCGAAAGCGCACTAGTTAGCGGAGACGGCCATTTGCCTGAGGCATGAGCATTGTGATCAAGACGCGCGGACACAGACACGCCCCCATACCACTTCTCCTGTTATTTATATTTCTATGGAATGAATATTATTTACTCGTACTTATCAATGAAACTTAGATACACACGAGAGTCTAGTGTTATGTTATCTTTGAAACTATGTATTTTTGGAACACTTGTTCTAGCACTTATTTTTACTTATAGCTTAAAGCTTTAGAGTTATGGGGCATCAAAAGGAAGACGTTGTATATTACTTTAATATTGAATATAAGCATTACCTGTTAATAAATAAAATGTCGAAATCACCAGCTATCTAATTACGTAATACATTTTCGTAAACGATTACGACTAATCAGTTTCATTTTGACAGTTCAACAACATTCATTGCGTTATTTACGTTGTTGAGCAGATTTTTTTTCGAACTTATGAAGCAATGGATTAGCAATCTGTTTAAAAACGAGTCAGATTCTGAATGATCCTGTATTACGCGTTTAGGGTACTAGATACTTCATCCCGCCAGAATATCAAGAGTAAGTGCGTATTCCTTACCTGAGCAACATACGTCCAGTCACGAAGATACGCCTTGGGTTTGAAACCGAGCTCCTTAGCTCTTTTCTCAGACATCACCAAGCACGCAGAGGCACCGTCTGTCTGTAGGGACATGTAGGATTTTATAATTTGTAATTTAAAAAAACTTTTTACAAAAAATAACACTACAAAGTGAAAAATTACTTTAATTTCGGAAGTCGGTATCAAAACACTTTGTAGTGTTTTTTTTTTGGAAGTCGGTTGTTTTTTTTTGTAAAAAAGGTTTATTTTTCACTGTTTAGTTGTGGTACCTACCCCACACAAATTTGAATAGCACTACCTGCTATGTAAATAACAGTCACAGGAAGTTATCATCATATCATCCACATATACTAAGTGGAAAAAATACGTATTAATGAAGCTTACTCAAAAACTATCCAAGCAAAGTTAATATTGATTATATGGGACCAATTCGGGAGATTCATCGTTCTTACGGGTGTGTTTATGTAGAACTGTGGTAACCGACGCCGACATGCCAGCGCTTCTCGGCGCAGGCAGTTTTCATACCTTTCGCCAAACCAGCGCGAACCAGTGCGATCCTCCGTCTAATTCAGATAGGAACTTCTCGGCGCTTATCGGCGACGGTCCGCGCTGATTTGGCAAAATGTATGAAAACTGCCTGGGCTGGCAACCAGCGTTTATCGGCGCCGAGAAGCGCTAGCATATCGGTGCCTCACGATGTTTTCCTTCACCGTTTATAGAGCAGTGGTGATGAAATAATTTACACAAAGTAAAACGCCTGCCTGGGTTCGAACCACAACTGCTAAGTCGCGGCCGTTACCACTAAGCCACCACTGCTCTCATAAAGTTGATACCTTCTCAATACGATGAATGTGTTACTAAATCATTTGAGTGATTGATTGCGTAAGAATAACCTGAACAGGGTTTGTTTACACTTTCATTATATAGTTTTGGAGCAGACTATAATTTCAACAGTGTTTGAGCCTACTTGTGAAGTGTTACCAGAAGTACGGAAGCTTCGTTAAGAGGGTTTATCCTAAAATTTGGCAACGTTTCAAATAACTATCAAATATTTACCTGTTTTGATTCTTATAGCAATATTCAATCTCAATCTGCCTAGCCTTTTCCCAACTATGTTGAGGTCGGCTTCCAGTCTAACCGGATGCAGCTGAATACCAGTATTTTACATGGAGCGACTGCCTATCTGACCTCCACAACCCAGTAACTGGGTAATACGATACCCCTTGGTAAGACTGGTGTCAGACTTTCGGGCTTCTGACGACTCGTAACGACTGTCAAAGATCCACGAATGACAGCCGGGACCAACGGCTTAACGTGCTTTCCGAGGCACGGAGAATTATCGGTATGTAAAAATGGTCACCCATCCACTGACCAACCCCGGCAAGCGTAGCTTAACCTGATGGATCGACCAGTGCGGCTGTTGTTACTTAGCCACGAGCTCCACCTACCATAGTTCGCTAGTTAGCCAAATTTTTTATTTCCACACAGTAATATTCAAAACAGTGAAATATTTGACATCTATTTGCAACGTTGCCCACCTTCAGAATAAACGCTCCTAAGCTTAAATTCATGCATTAGTAAGAGTTTTTATTGCTGCACCAACCCCATAGAAAGAAAGGGAAAATGTTGTGTTGTTGTTGTTCATTGTTGTTATTTTACTTACCAAGAACGACGCGTTAGCGGCGGTGACGGTGCCGTGCGGCTTGATGAACGCCGGCTTCAATTTTGCGAGCTGCTCCGGAGTAGACACGCGGATACCGTTGTCTTTGTCTATCACGCCGTCCTTGCCGTCAACTATGATAAACAAACATTTGTTAGAAAATCAAACTCAAATCATTTATTTCAATTAGGCATTTAAAAGGCACTTTTTAATGTCAAAGTTTGTAAAAAAAATAGTATTGCTTCTAGTTGCCCTTTCCAAAAGGTAGTTTTGTATGGGCAAGAAATTTCATAGTTACTCTCTTTTTTATGTGTAACATATTTCCTCTCAGTTTCCTGCAATCTGTGGGAGTGATTTCGTAAAAAGGGACGGAAGTGTGTAACAGGAAGCCGGGGAAGCGCGCGCTATTTGATTTGACCAATGAGCGCGCGCGGTGCTAGAGTTCGCCGTCAGATGGTACCAACCCATTTTCCGAGAGGTTGGTACGTCAGCCAAGATATCAGCGCGCTCATTTTTTTTTTTTTTACAATATCTTATATTCTTACATTAATGAATAAATCTATGTATGTGATGAAAATCAAAGTAATAATACATACCTTTAATAGGAATCAGATCAGTGAAGTACCCCTTCTGCTGGGCGTCCATTGCACACTTGTGCGACCTCAACGAGTAGTCGTCTTGTTCCTGACGAGAGGACCCGAATGCGGCGGCTAAGCGGTCTGCGCTGTGACCCATAGTTTCTCCGGACGAGAACTCGGCGACGGCCGGTAACTGAGAATGAGGTGTTTTTGTATAGTTTTAAATAACGTGGGATAATGTACCAATCAACATCAGAGAGGCAATTCTCATAACATAAAAAGCGGCCAAGTGCGAGTCGGTCTCGCACACAAAGGCTTTTCTCAGTATGGATGGACACTTTTTCGTGCGAGTAAGTGCTTACAGTGAGGGCATGGATCTAGTGTATATTTTGCCTCATTTAAGGTTTCATCGAGCTTTTCGTGTAGCCTACGACGCTAGCAGTAATGGAACACCTATGATCTGTTCGAAAGTATGTGATGAAAATGTAAACAAATTTATCAGAAAGTACCTGTGGCCGCCAATTTGTGATGCCACTTACAAATTGAGTGCTTTGATTTGATTATTTAAATACTTTAACCTGAAGTTCTAATTTTAATTCACCTTAAATATGTTTTTAATTTTATAACCTCAATTTTCGTCGATGATTTTTCAATTACAATTTAATAATGTTAATAAATAGTATAAAGTTGACACCTAAATACAGATATATATGTTACTAATTCCCTTTAGTGAATGATTGCGTAAGAATTTAACCAGAACAGGGTTTGTTTACACTTTCATCTGATACTTTTAGAAGAGACTATAATAATTTTATTGTTGTCTGGTTTAAAAACTCACCTCAGGCGCAAAGAAGTCGGGTCTTATAGACGCGAGGAGCGACAGGCGCTGCGCCGGAGTCTTGGCGCGGTTCAGACGAAGGAGTAAGGACCGCATCTTGCGAGAATGACGGATCGGCACGTCTGACATGAACTCTACGCCGCCCGCGACGATTATGTCGAAAGCGCCCGCGGCTATCATGCCAATGCCTGGGGAAAGAGTGGAAAATATTAGCAAAGTGAAGGCTTTGTAGCCTGCGGACGGAGAAACCGTTTGACTGACAGCGTCATAAATAGATAACAAGCCAAATGTACATTGTGTTTGGATAGAAGTTCCTCATCGCCCGTTACACTCTGCACACTTGGGGAATCAGAGCTGGACCGAGAAAAGTGTAACATTTTGAGCTTCACGACACTTTTCCTTTTCCTTTTTTTATTGTGCCTGTTATTAATACATAAATTATATAATAAAACATGTTAAAAAAAAACCAGTCTGATCCGTAAGGGACTGCGGGTTTGTCCGAAAGGGATATCGCGGCCCCGGCACACAGGCAACGGAAGGAATACCGCCCAGAGCGGGAGAAGTTATTTGATGATTTCCCACCCTCAAAAAAAAAACCGTAAGGGTGTTATTAAGTATCATAGTCTATTTATGTGGTGTTTTTCAGGAACTGAACTGTACCTGTAGTGATGGCCACGTTGGAAGAGATGCACGCCAAGGTGACGGTGTGCGCGGGGGTCTTGTCGTTGTAGCCGGCCGCTAGGGCTGCCTCGCGCGCGATGTTGGAAGTCTTCACCTCCTGGATGACCGTGCCGTATACGATGTAATCGATCAAATCCTTTGATATGCCGGTTTTTTGGAGGAGACCCCTAAAACAATAAAAAATAAGTTATCTTAATATGTTGGATTAGTTGAGCGCAATCATGGCGGACATTAATGAAACAAGGATTTAAATATACCATATGTATGCCTCGAACGTATTTTCATTCATAAATGTTATACAACAATAGTTCATAGAGTATGTTTACATAGCAACAGCCAGTGCCAAAATGCATGTACTTACTTACTACATATTTGGCATGAATATGAATTATTTAATATTATGCCAGCAATGAGAAGATTATATGCTTTGGTATAGTCATCATAAATCCTAGTTATCCTAATTCTAACTAATATTATAAATGCGAAAGTGAGTTTGTTTGTTCCGCTTTCATGCTAAAACGGCTGAAGGGATTTGGATGGAATTTGGCACATGGGTAGACCATGAGCTGGAAAAGGAGATAGGCTACTTTTCACTTTGGATCGCAGACGAAGTCGCGGGCAACAGCTTGTAGGTTTTATAGCAGACTATAGAGTTAATATCCTAAAATAAATTATGGTGGTTGGTGGTGTAATGGTGTCAAATGTCAAAATCAATCTTCCTAACCATTCCCAACTATGTAGGGGTCGGCTTCTAGTCGGATGCAGCTAGTATTAGTATTTTACATGTAGTGACTGCCTATCTGACCTCCATAGCCCAGTAACCGGGTAACACAATACCCCTTGGTAAGACTGGTTGTTAGTATTTTGGGCTTCTGACTACTCGTAAGGGGCCGTTCAAATATTATGTAAGCAGATTTATTACAATTATTTACCCCCCCATCCCCCTTGTCAGCCAAAGTAAGCAAAGCTCTTACCCCCTCCCCCCATGCTTACGTAAACATTTTTCAATTATAAATGTATTTTTTTTAATATTATAATGTTATTAATATACTTAATTAGAATTTTAAAACTAAGAAAATAGATTTAGGATAGAGATTAGAACGGCTCAATGCGTTTCGTTTTCAAGCATAGACAATGTGAGGGTTGCCATTCGTGTAAAAAAGTAAATAACTACCGATGACGTAATCATCATGTAGACTCCCCTACCCCCCATGTCATCCAAAATAAGCAAAACAAAGAAATAGTGCTTACGTAATACTTGAACGGCCCCTAACGACTGTCGAAGATCTACGAATGACAGCCGAGACCAACGGTTTGACGTGCTTTCCGAGGCACGGAGTCTTAACGATTTTGACATAACTGCTTATGGGTTCCGAGTCTAGATATATTGTCACTCATCCACGAGCCAATAGCGGCCAACGTGGGTAAGACTTCGATCGACTCGTACGGTTATTATTATTTAGCCAATATGAATACCTATTTAATTTACTAAACATTATACCAAGTCCCAATGTTCTAAGTAGCTAGAGGCATTCCGCTTATATTAGCATTATTCCCAAAAAACTATAGATAAATTGTATTACATTAAAATTCAATTTTATTTCGTATCTTATAGTTGAAAATGCATTGCCACTAATAAATAATGCTGTAATGTACTGTAATGTATTTATTTTATTTCAACATAAAAATAAAATAACTACAAATAACATGTAACAAATTGCACTTCATTATAATTCAATCCGAGAATGAGTTTTAAAAACGAAAAGACAAAAATATATATTTACAAAACTTTTTTTAATGTATAGTTTAATGGGCAAAAAGTTTAAGCTGCAATTTTATTGCATCAAAGTACTACTTAAAGTCTATTGAAACACTGGCTTTTAATTGATGTTTTTCCAATTAAACGAATATCAACTTTATACATGTACAAATTAAGGTGATTTCAGAATGTCTAGCACTATTGAAAAAGTCATAAAAATGTTTAAAGTTGCAGTGCAAACTGAACTTTATGTATGGGTACTTAAGTTGTTTTTTCTAAAAATACATATTTGTTTACATGTTTGGGAACTTAATCGTGAACGCAGTTTAGGTACTTTGGTTTTATATTATTCAGCTTGTTCATTATTTGTTCGATTTTTTATTTTATTTATTTTACTACTAGCTTTCGCTCGTGGTTTCGCCCGCGTGGAGGTCGGAAATTATCCCCCGGGAACGTTCTACCGGGATAAAAAGTATCCTATGCGTTAATCCAGGTCATAATCTATCTGTGTGCCAAAAATTCAAATCCGTTAAGCGTTACTGCTTGATTGATTAACAAACATCTAAACATACAAACTTTAACATTTATAATATTAACTAGCTGCACCCCGCGGTTTCACCCGCATAAGTCTCGATCCCGTGAAAATATCGGGATAAAAAGCATACTATGTGTTAATCCAGGTTATGAACTATCTATGTGTCAAATTTCATCCAAATCTGTTCAGTAGTTTTTGCGTGAAAGAGTAACAAACATCCACACATACATACAAACTTTCGCGTTTATAATATTAGTAGGATAGGAGTAGGATTCTAATCATAAACAAAACAGTGATAGCCTAGTGGTGTGACCCTCGGATTGCCAAGTCATACGTCTCGAGTTCGAACCCAAGGCACCTCAGACTTTTCAGATTCATGTGGGTATTGTATAATTATCACTTTCTTCAAAAGAAAGCATCGTGAGGAAACGCCACATGCCTGAGAGATATTTCTCGACGGCATGTGAAGCCAAGTCAGAGGCCCATGGGCGGCTTTAAAACTCTGACATCAGGTTAGTCACTAACCACACGAAAAGTAGAAAAGGATTAACAAAAATTAACTATGTCATATCATTCAAATGTACTAAAAGAAAGAAAATGTTTATTTGGACACAGTTCGTGAAAAACATAAAAAACAAAAAAAAAAAAAGTGGGAGTAATCTTTTGGCAATAAGTGTGTGCCTCACGGCTGACTACAAGAATGATTAGTAATCAGTTGCATAAAGAGTACACAGTGCATCACAAATTGGACTTTGGTCATTTAATTAGAGCTAACTTACAGATACATGTTTGTATATTGGTGTTTATTTAATGTTTCAACTATTGCAGGAATACCTTTCACATTAAACTATTCTCCCAGTCAGGACCATGGGCGTACCCAGCATTTTTTTATTGGTGGGGGGGGCAGAAGTAAATAAACTCGATAAGTTGTAGGAAATTACGCATGCGCGCTCGATTAATCGATTCTGCATTGTTTCGCGCGGTAATTTTGAATTTTACCAAATGAATGATTAACTTTGTTACTATAAACCAAAATTTTTAGCTTCGAGTCAGGGACTAGGGTGGGTGGCATCTGCCCCACCCTAGTCCCACCGTGGGTACACCCATGGTCAGGACCAAACTTAAGCTATTGAGGGGTCCACGCATTATTAAACAAGCAGATCACAAAATGGTCTTATAAAGCTTCCATTTTCCTTTTAAAGTTAGAACCCTAAAAAGCATTTAATGAACTCAGACTAGTTGATTCACTGTCTTTCTGAGTCTTTGTTTTTAGGATTATACCCAAAAGGTGCCAAAGGAACCCTATAACTAAGTTTCTTAAATATCTTATCTCATTTGAGATTTCACAGAAACTAGTGGTAGGGAATATATCAGTGATCTCTGCATCTTAGCTACATCTTGCTGCCTGCCATTTGTATTTTTTTTGTAATGTATAAACTCAATAACTACCTGACCGTTTTTAAAAATTTATTACCAGTAGAATGCTATATTATTACTGAGTAACATAGACTATAATTTATAAATCTATCACGCAGGCGAAGCCCCTGGCGGAAGGAAATATAAGTAATTAACAAATAAACATGCTGTATCAACTAACAGTTTCACAAATGCTTGCAGAGCCCTTGATAACAGGCATAAAACCAGAAAATGGTAGTATCAAAATGGTAACATACGTTTTTATTTATTTGTTATTTATTTCAATTTACCAACATTCATATACACTACAGAAATTGCAGGAAGAAACAGAAAATAAATAACTAAACGTAATAAACAATTATAGGTAAAAATATAGCATATTCTTATTATCACCAAAAAAAATATATTATTATTTACAGTATAAAACAAAACATTTTATTATCGAAGACTAGACTAGACTAATTAACTAGTTGAGATATCAACATCAGCCTTATTTATAAACATTGAGATGATAATAATATGCTTCTTGACCCTAACTAAGTATATAAGTAGTCTGTTGTTGCTTAGGTCAGGGGTACCCAAACTTTTGTTAGGAATCATAGGAAATAAAATACAACATTGAACTTAGGCAATGTGACATGTGAGCTTGGTGATCTCCACACATTTTTTCAAAGCATGAGATAAAGCTTGACACTTCTACTCTAATTTCTTGCTCCGTATTGATCTTTGAGTGATATTTGTTCTTTATTACAGCTACAGCTTAAAATCAAAATTAACACATAAATAATATGTTGCAAAGGGAATAAGAATTGTTAAAGCTTTTGAACTTAAGTTGGATATTCATTTTGGATCAATATCTAAAACTCCACCAAATGGCAAGTGAGGAATCTTTTTTAAGGCAGCTGTCGCAAGAGAGTTCCATGAACCTTAGAGTGCCTCACGGCACGTTACCCGCACACCGAGGCACCGCGGTGTACTCATTGGGAAGCCCTGCCTTAGGTAATAAAATTAAGATATGTCTGGGATATGTTTTGTTTTTGCTGAATTGTTATTATCTCTTATTCTGATAAACTACATTATCATTGAGTAAATATTAATTAAAAATAAAGAGTTTAGTTCATAACAGTAATAAATAAGGTCCTACAGGAATGTTTTGATGTAAGTCCTAAAATTGGTATTAACTAAGACTTTATTGCATTTCCAAAACATATTCACATAAAGTTATAAGCAATACTTACAACAAGGAATGTCTAGCAAGTTCATGAGGCATCATCCTGGAATAATCAGTGAAGGAAACCAAGAATGGTGTTCGTACTCCGTCGACGAGGACCACATTATGGCCAGTGCGGTCAGGCAGTGACTTCCTTTTCTGTTGTAATGCTGCTCCTATACTGAGAGCTCGTCTGGCGGTGTCTAAAAGTAAATTTTTCGAAATTTAGGAAGTTACATGCACAAATGTCCTTGAAATATTGTCAAAATACGAACAGTATATTTTTAGAGCTCAGAATACCTTCCAGTGTGTTTATAATATGTACCTTGCACTCATTATTTGGCAAGGAACTGAACAAAATTAATCGCCAACAATGCCAATAAAAATTTCTAGCAAAAGTCCAAAGTTTACGTCCATAAACGAATTATGGGAAAATGTTAAATATTTAACTGATAAATATACTTTCCAGCTTTACAGATTGTGTATTATAGAATATATTACTTTAGGTATGGTTAGAAAAGTCGTCAAGTGGTATAAAATTAAAGAAGTACTATAAAACCTACCGAATTTAGCCGTGGAGCCGACGTGGGACACTTTCAGTAAAGATTTTGATATTTGAGATGCCATGGCTGCCGGAAAACTTATACCAATTAACACTGGACACAACGGAGACTTCTAAAACAATTAATGTAAATTATAAACTACAGTAAATTCTAATTTAAAACTTAAAATAAACTTCGAAGAAAGTTGGACTCTGACCTGTCAACCACAGAGTAAAAACGGGGTGGCTAAGATCAAATGATAAATTTCACAGCTCCAATAAATAAATGTATGGAAACAAGGGAAATAATTTTTAGTTCTTTTTAGATTTTATTTTAAGTGAGACCCTCAAACTGAATGAATAATGCATTGTTTGATACTAATATTAATATTCATTAGTTGTAGAACGTCCTGGGTAACGGATTGCAGTAGAAACAATATTTCATTTTAATTTACCACTGAATATCTGGAAATTTAATACTAATTGGCAACTTTATACGACAGCAGTCAATGTTGCGTTTTGTTACCGCATTTTCCACTGGTAAACTGGGCATTATAAATAATTGTTTTTATTTTTATGAATGATTAAATAAAGTCTTTGATTTTACAGCAATTACTTGATTCTAACCATCTTTAACGTTTTTAAAACTATTTCGGTAATTTTATTTTATTTTATTACAGTTAACAGTATAGCAACGTCTTGTTATGTTTTCATGAAATGAAAAGGCGGGTAGGCGAAAAATATTTTCAACTGCAAGATTCTATTCATCAATTTCCGTTCTGTTTGCCTTCCGCCTTGTTTGCAGCCACGTGAAATCGTTAAAATTAATTTTCAACATTACATAATTGGATTTTATGTAATAGTAATATTATTTATTCTTTTGTTATTATTTAAATGAAGAAACTATAGAAACCTATTAGGTAAGTTCATTTATATATTTTTCTGTTCAATACATAATCCATAATCATCTAAACGAATCTTGCTGGAAATAGGTCCCCTCCAAGCATCGCTACGATCGGTCTTGCGCTCCAATTTTAAATTGATCGCTGTAGATTCTTGCATTTTCAGGTACCGTTTACCAACTTTCAACTATTTCATAATTTGATATTTTCACACGTGTTTAAAAAAATCGAAACAAATTGAAAGTAGGTACAGTAACCGCCAAAACTATTGAAACAAAATGATTTTCAATTCCACATATTTTATTTTACTGTTATTTGTATAGTTTTCTTCTTTTAGTTTTTTCGTCAGAATTCTCAAACCACGCGTATTATTTCACCAACTAAGGAGGTAATATTTTTCTCTTTATTCCCAGAATGAAATACCACAGCATAATATTCGTAATATACCTCGCGTGGTGTACGGCAGAGTTTGCGGATGACATGCAGGAGTTTGAGGCAGAATGTATGGGTGAAGATAAGTTCCCGTGCATGGGAGGCGGCTGTATCTCTCAGGCGCAGTACTGCAACGGGTTTGTGGACTGCGACGATGGCACCGATGAGAACTTTTGCAGTAAGTTATGAATACCTACGTGGCTACGTCATTCAATTTCGGAAAATAGGTAGGTACCTATTTATGTTTCCAAAATTGAATGACATAAGTACGTAAAATTCAAAAGTATTTATAGATATTTTATGATGTTGTGAACATAATATGTTCACACCATCATAAAATATCTTTATAATTCTCAAAGTTGCCACCGTTATTTCGAGTAAATCGCTTTTGAATTTTGCTTCTTCTTCTTTTCGTGTGGTTACTGACTAACCTGGTGTCGGAGTTTTAAAGCCGCCCATGGGCCTCTGACTTGGTTCACATGCAGTCGATAAATATCTCTCAGGCATGCCGGTTTCCTCACGATGTTTTCCTTCACCGTTTTTTAAGCAAGTGGCATGTCTGACGATCACACCAGGCTACCACTGCCCTTTTGAATTTTGCTAAGTGTAAGGTTACTACCTAAGCTCGTGACTGTACGTGTCCATGCATAAATAGGTTTTTATCAACTTTATGACAATCTGCATTTTTGACCCGTTTGTTGTGAATTTCGTTTTTTTTAGCTGCATCCGGTTAGACTAAAAGCCGACCCCATCATAGTTGTGAAAAGGCTAAGCAGATGATATTTTGTTAATTTCGACTTTTTTTTGACGGCAGCGACAAAGTCAACTGCACCGCGTTGCCGACCACTGAGGATAATGTGAGTATCTACAGCTATTATGATTGACGTGGATATGTAACAACGAGTCCGACTGCGATGACGGCAGCGACGAAGTCAACTGCACCGCGTTGCCGACCACTAAGTATAATGTGAGTACCTTACCGACAGCTATCATGTTTGACGTGGACATGTATCAACGAGCCCGACCGCGATGATAGCAGCGACAAAGTCAACTGCACCGCGTTGCCGACCACTGAGGATAATGTGAGTATCTACAGCTATTATGATTGACGTGGATATGTAACAACGAGTCCGACTGCGATGACGGCAGCGACGAAGTCAACTGCACCGCGTTGCCGACCACTAAGTATAATGTGAGTACCTTACCGACAGCTATCATGTTTGACGTGGACATGTAAAAACGAGCCCGACCGCGATGATGGCAGCGACAAAGTCAACTGCACCGCGTTGCCGACCACTGAGGATAATGTGAGTATCTACAGCTATTATGATTGACGTGGATATGTAACAACGAGTCCGACTGCGATGACGGCAGCGACGAAGTCAACTGCACCGCGTTGCCGACCACTAAGTATAATGTGAGTACCTTACCGACAGCTATCATGTTTGACGTGGACATGTAACAACGAGCCCGACCGCGATGACGGCAGCGACAAAGTCAACTGCACCGCGTTGCCGACCGCTAAGGATAATGTGAGTACCTTACCGACAGCTATCATGTTAGACGTGTACATGTAACAACGAGCCCGACCGCGATGATGGCAGCGACAAAGTCAACTGCACTGCGTTGCCGACTACTGAGGATAATGTGAGTATCTACAGCTACTATGATTGACGTGGATATGTAACAACGAGTCCGACTGCGATGACGGCAGCGACGAAGTCAACTGCACCGCGTTGCCGACCACTGAGGATCATGTGAGTATCTACAGCTATCACGATTGACGTGGATATGTAACAACGAGTCCGAATGCGATGACGGCAGCGACGAAGTCAACTGCACCGCGTTGCTGACCACTGAGGATCATGTGAGTATCTACAGCTATTATGATTGACGTGGATATGTAACAACGAGTCCGACTGCGATGACGGCAGCGACAAAGTCAACTGCACCGCGTTGCCGACCACTAAGTATAATGTGAGTACCTTACCGACAGCTATCATGTGAGACGTGGACATGTAACAACGAGCCCGACCGCGATGATGGCAGCGACAAAGTCAACTGCACCGCGTTGCCGACCGCTAGGGATAATGTGAGTACCTTACCGACAGCTATCATGTTAGACGTGGACATGTAACAACGAGCCCGACCGCGATGATGGCAGCGACAAAGTCAACTGCACCGCGTTTCCGACCGCTAAGTATAATGTGAGTACCTTACTGACAGCTATCATGTTAGACGTGGACATGTAACAACGAGCCCGACCGCGATGATGTCAGCGACACAGTCAACTGCACCGCGTTGCCGACCGCTTAGTATAATGTGAGTACCTTACCGACAGCTATCATGTTAGACGTGTACATGTAACAACGAGCCCGACCGCGATGATGGCAGCGACAAAGTCAACTGCACCGCGTTGCCGACTACTGAGGATAATGTGAGTATCTACAGCTACTATGATTGACGTGGATATGTAACAACGAGTCCGACTGCGATGACGGCAGCGACGAAGTCAACTGCACCGCGTTGCCGACCACTGAGGATCATGTGAGTATCTACAGCTATCACGATTGACGTGGATATGTAACAACGAGTCCGACTGCGATGACGGCAGCGACGAAGTCAACTGCACCGCGTTGCTGACCACTGAGGATCATGTGAGTATCTACAGCTATTATGATTGACGTGGATATGTAACAACGAGTCCGACTGCGATGACGGCAGCGACAAAGTCAACTGCACCGCGTTGCCGACCACTAAGTATAATGTGAGTACCTTACCGACAGCTATCATGTTTGACGTGGACATGTAACAACGAGTCCGACTGCGATGACGGCAGCGACGAAGTCAACTGCACCGCGTTGCTGACCACTGAGGATCATGTGAGTATCTACAGCTATTATGATTGACGTGGATATGTAACAACGAGTCCGACTGCGATGACGGCAGCGACAAAGTCAACTGCACCGCGTTGCCGACCACTAAGTATAATGTGAGTACCTTACCGACAGCTATCATGTGAGACGTGGACATGTAACAACGAGCCCGACCGCGATGATGGCAGCGACAAAGTCAACTGCACCGCGTTGCCGACCGCTAGGGATAATGTGAGTACCTTACCGACAGCTATCATGTTAGACGTGGACATGTAACAACGAGCCCGACCGCGATGATGGCAGCGACAAAGTCAACTGCACCGCGTTTCCGACCGCTAAGTATAATGTGAGTACCTTACTGACAGCTATCATGTTAGACGTGGACATGTAACAACGAGCCCGACCGCGATGATGTCAGCGACACAGTCAACTGCACCGCGTTGCCGACCGCTTAGTATAATGTGAGTACCTTACCGACAGCTATCATGTTAGACGTGTACATGTAACAACGAGCCCGACCGCGATGATGGCAGCGACAAAGTCAACTGCACCGCGTTGCCGACTACTGAGGATAATGTGAGTATCTACAGCTACTATGATTGACGTGGATATGTAACAACGAGTCCGACTGCGATGACGGCAGCGACGAAGTCAACTGCACCGCGTTGCCGACCACTGAGGATCATGTGAGTATCTACAGCTATCACGATTGACGTGGATATGTAACAACGAGTCCGACTGCGATGACGGCAGCGACGAAGTCAACTGCACCGCGTTGCTGACCACTGAGGATCATGTGAGTATCTACAGCTATTATGATTGACGTGGATATGTAACAACGAGTCCGACTGCGATGACGGCAGCGACAAAGTCAACTGCACCGCGTTGCCGACCACTAAGTATAATGTGAGTACCTTACCGACAGCTATCATGTTTGACGTGGACATGTAACAACGAGTCCGACTGCGATGACAGCAGCGACAAAGTCAACTGCACCGCGTTGCCGACCGCTAAGGATAATGTGTGTTTAAAGTAACGCAATATGCTTAGTTCGGTATGCATCACAGTTAAAAGCAGATGGTTAAGAGAAACTCACACTAGGGCCTAAAAGTTCTTGGTTGAGTTGAGTTTTAATATACTTTAGATTTATTTATATATGTGACGTCACGAAACTTATGACTTGACCCCCTTCTCTCCCCCTTGACGTGGGAGGTAATTTATGGAAGCCTCTTGCTGGATGCGACTTGGTCGTTGAAGCGATACTTGGGGGTGGCCTATGTACTTACTGTTATGTGTTTGCCAACAGTCGACCTGCAAGGGTTTCGAATGCGGCGACGGCAAGTGCATCTCGTTCCTGTGGGTGTGCGACGGCGTGTACGACTGCGAGGACAAGAGTGACGAGTACGCGCAGGATCTGTGTCGTAAGTGCTCTTGATTAACTTGTTTTTTATTTGTATGTAGTAGGTATACTTTTACAGGAAATTTCCTGTAAAAGTATTTCCTGTAGTAGATATTATGCAATATTAAATTCAGAAAAAAAAAATACTGCTATAATGTAAGTAAATGATTTTTGTAACGAAGAATAATTATAATTTTTAATGAAAATTGTATTTTATTTAATTAACATTAGGAGTAATGCAATTTTTTATTGAAGACAGTTATTTTTGTTCAATTTGGGGGACATAGACTTATGATAACTAAAATAAAAGACATATACTTGTGATTTCAAAATATTTAAAAACAAAACTTGTTTTTAGTGTAAGCATACTCGTTTTATTGTAAACCAAATTCTAAGTCTTTTAAGTACCAATAGGAAATATTATACAGATTACAAAACAGTTACAGTTATCAGTTTTATAAGGGGTTCCATAGTAAAATGGCGAGAAACGCAAGTGGTCCGAAAAGGGGCGGGACCTCGTCAAGGAAAGGAAAAAAGGAAAAAGAAAGGAAAGGAAGGGAAGGGAAAGAAGGGTTTCAAATCAAAAAAATCTGACAGCCATCTTTAGCACCACACGCGCTCATTTGTCAAATCAAATAGCGCGCACTTCCCCGGCTTCCTGTTACACACTTCCGTCCCTTTTCACGAAATCATTTCAACAGATTGCAGGTAAGCGAGGAGAAAGCTTAGATGTTACACATCAAAAATACTGTCTGTAACAGAGTTTTAAAAGGCACATTCCTCGCAGAGAGGCAAGCAGTGATGACTTAGTAATATTTTTTTTACACATCAAAATTTGTTTATTTATTTATTTAAATCTCCCTTAGAACTATCATTACAGGTGTGCGAACCTAATGCGATAGCACGCTCTTAAAATTAAATAACTTACAATTTAAAACTATGAAAACTTACAAAACTAGTAGTACTTATAATCACATCTAAAAATAATAACTACTGTACTAAATTCCCTAAATATAAAAAAAAAATGTGTGCTGGGACACATAGTAGAAGTGAAACTTCAACGGACAAGTGGAAAAACGAATCGCAACGGACAAGTGGAAAAACGAATCGCAACGGACAAGTGGAAAAATGAATCGCAACGGACAAGTGGAAAAACGAATCGCAACGGACAAGTGGCAAAACGAATCGCAACGGACAAGTGGAAAAACGAATCGCAACGGACAAGTGAAAAAATGAATCGCAACGGACAAGTGGCAAAACGAATCGCAACGGACAAGTGAAAAAATGAATCGCAACGGACAAGTGGAAAAACGAATCGCAACGGACAAGTGAAAAAATGAATCGCAACGGACAAGTGGAAAAATGAATCGCAACGGACAAGTGGCAAAACGAATCGCAACGGACAAGTGAAAAAATGAATCGCAACGGACAAGTGGAAAAACGAATCGCAACGGACAAGTGAAAAAATGAATCGCAACGGACAAGTGGCAAAACGAATCGCAACGGACAAGTGAAAAAATGAATCGCAACGGACAAGTGGAAAAATGAATCGCAACGGACAAGTGGAAAAATGAATCGCAACGGACAAGTGGCAAAACGAATCGCAACGACAAGTGGCAAAACGAATCGCAACAAAATTTTAACTTGAAGTTTTACGGGCAGATTGTTAATGTACTTGTCCAATTTGAAAACCTGCCCGTAAAACTTCAAGTTAAAATTTTGTTGCGATTCGTTGAAGTTTTAGTAAGGATCCCAATTTTTTTTGAAAATATAATATAGCCTATGTCACCCGGGGATAGTGTAGCTTCCTAACAGTGAAAGGATTTTTCAAATAGGTTCAATATCAAAACTTGAGATTCCAATCTATCGTCTACCCACTCCACGCGGCCGTAACGCTTTTTCGTGACAGAAAAATCCTAATACCCCCCGTCTATATAGAAGTTTCACTTCAAAAAAGCAGTTACTTATTATAAGGGAATTAATTGTCTACAGGACACGTCTCCCTCCCCCACGCGATCCTCGACGGCTCGTACTGCCAGGAACTGCCCAGTTTTGAAGAACGTAACTACAAATGCCTGGACTCGTCATACTGCCTGCCGAGCAACATGATGTGTGACGGCATTCAAGACTGCCGTGATGGCAGCGATGAGGGGCTGTTCTGCAAAAATTGTGAGTGTTTTTCTTTAGCAAGTGTTTGGCCATTTTTAGGGTTCCCTACCCAAAGGGTGCAAACGGGACCGTATTACTAAGGCTCCGGTGTGCATCTGTCCGTCCATCTGTCACATGACTGTACCTTTTGAACCGTAGTAGGTAGACACTTGAAATTTTCAGAGTGTGTTAACTGGCCGCTAAACAACAAATAATAAAAATTAAATAAAGTAAAAAATTCAAGGTCACCAGACAAGAAACGTGTTTTTTTACGTGTCTTCGGAAAAGGGATGTTTTTTTAAATGGAAACTTTTACAGACAACCTTTGGATGGACTATAAGTATGGTGGTCTATACAGTAACTTACAATTAGGGCCGAGTCACATCGGAATGGCAGTGGCCGGCAGTGGCAGCCAGCGGCCCCCGGCGACGCCGCTGGCGGCCTCGCGCGACCTCCAGAACCCACGCGCCTAGTCTCCACTGGCCACCCGCGTTGCCGCAGCGGGCTCGCGTCGCTGCTGGCAGCCGCGGGCGGAACCAGCGACAAGATACACGTGGCGCGCGGCCTCGCGGCCTTTTCAAGCTTTTCAAGAGCTTATCTGGTCTTTTAAGCATGTAGATAAAGTTTAAAATTATTTCACACAGAAAGTGCTCGCCGCGTCGCTGCCGGCCGCTGCCATTCCGATGTGACTCTGCCCTTACTTTTAAACAATGTTATGACTGTTAAGTTATCAAGTCTTTCACATCGCTCTTAATAAGTGTGTCAATGTTAACAACGCATACAGTTAAAATGAATATTGGCAGTGTAGTGTAAAAATAACAGTACATTCTACAGTTTCTGAAAAAACGAGCGAGCCTTACAGTAGTCATACGATGTGCAGTGTAACATCTGACATCTTGGCTGACAGTACCTACTTCTTGGAAAATGGGTTGGTACCCATTCTAGACCCATGTGCTGAATTCATGAACAGTTTGCGGTTCGATGTCCGTGTAAAGATAAAAAAAACGAGTGAGCCTTTCAGTAGTCGCTTAATTATGATGTGTAACATGTGACATCTCACCTAGGTAATATACAAAATTAAAGGGGGCGGGGGGCCTCGCCAAGGTCGTTTCTGACGGCCAACTCTAGAACAGCGCGCGCTCTTTGGTCAAATCAAATAGCGCGCGCTTCTCCGGCTTCCTGTTACACACTTCCGTCCCTTTTCACGAAATCACTCCCACCAAAAATACTATCTGTAGCAGAGTTTTAAAAGGCACATTCCTCGCAGAGACGCAAGCAGATGACTTAGTAATATTTTTTTCGCAGGGCACTCTATGTGCACACACTACAACTGCTCAGGCAACAACACTCAATGCTCCCCTGAACGCCACGGACCCAGCTGCATCTGCCTATCCTCCCTCTCCATGCGTCAGTATAATTACGCCACCAAACTGTGTGATGACGTCAACGAATGCCTTCTGGAAAGGCCAATGTGTTCCCATTCGTGTTTGAACGCTGATGGACACTTTACTTGCAAATGTGACCCTGGGTATAGTAGAGACGAGTTTGGATACCTGTGTTTTGCTGGCGGTGAGTGGATTTTGTTTTTAAACTAACTACGGATCCAGGATTGTCGTTTCGCAGGGGCTTGACCCCGCTAAGGGTAGGTATTTATAAAAGTAATCAGTAAAAAAGCACACAATATTTAATTTTACTTAACGCATAACCATCCTCCTTTTTTTTGTGGGTGGGAAATTATCAAATAGCTTCCCCCGCTCTGGGTGGAGTGGGAGGGCGTGTGAGACTCTAATTCAAAATTCAAGTCATTTATTCAAACTAGGCTGAGAATCAGCACTTTTCGAACGTCAAAATTACATAGGACAGTCCCCCAAAACGCCCGCCCTTCACCACTTCCTAGTGCGTTAGCTGGGAAGAAGAAGTGGCGCAACAACCTCCCCAGCAGCACAGCTGTCTGTTCAGTTAGAAGAACAAAAAAAGATTCTATATAATAGTATTCAAAATTATTTACATTACGCAACACAAAACATAATTTAAATTTTAAGCCATATTATTAGCTAGCAAACGCCAATATACCAAACAAAATCATCGAGAACTATACTCAGCCAGAAATAAAAATCAAAACGTAAACAGAACTTAATATCTAAATAAAAGCCTCCAGGCATAAAGGGCGTGCCCGCTTACATAAAGTTGTAACTAGAAGTTATAAATGATAAACTGTCCTAGTTTATCATTTATAACTTCTAGTTACATCAAGGTAAAATAAATAAAACCAAACAGTTAATTACTTAATAACAATAAATAATATGATCAATTGTAATTTTTTTACATGAAAGAAAATCTTTATGTTAAGCTAGATTCTACATATTTTTTTACGTAGAAACATTTTCGGAATAGGTATATTCCCCCCTGGATCCGCTACTGCCTCTAGCTCTTCGGTGATTACGAAGTTATGTTAATTTTAGGACCCGAACCGATGCTGTTCTTCAGTACACGTAACGACATCAGATACCTGAAGATCAAGTCTAAGCAGATGGTCACTGTAGCTACTGGCATTAAACAGGTCAGTATGCTATTTAAGAGCGTTTATACTGAAAGTTGGCAACGTCGTAAATTGCTGTCAAATATTTCGCTGTTTGGTTTAAAAAAAAAAAAAAAACTATTGATTTGTTGACATGGTCTCATTAATACCCTAGCATAAGCATAACCAGCCTATATTGTTCCCACTGGTGGGACCCAGGCCTCCTCTCTGTGAGAGGGAGGGGGCCGTAATCCACCACGCGGGCCCAGTGCGGATTGATAGATGTAACATATCTTCGAATTTCCAGTTCTAGGACATGCTGGTTTCCTCACAATGTTTTCCTTCACCGTTTTGAGAGCAGTGGTGGTGAAATAATTTACACAAAGTAAAGCGCCTGTCAGGGTTCGAACCTAATTTAATAAATTACGACTTTAATTTCCCAACACAAAAAAAAAAAATACAAAAAAAAAGATTTCGGACCTACGACCTACAACTCGTAAGTCGCGACCGTTACCACTAGGCCACCACTGCTCGATTACCCTAGAGTTATGGATTATCAAAAGGAACACCTTGTATTTCCGTCCTTCACAACTTATTTTTGGTAGTCATTAAGTATACAATTTTGGGTAGTCGTGTTTTCATCATCATCATTTCAGCCGAAAGACGTCCACTGCTGGACATAGGCCTCCCCCAAATGGGGGGGGGTTGCCATAATCGCCACGCTTGGCAGGCGGGTTGGCGATCGCAGTATGGCGTTAAAATGCGTAGAGAACGCTGCTGCCCATTCTCTCGTAAGTCCCTCAGTCGCCTTTTACGACACCCACGGGAAGAAATGGGATAGTAATATTCTTTACGTCCGGCCACACGGTTTATTTCGGTACGAGGTATACATTTTTGGTCGTGTTCTATGATTTTTGAATTTTGCTTGCTATTAATGTGTTTTTAACTCCTCAGGCGCACGGCGTATCGTTCGACGGTACCTACATCTACTGGGTGGAGACAGCGCAAGGCCATCAGTCTATTTTCAAGGCACAACTCGATGACGTCAAAGATACTAAACAGGTGAAGGCATTTTGTTTTTCTTATGTCCTCTAATATTAGTCCATGTAACACTTGCAAGTCTGACAACACTGCTCTCAGTTTTTAACACACTGGGCCAACACTGCTCTCGGTTTTTTAAAACATTGGGCCTACACCACTCTCGGTTTTTAAACCTTGGGCCAATACTGCTCTCGGTTATTTAAACCGTGAGCCAACTCTGCTCTCAGTTTTGTTTTAAAACATTGGGCCAACCAGCTCTCGGATTTTCAAAACCTTGGGCCAACACAACACTGCTCTCTGTTATTTAAACCTTGTGCCAACTCTGCTCTCAGTTTTTCGAAACTTTGGGCCAACACTGCTCTCTGTTTTTCAAAACCTTGAGCCAATACTCCTCTCGGTTATTTAAACCTTGAGCCAATTCTGCTCTCGGTTTTTAAATTTTAAAACTTTGGGACAACTCCATTCACTTCTAATCGGAGTTCCAAGTCAAATCAAATTTATTTAATGTAGAAACTTATTTTAGGCACTTTGTGTGGTTAATGACTAGCCTGGTGTCAGAGGCACTTTTGTACGTCAATAAAAATAATTGAATTAAATAACCAAAATAACTGGCAAAAGAAAAAGAAAAACCTGTCTGTGATCCCTTCCACGTGAGTCTTCGAAGCAAGAGTGAACAGGCATCTTCTGGGCTTGCTCGTTCAATCGTAGACTTCATCCATCGCTTTCCATCGGGCGAGATCGAGATCAAGAGCCAGGGCCATTCCGCAATAAAAAAAACGAGCGAGCCTTAAACAGTAGTCGTTTATGATGTGTAACATCTGACATCTTGGCTGACAGTACCAACCTTTCGGAAAATAGGATGGTATCATCTGACGGCCAACTCAAGCACCACGCGCGCTCATTCGTCGAATCAAATAGTGCGCGCTTCCTGTTACACACTTCCGTCCCTTTTCACGAAATTACTCTCACAGATAGCAGGAAACTGAGAGGAAAGATGTTACACATCAATAAAAATAATTCACCTGATCGTTCTAAACACAGGTGCTGGCAGGGCTCGGTCTCGAAGACCCGGGAGACATCGCAGTAGACTATCTCGGCGGGAACATCTACTTCAGTGACGCAGAGCGCGGCATCATCTCTGCGTGCAGGGTCGACGGCTCTATCTGCACCACCATCAACACGGACACTAAGCATCCGAGATTTGTCACCCTTGATGCCAGGAATGGGTAAGGAACAGTAATGTAATATTTGGTCCTTTTCAGCATCCATCCAATTTTTGCAAAAACCCTAGGGATATTGCGAGAACACGGATAATTAGACAATGGTGAAAACATTTCTCAATCTTACTGGAAAAAGATAGGGTTTTTGCAAACACACGAGTCGCTCTGGTAATATTGCGAAACAAAACGTTAGCTATAATGAAATAAGAACCCTGGTTGGGCAGTCGGAGCGCCCAAAAGGAGACTTCCTCTGATTTGGTGACGTTTTAAATTTCAATCAACTAGGAACCAATCAGAATAAGATTTGGTCAGTAAGCAAAAATCTAGCCAATCAGAGTTAAGGATATTCAATATTACTAGAGCGACTCGTGTTTTTGCAAAAACCCTATCTTTTTCCTGAGAAATGTTTTCACTGTCTAGTTATCCGTGTTTTCGAAATATCCCTAGGGTTTTCGCGAAAATTAGAATTATCAAATCATCCTACGACACGTAAATTTTGACGGAGCAGGAACGGTAATGTTGTAAAAGAAAAATGCATAAGTACATAAAATTACGTCTGCCAAACGCTGTATGAAACCGGCAATTTTTTTTTATCCATACGGTGGTTTAGAATCTGCTGGATTCACGATAACAGAAGAATCAGAATATATCTAGATCGGGAGCAAACAACCTACCGTCATCACTCACACCTGAGCAAACGCCTCTCTTTTCTTGTGCCAATCCCCTAGTTCCAGTGCGAGCCTCATCATCCAGGTTCTACAGTTCGATAGTAAAGCCTGTGTTACACTACTCGCGAAGATGACCGAAGTTAAGCGAATGTGTAGAAACGAGAGTGTAGAAGGGCACTTCGGTTCGTTTCGTGTATACTCATTAAAGCTATCATTGTTCCATTGTGAAACAGGGATAGTGCTATTCGACCCATATAGCTCCATCTCTCTCTGACACTGGAACAATTACGGCTTTAACACGTCAGTACAGCTCCTGTAGTTCTTCGCACGAGTGTATAGTCAATTACTTCAGACTTCGGTCAACTTCGACGAGTACTTCGGCGAAGCAACTTCGCGAGTAGTATAGTGGGGGCTTAGCAATGTCATCTGTCCATCATTTAAAACCTACCAAACTGTTTGAAATAATGTTGGTGTTTGTAGCAAGTGAGTTTATGAAAATATGGACTCATAACGAGGTCTTACGAGGTTGCTTAAAATAGCAGTTGTGATCATGTGATAGGATTAGTAATAGCCATTTCAAGCTTTTTAACCGACTTCCAAAAAGGAGGAGGTTATATGTTCGACGCGTATGTATGTTTTTTTTTTTTATGTATGCCCGTCGATTTCTCCGTGAATTGTGGACCGATTTTGAAAATTATTTTTTTGTTTGAAAGGGTATGCTCCCGAATTGGTCCCATATCAATTTTATTAACTTTGCTGGGATAGTTTTTGAGTAAGCTTCAATAATACGTATTTTATCCTACTTAGTTTATGTGGATGATATGATTATAACTTCCTGTGACTGTTATTTACATAGCAGGTAGTGCTATTCGAATTTGTGTGGGGTAGGCACCACAACTAAAAAGTGAAAAATAAAAACTTTTTACAAAAAAAAAACGGCGTTTTTTTTTTTCGGAAGTCGGTTGTTTTTTTTTGTAAAAAGTTTTTTTAACTCCTAATTTCTTATTGACTGCCTCGTTAGCGTAGTGGTTGTAGGCGCTACTGCTGTGCATAAAGTCCTGGGTTCGATACCCAGGTAGGTTAAAGTGTCATTAGGTTCTTCCATCAGGAGTTTCTAAGTAGCAGCCTGGATTTGTGCCCGGTTGACGGCAATAGGCTCGCCCCCTATTACATGGGACTTAAACATAATGAACGAAATGTGGGTGAACTACAGATACTCTTCTGCCTAACCCATTGGGGAATGGAGGCGTAATGTTATGCTCATGTAATTTCTCCTCAGTAAAATGTACTGGGCGGATTGGCACCAGCGCGCAGTGATAATGTCGGCGCGCATGGACGGCAGCCGGCCCGACGTGCTGGTCGACCACATGGACGTGTTCGCGACCGGCCTGGCGATCGACGCGCCCAATGGCCGTCTGTACTTCGTCGACAGGACCGTCAAAGTCGTCATGATTAATGGGAAGCATGTTTATGTAAGTTCTGTCAGACTTTTGTGCCTTTTTATGAGAATTAGGGTCTTCAGAGAAATACCTTTCTATCTCAGCCTTATCGATTGGTAGGTCGATGGTAAGTATTCCGTCCCACTAATTTCCCCACAAATCATATTTCACGCATTTTTTCATCTTTATTGTTTTTTTTTCACTTTTGATTTGGTTTTTATTGATTCCATTGTTTTATATTTAATTTAAGTATATTTTATGTTCAGTACCTTCACATTTACTATAACACTTCACAACTATAACTAATTATGTTTACATTCCGCGTGGTGGGACCCTGGTGATCCAGGTATTCCTATTGCAGACACCAGTCTCTCGCAACCTTTGTCACGTAATTTTTAAGCTTGTTTTAAATAATTTATCATGTCAATGTTTGTGAAGAGAAATTAAATTATTTTAATTTGAATTTGAGTATTGCATCAAAAGAGAGCTTTCTTAGAATATAATACTTTTAATATTACCCCACTGCGCGACAGCAAGGATATGGTTGTGTTTCTTTGTATCGCGCGGTGATAATGTTGGCGCGAATGAACGGCAACCGTATTAGGGTCTTCTCCACACCTTTATTTCCTTTTCCTTCAGTGAATTAAGGCGTTACCTCTTTACCTTTTTAATAAATAATAATAAAATCGTTTATTGACCAAATAAAGAATCTTTACATTTCCTTAAAAGTAATACAAATAAACTATTCCTAATATTATTGTCATAAAGGAAACATAATTTTAATATTTTAACTTATGGACTCCATACTAGGTCGAGCCTGTCTCATGGAGTCCTTGAGAGTATTTACCAATTATTATTTATTACTTTCCTACATCAATTTAAATCTGGATACCCCAACAGTCGCTGTTTGAAGAGCCATTCCACCACCCGTACTCCATCGCGGTGTTCGAGAACACCGTGTTCTGGAGTGACTGGATCTCCAACAGCATTCAGACGACGGACAAACTGCACGGCAGCGCACAGAGCAGGAATGTGCTCATGAAATTTGATACTCCTGTGCTTGGTGAGTTTGTTGGATTATTATGTTATGTTAACTAACAGAGGATATAGGTATAGTGTCCATAAATGCAAAAAAAAAAAAACCTTCGAAAAAAATAATACATCCAAAAAATTTAAATAAATTTACTCTGTACACGCGCACTTGTCTTTCAAAGGCGTGTACAGAGTGTTTGTTTTACGTATCAATTTAATATTTTTTGTGAATATTTTATAATTAAAAATAAAAATACTTTTTTTTTCGATGTTTGACCTTTTAGTATGTATGGACGCTATACTATTGCAGGTTAACGGGAACGCCCTCTGTTAGTTAACATACTGTATACCGATGCCAATAGAATATTATTTACACAAATAACACAACAAGTAATATACTTTGCCACCGCCATCGAATGCTGGTGAACATCTCTTCCTCGAAGTCGAACTACACCATTCAAAATTACTTCTTGGCGTCTACTACTGTCCCTCTTTACGCGTTAATTTCTTTTCATCTTTTGAAAATCTTTTAGAAATGCTGATTCCTTCTTACAGTCATAGTATAATCATGGGTGACTTTAATACTTGTCTTCTGAAAAAAGACTATCGCTCTTCTTCTCTGGCAAATATTTTGGCTTCCAGTAATCTTTCCATTCTTCCGCTGAGTGCCACTCACCATTTTCCTCACTCTACACCTTCACTTCTTGACTTGATTTTTGTCTCTTCTCTTGATCACGTCGCTAAGCATGGCCAATGTTCAGCCGATGCCTTTTCCTATCATGACCTGATTTTTCTGTCATACAAAATTCGCCCACCTAAGGCTAAAGCTAAGATTCTCATGCAACGCAATTTTGGTGGTATGAACCTTGACGATCTTTGCAAGGATGCCAACAACATAGATTGGTCTGCTCTGTTTGCCTCTGCATCAGTCGATGACCAAGTTAGTATTTTTGCGGCTAAACTTATCGAGCTTTACGATCATCACGCACCTGTTCGAGCTGTTAAGGTTAGACATTTGCCGGCGCCGTGGCTCACAAATGATATTAAAACGCTTATGCACAAAAAAGTTACGGCAAAGTCTAAATTTAAGCGTAGGGCTAATGACGCTAACAGGGAAAGATACCATTCAATACGTAATCACTGTAATAAGGTGTGTAGGAATGCTAATCGCCACCACATTCATACTTCTGTCCAAAATGAGGACGCATCCAAAGTTTGGAAATTTCTTAGATCATTGGGGGTCGGTAAAATCCGACAAGATACAATTCCAAAAGACATAGATATTGATGCAATGAATACTCATTTTACTGCTTCGTCCAATTTTGATAGGACAATAAAGTTGAATACACTGAATTATCTTTCTTCACTACCGACTCCCAGTTATTCTCCATTTGTTTTTAGTCAGTTCTCCGCATGTGATGTTAAGAAAAGCATACTGTCGATTACTTCCAATGCGGTAGGAAGTGACTGTATCAGCCGTAATATGTTAGTCCCTGTGCTGGATGTTATCCTTCCCGTCATTTGTCATATCCTCAATTTTTCTGCATCTAGTGGTGTCTTTCCATACTCTTGGAAAGATGCTCAAATAATTCCTTTACCTAAAAAGTTTAAACCCACATCCTTCTCTGAATACCGTCCAATATCCGTCCTACCATTCCTATCCAAAGTCCTTGAACGGTTAATTCTCAATCAAATAAGCACTTTCCTCGCTAAAAATAATCTCCTCAACCCCTTCCAGTCTGGCTTCCGTCCTGGTCATAGCACCACCACAGCGCTTCTGAATATTACGGATGATATAAGGTCAGCCATGGAAAACGGTAATCTAACGGTCTTAGCTTTATTAGATTTCAGTAATGCTTTTAATACTGTCGATTTTGATGTTTTGCTTGGCATTTTATGCTCTATTAACATATCTCCATCGGTAATTGACTGGTTTCGTACTTACCTGTTCGGTCGCCGGCAACGTATTTGCATAGGAGAGACGTTGTCTTCCTGGAGTAATACTTCTGCCGGTGTACCTCAGGGTGGCGTTCTATCCCCTTTACTTTTCGCAGTTTTTATTAACTCAATCTCCGAAGAACTTATTTCTTTCTACCATCTTTATGCAGATGATTTACAAATTTACTCGCGAGCTCCTCTTGGTAATCTGTCCGAGGCTATTTTATCTATTAATCGTGATCTGGCTCGTATATGCGACTGGAGTAAGAGATATGGACTTATGGTCAACCCCATAAAGACGCAGGTTGTGGTTGTAGGGAGTTCTAGGACGGTCTCAAGGATCGACTGGACAACTCTTCCCCAAGTTTCTTTTGACAATTCAGTTGTTCCCTTCAGTGAGAAAGTTTTTCTTGGACTGCCCAGCTACAGGAAGTGAGCCGCAAACTATTTGCATCCGCTGCATCTTTGAAGAGATTACGTAATTTTCTACCGACTGCCACCAAGATTGCGCTTGCCCAATCGCTTCTTCTACCCATCCTTGATTATGCTGATGCCAGCTATCTTGACCTTACCCAAGACCAACTTGATAAGCTTGAGCGGCTTCAAAATGTTTGTATAAGGTTCATATTCGGTTTGCGCAAATATGACCATGTTTCCGAATATCGTGTGAAGCTCAAGTGGTTACCAATTCGCCTTCGCCGGAATGTTCATATTCTTTCCCTTTTGTATAATGTGCTTTTTTCCCCTTCCACTCCTCTCTATCTCAAGGAACGTTTCCAGTTTCTTTGCGACTCCCATACGAAATTTTTAAGGTCATCAGATAACTTGAAGCTTAGAATGCCTACGCATTCCACAACTTTCTTCGACAAATCCTTCACTGTCCAGGCTGCTCGTTTATGGAATGCATTGCCAGTTGAAATAAAGCGCACGCAATCGTTACCTGTGTTTAAGAGACTCGTGAAGGAACATTACTTGTCGTTGTGATCTTGTTCTCGTAACTGTAATTATCTATAGTGTTCATTTATTTTCGCTGCTTATATATTTAGTATGTATGTATTTATGTATCTATTATTTAGGATATGTATTTATTTGTGTATCTATTCTAGTATATTGTATACTTATAATTTGCACCAACGACCGCCCCATTTTATGTCCAGGTAAATCACTGTCCATTCTTAGGTTGCCTGGAAGAGATCGCGGAAAGCGATAAGGCCGCCCATTGTATATTTTGTAGTGTTTGATTATTATTATTTTTGTTATGTTTTTTTTTTGTGGTGTACAATAAAGTATATATAAATAAATAAATATACTTCTTGGGCACGCCACAATTGCGGCGGTAAGGCCCCTCTTTGAGGAGTGGCTAGAGAGGCGCCACGGCGTCCTCACCGGATACGGTTGTTTCGGGAGGTTCCTGTTCAGGATAAATCGGGAGGAAACGCCCGGGTGTTACCATTGTGTGGATCGCCCGGAGGACACGGTGGAGCATACGGTGGAGGTCTGCCCGGCTTGGGCGGGGCACCGCCGTGTCCTCACGGAGGCGATCGGCAGCGGCGATCTCTCGCGTCCGGCCCTGGTTCAGGCCATGGTCCGGAGCGAGAGTGCATGGGAAGCCGTCACTTCCTTCTGCGAAGCAGTAATGGTCGCGAAGGAGGAGGCGGAGCGCGCGAGGGAAATGCAAGATGCGCGCCCTCGCGCCCCTAGTCGCCGCAGGAGACGCCCCGGGCGTCGGGAGTCGCGAGCCGACTTCCGGCCACCGTAGGCGCGGGCTTGCGGACGGTGGGCAATGGGTAGCTCGCCGTCCGATTAGGACCAGGCCCGGGTCGACGGCGCGTTGTGTTCCACGCGCGCCTCAAAGAGATGTCAGCACCAACTGACGGGGTCCGTAAGGGCCAATGCCTGCCAGGGTTGCGAGTTTGTCCGAAAGGGATATCGCGGCCCCGGCTCACAGGCAACGGAAGGAACACGGGTGGGTTTTAGTCAGTAAAAGTCTGACACTCCCTCTCGCTCCGCCCAGAGCGGGAGGAGTCATTTGATGATTTCCTAACCAAAAAAAAAAAGAAAAAAAAGTAATATACTTCTAATAGTTATAAAAAACACATACGCGGCGGATGTCCCATTGGCAACACATCCATTTTGTGGATTTTTACAATTCATATTTTCGAATGATAAATATATATTTGAAGTTACATTAAATAAAAAATGTACTTAAATAAATAAAATAAACTTTGACCTAGTTTTTTTTGGCTCCTATTAATATATGCCTTTTAATGGTATTTTAGGTTACCTATCATAAGTTCGAAAAATATTTGACCGAATTTCATTTCACCTAAAACTTTTCAACTATTATCGTTTCGTTTTTTTTTACTTCATCGAAGTCACGTCTGCCACTGTATCAGTTCACCTATTGTCAATTCGATTTTTTTCGTTACTCCGACGTTTCATTTGGTCGAAAAACTTTTTACCGAAGTTTAGTTCTGCCGAAATAACATGTGTTCGAAGTGTTATGTTTCCGAACATTTATTATACTACGAGGTATGGATGGGTGAAGGAAGGATGCTTGCTTCAAGCATGCAGCATGCATGCAGGCATACAGCATGCAAGCAGGCATGCAGCGTGCAAGCAGGCATCCAGCATGCAAGCAAGCATGCAGCGTGCAAACAAGCATGCAACATGTACGCAGGAGTTTATTCCCGTTGTCCCCGTACGTCGTGTCCCCGTCCTACGGGGACAGTGGTACTTCAATTAAATATTTAAAAATACTTCCTGTTGTCCCCGTGGTTTGGTTGTACATTCAAAAATATGTTTCTGGCACTCGCCGGCCGCTGCCGCGGCACCGCTCGCTTCGCTCGCTCGGCTCGTGCGTTGTGTGGTCACAGTTCTAACCTAACCTAACCTAGCTGTTTCGATTTAAAAAAGGTTTACTTCCCGTTGTCCCCGTTAGCCGAATGTACGTTATGGGGACAACGGGAAATAAATTTAATCACGTCCCGCTGTCCCCGTGACGGGGATATGGCATACGGGGACAACGGGAATAAACTTACGCAGGCGTGCAACATGCAGCAAGCATTGTTTCTGTCATGGCTTCGGCGCTTCGGGGTTTGCGGCTCCACGCGAGCCGTATCGTTGCAGGTGGTTTTAACGCTCACCACCTTCAAACCACCTGCTCCTCAGCTCGCGGGCCGCCCCACCCCTCCGCGTCTACGTGGGCTTAAATTACACTCTAGGGGTAGGGCATACAAGACTACGTGGAGTCGGTTTTGCAGCGATTCGTTTCTGTCGCTAAATTTTGTAGCACAACATATTGGCTTTTTATGTCACTATTTTTAATATTGAAAACTGTTGTTTCGGTGTGGTGAAAACAGAAAATATGTTAATTAAATCATTGGGCAAATGAAAAAAGTTCAAAAGAAGCTTCGGCCAATAGCAAAAAGTTATTTTGTAAATCGGCGAAATATAGTTCGGTAAAATAATACTTAAGACACATGATACTTCGATGATCTAAAAATATGTCAAATAATACATATAGCAAAAAAGACGTCGGTCAATAGTTTTCGGTAAAATTAAATTCGAACAAAAACAATTCGGAAAAGTGATCGGTTCCCGGTATTTTAATAACATCGTGTCCCTGGAAATCTGGACCATCTAAGTGTTGTTCGCAAATCTGCTCAGAATTTCCCGGATCTGATACAGCTACTGAGATTTCCATTGGGAATTTCTTAGTAAAAGCCCGGAGTTCGGATTGCAAGTCCTCTAGTAATAAATACATGGGAATAAATAAAAACCGTCGAAATTGTGGGTGTAATTACAACACTGCCAACCTCTTCGAGAAAAGCAGGCGTGGTGTTAATGCTACCTCTGTTGTAGGCATGCACATGTACCACCCGGCCCTGATGAACGCCAGCTCCAACCCGTGCAGCAGCAACAACTGCTCGCACCTCTGCCTCGTCAACTCCAACGTTACCCACGTGTGCGCCTGCCCCGACGGCATGGACATCGTCAATAACGCGTGTCATCGTAAGTTTACAACATAAACATTTTAATGTATTATTAACAGTGTAATGTATTATTAACATTGTAATGTATTATTAACAGTGTAATGTATTATTAACATTGTAATGTATTATTAACAGTGTAATGTATTATTAACATTGTAATGTATTATTAACATTTTAATGTATTATTAACATTGTAATGTATTATTAACATTGTAATGTATTATTAACATTGTAATATATTATTAACATTGTAATTGTCACCGTAGCCTTAATTAAAGCCGATCACCCATCGCACTCAGACCCGTTCCATTACCACAAAACATTAGACGACAGCGGTTTATTTCGCTAAAATATAACCCGACCAAGTGAAATTGCTCGTTAGTTTCGTATTACACGTACGTTACTTTGAGTTGATTGAATTTGGGATTATTTGTTTCGCTACCTAACTTAGTAGAAGTTCTTTGTTTACAAAATGTATAGCTTCTCGTGACGGAGACTTTAAGTTAGCTCGCATAGTTGAGCCAGTTTTTCATACATGGAAACTGGTTGGCTTAAGGGTCAAATTAGTATGTCTTTTTCTTCTTTGTTAAGCTTTGGTTTCCTATGAAAGCGGTTCCGTCATATTATAACGGTCGCCATGAAAATCTGTAATTTTCACCAGTATTTGACATTATGTCAAACCCTTGAGGCAAATCTAGCGATTTAAATCTTCAGCAAAATAGCACGATTTATACATATTATATCAAAAATAGATCGGGGTTGGTCCTTGCAAGTGTCAACAGATACAATCTTATTTCTGAGAACCAATGTTCTTTAGGCAGCGCTAAAGATTTAAATCACTAGATTTGCCCTCTCCGTACGTATTCACAAGAAAAAGTGTCCATAATGAGAAGAGTGAGCTCACACATAATTAAATAGCGTTTCCATGGACAATCAAGTGCAGTCACTGCGTCATTTTGTGTCAGAGGTATCAAATCGAATCACAAATGCAACTATTTTTTGACACGGTAGGGCAAATCTAACAATTTCAATCTTTGTCGCTGTCATAATTTTCATAACGACCGTCACTGCGGCCGCCGCTGCTCTTCTAGGAAACCGTAGCTTTAGCTTATTTAGCCGGCATATCCTCAGACCAAATAAAAAACCAAAACAGAGCCCTGCGAACAATGCAGTCAACCATGCCAAAACTACACCGCCGCTCTGTGCATACACGCTCACACGCACACATTTACAACCTTTTACAATCAAACACCACACAAAATGCACACATGTTTACAAATCCTGCGTCGCGTCACTGTTGACAGCGCTCTGTGTTGGTCTTTTATTTGGTCTGAGGTCATATCACTATTAATATTACTTCTATCGCTTTTCAACAAATTCACCCAGACTACTTTTATTGGCATTCCCTTATCATGTAAACCCAAAACAATATCGTTGGTTTAAATGTAAAAGTAATTTGTTTTTAAATAATTAGGAGATTGACATTTTAATACATTTTTCAGACTGAAAAAGAAAGTTCTTAACTGAATGTTTTGATATTTACATAGAAGCTAGTTATAATGACTGTTCATCTAAAAATCGTTTTAAAAGGAACAATAAATCACTAGTTCAGATGATAAATAACTAATGACTTTTTTCGGTACCTAGTTGTAAGTGCGAGAATAACTTTGATCAGCACCTCTTGGTTCTTCTAATTCTATTTTTACCCGACTACGGCGAAGCAAAAAGGAGAGTTATGACTTTGACCGTATGTATGTTTGTTCATCTGTTCCCTCATAACTTATACTCTTCATCATAATTTAAAATGGCTGGTTATAGGCTATGTGCGAGTCATACTAAATCTGTCCGATTTATGCCCTAACACGTGTGACTCCGGATTTTTAATTTGACTATGATGTTAATTAATTTTACTAGATTATTTGTGTATAACTATTAACAAGCGCTGCTCGCCATCTGTAACTGGGAAGTTTGGCGAAAAAAACTGTAAAAGCAACAAATAATGTGCCAACAATTATTGAGAATATTTATTTTTAAAAACCTTTTTAGATGACTTTTCTGCGGGCACTATCAGAATACCAGCGCTGTGACATTTTTATTTATTTTTAAATGTCACAGCATCATGCTTGTATTGTATCTCATCATGCATGTATTTTTAGTTATGTGTGATTTCCTGTGCGAGTCACAATAAATACTTTTTCTTTTATTTATTTCTTTCTTTCTTTCCAGTTACGTTTTAGTTTTATAACTTTTAATTTTGTACTGTTTGACCACCAGATGTCGGCGCCTACCGCCCTAAGTACCTGGTCGTTGCTGGAGGTCAGCTGTTCACGAAGATACAGTACGACGCGCTCGGTAACCCGGACTGTCACACCACGCATTTTGACATAGGACGCGTGCAAGCCATGGCCTATGATCAGTATAGAGGTAAGACTTGACATGTTCCTTGATCAATAATAAGGCCCGAACTCCACCAAACCGATGATGTACGGAGATGTCCGAAGCGGAGACGAGAAGAGATGTTTTTTCAGGTAGGGTGTATCCACCGATGATGTGCGGAGATGCGTACTGGCTAGACTGGAGACGTGCGTAGGCTAGAGCAGAGACGTGTGCTGGCTAGAGCAGAGATGTGTGCTAGCTAGAGCGGAGATTTGTGCTGGCTAAAGTGGTGATGTGTGCTGGCTAGAGTGGAGATCTGTGCTGGCTAAAATGGTGATGTGTGCTGGCTAGAGCGGAGATTTGTGCTGGCTAAAGTGGTGATGTGTGCTGGCTAGAGCGGAGATCTGTGCTGGCTAAAATGGTGATGTGTGCTGGCTAGAGCGGACATTTGTGCTGGCTAAAGTGGTGATGTGTTGGCTAGAGCGGAGATCTGTGCTGGCTAAAGTGGTGATGTGTTGGCTAGAGCGGAGATCTGTGCTGGCTAAAATGGTGATGTGTGCTGGCTAGAGCGGACATTTGTGCTGGCTAAAGTAGTGATGTTTGCTGGCTAGAGCGGAGATTTGTGCTGGCTAAAGCGGAGATTTGAGCTGGCTAACTGGCTGGCTGACTCACTGGTATCCACTATTGGTTGTTTAAAACACAATCTCCTCTACTCTCGTTTCCACTTTGGTTGAGTCCGGGCCTTAAAATTGGAAAGCACCGTGTAGGTACTTGGGATAAGGGTGGGGTGTCCCAACGATCTAAGCTCCTGGATGGAGCTTCAAAATTAATACAGGCCTGAAGACCCAGCCTTTTATGCTATAAAGTCATTAAAGAAAAAGTCGACACAAC
Source organism: Agrochola macilenta (assembly GCA_916701695.1). Classification (NCBI taxonomy): domain Eukaryota; kingdom Metazoa; phylum Arthropoda; class Insecta; order Lepidoptera; family Noctuidae; genus Agrochola; species Agrochola macilenta. The sequence goes on along the minus strand of OU753572.1, from coordinate 16,152,692 downwards.
CAGTGCCAGCCACGTGATTAATGGAGGATAAACTACTCTATAGTTTATCCTCCATTAATCACGTGGCTCGATAGGGGGTTCGGAAAAATCACGAAATATCAAGGGGAGAAGTGAATATCACGTGCATATTTTTTTTTGTTGAACACGCAATTTCTAAACCGAAAAGCGGCGCTTGACCCACCGCTTTTAATTATACCTAATTAGATTATATCAGATTTTTTTTAAGATACTTTGTACCAAAAACTACACGTGACTTTGGAGTAAGGGGGGGAGGGGTTGTTGTCTAATATAATACCTCGTCACGTATCACGATGGGGTAAGTGGGCGGTAACAAAAAATAAATAACACGCAGTGAGCATTTAATTAGTCAAGTTTTATATTTCATATTCTTTATGGCACCTCTTTAGGTCATGAGCTATACGAATATTTAAAAATATTTGGCCTAGGTATTAAGACGCAGATATATGCCAGTGACCTTGAGTGGTTAGCTTGTGTGTTCTGTACTGAGCTCACGGAACGCGTTGTACGTTCAGTCATTAATAGGACTCGCCCATCAAAGAGCGCTGTCCCAAATTAGACGCATTATTAATTTATTATACATAAAACAAAAGGTATTTTTAATGAAACACGTATACTAAGAGATCAATAATTAAATTATCTTTAAAATGGTGAAGGTTTCAGAAAAATACGCTTGATAGATTGTTTGTGAATCTCAGTTTTTTATCCGCGTTAGACATAACTTTACAAATTAATTTCACTATGTAATACAAACATAATCTAAAATTATTAAGAAAATGCTCTAATTTAATATATATTTTCTCCAAATCATTATCACTACTCGTTTAGACGTAATCTTCAGTATAAAATCATTAAAAGTCGGTTATCGTCGCCTTAAGGGGGAGGCGTAGGCGGGAGGAAACGCCCGGGTGTCACCACTGTGTGGATCGCCCGGAGGACACGGTGGAGCATACGGTCTGCCCTGCTTGGGTGGAGCACCGCCGTGTCCTCACGGAGGCGATCTCTCGCGTCCGGCCCTGGTTCAGGCCATGGTCCGGAGCGAGAGTGTTTAGGGGTATGAGGAATAGGGTGTAAAATTCATTCATCCCCCATAGAAAAGGGAGGATCCTCCGACCAGACGGGTGTCGTGTCTGGCGGGCAACTGCCCAGAGGTTTGAAGTTGGGAGATTCTATATATGTTTATCGCGCGGTAAACTCTAATTGCGCGATGCAGGATTTTGTGTGACGTCAGGATGTTATGTGACGTCAGGTCTTTTGATACGTAGTTCGCATATAGCGATGTAGATGCCACTACAAGTGCATGGGAGGCCGTCACTTCCTTCTGCGAAGCAGTAATGCTCGCGAGGCAAGATTCGCGCCCTCGCGCCCCTAGTCGCCGCAGGAGACGCCCCGGGCGTCGGAAGTCACGAGCCGACTTCCAGCCACCGTAGGCGCGGGCTTGCGGACGGTGAGCAATGGGTAGCTCGCCGTCCGATAAGGACCAGGCCCGGGTCGACAGCGCGTTGTGTTCCACGCGCGCCTCAAAGAGATGTCAGCACCAACTGACGGGGTCGGTAAGGGCCAATGCCTGCCAGGGTTGCGAGTTTGTCCGAAAGGGATATCGCGGCCTCGGCACTCAGGCAACGGAAGGAACACGGGTGGGTTTTAGTCAGTAAAAGTCTGACACGCCCTCCCGCTCCACCCAGAGCGGGAGAAGTTATTTGATAATTTCCCAACCCCAAAAAAACAAAAAAAAAACAAAAATGGGGGAGGCGTGAAATTTGATTCGCTGTTACAATGTAGAATAGATGTAAAATGATACCTACCTTCCTTCCTTACGATTTCAGATTCGTTGTTTCTATACGATGGTCAGCGCAGAACTATAAACTACATCAACATGACGGACTTCACTCTAGGACTCACGCACCTGCTGGTGTACAACGGAATGCAGAATGTTGTTGACATGGATTACGGTAAGCAAACAGGCTGGTAGCACCTTAGTATGGCACTAATCTTCAGGCCATAAAATGGTGTGGGTCTATCTGGCAGGCCCCAACGAGATTTATCAACAGGTGATAGGTTTACTTAAGGACATTATTTTATACCTTTAGAAAATAAATAAGATATATTTTGTACCTCGACAGTTTTTGATTAAATGACGCTTCTATGAAGTGTCTTGCCAGCGGGCCCCTTATAATTATTTTTATTGTTATTATACTTTCAGATCGCCCAGTAGTGCTCGGAGTTAGAAACTATTATGTTCCTTACAAATCCAAAATGTCGACTTTCTGTGAGCTATACTTTAGACGATATTCGTTACTTAGACAAACGTCCAGCCAGCGGGCCCCTTTTTTAAATACTTCTCTTTTATATCATACAATAGCATTAGGAGCTTGATACTATTATGTACCTTACAAATCCAAAATTCCGACTTCCTGTGAGCTATACTTTAGAAGATATTCGTTAACATGTTTGAAAGTATAGCTCACAGGAAGTCGAAATTTTGAATTTGTAAGGTAGGTACGCACGGCTACACATCAAGCTATACATTTCCAGTATAAGCTGACCTCACATTGTACCGAAATCCTATACAATACGAGATCAGCATAAACTGGAAATGTATAGCTTGATGTGTAGCCGTGTGTACATAATAGTTTCTCACTTCGAGCACTACTGGGAGATCTGAAAGTATAATAACAATAAAAATAATCATAAGGGGCCCGCTAGCAAGACACTTCATAGAAACGTCATTTAATCAAAAACTGTCGAGGTACAAAATATATCTTATTTATTTTCTAAAGGTATAAAATAATGTCTTTATGTAACCTATCACCTGTTGATAAATCTCGTTGGGGCCTGCCAGATAGACGCACACCATAAAATGTACCATATTCTGACAAATAAATGTTTATGATTACGACCGCGAACAATGGCGGTTCTTGACTACCATGCAGTAAATCATCTAAAAATAACAGCTTTTTACTAAATGCTGAAAGTAGAGTCCGCGCCACTACTGATTTGACGCGGCGCTAGTGTCTGTCATTGCATCACATTGCATTAAAAAAACGGTAGTTCCCGCAATTTTCCACCGGTCTTCTTTCGTGGCGCCCACTGTATATGTATAGGTACGTATTAATACGAGACGAGTATAAATAAAATAAAAATGTCTGTCTGTTTGTTCCGGCTAATCTCCAATATAGCTGGACCGATTTTAACGGGATTTTCATTGGCAGAAAGCTGATGTTTTAAGGAGTAACTATAGTACTATAGGCTTTTATTTTAGAAAAAGAATTAGGTTCCACGAGGCTGAAGCTGCGGGCAGCACCGAGCTGCTAGTAATTTATACAGGATGGCATCTATCGACGCGAAAACTGTTACCATGGATTCAGTACATAATGCTGAACACCGACGAAATATTTCAACGCAGGGGGCGTTGAAATATTACGTAGGTTATAAAAAAAAAAAAACTGCTGTTTCACAGAAAAGTGCAAGACCTACGCGATCAAAATGTATGGAACAGCAGTTTTTTTTTTTTTAATAACCTACGTAATATTTCAACACGTTGAAATATTTCGTCGGTGTTCGTATCATCGTAATCAGCAAATCTTGGAGCTTCGTCGCAGTCGGGTCCCCAACAAATGTTGATACAGAGCTCCTTTAGGACTGGCTACACCACTGCACACTGTATCTTTGCTTTGCAAATTTGTACTTAAAAGCCTTTCGTAGAGTCATGGTCAGTCACTAAGATTGCTAAGAATGCACGCATTGGTGTTTTATTAGTTTGTCCTCTCTGAGCGAAAGTGTGAACATGTCTCGGTGTGGCGATGGCGTGGCTCCAGTTGGTGAGTGGTGATGGCGCCTGCATCGCGTGTCGATCGATGACGTGCGCACGCGCACCCCGCGCGCACACACTTGCACAACACCCACCCGAGTGAAACGCCATCGCATCAAGTTCATTAGCGTGAGAGAATTACATTACCTACCTGGCACTTTTGAATTGGGAGACTGCAAAACACTACTCCTTACTGCTTCAACCTATCCATCATCGAACTTTTTTATAACCATTCATTGTTTTTGCAAATAAATCCTTAATCGCTGTTTTTTTATAGACTATGCAACAGATAACCTCTACGTACTGGACGCGGGCCGTCGTGTCGTAGAAGTTGTCTCCCTCAGGACACAGAAGCGAGCTCTGGTGCACAGGTTCGAGGACCAGGAGGTGCCTATCAGCTTGTGCGTGTTGCCGGATTATGGGTATGTCCATACATGTACTATTTATGAAGGACTTTAGCGCAAATCTTTTTTTTTTTTTGGGTGGGATGTCATCAAATGACTCCTCCCGCTCTGGGCAGAGCGAGAGGGAGTTTCAGACTTTTACTGACTAAAATCCACCCGTGTTCCTTCCGTTGCCTATGTGCTGGGCCCGCGATAGCCCTTTCAGACAAACCCGCGACCCCATCTGGCGTCTTTATTCTTGGATTTTAGCAGGCCTCTCTCAGGTTTCATGCAACCTCCAAGATGGGGATCACATCTTTCTGTTACATGCTGAATATTTGAAATAATTAGACTATTCAGAGACTCAAATCCAATCAATCTGCCTAGCCTTTTCCCAACTATGGGGTCAGCTTCCAGTCTAACCGGATGTAGCTGAATAGCAGTATTTTACATGGAGCGACTGCCTATCTGACCTCCACAACCCAGTTACTGGGTAATATGATACCACTTGGTAAAACTGGTTGTCAGACTTTCAAGCTTCTGACGACCCGTAACGACTGTCAAAGATCCACGAATGGCAGCCGGGACCAACGGCTTAACATGCTTTCCGAGGCACGGAGGAGTCTCGGTATGTAAAGATCACCCATCCAGGGACCAACTCCGGCAAACTTAGCTTAACTTGATGGATCGACTCGTGCGGCTGTTATTACTTAGCCACGAGTTCCTCCTAGAGTCTCTATTGAGAGACTCAAATATTTTTTTGAGGTTGGGAAATTATCAAATAACTTCTCCCGCACAGGGCGGAGCGGGAGGGTGTGTCACACTTTTACTGACTAAAACCCACCCGTGTTCCTTCCGTTGCCTGTGTGCCGGGGCCGCGATATCCCTTACGGACAAACTCGCAACCCCGGCAGGGAGTAAAGCACCCGGCTGCGCCGTATATGTGAAAGTTAATAATGTATTTCAATTAGGCACATAAAAGGCATTTCTGAACGTAAAAATTGAATTGATTCTAGTCGCCCCTTCCCAAAGGTAGTTTTCGTATGGAGAAGAATGGGCAAGAAACTCCACCGTTACTCTTTTAAAGTGTTTTAAGATATTTTGTATACATTAATTATATAATTACGTATATGTGAATATGATGACGATGATATGTGTGTGTACATCTCACGTATTTGTGTGTGGGTGTGTATGTGTGTGTGTGTGTGTGTGTGTGTGTGTGTGTGTGTGTGTGTGTGTGTGTGTGTGTGTGTGTGTGTGTGTGTGTGTGTGTGTGTGTGTTCTCAGGTACTTTAGTTATTTGATTCAGGAAGATGATGGTAGCCGTGGTGGAGAGTGAGATGCACAACAACATACACATCGATAGCATCGGCCTCGACGGAGAGGGCCGCACACACGTCATCATGAACAACTTGAAAGGTAAGGTGTTTTTTTTTTCAGATAAATAAACAACTGTAACCAAAAATTCTAAGAAAAATATAATGATATTGTACTTATTGATTTAAAATTAAATTTTAATTCTATGACCAAAATTCAAAACATTTTATTTCACATCACCCTACATGGGCACTTATGAAACGTCAGAAGTGCACGGTTCCAGTTGGTCGTTTCCTATGGAGAAGAGCCGGCAAGAATCTCCGCGGTTACTCTTTTAAAAATAATTGACCTTTACAATATTTTCAAATAACAGTATTGCGAGGACTGTGTAGGTCTTTCAACAAGTACCTGGTACTTAATAAAATAGAAGATGGTCAATTAATCTACAGTCCACTAAGCCTACAACGTCCTCACATTCACAAAATAGAAAATAATCTATACTCATTTGTTTTTTTTAATTGCATCGACATTTTATTTTCTAATTCCGTAACACACTTTCAAACACAATCCGAGAGTTTTGAAGGATATTGCTAATCCATAGCTTCGTAGGTTTGAAAAATTCGTCTGCTCTACAACGTAAATAACGCAATGAACGTGGGTGAACTGTCAAAATTAAACCCATTGCGATAAATTGTAATTTTATGTGTGTTACGCAATAACGCCGCTGTTACAACATTGTGAAATTTTATTTGATGTAATATGGGTTTTACCTGAATTAAATGTTTATTTTTTTGCCTTGTCAATTTTTGCTTTAGAATAATTAGAAAAAGGTCAACCTTCGATATCAGTTACTACTTTAGAGGTATGAGGAACAGGGTGTAAAGTTCACTCATCATCATTAGAAAGGGGTTGATCCTCCGGGGTGGAGAGGGGTGTCGTGTCTGGCGGCCAACTGCCCAACGTTTGATGTCGGGGAAGTTATATAAGGTCCCATTAAAATAGATGGACAAATTTTAACACACCGTTCAGTACGTCTAATCAAAGATGTCCAAGCAAAAAAAACACTGAAAGTGATTTTATTTTGACGTAATGGCATTGGGTACCCAACATTTTTCGTGTATTTTCGTTAGCTGATTTATTTTTCTTGTAAGTATCTAATGCGTTATTCTTATTTTTTTTTTACCATTGTTATTATTTTGTTGGTCTGAATGTTTTCTAAAAGTTTGTACATCTATTTTAATGTGACCTTATAAATATGGTGTTCGCGCGGTAAACTCTAATTGCGCGATGCAGGATTTGTCTGACGTCAGGTCTTTGATGCGCAGTTCGCATGTGGCGATGTAGATGCCGCCACACTACAAAGCTAAGGTTGTATTGTCATTGTATAAAAATTGTCATATAATATCTCCAGGTCCTCATATTCGTCTGCGCTACGTCCAGCACATGGACCAAGTGTACATATCAGACGAGAGCAACGGCATCATCGACTACATACACCCTGAAGGTAATTTTAAACGCATTTGCCATCTTCATACTATCTTCTCTCTTGAATTCTCGTATCCGCGCGAGCTGAAGGAAAAGTTTATTTATTTACAATACTTCAAGCACAGAAATTTCAGAGGCGAACCATTTTCTACCAGTCAATCTTAGGGTGATGCAGAGATAAACAGTAGTAGGTGCAATAATGAAAAATTGAGGAATAAAATTTTATTTCAGCATAAAGATTACTGTTCATAAGGCCGCCCATTGTATGTTTTGTAGTGTATTACTTTTTCTTTATGTAATGTATAATCTTGTGAACAATAAAGTATACAATATGTAACAAAAACCCTGTCCGATCCATTAAGGGCGTATTCCTGGGTTAACATACGTAGTATAAAAAATATATTTAAAAATGTAACTCATAAAAATCAAAAGATAATGATTATTTTATTTTTATAAACCATGCGACATTCACACTAAGTATGGCAAAATTTCATAAGTTGACAACACTCCACCCACCGGGGAAATCTTTTTATTTTACCTATTTTTATTTCAAAGGATACCGCCCTACACTGGGCGCGCTGTCGGTGCTCTCTAGCGAGTCGCCAACTTGTTTGATGTAGCCGACTGGTTGCCTACCGTGCGATGCGGCGCGTCTCTGTGTACGCTTGTTGCTAGTCTCAAAAGTCAGTCTTTCGTGGAGATTCCTTTCGATCGGATGTTCCGTAATGTCGTATTCCAATCAGGAATATTTTAATATGTTAATGTGCTTAGGCAAGGCCAATTGCAATTATGCAGCTGCGCGTAGAGACTATGAGGTGCGTTTTCACAGGCCAGGTGTGCCAGTACCGTCGGAGCGTGCGTTCCAACGTCTACATAATCGTGTGTTCACCACAGGCAGTGCTCATGGCCACGAGACACAGCGCGCTGATGCTGGAAGACCACGAGAGCGCAACCTGGAAATCGAGGATCAAGTCTTGGATATGTTTGCCGCGGACGCCACGCAAAGCACACGCTCTGTTGCCCGACAACTAGAGACTAATCACATGCTGGTTTGGAGAGTGCTGAAGGGAGATGGTCAGCACCCTTATCACTACCGGCGGGTTCAATCCCTTCTGCCCGCTGATTACGAACCAAGAATGGAATTTTGTAATTGGATCTTAAGAAAAGTCGAAGAACATGAAGGTTTCTTGAATCGCGTGCTTTTCTCCGATGAATGCTCGTTTGTAAGAACAGGTGTGTTCAACTGCCACAACGAACACGTGTGGGCGCTCGAAAACCCGCTCGCTATGAAACCGAGTAATTTCCAACATGGTTGGCGTGTAAACGTGTGGGCTGGTATTCTCGGAGACCAAATTATTGGTCCATACTTTTTGAGGCCCACAATGAATGGTTCAAATTACCTGTCTTTCTTGAGTGAAGAGCTGAGTGAAGAGTTGGATCCTTTAATAGACCTCAATTTCCATCGCTTAATGTGGTTTCAACATGACGGCGCGCCTCCACATTTCTCGCGCGCAGTGCGCGAGTATTTAGATGCTCAGTTCCCGAGGCAATGGATCGGCCGGGGGGGACCAGTTTCGTGGCCAGCACGATCTCCCGATCTTACGCCCCTGGACTTCTATTTATGGGGTCATGTCAAACAAATGGTTTTTAAAAAAGAGTGTGATTCGGAAATCGAAGTAAGAGCTCGGATTGTGGCAGCTTTTAATTTAATTAAATCAGACACAAGTGCGCTGCAAAGAGTACGTGAAAATTTAATAAAAAGGTGTCGAATGTGTATCAGTGTTGGAGGTAGACATGTGGAGCATGATCGCCGAGGTATCCAACAACAACAAGTAACTGTTTTAATAAACTAATACCTAAATTCGGTAAGTATCTTTTTATTTTCACGTATTCTTAGCTCCCTTGTGTCTGTTATCATTTCTGTGCCAAAAGCACATTTAAAAAAAGCCCTTTTCGAGGCTACATTTCATTCAATTAATTGTTTCTTGATGAACAGAAAATGAAGTCAAAATAAGGTCAGGAATCAAGTTCACTGCCTAAACGATATCAGTTCAAATCAGCTGATACCAACGCGTAGGCATAACGTAGATTTATTTAGCTATAAGTTTGTTTGGCGGCAAGCGACAATGCGGGCGGGCGGCTCATCTCAAAGAATCATAAAAACCGTCTCGCTCAGGCGGCTTCAAATTGTAGAACATGAACACATGAAAACAAACACTCACACACATGAACTTTATCGAGGATGTGTTGCCTTTGATAAGTTTATTTTTAATAATTAAATTATTTATTTTAATTGGGGAAAAATAATAATCTCAAAATCATGAAATGGTTACGTATATGGGTACCCAATACTATACCAAATAATACCCTTAAGGATCGGACAGGGTTTTTGTTACATGCTGTATATAAATAAAGATATAATCCTGCTTCAGAAACAATGCCTCTTTAGCTCGTACTATATTTTTCAATAAATAACCTACATAATCACACCACAGACTAAATACAGATGGGAGACTCCGCAAAATCATTTAAATAAAAAGCGACTCTTGCTACTTGAGTTCGCACAGCGCTAATCACCTACAGTTATATTCACCTACAAGTTGCCTCTCTTTCTATCGCGTGACTCTTAGATCTTCTGACTACGTTACACTCACTGAATTGGCCCAGCAAGACGGGCCCGCCGCGTACTTGTAGCTTCATACCTAAACTGCGGAGTGTTCCACTGTATTTATCTGTAGTCACACCTCGAATTACAATTTCTGCCAGGCACCGGTAGAGAGAACTACCGCGAGCTATCAACGACGGTGACGAGCCTGGCCGTGGCAGACAACTACGTGTTCTGGACAGACAGACGCACCTCCCGTCTCTTCTGGTCGGACATACACCAGACCTCGCACAAGACACGCAGGATTGGCCTAGGTAAGACATTGGAAATATCAGTGATGCGGTAAGGTTGTTTGCAAATAGAACCGATAACATGCTATTTTACTTTTATTTACCTAATTTTAAATATACTTTATACTCATTGTTAATTTGTTACAATAAGTATTTATGCTCTTCTTAGCCTGAAGCACAGGTTCAACCTAGTTCAGGCAAATAAACACACAACACACACAACTGTGCTGTATTTGAATGATTAAGTAACTTATTGTAAATGTGCCCCTTTTTATAAATAAACGATTTATGTATAAAAAAAAAAGGTAGCCCGATTTTTTGCAAGGCAGTGTCGAGTTGTATGTTGATCAAAATATGATTCGCAACCTTCAAAAATGCTTATTATTTGAGTTGGATTTGGCCTCAAATGATATAATTTCATGAAATTGTTATTTGAACTTAGAGAGTTGTAGTGATATTGGGGATTTAAGAGGAGGTATTATCCACTCTATGTTACGTACTTCCTAAAAGTTAAAGTAAATATATACTCTAACTATATCATCACTCAAATATTTTTTCAGCTCTGTTCCCAAACAACACGCAACTCTTAATCCAAGCGACGACCTCCCTTCCTGACCCTAAAGACCCACTTTTGAACCACCCCTGTCTGAAGAACCCATGTTCCGACGTCTGCGTTCAAGAACCCCACGGGACCCCTCACGAGAACCTGGCCAGCTTCCAAATGGGTTACAAATGTTTGTGTCCCCCTGGCTTGTTGGTGAAAGATGACCAATGCACCAAGTTGGCCATATGTGATGTGCACGAGATCCTCTGCCATAAAAGCAATATTTGCGTGGAAAAATCTGGCAGGTGTGACGGCAAGGCGGACTGTCCGAAGGCTGAAGATGAGGAAGGCTGTATGGGTGAGTTAAAAGTGTGCTTTTGTTAATTGGATCACAATAATAGGGTTGACTAAAAAATTTTTTTTTGTCCTTTGAGATAATAAAAAAATATTGGACACGTATTTTTTCTTTTTTTACGTAATCTAAAGATTACGGCGATACATTGAGGTAAAATGTGCCATGACGTCACGAGTATGTATTTTTACATCCCTCACTCCCCAACTTAAAATACGTTTTATCTAAGTAATTTTGTATTAATATGATAAAGCAAAAAATACGTGTCTAATATTTTTTTATTACCTGACTGATGGATTAATTAGTTTTATTTTTTTTACCTAGGCATCATCCCTAATGTCTATGCTACAGCGCAGTTCGCTCGTGCTACGGCGTAGCTCGACTGTGCTACGGTGTAGCTTGTTCTATGCTACAGCGTCTAAAAGTGTTGCACACAGCGCAGATATACATTGCTCTGTATTACTATACTAAAACTACAGATGAATACAGATGTGTCACTCCGCATTTTAGGTATGAAGCTCCAAGTAAGTACGTGGCGGGCTCGACTTGTAGAATTCAGTGGGCGTAACGTAGTCAGAAGATATAAGAGTTACAAGATAGAAAGAGAGGCATCTTCTAGGTGAATGTAACTAGCGCTGTGCGATCTGAATTGCACTTTATTGTGTCGTAGCAAGAGTCGCTTTTTGTTTAAATAATTTTGCGGAGTGACCCATCTGTACTAATCTACAACGCAGTTCCGCAGTGCTACGGCGTAGCTTGACTGAGCTACGTAGCGGAGGTTGAATGTGCTACGATCTTGCTTACAATGTACTACCGAGTAACTTGGTTTGTGCTACAGCTACAGCGTAGCTCCGTGCTACACCGTAGCTTTGTTCCGTAGATTCGTGCTACAGTTTAGTTTGCATCTGCAGCGTAGCACTGTGCTACGGCGTAGCTTGTTCTATGCTACTGCGTAGTTTGACCGTTTGTTTTTAATTTATCTTTTATATTTTCAGTTGAGCCTACAAATATATGTTCATCTGAAGAGATCTTCTGCGACGGTCTGTGCATTAACAGGAACAGGGCTTCTTTGTGTTCTTCTACTGAAAAACCAATTTACAAGCGTAAGCGAGAAACTGCATTTTAGCTTTAATTTAGAGCAATTTTTTTTTGTTGCTTATTCCTGATAGCCACACAACATGCAAACTTACCTTATTAGTTATTTAGCTGCTCAGGCTTTCAAAGCCATGTAAATATTAGCTAGGATCAAAAACATCGTGAGGAAACCGGCATGTCCTAGAACCAAAAATTCGAAGACTGTGGATTACGGCCCACTCCCTCTCACAGAGAGGAGGCCAGTGTCCCGGCAGTGGGAATGTTTGAAGCTGATAATTTATGTATGTTATGTTATGCTACTTACTGGTGTTTCTGTTTATTGCGTCACTTCTTCTTCCAAGCGTGTGTGGATGTGAGTTTCGGGGCTGTCCACGTAACTTTAAACTTAACTTTTAACTTGTCACTGTAACTTTTGAAGTAAACAAAAAAAACAAACGACTTCCAAAAAAATAACACTCCAAAGAATATAATTTTTGGAAGTCGGTATCTTTGGATCTGTATTTTAGTATTTTCCCACCGACTTCCAAAATTAAAGTAGTGTATTTTTAAAGGCCTATTTTTTTTGTAAACCGTTTTTTTATTTTTCATTTTTCAGTTCCCCACACCAATTCGTATATCACTACTTGCTATGTAAACTCTGTACTTTGAATACTTGAATATTTTTGTTTGTCCTTTTCAAACGTTTGTCTCTGCTCCCACCAGCCTCTGTACCTAGTATATGCAGTGACACAGAATTTGAATGCACAAACTCTTCCATCTGCGTATCGCGGGCGCAGCTGTGTGACGGGCGCAACGACTGTCCCGACGGAGCGGACGAAAAGGCCTCGGAGTGCGACACTCATACTTGCTTTGAGACGGAGTTTATGTGAGTAAATAGATAACGGGTGTTGAGTTGTAAAATACGCTTAAGAGCGTTTATTCTGAAGGTAGGCAACGTCGCAAATAGATGTCAAATATTTCACTGTTTTAACTAAACAAATGTGGCTAACTAGCGAACTAGAATATTGATTATGAAATGCAATCATTAATATCGTAACACCGAATATTTGGTTTTAGATGTAAAAAAAACTATTTGGAAACTTTCCAAATGCGTTTTTTACACCTAAAATAGGTACAACATCAAATTCAATGTTATAATTGCAATTCATTATTAATATTCTAGTTTGCTAGTTAGCCACATTTCTTATTTCTATTCAGTAATATTGATATAAGAATCAAAACAGGTAAATATTTGACAGTTATTTGCGACGTTGCCAACTTTCAAGATAAACCCTCTTAACGAAGCCGAGACACGAGATTCACTTGTGTTCCCCGTCATTCAACAAACAAAAATAAAAACTGGATGACTCTGTATGAATAGACAGTACTTGGACGACCGAGTATAGGTTTAATAGTATAGGATAGTAGATACTAATTCCATGCTACCATGATAGTAGTACTTACTAATTCCATGTTGATTTTGCCATATCATTATTCTAAAGCCGCGTACTCACTCGCGAACTGTAACGTGCGTGATACAGTAACAAGGTTCTAGTGTGTACAAGTGTTTAGGCTCATGACCGCGTCGCTCAAACACTTTATTTATTTATTTATAACGTTTTCACCGAGCGTACTCATTTAGCGAGCTGTAACGTGTGGGTCTAGATTGTGTATGGGGAGATATTCGTTATCTAAATAAGAATTCAACCAACCTAGTTAAATTTGCGTTATCTTCTAAAGTATAGCTCACAGAAAGTCGAAATTTTGGATTTGTAAGGTACAATTATCAACCTCCTAATGCTATTGTATGATATAAAAGAGTAGTATTTAAAAAAAGGGGCCCGCTGGCTGGACGTTTGTCTAAGTAACGAATATCTTCTATAGCTCACAGAAAGGTGTGAGTCTATCTGGCAGGCCCCAACGAGATTTATCAACAGGTGATAGGTTTACATAAGGACTTTATTTTGTACCTATAGAAAATAAATAAGATATATTTTGTACCTCGACAGTTTTTGATTAAATGACGTTTCTATGAAGTGTCTTGCTAGCGGGCCCCTTATGATTATTTTTATTGTTATTATAATTTCAGATCGCCCAGTAGTGCTCGGAGTTAGAAACTATTATGTTCCTTACAAATCCAAAATGTCGACTTTCTGTGAGCTATACTTTAGACGATATTCGTTACTTAGACAAACGTCCAGCCAGCGGGCCCCTTTTTTAAATACTACTCTTTTATATCATACAATAGCATTAGGAGCTTGATACTATTATGTACCTTACAAATCCAACATTTCGACTTCCTGTGAGCTATACTTTAGAAGATATTCGTTACTTAGGCAAACGTCTAGCCAGTGGTTTTTTTTCTAAATACTATTCTATTATATCATACAGTAGAATAAGGAGCTTGATACTATTATGTACTTTAAATATCCAAAATTTCAACTTCGTATGAACTTCATAAGGTATTCGTTAATAAAATAAGTGCCTAGCTAGCAAACCCGTGCTACATCAACAAAACTGGGATAAAGAAAATGAGTAGTTCTTTTAAGTAGGAGGCCATGTAAATTATTAAAAGAGAATATGTAATAGTAATTATAATCTTTAATGCGTAAATGATAGCGTGAACATTGACATGGAAGAATGGAAAAAAAGTGTAGCGCAGTCTTTAAATAACGTGGGACAGGAAGATGATGAATCTTTAATCTGTTTAAAGATAAAAGTTATTTAGTAATGCAATGGGCATAACGAGCAAAGGCATTTGGCAAACACAAATTTAACTAGGTCTGTTGGTTGAATACTTATTTAGATGACGAATATCTTCTAAAGTACACACACACGAAGTCACAGGAAGTCGAAATTTTGGATTTGTAAGGTACATAATAGTGTCTAACTCCGAGCACTACTGGGCGATCTGAAAGTATAATAACAATAAAAATAATCATAAGGGGCCCGCTAGCAAGACACTTCATAGAAACGTCATTTAATCAAAAACTGTCGACGTACAAAATATATCTTATTTATTTTCTAAAGGTATAAAATAATGTCCTTATGTAAACCTATCACCTGTTGATAAATCTCGTTGGGGCCTGCCAGATAGACTCACACGTTAAAATAACAACTTTCTGCACCTCCCTATACACGTGCAGCCTATGGGCATCGTACTCACAAGTTGCTTACCCTTCGTGTTCAATACAACAACGCGTTCAGGGCAGTGTTGGGGCTGCCCCACTTCTGGAGCGCCTCGGGCATGTTTGCGGAAGCGCGCGCCGACTGTTTCCACGCCACCATGCGCAAGCGGTGCGCGTCCTTGGTGCGCAGGGTGCGGGCTATCTCCAACACTGTCCTGGCGATGATTGCTCAGCGACTGGATTGCCCCTACGTTGGGCATTGTTGTAGCAGGCATATTATTGGTGCTTGATTTGTAATTTTATGTAAATATGTGCGTATTGTTGTCATTGTTGTTTATAATTAATATGGGTCAAGGATCTGAAAAAAATAAATAAAAAATAAAAAATTACCCAGGTGTGCGTCCGGCTCCTGTATATTAAAGACCTGGACCTGCGACGGCGATGAGGACTGCAACGACGGATCTGATGAAGTCAACTGTGGTTAGTGAAATACATCTCTTTGAACTATGTTCTATGATAGAGGGTTTGGTTTCCGCACTTAGTCCGTCAGGTGGACAATAATTGTGCGTCTCTTAGAACGATATCTAAAAAAAAATTACTTGTATTCCAGCCTGGATTTTTAGGGTTTCGTAACCATGTACGAGTCCGTGTGGTGTCGGACTAGTCCGTGTAGTGTCGGACTCAAAGAATAACACTACCGTATTTCTTCCCGTGGGTGTCGTAAAAGGCGACTAAGGACTTTCTAGAGAATAGGCAGCAGCGTATAGGAATAGGTAGCCACAATCGCCAAGCGTGGCGATTATGGCTAACCCCCCCCCCCCCCCCCCCCCCCAAATAACAAGCACCAAAAATAAATGGACCCTAGCGCCTTGTGAGATCCGCAGGAGAACCAAGGTAACCGACATAGCCCGAAGAATTGCCAAACTTAAGAGGCAATGGGCAGGGCACATTGTTTGCAGAACAGATGGCTGATGGGGCCAAAAGGTTCTGGAGTGGCGACCGCGTACTGAAAGACGTAGCGTTGGAAGGCCTTCCACAAGATGGACTGATGACCTTATTAAAGCCGTAAGGAACCGTTGGATGCGGGAAGCACAGAATCGGTCGAAGTGGCGGTGCTTGTTGGAGGCCTATGTCGTTGTAGTTGACATCTTTCGGCTGAAATGATGATGATGATGATGACACAAGTACTACATACATACATAAACGGGGATGCTGGGTTTGTTGGGTCAGTTCTTCTTCTCAGCTAAAGCACTAGGAAGTGGTGAAGGGCGGGTGTTTGGGAATTTTGATGTTGAAAGAGTGCTTATTCTCAGCCTAGTTTGAATTAAAAATGATTTTTGATTTTGTTTTTCTGTTTGATGTTCTACGAAGTCGATTTTTATCTACAACGCAGCATTTATGTTTGATTACAACCGCGTATTGTTTGTAATAAGCTTACTAAAGCCTAGGGCAATTTATATGCCAGTTGATTCTTTGACGACGTTTGTTTTTCTTTTTTTGATTTTTTTAAGTATTGAGTATTGACATGGTCTCATTAATACCCTAGATATATGAGGTAAGTCTTGGGGGGTCTGGTGACCATCAAACAGGTATTTTATGCCTTTTTAGGCACCAGTAAGCACTTCCTGTCTACAACAACATAAAAAAAACATACAATTATAAGTAAATAATTATTAATATTAATTTTATTTGAATGAAAATTTTGCGCGACCGAAACTAAGCTAGGTTGGCCAGCTCACTCTTACAGCGAAAACTATAATGACCAATCCTTTACAGTGAACATGACCTGCAGTCCAGGCTTCTATCGATGCAGGAACAGACAATGCGTGGAGCTGAGACGAGTATGTGACGGTCATCAAGACTGCTCCGATTTCTCTGACGAAGAAGAATGTGAGATCTCGGTAAGTCAAGGAACAGAAAAGCCGAGAAAGAAAAAAGCGTGGATGTGACGCATATTTCCGCTCATCTTGTTCTTTTATTGGGTCATAGTTAATTGATTCAGGCGTGACTTAT
The DNA here is from genome assembly GCA_916701695.1 of Agrochola macilenta. Classification (NCBI taxonomy): domain Eukaryota; kingdom Metazoa; phylum Arthropoda; class Insecta; order Lepidoptera; family Noctuidae; genus Agrochola; species Agrochola macilenta. Next base: position 16,135,672 of record OU753572.1, on the reverse strand, counting down.
TGGAAATCTATAAAATACAATAAACGACGTTTATTTAGTAACCTAATCCGCTTAACTGACACGACACGTGTTTCACCTCTCAACGAGACATCCTCCATCGGGATGACGACAACAAGGCAACAAGTCAATCGTCATCTTGAGGATGCCTCGTTGAGAGGTGAAACACGTGTCGATTTCTTTCTTCCTACGAGTGTCATACACTCGAATAATAAACACATATACACACATATATTTCTGATTGCCATAGATTAAATGAATTAGGAATCCAATGAATTAGGATTTGGATTTTACCTAAATGTAAGGTAGTCTCCAAAATTAAAGAAGGATTTTATTCACTATCTTTAATTTCATTCAAAATATTTTGTTTCACATATACCTACACGGGGACTTATGAAACGTCAGAACCTAGGTGCACGGTTTCAGTTGGTCGTTTCTTAGCGAGTAAAATCTTACTTAAATATATTTTTTTCCAGCTATTTTCTTCCTCAGTCTTATTTGAAAACATGTTTGCTGTATGTCATTGTATTTAACACATTATATTTTACAGAACATGACTTGCAGTCCAGACTTCTATCAATGCAGGAACAGAGAATGCGTGGAGCTGAGCCGAGCATGTGACGGTCATCCGGACTGCTCTGATTTTTCCGACGAGGAAGACTGTGTAAGTAAAGGAACAACTGTGTTTCAAATATGAAATCATGCTGAGATAGGAGCTTTTTTGGCTTCGCAATTTTTTAGTTCTTCATTGTGTTTTCCTCTTTACTGGTTTTATTGTGCTGAACTGCTGACGACATAATGTTATTTTATCCTTCTTAATCCAATCTCCACAGCACGGGACCTCAAGATGCGGACCCCGGGAATACCCTTGCGAACACGACCCTAGCATTTGTGTGCCGCTCACAGCTCGGTTAGAACTACACCCGATTTGCCTAACACACGATCAATCATAATCTGAAAAATTTTTGAAGGATATTGCTAATCCATTGCTTCATATGTTCGAAAAATTTGTCTGCTCAACAACGTAAATAACGCAATGAATGGTGTTGAACTGTCAAAATTAAACAGATTGTGATTGATCGTGTGTTACGCAATTCGGGTGCTGCTCAGCGATTATCGTGATTCGTGATGTCCTTGTAGATGATGTATATTGGTGGTGGGGTTAATAAATAGGTACAATACGGCCGATGAATCATGGCTGGTCCGAACTTCGCGCAGAAAGCTGCGCAATAACATTTTTTAGGAACCAAATGGTGACATGAGGCGAGAGTAAGTCAGAGAACATGCGCAAAAGTTCGGAGAGCCTATGTTCAGACCGGCCATGATTCATCGGCCGTATTGTACTAGACTTCTTTAGGTGATGGAATAACATTGCAGTATATGACAAGGTGTCCAAAAACCCTCTGTATTTGAACAGCCGTTATTGTGTGGCCGTTCAGCTGTTTCTTAGGGAACCAAAGCATTACTAGATTTGTTTTGCTTATGGAATAACATGACATATCATGACGCCTACTTTCCGCAAAGAGGTACACAGATATGTATTCATGAGAAACAAAATGTGAGAAACAGTTGCAAAACATAGGGTCCTGCAACACTATCCTGCCCAAAAACCTGCAGTCATAGCGCACTCTGTGCTGCCACCGACGACGATGCCGTGGAAGTGGCGCAGAATACCTACTTTCACTTACTGTTTAATTTTATTGACTGTTGAAATTTAAAATACCATCAACACGAAGAAGAGGAATGTTTTGTTGCTGGAAACAATGATGCCCAACTTTTGTTTATAATGAATAAGGGCCTTACCAGTTGGCAAATCCCAGTTTTTCTGGTAACTGAAATGTTAGAGTGTATAAAATATGTTTTGTGACTGCAATCGTGTTCAAACGAAAGTTGAAAACGGTTTTATGTTTCTTAATACTAAAGGATTTATTTGTGAATGTCCATTGTCTTCCCGTCTTCCGTCTTCAGCATGCTTTTAAACTCGCTCAAAAATACTTAGTCCTATCCAATCATGTCTATAATTTTATTTTATTTCTCTGTTTTTATTGGACCTTATAACTAAAGGAATGTAATTGTATAGGTTAAAATTAAAGATTTGCATACCATAAGTAATGGTAGAAGTAAAGGGGCCATTATAGTTTTAAGATCATACATTTGTAAACCTACATTCTGGCAAATAAATGAATTTGAATTTGAATCAACTTGCTGGGAACAGCTAGTCTATTCTGTAAATCCTTAAGCTACGGTTTCCTGGGTGCGGTGGCCGTCACATTACGGCCGCAGTGACAGCTATCATGAAAATTATGGCAGCGGGGTTTGACTTTATGGTGTCAAAAATCGCTCTCTAGGAAAACACACCAACTACAAATCGTGCCATTAAAGTTGAAACTTGACCGCGCCTCCCGCCGCTCTTTCTGCCGCCCCGGCGGCGGCGGAGACCTCGTACGTACCGCTAAGGAGACCCATAAATCGTCTACTGCGCAAGTCAAACCACGTGGTGCGTCAAGTATCAACTTTAATAGCACGACCCTGTACTTTCATAAATTCAGTGACGTCATTTGCTGGTAAATTTCAGACGCAATGTGGCGGCGGCCATACCGCTCTTCTAGGAAACCGTAGCTTTATAGTGCGTTCATTATATCTTGTCCCGTGACGCGATTAGTAGCTCTGTTCTGTCAGTCGCCATTTTGAACTCTATTAGTATTGAAACTAGGCTTGACAAGCAATGGGAGCCAACATGGCGACAAGGGACAAGTTATAGGGAACGGTCTGTAGGTAAAGTGAGTTCACGAGTTTCACGGTATTTTTTTTACAGAATAGGTCGGCAGGTTTCACTGTACCTTACCAGGGCCAAAATTCTTACCCACGTCTTTCTTTTAGCTGCAACATGAAGATCGACTGTCCAGGCGGGACTGACGAGCATGACTGCGACGTTCGCTGCGCCCCGCTCGGCTTTTTCGCGTGTCGGCAGCAACTCAGGTGCCTCACTATGCACAGAGTGTGTAACGGACGTCTGGACTGCGAAGATGGATCTGACGAGACGCCTGATGCTTGTGTTAAGGGTAAGTATGTGATACGTAGCTGATGAGTTCAGTTGCACGGCTTGCTTGCGTGTCAACAGCCACTCAACTGCATCCCCACAGAGTGTGTAACGGACGTCAGGTGCAAAGATGGGTCTGACGAGACGCCTGATGCTTGTGTTAAGGGTAAGTATGTGATACGTAGCTGATGAGTTCAGTTGCACGGCTTGCTTGCGTGTCAACAGCCACTCAACTGCATCCCCACAGAGTGTGTAACGGACGTCAGGTGCAAAGATGGGTCTGACGAGACGCCTGATGCTTGTGTTAAGGGTAAGTATGTGATACGTAGCTGATGAGTTCAGTTGCACGGCTTGCTTGCGTGTCAACAGCCACTCAACTGCATCCCCACAGAGTGTGTAACAGACGTCAGGACTACGAAGATGGATCTGACGAGACGCCTGATGCTTGTGTTAAGGGTAAGTATGTGATACGTAGCTGATGAGTTCAGTTGCACGGCTTGCTTGCGTGTCAACAGCCACTCAACTGCATCCCCACAGAGTGTGTAACAGACGTCAGGACTACGAAGATGGATCTGACGAGACGCCTGATGCTTGTGTTAAGGGTAAGTATGTGATACGTAGCTGATGAGTTCAGTTGCACGGCTTGCTTGCGTGTCAACAGCCACTCAACTGCATCCCCACAGAGTGTGTAACAGACGTCAGGACTACGAAGATGGATCTGACGAGACGCCTGATGCTTGTGTTAAGGGTAAGTATGTGATACGTAGCTGATGAGTTCAGTTGCACGGCTTGCTTGCGTGTCAACAGCCACTCAACTGCATCCCCACAGAGTGTGTAACAGACGTCAGGACTACGAAGATGGATCTGACGAGACGCCTGATGCTTGTGTTAAGGGTAAGTATGTGATACGTAGCTAATGAGTTCAGTTGCACGGCTTGCTTGCGTGTCAACAGCCACTCAATTGCATCCCCACAGAGTGTGTAACAGACGTCAGGACTACGAAGATGGATCTGACGAGACGCCTGATGCTTGTGTTAAGGGTAAGTATGTGATACGTAGCTGATGAGTTCAGTTGCACGGCTTGCTTGCGTGTCAACAGCCACTCAACTGCATCCCCACAGAGTGTGTAACAGACGTCAGGACTACGAAGATGGATCTGACGAGACGCCTGATGCTTGTGTTAAGGGTAAGTATGTGATACGTAGCTGATGAGTTCAGTTGCACGGCTTGCTTGCGTGTCAACAGCCACTCAACTGCATCCCCACAGAGTGTGTAACAGACGTCAGGACTACGAAGATGGATCTGACGAGACGCCTGATGCTTGTGTTAAGGGTAAGTATGTGATACGTAGCTGATGAGTTCAGTTGCACGGCTTGCTTGCGTGTCAACAGCCACTCAACTGCATCCCCACAGAGTGTGTAACAGACGTCAGGACTACGAAGATGGATCTGACGAGACGCCTGATGCTTGTGTTAAGGGTAAGTATGTGATACGTAGCTGATGAGTTCAGTTGCACGGCTTGCTTGCGTGTCAACAGCCACTCAACTGCATCCCCACAGAGTGTGTAACAGACGTCAGGACTACGAAGATGGATCTGACGAGACGCCTGATGCTTGTGTTAAGGGTAAGTATGTGATACGTAGCTGATGAGTTCAGTTGCACGGCTTGCTTGCGTGTCAACAGCCACTCAACTGCATCCCCACAGAGTGTGTAACAGACGTCAGGACTACGAAGATGGATCTGACGAGACGCCTGATGCTTGTGTTAAGGGTAAGTATGTGATACGTAGCTGATGAGTTCAGTTGCACGGCTTGCTTGCGTGTCAACAGCCACTCAACTGCATCCCCACAGAGTGTGTAACAGACGTCAGGACTACGAAGATGGATCTGACGAGACGCCTGATGCTTGTGTTAAGGGTAAGTATGTGATACGTAGCTGATGAGTTCAGTTGCACGGCTTGCTTGCGTGTCAACAGCCACTCAACTGCATCCCCACAGAGTGTGTAACAGACGTCAGGACTACGAAGATGGATCTGACGAGACGCCTGATGCTTGTGTTAAGGGTAAGTATGTGATACGTAGCTGATGAGTTCAGTTGCACGGCTTGCTTGCGTGTCAACAGCCACTCAACTGCATCCCCACAGAGTGTGTAACAGACGTCAGGACTACGAAGATGGATCTGACGAGACGCCTGATGCTTGTGTTAAGGGTAAGTATGTGATACGTAGCTGATGAGTTCAGTTGCACGGCTTGCTTGCGTGTCAACAGCCACTCAACTGCATCCCCACAGAGTGTGTAACAGACGTCAGGACTACGAAGATGGATCTGACGAGACGCCTGATGCTTGTGTTAAGGGTAAGTATGTGATACGTAGCTGATGAGTTCAGTTGCACGGCTTGCTTGCGTGTCAACAGCCACTCAACTGCATCCCCACAGAGTGTGTAACAGACGTCAGGACGACGAAGATGGATCTGACGAGACGCCTGATGCTTGTGTTAAGGGTAAGTATGTGATACGTAGCTGATGAGTTCAGTTGCACGGCTTGCTTGCGTGTCAACAGCCACTCAACTGCATCCCCACAGAGTGTGTAACAGACGTCAGGACTACGAAGATGGATCTGACGAGACGCCTGATGCTTGTGTTAAGGGTAAGTATGTGATACGTAGCTGATGAGTTCAGTTGCACGGCTTGCTTGCGTGTCAACAGCCACTCAACTGCATCCCCACAGAGTGTGTAACAGACGTCAGGACTACGAAGATGGATCTGACGAGACGCCTGATACTTGTGTTAAGGGTAAGTATGTGATACGTAGCTGATGAGTTCAGTTGCACGGCTTGCTTGCGTGTCAACAGCCACTCAACTGCATCCCCACAGAGTGTGTAACAGACGTCAGGACTACGAAGATGGATCTGACGAGACGCCTGATGCTTGTGTTAAGGGTAAGTATGTGATACGTAGCTGAAGAGTTCAGTTGCACGGCTTGCTTGCGTGTCAACAGCCACTCAACTGCATCCCCACAGAGTGTGTAACAGACGTCAGGACTACGAAGATGGATCTGACGAGACGCCTGATGCTTGTGTTAGGGGTAAGTATGTGATACGTAGCTGATGAGTTCAGTTGCACGGCTTGCTTGCGTGTCAACAGCCACTCAACTGCATCCCCACAGAGTGTGTAACAGACGTCAGGACTACGAAGATGGATCTGACGAGACGCCTGATGCTTGTGTTAAGGGTAAGTATGTGATACGTAGCTGATGAGTTCAGTTGCACGGCTTGCTTGCGTGTCAACAGCCACTCAACTGCATCCCCACAGAGTGTGTAACAGACGTCAGGACTACGAAGATGGATCTGACGAGACGCCTGATGCTTGTGTTAAGGGTAAGTATGTGATACGTAGCTGATGAGTTCAGTTGCACGGCTTGCTTGCGTGTCAACAGCCACTCAACTGCATCCCCACAGAGTGTGTAACAGACGTCAGGACTACGAAGATGGATCTGACGAGACGCCTGATGCTTGTGTTAAGGGTAAGTATGTGATACGTAGCTGATGAGTTCAGTTGCACGGCTTGCTTGCGTGTCAACAGCCACTCAACTGCATCCCCACAGAGTGTGTAACGGACGTCAGGTGCGAAGATGGGTCTGACGAGACGCCTGATGCTTGTGTTAAGGGTAAGTATGTGATACGTAGCTGATGAGTTCAGTTGCACGGCTTGCTTGCGTGTCAACAGCCACTCAACTGCATCCCCACAGAGTGTGTAACAGACGTCAGGACTACGAAGATGGATCTGACGAGACGCCTGATGCTTGTGTTAAGGGTAAGTATGTGATACGTAGCTGATGAGTTCAGTTGCACGGCTTGCTTGCGTGTCAACAGCCACTCAACTGCATCCCCACAGAGTGTGTAACAGACGTCAGGACTACGAAGATGGATCTGACGAGACGCCTGATGCTTGTGTTAAGGGTAAGTATGTGATACGTAGCTGATGAGTTCAGTTGCACGGCTTGCTTGCGTGTCAACAGCCACTCAACTGCATCCCCACAGAGTGTGTAACAGACGTCAGGACTACGAAGATGGATCTGACGAGACGCCTGATGCTTGTGTTAAGGGTAAGTATGTGATACGTAGCTGATGAGTTCAGTTGCACGGCTTGCTTGCGTGTCAACAGCCACTCAACTGCATCCCCACAGAGTGTGTAACAGACGTCAGGACTACGAAGATGGATCTGACGAGACGCCTGATGCTTGTGTTAAGGGTAAGTATGTGATACGTAGCTGATGAGTTCAGTTGCACGGCTTGCTTGCGTGTCAACAGCCACTCAACTGCATCCCCACAGAGTGTGTAACAGACGTCAGGACTACGAAGATGGATCTGACGAGACGCCTGATGCTTGTGTTAAGGGTAAGTATGTGATACGTAGCTGATGAGTTCAGTTGCACGGCTTGCTTGCGTGTCAACAGCCACTCAACTGCATCCCCACAGAGTGTGTAACAGACGTCAGGACTACGAAGATGGATCTGACGAGACGCCTGATGCTTGTGTTAAGGGTAAGTATGTGATACGTAGCTGATGAGTTCAGTTGCACGGCTTGCTTGCGTGTCAACAGCCACTCAACTGCATCCCCACAGAGTGTGTAACAGACGTCAGGACTACGAAGATGGATCTGACGAGACGCCTGATGCTTGTGTTAAGGGTAAGTATGTGATACGTAGCTGATGAGTTCAGTTGCACGGCTTGCTTGCGTGTCAACAGCCACTCAACTGCATCCCCACAGAGTGTGTAACAGACGTCAGGACTACGAAGATGGATCTGACGAGACGCCTGATGCTTGTGTTAAGGGTAAGTATGTGATACGTAGCTGATGAGTTCAGTTGCACGGCTTGCTTGCGTGTCAACAGCCACTCAACTGCATCCCCACAGAGTGTGTAACAGACGTCAGGACTACGAAGATGGATCTGACGAGACGCCTGATGCTTGTGTTAAGGGTAAGTATGTGATACGTAGCTGATGAGTTCAGTTGCACGGCTTGCTTGCGTGTCAACAGCCACTCAACTGCATCCCCACAGAGTGTGTAACAGACGTCAGGACTACGAAGATGGATCTGACGAGACGCCTGATGCTTGTGTTAAGGGTAAGTATGTGATACGTAGCTGATGAGTTCAGTTGCACGGCTTGCTTGCGTGTCAACAGCCACTCAACTGCATCCCCACAGAGTGTGTAACAGACGTCAGGACTACGAAGATGGATCTGACGAGACGCCTGATGCTTGTGTTAAGGGTAAGTATGTGATACGTAGCTGATGAGTTCAGTTGCACGGCTTGCTTGCGTGTCAACAGCCACTCAACTGCATCCCCACAGAGTGTGTAACAGACGTCAGGACTACGAAGATGGATCTGACGAGACGCCTGATGCTTGTGTTAAGGGTAAGTATGTGATACGTAGCTGATGAGTTCAGTTGCACGGCTTGCTTGCGTGTCAACAGCCACTCAACTGCATCCCCACAGAGTGTGTAACAGACGTCAGGACTACGAAGATGGATCTGACGAGACGCCTGATGCTTGTGTTAAGGGTAAGTATGTGATACGTAGCTGATGAGTTCAGTTGCACGGCTTGCTTGCGTGTCAACAGCCACTCAACTGCATCCCCACAGAGTGTGTAACAGACGTCAGGACTACGAAGATGGATCTGACGAGACGCCTGATGCTTGTGTTAAGGGTAAGTATGTGATACGTAGCTGATGAGCTCAGTTGCACGGCTTGCTTGCGTGTCAACAGCCACTCAACTGCATCCCCACAGAGTGTGTAACAGACGTCAGGACTACGAAGATGGATCTGACGAGACGCCTGATGCTTGTGTGTCAGGGGTATAATAATAATAATAATAAGCCTTTTATTTCATGCAAAAAAGAGTAGGATACATTACATAGTTTAAAGAGAAAAAAATAAAAAATAGTGATGTTATTTACACGTATTCCACTTATTTAAAATAAAAAATAAAATGTTTTAATAATATAGAAGTTTGCTTGCATGAACCCCTCCTTAAGTGAAGGTGAAGGCCTCCTCTAAAGAATACCATTTTTCTCTATCTTGAGCTATTTGCGGCCAGGAGGTACCAGCAATTTTTATCAACTCGTCTGCCCATCTCGTGTGGGGTCTGCCTTTGAGACGTTTGCCGATTGGACCCTTCCACGTTGTTAACATGTTGGTCCATCTCTCGTCCTTTAGCCTCGCTACGTGCCCAGCCCACTTCCATTTTAGTTTCTTAGCGTAGGTTAGAGCATCCGTCACTGTGGTGGTTTCTCTAATTTTTGTGTGACGAATTTTTTGCATCTTTTTAATATTGAGCATACTTCGTTCTATTCCGCGTGTCAGGGGTAAGTATTCATGTTGTTCAACTACTTAGCTGTTTATCTCAGTTGCACGGCTTGTTCGCTTGTCAACAGCCACTCAGCTGCATGTGACAGAGTCAGGATTGCGTCGATGGGTTTGACGCTTGTGTCGGGGGTAGGTAAGCATAATTATATTGATTTAAAACACGGTCGTTAGTCAACCATGAATGATAGAAAAAATGCCCGAATGAAAGGGTAATTTAGTCGACGGAAAGCCAATAACAAATATTTATGGTACAGAGTGTAAACATATTTTTTTTAAATACTATGTTCAACTAGTTGCTATCTACGGTATAGCATCCTGCTGCATCCTCTACAAGTCTAGACTAGAGTAGTTTCTACATATACCCGGGTTATACAGGATCCTTGTTAAACCAGGACAACGTGACAAGGCATGAGGGAAACGTCGTGAGAAAAGTTTTGAATATGAATGTGGATTTCTATGTTTAAGAGTCGAGGAAGACCAAAGAATCGATGATGAATTGTACGTAAGATGACATAGCTAGAAAAGGAATGTGAGAGAAGAAGTCATCCTGCGCTGACTCCATATTACTTGGGATGAGTGTGGAAAGATGACGATGACGCAGTGACGGCATCTACATCGCCACATGCAAACTACGCATCAAAGAATTGACGTCACACAAATCCTGCATCGCGCAATCAGAGTTTACCGCGCGAACGACTATGACTATTCAAACTCAAAACTCAAAGCATTTATTTCAATTAAACCATTTACAGGCACTTTTGAATTGTCAAATAGTCGCGTCAGTTAGTCAGAAAGTTGAAGCTAGTTGCCCATTCCAAAACGTAGATCTTTATGGAGAAGAACGGGCAAGAAACTCCAAGGCATATTCGACATCAATCGTTGGGCAGGTGCCCGCCAGACACCCGTCTGGTCGGAGGATCCTCCCTTTTCTATAGAGGATGAGTGAACTTTACACCCTGTTCCTCATACCTCTAAAACGCTGATAATCAATAATAACTTTTCTTTATTTTCAGTGAACAAAACCTCCCACCTCTTCCCTCCAGTCCATCCCTTTGCCGTATGTGAGGACGGGTACCTCTGCGGCAATGGTCAGTGCATTGAGTGGAAGCAGGTATGTGACAAGAAGACCCACTGCGCCGACGGATCAGACGAGAATGGACTCTGTGGTATGTAGATAACGTTTTTATTTGTTTAGAATTGCTTCGTCTTTTGTTAACCACCAACTTTAAAAAAAGAGGAGGTTATAATTATGTTCGACGCGTATGTAAGTTTTTTTTTTTTTTTATGTTTGTCCTTCGATTTCTCCAATCAATTGTGGACCGATTTTGAAAATTCTTTTTTTGCTTGAAAGGGTATGCTCCCGGATTGGTCCCATATAAATTTTATTAACTTTGCTGGGATAGTTTTTGAGTAAGCTTCAATAATACGTATTTTTCCCACTTAGTACGAGTATATAATATATGTAGATGATATGATGATAACTTCCTGTGACTGTTATTTACATAGCAGGTACTGGTATTCGAATTTTTGTGGGGTAGGTTCCCCAACTAAAAAGTGAAAAATTCAAACTTTTTACAAAAAAAAAACAACCGACTTCCGAAAAAAAACACTACAAAGTGAAAAATAACTTTAATTTCGGAAGTCGGTGGCAAAAAACGAAAAATCAAAACCCAAGACACCGACTTCCGAAATTAAAGTTATTTTTCACTTTATAGAGTATTTTTTTCGGAAGTCGATTGTTTTTTTTTTGTAGAAAGTTTTAATTTTTGTCTAAAGTCGTTTGAATAGAGGCGTAATTTGATGTTATATATGCAAATGTATCTCCACAGAAACAGCATGCACCAACGTAACATGCTCAGCTGTATGTCAGCCAACTCCGCTAGGGGGGCGCTGTCTGTGTCCCAGCGGGTACCGTCTGGCACCAGACCAGACCTCGTGTGAGGACATCGATGAGTGCACGCAAGAAGTCTGTTCTCAAGGATGTACCAACGTCCGAGGGTCGTTCTTGTGTTCCTGCCATCATGGATACGCGCTCAGAACGTAAGTACTTATAACTGTTCAAAAGTCATCATCTACCCAGCCTTTTACAAGTCAATAGCCATCCTGAGGATGCCTCGTTGAGAGGTGAAACACGTGTCGATTTCTTACAGGGTTCTTTATGACTCCTTAAGAACGGTTAAGCGGATTAGGTTACTAAATATACATCGTCTATTGTATTTTATAATGGATTTCCAAAAAGTCACGCCTGAATCAATTAACTACCCAGCCTTTTCCCAACTATGTTAGGGTCGGCTTCCAGTCTAACCGGATACAGCTGAATACCAGTATTTTACAATGAGCGACTGCCTATCTGATCCTACTTTTCTAGAAGAGCGCTTTCTGTGTCCCTTCGGGTATGGTCTCGCACCAGACCAGACCTCGTGTGAGGACATCGACGGCTGCACGCAAAGTTTGTTGCCAAGGATGTACCAATGTTCGAAGGTCGTTCTTGTATCCGTGTCATCATGGATACGTTTATTGTTTTAAATATATAGGTTAATAGGTAAATGTATATGCTTATATTTAACTAAGTTTTAATTCCTAAATTTTTCGTAATTGCACCTAACACTGTTTGTCTCTGCATCACCCAAAGGTTGTCTGGTAGAAATGCCTATGGCATTAAGTCCGCCTCTGTACATTTGTGTGCTTTAAGTGTTAAATAAATAAATACGCGCTCATGACGTAAGTAGCTACTTATAGTCTGTTCCAATAGTATCAGAAACCTCTCTACCTCGGTGCCTTAATTACCTACATTTTTGACAAGTTTTTGGCATTAAGGCCCGGACTCCACCAAAGTGGAGACGAGACGAGAGGAGAGGAGATGTGTTTTAGACAACCAATAGAATTTCGTTATTCACACTTCTCGTCTCCACTCAGCGTCCGTGGATACCACTGAGCGGAGATGTATCATATTTGTATGGCGGGATCGAAACGGAGATGTGAGCTGTGCCTCGCCGAGATTGAGCTGGGCGGCGGTACAAAGTGGAGATATGAGCTGTGCCTCGCCGAGATTGAGCTAGGCTGCGGTACAAAGTGGAGATGTGAGCTGTGCCTCGCCGAGATTGAGCTGGGCGGCGGAACAAAGTGGAGATATGAGCTGTGCCTCGCCGAGATTGAGCTAGGCTGCGGTACAAAGTGGAGATGTGAGCTGTGCCTCGCCGAGATTGAGCTGGGCGGCGGTACAAAGTGGAGATATGAGCTGTGCCTCGCCGAGATTGAGCTAGGCTGCGGTACAAAGTGGAGATGTGAGCTGTGCCTCGCCGAGATTGAGCTGGGCGGCGGTACAAAGTGGAGATATGAGCTGTGCCTCGCCGAGATTGAGCTAGGCTGCGGTACAAAGTGGAGATGTGAGCTGTGCCTCGCCGAGATTGAGCTGGGCGGCGGAACAAAGTGGAGATATGAGCTGTGCCTCGCCGAGATTGAGCTAGGCTGCGGTACAAAGTGGAGATGTGAGCTGTGCCTCGCCGAGATTGAGCTGGGCGGCGGTACAAAGTGGAGATATGAGCTGTGCCTCGCCGAGATTGAGCTAGGCTGCGGTACAAAGTGGAGATGTGAGCTGTGCCTCGCCGAGATTGAGCTGGGCGGCGGTACAAAGTGGAGATATGAGCTGTGCCTCGCCGAGATTGAGCTAGGCTGCGGTACAAAGTGGAGATGTGAGCTGTGCCTCGCCGAGATTGAGCTGGGCGGCGGAACAAAGCGGAGATGTGAGCTGTGCCTCGCCGAGATTGAGCTGGGCTGCGGTACAAAGTGGAGATGTGAGATGTGCCTCGCCGAGATTGAGCTGGGCGGCGGAACAAAGCGGAGATGTGAGCTGTGCCTCGCCGAGATTGAGCTGGGCAGAGGTACAAAGTGGAGATGTGAGCTGTGCCTCGCCGAGATTGAGCTGGGCGGCGGAACAAAGCGGAGATGTGAGCTGTGCCTCGCCGAGATTGAGCTGGGCAGAGGTACAAAGTGGAGATGTGAGCTGTGCCTCGCCGAGAATGAGCTGGGTGGCGGAACAAAGCGGAGATGTGAGCTGTGCCTCGCCGAGATTGAGCTGGGCTGCGGTACAAAGTGTAGATGTGAGCTGTGCCTCGCCGAGATTGAGCTGGGCGGCGGTACAAAGCGGAGATGTGAGCTGTGCCTCGCCGAGTTGAGCTTAGTCAGCACATTTCTCCGCTCTAGTCTAGATAGTACGCATCTCCGCACAGCTGCGGTGGATACACCTTAGCTGAAAAACATCTCTTCTCGTCTCCGCTTCGGATATCTCCGCACACCTCCGCTTTGGTGGAGTCCGGGGCTGATTGTCGCTGAGAAACGATTTCGACTAGATTGGCCTTTCCTCATATATCTGTTGCATCACCAGGTCGGACCGGCGGTCGTGCAAGGCGACGCGCGGCAACATGTCCATTCTCTACGTGTCGGGCAACACGGTGCGCTCCATCTCAGCCGACGGCTATGGAGCCATCGAGTACACTGATAAGGATGAACCCACTATCACCGATATGGATTATAATGTCAGGTAAGCAATAATAATAGTGCTAAAGAGATGTCAGCACCAACTGACGGGGTCCGTAAGGGCCAATGCCTGCCAGGGTTGCGAGTTTGTCCGAAAGGGATATCGCGGCCCCGGCACACAGGCAACGGAAGGAACACGGGTGGGTTTTAGTCAATAAAAGTCTGACACCTCGCTCCGCCCAGAGCGGGAGGAGTCATTTGATGATTTCCCACCCAAAAAAAAAAAAAAAAGGTAAGCAATAATAATATTAGCCTTTATTCCAGAATCTTATGGCCGCTATACACTATGCCGCCGGACAAAGGATTGCAAAGGAAATGAAGGCGCAAAAGCCGTGGGTGCGTGCCGAGCGGCAAAAGCCGGCGGACATGCCGCCAGCATAGTGTGTAGAAGCCGTTACAAAACATGATTAAAAAAGTTAACTATTAAGTAAATGTCAAGTAACATTAAACTTAAATACAGGGTCTAATTAAATTTGCTAACGAAACTCCGCAGACGTGATGGGTATCGATAGGTCTAAACATGATTTTAAAAAAAAACTGATTTCCCAACTCATACTTCAAGTAATCTCAATCAAAATAATCATTAAATCTTTTTTATTTTATTTTAGGTATTGATATCAATCACGTCTGCGGGGTTTCGCTAGCTAGTTTAATTTGAACCTGTATAATGTAAATGTATATTTGCTAATAATCATTACTCGTTCTACAGGCAAAATAAGCTATACGTAACGTCCGCAGAGGCTGGAAAACTGATAGAAGTGAACAGCACACAGAACGTCATCGTGATCACTAATATCGGAAGACCAACGAAGGTAATGTGCTCATTATCTTGACCACTTTAATATCTAAGTACAGCCTGCGGTACAACTCGTACAACTCTTGTTTTGTCAATACACACTGACAGCGAAAATTTCACAAATGTTTAGCAACCCTGTCAATATCATTCGAGCGCAGTGTTGCCAACTACACCGTAATTACCGTAAAAACACCGTATTCAGCATTGATTCACCGCCTACCGTAATAATGTAATTACGGTGTCAAAATACACCGTAATAGGGCAGATGGAATATTGAGCGTATTTTTTTGTCATAACATGGCAACATTCTTAATAGCAGTGGACTAGGGGTAATTCCCCAACCATAGATTAGTTAATAGTTTGAAGCAATTTAATACGTACAAATTAAAGACTTGTCTAATTGACAGACTTCTTAATCCTTTTTTATTATCAACTTTCTTTACTCAGGTAATGTAAATTTATTGGCACAACAGGCAATTAAAAGAAACCGATTTTTTTTTATCCTTTTTCTGCAATTAGTAGACATGCTTAGGAGACAGAATACCGAAATGTATTTTTTTTCAAACATAAATGTAAATTACACCCCTTTTTAAAATCTACCGTATTTTTTTGAAATCTACCGTATTTATAAACTGGGAACACCGTAATCCATTATTTAGAGTTGGCAACACTGTTCGAGCGCTAAAAGATCCTGGTACTCTGGTAGTCAGTTTTTCACAGCAGCTGCCGATGGATGTATCGCCGATTTTAAGACCAAGTCGGCAGGAGCAGACAGGATGCAGGCGGCAAAAAATCGTTCGTGTAATACCTACAAGTAGTTACTGATACTGCTTGCTGCGCTGCCATTTAGGCTCTCCCAAATGGCCTCTCCAGCTGTGTTGAGTTGATTCATTGAAATCTGCTAGCGATTTAAAGTTTTGGGAGCAATTGAAAGGGAATAAACACACCTTGACTAGTTTAGTTTCTACATTACATACTCGGTGCCGCGAGCAGCCTCGCGTCGCCGATGGCAGCCGCAGGCAGAACCACCGACAAGATGCGCGTGGCGCGCGGCCGCTCGCGGCACCGCGGGCGGCCTCGAGACCTTTCAAGCTTTTCTAGCGACTAGTCTTTTAAGTATGTAGATAAAGTTTAAAATTATTTCACACTGAAAGTGCTCGCCGCGTCACTGCCGGCCGCTGCCATTCCGGTGTGACCCGACGCTTAGGGATTACAGGCGTTTGTTCATAAAGTTCATAAAGTGCTGATTCTCATTTTTATTTGAATATTTTAATGATTTCTGATCCAGTATAATGTTCGGTAGATACCTCCCTTGTGCTTGGTACCAGCTCGGAATTGGGCAACGGGGTAAGCAATGACATTACAAGGGGCCGCTGTCATCAGCGACGGGGGAAGTCTACATGGGGTCCTCAATCAATCTGCCTAGCCTTTTCCCAACTACGTTGAGGTCGGCTGCCAGTCTAACCGGATGCAGCTGAATACCAGTATTTTACATGGAGCGACTGCCTATCTAACCTCCACAACCCAGTAACTGGGTAATACGATACCCCTTGGTAAGACTGGTTTCAGACTTTCGGGCTTCTGACGACTCGTAACGACTGTCAAAGATCCACGAATGACAACCGGGACCAACGGCTTAACGTGCTCTCCGAGGCACGGAGGATTCTCGGTATGTAAAGATGGTCACCCATCCACTGACCAACCCCGGCAAGCGTAGCTTAACCTGATGGATCGACCAGTGCGGCTGTTGTTACTTAGCCACGAGCTCCTGACATGGGGTCGTGACATGGGGTCGTACCGCCACCTATTATTTATTTATTTATTCACTCATCTTTGTGCACAAAAGGAGGACTTGTCTAATTCCTAAGGCATTCTCTACCAGTCAACCAAGGGTGGTGCAGAGATAACATGGCAAGAGCATAACCTGTTTAGCTCCATCTCTTCTTCTTTTTCGTGTGTTTACTGACTAACCTGGTGTCAGATTTTTTATGCCTCCCATGGGCCTCTGACTTGGCTTCACAAGTCGACAAATATCCCTCAGGCATGCCGGTTTCCTCACGATGTTTTCCATCACCATTTTTGAAGCAAGTGATAATCATATAATACGCACTTGAATCCGAAAAGTCAGAGATGCGTGGCTTGGGTTCGAACTAGAGACTTATTGACTTGACAGTCCGACGGTCATATCACTAGGCTATCACTGCTATCATACATTGAAGTAATATAATGATACTGCTTTAAGAGCTAGTGATAAAGTCACAGTAGACCGTGCTAAACCTCAACATTGCAGGTGGCAGTAGACTGGGTGACTGGTAACGTGTACTTCGCGGACTCGACGCCGTCAGACAGCCGCGTCAGAGTGTGCCATGTCAAGAGCAAGCGCTGTGCCAGCCTGCAGAAACTACCCTCTGATGCTAAGGTTCGTGGTTACAGATCTAGCTGCAACTATCTTAAAAAAATTACCTTTAGTTATATTATATCCTTGATATATTATGTACGTATGGGAGAACATGTTTTTCAACTACAATATTAAGTTTGTTTTTAGGATAAATTCATTCCAACTACGGAACCCTTGATTATGCGTGGTTTGACACTCACTTGGCCGGTTTTTTTTTATCTAGGTCCTCTTTATAGATAGATAGATGGATAGAATATTCTTTATTATGTACACCATAAAAAATACAGATATAAATGTAGATATTTTACATAGGGTGACACAATGGGCGGTCTTATCGCTAAAAGCGATCTTTTACAGACAACCTTTGGATGGATTAAAGGGAGAAGGAGAGACAATACTGCAGGTAGTCAGTGGTGTACCATTTACATACACAATAAATACATACATTCATAGAGCAAACACTTATCTATGTATATATATACAATAATAAACATGAAACAAGATCAAGGAACTTTAAGTAATGATGAAGTTTAAGGAGAGAGGAAGTGTTTTTTTCTTTATATTCGATATCTATATTTTCCTTAGTCTTTTCAGAGCATAATCATTTAATTTCATCCCTCCGTTCCCCAGATAACAGCCCTTATTGTAGACCCAAGTTCAGGCCGCATGTTCTACTGCGTGACCCGGGAGCTGGAGTCAGTGGTCTGGTCAGCCAGCCTGGCCGGCTCACACGTGACCGACCTCACGACTGTGCGCAACTGCACCGGGCTCGCCGTGGACCCGTTCAAGAAGAAGCTCTTTGTGGCTGAGACTGGGCCTGCGCATATTATCAGGATGGACTATGAGGGGGAGAGCCAGTGAGTTTGTTTTGTTGTTTAGGATATATTTTAGTTGATAAGGTAAAAGGAGGAAGGTGCTATTCTTCGGGCACTGATCGTCACTTCGTTTTGATCTGCTTAAGAGGCTGACAACAGCTAAAGCGCGGTCACTGTCAGACTGCATAGAAAAGAAGAAGAAGCGCGATGACACAGCGCTGGTAACTTAATATGTAGCTTGTAGAATAATCTCAAAAAAATCAGAATAATTGCATGTATATTGATGGAGGCTGAGGAAACCGTCGCGCACGTGCTTTTTGAATGCACAGGCGTCACCCAGAGTAGAACAGAGACCCTCGGGACACCCAGATCTTACACAGATGTTCTGAACAACTTCTGGAGGGAGGTGGGCTGGTTGGAATAACCACCAACGGCCGCTATGGCCCACGCACAATGGTCCACTGAAGGACTAAGTGCGGATACCAAACCCCATAACATAGAACATAGATGTATATTGATATGGTTTTTAATCGTTAAAATAAATTTTAAAGGTATCTTCGTGATTTTATTTCTATCGTATCAAATATTGTATTATATTTTCAACACACTATATTACTAGCATATTATATCCTGAAGAATACATGGAAATCGATGTGAAAACTGATACCATGGATTCAGTAAGTGATTCTGAAAACCCCTGGCGTTGAAAGTTTTCGTCGGTTATTTTTTTTTTAAATCTGCTGTTTCATAGAAAAGTTCACTGTCGAAATGTACGGAACAGTAGATTTTTTTTTTAAATAATCGACCAAACATTTCTACGCAGGGAGTTTCAGAATCTTATACTGAATCCATGTTATCAGTTTTCGCGTCGATGTCCCTGCCACATTTTATATATTAAAAAAAGCGACATTACAACGCTGCAGCTAGTGTCCAATAATTCTTAAAATTTCCAGCAAAAAGATCCTAGCCGACCACCCACAACTGCAAGCCCCACACGGCCTCGCCATCTTCGAAGATTACATCTACTACTTAGTGGCCAACTCCTTCCGTCTCAGCCGGTGCTTGCTCTTTGGCCCCAAACATTGCGAGACGTACATCTTCCGCGTATTCGACGCCAACACGTTTGTCATACGCCACGAGAGCGTTCAAAGAGATGACTTGGTGAACGACTGCGAAGGAATGGTTTGCCCCAATGTTTGTGCGTTGGACGAGAATGGCCCCAAATGTTTGTGCGATGATGGTTCTTTGGCGAAGAATGGGGAGTGTCCGACTTTGGATAAAAAATATGTGAGTATTTATTTATTTATTTATACCTATAATGCTTTATTGTACACTAGAAAAATACATAGCAAAAAAAAAAAACAACCGACTTCCAAAAGAAAACACTAGGCACCCGCGGCACCGTACATCTTTAGAAGACCAAACATTTTTGAAAGGCACATTTATTAAAAGGGCTTACAATAAGAATATTTCCCAAATACAACACCAATCCGCCAAGGTATTTCTCACCAATTCTCCTCATCATCTCCCCAGCTGCCGCTGTTCAACGGCTGGTCGTACGAGGAGCTGGCCACGGCGCACAGCGTGACCTTCACCATCATCACCGCGGTGATGGTGCTCGTGGTGCTGTACCTCTGCGTGTTTGTCTATTACCACTTCGTCTACATGCCGAAGAAGAACAGGGCTTCGGCTTATACTGAGTGAGTATCATTTGTGATTGTTTTTAAAACTACCCTCACTTTAAATTCAATCTGCATTTCATTACAAAACGAGCTCTACCTTTGGACCTTTCAGGTATTTTTTGTATTCTGAACTTTATTCCGAAAGACATAAAGTTCTTAATACAAAATTGATAACTTACAGCCAGCTGCAGAAACGAACTTTAACTTTTAAGGCTGTCATTAATTACTAATCTTCCATTAACTTGTTCCAGAAAGCAACTTTACAAGATTCTTTGATGAAATTAATGAAATCATTAACGTTAATGATCCATTACGTAATGGGGCATTAATGTTTGTCTTTGTTCAACTCGTGTTTAAAATCAGTTTTTGTAAAGAATATTTAATAAAAACTTTAACATCGAATAAAGTTCAAAATTCAAAAGATTGTTTACACTACACCAGTCAGCACCCTAAATTGATCAATCACAATCTGTTTCATGTTGACAGTTCAACAACATCCATTGCGTTATTTACGTTGTTAAGCAGACAAATTCGAACATATGAAACAATGGATTAGCAATATCCTTCAAAATGATTCAGGTTATTGCAATTAGGGTGCTGGGTCTATAGATAAACCTTGTATTGTATTATTAGGCCGCATGCCACGTTGAGTGGTGGTGGTCACATTAGTGACTGCTAAGGTCTCGATTATTGGTTCGATCTCCAGCTATCTTATTACGCAACACATTTTCGTAAGCAATTACGACTAATCTGTTTCATTTTGACAGTTCAACAACATTCATTGCGTTATTTACGTTGTAGAGCAGATTTTTTTTCTAACTTATGAAGCAATGGATTAGCAATCTGTTTCAAAACTATTCAGATTCTGGTTGATCCGTGTATTACGCAATTAGTGTACAGATCGGTAAAAAAGTGTTTTCGTGCTCTCCCATCTCAGTGCCAATTCACAGACCCGAGATTTCACAGGCGTGCTGTTATACGGGGTGTCAGGGACATCGACGCGAAGCCGGTTACCATGGATTCAGTACAGGATTCTGAATCCCCCTGCGTTGAAATTTTTCGTCGGTTATTAAAAAAAAACAGCTGGAGCATAGGTACATTTTGACCGCGTAGGTATTGCACTTTTCTATGAAACAGCTGTTATTTTTTTTAATAACCGACGAAAAATTTCAACGCAGTGGGGTTCAGAATCATGTACTGAATCCATGGTAGCCGGCTTCGCAAACTCAAACTCAAACTCAAACTCAAAGCATTTATTTCAAATAAACCAATTACAGGCACTTTTGAATTGTCAAGGGGTCGGTCAGTCAGAAATATGAAGCTAGTTGCCCATTCCAACGCGTAGTAGGTTCCTATGGAGAAGAACGGGCAAGAAACTCCACGGACACTCTTTTAAATCAGAATATTGTTACAAAATATTGGTTACATCATTCATGTTGTAATTATACATGTGAGAACAATGTAGAGAGACGTGCACGTTAAAAGCGTCCGTAATAAAGAAAAAAAACAATTCAAAAATTAAAATAAATTCAAAATAAGCCTTGGCAGCTAAGAGATGACCAGTCCCCACTGACGGCGCCCGTTCACGAACATGACGCATGGATCAGCACCATTTAGCTCAACCATTTTGAAGGGAACTTTATGATCCAACACACACGCCACCACCAGCGAGACATTTGAGTGAGCATGACATACTCTCAGCCGCAAGGGCACATTTAGGTCAATGAAAGACGTAGGTACCCAGTAAATGGTAGCTTTAAAGTAGGTACATAGTGCTCACACATGTGCTATGCAATTATATAATACTATGAAATTGAATTTATACAATCTAAAGATAGTCCTACAATCTTCAGCAGCTCCAACAATATTTTCGAATGCCAATCAATTAGTTTATGCGCCTTGTGGAGCTGGACCAGCGTTGAGCCAAGCATTTTTGTCAACGATGTAATCCCCCAACTTATAATATGCTTGGCAGCATAGTGTGCGTTTTATACAAGATTTAAAATTCCTTTCATTCAATTGGAGTATGTGGGGAGGTATTTTATTGTAACATTTTAAACAGTACCCCATGAAGGTTGAGTCAACTTTAGCCAGTCTGAAACCCGGTTGAACTAATTGTTCCCTATTTCTAGTGCTATAATTGTGTCTATCACCTCTTTTACTGAAAAGACTTAGATTTTTCGCGTCGATGTCCCTGCCACCCTGTATAACTTACCAAAGTATTTTAAGATTTCCTCTTCTAATTGAATATTCGGTAATCCTTTAATGTTTCATAAAATAATTACTTCATACTTTTTCCAGAGTCCGGTTCCAGAACACGTCGTTAGATAACTCGCCCTTTCTTGCAAGTCCTTCAGTTCAGATGAACACCTCAAAGTAAGTGTTTTCGTATCCAGCTTGCAGAATAACTCTTGTAATAGATTAATATTGTAAAATGAGGAAGATGACAAAAAAAAAAATAACTATAACTAGCGAAATGTGGGTGTGGGTGTACTACCACCGCCTCTGTTTAACCTTTCGGTGCATACAGGCGTTTGTTTTTTTTTATGCCAGAAAAAACTATTCATTTTGTTCACCCTATAAACTGGTGGCAATGTAATGCCTGTGGCGACATCTACATCGCCACATGCGAACTACGCATCAAAGACCTGACGTCACACAAATCCTGCATTTGGCAAGCAGAGTTTCCCGCGCGATTAACATCAGCCCGGCAAGGACATCGACGCGAAAACTGATACCATGGATTCAGTACCTACATGATTCTGAACGTTGAAAATTTTCGTCAATTATTAAAAAAAAAAAAACACAAACAGCTGTTCCATACATTTTGACCGCGTAGGTATTGTACTTTTCTATGAAACAGCAGTTTTTTTATAATAACCGGCGAATAATTTCAACGCAGGAGCGTCAAAGGTAACAGGTTTCGCGTCGATGTCCCTGACACCCTGTATATGACTTCCCGACATTAATCGTTTGGCAGGTGCCCGTCAGACACGACACTCGTCTGGTCGGAGGATCCTCCCTTTTCTATAGAGGATGAGTGAACTTTACCCTGTTCCTCATACCTCTATGTGCCTAATAGCTACTCGTACTAAGTTGAATTTTCATCACACAAAATAACTTTTGTATTTCCAGCAGCATGTCGCACGAGTTCGTGAACCCGCTGCAGTACGTCAGGAACATGTGGTACAGCTCGTTCCGGCAGCACACGCGACCTAACGTAAGTGGAAGTAGCTTGGTATGGTAATGAAACTGCCAATAATGAACGTATGGCTGGGATATATGCGGCGAGTTGCGAGTTCGCTTCCCGACCGTTGCACTACTCTACTATAGTTTGACCGAGACCGCTGTCCCGCGGTTTAGGAATGCGCGGCGAGGCGGGGGGCGCCTTGAGCGTTGACGAATGAGCGGCCTGCACTGCCCCAACGTGAGCCGCACACATACATCAGGCACGGAACAGCGGTCTTGCTAGCTCTTACTGTTTTATTTGAAAAACCTTTTTGAAAGCCCAATACTCGAGGAAGGTTACCTATGCTATTTAACATCACGCTACGACCATTAGGAGCCGAGTAAAAAGAATAAAAGTCAGAAAGAACGCTTAGCAAAAACTAAGTAAAAGCGCGGGCGGGAGACGCGATGGCTTCGGCGATATACTCGTAATATCTTATGTTATAACAAGGAAATTCACGTTGACGAAGTCGCGGGCAGGTATTAACATAAAAATACTACTACTACGACAAATTCTACTAATAAAAAGGTAAGTATAAACAGGACATCACAGACAGACAAACTAAAAATCCGGAGCCACACGGCATAAATTGAACAGATTACCTATGTATGACTTTTAATTTGCTACAAACCAGTGGACGATCAAGACGCTTTCAACGATACCTCATTTGTCAAATTATGATGAGTAGTTTAGAAGTTATGAGGGAGCAGATGAACATACATACTTATCAGTCAAAATCATAACCTTCCTTTTTGTTTCGCCGTAGTCGGGTAAAAATATTAGAAATAATTTACAAAGGTATTGCAATATTAGATGCCTGATGATAATGAAACATTTTTTTTCCAGCTGACTGGAGGATTACCTTTCACCATGCCAGCGTCGCCACCGCAGCAAGACTTATCGGACACTGAATCAGATTTAGATGATAAAGAAAATAAAAGAATAATAATTATGAAAAATAAAAATAATGCTAGTTAATTAATAACTGAAATAATATTTATATTAATCAATATCAACTTTACTTTGATAGTCATTTATAGGATTCTAATTTCAAATTATATTTTTTTTTTATTCTCCCTCTTTTTATAACCCTCACAGAGAGGCTCGAGTGGCTACATCTATGATAGAAAACAAAACAATAATTATAAGAAATAAATAATATAAACTTCAATAGTCTTTGTAGTAGAATATTCTAATTTCAAATTACAGAGTGGAGGCCGAGTCCTAGCAGCGGGAACATTGTAGGCTGATTATTTTGTAAAATTGTATTAAATAAATGAGAAAGCCTAAGGCTATAATTATTATTATTGTTTTTACTTAAAATTGATATTTTAAATGATTTAATTATGATTGAGCATAATTAATGTACTTATTAAGAATTGTATTGATATTTATCTCATCAAATAAAATAAGTGTCAAATATGGACTTGGTTCTTTTATTTGTTTAGTAAATACTTATTTTATTGAAAACTATTATTAATAACTCATTGTCCTACTAATCAGTAAAATGGTTACAAAATTAAACAAACATTTGATTACAAAAAAAGACTTATTAATTTCCTTATTAAAACATAGAATACAGTTAAAAATATAAGAACTACTTCTACTTCCAAAGCTTCTTGATAGACATGTTCTTCTCCGAATCCTTTTGCATAACCTTAGCTACAGCCATTTCAAAATCTTCCTGTGTGACATGGACTCTGCGCTCACGGAGAGCATACATACCAGCCTCGGTACACACACCCTTGACCTCAGCACCTGACGCACCGGGCATCAGCTCCGCAATCTTACGGAGATTGATTCCTCTCGTCAGATTCATCTTTCTAGAGTGAATTTTCAAGATGTCAAGACGAGCTTCTTCGTTTGGTGGGGGGAACTCAATCTTCCTATCAATACGTCCAGGTCTAAGTAGAGCAGGGTCCAGAATATCAATCCTGTTAGTAGCCATGATAACTTTGATGTTCTTTGTTGCTTCAAAACCATCGAGCTGATTCAGCAACTCCAACATCGTTCTCTGTACTTCAGAGTCTCCACCACTGCCTGATTCAATACGAGATGAACCAATAGAATCAATTTCGTCCATGAAAATGATTGAGGGAGCATGTTCACGGGCCATAACGAAAAGCTCTCGGACCATGCGGCTTCCCTCACCGATAAATTTCTGTACCAACTCTGAACCTGAGACACGGATGAAGGTGCACTCAGTGTGGTGAGCTACAGCACGCGCCAGCAAAGTCTTACCAGTACCGGGGGGTCCATATAACAACACACCTTTTGGTTGAGCAATACCTAGAGC
Source organism: Agrochola macilenta (assembly GCA_916701695.1). Lineage (NCBI taxonomy): Eukaryota > Metazoa > Arthropoda > Insecta > Lepidoptera > Noctuidae > Agrochola > Agrochola macilenta. Next base: position 16,110,514 of record OU753572.1, on the reverse strand, counting down.
ATCAAACAGCTCAGGATGTTTCACTGGAAGCTCAATCACCTCTTTAATCTCCTTGATCTGCTTGTCTAGACCTCCCACCATCTCGTAAGTAGAATCAGGAACCTTTTCCACCATCATGAGTGATACCAAAGGATCCACTTTGTTCGGAAGGATTTTGTGAAGCGTGTAGCTCTCATTGCGGAGCGCGACGCGGCAGTTCGCGGTCACATCGTTGATATCGACGTTCTTGTCCAAATCTACCACGAATTTACCCTCAGGATGCACCTTGACTAAGACTTTTTTCTTGTCCATAGGTTTGACGACCTCGCCCACATATGAGCCCTGTTCTTGCAAAAGTTGGAGTTCCTCGCGCAACATACGTACTTTAGCGTTGAGCTCATTACGCTGGGCTTGCAAACGACGAAGATTTTGAGATTTCTCGGCGACGATCAACTGCAGCTCTTCAATCTTTGTTATGTAGTACGGCCGGAATCCTTCGCCTTTTCCCGAGTCCACCTCCATTTTAGTAAGAGTCATTTTGTTTATTTATTTTTACCACATTCAATAAAAAGCACTTTTTGATGCAAACTCAACACAATAAATTTCAGCCGCACAATATTTTTCCAAGTCACGATGACGTGTGACATGCGTATATTAAAAATTCTACCAATTGATTAATAATAATTGGTGTTCCATAAAATTTCTTGTAACAACATCACTGTGTGGCCTAATCACTGTTGAATTTAAATTTAACTTCTGATGTTATATATTTACAATTGAATTAAAATTATTCTTTTTCAATACCACCATTACAAATTGCTATCCTGAAAACGACTGAAATGCTACCAAAAATATTATTAATTTATTAATCTGGCTACACTACTAATACAATGCGTTCTAATCTATGAATTTTAACCACAATTGTACGTTCATATTAATAAAGTAATAATGTGTAAGGCTGGCCGCATACGTACGGTTTCCTGATCAGGATTGCTGATTCGGAGACCTGCAATCTAATTAAAAGTAACGTATATTCGTAAAGGATTACGTACGACAAATCTGTTTAATTTTGACAGTTCAACAACATTCATTGCGTTATTTACGTTACAACGTAAATACATACAAAATGATACGTTAACGTTACCGTTACGTTAACTTTTGTAAATTTTCCGAACGGATAAAAAACCTGACGTCCGTTTCGGAAATTGAACCGTGCGTTCAGGTCATTCAGAACGGATATAGCCGAATGACGTCATCGACGACGCAGCACTCGCATACATATTTGCTCCGCCGCGCCGCCTAACACGAATGGAAATTTTTGTTCAGAACCGGACCGTCGCGTCGCAGAGATTTGACAGATGCAAATGTCAAAATCAAAATTGAAATACTAACAATCACTTGAAATATCTATCTCTGGGATTAAAAAACGAACTTTAGTCACTTTATAATGTACTGTACCTAATATTATTTGCATACCAAAATGTTCATGTTTATACGTGCTTTCATGAAAGCGTCCCTCTACCTACTGGCAGTGTAAATTCCTACTAATACAAAAATCGAAAGTCTGCGCTAGTCTCACGGAATTCCGAATCAGGAATCCTGATCAGCTATCTAATTACGCAACACATTTTCGTAAACGATTACGACTAATCTGTTTCATTTTGACAGTTCAACAATATTCATTGCGTTATTTACGTTGTTGAGCGGATTATTTTTCAAACATATGGAGCAATCTGTTTCAAAACGATTCAGATTCTGATTTATACGGTACCTATGCGGCCAGCCATAAAACGTGTTCCTTGGTTGCTGTTGCCACTGTCGTTGTGATGTCATTATTACATTCTGTGGTTTCGTCACTATTTATAATTTATGTTCTGTGTTCATCACTAATCAAAATCAACGCTTTATTTCTGTTCGAATCACATTGAAATAAAATACATTAGGTAAATAGTAAAGTTACAATTATGTAATTACGAAAGGTCACACAGATCAAGAGATGAGCACAAATTCTCTAACTCTCTAGCATATCATGTATGTACCTTCCTCTTCCTCCTAGTATAAAGCAAAAGCAGAAATTATAAGTAATGTATTGAGAGAGAAAATAATACAATCGTAACATGTGTTTCTTCACTACTATGCTCGTCATTTTGTGTAGTACAGTCATTTTGCAGTTACTGTGGGTAATACGAATGGGCTCATTAGCACATTGGAGTTACATAATTGGCAAAGCATTGTCCCCAGCAGACACCTCGGGAGGTTTAATTTTGGGTGGTGCCATGTTCGGCTTTATAACACTCGGAACTTTACTGCCCACATTCATAAGTCCAAGACTAAAATCCATTGCTACTGCGTTGACGATACCACCTCAGCTTCACATGGTACTATTATTACATAGAAACGTGACGAGTCGCTATGAAAACGAAACTGTTCTGAAAACGGTACAAGCATACACGGCGGCCACTTTAATTTCGACTTTATGGACCATTATATCTCTATTGAGATAAGAAAATAATAAAGTAGATAAAGGTCTACTTTGAGAAGCTAATTGATTTCAATTGGACTAGATCTATGAAAAAATTATAAAGTAACGTTAAAGAAAGTCTTGCCCCATGTGCAAATGAATACATTCGATTTGATTCGACAGACCCTCTTTCACGTAGGAAGTTTCGATCAAAGGCTACTCAGAGGATTTGCAAATGCAAACGGAACCGTGCAACGGAATGTCTGCTACACTGGATCGTTTTTCGAGCCTGAAATATCAACATTTTATTAAGAAAAAACCATGTTCCTATGAAAATAAAGCAATGAGCCTCGTGATTTGTTATTCTTATTTCCATTATCAATTATAGTCAACGCGTAAATTCAATTTTCAGATCAAAGCAAGTAAAAGTCTCGTGATTAAAGTTTATTTACACAAGCGATTCACGCTAATGGATCGTCATGAATGAATTAAATGGACCAAACGTAACTACAGTTAATTATTTTGTGAAACTGAAAATTACACAAATTATGCATTACTCCCATTCTAGAACGTTATGGAATGTCTAATCAATAAACTTTTCATTGAAATAAACTTCAAATATTTGTATTCTACGCGGTTTATTTCCAGTATCCGAACCGAGATTCGCGATAAGGCAGTCGCTGTGACGCGACGACGAGCAGTAGTCGTGGCTAGTCGTTTCGCGCGTGGATATAGAAACGCATTGCAAATAAATACTTGTTCCGAACGGCTGGGTCAAATTAAAAAAAAATATTCCTTGACATTGACGTTGACAGGTAACCTATTTTAGTCAATTGTAATTTTGTCAAAAAATATTGATTTGTTCAATATTTTCACCAGCGTAATAACTTAGTTTTAATAATATGATTGGTACTCGAGATTATGTGTAGTAAAAGTTTTCAATCGATAAAAACAGTCATTCTGTGTGCAGTGTATTTGTAGAGTTACAGTCGCTATTGTTTTTATTGGTCAAAAGGTAATGTTTATGTTATGTTTACGACATGAACCGAATTTAAATCTATCAATTCAACCTTCTTCTATAACTTTTCCCCATTTCGCTTTATGAGTGTTAATAATTTCGCTATAAAATAAATTCACATAAAACATAGTGGCAATGTTTTTTAATATTTGTTTTTCAGTGTGAGGTCGTAGGCAATGACATTGCAATACAAGTTTTATGTCAGGAAAATGAAAGAGGTTGTATAAGTCCTAATGTGTAGTAATGAATGGATTGCTTTTGCCCGTCTTCCTGTTGATTCAAGGTAGAATAGTAATGTGACAAGTTTTCCTTTATGTCATGTTAATGCTAATGATGTGCTAAAACAAACAGTATCACATGATTCTGTCTGATGGCAACAAGTTTTATTTTTGGAGATAGAAGTTTTAAATCATTTAAAAAAACACTTTCCCTCCTTTAAATTGTTTACAATTTATTATCCTGAAACTGTCCTGTATGGGAGTTTTTATCAATAAATTGAATTTAATATGTTTTCATAAATGAATAACATTAGTTCAATGTTGTACAGTTCATAAAATTGATATTTCATTTCCCAATATGCTACTTTACCTATCAATATATCCAGTTTTCTGATGGCTCACAAAATTATTCACTGTTCTTTTGAACTTATTCTATTCAAAAAGTTTTTAATCATTAAAATGTTTGGGTTACAATAAGGCAGATTTATTTTTTTGTGGATAAAAACGAATTGTAAAAAGTAGTTTTTTTCTATTTAGGAGAAAACTTAATTAATTAATACATTTATAGTTAATTAAAACAGTACAAAACCTAACATTACCTAATAATTATGTTGTAGCTGTGCAGCTTGGCCTAAGCCCACACACTGTTTTATAATAAAATTGACTTTAAACAAAATTAAGTGTAAATAAATCTCGATGACTTTCTATACCAAGGTTTGCAGGCAAAAATGCCCACAATGACACTGCCTATTGTTAAATAAATATTTAACAATAGGCAGTGTTATTGAAATGTATTTTTCTTTAAATAATTAAAATCTTGTGAAAGAAAATAATGATTAAATAAATCTTTTTACAATATAGTTTTTTTGTATGCCTTCACTTTGAACATGCAATGTAAAATTTATAACTGCAAAGTTTACATTCAAGCTGAAATAAAATAATGTGAAACATGAAAGCATTCAGACTTAAAATAAAACATGAGTTTATGAATTAGTTTTATGTTTTTTTTAATATCTGGAACAAGCTTAAATAATTATGTGTGGCAATGTGATATTTTTTTAAAGTAAAAATAAAATGGTTCATATTGTTATCTTACTTCTGGTAAAATAAAGATTTAATCAGTCTGCAAGCTTACAAATGAAGCTGATGAGTAAATTCTCTACCGTATACCAAGTGATGCAGGATAGCTAATTTATTGAACTGTAAAAGTAATATTATTGGTAATTACTATCTGCAAAGTAGACTTGATAGTAAACAATTGGCTTGAAGTATACAATATTTAGGGTCATGGTATTAATAAAATAAATAATTTAATTAAAATTGTGAATTGTAGCCAACATTTTTATGATCTAGCAACACACAAAGGCCAAATGCTAGCAGGAAATACTGTATGCTCCTTCCTTCCTGCTGTGTAAAATCCCACTTTATAGACGATTAAATGTGCTTTTCCAAGTACAACCTTATATAATAAAAAATCCACATTCACTAACAGATAATGCACAGCCTAAACCGCTGGCTCTTCTAGAGCATGAAATTTCGAGAATTTATCCCGTAAAGGGTTTAAATAGGAAATTAAAGTTTCATTCTTGCCATTGGGAAATTCCATGGGCAAATTCTACATTAACATGACACCAGGCCCCCTTTCCCCTGTCCCCTCTTCAGAATCACGTTGTATGTCACATTAAAACAACAATAGTGACGCGGTTCACGCGATTTGTCAAAATCGGTCGCTAGGCGATAAAAATAATGCCGTCGAGCAGCGTTGTCGTGTTCGTTTGGCGACTAATTAATTTAATCCACATGTAGGTTTAACATTTCTTAATTTGGGTAAACCTGGAGGGGCTTGAGGCTAAGAAATCCACCACCATCTTTACATACCAAGAACTCTCCGTTCCTCGGAAAGCACGTTAAACCGTTGGTCCCGGATGTTATTGTAGATCATTGGCAGTTGTTACGGGTCGTCAGAAGCCCGAAAGTGATAACCAGTCTTACCAAGGGGTATTGTATTACCCAGTAACTGGGTTGTGGAGGTTAGATAGGCAGTCGCTCCAAGTAAGATACTGGCATTCAGCTGCAAGCAATCTGGTTAGACTGGAAGCCAACCCGAATATAGTTGGGAAAATGCTAGGCAGATGATGAATTTGGGAAATCCTGATAAAAAGAGCAGACATTATTTTGTAAAAAAGTCCGGACATTTTTTATGTTTAAATCTTTTTGTTTTGAGTCATCATACATTTTTTTTCATTTAAAAAAATCGCCTTAATTTGAAAAGACTGGACAAATGACAAGGCTTGGAAAAGTCCGAACGGAGGAAAAAAAGGCCGTACAAATCCGGACGGATGGAAACCTTAGGCACATGAGACATTTCGGCTCTGTTTCTGGAATAGCAAGGCACCTACGATGCCTCTAACTGCAAATGTCCTTAAGCGACAGTAGCTCTTTCCAAAACCATCAAATTTTCCAAAAACAAGTGATATTATATTAAAAGTAAAAAAACCCCCGACAAAAATTTCCTCATTTATCTTTTCTAATCCATCATCAGACCCTGTTCATCATCTATTATAACTTATTAATTGAGACCATTCCAATGAGTCCAAACACGACACGTGTGCTGTAAGTTGGTAAGGGAGTTGGGTATCCTGCAAATTCCAGGTGATGCTGTCAGTTCAAGGTTACTATGTTCTTCTAATATCATTGAAGTAACATAATACCAAATTTCAAATGGATCAGACCTGTGGAAGACGCTCACATCCATTCATCAATTAGAAAAGAGCTGATAATTTTCAAACGGCTGAACCGATTTTGATAAAACATGTCGAAGCCCTCATACGCACTAGCGGTTAACCGAGGGGCGGCTAACTGTGCGGCTAGCCGCTTTTTCATTTTTTAATATGCAACCGCTTATGGTTTTACGAACTTAACCGCCATCAATATATGTATCAGGGCCAAGAACCATCGCTAGAAAACCTGCTTCCGAATAAAAAAAACTTCATTCAAATCGGTTTACCCGTTTAAGAGCTACGGTGCCACAGACAGACACACACATAGCGGTCAAACTTATAACACCCCTCTTTTTGGGTCGGGGGTTAAAAAGACAACACTCTTTGAAATAACTTAATCACGTTACCCATTATGACAATGATGACGAATATTACGTAGGTAGGTACTTTGATAAAATCGGTCAAGTTTAAAAAAAAACAGTGAGGCATCGTTTATTGTTACGAGTTCGGCTGTGTTACTGCGACATGTTTCATAATGAAAACGCCGGGAGATAATACTGATAACGTACCTCGTAGGTATGAATATTGCAAACAGAGGCCCTAGTGTGAGTTTATTTTAACCATTTCGATTTTACGCATCGACCGCGTTCGGTGCACCAGTGAAGGCCAGTGAAGGGCCAATCGGAGCACCGAACGCGTACGATGCGTGCGATGGTTAAAAGAAACTCACACTAGGGCCTCTGAGAAGTGTCTGTAAACATTTCAGTATAAACAAAGTAAAAGAAAAGTTATTGGATGACGTTATAAATGACTAACGGTCTTCTGGATGCTTTGATTATTGCACACAGCAGACTTCTTCTCTCGTTCTCGGCATGAACTACCTATGTGAGAACAGCTGTTGGTAAAAATATAAGCTGCTCAGCAGGCTGCATGCCCAGAGTGTCTATTATCTAAATCATTTCAAGTGCCACGCAAAAATAACTTTTATGGCAGGCGTACCGCTTCTTTCACAACACCCAATTTACTCAACCAAATACCTGTAGACATTAGAGACTCAATGAATAGTAAGTAAGAACATAAAGCGTAAGCTGAAGGAACATTACATCGACTCGATTATAACATAACTGTTAATAGCGCGTTGATCAAATCTAAGGCCATGGCATGCTAGGATATACCCCAGAGGTCTAATTCTGTGCTTTTTTTAAGTGTAAGGAAAATGTAATATATAAAAATAAATAATTAAATAATAAATTCATTACACTGAGCCAAAGAGTCTAAATAACACGATTTCTTTGGCTTTTTGCAGTGAGAGCCTAGCCTAGTGGTGTGACCGACAGACTGCCAAGTCATAGGTCTCGAGTTCGAACCTAAGGCACGCACCTCTGACTTTTCGGATTCATGTGCGTATTGTATAATTATCACTTTCTTAAAAAACGGTGAAGGAAACCGCCTGAGAGATATTTCTCGACGGCATGTGAAGCCAAGTCAGAAGCCAATGGGCGGCTTTAAAACTGACACCAGTCACTAATCAAACGAAAAGAAGAAGTGTGTCGTATCTGAAAAATCATTCATCCTGTCACCAATTCTCTGGACTGCTGCATTTTTTGGGTCAAGTCCAATATCATTATTTCTGAAAGAGACATGATTTGATCCTGAAATAAGGACATTCTGATTAGGATAGGTTATCTATCTGGCAATATTCGTGCACATATATAATACCACCTTTTTTTTTCAGTATGGGCAACACAAGCAAGAAATTGGCGGCAAAATGCACGCTCCTAACCAAAGACGAGCAAAAGTACCTCGCGACCACCTTCCGAGCGGCCAGTAAGAATTCTGATAAGATCAGAGAGGAGGACCTCATCGTGAGTGGCAAATTAGACGCAGTGTTGCTAGAAGTGTGTTCATTTTCCTTTATTATTTTTGGTTTAGTCTCCGTTTGGTTGGTGATCAGAGTTAGTGTTGCCATTGCAATAATATGAGGGTTTCAGACCAAAAAAACGACTGAAACGAACTGAACTTTTCCTTACTCGGAAAAGTATTGGGGTAAAAGGACCAATAAGAGCAACCCCAAATTGCCATTATGTATGGCAATCTTATTAAAAGTTTTTGGAAATCTTACAACCAACCTCGAATTGTAGCGAAAATTCTCTTTATTGTTTTTATAAGTTATTGGTCAGTGGGTCGTCTTAGATTTTCTCTCATCACCATCCAAACCTGTCATCATTACATACAAGATTCTGTAAGTAACAAGTTTTCATACAAACATCATATACACAGTATTTGTATTACAATCGTAGTATCAAATAACTTCGTATAATCTGGATCACCAATGTACTCATACGATCCACAAATATTCAATCAAATGAGGGTAGGATTGAAAAACCTGTGAGTTAATTTCTGTCTTCGACAATAGATGGCATCAGTGACGGGATCATCGCATCGTGTCTATTTGTTTTGTTTTTGTTATATCATATTTGACTAACAAATATACTAATTTGATGTAGGCTTCTTTGTACTAAACGCAGCTCAAATACTTTCTGTATTTGTACAGGATTTACCTCCCTTGGGGAATATCTTGTTAGTTTATTGATCAATGCAAAGATAAGCTAGTTGGAAGAACTTGGTCTTTTGTCCTTATTATTTTGCCTGATATTATTTAAAAAAATCTCTATGATTAAAGAATCATAGAGACTATTCACGTTGTCGTGTGAGTACATTGGTAGTAAGTAAATTTCATGTAAAAGTAACTTGTATGTAGTAATAATTTAATAATAAGTTATAGTTTCTCCCATTTTGTTTTCATTATTTACAATATGTCCCTAATTTCGTTAATTTGTCCCATAGTAGTAGCTTTTTGACTTTTATTTATGTAAGGTGGTGGTATAATTTTGTAACTAGCAATCTTTTACTGTAATTTTTTTTTAGATTTTTTATTATTGATTTAGGAATGGAACTTTGTTTCAAAAAAAAATTCGAGCACTTTTGTTATAGTTTAGCTTATTTAATTTACTATTTTATTTATAATCTGGGTACTGGGCCCTATTTTGGGTGTTGCCATACCTAATTATTTAGCCTGCGCACCAAGATTGGCATTTGCAAAACTTGTTCTATTTTATGGTTCGTTTTTTTAATTATCTTAGTCTTTTGGCAATTTTTTTGACACAATTTTTTTTGTCTGCTTGTTAAGCACATAGCACAGTGTTTGAGGTCCGTTTGTTTTATTTTGATACATTATAAAAACGATAAGCATACTGCTAAGCGAAGTTTTTATCAAGCATACATAAATATAACCATCACGCCTGTATTCCTCGAAGGTTTGGGCAGGGGTGTACTTATAGTACACCCACATTATGTCTATTTATTATTCTTTGATGAATGAGTTGATGAAGATCAGGAGCTTTATGTATGTATACAATTTGGTCCTTATGCCCAACCTCTAAAATTTTCCATATTAAGGGGTGAGAAAGGAAGATAACACAGCCTTATTTTAACAAATAATTTCGAAAGTAAGTCCGAAGACCGAACGCAACAAAATCTGGTGCTCAGTTTGTACAAGATTCACCCTTGAATTTTCACAGAATATACTCCATTTGAAATAACATTAGACATTTAAACAAACCTTTTTTATAGTCCGTTCAACCGATTCTGACTTCTATATCGTACGCATAAGGATGGCATTAAAAGCAAAAAAGTGTTTACGATACCAACTGTTTATTGCAGCTGCCATCAACGCAATAGAAGTCAAAGTCGGTTGAACGGACTGTAAAAAAGGTTTAGTTCAAATGTCTAATTTTATTTCAAATGGAGTATAGAGCATTCTGAATTAGCGGTCTAATCCGTGTAACATGGTATACTTTTTATGCCTTTTCAGTCGTTTGCTACTTTATGGTACCTACACCAGAAAAATACATAACAAAAAAATTATGTTCTCAACTAAATTTTTTGACGGTTTCCCTCAGTAAGTGACAATTTTTTTGTTGTAATGCTTCGGAGGTCTTGGTGTCTAGGTGTTGCTTCACTTTTTCAGACCGTCGGCGTCGTTTGGGAATAAGTCCCCTGTGACCTATACAGGGTGTAAAAAGACCCATCACATAGCCGTTAAATACGCATTTTGTACATAAATCTGAGAAACATTGCACAAACATTTTTGCTTGGAAACGACCTTTATTTTTGGTGTGAATAATCGCTGTTTACGGCAGCGCGTAATGTATCGCACGAAAAACATTATGGATTTATGGTGCTTATGGTTGTACGTAACGGTACAGGAGTTGTGGAGGTATTCAAGTAAATTTTATTTAAACATGTTTTCATAAAACAAACGTAAGGAAAAGTTGGAACGTTGACTTTCAATCTCCTTAACCAGTAGGTTCTCAGGTATGGTCCATTACAAAAAAAATATCACAATGACGGGAAGAACAAGTAACTTTCGGTAAACGTCTTTTTACACCCGTAAGGTCGCGCGCATTTTGGACGCGTTTTCGTACGAATTTCACTCGTGCGTTCACGTACGACCAGTCGTACGAATTGAGTGCGCACATACGATACGTTTTTCTCCGTCAAATATGTAGTGTTTCGGTAATATCGCATTGAACGCACGAAAAATCCCAACAAGCTGATTGTTTTCGGACGTCGGAAATATAGGTACGTATACGTACAACTAAGTCGCACCCAGTCTACGCGCTCCCTTTGTACTTTGAAGGTCGGGATCGTTCGTGCGTGTTCGTACTCACGAGTGAAATTCGTACGAAAACGCGTCCAAAGTGCGCACGGCCTTATATTTCTTATACATGCCCCAAAATCCTTAACTATTTTCGCACTCTTAACACGTAATCCACATTTTCAATTGCCCAATAATCACGCGTGTGCAGCCGCAGTCTAATTCCGTTGGTAAACCATTATTTCACAGCGAACGAGCTGGCGACCTGTCAAAACTGTAATTAAAGATTATGGTATTGTATGTTTTGTGACCGAGTGGGACTATTACTCACTTCGTTGTAACTATGTTGGGAATAAGTAATATTGTTGGTTTATTATTGACTAAAGTAAGATTTTGAATCAATCGTAATATACAACTTGTAGAGGCCTATCCTTTGCAAGTTATGATAAATGATATTTATTTTTGTAAATCGGTTCAAACAAATACTTTTACTACTCGTTAAAGCTAGATGACGTCGGTGTTTCGTACCCGACTGCGTCAGGGTTGGCAACTTTTTTTATATCAAATATAGTATTTTCGAAACCACTGCTTGTAAAAACATAGAAGACGGCGAAAAAAAAAAATTGTAGACCGGTATGTTTTATAGACATTTTTATTCTTTATATGCATATTTTTTTGCTACTAAGTATGAACTTTATTAACAGCTTTTTTTTCTTATCTCGTAATTATTATTACAATCTAAATTTTGAGGACAAAATAACATTAAGTCAGCTTTTATGAGATTAATATTGGTCCTATTGCGATCATCTTGCCATTTTGTATTGAAATAAAAATATAGTATTTTCGCGTATGTTTTTTTTTCTTCAGAAATATTGTATTTAGGCCTCTAATATAACAGGATACTATATTATGTAGTAGGGTTGGCAACCCTAGCCATAACAGCCGTTCTCCGCCTTCCAAGACCAGCCTGGTTTAATCGCGTCTTTTAAATCTCCGGCCTATCTTACAGGTGCTAAGCGCTTACCAATTCAGGGTCTCCATTGAAGGACTCGCTTTCTCCACCCAACAGCCATCAGTCTTTGGGCAGATATGCCTATTGCCAATTCAGCTTGCTATCTTTGCAAACCATGTCCGTAACCAGTTCTTTTCCGAACAATTTCAGTCCAGATCTTTACCTCCAAAGAAACTTCGTTTTCGGCTTCATATCAATGTAAAGATAATAGTTATTTATGCTATAAGTGCGGAAGGTAGGTGATTTCCGATGAGCGGCATTTTATTCACGAGCGAGCGCAGCGAGCGAGTGTATAAGTCGACACATCATACAACGTTTTACTATGCATTGTGAGAGAGAAAAAAAAAAATCGAATGAGCCTTACGATGATGTGTAAATGTGTATCTAACATAATGACGACGTATATAAATGATAAAAACAACATTCATGACTTTGACTTTCGACTTCGACTTCGACTTTGAATTTGACTTTGACTCCGCCATTGCCATCGCCATCGCCATCGCCATCGCCATCGCCATCGCCTTAGCCATCGTCATCGTTATCATCATCATCTGATTTGTAAAACTTTTCTCAAATAATAAAAACTCTGCAACGGGTGACGACGGCCACAAAAATTAAAAAAAAACAGAAAAGTAAAAAGCACTAGTGAAAAAAGTGACACTTTCCGCACTAATTTACTGCTTGGAAAAGGCTCTTTTCGAGCAAATGCATTGTAAAATCATTTTCAACACACTTGCTCGTAAAGTGGCTCTTATTGAACCGCTTTTAGGTGCATAATGCAGTGTATTAAACACCCGTACTTTTTACTTTTTATTACCGCACTCGTGCGGTAATCTATCTGCGCTACGGATAATTATTTACTAGTCGGAGTAATGACATAGCAGTATGGAATTAGTAAACTTTACGTTATTGTAGCATAAGTTACAACAAGTCTTTTTTTTCCTTGCAACTCTGTTGAAAAACGTCGTATGAAACGCGTGTGCATTGATCATTACACACTCGGCTCCATTATCTAACACAATAGTATCATAATGTACTATTATGAACTGCCTTAGACCAGAAAAAGTTTCGAAAGACTCTCTTTGGTACTTCCAGGTTTCTAACTTGCATCTCAAATCCTCATGCTTGAGAAGCAGCCACTTAACCTCTCCGTCATCTCAAATCTCACCGGATGCGCCAACAATATTTAGTGGACCATAACTCGTACCATTTTCTGCAATGTTTCGATTCCAACCAACCAGGTGGTTAGTGTCATCAATTTATCAGTCAGTTTTCCAAACAAACCGTTTCGATTTATAGCTGAAATAGTGCGAAATAATCATGTAGCTGTTTATATAATTTAAGGATTATTCGGGCGTTAAGTGTAGTGCAGTCAGTTAGTCGTAGCACAGATAAATACAGATGGTTCACTCCGCATTTTAGGTATATAAGTGACGATTGTCTTAAAGAGAATAAAGTTCTTTAAACCGATATACACAGCGGGCTCGACTTGTTGGGCCAATTTAGTGAGTGTAACGTAGTCAGAAGATCTAAACGTCGGGTCACACCGTAATGCATGCAGCGGCCGGCAGTGACGCGGCGAGCACTTTCAGTGTGAAATAATTTTAAACTTTATCTACATACTTAAAAGACCAGTATCGCTTGAAAAGCTTGAAAGGTCTCGAGGCCGCCCGCGGAGCCGCGAGCGGCCGCGCGCCACGCGCATCTTCTCGGTGGTTCTGCCTGCGGCTGCCAGCGACGTCGCGAGGCCGCTCGCGGCACCGCGGGCGGTCGCGCGTGTGTAATGTAGAAACTAAACTAGTCAAGAGAAGACTGGCACGTGGGATCTGGAGGTCGCGCGAGGCCGCCAGCGGCGACGCTGGCAGCCGCTGCCGGCCGCTGCCATTCCGGTGTGACTCGGCCCTAAGAGTTACGCGATAGAAAGAGAGGCAATTTCTAGGTGAATATAACTGTAGGTAATTAGCGCTGTGCGACCTGAATTGCACTTTATTGTGTCGTAGCAAGAGTCGCTTTTTATTTAAATGATTTTGTGGAGTGAACCATCTGAATTAATCTGTGGTCGGAGCTACATTTCTGATACGTATCTTCATCGGGATGAATTTGTAGTTAGAGGTATTCTTAGAGGCATAATTTTTCATGTAACATCATTCGCAAATGATAGTATTTAGCCCCTTGTCAAAATGGAGTATAAACAAAACGTTCCAAAAAAAAATTGGTACTATTAAATTATGCCGTAATGCAGATGCAGGTTCTATTATGCTCATAGTCCTGCTCAAACCATTAACAGGCACTTTTGAATTGTCAAGGAGTCGGTCTGTCATAAATAAGAAGCTAGTTCCCCATTCTAAAGCGTAGTAGGTTCCTATGGAGAAGAAAGGGCAAGAACCTCCATGGAAAGAAAGAAGTACCACTATTGTGTATCGAAGGACCAGTTACATTCAAATCATAGGATGATTTGGTATTTTCCAATAGTAATGATAATGGTAAAGATAAAAATACAATATATTTCTAGAGATTTAAGGTAATGATACTCGTAATATCAGATACAAAATAAGAGATGATGTTATCTACCATAGTAATCAACTTGTGCAATGTGTGTGAGTCACTAAATAGGGATGATGCCTGGGTAAAAAAAAAGAAATTCTAATTAGTCCGTCAGTCAGATAATAAAAAAATATTAGACACGTATTTTTTGCTTTATCGTATTAATAAAAAAATACTTAGATAAAACGCATTTTAAGTTGAGGAGTGGGGTCGCAACGTCACAAGTATAAAATCTACATACTCGTGACGTCATGGCACATTTTAACTCAATGTATCGCCGTAATATTTAGATAACATAAAAAAAGAAAAAATACGGGTCCCATATTTATTAATAATCACCATGACGGACTAAAAAAGAAATTTTAGCCATCATCCCTATTGGGGAAAACATGATGTTGTATTTGGCAACAGTGCTTATAAATTACTTTATTAGTACTTCATTATGGTAGTTATTAAAAGCTCTGAATGATTAAATCAGTTTCGCCACGAGAGCCGTTGAAGCTATATAAATTATGAGATGTGCCCCATCCTCAGACCAAATAAAAAACCAAGACAGCGCTGTAAACAGTGACGTGAAGCCGGTTTCGTAAACATTTGTGCACTTTGTGTGGTGTAGTTTGATTTTACTGTCATTGTAAAAGGTTGTAAATGTGGCGTGGGAGCGTGTATGCACAGAGCGGACGTGTAGTTTTGGCATGCTTCACTGTATAGATTCAGCGCTGTGTCTTCGTCTTTTATTTGGTCTGAGGCCCCATCATCGTAACATAAGAAAACAACCGAAGCAATTAAACAAACAAAACACATTTAATAAAGCAGCTGATGTCGATAATGACGGTTTCGACTCTTTCGACTGTTTATGGTGTTATCGAGAATAGCTTATTTTGACTGCCAACAGAATAAAAGACCTCGACGACCACGACTCCGGCCAGTCGTGGACGTCTAGTGGTATTGTATGGCCTGCGACTAGTTGGCCGTTGCGACCAAGTGCACGATTCGTATCGGTTTCTATAGTTTACCAGGCCCTGCAGTCTCGTGCGTAGTCAGACGCGCGCGACGTGCTTGACAAGCACGTAATTTTTTCGTGCTTGTCAAGCAATTTTAACCGTCGAGGGACGTTGACCATTAGGACTTTGCGACCGAATTCGGTCGTATAGCGATCGCTATCTATGTCGACTGCAGGGCCTGCACGTTTAGCATGACCACAATAGAAACAACCACCATAGAGACAAAATGACAGATTCTGATTGTTTATCTGTCATTTTGTCTTTTCTTCTGTCGACAAAACCCGTAGAAAACCTGTTTCTATGGTTGTCATGCTTGCTGGTCACTGCGACGACTGGTCGTGCTCGTGGCCGTCTAGTGTGCGGAGCCCTAAGATTATCACGAGTCCTATAAGTCCCGCAGTTTTATAGAAATGTGCACAACTACAATGTCTGTGTATGCAAGTGTAGTTTTTCTTAACAAAAACTAGAACATTCAGCATTCTAAGAACATTTCGCATAATAGTAAGAAACATTAAATATTTTGTAATATTTACACTAACGCTCCACGTTTGATTTATTCCGCGTTCCAAGTTTACATTACATTTTATTGATATTTTGAGTTGCTAGTCACGAGTTTACTTTGTGTTTTAGTTTTATTTATTTTACTGACAAGAAAACGGAGAATAAAGTAAAAAATACAAGCCAATAGCAAAGACAAAGAAATAGGTCTACCTAGGAAGACCTCTAATCGTCGTTGAGTTTCTTGGCCGTTCTTCTCCACGTCTACGTTTTGGAATGGGCAACTAGCTTCAATTTTCTGAATAACTGACCGACTCCTTGACATTTCAAAAGTGCCTGTAAATGATTGACATAATCAGCCTATATTGTTCCCACTTCGAGGACACAAGCCTCCTCTCTGTGAGAGGGAGTGGGCTGACCACGCGGACACAGTGCGGGTTGGTACTTTGCTAGATGTCACATGTCTTCGAATGTTTGATTCTATGACATGCCGGTTTCCTCACGATGTTTTCCTTCACCGTTATGAGAGCACTGGTGATAAATGCTTTGAGGTTGAGTTGTCGAAAAGCAGGGTGCTGAAGTCAAATGGCAAAACCTGAATCCTTATAATTTCGTCCTGTCCGCCTGTCCAGCTGTCCGTCCGCAGGTATGTCACAGCAAGTTTACTCGGAGACTATTGGCACTATTACATCTATGAAAAAAAGTAAGGTAAGGTTAATATTAAAAAAAAAAAAATAGTTTGCAGAAATTAGTTCGAAGAATGCATGGTATAACAATATACTTCGCCAGGTATGGCATTCCGAAACACAGTGGTCACGTGGGCAACACAAGTCTACGTCATCACATCTGTGTTACCAGAAGTTGGTAATAATAACTCCCCAACCACCTTTATTACCTGTGCGAATCCGATAAAAGAATGAGGTTTTAATTAACAATTAGGTTGGTTTATGTTTAAATTGAATTGTTTCGTTTGATTAGACACACGAAACGACAATTTAAAAGCTTTGGTTTCTGAAAATCTTTCCTTTCTTTCCTTAACGTGTTTTGTTGCAATAGAGTGGCAACTGGATAGTGACGTAAGCATGTGTTAGTCCCGGAATGCCAGACTTTGTTTTATTAGACCATGGAAGAATGTGTTAATGTTAAAGATCTATCTGCACAGACTATATAAATTAATGAATATTCACGATTTAACACTCGTTAAAGACTACGTAAACGAAGTGGGTACGCAGTCAATAAATCATCACACCATATCAATTAGGAAGTTGTAAACTTGATCGCAGCCAAACGCTTGTTGTATTCGAAATAGTACGTAAACAAAGAATTGGCTAATGGCTGAGTCGGGCTAGCGAGCTTTTGTAATTTCCAAACTGATATTACCTCATTGCTTGTGATCAAGGTTTACAATACAGCTTTGACGGAATATACAGTTGAACGATACCGAACAATACGCTCTCCACATAGGACCAAAAACGATCTTCATTTTTTCGACTTTTTAATAACCACCAATAGGGTTATTCCTAACAAAATTATTATGAAACTTGGCAAAGGCAGTCGCTCTATATAAAATACTGGTATTCAGCTGCATCCGGTAAGACGGGAATCCATCCCCAAAATAGTAGGGAAAAGGCTAGACAGACGATGTTGATGATTATGAGTGTTTCATCTATTAGCTAAATCAAATGGTAAACCATTTACAGGCCCATTACATTTGTCACCTAGATCCCTTTGAAATACCAGACAAGAGCTTGAGTGTATTCCGTTGGCCCGTAGCCATGCTTGATCCCTGTTTGTATCCGAAGGACCATTATAATTCCTCTGAAAAACTTCATGGTTAATATTCTCTATGGTTGGTCTCTCTCTTGGTTCGGAAAACCAGCGCTGGGGGTCGCATAGGGTCGCAGCATTATGCTGAGCGACGGTCGTTTTGCGTGGATGTGACGCATATTTTCCCCCAACTTATTTTTTTTTGTATTTGTGTTCTTTCTTTGTGTACGTGTTTACTGCAAGTGTTTACTTTCTTTTTCTTTTCTTAATCAAGAAAACAATCTCCCTTGCAAAACAGGCATAACTTCATATTTTTACTATCAACATTCATAAGTCTACACACGTGTTCTGCTCTGTTTATAGTTCTTGCCAGTAGCCGGCAAACGTTCTAGAAATGATTTACACCTCACTAAACCGATGTTTACGTGTAAACGTTGTTAGAAATAGAAAATGTAGTGTTCGTGTTGAATGGTTTGTGAAATGATTGGTTCTATAGTCAGTTTCTAAAGCACCTGATGGAAATGTAAACAAATGGACTAGAAAACGTACCTGTTAAACGTAAATACATCTTGAGTGTTTTAATTTGATTAAAAAACCACGAAATTCTAATTTTTAATCACCTTAAAAATGTTTTTCATTTGACAATTGAGATTAATTTATAACCTCTTAAGGTGAATCCGTACTTGTAGCCCGCGAAATTCTAATTTTATTACGTTTTTTGCAACCTCACACTAACCTGCAAGGTCAGTGTCATGTTTGTATCTTGATCAAAAAATATGATGCGCGACTCTCCCTCTCAATAACCTCAATTTCTGTCGATGATTTTTCAATTACAATTTAATAATATTATTTTAACAATAATTGTTAGAAAATGTGGCGAGATATAAACTTAAAACATTCTAAATACAGTTGAATATGTTACTAATTCCCTTTAGTGAGTGATTGCGTAAGAATTTAACCTGAACCTGGGTTTGTTTACCTTTTCATCGGATAATTTTGGACCAGACCATAGTCTGATTTGTTTGTTTGCGTTTGAATCGCTGAACTGAGTAATGTATATGTACTTTCAAAGTGAAACTGTCTAGGCAGGTTAATTTCCAGGTCGGAATCTGCTATACTGATGTCTTAATTAAACATCTCTTTGTTAGAACTAGACTCTCTGTTTTCATTCCTACCATTAATTCTTTACGCAATTCGGGTTAGGGTTGCCAGCTTTTAGTACAAGAATGACGTATATTACTCGTACGGTCAAAGTGGGAAATAAACAGTATTTAGGAAAATTTAACATAATTCATATATATAATTCATTAGTACTTCTCGCGCAACTTATCAATTTAGCACCAATTTTGAAGGCTTCACCAAATAAATGAAGAGCATTTTTTTATGTGCTGGAGCTCTATTTCTGTCGTCAGACATCAGTGAAAACAGTATAGACGCGAAAACTATTTCCATGGATTTAGTACATGAATCTGAAATGTTTCGCCGGTTATTAAATAAAATACTTATCTGCTATTCCGTACATTTTTACCGCGTAGGTATTGCACTTTTCTATGAAACAACAGATTTAAAAAAAAACTTACGAAAAATTTCAACACAGGGGCGTTTAGAATCATGTACTGAATCTATGGTAACAGTTTTCGCGTCGATGTCCCTGCCACCCTGTATACTTTATTTTAGTTAAACTGCAGTAAACAGTATAATACTGTTTTTAATAGTATATTATGGCCTATGGCCCAGTCGTGAGAAATTCGTGATGGCCTAGTAAGTCGTGATGGCCCACTGGTTAAGGCCGCGCCTCTCATGCACAAGGTTGTGGGTTCAAGTCCGGGCATGTACCAATGTGACTTATTCTATTTTATGTACTTTCTGAATTTATCTTGGACATTACTGACATCAGTGAAGGAAAAAATCGTGAGGAAACCTGGACTTATAGTTACTATAAGTCTGAAATCACCAACCCGTCGTGAGTAAGCGTGGTGATCAATGCTCGTGCCTTCCCTGTATCTAGAAGAGGCCATTGCCTTGCAGTGGGACAGTAACAGGCTGGTATTATAATAGTAAGGTTGGTGCTGCATAGTCCTAACGCCTATCTAAGCCCCAGCACCTCAATTGCATAACGCATTTTCCATCACATTCCGACGGACTTTGAAGGATATCGCTATTCCATTGCTTCTTAAGTTCGAAAAAATCGTCTGCTCGACAACCTAAATCACGCAATTAATGTTTTTGAATTTTGCCAAACTTTAAAGCATTGTCATTGTTAGTTGGTTAAGCTATTACCCCGCTGCCGTTGGTTTCTGAAAGCTCAATGTGGAAATATGGTTAAATATGGTTAGGTAAAACTCGTTTAAAGCCTTTTGATTGGTTGAAACTAGTTTAAAGTAATGCTTGAGTCTTGAGTGAGGTTCTGGTCTCACGGGCCTTAGTCTCATTATCACTGTCCTGTCCTTATTCCAATTTATTAGTGGTCAGAGCAACATGTCTTTCACTTCCATATACCTCTCTATTAGTCGCCATCTCGATAGTCACCCCCCTTTCTAGCCGTTTCATCTTTCACACAGTTCTATGTTATGGGGTTTGGTTTCCGCACTTAGTCCTTCAGTCGACCATTGTGCGTGGGCCATAGCGGCCGTTGGTGTTTACTCCAACCAGCCCACCTCCCTCCAGAAGTTAATTCAATCTCCTGAACATCTGTGAAAGATCTGGGTGTCCCGAGGGTCTCTGTTCTAATCTGGGTGACGCCTGTGCATTCAAAAAGCACGTGCGTGACGGTTTCCTCAGCCTCCATGCACGCCCTGCACAGACGACTGTCCGTTATGCCTATTGTGTGAAAGTGTTTGTTCAGCGAGCAGTGGCCCGTGATGGTCCCCGTCACCAGGCGCAGGCCGTTCCTATCCAGGCGTAGTAAACGCCGGGTTAGCCTGGTATCCAAGGATGGCATGGCTTCCTTGGACTGCCTGCAGCCCGGTGTCGAGGTCCACCAGTGCTCCGCTTGAGTGTGGGTGAATTCCTGCAGCCATCTGCGTGGTTGAAGGGGATGGGTACGATAGACTCGGGTCCACAGACTGCCGTGCTGGATCCTCTTTTATCTTTCACACAGTCCATCCATCGTTTCTATTGTCCGTTTCAATCTGTCAAAAATACCTCTGATTTCCCAAAAATATTGTGAAAAGATTTTAGTTTTTTTTTATGAGATCGCGACCAGGTTTTGAACGTTTTTAATTACGGGAATCCGCTTTCTGGTTTTTCTGTTTGGAAACACCTACAGTCTCGAATTTTTGCCCAAAATTTGAATATCCTAATTTCGTGTCTCACATCTCATACCCACAAGCTTACAATACATCTCGAATGTATGCTTCAAGATTCACATATGATTTGTCCTTGGTAGTTGGTATCAATATTTAAAACTCGGGCAGTTAATAGCGGTGTTTATGCACTTTTTATGCGCACAGCACAAGCTTTCAAGTAATTAGGTCGGGTAAACTTTGGCGCGTGGTTGTGAGTAAATAATCTTTTGTTTCCACAAACCGTTTTAAGTAAACTGTCTCTGCTACCATAAGGCAAACTATCTCTCACTACGGTTGTGTTAGAGATTTGCTTACCCGTATTGTGCAAAAATAACACAACACGGGCAAGGCCATGGTGCGTTTCTATGGCGAATTCGATTCGTTCCGCGTGGGAGTAGGACATAATCCCACGGGAAGGTAATATCGGGATTGATAGTATATATCCTATGTCCTAACCGAGGTCATGGTCTACCTGTGTGCCAAATTTCATCGAAATCCATTCAGCCGTTAAGACGTAGTATGGCTGTATGGAAGTATAGATTAGTATACATAGATTAGGATTTTCACACGAAAATAAGTCTATTAGTTTCTGTCCCTTTGCTTGGTCCTAGGATCCACATTTTCATTTGAGAAAAAAGAAAAGAAAGAAAATACGTTTATTTGCGGTAAACATGACGCAAAGAAAGAACAAAACAAAAAAAAAATGCCATTTGGGGGCCATCGCTCAGCATAATGCTGTGACCCTATGCGAGACAGAGCCCCAGCGCTGGCATTTTGGTCCTTCGTTACGTCTGTCAGTCAAGTCAGCTTTGTGAATGAATTTAATTAAATCAAACACGTCCAACTATCTTCATTGCCGTAAACCCAGTTGTAGAGCTTACAATATTTAGACGTACATAAGTACTAAATGTTGACTTGAACAGCTTTGTTTGTAGGGCGGACTCTGACGTCAGCCGTCTGTTTGTCTTTGTCCAATGTAATTTATTGGCAACTGCCAACTGTCTGGGGGCGCGGTGTGCACGTGTTCGCTTCAATTTGCGATATTGATTCCTGGGGTACGGAGCTTTTTCTTGTACTTTGTGGGTTTCCTTCTTGTTTAGTTCAGTGATTGATAGATGGTTCTCGTGTTAAGTTGCTAACTGAAGAAAGATTTAGGGTTAGGCTCTATGTCGGGAAACAACTTTTTTCTGATGTGTATTACGATGCCTTTACCGTGTGATGTTTTCAAAATCCATAAAACAAAAATGTCTAAAGTAACTCATGTCTCTGTCTGTTACCTGTTCAGGCCTTAAAGGCTGAACGGACTTCGATTAAATTTTTCACACAGGTAGACCATCACTTAGGTTCGGGTATAGGATACTTTTTATTCCGATAGTACGATTCCGTGCGATAATTTTCTACCTAAACGCAAATAAACCAAGCTGTTTTATATTCGCTTCCCTGAAAACCATCTGATCATTCAATTGTTATGCAATAAAAAGGCTAGTTAAGAGCTAGGGTTTTCTAAGACTGTGGTGAACACCACATAGCGGCCGCAGTTTATCGTTGAATGACGTCACTGAAACGTTATTTATGTAAGTTGGTGTGTTTCAATAGAGGGCGTTTTTTGACACCTTGAAAGTCAAATCCCGCTGCCATCATTTTCATGACAGCCGTCACTGCGGCCGTTGTGAGGTGGCCACCGCTGTAAAACAAACCTTTAGAAAAAATTACGGTCCAACTTCTTATAACGGTCACACGAATGTTAGAGCAGTGACGGCCCAGTGGTCACGGCCCTTATTGACGAGTTGTAGATCGTGGGTTCCAACCCAAGGACGCACTTTACTTTGTGTTTTGGTTCTTCTAACTGAACATACAGCTGTGCTGCTGGGGAGTTTGTTGCGCCACTTCTTCTTCCCAGCTAATGCACTAGGAAGTGGTGAAGGGTGGGCGTTTTGGGGGACTGTCTTATGTAATTTTGACGTTCGAAAAGTGCTGATCCTCAGCCTAGTTTGAATAAATGACTTTTGTTTTTTTTGAATTTTTGATTTTTTTGTAAATAAATTCATCACCACTGCTCTCAAAACAGTGAAGGAAAAAATCGTGAGGAAACGTCCTAGAACCGAAAATTGCGTGGTAGATTACAGTCCCAGCAGTCGGAACAATATAAGCTAAATATTTTATGTGTAGGTACAATCGAAGAAGTAACATATCTATACAGCGTAAGGACTATTTCTCCTTGCACCTCTCGGCCGCCATAAAACCGGGGTGGTAACAGATGTGGTCATCGTGTTCACGGGATTTTGTTTTCAAACTGCTTAGTTAAGAAGTTCTTCGATAGTAAACGAATGTTATCCTCAATACGACTTTCGATTTTCACTGAGGATGACTATGGGATCTATAAACAAAACGGACTGATGCAATTTATCTGGAAAACAAGAAAGTCAGTTTTATTAATAGCGCTATTTTCTGGCATCGATCAACAAAGAACTCGATCATAACAAAGCTTTTCACAAAAAAGTGTTTTTAAATGTAACTAGCTGCGGTTTTACCTGCATAAGTCTCGATCCCGTGGGAATATCGGGATAATAAGTATCCTATGTCCTAGCCTATGTCATGATCATGAGAGTTGTGGACTTTTGAAAACACAACCCATTTTTTTTTTTTTTTTTTTTTTTTTTTTTTATCCCCTAAAGGGACAAACTTCCATACAAACTTTCAACCCATATTTGACATATGGGATATAAGTTCTTAGGATCTATGGGTTTCACTATATTCGGCAATTCAGCCGTGCTAATATTCAGATTTTATATCGGAGCCGAAACTTGAAAATGTAGACAATTTTTTTTTTTTTTTTCAATAATTTTACCTGACTTATCAACGGTTGGTATCTAATCTTCTAGCAGTGCTACCAACTTAAGAGGGTTTATCCTAAAAGTTGGCAACGTCGCAAATAACTGTCAAATATTTACCTGTTTTGATTCATAAAGCAATATTACTGAATGGAAATAAGAAATGTGGCTAACTAGCGAACTAAAATATTAATAATGAATTGCAATTATAACATTAAATTTGATGTTGTACCCATTTTAGGTGTAAAAAACGCATTTGGAAAGTTTCCAAATAGTTTTTTTACATCTAAAACGAAATATTCGGTGTTACGATATTAGTTATTGCATTTCATAATCAATATTCTAGTTCGCTAGTTAGCCACATTTTTTATTTCCACACAGTAATATTGCCAAATTAATCAAAACAGTTACATATTTGACATCTATTTGCGACGTTGCCCACCTTCAGAATAAACGCTCATAACAACACAAATAAGCTTCAATAGTCTCCTACTGTGTCTACTTAGTAATTACATTAATAAAGCTAGCACTGTAGGGCGTAAATTAAACGGTGGCATTCGATCTCTATCTGCCGGCAATCAGCTAATGTGGTCTAGTTTTTATGGTCTCTTATTTGATTTGTTCTTGTGTTTGAATAGATGATGTAGTGTCTTAAGGCGACGATAACCGAATTTTAATGTTGTTATACTGAAGATCACGTCTAAACGAGTAGTGTTAATGATTTGGAAAAAATATATGTTAAATAAGAGCATTTTCTTAATAATTTAAAATATGAATATTTTAGATTATGTTTAAATACATACCTAGTGAAATTAATCTGTAAAGTTGTGTCTAACGCGGATAAAAATTGAGAATCACGCAAAATCTATCGAACATATTTTTCTGAAACCTTCGCCATTTTAAAGATAATTCGATTATCAATATTTTAGTATACGTGTTTTATTAAAATACCTTTTTTTTTATGTATAGCAAATTTATAATGCGTCAAATTTGGGACAGCGCTCCTCGATGGGCGGGTCCTATTACTGGCTGGACGTACGACGCGTTGTGTGAGCTCAATACAGAACACGCAAGCTAAGCACTCAAGTTCACTGGCATAAATCTGCGTCTTAAGGGAGTGAACGCGCTAAGGTAACCCGAAAAAAGCAATGCGGTAAATTCAAAATTTCTTACGTTTTTTTACAATTTGCAGGTCAGTGTCAGGTTGTATGTTGATTAAAATATGACTCGCGACCGTAACAAATATGTCTTTATAGCATAGCATAATCAACTTATAATATTCCCACTGCTGAGACACTGGTCTCCTCTCTTCGAGAGAGAGTGGGCTGTTATCCACGACGCGGGCCCAGTGCGGGTTGGTAGATGTCACATGTCTTCGAATTTTTGGTTCAGGACATGCCAGTTTCTTTTCGATGTTTTCCTTCACCGTTTTTAGAGCGTAAAGCGCCTGTCTGGGTTCGAACCCAGGACCTAGAACTCGTAAGTCGGGGCCGTTACCACTGCTCTGCATTTGCTACTTTTTTTTTTTTTTGGGTCGGTAATTATCAAATAACTTCTCCCGCTCTGGGCAGAGCGGGAGGGTGTGTCAGACTTTTACTGACTAAAACCCCCCGTGTTCATTCCGTTGCCTGAGTGCCGGGGCCGCGATATCCCTTTCGGATAAACTCGCAACCCTGGCAGGCATTGGCCCTTACGGACCCCGTCAGTTGGTGCTGACATCTCTTTGAGGCGCGCGTGGAAACTTGCTACTTGTAATTCAAACTTATAATATTATAAATGCGAAAGTGAGTTTGTTTGTTTGTTACGGTTACACGCTAAACCGGCTGAACAGATTTGGAAGAAATTTGGCACATGGGTAGACCATGACCTGGATTAGGACATAGAATACTTTTTATCCTGATATGCCCCGTAGTCTGGATTCGTTTCTAGTCGATGGCATTATAGATTACGATTGTTTTGTTGGTATATTGGCGTGTGCTAGGTGTCATTATGGCAAATAATTTTATTTACTGTTTTGTGTTAAGTAATGTAAATTGTTTCGCATACTATTGTATAGAATCAAGTTTTTTTTTTCTATTTGAACAGCAACAGTGCTGCTGGGGAGTTTGTTGCGCCACTTCTTCTTCCCAGCTAAAGCATTAGGAAGTGGTGAAGGGTGGGCGGTTTGCGGGACTGTCTTATGTAATTTTGACGTTCGAAAAGTGCTGATTCTCAGCCTAGTTTGAATAAATGTTCTATGACAGTCATTACGAGTAGTCGAGAAGCCCAAAAGTCTAACAACCAGCCTTACCAAGAGGTATCGTGTACCTGGTAACTGGGTTGTGGAGGTCTGATAGGCAGTCGCTCCATGTAAAACACTGGGTATTCAGCTGCATCCGGTTAGAAGTCGACCCCAGCATAGTTCAACATAGTTGGGAAAAGGCGAGGCAAATTGACTCGTATTTCTTCCCAAATTTATTCACCAAGTGAACCTCACCTCACTAATCGTCTAAACACCTCGTGATTGGTGCGGGATGATACGATAAATCTGGACAACCAGACGCTGATCGAATGCCCACCGTCACCGATGGACGTCATAGTGTTTATACTTCAGACAATGTGGAGGAATCTTGTAGGTGTTTGTTGAGCTAGGCAGTTGGCGGGTTGGGTAGCGGAGCGATCCAAAGCGCGACTTGACCACGCAAAGTGGATAAAGAAATAGAATAAAGTGCTTTTTAAAATTAATTGTTCATGAGTCTGCGACGCTTTACGGATGCGAAGATATGAATGTGAGCTTCAAATTAGCTTTAATTGTATTTGAAATGTAAGGTTTTGATTAGAACTTTCTTTAAATATAATGTTTCGTAATTTTCCTTAGGATTTCGAATATTTAATTTCCCTGGACAACGGAACGAATAACCACAAATAATACTGTTATATTTACCACGCTAACGTCATAAATACGATTCATCAATTTAGCACCTAATATACCAAACATGATTGACATCGCTCTATGAAGGCTCCAGAATCAGGTGCAACGCGACGGTGCGACGCGATTCTAGTAGAACAATTTCCATGAAGTTTTCATTTTGAAATTGTTCTTCTGGAGTCGCGTCGCGTCGCGTCGCACGAGCCTTGAACCGCTTGTTGCGTGGCCCCAAATCTAAACAATGGTCAGTATAACCATAGACTGTGCTTGAAGAAAACCATGCACAGACCATAAATATCGAATGCCGACCTTAAATATTGTGAGAAAAATATAATGAGAATGTATGGACGACTGATCGATCGGTTTATTTTTGCGAGCGGTTGCTATTTTTATGCGGCGCTGCAGGGGGCAGAAAGGAGAAGCCCTCTATTCAAATAATTTTGATGAATAACATCTGTTTACCAGAATGAAAGCTGGAGAAAAACTATCAAATTATATTTGTCTTGCAAGCACCTATAAAAAGCACGTAAAATGCTACATGAAAACAAACTTGACCTGCCAATTTTTTTTTATGATCGCATTATAAATGTGGCGCATACATTTATAATGCAATCATAAAAAATATTGGATATCTTTATCATAAAGTGTATTAGATAATAACATGATAGTGAGCCTACTAACCTAGTACATTATTCAACCGAAGGGTCATTTGAAATGTATGCCAGTGACGTTGAGTGGTTAGCTTGCGTGTTCTGTACTGAGGTCACGCAACGCGTCGTACGACCAGCCAGTAATAGGACTCGCCCATCAACGAGCGCTGTCCCAAATTAGACGCATTATTCATTTATTATACATAAAACAAAAGGTATTTCAATAAAACACGTATACTAAAAGATCAATATAAATTATCTTTAAAATGGCAACGGTTTCGGAAAAATACGCTTGATACATTTTACGTGATTCTCAGTTTTTATCCGCGTTAGACATAACTTTACAAATTAATTTCACTATGTCATATAAACATAATCTAAAATATTCCTTTATTAAGTTATTAAGAAAATGCTCTAATATATATATAATATATTTTTTCTCAAATCATTAACAGTACTCGTTTAGACATGACCATCAGTATAAAATAATTAAAATTCGGTTATAGTCGCCTTAATGGTTGCTGTCATTTGTACATCATTGACAGTTGTTACGTGTAGTCAGAAGCCCGAAAGTCAGTCTTTCCAAGGGGTATCGTGTTACTCTGTAACTGGGTTGCAGCAGTCGCTCCATGTAAAATACGGGTATTCAACTGCATCCGGTTAGACTAGAAGCCGACCCCAACATAGTTGGGAAAAGGCTAGGCTGATTTAGATGTTCAGTAGTAAGGTAGACAGAAAAAAAAGCTGATTCTACCCCATTGTGTCTTTAACGAAGTCCATTGAATGAGAAGGAGGTTGGGTTTTCCTCTGCCAAAACCGCAGGTTATCTGAATCCTAACTAATATTGTAAATGCGAAAGTGAGTTTGGTTTGTTACGCTTTCACGCTAAAATGGCTGAACTGATTTTTATTTATTTATTTATTTAGTTATAAAGGTACACCAACAGCTTCTGTATATATATAATACATATGTCTTAGTACTATAGGTAACAATAGCTTCGGACTTATACAGTCGCCAATCACAGGACAACCAGCAATCACAAAAATAGGTGATAACACATATTAATACTAAAACTAAAGGTACTAGAATTAAGAATTTGAAAATTATGGCATAATACTTCTTAAACTTAAGCAAAAATAAAATTATAAGACGCACAATATTGCAATGTTGCCTACTTACTTAAGACTAAAGATTTGGATGAAATTTGACACATGACCTGAATTAGGACATCAAAATCAATCTGCCTAGCGTTTTCCCAACTATATTGGGGTCAGCTTCCAGTCTAACCGGATGCAGCTGAATACCAGTATTTTACATGGAGCGACTGCCTATCTGACCTCCACAACGCAGTAACTGGGTAATACGATACCCCTTGGTAAGACTGGTTGTCAGACTTTCGGGCTTCTGACGACCCGTAACGACTGTCAAAGATCCACGAATGACAGCCGGGACCAACGGCTTAACGTGCTTGCCGAGACACGGAGAAGTTTCGGTATGTAAAGATGGTCACCTGTCCACAGACACGGCAGACAGTATTGATGACTATTGATTATAAGTCCAGTTTTCCTCACGATGTTTTCTTTCACCGAAGTCCGTGATGTCCACATAAACGTAACATTATTTATGTTGCGAAGGTGAATGCTCGAACACATTTCAATCTTGCCGAAGCAGTAAAACGTATTTTGTTGCTCCACTGAAATAGCTTTTGTTAATTAGAAGTTTCGGTATGCGAAATCTTGAGGAAAATGTATATTAGGGGTGCTACACACTCGACCGGGTCGGCATGATTCGGGGCAGCCGGTCGGTCTCTCTTCCTAATCACTCTCTCACTGCTGAGAATCGTGACTCCGTTTCAAATTGTCAACGGTTTTTGTCCATCCGTTACGATCAGGGGCCTGGTGGAGTGCGGCACTAATTGGTATCTCCAGTTGCTCGGATGTTTAATCCGACCACCGTTTTGGACTTCGGCTTTTAGGTCTTTTGCCCTCTATTTTCACTGTGACCATTAGACGTTCCATGTTGTTGGTACCTGTGCGGGAAATATTGCCGAAGTATCTCACGAGTCCACGACACATTGCAGGCAGGTTGAAGACAGTCGTTGAGCTTTCTCTAGTTAAAGATCGAAACATTTGTGCGGTGGACTGTCACTATGTCATCTTTAATAGGGTAGCCGGGCAATAAAATCGAAAATGTATGTTTTATGGAAAAAGTCGAGCGGCTTAGCTCGGATTGTGCCGAGCCGTTTGGAACATGATTCAGATTCAGTCGTGAGTTTGCCGATCGGCAGGAGCCGAATGAAAGCTTAATATGTGCAGTAATTGCTTCGGGTCGGCTTTGTTGTTCAACAAATACTGCCGCCTGCTTCGCACTTTGTTCAGGTCGGCACATTCGATTGTGCCGACCCGAACAAAGTGTGTAGCACCCCTTACTCATACACAAACTGCAAGGTTTGAGGAATTCTGTACGTTTATGTTTGTTAAAAGTCTGCTACGTCTTGATCGATTCGCACCAGATTTTGTTGAAAGTAACCATGGAAAAAATGGGTTCACGTTTGCCTTTCAATTTGAATTTAGGCACCTGTCCCACCGCCGACGAGGAAGCGACTAGCTATTAACGATTTTCTCGCTCAAGAAACGTACAAAAGATTGTAGGTCCCGTGTAAGTAAAAGAGATACATATATTAATAGTTGATCGCTAACTGTTCACACTGCCGACGAGTACTTGTTTGTCGTAGCGAGAAGAACTATCAAAGAAAGTATTCGCTCAGCGACGCTCGCTTGGTGGGCAGAACACTCGCTGAGAGACTCACGCTTCGTACATTTCAGCGAGTAATCTTTTTTCGCCGTCGCGCACTCGCTGCTCGTTGCTCGCCAACTCGTTTTTAGTTGCTAGCTCTACTCGTTTCTCATTAATCGACGGCGCCGGCGGTGGGACAGGTGCTTTAAGCAGCCAAAATTGAATCGCGTAAACTGAAAAGTGAATCATTCAATGTCGTCCATTTCTGCACCTTTCAATCAATTTCTTTGATCCAAGAAATATTGACACAACAGACAATGAAGTTAACTTTGACTGCATCAATGGACTATTTGAAGAATTTGTTTGTTTTCAATAAAAGCTGGTTTTCGGCGGAACGTTATAAAAGTCAGTCCCACACGCATTTCTCGGTCAGTTTCGTTTTAAAATATCGCGATCGCTGTAAAAGAAGAAATAAAGAATGCATTTTGAGTATAGACCAATCTTCTAGCTAGCATAGCAGAGAAAGCCTATAATGTCCCGGCAGTGGGAAAGTTGAAATATAATCTGATTAAGCTATACTGCCGTATACCGTCTAATAAAAAACTATCAGTAATTTTTTGGTAAGCACACCTAGCACCCCGAACGGATCACCCTAATCTAATTACCTAACCTTTAAGGGGCATGCGCTAAGGTAGCCCGCGAAATTCAAATTTTCTTTAGTTTTTTACATGTTGCAGGTCAGTGTGAGGTTTTATGTTGATGAAAATATGATTCGCGACCGTAACCAATATGGCTTTACATAATTATAATCATTACAATCAGCAATACAACTCCATAAGTAAGCACAATCGCCAAATGTCATGATTTCATGAAATAGTCATTCAATGCGATTATATGAACTTAAAGAGTTGTATTGATCATTTTTATGATTATAATTCCATAAATAAACATTTGATACGGCCGCAAATCATATTTAGATCAACATACAACATGACACTGACCTGCAAATTGCAAAAAACGTAAGAAAATTTGAATTTCGCGGGCTACCTTGACGCTTTCGCCTTAATGTGGAGGAGAGTGCCGTATTTTGACGAAAAGTTAATTTTCCACCCGGCCGAGGATTTCTTAGGATTCTCCTGCATAATATTATTACTGCTACGTCACAGGCTATTATTTGTACTTTATGGTAGGTACAGTCCAAACGTTTCATAGCCCTGTTTGTAAATGTTTACGATCGTCACGATGGCATTGCTAATAGAATAACAAATAGTCCGCAGTAATGTGGAGTGGATTGCGCAGGCGTGGTGAATCGTTTCAGCTGTGGAGCGTGGCGTTAAGTGGTCCCATAGCTGATTAGATTATATCGTTTTGAGCTTTTTAGAGACAACCAGTGACAATTTGTTGATAAAACTGACGTCTGATTAACCTCATTTATTGTCGTTCTATTCTGCTTTAATGAAAGTGTTAATTGCGATAACACAAAACTATTAACAGCGATAGATCATCATCATCAACCTACAGCAGTCCACTGCTGGACTTAGGCGTCTCCGATTGCACGCCATTCACCTCAATTCTCAGAAACTCTCATCCAGCTGCTACCAGCCACTCTAAGCAGATCGTCGCTCCACCTAGCCTGAGGGCGTCCTACCTTACGTTTGCCGATTCGCGGTCTCCACTCTAGAACACGTCTACCCCAACGGTCATCGGTACTACGGCTAATATGGCCGGCCCATTGCCACTTCAGCTTGCTTATTCTGTGAGCTATGTCGACAACTTTGGCTCTCTGCCGGATTACCTCATTCCGGATGAGCGATTGGTCAATTGCTATCAATTCGTATTGTAGTAATATTGTCAATCGCTTCAATTGAATTTGGTAGACGATCAAGTTGCGCATCAATGTGAATCAATCACGTAAAAATGTACAGCTGCAATTGATCGTTTTGAGGACCCATTAGCGGCTCTGCAAAATTAATGATATTATTTTCATAAATAATTAACACAAAAAAAATCTATGTCACTTGGGCCATCTCAAAAATAATAATTCTACGCTGTCGTTTTGAATAAGAAATGCCTTGTTTTGGAAATCCAGAAATGATTTCCAAAATATTACTGGAAGTTTCAAAACACGCGCGGCGTGTCAGCAACACAGCACTTGTGGAAGAACTTATAAAAACACGCGCGGCGTGTCAGCGGCACTAAAAGTGTTACAGTGTTGAGTATCGAGGTTGTCTTCCAGTTTAACCAGGTAGTTAATCATAGGAATCGTACAAGACATAGCTACTTTAGCTCCTAACTACAGGTGTGGTGCTCTGTCACATAGACTAAAACATAATGCTAGTAAGAGTGTTCTCTTGCTATACAAAGCAGTAACCGTGTATAACTCTTTACGGAACCGACTCACTGATCCGGATCATTGAAGTGTTCCAAAAAGGCAACTGAGCAGCAGTGAGCGAGAGAGAAATCAGACGCTGAGTTACGTTACTTTAGTCAGTACTACTGAACTGACTCGCGAGTGAGCGTGTGACACATTACAATATATTTAAGTCAGAAAGAGATACCAAATGAGATGTGTATCACTCATACTCTCACAATTTTTCGTTGTCGTTATCGATTTTTGTATCCTTTAAGTCGATGATTCAAATGAAACATATCAATGATTTGGATCATTTCAGTGATCCAGATGCAAGTGTTCCAATCGCAAAAATGATACACTGCTCACCACTACAAAGCAGGGGGGAACAAGGCTCATGCCGCCAATTAAGATCAGTGGGTGCGGCACTCGTGAAGGTGTCTTAAGTAAAATGTTTGGGTCACATGGCGACAGATCGGACCTAGAGAACCGAGAGACCTACGATGAAGACCTAGAGAAGGAAATGAGGGCGTTGGCAGTCCGCTCCAATATGTTGCAGAGGACTGCCAACAGCCTCAGCAGCGGCGCCTGCATTTTCGCACGATGTACCATTGAAGAAGTTCATATCTATACACCGTAAGGACTATTTCTGCTTGCAGCGCTCGGCCGCTATAGAAACCGGGGCGGTAACAGATGTGGTCATCGTGTTCACGGGATTTTGTTTTCAAACTGCTTAGATATGAAGTTCTTCGATAGTACCACAGATGTAAAACTCAGAGCCTTCTATGTAGGAATTGTATGGACTGTGTCTGAAATGAAGATAATAGATAGACACATACATACGAGTATACTCTTTTGTTTATATTTCCAGAAGTTTTGGGGTCCTCAAATAGACCCCCGTCTGGCTCAGTACCTGACTAACTTCCTGTTTGGCTTCGGACCGAACAAGAGTCCATCCTGTGACTTCAACAGATTCGCAGAGTTGTATGTTTTTAATGTAAGAGGTGAGTCTAATTTGTCTTAGAATTTATTTAGACGTAAAATTATATCAGACGCTTCCCCATATCTCTTTATCGGGGTCCAGAAGAAACCTGTAAAAATCCTCCCCCCCCTTTCAGGCACTGCTGATGAGCGGATGATGCTATTATACAACAGCCTCGGCATGGTTTACAAAGATTCAGTGGAACTTCCCTACCAGCTGCTAAGAGAGGTATGTCAAGATGACCTGTAAACCGATCTATTTTGTAAAATATTTGTTTGCAATATTCAAATACAACACACCAATTTTTTGGGATTTGACTATAGTTTTTTATGATAAGTGCCTCTTTACTATGATTTTAGTATGGCAGCATTATTTTGATTCCAACCGTCAAGTTACCGAATACGATTAAAATTCCAAGTAATTTTTAAAACATATTAAAAACAAATCCTTTTATGCAGTTAAAGATGCTTGAAACTCGTATCTAACCTAAAATCTTCCCATTTCTTAGTTTTCACAAATCATATTCCACGATTGTCCACAGTACTGCGAAAGCATAGCCTCAACATACATAAAAGTGCTAAAAGCCTCAGCATCCCCTCGCGCTAAGACCTGGATTGGCAAAGGGTTCAAAGGCAGAGCTTCCCACGTTCAGGCGCTCGGTGAAGCCCTAGCGGCCAGTGTCGACGGCGACTCTGACGTCACTATCACCGCCTGCACTGGCTCTCAGCTTAATAAATGGTAAGTAGGACGAAGATGGGCTCAGGGATGATCCTTTTACAGTCTTGTGTGCCTTAATAGACGTTGCAAAGGGGCAGTTCTAAGCTGGTCTCCTAAGAGGACCTGAAGTTATTTTGGTGAGGTAAGAATGAAAACTCTTCGGTCTATTTTCTAAGTTATTCCACAAATCCCCATTGATGGGGACTGGGGGACAAAATGTTAATAAATCCCCATAATTTTAAAAATAAAATACAAACAACATAATTATTATATAAGCCTACCATGTGGGATACCACTAGAATAAGGTAAACACTCTTCTAAAAACAAAAGGTAAACATAAGTTCTAAAATAATCAATCACAAAGTTACCATAAAGTAATTTAAAAATTGATCTCCAAAAGATTTTATTTTGTTGTAGTGTTTAGACTGTAATATGACATGACAGGAATATTTTACACTTAGGCAATTAATTTAGCCATTACTTTAATTTGTTTGATTATAAAAAAAAATATTAACAATGAAACGGGTAAGTCGGTTAGACATGAAAAACAACTTGAGATTATGGTAGACGATAAATTTGTTAATACAGCAGCCGACGTAGCCGAGGCATTTAATGAGTTTTTTTTGCCAACATACCTATAACTACGACTCGCTCCTTGAATTCGTCTCCGTCTAAAGCTGAAAACCTTTTGCATAGTAGTGTGCCTAAATGTAGTACCTTATTTAGCTTCGAACATGTAACGCCTCGTGATGTAGTTAATGTTTTTAACACACTCAAGTCTAAAAACATGGGTGATTACTGGGGCATCTCCATTAAACTTTTAAGTAATATAATAGACATCGTAGCCCCCTATCTAGCTGTTACTTTTAATACATGTGTTGATTTAGGAATTTTTCCTGACCTCATGAAAAATAGTAAAATCATACCATTATTTAAATCAGGTAATAAAAATGACGTTGGCAATTTCAGGCCTATTTCTATCTTACCAGCATTTAGCAAAATATTTGAAAAGTTAATACTCAAGTAGTTGCTAAAACATTTTAATTTGAATAGCCTCCTTCATAATGAACAATATGGCTTTACAAAAGGTCGTTCGACTACAGATGCGGGTGTTGCTCTGCTGAAACACATATTTAACGCATGGGAGTACTCGCAAAATGCTATTGGGGTTTTCTGTGATCTCTCCAAAGCCTTTGATTGCGTGCACCATGACACGCTTTTGCGTAAACTGCGTCATTATGGTGTGCAAAACGAAGCTCTCAACGTTATAAATTCGTATTTGCATAATAGGTCCCAATGTGTAGATGTTGATGGTGTGAAATCTTCCGGGCTACCAGTTCAGTTAGGTGTACCTCAAGGCTCAATACTGGGTCCATTCTTGTTCTTAGTGTATATCAATGACTTACCATTCTATTTAAAGGGTATCTGTGAAGTTGTACTGTTTGCAGATGATACCTCTCTTATTTTTAAAGTAGACAGGAATAGACAAGATTTTGACGATGTAAACAGTGCACTCTCAATGGTTACAGATTGGTTTACGACAAATAACCTAGTTCTCAATGCTAAGAAAACGAAATGTGTAAAGTTCGCCCTACCTAATGTTAGAAATCTAGGTCCCAACATCATCTTAGATAAAGAGGTGCTTGAATCCGTAAATTCGGCAGTTTTTCTGGGCATAACAGTAGATGCCAAACTTCAGTGGGGCCCACATATATCGAGCCTAGCGGGAAGGCTCAGTTCCGCCGCCTACGCCGTCAGGAAAGTAAGACAATACACTGACGTCGATACAGCTCGTTTAGTCTATTTTAGTTATTTTTATAGCGTTATGTCCTACGGTCTTCTGCTGTGGGGCAAAGCTGCTGATATTCAAAATATATTTGTCCTTCAAAAACGAGCTGTTCGAGCTATTTACCAGCTAGGTGCCAGAGTTTCTCTGAGAGATTTTTTCAAAGATATTGGTATCCTCACGGTGGCATCTCAATTCATCTTCGCCAATATCTTATATATTAGGCAAAATATACACTTATACACTAAAAACAGTGATTTTCACAGTGTTAACACTAGAAATAAGGACAAACTACGAGCTCCCTTTCACCGGCTTCATAAGGTTCATAACTCATTTGTTGGGCTTGGTATAACTTTTTATAACAAGCTACCAGGTTCTTTGGTAGATTTGCCTTTTAATGCGTTTAAAACGAAAGTAAAATCCAAGCTTTGTTCAAAGGCATACTATTCTATCACCGACTACTTAAATGATAAGAATAGTTGGTCGCTGTAAATTAACTCAAGACAATGTTTATGTTCTTTCTCCAGCTTACCCACTGACAAGTTATATGAGTTTATATAAGTAATTGTTTAATTTATTTGACTATAAAAGTCAAATTATTTAATTTATTGTTGACATAATCTACTCATCACAATGTTTTTTTTATGAGTTGTATTGCAATATGTGGTTAGCTAGTGACCTCGACAATTGATCATATTATTTATTGCTATTAGTAATTAACTGTTTGTTTATTTATTTTACCTCGATGGTCCTAGTTTATCATTTATAACTTCCAGTTACAACTATATGTAAGCGGGCACGCCCTTTATGCCTGGAGGCTTTTATTAAGATATTAAGTTCTGTTTACGTTTTGTTTTTTATTTCTGCCTGAGTATAGTTCTCGATGATTTTGTTTGGTATATTGGCGTGTGCTAGCTTATATATGGCTAATAATTTAAATTATGTTTTGTGTTGCTTAATGTAAATTATTTTGAATACTATTATTATACTATTATCTTTTTTTTTGTTCTTCTAACTGAACAGACAGCTGTGCAGCTGGGGAGTTTGTTGCGCCACTTCTTCTTCCCAGCTAACGCACTAGGAAGTGGTGAAGGGTGGGCGTTTTGGGGGACTGTCTTATGTAATTTTGACGTTCGAAAAGTGCTGATTCTCAGCCTAGTTTGAATAAATGACTTTTGATTTGATTTTTTGATTTCTCTGGTATACAAAATGGCGGCGTTTACCCCTTGCTATCTGGTAAGCAGTCAGCTTGTTTGCCAGTAAATATCTAAGAAACTCGCCGCGCGCTAAGCAAAAAAAAAAACAGTAACTCTCATACTTCAACTTGTTACTTGAATGTATGAGTTAAGAAAATCAGTTTTTTTTTATTATTTTGCATGTCGATAACCATCTCGTCTGTAAAAATTACACAAAAAAAAAACAGATTTTTAAAATTAATATTTCTACTACTACTCTACCTGCGGTTGATGACCCCAAAAAAACTCATCAAATTAACTTCTTTTTCATTTTATCATGTTTACATATCGATATCTATCCCATCTGCGTAGTTTCGCTAGCTAATTTAATTTGACCCTGTATAGCTGAGGGGTGGCCTAGTGGTAGCGGCCCCGACTTACGAATTGTAGGTCCTGGGTTCGAACCCTGACAGCGTTTTTGTAAATTATTTTATTATCACCACTGCTCTCAAAACGGTTAAGGAAAACATCGTGAAGCGGCATGTCCTAGAACCAAACATTTACATACACTCATCGGAAATCACCAACCTCCCGCACTTTTAGCATAAATAACTATTGTATTGCAGGCTCCAGTTCAACACACTCCTACGCCAGATGTCCGAGGTGGTGTTCGTGAACCTGTACGGCACCAACATCAGGTCTGAGGACGAGAGTCCTGGGCCAGTAGCTTGCGTAGAGCCGTCCCTGCTGCCCATGCCTCTAGGTAAAACTTACAGATATGTTTCGCGCGCAACTGCTAGTCCCCGCTTGAGCAGTAAGACGGGGGAGGGCGCCATTGACAAACTGCCTAATTGCAAATTGTCTCACCGCTCACATACCTCAGGCGGTGACTACCAGTCGCGCATGGCCTATAGTTTACAAGTTAGCTACACCATCTGAGCATAATCCTGTGATGAGGAACTTTCGGGCTGGTCTCTCTGTTATAACAAATTTGTTATTATCGAACAATTCCGCAAAGGTTTTAGTACGGGAGGTAATCGATTTTTTGTGATGTATGTACATTTTTCATACCGAGTAAATTAAATTTCTAGTAGTTGTACAGTTCGCCTCAAATAACTTTCCCGCTCTGAAGTAGACTACAAATGACTGCGCAGTAGTCAATCTTCCTTATAAAACAGAAGCGCGCATGCGTGACCTAACTTCAGAGCGGCAAAGTTATTTGACAGGAACTGTATAAATGGTTATTGGTTATATGACGGCAAGTCAAAGAGGTCATGACTCCTATGCCAATGTCAACCATTTTCGAGTAATTGGACATTTATATTTTAAAATGAATGAAATTAAAATAAAAAACACAAAAAAAAACAACCGACTTCCGAAAAAAACACTACAAAGTGAAAAATAACTTTAATTTCGGAAGTCGTTCTCTTTGGTTTTGAATTTTTGTTTTTTGCCACCGACTTCCGAAATTAAAGTGATTTTTCACTTTGTAGTGTTTTTTTCGGAAGTCGGTTGTTTTTTTTTGTAAAAAGTTTTTATTTTTCACTTTTTAGTTGTGGTACCTACCCCACACAAATTCGAATACCAGTACCTGCTATGTAAATAACAGTCACAGGAAGTTATCATCATAATCATCTAAATAAACTAAGTGGGAAAAAAATACGTATTATTGGAGCTTACTCAAAAATTATCCCAGCAAAGTTAATAAAATTTATATGGGACCAATCCGGGAGCGTACCCTATCAAACAAAAAAAGAATTTTCAATAGTTGATAGATGCACATCTATCAACTCACTGCACTGCAAGGATAGTCTAGTCACTAATCACCATGATCAACTAGTGGTGATCATGGTGATTAGTGACTAGACTCCCATTCGCCTTAACACAGTCATTATTAATTAATTAATGCCGACTTCGACCCAACTTCGCGACCGGGGGCCACCTTCCTTGTACTCGGGGTTACGTCAAGTTGGCGGCTGTCATAGGCGTTCTAAAATCAAGTCCGTAAGTTTGGCGTCGTAAAACCTTTAGACGCGCCGTCATATATCTATCTCTTTTTTTCTCAGGTCTAGAAGCGATGCCCGACTATCCCGCCTTCACCGACCTGTCGCACATAGTGTGGCTGAACAATCACATTCCCAAAGAACACCAGGGCAAGTGGAGGTTCCTGTTCTCGTCGCACATACATGGAGAGTCATTCTCTACTATGACAGGTATGTAGCATAGACAAGTGTGTAGCATAGACAGGAATGTAGCATAGACAGGAGGCATATTTATCGTAACAGATATTAAAAAATAACAAATAACGTTCCTAATAATATAACTTATCTGTTACTGAAAATACTCGTAGCAATCCCCCCACAGACAGGTGCCACGGCTGTGTTTTATAATATTTTACTTTACGGCAACCAAAAAAAATTGTGATCGTATCCGAATGTCTTTATTATCTTTGGTTTGACGGAATTAATCGCAAAATATTCCAGGTATTTACGATATTTTTGTTTAACCAATAAAAATGTTATTCAATTATATTGAGAGTAATTTGCTTTGTTTGTTTGTTATTTTTTTCATAAAAATACTTTTTTACTTATTTTACTTTAATTGTATATTATTATCCTCATGGAAATTTGTGATGCAACCAAAAAATTCAGTGATCGTGAATCACCTTTATTTGATGGGATTGGTCTCAATCTCTCTATGCATGTACAACTTTATTTTAATAGAAATAAAGATGATACTCAATTGAAAGTAATTTGGCTGGTTAGTTTGTTGATTTTTTTTTTAAATTTTGAGCCTTTGAAATTTAGGAATTTAATTGCTTTCACTGCTTTCTAACGGAAGAGAACTGGTGAATTGTAATTTAATTTTATTCCAAAACATATGTGTTTATGGTGTATTCATCATACAAGCTGCCTAGCCTTTTACAATTATGTTGGGGTCGGTTTCCAGAGTAACCGGATGACTAAAAAAATTTATAAATAAACGTAATTCTATAATTTCACATTACCCCCGTCATTCCTAGTCAAAACTTCAGATTCGATTTTCGCCTTTAAACGAAATAAACTAAGGAAGATAATCAATTGAGATTTAAATACGTATTTATCGTCCGTACACAAAAATAACAGGCAGTTATTTCAAAACAGATGTTTGGATCTGTTATTTTTCTGTAACAGTAACAGTGATAACAGATACCTGTTACAACCCATCTCTACATGACACTTGACAGTTAGTTGATGGACACATGAAATTAGAGGTGGGAATGAGCGACATAATTGAAATTTTACGTATATCAATATGAAATTAGTAACTCGATTACTTTGAATCGATTATACATAGTTACTAATTTTTTATTACTAATCTGTCCTTACTTGTCGTTGAACACCCGAGTTCATTAGTCTTGTCGAATGAAGACGGATAGTAGGTATCTACATAACTACCACATGGTAGATAAGTAGATACCTACTATCCGTGCACGACTGTGAATGATTTTTTTCTAAACTATTTATCAAACCAATCAACAAATAACATTTATATTTGCAAGTTTCTACCACCTTTAATACCAGTTACAAAA
The DNA here is from genome assembly GCA_916701695.1 of Agrochola macilenta. Lineage (NCBI taxonomy): Eukaryota > Metazoa > Arthropoda > Insecta > Lepidoptera > Noctuidae > Agrochola > Agrochola macilenta. The sequence goes on along the minus strand of OU753572.1, from coordinate 16,069,640 downwards.
TAGTTCGAATGATTTTATAATGATTATTGTTTACAGGGAATGGATTTTCTTTAAGCTATCGTTCTATTGATAAACGATCATTCAAGATTTAATATTTTGTGTGAATTGATTTTCAATGTTTGATTTGAATCGATTCAAAGACCATATTTTGGAATTTTAATTATGGTCATCTTTAAAGTTGACATTATATGACTTGATTTTTTTGGGTTATTCCACTAATCCTCATTGACAATCCCCATCAATGGGGATTTGTGATTTTTTTGTCCACTAATCTCCATCAATAGGGATTTGTGCACAAAAAGATCACAAATCCCCATCGGTTTAAAAACTACTAGTTCTGCAAACAGTAGACCTCGCGAGCACAAACTTTTTGCAACAATTATTAAACCACTAAAATGATTTAAAATTGGATATTTACCATGTTTTTTGTTTGAAAAACATGGTATAAATCCCGTTTTAAATAACTTTATTAGTGAAAATCACCACGTCAGATTAAAATCCTATACCCATCGAACTTAAAATAAACCCAACTACGGCTGTAGGTTACTAAAAAGCATATGGTGGCAAGACGATAATTAAACAGAAATCAACTAACCCACAACTAACCAACTACCTGCTATCTGTTAAACACGTGACTTTATTTTGGAAGCAACTTTACCCCAGCTTTGTTAGCTCAGTCACCATTTGGCGAGCGATAACGACAGCGTGATATAGCGGTGCACAGTGTCCATCCAGCCATCTTATTGTAAAAAGTTTTGGAGAATTCAGAATATTATTTTCAGAATTTTCAAATTTTGTGATGAGAATGTGGTCCCGGGTGCTTCATCAATCCCTACCTAGTAATTAAAGGGCCGATTTCACTGGTAGAAATCTAAAAGTGAGCAATCTACTGCATTTTGAGGAGCTATTCTGCTCAACACGCAGGAAGATCCTCCTTAGTAATATTCACCAAATTTTTATGAGACCAACTTAAAGTTACTCCTTTCAAATAAAAAAAAGAACCCTCGAAATCGGATCCCAGAATGTTACCGCAACCTACGTAAGGACTCATAACCTATTTTCCTAACAAAGCGACATAGCTTTACAATTATTATAAATACGTAGGTCCAGCGGGGCAATTAATTAAAAAAAAGAATATCTCGTGAGTGTTTCATAAAATCTCTCCCACTTCTTGAGGCATCGAGATACACTATTTGAAGACATTCGTAATAGATTTGCATTATGCGTCATTGTTTCATCATTACATAAAACTATTTTATCATATAGCTGTTATGAGCGTTTTAATAAATAAAAAACGAACGTATACGTAGGGTATTTAGATGTTTCACTGAGTGAATATAATAGATTTTGATATAATAAGCATCTTTATTTACGAGATATTTTTTTTAATAAAAGGGGCACCACTTTAATTAGGTAACCTAACTAAACAAAAGTTCTAAAATAATTAATCACAAAGTAACCATTTAAAAGATTATATTTTGTAGTAAAGTTTAGACTGTAGTATGATATGACAAAAATATTTTACACTTACGCAGGTGCAGTCCCAGCATGCTTTAATTTGTTTGATTATAAAAATAATCAATGAGTCTTTACCTCCGTAAGAAATAAAGACTTCATGATTCTTAAACTTATAAATTATGTTGTTTGTATTTTATTTTTAAACCAATGGGGATTTGTGAACTCTTGTCCTCAAATCCCCATTGATGGGGATTTGTTAATAAGCAGGTTCAAAAATCCCCATTGGTGGGGATTGTCAATGGGGATTAGTGGAATAACCCGATTTTTTTATCATGGAGTAGTACGTAACTTCCGGTGTTTTGACGTCATTTGGAGGTCATATGAAAGTCAAGTGGTTTTATGTGTTTATGTTAAAATAAACTCAATCTTATAATTTTAAGCGCCAAAAATAGAAAAATAAGGTTAAGAAACCTAAAAGCTCGAAATGGTTTTGGAATCAGCGTAATTTTTTTTTACTTTACATACCGAATTGTTGCACTTGTAATTATATTTTTATGTGTGTAATAATGTTTCCGTATCCAGTGTAACAATGAAGTTTCTCATGAAAATTCACACCACCAGTTGGTGTCACTTTCACAAGAGGTCCTTCCATTTAGAAAATGATGACGTTCATCATTCTTTTCATTCATTTGTTCATCATTTAGTCACGACTAAAGAAACTATATGCGCTTTGACACTTTTGACACCTGTCAAAAGTGTCAAAGCGCCTCAGTGCTGCCACCTGATGAACGTCATTTCATAAAACCCTAAATTGTAGGTAAACCTTATATAAATAGATATAAAACCTCCATTGCAGGCCGCGTCATAGACCAGGGCCCCTCCCTGCTGATAATCGAGGACAACACGGGCTACATCTTCGGCGGCTACGCGTCCGTGTCCTGGTCCTTCGGGCCCAACTTTGTGGGGACTGAAGACTCGTTCCTCTTCACGTTAGCACCCAAGATGCGCGTGTACCGGTCATCTAGCTTTAATGACCACTTCCAGTATATTAATTATCATGCTAAGACTCTGCCGAATGGTTTGGTGAGTAAAAGTTTTCGATGTGAAAGATCTTTTCTCTCGCTTTACTGCAATCTGTGCACAGAACATAATACAGGTTGGCAGGGACATCGACGCAAAAACTGATAATGATAACTGATTCAGTAAATGATTCTGAACCCCCCCCCTGCGTTGAAATATTTCGTCGATTATTTTTTTCTAAAACAGCTGTTCCATACATTTTGACCGCGTAAGTATTGCACTTATCTATGAAACAGCAGATTTAAAAAAAATAACCAACGAAAAATTTCAACGCAGTGGGGTTTTCCATAGGTAATTGCTGACAACCAGCGCTGTTGACGTTAGGTTCGTCCGAATTTCACAACATTTCGCTGAACAATGACATGTTCTTGCACAGATGCGACGCACAGCATAATTCTTCTTAATATTTGTTACAAAAGTAGTTCTCAATCAGCATTTTGTTTTTGTTGTCATTTGCCAATGTCGAAAAAGTACCAAGAGTAATTACGCAATATTATCTTTGGTCCGTGGCCTTGACATCAACCAATGAACAACATTGTTTTTATTTTTTGATTGAATACCAGGCCTTTGGTTACTTTTGTATGTGTGTATTTTATGTCTTTTTGTCTTATAAAGATACTAGCTTTTGCCCGCGGCTTCGCCCGCGTGGATGTCGAAAAATATCCGACGGAAACGTACTAACGGGATTCAAAAATAATCTATAGGTTAATACAGATTATAAACTATACAGGATGTCAGGGACATCGACGCGAAGCCGATTACCATGGATTCAGTACATGATTCTGAACCCCGCTGCGTTGAAAATATTCGACGATTATAAAAAAAAAAACTGCTGTTTCATAGAAAAGTGCAATACCTACGCGGTCAAAATGTATGGAACAGTTGTTTATTTTTTTAAATAACCGACGAAAAATTTCAACGCAGGGGGGTTCACAATCATGTACTGAATCCATGGTAGCCGGCTTCGCGTCGATGTCCCTGCCACCCTGTATGTACAGTGCCAAATATCATCCAAATCCGTTCATCCGTTTTTGTGCAAACCATATTTTTTTTAAATTCTAAAAACGATTTAGATTCGAATATTCAATGTAAGGTTTGACTTTGTTACTATTTTATTTTACTTCGTCTGCGTAGAGTATTTTTTTTTTCTCTAGATTCCTAATTATGAATTATTATAACAATAACAATATAGAGCTTTGTTAATTTACGTTGTGTTAGTTTCCAACCATAAGCCGAAATATTAGTGATTTTAACTTAAAAAATAAAGAACTTTAATTAAAAACAAAATTTCATCCCCCTTTTCACCCCCTTAAGGGTTCAAATTCTAACAACACCATTGCGTTAGCTTCGAACCAAAAGCCTAGATAATAAATTTAGTGTTTTTTTTCGAAAATTAAGGACTTATCAACTTCATCCCCCTTTTTAACCCTTCGGGGGTGAAATTATCAAAAACGCTGAGACACGTATAAATTGATTTTCAATCGTCAGCCTAAACAAAAAATTTGAAGATCCTAACTTCAAAACTGACGGACTTTCATATAAACTTCCATCCCCTATTTTACCCCTTTAGGGGTGGAATTCCCAAAAATCCTTTCTTAGTGGATACTTACTCTTCACAAAGAACACACCCTCCAAGTTTCACGTCTCTAGGACCAGCGGTTTGGGCTGTGCGTTGATATATCACCCAGTCAGTCAGTCAGTTTATCATTTTATATATAAAATAAAATAAAGAAGATATGTGCGTTTTGTTTGTGACAAACATTTTGTTTCCGTGTTTTCGGTGTATTTTTTGTAACTAATTCACAGAAATAAATATAATGTATCATTATCATCATTTCCAGATAATGGGTGGCCAGTTACACTTCGGTGGTATCTGGGTGGACGGCGACCCGTTCGGCGAGGGCTCGTCTGCCGAGTCCTGCAGCACCTTCCGTGGGTACAAGCGCCTCAGCAAGGAACCGACCTTCCACATCAGAAGCCTGGAAGTGTGGGGCGTCGGGGAGAAACCCGACAGTGACATGGATGGGGTGAGTAGAGACCATTTTAGGTTATCTATCTTCCTGTGTAGCCCGTTCCCAGCTTTGTTGGGATCTCGCGAACTAACCGGCCATGACTGCCAGTCGTGGTCCGTGGCCCGGTCTGCGGCTAGTTGGCCGTTGCGACCAAGTCCGCGATTCGTATCGGTTTCTATAGTTTACCTGGTCGATGCCTACCACTGGTCGTGGTTGTGGCCGTCTAGTGCGCGAGATACCTAAATTATATTTACCCGATTTCGTGGTATAACTGTACAAGGACCTCTAGGCGCGTGGCCAAGATTGGAACTATAGTTGGACCGAAACCGCTGTTCCGCGCCTTAGGTATGTGCGCGGCTCACGGGCAGGCCGCTCATTCGTCAACGCTCACGGCACACGGCCCCTCGCCTCGCCGCGCATTCCTAAGGCGCGGAACAGCGGTCCCGGTTAAACTATAACACCGCCATCTTGATTTTTCAAAACACCTGTTTACCAACGCCCCCACGTCAACGTCATTCGAGCTCCCAAAAAATTTGTGTGTCACAGTGCAGTCATTAGCATAAATATCGACAGCGGTAATAAGGCCCATTTATTAGAAGGCTAAAAGTCACCCAAAGGGCAATGGAGAGGGCTATCAGGAGAACCAAGGTAACCGACATAGCCCGAAGAATTGCCAAACTTAGTGGCAGTGGGGGCAGGGCACATTGCTCGCAGAACAGACGGCCGATGGGACCGAAAGGTTCTGGAGTGGCGATCGCGTACCGGAAGACGTAGCGTTGCAAGGTCTCCCAGAATGTGGATCGAATACCTTGTGAAGGCCGCAGGAATCCGCTGGATGTGGGAAGCATAGAACCGGTCGAAGTGGCGATGCTTGGGGGAGGTCTTTGTTGTGCAGTGAACGTCTTTCGGCTAAAATGATGATGATGGACAGTGCGACAATAATATCTGATTCTATGATTCATCCATTATTATCTGTCGTAAAGATGATGGCAAATATTCGACAGGCAGAATAGTCGACAGCGGCTCGGAGTTTTTTTTGAAGCCGATGCAATATCCTATGGCCAAAACTATGTGACGAGACAAGCAATGCCAAAATATAGGGCCTTATCACATTGACGATTTGCTAGCGTTTTTCCAGCGAGGCGATTTGTGAGCGTGCTCTCCGCGGGTGCGGAGCGAGCTAGCCGCGACTATGCGATGTGTTCTCCGCGTTTTCACAAAATTGTACACTCGCTTGTTTCACTCGCTCTTGTAAACTCTCGTTATGTAAACGCGGCGAAAACGTTGCGCACACGTGGCGTCCGCGCTACGCACACGCAGCGACTGCGTTGAAAAATTGCCTCGCTGGAAGGCCCTACATTTCGGCGTCGCTTGTCTCGTCAGATACTTTTGATGTTCCTTCGATGTCACATATTTGTGCTGCACTTGTATATGCGTTCCAGAAATTATCACATATTATTTCCCGTCATCATGACGACAGATAGTTAGGATGAATCATGAAATCAGATATTGTTGCCGAGCTGTCCATAGTAATATATTTTTGCTCGTGACTGTACGTCTGCGTTAAATGTGAAAATTTCAAATGTATTCTTTTTTTTTACTGAAGTTTACCTGGCGGATTGTTGTCGGTCGTTTGACATAGAGTCCGCGCCATCACTGAAGTCCGGCGGAAAATTGTGGAACAAATTTTTTTTTAATGCAATGACATAGACACTAGTGCCACGTCTCTCGGACCTGAGTGGTGACGCGGACTCTACCTTTTGTGACAGCATCCCTCCATCCTTTAATTGATTTCGGAGTCTTAGATAACTTACTTTCATTGCTTACTGATTTAACTACTTTAGCGTTATGAATTCTAAGTTGAATTTTGAGTGACTATTTTACAATAAAAAGTATGTTCCTCAATTTTTTTTTATTGCAACTGAATTTGTACTATGTCTAGTATGAAATTAAGTTTGGTTTACTTTGATAATTATCTAAGATTGCCTGCCTCGTCGCAAGCGCTACTACCGTGCATGAGGTCCTGGGTTCGTGTCTACGTCGAGCAAAGTGTTATTGGGTTTTTCTGTCATAAATTTCTCAGTAACAGCCCGGGGTCAGGATATTTGCCCGGTCGCTGGCAATAGGCTCGCCACCTATTACATGGGACTTAAACATAACTGGCGAAATGTGATTACACGCGAAATATTATGTTACTTTATAATATCTAGGATTCTGAATTCAAGTTGAGTCATCCTAGACGCACTTGGCATACTATATCCTATCCTAACCTATCCTTTTCCTCTATCAGACCACAGGAAACTCATCACCTAGCAGTAGAACCAGTGTTTTAGACACGCATCTGCCTGACCGAAACTTTTTAGACTTATGCGGGAAACCGACGTCACAAAGCCTGGGCTACAGAGACACGCCCCCCGTCGCCCCTCCAAGCAGTTAGACTGTGTCGGCAGAAAGTTAGACTGTGTCGTCAGAAAGTTACACTGTGTTGTCAGAAAGTTAGACTGTGTCGTCAAAAATTTAGACCGTGAAGTAAGAAAATTATACTTTGAAGTCTGAAGGCAAGATCCACAGATTACACTTAAGTAGTGTTCACTACGTAAAGTAATGGTTCCATACGAATATTAACCTTATTCTTATCCGTATAATGTATATGTTCGTATAAGCGAACGTGAGCAAGCGCTGCAAACGAATATGAACATTAATTTTAAACAAATAATGTTTGTTTTCGTTTGCGACGCTTACTTTACTTAGCAAAGTAAAATCAAAGTGCGGCCTCAGAACCCTACCCTTACACTTTTAAGTCTGAAAGTCAGACCATGAAGTCTTGTATATAAAATAAAACATTGAGTCTAGAAAAGTCAGTCGTTGGAATTATGCGTTAATATTGGATACCAATCTGGGCTCATGGCCGAAAAATATACTGAAGTAAGAATATGTTAATTTTTTACTTTACAGAATCATTTTGTACTATTTCTACTATTTTGTATTTATGTAAGATATTTTAGAAAAAAAAACTCCGTTTGTACTTAGATCCATTCCAAAAATCTGTAGTCATTGTGGTAAAGTTAAATATGTAGTCGCTTAGAAAGTTTTATAGAATTAGGTAATTAAAGTACTTAGAGATAAACAACGTGTTCCTTTTGATAACCGCGTTCAGCGCTGTCAGTGTCAAAATTGCTGTGGAATTGACAGTGACAGTTCTTGAACGTGCTTTAGAAGTGCTGATCGCGTTCAATGTATTTAGTAAAATCCGCACTCAGCAGTTGACATTGAGAGTGTTCTTCGTAAAATGTGAAATCCGCCCTGAGATTAGCTCACTGAATTTATAACAGCTAATGGAATGGTATAAGTTTTATTTATACACGTTGTTGATTAGCCTTTCAGAGACCTGTAAATTTGCGATAAAAGTCGTATAATATTAAAATATTTTGCAGGATGAACGAGATGTAAGTGTGCTGGATGTTAACCCTGAAGCCAAAGCGATCCTGGACATGGCTGGCCGCACGAGACATAGCGAGGGCCTCCGTGAACCGCCCCCCTTATAATGTAAATAGCTAGCCTAATTTGTATCTTTCTGTAACTAGCCCAACTTAATTTTTTCGTATAAAGTCTGAACTTTCGCATAAAGTGGGTTTCGAATAAAGTTGGTTGATACTTTATGCGAAGACATAATTAAGTAATTCTTGTTCCTTTTTTCTTACAAGTGTAACTTATGTTCACTAAAATTACAACCAACATTAGACTTTATACAAAAACAATGAAATACAGTACTCAATCGCTAACCCTCCACCACAAAATCCCAACCATCGACGGATTACTGAAAATAATGGATTATAGTGTATAGGATATTTTGTGCTATTTATGTATATTTAAAGATCTATGAAAGACGTCACGGTAAACGGCGGATTATCGTGCTGAAGATTTAGAATAACCACGGTTTACAGATAAACAATAACAGGCGTCCCATACATAATTAACGACCCAAGGTCGAGTAGGTATTGAAGTTTTATACGGGACATGATAATTGTTTCGCCATTACGATTTTGGTCCTATGGAGAAAAAAAAATCAGTTTGATGATCTGTACCACCACACTCTTAAAGGAGAAGGGGCAAAAATATATGAACCTTGGTCTACCTACTCAACACTAACGCCATATATGCTACAGAAAAGATTATATCTAATCAAACTAATAAATAATAGTGTGAAAGTACTAGGGGCTGGCAGAAATTAGAAAAGAGAAAATAAATAAATAAATAAAATAAAATTCATTTATTTCAGGTCCTTGGCCCATATTAAGTACAAAAAATACACACATAGTTATTACTTACATAAAATTATAAATCAAGCACCAGTAATATGCCTGCTACAACAATGCCCAACGAAAATAAAAAAAACGAAAATAACGAATAATAGAAAAACAAAATAGTCCTGTGATTTATTACATATTATTTATAAAATGCAGTATTACATGATGCTAGTATCTATAATAACATTATTAAGGTGGGCTGCTGGCGGTGTGAAACCTTCTCGATGTCGAATTTTAATACAGTAGATGTAAAGTCTGTTATAAGCAGTGATAGGAATAGGTAGTGCCTATTTGCCTAAACTTCGAAGAACAGAGACGAGACTTCCTTAGGACTACATTTTTTCCGGGACATCTGTCCCGAAATTAGGGACAACACTTTTAATTACATTAAAAAAATATGTTATTTGGAATAAGTAATTCGTCTATATTTACCTAAAGGTTGCGACTAGACATAACATTTATAATTTATAACTCCATAATAATAACTTATCCTCTATGGGCTCTTAAGTGTGTTGTAAGTGGCTTAAAGTTTAAGTGTGTTACTAAACAATGTGATAAGGCCATTATTTTAATATCATGCACATTTTTAAATATACTTTAGAATTATATTTCATTAAGATAAAATACAAATACCGTTTGTTTTTGAAATGATAAATTCGTCCTACGTCCGAGAATGCTAAAATTATAAAAAAATCCGTTCTATTATTTTAAAGACAAAATGTCTTTTTTTTTTCAATTATACATTTGAACTTTAGAAATCTCATTAAACGTAGCCGAGAGTGAGCTAGAAAGAAGATATTTACTTCGAAACGTGTACGGCTCCTTATACAAACATTGTGATTCATAGTATTAAGATCAACAAGTCATTTACAAAATAATCTCCAAAAAAAAAAAAACTGAAAATTTTATGGTTGTAACGACTGTGAATGTTATTTATGTCTAAGTCGCAAACTTTAGGTAAATATAGACGAATTACTTATTCCAAATAACATATTTTGTTAATGTATTTAAAAGTGTTTTCCCGAATTTCGGGACAGATGTCCCGGAAAAAATTTAGTCCTAAGGAAGTCTCCGTTTCTTGTCTCTGTTCTTCGAAGTTTAGGCAAATAGGCACTACCTATTCCTATCACTGGTTATAAGTAAAAGGGAGGGGAACCCTACTCTACTATTATTTTTGACATTTTCACAAAGAACCCCATGAGTTACACATTTGTGGTCATACAAAGAAATAAAGTATAAACAATTTCCTTTTCATTGATGTATTGTGTCTTGGTGGTGTTGAGTTAGTAGACCAACTTGCTCATTCTCCTTTGAGCACACCTTGCTGATACACCCTGTAGTAGTTGTAACTCGAGCGGCGGATTAGCGAGAGAGTACTGTAATACAATCGAAATCTAAAAGTTATAGCAAATTAGATTTATGCCAGTCTTTATGTAAGATAGCCTTACGAACAATGTATTACAAGAGTCGACATTTATAATAAAAAAATAACGTATTGAATGAAGCGAATATTATATTCATGTATTATAAACTTTACCTTTTGAATAACTTTTGAACGAGTCCTCGATGACTCTTTTTGACTTGAGTACCGATTTTTAAGAACAAAAATTTACTATCTAGTACTTTATTATAAAGATTTAACTAAATACTTATACAGGCTGTTGATTTAATTACTTGCATCCGTTACGGAAATTTTCTCTATGAAACCCGTATTTAATTTGCAAAAAAGCTTGCATATTTTGTGGCAATAAAAAACAAAAGAATTCGAGTCTGTTGAGCCCCTCAAATAGTAAAGATAGTGCCATCATGAAGACGCGCCCCGCTCCGCTCCGTACTAAAGTACAACTTACAGTACATTCATCCCGGAGTGGGACGAGTCTTCGTGGATGGTACTATCAGTATCTTTACGTAGCATATCCAAAAGACTTCCGCCACGAGCTTTTTTTTACAAAGAGCCTCCGCTATTCGTCCGTCTGTCTGTCAGCGGGCTGTAACTCATGACCCGTAATAGGTAGACAGTTGAAATTTGCACAGATTGTGTATTAATAAAAATGTAATAAAGTTAATTCGTAGGTCAAGCGTCGAGAGCAGTGACACTGCTCTCGACGCTTGACGATTCTCGAATATTTTTTATGGCTCTTTAAGAACAGTTAAGCGGATTAGGTTACTAAATATACGTCGTCTATTGTATTTCACCTTAAGGACTATTCCTACTTGCAGCGCTGGGCCGCTATAGTGCCGCGTACCTACAAAAAAAAAAAGGGGCGCTAAACAGATGTGGTCATCGTGTGCACCGAATTTTGTTTTTTAAGTGGTTAGATATGCGTTACTGCGATGGTACATACAATTTTTATTTCGTGGGTAGTATCAACCCTAATCATCATCAACCCTTTTCGTGTGGTTAGTAACTAACCTGGTGTCAGAGTTTTAAAGCCGCCCATGGGCCTCTGACTTGGCTTCACATGCCGTCAAGAAATATCTCTCAGGCATGCCGGTTTCCTCACGATGTTTTCCTTCACCGTTTTTGAAGCAAGTGATAATTAACATTATCAACCCTAATTAATGCAGATGAATAAATTAACAAGTCTGTATAATGTCTAAAAATCCCCCTATGTATTCCATTGGTTGTAAAACGTGAATCGACTTTTTAAATAGCATTTGTTCCTGATAATTATACCTACTTTCAATTAAAAACAGTAAAATTAATTTAAATATGGCCTGTTTTACCTGCTCCGGATAAGTTTAAATTTAAATTATCTGACAGATAATATCATACAAATATTTTATCTGCTGGGTACTGCCCTTTCGGAGACTGTGAGACAGGCAATTATTCTCTCGTCCTTTGTTTTAAAAACGTCCATATACAAAAAAATCTATATGTGTATCGCACAATTTTGTACTTGATAACCTTTGCATAAGGCCCATTATCTTAAGATCTTATTATCGATGTTAATTTGACTAGCTAGTGTCTGCGACTTCGCTTATTTCTGCTTGTCTGTTGTGTGATATGATTTTTTTATGGGTAAAGTCTGATAAGAATGAAAAAATATAGTAAAACTATTGACAGAATCGCTAGTTAAATGTTATCAAAGATGAAATCCCTATTTTATTCCTACAAATGCATGGATTAAAGTAATATATTCTCGTTCTTAGCGTTTCGATGGTAATCTAAATGGAGTCGCCCCAGAATTCAGTAATATACTCGTATTTCCTTAGATTATAAAGCGTATTTCCTTCTACATGACACTAAAAGTATGGGGAATTAACTGTTAAGCAAAGTGACACCGTACGTCAACTTTCCGTGAAATAATATTTCAAATAAAAATTAAAATTTCATACAACTAACCAGCTGTCAAATAATGACAGGTGTGATTTGAATTTATACTGACAATTTAAGGCCGCTTTCCGAATTAGAACATAATCGATAATTTGCGTTCCGATTTAGATATCACGATTATGACAGCTGATGGCTATTAACAATTCGGAACGCTCGTGAGCGCGCTCACAGTGCTCGCTCAACGTCAAAACTTGCATATCATATTTCTTTGTTTAAAACCACAGCGACGGGAGCTAAAAGCACAATTTCGAAAATGCCACGCTAGTGATATGATGCGACTCAAAACAAGACAGCACAACTGTCATTTTTAACAGCGCTCACGGTGATATTAATTTAGGGCATGGTCGGCAATATCGCAAGATGTCGCATGTCATGACGTCATCTATGAAGATTCACGGTTCATCGTTATCGCGCTCACACTAAGTTGGTACGGGTGAGCACGCTCAAATTGATTTCAGTGTAATTCGGAACGCAGCCTGGCATGTACAGGTATCCCGCAAAATTCAAATTTTCTTACGTTTTTTAAATAGTGTCAGTTTGTATGTTGATCAAAATATGATTCGCGACTTTATCAAAGGTGTATTACTACAGTACCTTAGCCTATCCCCCTTAAGTTGATCAATTTGCTTAACACTTTGCGGGACACTAAACGCCCCCAGACATAATTACAATAAAACTTCTAGTGTGGCTCTTTCACTGTATTTCAACTGATTAAACGTGAATTCCCTGGCTTTATTGTTAGTTATCTGTGCAGATATTCATCAAAATCAGTTCAGTAGGTTAGCAGTGAAAAGTTGCCAAAATTAAATAAAGAAATCGCTGTTTCTGTCATACTGTGGAAACATAACGGACTTTACCCATATTGATATAATTATAATTATTATGATCTGTTATATAAATATTATTATAAATATAAAATATATATAATCAGCAATAAGAAGTGCATTTATTAATAGTGAGGTGCCTTTGTATTTGTCTGTTTTATTGTAGCTTTTATTCGTTGTAAAGTCGGCCACAATTCGATACTACTTATTTTTCTGCTAAACTTTATTTCAATTTCCAAGATAATCTGTACATAATTTAAAAGCTAACAGTCTTAAAATAATAATAATAATATGTGCAAGTATATAAAATAGAGGGAGAAATAATCATAGGTCTTAAAAAATTCGTCCGCATCGCTATAAACAGGAAAAGTGCTCAAAAAGGCAGTTCTGTTTTTCTGCCAGATACAGTTCTAACGTACTTACAACTTTCGTTTCTTAGTTAATGCGCTACAGAATAAACATATATAAATAATAATATAATTACAAAATACAGTAGGTGCTCGGTAATCCGGAACCTATGTTTTTTTCGCCAATTTTTGGATTTTTATAAGAAATGTCAGCTAGCTAGACATAATTTTTACACGGATTTGTAAAGGAAAAAATCTTTGTTAGTTTACATACTAATACCTATGCGTAGAATCGGATAGGACTGCAGAACGACAACGAGCAATTCGCGCGCTCTTTAATCCGGCGCTTTTGTATTAAACCTACAGAGTAGGCTACATGGTACCTTGTCTATGGTAGGAGAGCTAAGTTAGAAAACGCAGGACTATTGGACGTGTCGTATTACCGAGCGCCTACTGTAGTATAAATCGTTGTGACTTTTTTTCAATTAAATTGATCCTTTAAAGTTTTTCTTGGATACGCTGACACCAGTGAAGGAAAAAACCATGAGGAAACCTGAACTTATAGTTAATATTTTAGTCTGAAATCGCCAACCCGTCTTGAGCAAGCGTGGTGATCAATGCTCGTGCCTTCTCTGTATGAGAATAGGCCTTTGCCCTGCAGTGGAACAGTAACAGGCTGATATTATTATTATTATTATTAAAAATACAGTATTTATCATGAAAAAAATAACAATGTATGTTACTTCCTTTAAGTCACTTATTATTTAGTTCGCATGGATTAAATCCCTTTTGAAACTTTGTGGTCGACAAAAAAAAACATTCTAAATATTTGTAGGCGTTAGTGTATTTGTACATTTGCTGTTGCGTAGCTTATTAAGATGTCAGAATGTGTCAAATATACAGGTGTTGTTTCTAAACCAAACTGGAATGAACAGATTGTACGGTTAGTCGTAACTGCTTTTGCTAAAAGATAATTTATAGACCGGGGCCCTATACCACAAAACAGTACAATTACAAGTTACAAAACTGTACAATTACAATTTACAAATTTGTAAATTTTACAAATCCGTGTGTACCACAGAACTCTAAGCCACACAATTGTAACGGAAAATCATTATAAGTATGTAAATTGTACTGAAAAGTCTACAATTTATTTATTTATAGCTCTTGTGTTACGCTTTTAAAAATGCGAATAAATTGTACATTGTAAATTCTAACTCGTACATATTTGTAATCTCTGTGTTACACAATTTTTTCTACAATCTAATTTTTTTGTTGAGTTTGTAGATTTGTAAAGTTTTATGGTATAGGGTCCTGGTAGAAATGGATTGTTAATGTTGTATTCAAGCATGTTTGATAACAAATAACTTTATTGAAAATAAGAACAACTTGACGATCATCATTTTCAGTTGCTGGATTAGAAACTACAGTCTGTATTTAAATGTAGTTAGTTTCAAATTGTGTCATTTTCATGCTAGTCATCGCTGTGAGTTAATGCATTACCAACATAATATTATATTAACATATTATTAACGACATATTTTGTGTTACTATCAATAATTCAATTCGTAGATCAATTCAATATTGTAATTTACATGCTTCATGCGGCACTAAGACGACGTGACGTGTGTAATGTGTAATGTAACGCGTTCTGTGTGTGGACGACTCAACGCGTATTACATGTAACGCTTGGGCTGTCGCTCGTGCTGATCCATCGACCGTCGGTTTTTAGCATGAACACAAAGGCTCTAGCAGTCCAACACATACAGGATTATCGTTGAGTTTGTATATCGTCCACACTATTCGCGTTAGGTACACGATACATTACACATTCATTTCTGGACAGGGCTTAATCGTTCGGTCCCTATTAGAATCGAATAGGTCTTATCTGTTGCTTTTTTAAGATTTTGTTACCCAATATTATTTGTGAATGCAACTATGTTACCAGTCAAAGTGGTCATTATATCTTTAATGCGTAGATAGAATATTGTATAGATAAGCTGTCAACGAGTATCTTATGAGTTGGCAATAGTTTGAAAGTCATTTGTATATATTTGTAATTACGTTATCGAAAGCGGCTCTAAGGATTTCGATAAAAGTTGCAATTTATGGATTTACGGGGGCGAAAAATCGATCTACTCTTCGTTCGCAATTTATTTGCCAAACATGTAAACAAACACGAATTTTCCACTAAGACAGACATCAACTTTATGCAAGTGTAAATAAAGTTGATTTTAGACCGACTAGTACTGTTGAAAAAGTCATAAAAAATATGTAGGCACTGCAGTTGTTTTTCTTAAAACTCGTGTTTGTTTACATGTTTGGCAAACGAATTGCGAACGTAGATTAGCTAGGTCTGATTTCTGGGAAAATTTTGTTTCTCTCTCTTCTCTCTATTTTCACCCGAGCAGAGCTCAGTAGACCTGGTACTAAACTATCTTATGTATTTTAATACTTTCCAAAGAAATCGTACCGTGACAGTCATTTGGTGGGGCCGCAGTTGTGGGTCAGACAAACGGCACCACGAGAAGGAGATAGACAAAATATATATCTGTCTCGTTTACTCTTACTACTGGATCTAATAAGCGTGTCCTTGTCTCATTATTAATGTTATTTAGGGACTTGTCTATTGCTATAGTCTGTCTACGCTTTATAGATAATAATATTATGACCATTTTTTTGCACCTAAAACCTAACAAGATCTTTAATATTAATTTATTATCGGACATAAGACCTATTCGCCGTGGTGTTCAAGGCACAGTAATATTGGAGATATAGAGAATTCAAAAATATTTAAGCCTCTAAGGGCCGCGTCACACCGGAATGGCAGCAGCTGCCAGCGTCCGCCAGCGGCCTCCGGCGTCGCCGCTGGCGGCCTCGCGCGACTTCCAGATCCCACGTGCCTATATAGTCTCCTCTTGACTAGTTTAGTTTCTACATTACATACGCGAGGCCGCCCGCGGTGCCGCGAGCGGCCTCGCGTCGCCGCTGGCAGCCGCAGGCAGAACCGCCGACAAAATGCGCGTGGCGCGCGGCCGCGGTATCACTGCGGGCGGCCTCGAGACCTTTCAAGCTTTTCAAGCGATACTGGTCTTTTAAGTATGTAGATAAAGTTTAAAATTATTTCACACTGAAAGTGCTCGCCGCGTCGCTGCCGGCCGCTGCCATTCCGGTGTGATCCGACGCTTATTGTCATGTATGGTTGTTCCAATATTTCAATCGATATGTAATCGAAAACAAACCTTATAAAAAGTGTCAACTACTAACTGTTAGTGCCAAAATCGCTATTACGTATCAAGTATCATCGTCATAATAAATCATTTTGAGCTTCAAAAAATGCGTCAAATTTCTTGGTTGCTCTGAACTTGACGTTAAACGGTCAAGAGCGAATCTAAGTTTTCGGTTGCGTTTCAAACGCATCAATTAACAAAGTAAGCGATGGTCTTGAGAAAACTTTTTTCTCAAGACCCTCGCTTGCTTTAACCATCACATACATCATGTTATCAACTAAATCTACAGAAATTACTAAGCAAGTATACTTGCACAAGTTCTTGCAGCGGAACATAAAAATATGGCCAGCGTCTCATTTGCATAACGAACTTTAAATCACAATCCGAAAGATTTTGAAGGAAATGGAAATTCCATTGCTTCATGTCGACAGTGGCAAATGTCGTCGCCAGGCACGCTATGTCTTTCTTTAGAGCAGCCAATATATTTGACATTTACCTCTGTGTCTATAGTTTAAGCAGTGGAATTACTTAGCTTAGGTAGAAAATTTTCAAAGCTTAACCGTGTTTGAATGAAAAAAAAACCTCTTTAATTGTGCATACTTTTATATATTATGTTATGTGAATTTTGTGGTCAGAAATGGGTCTGAACTACGTTTTTATGTTCCATATTGTGTAAACAATTCCCTACTCAAGTATATTACATGCAGATGTGTGACGTTCTTACGTATAGCTGTACAAAGATATATTGGCGCGTGGCCAAAATCGGAACTAACGCCGCCATCTTGTTTTTTCAATACGTTTTACAAAACAATTTCACAAATGTTTACCATCAGCGCCCCCCTGTCAACGTCATTTGAGCGCCAAAAGATTGTACCAGTGTATTATGTAGAGGTCACACTGCACAGAAGAATGTAATGTGTGTTTGTATAAAGGTGGGTATACACCAAACGAACACAGAAACAACTCCATATCCACCAACCCGCTCTGTGCCCGCATGGTGAATACTAAAGCCAACTTGCTGTAAATGTTTAAATTTTTCTCGATAAAACTTGCAAGTGAACATCTAATGTGCGCTTTTATATTTTTTAACGTAACGATATTATCGTGGACGTCCACGTTCATAAGGGCTGAGTCACACCGGAATGGCAGCGGCCGGCAGTGGCTGCCAGCGTCGTCGTTTTGTTTCTACATTATATACAGCGGCCTCGCGGGCGGCCTCGAGACCTTTCAAGCTTTTCAAGCGATACTGGTCTTTTAAGTATGTAGATAAAGTTTAAAATTATTTCACACACACAAGTGCTCGCCGCGTCGCTGCCGGCTGCTGCCATTCCGGTGTGACCCGACGCTAAGGGCCGAGTCACACCGGAATGGCAGCGGCCGGCAGCGGCTGCCAGCGTCCGCCAGCGGCCTCCGGCGTCGCCGCTGGCGGCCTCGCGCGACCTCCAGATCCCACGTGCCTAGTGTCCTCTTGACTAGTTTTGTTTCTATATTACATACACGCGGCCGCACGTGGTGCCGCGAGCGGCCTCGCGTCGCCGCTGGCAGCCGCAGGCAGAACCACCGACAAGATGCGCGTGGCGCGCGGCCGCTCGCGGCACCGTGGGCGGCCTCGAGACCTTTCAATATTTTCAAGCGATACTGGTCTTTTAAGTATGTACGTAGATAAAGTTTAAAATTATTTCACACTGAAAGTGCTCGCCGCGTCGCTGCCGGCCGCTGCCATTCCGGTGTGACCCGACGCTTAGACAGAGCGTCTTCATATACTTCCATACATTTTACTTCCCTGTGTTATCGTGATGCCATCGACGTCCACGTTAATATCGACATGTTAGAAATTACAAAAGCGCGCAACCTGTGTACTTCTGCTAGAAATGCATTTTACAATTACCAAATTATTTCTGGGGGTCTAAAACGTAGTTTTAACTTCAAGCGCAAGCTTAGATGTAATAACAATGAGAAACTAAGTTGTACAAATTCTATTTATTTAATTTATTACTGTAATAAAACATTCAAAATAAGAGTGGTTGTTTTTATCAGCAAGTATACTTGCACAAGTTCTTGCAGGGAAGCATTTGTGTGAGTGCACGTTCTTTCACCTTTGTGGTTCTCGATAGCTTGCAACTTGAAAGCGTAAAGTTGTTATGGCCTAGCCACACGCTCAATCTTACTTCCGCAAATTACAATGTTCGGTTCAACATGCAAACTATTTATTAAGCTACGTCTACGCTAGGCGAGTTGAGCACGAGCCGAGCACTGCGGAGCACGAATTAGCGTAGTAAGACGTGCTTGTTCGAAGTTAGTAAGTACGGCTACGCTACGATAATTCACGCTCTGCTCATGCGTTCGCTTAGCCTAGACGCAGCTATAGGCAACACACTGTTTGCACATCCAACAAACTGCATGTAGCCGGGTCTTGTACTTAGGGCCCGGTCACGTACCACAACTACACCACATCGCAGCGAAAATGTGGGCAAACCGTGGTTACGTGTGAATAGTGTCGCTGCGTTGTGGTAACTACAAAAATCAAATCAAATGGTCGACGCAACGTTGTGTTTGCGATGTGGCCGGCCGCTAGTGCGCGGTCTTGTTGGTGGTTGCGTTGTGGCTGCGACGTGGCGGATTTTGACGGCTTTATTAATTTTCATATTAATTAGCGCCCGTCCATGTGGTGTAGTTGTGGTACGCCTGTTCAGGCCCATAAACTTCCAAGTTGTACTCGGCGAGTTTGTCAAATCATTTGTCGCCGAAGTTTACTTGCATATAGAAATGCATAGCATTACGTTCAAATTGAAAGCAAACTCAACAAAGAGCTCCTTTTCATTGTCACAGATAAATACAGATGGTTCACTCCGCAAAATCATTTACTTAAATAAATAGCGGCTCTTGTTACTACACAATAAAGTGCAATTCAGGTCGCACAGCGCTAATTACCTACAGTTATATTCGCCTACAAGTTGCTTCTCTTTGTATCGCGTAACTCTTGATCTTCTACGTTACACTCACTGAATTGGCCCGACAAGTCGAGCCAGCCGCGGACTTCATACCTAAAATGCGGCGTGAACCATTGTATTCATCTGTGATTGTGTTTAAACGAGTGGATACCTTAGATGAGATATAAAATAAAACAACAAAATTAAAACAGGCACTTCTTCCACTATTTTAATTCTAATCGGGTAATCTTAACCTAGATCTCTTCCGTCCTCCGTTTCCCTATCGACAGGTCTATGGGTCCCTCGCAGCATTCACTGGTGGTGTCCACAGCTACCTTGGAGTCAGTGTTATGTCTTATAATACCATACATTGGCACGGGCGCTGTTACTTCTGTTTTTGCTACAGATTTTATACTATTGTTGCATTTTGTGGAGTTTCGTGTGTGCATTCTGGGGACAAAATGGCGGAAATTGAGTAAGTAGAACGAGAGTTATTTTCAATAATTTATTTGGTTGTTTAGTATGAAAGTGTCTACACGATAAGTAGTGGCTAAATCATAACAACTGAGAACACAAATCCGACTGAAAATTTAAGTGCAAATGGGTACTTACAAGATGGAACTAACTGCATAAAGATGCAATCCAGCATGCGTAGCATGGCCACCATAGAAACGGGTTTTCTACGGGTTTTGTCGACGGAAGAATAGACAAAATGACAGATTGTGATCTATTATTTTGTCTATTCTTCCGTCGACAAACCCCGTTTCTATTGTGGTCATGCTAAGTGTGCAGAATAAAAAGAAGCTTACTGATGTGCTTCACATGTGTTTTTTTTCTAGCTGCCGCCCCTGAGCCTCATTATCGAAACCGGTGTAGACTGTTATAGCTTGTCGAATGTACCTGTTCGTTCGATGTACTATTGGGGAAGTTCATAACTAAGCAATTTTAAAACAAAATCCCGTGAGCACGATGACCACATCTGTTTTACGCCCCTTTTTGCATCGACCAATGAAATAAAAATGAATAATATTTTGTAGTTTTTGTGTTTTTGTTGTTCGTGTGTTTTTTGTAGGCTCTGTTACAATGATCACAGATGTTTGACTACGGATTTATGGTGACCCTTTCTCGACCGAATGAAACCGACCGATGGAATAGAACAAAAGAAACAAAAATGAGAAAGTTTTTAATTTGAATGTTTTTATACTTTACATTTTACATCTTCTTAGCTTCACTAATTAAGAAATGAGCCCATGTTTATTTTTAAGGAACAAGGCGACATTATTTTGTAGATTTCAAGTGTTTGTTTATATCCAGCTTTGCCTAGTATTATTTACATTTATTCGACAGTTTGTAATTTTTAGGGTTCATGAAAAAACGGAACCCGTACAGGATAATAATTATTAATAATTTTTCATACCACTTTCCCCCTTGTTTATAGGTGAATTCATATAAAAATTGTTTAGGTTTATTTTATTTTTATACTACCTAATAATAGTTTTCTAGCTTCTCTACTTAACCATTGAGAGCCAGGAACATCTGTCGGAATCGAACGCAGCGCGGTTGTCCCTGCCAAACAAATATCGACCTTGCAGTAGTTGAAATAAAGTTGAGAATAAATAAACTTCTGTCAAAAGGGAAAAAAAGTGCACATTTTCGGTTATTACTAGACTTCTAGTTATTCTAGACTTTATTTTTAGGCGTGCAATGTTGATATTTGTTTGGCTTAGAAATTGTTATTTTAACTTTTATGACACTCATTATTTGTGTATACTATGGGATGCCGTATCCGGGGTATCCATAGATATAAGAAAGAAGGAGATATGCCCGGTAGTTGAAAATGTATCGAAACCCAATGTCTTCTATCTATCCCTACTCTCTAGCCTGCGATCACACATGCGATCAGTAAACCCAATAAATACGAGGCCCCGCTCACACTTGCAATTTACAAATCAGAACGTACTACATAATCAATTATAAACCTTATCTCATCAAACACAGCGTGCATTTACCATGCACCGTACAACTCACCCACACGAAAACATCGTTCGCTATCGTTGTGCTGTGCAAAAGCCATTTATTTTACATATACGCTAGTGATTGACTAAATCGGAAACTTATCGATTCTCCCATTTATTATTGTATTAAAATTATTGGAAGTTGCTGAAAAAATTATAAATAAAAAACGATATACATATAATAAGATGATATAAATAAACAATAAGTAAGTAAAAAAAAGAAATATTAAGTAAACCAAAAAAATAACAACATTATGAGAAAATCTAAATGAGTATAAAACAAGATTTCACATCGGTCTTCCAATCAGGCTATAACTGTTGACAAATTGAAGAATAAACTTTAATAGTAATATAAATTCATACGACAATCGACATTATTGTCGATAGCCTACGTTAGTGGATCTGCACAACCACATCACTAATCCGTCACAAGACGCTGCGGCCGTACTAACGATGCAACCGCTTAAAGTAAATATCGTTTTATAATTTTTACATTGCTTGTCCAGTTACTTAGCGACATACTTTGGTAGTGGTAAAGAAGCAATGTATTTACTACAATAAAAGTACAGTCGCTGTGATATATGAAAACAAAAATAACGTAGTAAAGGCAAGAAATATTTTACGATTTGTTGTTTTTCATGATTTTCAACACAAATATAGCAAAATACTTGTGCTGATTTATGAAAAGTGGTTCTACGATTTATAAAGTTTATAGTTTAGCTTCGATTTTTACAAGAAACCACTGAACAACACGGTATTCTTAAATGTTATCACGATCGCGCTCGAAAGCGCACTAGTTAGCGGAGACGGCCATTTGCCTGAGGCATGAGCATTGTGATCAAGACGCGCGGACACAGACACGCCCCCATACCACTTCTCCTGTTATTTATATTTCTATGGGGGTATCCCAAAAATGAAAGTGTAAAATAGATTTTATAAAATACGACATACTTTGTTTTTGTCTTGTCCCAAACGTTCTCGAACTACGACCGAACGAGGGTTCCCATTGATATTTATTTCCATTGAAAAAATATGCACCACATCAGCTGGGTTTTTACTGTCTTTTTTTTTCATTTACAAAAACAAGGGACACAATAATCTGATAGTGCAATGCTATTGGTTGACGAGATTTCTATAGAGGCCGTGCGCTGCAAGCAAAAATAGTCCTTAAGGTGCTTAGATATGAAATTCCTTGATAGTACCTCCGCCATAAAGGAAGAAATTACATTTCATTTCAGTTTCATCCAGCAGGCTATTAGTTTAGAAACACATACGTGTTGGGTACCAATATCTTAATGCAATAAAATAAAAATAAGCAAATTTTCTATAGATAGTGCCATCCACGAAGACGCGCCCCACTCCGCTCTGCTCCGTACTAAAGTATAGTAATCACGGAGTAGGCCGCGTCTTTGTGGCACTGGTGCCGATTATCTTGTCACAAATGCCTCTAAACTAGACAAAAAATCACCAACATTTTGTTTATTCCTGTCAAACGACGATTTAATTCAGTGGGCCTACCACCACCTTTAAAGCAGTATTATTTTAATTTTATTTATAAATTTTATTATTTTTAATTATGAGTTTTTTTTTGCTGAATAGCTTTTAAGATCCTCGTGGCCAAAAATAAGGAATTTTAGTGATAGTTTAGTTCGGTGTACAATAAAATCGGTACCACTATCTGCAAACTCATACTTCGAGTACTCCTCATCCAAATAAGAAGAACATTTTATTATTTTAAGATATCGATATCACGTCTGCGTAGTTTCGCTATCTCATTTAATCTGACCCTGTATAGTTGTTATGCCCAGGGGAACAGAGGGGCGTTTCTCTTCTCTGCAGCAGCTGATATAAGCAAAGCGTAGGAGTTTACTTGTACTTGCGGCAAGCGTCGTCCCTATGCCGCTCTAGATACCGTCGCTGACTGAACGCGTTGCCACACGTGGAGCAGCGCCATTGCCAGCTGTGGTGGCCGCGAGTTCCCGTACCTAAAGTTAGGACATTCCATCCTCGACACACCTAGTAGTGCCCAGGGGAAAAGAGAGGCGTTTCTCTTCTCTGCAGCAGCTAGTTTAAGCAAAGCGTAGGAACTAACTTGATAGAAACCGCTTTTGTCTACGGAAGAATAGACAAAATGGCAGATAAACAATCACAATCTGTCATTTTGTCTATTCTTCCGTCGACAAAACCCGTAGAAAACCCATTTCTATGGTTGTCATGCTACGCATGCAGGGACAAGAGGGGCGTTTCTCTTCTCTGCAGCAGCTGATATGAGCAAAGCGTAGGAACTTACTTGTACTTGCGGCAGGCGTCGTCCCTATGTCGCTCTAAGTAACGACGCTGACTGAACGCCTTGTCGCACGTGGAGCAGCGCCATTGCCAAGTGTGGTGGCCGCGAGTGCGCTGGTGAGCGCGGAGGTTAGAACTGGAAATTACATTACGTACAGTATCTTCTTCGGAAAAGAAAACGGAAACTTTGTTTTAAATCCGGCACAAATCAGACGCACATTATAAGTAAACATAAAGCTAAGCGCACATTACAGCCGCGTCGAGCCGCAGTGCTACGTATTTTGAATACAAAAAAATACGATGCGGACCGCCAGTAGTGTGCGATGTGTTCATACAAAATGTACGAAAGCAATGTAAGTACCTATAGTACCTAGAAAATATACACAAACTATACAAAGTATTCAAAAACCTGGCATTCATATCTTAAATAATAAATCAAGAGAGAATTTAATAAAAACTTTTTTTTAAACCGACTTCCAAAAAAAAAACACTACTTACAAAGTGAAAAATAACTTTAATTTCGGAAGTCGTTGGCAAAAAACGAAAATCCATAACCAAAGACACCGACTTTCGAAATTAAAGTTATTTTTCACTTTGTAGTGTTTCTTTTTGTAAAAAGTTTTTAATAAATTTAAAGTTTTTATTTTTCACTTTTTATTTGTGTCAAATTCAAATACCACTACCTGCTATGTAAATAACAGTGACAGGAAGTTATCATCATATCATCCACATATTTATACTAAGTGGGAAAATTACGTAAAAAAAAAAAACATACATACGCGACGATCATATTATAACCTCCTCCTTTTTGGATGTCGGTTAAAAAGATAGTCGTTCCACCGATCCGAATGGTCCAGCGATTAACGGCCCATAGTTATACATAAGCATAGATTATACTTATGTATGAGTATGGGCCGTAACGCTTTTAACGTTCCCACCGTTGGGCCTCCACCACGCGGAGCTAGTGGGGGTTGATGAAAGCCACATCATGATTTTTTTAAGGTTAACCTACGCTTGCCGCGGTGGGTCCGTAAATGGGTGACCATCTTACCGTATGGTATGATATGGCGTATGGTACCGAAACTTCTCCGTGTCTCGGCAAGCACGTTAAGCCGTTGGTCCCGGCTGTCATTCGTGGATCTTTGACAGTCGTTACGGGTCGTCAGAAGCCCGAAAGTCTGACCGGACTGTCTTAGCAATGGATATCGTATTACCCAGTAACTGGTTGTGGAGGTCAGAGTCGCTCCATGTTAATAGATGATTATATGGAAGAATGAATATATAGCGGCATCTACATCGCTACATGCGAACTACGCATCAAAGACCTGACGTCACACAAAATCTTGCATCGCGCAATTAGAGTTTACCGCGTGATAAACATATATAGAATCTCCCAACTTCAAACCTCTGGGCAGTTGCCCGCCAGACACGACACCCGTCTGGTTGGAGGATCCTCCCTTTTCTATGGGGGATGAGTGAACTTTACACCCTGTTCCTCATACCCCTAAAAATACAAGAAACGTAGGTACTCACCGATCAGCAAACGTCCTGCCACAAAGCTGATGAGGACAAGGAAAGGGTCTCTCTCCTGTGTGAAGCCGTAGATGTCCCTTCAGTACCCACGGCCGGTCGAAGCCTTTGCCGCAGTACGAGCAGTTGTGGGTGTCGCGCGCGCAACGACGCGGCTCTGACCACTCGCGGGGCTCTGGAGGTTCTGTGGGTATTCATGTTATATCGCAACTTAAATCTTGCTGTGCTGTTTCTATTCCGACATCCGTTAGTCTTTGTTATCATTTAATGTCATAAACATAACTTATAAGTGGAAAGAAGGAGTTTTTCTGTTTTTCGTATTTTGATGAACCCTACATTATAAAATACGGATGTTGACTGGGCGGATTTTTTTTTATTTAATCCGTTAGACAGATAATAAAAAAATATTAGACACGTATTTTTTGCTTTATCATATTAATAAAAAACGATTTAAATAAAACGCATTAAACTTAGGGAGTGGGGGCTCGCTACGTTACAAGTCAGTATATAATCTACCGGGGAGCGACGTATTGCCGTAATCTTTTGATTACGTAACAAAAGAAAAAATACGAGTCCAATACTTTGCACAATCTACCTGACGGATAAAAAAAAAGTGTTGTCAACATAGATGTACATATTTTTTTTATGAGAGACCTTGGCACTAGCAGCTCTTCTTAAACTCATTACTGATAAATAATGATTAAATGCTGCCTGATTTTGTTTCTAGGAATGGAAAAATTGAAAACGTTGTCCGGAAAATTGGCAAATCCTGAAAAGGGAAAGTGCCTTTTTTCCAAAGGGTTGAAATTTGGTCAGGACAACGTCTGTTGGTTTTCCGATTCATGTGCGTATTGTATAATTATCGCTTGCTTCAACAACGGTGACGGAAAAGATCGTGAGAGCCTGAGAGATATTTCTCGATGGCATGTGAAGCCAAGAGGTCAGAGGCCCATGGGCGGCATAAAAACTCTGACACCAGGTCAGTCACTAACCACACTAAAAATAAAGAAGAAGTACTTATTTGAAGAGAGGAATCGCCTATAGTCTGCGCGCGACAAAATTTTGACAAAATTGGCAGACTGACTTAGCTTAGGCGGTGACTAGTCGCACGGGGACTACGCAGCAATGGTCTGCACCATGGTTTAATAAAACAAGGTATGGCACTCCGAAACACAATGGTCACGTGGGTGACACAAGACTACGTCATCACCGCTATCCATGGTTCTCAAACTTTTTAGTTTGGGGAAATTTTATAAAACATTGACATAATTATTAAATTACTTCTAGCTTTTGCCTGTAGCTCTACCCGCGCTTTGTAGGTTTCCCTAGACAAAAAAAATACAAATTAGATAAATATACTTTAGCATTCATAATATAAGTGTATATTCATTCTTAATAATAAGTGGATTCTATGGATGACTAAAATAATACTCAAACACATTGTTAAACTCGTCTACTTACGAAGTTTTATTCAAAATCAAAAAACAAAAAATATTTTAACAATTTTGATATTGTGGTCAAAGAAAAAAATTTATCAAACCAACTTGTTAGACGTCCACAAATAAATGTTTGAGAAACACTGTGTACAATGGGACTGAGCGAGACCAACATACGGGTTCGACAAGAATAGCGATACATGACAAAATGTCAGAATGCCAATTAGACAGCCCGTTTCTGTGTTACCAGTAGTGTGTAATAATAACTCCCCAACCTCCTTTATTACTTATGCGAATCTGTGAGCCCCTTCGTTGACTCACAACTAAACTGGGCGGATGCTGGTCGATGAATGAAACAGAAGAATATGTTGCTCCAAGAGAGTGCTACCTTTATTCGCTATTTACTGTGGCGGAGCTAGAGCTGAACTGACTCGTTGACGTGTACTGATGAACTATTTTACTATGGTTTTTTTTTTTTTTTTATATAGGGCATCTCGCAGTTGACCTCTGAGGAGGTCGTAGCTGCTTAACCGGACTTTCCTGTGGCTGCCTTAAGCTTCTACACTTAAAGCCTCCAGCCAGGGGCATAAACTATTCTAATTAAAACTAGGCGAACGCTCGCTAAGGGCACCCCCTGTGGGGTACGGACCTCGGCTTAGGGCGTCGCTGGGGGGAGGACAGCAAGATGGGACAGGCTGGATCAAACATAGATTATTATTATTCGGGGAATTTAAGACTACGGGCTCAGCTTCGACGCGGGCTGGCGCATCGTCGAGCAAGGGTCGGGGGGGAGTATCATTTACTCGGGAGGGACGCGGTCGCGGACCTCTGCGGCGAGGTCGGAACGTGTGTCGGTGTGTAATTTTACTATGGGCTAGACTCGCTCCTTTTATACAACAAATTACGGTACGCACACAGGCGCATTACACAAACACCAACAACAGCGCCTTCTATTGGTCGTAAAATAAGGGTGGTGGGCTCGTCGGCTGAGGCGGCATTGTTTGGCGATCCGGCCGGAGAATTGCAGGCAGGTTTATCCCGAGCGCAATGCGACCGGGGGTGTGATAACTGCAGGCGGGTTTATCCCGAGTGCTATTCCCACAGGTACAGGCAAGGCTGGCGTGGTCTTTACCATCCGCTGTTCCTAACTCTACAAATTTACTAACATTAATATTTACACAAATCTACGATTATTCCTAACTACTTATACATAACTACGATTCTATACACAACTATGATTCTATAGTCGCGAACATATCCTCCCGCCGCAGCTCTCGTAGCTGGTATCTCTGGAGTTCGCTGACTACCGTGTAGACTCGTAGGATCGTTTATTCTCGTTCCAGCGTCGTTGGCAGGATCACCAGCTTCTTGGTAGGTCTTCTGAGCACCCCTTTGTTAGTGCGCACGTCGACTGCTCGTATTTCGCCGTCTGGACCAGGATAAGTAGCCACTATGACTCCACGTGGCCAGGAGTTCCGAGGCAAGGTCCCGTCCGCTATCAAAACGAGGTCGTTTATTTTGATGGCTCCACGTGCGCGAACCCGGTCGATAAACTGCAGTATGCGTGCCGTTATGCGTATGACTCGCATCCAATTTGAAAAGCGCGTTGGATCCGGTAGTCCTTCTGATAAGCGCGCAGAGGTGACTACTGTGTGCACGCGCTCTTCGCCACTGTGTACACCTATCGTGATGTTTTCTTCTTCATGCGTACATTCGTCTTCCGATAGATAGAGGAAGTCGGGACCGCGGTACCATCGGTGCTTAGAGGCAAAGTTCTGTGGTGTGTCACGTGTTGCGTCGTCAGCCACGTTGAGTTTGGTGGGTACCCATCTCCACTCGCTGGTCTTTGTAGTCTCAGCGATCTCGGCTACTCGGTGAGCGACAAAGGGTTTATACTTTCTGGGGCCGTTCCGTAACCAGGTAAGTACGGTCTGAGAATCAGACCAGAAAAATCTTCTTGAGGGTTGGAGGTCATGCTCTTCTATCGACGTTTGTGCTAGACGACAGCCCAGAACCGCTGCTTGGAGTTCGAGCCTTGGTATAGAAATAATCTTGAGAGGCGCGACTCTTCCTTTGCCAGCGATTAGTGAGACGTAAATATTATTGTCCTCGTCTATCACTCTCCAGTAAACGGTTGTAGCTGTATGCTAACGAGCTGGCGTCCACGAATGTGTGTATTTGGATCGTTCGTGCGCTTGCCAGATTCGTGTAACAACGCGGCACGTTGAGCTGTGGCAGACGTTTGGCTTGCTCGATCCATCTCATCCATGCGTTTGCTTCTGCCTGTTGTAGATTTACGTCCCAGTCGATTCCCGAGCGCCAGGTCTCTTGCATGATCCGTTTGGCTTGGATCGTGACAGGTGTAGCTATGCCTAGCGGATCGTAAATTGACATTACGGTCCGTAGTGCTTCCCTTTTTGTTGGATTTCGTTCGCCATCCAATATGTCGGCAGGAATCTTGTGTCGATTTATGTTGAACGTCAAAGTATCGAGCTCTGTATTCCATACCATGCCCAATATCTTTTCTGAGTCAAGTTGTACGACGTTTTTGTGCTGGCCGGGTGCTAATTCTGTTAGGACATGTCTTGAGTTGGACGCCCATCGTTGCAGGAAAAAGTTCCCTTGGCCATGTATGTGGGCAACTTGCGACGATATACGAATAGTTTCCTCTTCTGTGTCGAAGCTTGCTAAATAGTCGTCGACGTAATGATTCTTTACTATGGCCGTCGCTGCCTCAGGATATGTTTCTTTGAAGTGTTCCGCGTGCCTGTTTTTGATGTAGATGGCCGTGCATGGCAATGAGGTTGCGCCGAAGATGACGCTCTTCATTCGATACTCTTTGGGCGGTCCGTTGTCGCGATCGTCTCTCCATAGAAAGCGCTGCATGTCACGGTCTTCTTCTAGTATCGACACTCTCAGAAACATGTGTCCGCAGCGACTGCTACTGGCCGTTGGCGGAACCGCATGAGTACTCCAGGTAGAGATTGGAGTAGGTCGGGTCCCGATAGCAGCATATCATTGAGACAGATGCCTCGAGTCTTCGCTGCTGCGTCGTGAACGATTCTGATTTTGTCTGGCTTCTAAGGATTGATCACTGCAAAGTGTGGCAGGTACCAAACTTTCCTTTGTTTTAAGGTAGGTGCAAGTTCAGCGAAACCATTCTCTACAAGAGTGTGTAGCTGGTTTTTATATTTCGTTTTTAAGTTCTCATCTCGATCTAGCTTCTTTTCCACGAGCTCCAATCTCTTCAGCGCCGTATCGTAGTTACTCGGTGGGGACAGGTTGTCTGTTTTCCACAATAGACCTGTCTCGTACCCTCCCGCCGGTAATTGACGCGTCTTTTCTTCTAAGATTAGAAGAGCTCGTTTTTCATCGTCATTATACGAGCGCTTCGCTTCTACGCCAAGAGATTCTAGTGAGAAGTGTTCCTTCATCATTTGGTCCATGCAGCGTTCGTCAGCTTCCGTACTGACCACGTGATGCAATCTGTGCATCTGTCGTCTCGCTCCCACCTCATGCAGACCATGTAGGACCCAACTAAGATCAGTGAGAGAGGCGACGGGTTGATTACGTTCACCTCGTCGCACTTCGTGTGTCAGGAGCAAGTGCCAGTTATCTTGGCCCAGTAATACAGTGGGCGTGACGTCTTCGTGAGTTAGTTGTTCGACCAAATCTTCTAAATGTAGGCAGGCTGCGATGACGTCACGTGATACTGATTGTGATGATAGTTGCAGACTCTCCATAGTGCGGCCTGAGATATCATAGCTGGCGGTGCCGCGTCCGCTGATACTGAAGCGGACACGCCTGGCTTGGAGCGCTTCGATCTTCATACCGGCCAGCCCTTCTATAAAAAAAGGGTCTAGTGGGCCTGTAGCTCCAATCTTCTCGGCTATCGCTTTCTCTATGACTGTGCAGGTCGAGCCGTCGTCTAAAAGGGCGTAGGTGTCGTAGGTACCCTTTAGACCAGTCACTTGTATTGGTAGAATCTTTAGTAACGCCTTAGTTCGTATCTTTTCTTGTGTTGATGCGATGGTAGAAAGGTCAGAGGGCGTGTCAACAACATGAGTCGTATTTACGGCTCGTGATTGCGTCGTAGATGCACTATGCAGCAGTGGATGATGTGAATATGTGCATCCGTTGATGTCGCATTTCTTGGTCTTGCAGACATGACGAAACTTGCGGACTCTGAGACAACGGAAACAGAGCTTGTGTGTCTTAGCTAGTTCCCATCTCGCAAGCGTATCAGTATCCTTAATCTTTGTGCATTGCGGCGGTTGATGATCTTCTTTGTTGCATACTGGACACGTCATAGTATTCGATGAAATAGACGATTGTTCGTTCGTGTGGTAACTACGAACTGGTTTCTTGACGATCGTCTCCCGCCGGTCATGTGTAATAATTAACTCAGCGGGCGCGTAAGGACCACAACGATCAGCTGTTCTCTCAAGAAACTTGGATAGCGTGATGAGGTGAGGTTGATCTTCAGGCTCTTCAGCAGCGTAGTCATAATAGCGGTGTTGTAGAGTCGATGGAAGTTTTTCGACAACTCCGCGTACTACCTCAGCGTTGTAGAGATAGTGGTGCTTATTTAGCGCCTTTACTGTTGCTGTGATGTTCTGCACGTTTGAGGCGAAAACACAGATATCTCTCGGGTTCCCAGATAGGCGTGGTAGATTCCGTAGCTTGTTCATCTCTGCTATTACAAGAGCGTCTGGGCGGCCAAATCTCGCCGCTAGAAGTTTCATAACCTCGTTTGTTGTCGTGGAGCCGACAAACAGACTGTGGACTGCATCTTTTGCGATCCCTCTTAGGCTTCTGCGTAGTCGTGATAGGTTGTCTTGCTCTGACAGTAGACTAGCAGACTCCTCATAGGCTGTCTTGAATGGCAGCCAGTCATTTGATGCGCCGCTGAACGGGGGCAGGTCTTGATATCTCGTTGAGGCCACAGGATGAATGGCACGTGAGGCGAGCATAATAGCGGCGGCGAGTTCATGGTAGTCGATGTTACCGTTCGCTGGGGACCTTTCGTAGTATCGTGCCGGTATGTGTGAGGGGTATGTACCGGGCACGTATGACTCTTCGGGCTTTTGAGCATCTGCGCCATGTTGTGTGGAGTACAATGGCACAGGGTGAACACATGATGCCGTGTTCTCTGCTTCTGTCGTTTGCACCTGTGTCTCGTTTACACGTACGGGGGCTAAAGTGTGTGTCTCAGTGTATGTCTCGCTCGCACGGTGAATTGGAGCGTTAATCTCGATGTGGGGACGGCGTTCCGTTGCGTCTGTGTTATCTTGATTATGTGGCTCCTGTCTAAGCGTTAGCGCAGTAGACTGGTACCGCTTTGACGTCACCTTTGAAGTTACCTCCTCTCGTAACGTGATATTGTCAGGTTCTTCATCCTCTGACTCTTCTTCGAGTAGTGCGACTCATGCAGCTGCTAGCTCTTCTTGTTTGCTCAGTAACTCTAGTCTGGCTATGGCTAGCTCCTTACGGCGGCTACGTGCGCTCGTCGAACTTGACGTGCTGGGCGGGCGTGAGCGTATTTTCTGTTTTAGGCCGTCTCCGTTGTGGGGCAAGTCGCTCTCCACAACGGTGCCGCTCGCTTGTGAGGTGCTAGCGTTACCAGTCGTATTGCTTGTCTCCGTCGAACTGCCGCTCGTCTCCGTGGTACTGTCGTGTGAGAGCCGGTTGTGTTGGAGGCGTCGGTGTTGTTCAAAGCGTCGCTCATCTTCTTTTCGGATGCAGCTTTCTGGTTTCTAGTTTCTGGCATATTTCTTTCTTGCTGTATCTTCTGATCCGCGGTTCGAAGGACCATGAATGTGAGCCCCTACGTTGACTCACAACTAAACTGGGCGGATGCTGATCGATGAATGAAACAGAAGAATGTGTTGCTCCAAGAGAGTGCTACCTTTATTCGCTATTTACTGTGGCGGAGCTAGAGCTGAACTGACTCGTTGACGTGTACTGATGAACTATTTTACTATGGTTTTTTTTTTTTTTTTTTTTTTTTATATAGGGCATCTCGCAGTTAACCTCTGAGGAGGTCGTAGCTGCTTAACCGGACTTTCCTGTGGCTGCCTTAAGCTTCTACACTTAAAGCCTCCAGCCAGGGGCATAAACTATTCTAATTAAAACTAGGCGAACGCTCGCTAAGGGCACCCCCTGTGGGGTACGGACCTCGGCTTAGGGCGTCGCTGGGGGGAGGACAGCAAGATGGGACAGGCTGGATCAAACATAGATTATTATTATTCGGGGAATTTAAGACTACGGGCTCAGCTTCGACGCGGGCTGGCGCATCGTCGAGCAAGGGTCGGGGGGGAGTATCATTTACTCGGGAGGGACGCGGTCGCGGACCTCTGCGGCGAGGTCGGAACGTGTGTTGGTGTGTGTGTTTCTTTACTGTACTGGTGGCCCTATTGCTCTCCTGGAGGAGGGTTATGGGGTCATCTGGGTCGTTGAGAACATGCCTTGGACGGCGGATTTTACTTATTCCAGAGGGAATATAACTGGCGGCCTTCACAACCAGAGGGTTGCGATGTATTGCGGCTTTATCAAAATAACGCGTTGCATTGCGTTTTAGAAATTGGGCTATTGTGGGGATTTTAAGGTCGAGATGGAGGATCTCGTTCCTAACATACCAGGGGGAAGCCGTCGCCATTCGAAGGAAACGGTTTTGGAGGGTCTGCATCTTATGGAGATGGTAGGGTTTGGCTTGTGCCCAGGCGGCACACGCATAGGTCATAATGGGTCTAATGCACGCCGTGTAGGTACGCAATTTGCACCTGAGTGACAATTTGCTTCGTGCATTGAGAACGGAGTGGAGCCTACCGAGAGCGAAAGCGGCTCGCGAGCGTGCCTGCTTTATGTGCTCGGAGAATGTGAGTTTAAAATCGAGGACCACACCTAGATATTTGGCTCGCTTCTCCCAGGGGATCGGCTTGTCAAACATGGTGATTGGTCGGGGGAGCGTGTTAATAAGATTTTACTATGGGCTAGACTCGCTCCTTTTATACAACAAATTACGGTACGCACACAGGCGCATTACACAAACACCAACAACAGCGCCTTCTATTGGTCGTAAAATAAGGGTGGTGGGCTCGTCGGCTGAGGCGGCATTGTTTGGCGATCCGGCCGGAGAATTGCAGGCAGGTTTATTCCGAGCGCAATGCGACCGGGGGTGTGAGAACTGCAGGCGGGTTTATCCCGAGTGCTATTCCCACAGGTACAGGCAAGGCTGGCGTGGTCTTTACCATCCGCTGTTCCTAACTCTACAAATTTACTAACATTAATATTTACACAAATCTACGATTATTCCTAACTACTTATACATAACTACGATTCTATACACAACTATGATTCTATAGTCGCGAACAGAATCTGATACAATAATGAGGTTTTAATTAAAAATTACGTTGGTATATGTTTGTTTCGTTTGATAAGACAAACGAAACGACAATTTCAATGCTTTGCATATATTTTTTAACAGAATGGTGATTGAAAATCTTTCCTTAAATTCGAGTTTTGTTGCAATAAAGTGGCAACTGAATAGTGACGTAGGCATGTGTCGCTCCCGGAATGCCATACCTTGTTTTATTATACCATGGTCTGCACGAGTAGCATGACAATCATAGAAACGGGTTTTCTACGGAAGAATAGACAAAATTACAGATTGTGATTGTTTATCTGTCATTTTGTCTATTCTTCCGTAGACAAAACACGTTTCTATCGTGGTCATGCTAAGTGTGATTAAATAATTGACGGAGAATTAGAATAAAAAACCGGCCAAGTGCGTGTCGGACCACGCACAATGAAGGGTTCCGTAGTTGGGATGAATTTATCCCAAGAACAAACTTAACATTGTAGTTGAAAAACATGTTCTCCCATACCGAATGTATGGGAGATCACGTTTTTCAAACCGCAAATTTAAGTTGGTCGATTATTACTCTTTAACATGTACAGCCTACTTAGCTCTGATAGTTTTCCTTTTAATTTCGTTATACATATATACTACTGCTGTGAATTTTTTCACAAGTCCAAGTACAACCATTTAGATAGAAGGGGGGGGGGAGACACTTGACTATAACAAAAAAATTCAGTTAAAAGCTTAATATTTCGCAAACCGGTCCCTGAATTCAAAAATGGTCTGTACAAACTCACAATATTTTTGAAAGACCTTTCTAACGATACCACAAAATGGGGTAGATGGGGAAAAAAAATCACCACTTTAAGTGTAGGGAAGGTAGGTACCCTAAAAATAAATGTTTTTCTTGATTTTATATTACCACTTTGTCGGCTAATATGTATACATATGCCAAATTACAGCTTTCTAAGTACTAACCGTCTCTGAGCTAAGCCGCGGACAGACAGACGGACATAGCGAAACTATAAGGGTTCCTTTCTACGGAACCCTAAAAACGGAAAATAAGTCGGAATATGGAAGACGGCTATACCTATGTATGCAAGCCAGTTTAGGCAATATAGCAAAGTTTTCGCTCCTCCCAGCTCCGTATGCGCTTGTTGTGAACTTGGAGAAAAAGGCATGAATAATTCTTACACCGACACAAATACGTCCAGATATATTATTCTATAGATTTTCATTCATGATTTATATGTCACAAGGAAGGATAAATTCTATTCTAGAGTTCCGTTTTCCAGTTATTTATTTAGATTTACTTCTAGCTGTCCGTTGGTTCGACCGGGTCAAATAACTTTCCTTTGTAGAATCCCACGGGAACTTACGAGGACAAAACTTTTCTATACTCATTTTACTGACAAAAGAAAAATGTATTCAACTTTTCATAGAGGTCAGTTGAAAACACGACAACCAGACTGTGAAAGCGGAACAGATATTTTACTTGGTTTTTTTAACCCGTGAATTTCAATGAATGAACTCGGCTTATACCCATTCCCCGATTCCATGTGCACAGCGAAGGGCTTGTATTCATTGGGTAGACCCAACGAAAAATAAAAGAAAACCAATTACAACATGCGTCCGTACACGAACAGCTCTTTCAATAGCTCGGACGGCGCATAAAGCC
The DNA here is from genome assembly GCA_916701695.1 of Agrochola macilenta. Classification (NCBI taxonomy): domain Eukaryota; kingdom Metazoa; phylum Arthropoda; class Insecta; order Lepidoptera; family Noctuidae; genus Agrochola; species Agrochola macilenta. The sequence continues at coordinate 16,033,810 of OU753572.1, read as the reverse complement.
ATTTATCGTAGTAGGTATCGGAAACTTTTTTGTTCTATCATGATACTCGTATTTCTTGATCCGATGGTCCTATTCGACCAATGGATTATTCTTACTAACCTTCCAGTCAAGCATAAGCAGCCTTTACTGTTCCCACTGCTGGGACACCTCCGCCTGGGCCTCCTGTCGATGATAGTTGGCCATAATCCACCACGCGGGCCCAGTGCGGGTTGGTAGATGTCACATATCTTCGATTTTTTTATTCTAGAACATGCCGCCTCACGATGTTTTCCTTCACCGTTTTGAGAGCAGTGGTGATGAAATAATTAACACAACTTTTATTACCACTGGGTCACTCTGCTCCTTTTAATTTAAGGGGCATGCGCTTAGGTAGCCCGCGAAATTCAAATTTTCTTTAGTTTTTTAAACATATGGCTTTACATAATTTTCATTACAATCAGCAATACAACTCCATAAGTAAGCACAATCGCCAAATGTCATGATTTCATGGAATAGTCATTCAATGCGATTATATGAACTTAAAGAGTTGTATTGATCATTTTTATGATTATAATTCCATAAATAAACATTTGATACGGCCGCAAATCATATTTAGATCAACATACAACATGATACTGATCTGCAAATTGCAAAAAACATAAGAAAACTTGAATTTCGCGGACTACCTTGACGCTTTCGCCTTAACTATAATAGATTTGTGTTGTTATATTTTTGTTTAACTTCAATGCAATACAACAACCTATGCGTGTCAGCTTTGCTATAAATCAGACCCTATAGTCAGTATCACTCACCGTTCTCCTTGCCCTCTCCATCCTTGTCAAGATCATCGATGCTATCCTTGTCTAAAGACTCTGTGCACGCGAGCAGTTCCCTGTCCAGCTTCTCATCAGCACTGGCTTTCACCAGGCTCTTGAGTTTCTCAGCTATCTTGTCAATTTCTGAACCCCCTGGCGACAGGGATACTGTAAGTGGTTAGTAATGAATAATATCGAAATATGTGGGAATATTCGCAGAAACAAAAATAAAAAAAAAATTGCAAGAAAATCACGGAAAATAACGGATTTGTTTGTGTCAAAACTATAGTTGTCAATTTATGACAGTACATATATTGTTTCGTAATTAGCAATGTTTTCAGCCAACTTAAATAAGTTTTACCAATATTGGTATAAACCCGTTTTATTTATAGGTCAAAAGTTTTATTGAAGAAACTTGGGATAAGAAAGTTTTTTAGCAAAACCTGGCTTGCTTACTTCTTCAAGTAGGTACTTAAATACGGCGCTTATAAAAACAATCGGTAATATAATTATAATTATTTTAATAGTGTTGGAGTTCGTAGTATTGGAGTTAGTTGCGCCAGTTCTTCTTCCCAGCTAAAGGTACCAATCCATAGCCGACCGCAGGCGGCAACTGCAGGCGACGTGTCGCCATGACACGGCTGGTTTCTATGAATTTCTATGAAATACCTTCCGTAGCTAGCGACACGTCGTTTGCAGTTACGGGCGAGCGACAGACGAAACGTGTAGCCCGACCGCAGACCAGTAGTGACGCCAACGCTCGAGTGATAACACATTTTTCAATCTTCTATCTACCGACTGGAAGACGGGCTGCTGCCGCCTGCGGTCGGGTTCGAAGTCATGACTGTAGCGACATGGCGATGTCGCGGCGATACGTCGCCTGCATTTGCCGTCTGCGGTCGGGTACGGAATGGTACCTTTCTTTACACACTAGGAAATAGTGAAGGGCGGGTTTTTTTGGGGACGTCCGAAAAGTCCTGATTCTCAGCCCTAATTTGAATAAATGAATTTTGATTTTGTTTTTGATAATATATATCCTGATCAAATAAAAAACTAGAACAAACCTTTATTACTGAACTTCAACGGCTCCCTGCTTTTGATTTCTTCAATAATTGGTGCCAACGGTTCCTTCCTCGGCTTCCGCTTCCTGTTGACTTCCTGTATCAGATCGGAAATGGATTGCGTTTCGTTGTCGCAGCCGTTGCGTTTCCTTCGATGCGTCTTGTCATACGTTTTGCGTTCTGTTTTTGCTTCGGAAGATCTTAGGTTATAAGTTTTTTCCGTATCTTTTTTTATTGAAATCTTGTGCTTAGGTACGGTTAGTTCGGGGGATTTTACAGCTTTTTCGCTTTCTGAAGCGTACTCGTACGGTTCTGTTTCTTGAAAATTTTGTAAGAATTGACTTTTCTTAAGTAATTGGAGGTAGAATCGCGTAGAAATGGGCACTTTGTCGTGGTATACTGTCTCGTTGGTTTTTAAAAGGTTTTTTTGCCTCTTGATGTTTGGTTTCGGTATTCGCGTCGATTTCATTTCATCTAAAAACGGTTACGTATGTTAGTAGCTATAAAATGTTGGTACTTAATTAAATAAAGATGGAATTGAGCAAATAAAAAAATACTCAAGGCTTACTGAAACATATAATTCGGGGTTTGTCAGGTCTAGATTTCGTAAAGGTGAATATTTCAGCTCATATGCATCCTTTTAAATTCACAAATATTCTAATAATAATGTATATTGAACTAACAAATAAAATACTGAAATATATTATTCAGGGTTTACCAGACCGAAATTAAGTAGAGCTAAAAAAATATCTCATAAAAATGCATTTAAATTCACATATTGTTACAACAATAATATTCTGCAGTGGGTCGTAATTTTCATGGGCTGTATTTATTATCTCCATTATACCTATATGGATGACAAAACAGAGGACTGCTTGCTGACTGGTCAGACTTTAACGACTTCTATATATTACAGGATAAGCAGCTCACAATCGTGTATGAAGAGAACTGACTTGCTTCACCGGCTTCCTCTATGCATAATCAAGCTGCTGTGTCCCAAGTGTTCAAAATTCTGTATTAAAGTTTATGTTTCATTCTGTCTTATTAAAAAATCAAAAAACTTTCATTACGTTTTTCGAACAGAGGGGCAATTCCCGTAATTTTTAAGAACGTTCGCATTCGCATCTCATTCGCAATCTGTCAAAAATACAATCAATTGACCAACATTTTTGACAAGTTTGACAGACTGCGACTAGAATGTGAACGTTTTTAATGTACGAGAATTGGCCATCAGGTTCTCTTAGAGCGCAAAACAATCACGAATTTCGGCGCAGCCTGGGAGATGCCTGTGTCCAGTACTTAGTGGACTGGGATGGGCTGAGTTGAGGCTGAGTTGTTGAGATGTAGCAGTAAATTTTCTTCGACTGATAATGAATTCGCGGGCTACAGCTATTGTAGATATTTTAGGGAATGATGACTCAGGAGGATGAACATTCAGTATTACAGATTCTGTTTCATTCTGTCTAAAATAAAAATCGTAAACCTTCAAGGATTTCATTACCTTTTTCCAATAGGTCTATATGGTGGGGCTATAGCGCAAAACAACGACGAATTTCGCGGAATAATCTTAACTGTATCAAACACAACTGCTCGAGAGAGCAATAAAGTGATTGGTTTACAAATAACACCTAGAGGGTCTGCACAAAGATTCCATGGCATAATCAGTCTATAATGTTGGGACACAAGCCTCCTCTCTGTGAGAGGGAGTGGACTACAATCAAGGTTTGGTACTTGGTAGATGTCACATGTCTTCGAATTTTTCGTTCTAAGACCGCCTGCCGGAGTATGCTCATTACGTTTTGCTTCGCTGTTTTGAGAGCAGTGGTGATGAAATAAGTTACCTTCCTATGAATTTTTTAACAGATAGTTTCGTAATCGTGCGATTTCTGTACGTGGGGTCCCGTGTTCGATTCTCAGGTCGAACAAAGTGTTATTGCAATTTCTGTTACTTACCTAATTCAAACCTTTGTAGGTGGCGACTAGGAAATGCAATCCCGCAAGATAATTTCAACGACTTTTAATCCTGCGGGATACACGACAAACTTCGTTTCTCCGTAATCCCGCCGGTCCCGCGGGATACCGCACAATTTTCGATCGGGATTAGTACCGCATTATGCTCGCGGGATCCCGGTATCCCGGCATTGCATTCCCTAGTGGCGACTGACCTGTACCGACAAGTATATAATCTAAGCCTGTACCGTTCAATCGTAATGTAACATTCAAAGCATGTTTACATATTAAAAAAATATAAAATAAATGCCTAGTAGGTAATTGTTTCTCACTGTACTGATCATTGTGAGTATTGTAACACGTTATGGATTTACAGGAAAATCTAACAGGTCAGTGGCTACCCTGAATAATATCACAAGGAAATCTACGACATAATTCCGAGAATCGTAAAAATTCCACGGGTGTTCAACTGTAACACATCCTCAGTAAATTCTCAGTAAAAAACATAATTCATGATACCATTATGCTTTCAAGCGTAACATTCTCATATAAATTGGCAATCATAAAAATATTGTAATTGAAAAAAATATCGTGACACTGTCAGTCTGGTTCGAAAGATACAAGTTTAGAAATTAGTGAAAATAATGGTAAATACACGGAAAATCACGGAAAACGCAGTAGGTATTGTTGAATAACGTATTCCCTATCTTTGTATCCCACAAACTGCTCCTCGGTTACATAGCATACAAAAATATTTGTAAGAATTCTGCGAATACAAAGTGACTTACTTTCGACCGAAAATTCACCAAATTCCTGTATGAAACTCCTCTTGAGACGTCGCACAGAGTTTATGAAACACCTCGGCATGATGCCAACGATAGAAAAATATATTATTTTATTACAGTTTACTTAAAATTACAAATCAAAATATGAGAAGTTCGTAGTACTTGTGAGTACTTGCTGCAGGCAAAGACAGAAACAAACGACAAAATTTTATTTTAAGAATATTCCAAATTCGAATGTAGCGGCGATTGCTTGCCAGTCGGTGAAGGTTTAAACATTTCTGGAGTTCCTATTAAACCTCTTTGAGTCGTCGTCGTTGGCGTTATTTTCTATATGTAGAAAGATTCAGATGAATACTCTTGATCATAAATAACGCTGTGTTGTGTTGTATTAGTGGCGAGGAAAAGTGTTTGTGATGTAGCGTGCCTAATCTTTTGATCTCCCGCCAAGATGTCATTAACTTCAGTGAAGAATCTATGAATTTATTGATGACTGGGCGGTAAAAATTGAACTGGACGTGATCGATTTAAAGGTTTAGCATTAGAAAATATAAGACTTTTACACATTACGGACAGTAGTGGAATTAAAAGATTGCCAATACAGAAAATGGGGAAACCTCTACGGTTCGGAAAAGCTCTCATCGCGGCATGTGTCGTGAAAAGCGTAGATAATGAGCAGGCGCGCGAGAGGCGCGCGCGGGTGTGGCGGGGGGAGACTGCGCATCGATTATTCGGCGGCGAGCGCGCGTCGCGACCGCACGCGAGCACTCACGCTCGCGTTTACCGCCCGAAACGATCGCGACGCCGGGAAATGTTAAATTATTACAAGAAAATAGATATTAGCCGGATCGGTCGCGTGTGTACGTGTGACAACTGTGTGTAGTGCATGAGGTGACGGTGCGGGTGATGCCAAGCTAAGGGCGGCGCGGCCGAGCCGGCGACGAGATGGGCAACTCTTGCAGTTCGGGGCAAGCACACAAGGACAAGGATAATGTATCACAACATTCTGAGGAGTGAGTACCGACTGACTATGGATTGACGCGCGAAGGTCGAGACGCTCACAATACTATCGTTAGCTAAATGTGTTGAAGAAAACAACGTAGATAATTATGTATAATATTTGTTGTACGGTAGCCGCTGAGATAAGCGCACTGTTGTGAAATCGTCAAAATAAATCAATACATCGACCGCGCTTGCCTACAGGTTGTCTAGATTTGCAAAGAAACCAGAGCATTAAGAAAATGTGCAAAACAACCTTGGACATGGTCTGGAAAAATTGCAATGTACAAATACTGAACTCATAGTAATTATTGTGCTAACACAGACATTAACAAAAACAGATAAGTAGCATGAATTAACTGATTAATTATGATTCAAACTAGACATTACCCAGCTGTAATCTCCCAATACACTTCATTGATCAATTAAATAACTAAACGCTACCCCAAAAAAAGACAAAAATCCTCGCAAGGGTAGAAATCGCAAAAAGCATGACGAAGCACTCGTTAATAATGAAAACATTGCAGTAGACGAAGATTACAAATTCAATATTGATATGAATAGTGAAAATGGATGCACTTAGCTATCCATATCTACCGCAGAAATATTAAACAACAAAACCGAATTGGAATTTTAAGAAGACGTTATTCGATACAAAAGTTGTCCCACGAAATAAACGTCACGATCTAGGATGTCGTTTCACCATAGACTTCCGATAAATGTAGAACTAGGCACAGACTAACTACAAATTGAGCATGAGCTTGACTATCATAAGTACGTAAAGGAAAACATCGTGAGAAAACATGGCCATATAGTTAATATAAGTCTGAAATCGCCAAACCGTCTTGAGCAAGCGCGGTAATCAATGCTCGTGCCTTCTCTGTACCTTTGTATTACCTTGCAGTGGGAAAAATATAGGCTGGTATTATTACTTAATATGTTATCATCTAGAAAAAGAAAGAAAACATGTTTATTCGCGGTACACATGACGCAAGGTAAGAACAAAACACGAAAATAAACAATTTGGGGGAAAATATGCGTCACATCCACGCAAAACGGCCATCGCTCAGCATAATGCTGCGTCCTTATGCGAGACAGCCCCAGCGCTGGTTTTCAGCGTCAGCCGATCTGCTTAACCTATTCAAAATGATGTTGGGATCGGCTTCTAGTGTAACTTCTAGGTTAGGTTAAACATCTCTTAGACATGTATAAGCTAATAATCCCAACAGATTTACATGATCTCTCTAAAATTTGGATGAATAAGACATTGAGGTTCATACGCGGGGTCACCAATTTAGAGGTAGGAGGATCATCCAACCAGACGGGTGTCGTGTCGGGCGGGCAACTGCCCAACGATCGATGTCGGATAGTCTTATATAGGTCGTTCGCGCGGTAAACTCTAATTGCGCGATGCAGGATTTGTGTGACGTCAGGTCTTTGATGCCGCCACAGGTATAGCTACCACGTTAACAACACTTCTAAAGAATTCCAAGTAAAAACGCCAAAAAGGCTCAGTAGCGAAACATTCCCGGAATTATCCTCCATTTTCCAAACCCAAGTAGGATTATAGATCGAGTGCTTCCCTAAGCGTTTTATACAAATATCCTTTCCGGTAGCGAGTGGAAATAACCGGAAAAATATTACTCCATGGGTGTGTCCATGGTTTTAATCATAACCCAGAATGTATCGTCTGATTTCCGATAATTCATACTCAATGTGGAATCTTTTTCTTTTAAGAGCAATGGTAGCTCCTGTGGGTGGCTTAGTGGTAACGACCCTGACTTACGAGCTGTTCTAGGTCGTGGTTTTGAACCCAGACAGGCGCTTTACTTTGTGTAATTTAAATCATCACCACTGCTCTCAAAACGGTGAAGGAAAACATCATGAGAAAACCGGCATATCCTAGAAACAAATATTCATAGACATGTGATACTACCAATCCGCACTGGGCCTGCGTGGTGGATTATAACCCACTCCTTCTCACAGAGAGAAGCTAGGCCTGTGTCCCAGCGTGGGAACGGTGCAGGCTGATTATGCCATGGAATCTTTGTGCAGACCCTTTAGGTGTTATTTGTAAACCAATCACTTTATTGCTCTCTCGAGCAGTTGTGTTTGATACAGTTATGATTATTCTGCGAAATTCGTGATTGTTTTAGGAGGACCTATTGGAAAAAGGTAATAAAATCCATGAAAGTATACGATTTTTATTTTAGACAGAATGAAACAGAATCTGTAATACTGAATGTTCATTCTCCTCAGTCATCATTCCCTAAAATATGTACAATAGCTGTAGCCCGCGAATTCATTATCAGCCTAAGGAAACTATCAACTTCATGTCAACTCAGCCTATTGTAGTCCACTGCTGAACATAGGCCTCGCCCAGGCGGCGCCACATCACCCTGTCCTCCACTTTCCACACCCCGTTCTTATGTTCCTGGGTTGAAAGTAATATACATCGTTCTTATGGTTGTGTTTAAGTTCTCTGCAAAAACAGCACGCATAGCATGACCACCGTAGAAACGGGTTTTGTCGACGGAAGAATAGACAAAATGACAGATAAATCACACAATCTGTCATTTTGTCTATTCTTCCGTCGACAAAACCCGTTTCTATGGCGGTCATGCCACGCATGCTTGGGTTGAAATCGATTCAGTAGTTGAGGCATTAAGAGGTCGGTCACAAACAAACGGACACTTTCGAATGATCTCTTATCATTAATGTTAAAATTATACCCTTACCCTTTCAGACACTCATTTGCATGGTCCTAATTATTATGGCCTTACCAAGATTATGTCTGGACTTTAAAAGAGATTTAAAAACTGTGACCTCTGAGCTCTGAGTTGGTTTCGGTCTTTTGTCTCAGAGTATTCAGTTAGGAAACACCGAAGTCATATTTTTTTTGTTCCAATATATTTATTATTTACAATTTAAAAACTTACAGAATTAACATAATAGTATGTACAGTCACGAGCACCAATATGTATCCACTTAGCAAAATTCAAAAGCGATTTTCGCATGGAATAACGACTGCAACTTTGAGATAAGACCTATTTCATATTAGTGTGGGTTCCAAAATACTATGTTCGTAACAACATAAAATTACAATCACCACAGTAGGAGAAAATCAATTTTTAAAGTTGCTAAGTGTATACATATTGGTGCTCGTGACTGTACAAGTATATCAAAAAGGCGGGTAAAAAATCATAGGGTACCAAAAGAATTCGTCTGCATCTATTCTGTGTCAATAGGAAAGTGCCCAAGGCTTGCAGCATTGCCACGTTGTATGGCAATGCTGATTCTTTGGCCAAAACATAGGCCAGCCCTCTCGCCCGCACGCGTAGCATAGAAACGGGTTTTGTCCATGGAAGAATAGACAAAATGACAGATACTGATTGTGAATCTGTCATTTTGTCTATTCTTCCGGACGCAGGTCACGTGAAGAGTCGACCCACCGCTGTCTCGAAAAACTAAGTTATTTTTGAAGTTTTTTCTTTTAACCAAGTTACAGTAACAAATACCATTTACCATTAAGTTACCGAGAAAAACAATTTTTTCGGCGTGATTATGACTACGTTTAGATTAAAAGTTAGCAAAGTAGTTTTACGTGCATAAAATATGACCCATGAGAGCAATCCAACAGGACATTCAAATTCTCCTTAGTAAACCATGAATAAAATGTGTCTATTTCATAGTAGGAAGCCAAAAAGTGTGATAACCAGTCTTAACAAGGGGTATCGTGCTACCAAGTAATTGGGTTATGGAGGTCAGGTAGACAGGTAGCTCCATGAAAAATACTGGTCCGGTTAGACTGGAAGCCGACCTCAAAGTTGGAAAAAGGCTAGACAGATTTTATTTAAATGAAGGAAGTAAGATAATGTCGAAAAGTATGACAACGCTGACAAAATGTGCGGACTTGCGGAGTTTTGGCCGCAGTTAATATCTCCGCAGGGCATCATTTACAAAAAACGAGCCTGTTTTACCAACTTTATTAAAGAAAACGAATAAAATGTAATCCAAACTCCTTGCTGTCAAGTTATGTGTGTGTGCAGCCAGCCGCATTCAACATTCGGATGTTTTATTTAGATTAGACTTATCCCGATTTTTGTAACTGTGCGCCTGTCTACTTCAAAATATTACAGTGATAATAACAATAAAAACTTAACGAATAATATTATGATGGAACTGTGGAGACGACACCAGTTGTGTAGACCGTAATATTAAAGAGACGTCGGGACACGGAGTTGGTGCACCGGGCGGGTGAATTTTATTCTAACAACCTACGACTTTGACAGCTCCACGCATACAGATAGGTAGAAAAATCGAGTCTTATAAAAACTCCCGTCACGAAGCCGTCTACTACGTATTCTGTACATATACTAAGTGATTTTGTGCAAAAATTATTGCTGTGAAACTACTTTAATTTTTCGTGTGAAACCTTTTTTATAGTAGTGCGCAATGTAACGCACGTAAAACATTGTGCTTACTGCATGCATGCAACGGTATAGAAATCGTGGGAGTATTTCAAGTTATATTAACATTTAAAAATTGTTTTCTTAAAAAATACATAAAAAATAGTTGGACCTTAGACCCTCAATATCTCCGCAACCTGCAGATTGGATCATACCTTCTGGTAACGGAGATATTGAAGGCCAAAGTTCCAAATTTTTGTTGTAGATACAAAAAATAAATCTGACTCGTCAGTACATGATTCTGACGCATTGAAACCTTTGAACCTTGAACCCTGCATAAAAAATTTTGACAGGTTATTTTTTTTAAATGTTTCCTGCGAAAGTGGATCCTACCTACGCGGTCAAAATTTATGGAACTGCTTTTTTTATTTATAAACGACGAAAAATATCAGCGCAGGGTCGTGCAGAATTACTGACGGGGTCCGTAAGGACCAATGGGTTGCAGGTTTGTCCGAAAGGGATATCGCGGCCCCGGCACACAGGCAACGGAAAGAACACGGGTGGGTTTTAGTCAGTAAAAGTCTGACACACCCTCCCGCTCCGCCCAAAGCGGGAGAAGTTATTTGATAATTACACACCCTCAAAAAAAAAAAAAAAAGGGTGGTGCAGAATCATGTACGGAATCGAAGGTAACAGGTTACGCGTCTATGTCCCCGCCACCCTGTATAACCTTTAACCCTTAAAAAACCCCCGATGTATACAAATAGTGAGCCAATTAGTGTTCAATTAACTTCACCGGTAGTTATTAGCAGTCGCCATTGTCTTGGTCGGTCGAATGAGCTTACGCACGAGTCAGGGCGACAAACCGAAAGGGCGGGGTAATAGGTCAGCGCGGTGTATTAATACTCGCAGGTTCAAACTTATAAGTAATTCTATTATTTAGTACCTAGTCGACCGAGCTCTTTCCAGTGAAAATAGATAAACATATCATCTAGATAACAACGTTGTATAACATTCCCGAGGCTGTGAAAATACAGATACGAATTTTCCCAAAAATGAGACCTAACTACGTCTATTTCGCCCCCGTAACGATTTCGACGAAAGTTGCAATATTTATATAGGGGTTTACATAAATATTGCAACTATCATTGAAATCGTTAGAGCCGTTTTCGAGAATGTGATTACAAATAATAATAATATAAAGAAGAAGTTACAAGAATCAGGAGGCAAATAAAAAGTTTATGTTGTACCTGTAGTTCTCTCCAAACAGGTGTTATTCCCAACCATCTCCGCCGCAGCCTGAAATTAATAGATCTAGAAGAATCCCTTAACATCAATATGCAGAAAGCAGCCATTCTAAACACATGCAGAATCGTTAGAAAATGTATGCAGTTAGACGAAAGTACACCCTCATCTTAATTACACACCACACGCTGCATTTACTTGGCTTTGGCCCGTCAATGTAGCTAAAACCAGCCTAAGAGCTGAGAACAAAAAACACTCCCGATAATAATAATATTGTTCATTTAATAGTATAGGATGAAGTAATGAATAAGTAAAGATATCTACCTATTTTCGAAGGATTTTGAAGAATTCTTTAATCAATAATACATGAATATATTGGATGGAATTCTTTATTATACACAAAAAACATATTTTGTACAGTGACCTATAGAGTAATACTTAGATAGTCGTGAATAAAGTTGATCTATGGAGCAGTGGTGGTCCAGTGGTAGCGGCCGCGAGTTACGAGTTGTAGATCGAAGGTTCGAACCCTGACAGGTGCTTTACCACTCAAAATCAAAATCAAAAGTCATTTATTCAAACTAGGCTGAGAATCAGAACTTTTCGAACGTCAAAATTACATAAGACAGTCCCCCAAAAACGCCCACCCTTCACCACTTCCTAGTGCTTAAGCTGGGAAGAAGAAGTGGCGCAACAACCTCCCCAGCAGCACAGCTGTCTGTTCAGTTGGAAAATCTTGATTCTATAATATAGAATAATAGTGCTTATGCAAAAATAATTTGCTAAATAACACTGCTCTCAAAACGATGAAGGAAAACATCGTGAGGAAATCGGCATGAAGCAAAAATAGAAGCAAAAATTCGAAGACATGTGACATCTACTAACCCTCTCTGGGCCCGTCGCTGGATTAACGCCCACTCCCCCTCATTGAGAGGAGGCCTATGTCACAGCAATGGGAACATTATATGCTGATAATGCTGCTAAAGTTGATCTGCGGAAGAAAATAAAACTACCTACATAGAATAGAATAGAATACTCTGTATTATGTACTCCATCCGAATTAAAGATACAAATGTAGAGAAGCTGACACAATGGGCGGTCTTATCACTAAAACCGATATTTTAAAGACAACCTTTGGATGAATTTAAAGGCAGAAGGAGAGACAATACTGCAGGTAGTCTGTGGTGTACCAGATACATACACGAAGGATATACTTAGGCGAGAATAAGGGCACTTAAAAGAAAATGTCGAAGAACAAACATTCATGGAAATATGCTTAGTATGGTAGCCGTAATCTTCCAAAAATTCACGGGTTCAGGAAAACGTCGATGAAAACGGAACTGTTTCCCGATACAAAATACGTGCCTTTATCAAAAAGGAAGAGTGCTCCATCAGGATCCTCATCATCCCGCATCTTCACTTATCATCAAATATAAGATAGCAAATTTCTTGTTATCGTGTCGGTACTTCAATAGCTCGAGTCATATGTAGTAAAAAGCTGACTGTCTAAGGTGCGCTGAACGAACTGTTAGTAAAGCTAGTTTCCTGCGACAGCGGTGGTCGCCACAAAACGGCCGCAGTGACGGCTGTTATGAAAATGATGGCAGCAGGGTTCGACCTTTACAGATTCGCAGATTCTGGATAACGTCAATGAAAGCGAATGAAAGCGGAACTGTTTCCCAATACAAAATACCTACCTTTATCAAAAAGCATGCGTGTTCTATCAAAGACAATATCGTCAGTTATCATCTAAGATAGCAGTTCTTCATATCGTGTCGATACTTCAATAGCTCATATGTATAGCAGTGATGGCCTAGTGGTGTGACCGTCGGACTGCCAAGTCATAAGTCTCGAGTTCGAACCCAAGGCACGCACCTCTGACTTTTCGGATTTATGTGCGTATTGTATAATTATCACTTGCTTCAAAAACGGTGAAGGAAAACATCGTGAGGAAACCGGCATGCCTGAGAGATGTTTCTTGACGGCATGTGAAGCCAAGTCAGAGGCCCATGGGCGGCTTTAAAACTCTGACACCAGGTTAGTTACTAACCACACGAAAAGAAGAATAGCTCATGTCAGAGTGAAAAGCTAACTTTCCGGGCAGCGGTTACTCATGAAGGATCTTTTAACGCCTTACCGGATGCGATACTGTTAGCACCGCGATTGTCAATTGCATCAATGCTAGTAAGTTTAGCGGTATTAATATCTCCGGTAGACTTACTAGGTTTAGTGGTGCAAATGTCTCTGTTATTTGCTAAGAATTTAATACAGTAAAGCTCATCAGACACATCGAAGATATATATATTTTACCTTAAAGGATTTTTAGGCGCTATATATATCTCATAGTGAAAAGTCAGCTTTAGTCTTGTAACGTATTTATTTTTTAATTTTTCTTACCAGTTTTTGACACGGGGTAACCGTGCTGATCACTCCAAAAAAAATTATCGCCTATGCCGAAAGTATAGTTTCTGCTATGGCTGTTAGGGCGTCCGTAAGGTGAGATGAACTACCTAGTGGTCAAATCCAAGATCATCTCAAACACGACAGAGAAAAAGCTTTCTAAATCTAGTAGTACTTAGTTTCTACGTCAAGAAACGAGCTTAGTATTCGTGACGTCTACTTTTATTGCTGCATAATGCTGAGTAGTGCAGTGCAGTCTCGCCTGAATTCGTAGATCAATATCGTATCGTGTCTTGTTTTTATTTGCAACAAAACTACGGTTTTGATGGAAGATTCACCCCAATAGTAAAAACACGAACATGATTTTCGGTCTGTTGGGTGGTACGGTTATGCTAAGCTATCAAACCGACTACCGACTATAGGATTTCATAGGAAAGTTATCAATCATCAATCTTATTAAAGCATTAGTAATAGTTTTCATAAGTACCGATGAAGAATTGCTCAAAACTGGAAACTTCGCAAAGCCATAACTACTCTAAAGTTTTCAAGACGTTTCATTTCACCTTGATCCTCTACATTCCGTATTCGGTCGATCACAGCAAAAAATTTAGTGTCCTTTACTTTTTTGGCTTCTGCATCAATTTTTTATCCTAGATTTGAGTAGTTATCATTTGTAGGATTATACCTTCTTGATTTGCATCCAGTGTGTATAGTGTGTTTTGTGCCCAATTGATGGGGATAGGCTCGCCCAATAGCCCCCTATCACATGGGACTTAAACATCATGTGTGCTACAGCTACACCCCAGCCTAATCCTACGGGGAATACAGGCGTGATGTTATGTGTATAGTGTGTCATATGTAGATATATGCCTTTCTTAAAGAGCTCTTCATCAGTCTCACTACTGTCTTCATTATCAACATTGTTGGATTCAATAATTAAACTATGAATTATTTATTATTTATGTATTATAGTTTGATCAAAACTGCTGTACCGTACCTTAGTTATGTGCGCGGCGAGACGGGTGGAAGTGCATTCCGCTTATTCGTCAACGCTCACGGCGTCCCGCCGCTCATTCGTCAACGCTGCCCCCAGCCTCACCGCGCATTCATAAGGCGCGTTACAGCGGTCTCGGTCAAACTATAGTTACTCTTACTATGCCATGTGGAATTCTTAAAGATGGCAGATATTTTTATCAAAACCTTCAGTAGACTCAACGAACTTGCGTGAATTGTCAAACGGCCTATGTTTATCTTCATTCCAACCAAAATAGAATGAATCATATTTTAGTAGTTCTACTAAAATACTTCACTCACGGTGAATGCGTATGATTCATTCGCTATTTTAAAGTGAAGACGACACGACAACTTTAAAACATGAAGAATTTAAATAAAAATAAGTACTCACAATCTATTTTTGCTGCTAGACACTTGTTTGAAATTGTTTGAGATGCAGCATGAAGCAAATTGTCATGTCTTGTGTGAATTTGTCATGTTCTGCGTAATATTTTTCTTCTTCATCTCGATTAGCTATCTTTTGCAGGGCTTTGCTAATAATATGCTTAATATATTATTTTCTATAATGCAAAAACACCGTAGAATATGACAGCCTCATTGGTCGAGTGGTGGCAATCAGTTCTGCTAAGCATGAGTTCTTGGGTTCAAGCCTGGATTTGTGCCCGATTGATGGCAATAGGCTCGCCCCCTTTACATGGGACTTAAGCATAACTGGCGAAATGTGGGTGTACTATAGGTATACCACGTTTTTTATAAAAAAAATTGGGTGACACTATCAAATAACTGCTTCCGCTCTGGGCGGAGCGGCAGAGCGTGTCAGACTGTTACTGACTAAAACCCACCCGTGTTCCTCCAGTTGCCTGTACGTTGCCAGGGGTCACGGTATCCCTTTCGGTCTTTCCCGCGACCCCGGCAGGCATCGGTCCTCATCGATCCTACTACGTTACACCTACCCTATAAGATTAATTCGAGGCCCGAACTAATAATGAATGACTACAAGATTTGACAGTTGTCCTTACTCCCGATGTGGTTTTGCCCATCCGAAACAGTTAATTAATCAGGAGTAGGGTGTTTCCAAAGTACCTATCGAACTACTTTCGAACTGGCCCTTATTTTCGTTGACGGACTTAGAGAATAGGCCCCCAGGCGTGGTGATGATATAAACCGTAAAATATTAAAGAAACCTAACTCATCCAAAGTTTAATAGTCAATCTCGTCAACAACAAGACTTGCAAACAACAGCATTTTGGCGAAAAACACAACTTCCAACTTCTATATCTGACCAGAATCTTATTATTCAGCAAAACAAATAACTTAAAAAAGCTTTTAATTTAATTATTCCACTGTCCAAGTTTCATACGGAACGCCCATTGTTTGTTTGTAGTGAAATCTTATCTTAAGTTATTACTCTGAGATCTTAATTATAAGGGTTCTTTTCGTAGAGTTCTCTGTCTATGGTTCTTTTTAAATCAACTGCCAGAACTCGTGGTAGGGAAACAGGGAAATAATAAGTATTTTCGTTTTCTCTAATAATAGAATATTAGGGGAACCGTTTGTATTAATTAAAAGTCTGTATTTATTTCGAGCTTTTTATAACTGATCTTTTTGGAAACTTACACCCGCTTGCTGAATGCTGAATAAGACTCAAGAATGATGTCTTGTTTCGTCTCGAAGTTGCAATAAAAACTAATTTACAGCAATTAGTTTCCTTAGCGACGTCCTAGTTATCTAATAAAGAAAATGTTAACGTATTTTTCCTAGCAGCAACTAAAAGCTTTCATTAACCTTATAAAAAGGAAGGTTAGTGGAAACTAATGCTTGCAGCACAATTAGCATGACCACAAAAAGACAGATAAACAATCACAATCTGTAATTTTGTCTATTCATCCGTCGACAAAACCCGTAGAATATCCGTTGCTATTGTCATGCTACGCGTGCAGTAGAAAGCCAGGGGTGTGCATCTAAAAAGGAGAAAATCATCATCATTAATTCATCAGCCGAAAGACGTCCACTGCTGGACATAGGCCTCCCCCAAGCACAGCTACTGCGAGCGATTCTGTGCTTCTCCTATCCCGCGGAATCTAGCGGCCTTCACAAGGTTATGGGCCCCCCTTGTGGAGGCACAAGGTGGGCCCATAACCTTGTGAAGGCCGCAAGATTAACAAAATTAACAAGATTAGAAACGCACAATTTTCTCCTTCAAAGACCCTCGCCTGTGAAGGAGAAAATAATGCGTTTAACATTTCGACGTCGTTGCTCTAGTCGTCGCAAACGCTACTGCTGAGCACGAGGTCCTCGGTCTATGCCCGGATCGGGCAGTGTTATTGAGTTTTTCCATCTGGAATTTCTCAGTAGCAGCCCGGAGTCTGGATTGCCCGGTTGATGGCAATAGGCTCGCCCCCTATTACGTGGGACTTAAACATAACTGGCGAAATGTGGGTGTAATAAGTACACTTCTGCCCAAACCCTTCGGGGAAAACGGACGCAATGTTATGTGTTATTTTTACTTGTAGCCAGTAAAAGCTTTCATATTTAATATCATAAAAGGGAAAACGCTAGTAGCAACAAATGCTTGCAATAAAGGTCAAGGGTGCATAACTAAGAAGCTAACATGGCGGACAAAATAGCGCGTGTAATATTTTATTTATAGTAAACGTTTGTAATGGCTTAATAATAACAGCAGTACGCGTCGATCGAAGGTTAAGCTACGCTTGCCGCGGTCGATTCGTGGATGGGTGACCGTCCATTACATATCGAAACCTGGCTGCCATTCATAGAACTTTGACAGTCGTTACGGGTAATCAGAAGCCCAAAAGTCTCAAAGTTGTATCGTATTACCCAGTAACTGGGATGACTGGGTTAGACTGGAAGCTGACCCCAACATAGTTGGGAAAAGGCTAGGCAGATGATGGTAAAGGAAAAGGCTACTAGGAAAGAAATACTTGAAAGAAAGGTCAAAGAAAAAAAAATTCTTCTCCTCTGTTTTTTTTCATCGTAGACAAATTTTACTAAAAATTTTTAGTTAATCCGATAAAAAAACTCATAAGCTTTTAGAAATAATAAACAGAATCCAAATAGAGCTAATAACATAGGAGATATGGCAAACGCTACTAAAAAAAAAAAAAATAGAATAACATGAAAAATATTAAAGATAGTTCCTCCCTTTTAAAGAAAATTGTTCAATAACCTGTACACATCGAGAAGTTGTCTGTAGACTTGGTGCCTATTTGAATCTGGTGGGTGGTGGACTTGTGGGAATTGGAAACATGAAAAACTAAACATAAGTGCAGAGAGAAAATAATAGCAGTAGTGAAATTGGCTGTACTGTGTTTTAGGGATTCCATCTACCAAATATGTATTTCATATTCTTGTAAGTTTGCTCCATATTTCCACAAAACCGTACGCTTGTTACCACACATCTATCAGAGCGGACCACTATAGCGAGCTAACACGTCGCTGTCCGTCACGTGACTGATCTGTCTATTGGGGACAGAGTCACCGACACTCGACGATGCATCCTAATTGCCACAATTATGAGTATCAGCGTTGATGGTCATTTAGTCGTGTGGGGACGCAGTGTTTATGTGACAGTGCAGTAGCTAATTTAAGAAGGAGCTCGTGGCTAAGTAATAACAGCCGCACGGGTCGATCCATCGGGTTAAGCTACGCTTGCCGGGTTTGGTTCGTGGATGGGTGACCATATTTATATATCGAGAATCCTACGTGCCTCGGAAGGCACGTTAAGCAGTTGGTCCCGGTTGTCGTTCGTGGATATTTGACAGGCATATTGTTCCCAAAAATTGTCGCAGAATAATTTTGAAGTAGCATCGTGTCTCAGATGCATCACGTCGATTTAAAGTATTGTCGAAGTATAGTATGCGGGAGTAGAGTACGTCGAAATAACTCATGTCGGACTAGCAATATTGTCGAAGAAGTATGTCGTCGAAGTCACATAATTTCCTAGTTAAGTCATGTCGAAGAAACGTTTTGTCGAAGTACAGTAGTGTCGGACTTAAGATATTTCGAACTTATTGTCGAAATGGAGACGTGTCGGAGTTCTAAATGATTTTGCGGAGTATCCCATCTGTTTAATCAGTGATCACGCCTTGTTTCCCCGAAGGGTTGGGCAGAGGTGTACCTATATAGTACACACATTCCGCTAGTCCTACTAATATTATCAACGCGAAAGATGGACGCGGATGGATGTATGGGTGTTTGTTACTCTTTCACGCAAAAACTACTGAACGAATTTGGATGAAATATAGCAAACAGATAGTTTATAACGTGGATTAACACATTGGATACTTTTTATCCCGAAATTCCCACGGGATCGAGACTTCTGTGGGTGAAACAAGGGGCGCTGCTAGTTGTGTTGCTGTTGTGTAGGCAGCAACAGCAGGCGACTTCATAAAAATTAGATAAGGAATGGAAGAAAAAAACGTGTTGCCAACCCAAGGAACATGGGACAATAAGAGGACATATCAAAAATTAGTAAAACATCATGGCTGAAGGAAGGCCGGGGACGCACTAGAAGGACATTAGTGTTTTTATTGGTGATGTTCTTCAGAAAGGTCAGGTGTGTAGTACTCACAACCGACGTGAGTGTATGACCAGAGGTACCTATGACCCAGGGATGTTGCGGATATTAACATCCGCAATTTTGGAGCCTCCGCATTTATTTAGACCTCCCTTTCCGCATTAATCAACAACATGAAAATGATCGTCCCATTTTCACAAAATAATCTTAAATCCATAATTTTCATAATCCATTGATTTTTAAATGATTATAATTTAGTAATCATTTTAATATAACAGCCGCGATTCGAATTTTGATAAACATACAACGAAACGGCGCTGAAAATTTGCAAAAACCTTGACGGATCCCTTAAAAACACTTGAAATCCGCATCCGCTTATGCCACAAAAATCCGAATCCGCATGTAAAAAAAATCTGCATCCGCACCATCCCTGGTGTGAATGTAAACAAGGCAAACGGAGTAGTAGGTGGCGGTCTGTAGTTTCGGCATACCCCGATGAGGAATAGGCGTAAGTCTATGTACTCTTATGTAACATGACTGATTTTCCCACCGCACTAACCGGTTTACAGCCAAAAATATCGACCTCTATCACCAATATAGGTCGTATTATCGGCTAAACACCCCGTCATGCTGCTTAACGAGGACCGAACACCCCTTTTCCAATAATTGAACACAATTCCCATTCCCGAGTTGGTGTAGCGTACCTTCTGAGAATTATTGTTAAATCCATCTAAGAAGGATTTACAATATCCTGAACCAAAATGGTTAAATCCTTGGATTTGACAATTCTCAGACCTCGCTCTATGTGTGTTTAGTTAGTGCGATTTATGAAAATGTACCAATAATCAGTATTATACACCTCAACTACGAAATACAGTCCTTTTACAGTTAGTTTAAAATCGCGAGGGCTATGTTCAATGTAAAAGTCATTTCGTTTTATTTAAGAGAAACAAAGAAAATGGTACTTGGAATGTCGTGTAGTTTTTTTTTTATTCGGCAAAAATGTAGCACTGGAATTAAAATACATAAACAAAAATTGAGCTAAATTGAATTGAGCTATTTCTCTCTACTTTTAATAAATAAATGTGTATGTTATATTTGAAATTTCGTCTACAGTAATGAGAAAAACACTCATCAAATACTCGTTACCGGAAAGCCACGAAAATTCGCAGTTTAAATTCCGTAAAGAACGCGCGATTAGGCTCGAACGCGCGCCAAAATCCTCATTAAACGCGTAAGTAATAATAAATAGTGATAAATATGCTATTTATTATTCTAGCTATTAACCAATAGCCATAATTGGCGAGTGACGAGTACTTTACGAGGTATATGAAGGCCGCGTACAGATATAAAAATAAATTATAATGTTGTTAAAATATACTCTGTGACGTGCCGTGGCCCGAGAGACTATATAGTACATACTAATGCCATGCCCGTGTGCCATGACGCGCGCCTGCGTCCTGTTCGTATTAAAAAGTTATATTTCCCGCCATTCTTTGTAAGTGGAACGTGAACGTGAATTAAAAAAAAAAAACGTGGTCGTTTTCCTAAAAATAATTTACGTCCACGGATTCCTTTCTTTTAGTTTTTATTTTTTTAGTATCTCTATTTTAGGTCTTGAATCTAAAAGTGTGGTACTGTGTATACTCTACCTAGTACCCATTCCCTCAAACGAAGTAGATTCAAATATAGATATGTTTCCCTTATTTTTTTGGAAATTACCGTGTGGCATCTACATCGCCACATGCGAACTACGCATTTTTATTATTGCTGAATATTTACCTATAAGTAACAGTAGCCCAGTGGTGACGGCGCTTTACTTTGTGTAAATAATTTCATCACCACTGCTCTCACACGGTGTAGGAAAACATCGTGACACGGCATGTCCTAGAACCAAAAATCGAAGACATGACACCTCTACCAGCCCACACTGGGCCCGCGTGGTGGGTTATGGCACACTAACATCGAGAGGAGGCTCGGCAGTGGGAACAGTAAAGGCTTTATTATGCTTGACTGGAAGGTTAGTAAGAACAATCCATAATCCATTGGTCGAATAGGATCATCGGATCAGAAAATATCATGATAGAACAAAAAAATGTCTGATACCTACCTAGGTGACTTTATGCGCCATCCGAGCTATTGAAAGAGCTTTTCGTGTATCGACGCATGTTGTAATTGGTTTTCTTTTATTTTCCGTTGGGGATGTGGCGGCATGTACAATCGCCACATGCGAACTACGCATCAAAGACCTGACGTCACACAACATCCTGACGTCACTCAAATCCTGCATCGCGCAATTAGAGTTTACCACGCGATGAACATATACACAATCTCCCAATTCAACCTCTGGGCAGTTGCCCGCCAGACACGACACCCGTCTGGTCGGAGGATCCTCCCTTTTCTATGGTGGATGAATGGGTGAACTTTACACCCTGTTCCTCATACCCCTAAAGGGCTACCTAATAAATACAAGCCCTTTCGTTGGGCACACAGAATCGGCGAATAGGGACAGGCCGAGTTCTTTCATTGAATTTAAAAAACTAAGTAAAATATATGTTTCGCTTTCCTAGACCGGTTGTCGTGTTTTCAAACCGGCATTTGTCTTCAAACCAAAAATTAAAAGACATGTGACATTTACCAATCCGCACTGGGCACGCGTGGTAGATTACAGCCCACTCCATCTCGAAGAGAGAAGGCTTAAGGGGACTTAAGCCTTCTCTCTTCGAGATGGAAGCAGTGGGAATATTATAGGCTGATTATCCAATTTACCTAAACCATTTCTCCGCCTTTTTTTTTTTTTTTGTGTGGGAAATCATCAAATGACTCCTCCCGCTCTGGGCAGAGCGAGAGGGAGTGTCAGACTTTTACTGACTAAAACCCACCCGTGTTCCTTCCGTTGCCTATGTGCTGGGGCCGCGATATCCCTTTCAGACAAACCCGCGACCCCAGCAGGCATTGGTCCTTCCGGACCCCGTCAGTTGTTGCTGACATTCCTTTGAGGCGCGCGTGGAACACAACGCGCCGTCGACCCGGGCCTGGTCCTTATCGGACGGCGAGCTAACCATTTATCCGCCTGTTATAAGAATCCGGCTAAAGTGTCCTGAGTTAGCTCATCATAATTGTAAGCCATGTAAAGTACGCACTGCCGTGGAGGTTTCCAAAGTTGGCCATTAACCTCTCGTCAAAAGGACATAAGTGCCACTAGTCCTATTTCGCTTTGCTACTTCATATTCGTGACACTTTCAAAACATCGCGATTTGTATTTTATCAGTTATCAATGGCTCGTTAATCAGTGATAAGCCGGACAATGGACAGGCTACAACATGATTAAGTTAGCACACAGATAATATAATGTTAGGGTCGATCAATGAAAGACGTACCCAGTAAATGGTAGCTTTATAGTAGGTACATAGTACTCACACAGGAGCTGTTGCCCGGTGAGGATAGCAGATGGAAAGTGGGGATCTGTTACTACTAATGTTTCATCCATTTACCATCGTTGTTGCCATCTTATCTCTTCACCACCCTTGGTTGACTGGTAGAGAATGCCTAAGGCATTAAGTCCGCCTTTGTACATTATTGTGTGTAAGAAGTTTAAATAAATAAATAAATGTTTTCCTCTACGGGGTTAATAGGCAATATTTCAGTTACCAAGCCAAAAAAATACAATAGACGACGTATATATTTAGTAACCTAATGCGCTTAACCGTTCTTAAGGAGCAGTGTTGTGCACTGCTCTCGACGCTTGACGTGTCCACACGTCGGGTCCGGGTTCGCAACAAGTCAATAGCCATCCTGAGGATGCCCCGTTGAGAGGTGAAACACGTGTCGATTTCTTACAGGGTTCTTTATGACTCCTTAAGAACGGTTAAGTGGATTAGGTTACTAAATATACGTCGTCTATTGTATTTTATAATGGATTTCCGAAAAGTCACGCCTGTATCAATTAACTAGTTACCAAGCCATTTATGAGTACCAGAAAAGTACTAGAGAGCTTTTATTTCGGTTTCCTACGTAGACATAGCCATTACTGACTGATGCAAGCATTATTTATGACGCGTTTCTTCGACATAATGGCCTGGTTACAATTTTTTCAGTCAATGCGCTGACGCATGACCGATCTGACGCATTTCGACGTAAACTGTGACGAAATATGCATGGGCGTTCTCGTGAAGACTGGCTAATAATAAAAACTGTTAGATTAAATATGTTATAGATTATTGACGTAGAAAATATTGGTCGTTTTTTAAAAGCTTTTCATCATATTTAAGGCGAAAGCGTCAAGGTAGCCCGCGAAATTCAAATATTCTTACGTTTTTTTGCAATTTGCGGATCATTATCAAGTTGTATGTTGATCTAAATATGATTTGCGCCGTATCAAATGTTTATTTATAGAATTATATCATAAAAATTATCAATACAACTCTCTCAAGTTCATATAATCGCATCGAATGACTATTTGATGAAATCATGACATTTGGCGATTGTGCTTACATATGGAGTTGTATTGCTGATTGTAATGATTATAATTATGCAAAGCCATATTGGTTACGGTCGAGAATCATATTTTAATCAACATAACACACACTGACCTGCAAAATGTAAAAAACTACAGAAAATTTGAATTTCGCGGGCTACCTTAGCGCATGCCTCTTAAAGAGAAGCCATGGATCACTATGTCCCGCAGATGAAGATGGTGTACGTTTTTTTGAAGTGACTAAGTAAATTATTTAGGTACAGTACGACAACTTAGATGTAGCATCGGCAAAATTCGTAAAACCGATCACCATCCGAACTGAATGCGCCTTCAAAATCACCAATATTTATTACTGCTAGGCGAAAATAATCTTTACGCAAACGCAATAATTTGCATTCATATAACCAAATACATTCGTAAAATTGAAATGAATGAATGCAAATTTTTAAATTTATGTTACATCTAAGTTGTGTCGTACTGTCACTGGTTTTTAATAGAAGTTTTCTAAACTTCTATTAAAAAGAGAAAAGATCAGATTTTTTGTATTTTTGTTTGCTTGTAATGAATAAACTCAAAAACGACTGGACCGATTTAACAAATTCTTTCACCAGTTGAATGCTATATTATCACTGAGTAACATAGACTATAATTTATAAAGATATCACACGGGCGAAGCCGCTGGCGCAAGCTAGTCAAAAATAAATTGATATCCAGATTTTCAAAATTTTTCTCGCCCACAATATTAAAATTAAAATAGAACTAGACAAATAAGGGATTACTCTAGCAATTAGTTGACGTAGAAACTTCGATAGGTGACTACCGAGATGACGACTAATAAAGATTTTTTTTTCTTTTTTTAATTTATAAAAATAAAAATAAATAATTGTTTCTCAGTATGGAAGAAAAATACATTTTACGCCGACCACAAATAAATTGAGATAAGGGCAGGAGAATAATCATGATGGTTGAAGCAGCAAAGGCTTTAAAAGACAGTGCATTGATATTGATTTAAACTAGAGCAGACACCGCGAACAACATTTTTACGCCACAAGTTGTGGTCCATGGACACAACTCTATAAGACCCTCCTCACACCGCGCACAGACCGCAGCTGTCACAATTGACATCCAAGGGACACATTTTTTGTTCGCAGTTTACATTGTATCTCTTTGTAGCGATACCTAGCCTACCTACCTACTCTATGATAACATTTCGAATTTAGAAATGTCAAAACGGCTATCCTTTAGCAACATGCAAATGTAAACTGCGAAGCAAGTGTTTATACTTCCATAGCTAGCAAGTTACAATCGGGCGTGAGACATTTCTTGTAAAAGTTTTCTTGCATGAGGAAATGCGGCTTGGAAGAGTCTCTGGCCGTGCTATTGCTCACACTTCTACATTATTCAATCAGCCTAACATTTTCCCAACTATGTTGGTTTCAGACCTTCAGAACCCAATTACTGCAGGGGAGCACGGTACTCCGTGGCTTAAGGAGTGAAAAAGTCTGACTTTTTGGTCTTATGGCTACCCGTAACGACTATAATGGATGGTTTCCCATCCACGAGCAGCGACAAGCTTAGCTTAACCTTCGATTGACCCGTGCGCCTGTTATTATTAAGCCACAAGCCCCACATTCTTACCAGATTATTATGATTAAAATTTTTATTGAATGTCAACTCATTGCAGCATTTGGCGGCATCTACATCGGCAAATGCGAACTACGCATCAAAAACGTGACATCACACAAATCTTGTATCGCGCAAAATTAGACTTTAGGTACTTCGCGAACATATATATAACTTCCCGACAACAATCGTTGGGCAGTTGCCCGCCAGACACGACACCCATCTGGTCGGAGGATCCTCCCTTTTCTAAGGAGTATGAGTGAACTTTACACCCTGTTATACCTCTAAAATTATATTTTGAACGGACTAATGAAACCTAGCACGTTGGCAAAAAAATATATTGAAGATTCTCACGAGCATTCTTGATGAATTCGTGAGAATTTATTTTTATTTTTATTACTACTTAGAATATCAAACATTAGATAAATGGTTGTTAGCAAATTAGCACTGTGCCACGTTTCTATTAAGAACTTTTGATATTTGAGTTGGCGGGAAATAATTTTCATGAAAAATGGCGGGAGGGAAATTTAATTACTGTTGAAAGTTTATGTCGTAAATCTGTGTAATGTGACAAATATAAATGTCAACGTTTAATAATTAAATTAATTCAATGAAATAGTAATTTCAAACATTGAAAAATTTCAAGAAAATACCCATGAAAAAGTAATAAACGACAGTTAAAAAAAAAATTGCTTGTTTGTGGTTGCAATGCCTAAAAGTAATCACACTTTACACAACCACTTTTCAAAACAAGCAATCCATTCTAGAGCGTATCAATTAAATCTATTAACTATTTTGATACGAGGATCATCTGCTAATACATGCTTAGCGTGTGTAAACAAGACGTTTAAAAAAAATGGCGGCTTGTCAAATTTTGGCGCGCTGCCATAAACAACGTAGATGATTCAATACGAGTAGAGTATTCGTTCCTTCTGCCTATTATAATAGACGCTTTGAATAGTCAGTGTGTCGCGGTTGTAGTTTTTTTTATTGTCTATTGCGATTACCAACTCAAAGCCTTATTAAGCATGACTCTCTTAGGTAGGACATGGTTAATTTACAAAACTCCGCTCTCCTATTTAATGTGGACATTAAAAATGTTAAAGAATCATATTTTATTAAAGTTGACTAATAATTGTGTTATTAACATGCAGTTAATAATATGACCAGCCACGTTTCCATACTTAAATTAACTAGCATAAACGAAAAATTAAGACAAAAGGAACAGTTATTAAAATTATGTGATGATTATAAATATCCGGATGTTCTTTTGTAGTTATATTGTATAGTGTAGTATACCAACTGCTTGTACTTTTGCAGTTATTGGCAGTTGCTTCATTTAAAATACTGGTATCCAGCTGCACCCGGTTAGACTGGAAGCCGACCCCAAAGCTACGCAGATTGATGTTTTATATATGACTAAGTATACTAATTGACCTTCAAATCAATCTACCTAGCCTTTTCTTGTCTGACCTCCACAACCCAGTTACTGGCTAGCACGATACCCTTTGGTAAGACTGGTTGTCAGACTTTCGGGCTTATTCGACCCGTAACGACTGTCAAAGATCCACGAATGACAGCCGGGACCAACGGCTTAACTTGCTTTCCGAGCCACGGAGGAGTCTCGGTATGGTATGTAAAGATGGTCACCCATCCACGGACTAACCCCGGCAATCGTAGCTTAACCTGATGGATCGACCTGTGCGGCTATTATTACTTAGCCACGAGCTCCTCTCAAGTATACTAATTGAACGTAAATTATCGAATCGTACGGTCAAGTATACTAATTGACCGTACGGATTCGATAATTTAGCCGAGAGAATATATTATCAGTTTTGCATATAGAAATATATATGCTTTTGCATGTATGTACCTAATTTGTTTTATAAGGCATCGATAACCGACTTTTAAAGATTTTACACTGAAGATCACGTCTAAACGAGTAGTGTCAATTATTTGAAAAAAAAAAAGTTAAATAAGAGCATTTTCTTAATAACTTAATACATGAATATTTTAGATTATGTTTATATAACATAGTAAAATTAATTTGTTAAATTATGTCTAACGCGGATAAAAAAAACTGACTAATTTAATTATTGATCTTTTAGAATACGTGTTTAAAAAATAACTTTGTTTTATGTCATAATAAGTTAATAACGCGTCTAATTTGGGACAGCGCTCCTTGATGGGTGAGTCCTGTTACTGGCTGGACGTACGACGCGTTGCGTGAACTCAGTACAGAACACAAAAGCTAACCACTCAAGGTCACTGGCATATATCTACGTCTTAATCAAATGGGATCTGTTCGCAGACCCCAGACAGGAAAATGATAAAATTATGGAAATATCGTATAAACTAAATAAAATTGCAGCAGTTTAGAGTAACTGCCTCCTTGGTCCAGTGGTCGCAAGCGCTACTGTTGAGCATGAGGGCCTGGGTTCGATTCCCGAGTCGGGCAAAGTGTTATTGGTGTCCCATCTGAAATTTCTCAGCAGCAGCCCACAGTCTGAATTTGTGCCCGGTTGCTGGCAATAGGCTCGCCCCCTATTACATGGTACTTAAACATAACTGGCGAAATGTGGGTGTACTATAGGAACACCTCTGAAAAAAGGATTTGTTATCTAGGACTACTTCCTTCAAAAAGCTGTAGGTATTTGATTTGCTATTCTCTGATAACATTCATTTCAGTTGTGGCGAAAATTGGTCATTTGATTCCTTACCAAGATGCATAGAGTGTCTATGGAGTGGAGCATGGTATAATAATATACTTCGCCAGGTATAGCATTCCCAGACACAGTGGACACGTGGGTGACACAAGTCTACGTCATCACATCTGTGTTACCAGAAGGTTGTAATAAGAACTCCCCAACCACCTTTATTACCTTTGCGAATCCGATAAAACAATGAGGTTTTAATTAACAATTACGTTGGTTTATGTTTAAATTGAATTGTTTCGTTTGATTAGACAAACGAAACGACAAGTTAAATGCTTTGTATATATTTTTTAACAGAATGGTGACTGAAAATCTTTCCTTAAATCGTGTTTTGTTGCAATAAAGTGGCAAGTGGGTAGTAACGTAAGCATGTGTCACTCCCGGAATGCCAGACCTTGTTTTATTAGCCCATGGAGTGGTGTTTCTTAACCGTTCTTCTTCAGGAAGCTACTTCTTATGCTTTGTAATGGGCAACTAGCTTCATGTTTCTAACTGACCTACTCCTTGACTATTCAGAAGTACCTGTAAATAGTTTATTTTTAATAAATGCTTTGAGATTGAGTTCGAGATACCAGAAAAAAAAAAAAAGTAAATTATTGTTTTCTGACATATAAAGCAAATCTTCATTAAAATTAACAGTCTAAGATCAAGCTAAACTTCCAAGCCATGTAAAACAAACGCCATACGTCCAACAATTACACGCCACACAATGTAAACCATAGACAAAGCGTGACGTCAGTAGTGCGTCATACAGTAAGTAGGTCACCACGGAGCCATAGAGAATGGAAGCGGCTTTGAATCACAATGGCCACTTCGTCACGGAGCAACTTCGGTTTTTTCTTAACATTTTTCATGGTAGTTTTACTGAAGTATAGTTAAAGATAGCTGAAAATTGATGTTTAATATTTGGAATTTAATATGTAAGTAAGTTTTTTTTCTTCAAATAAGTAGTACTTACCTACGTCTTCTTGTCTTTTTTATCAGAGAAAAAAAATAAACGAAAAATCAGCGGAAAGAAAAAACTGTTTTTTTTTTTAAGAAAGAAGAATTTTTAGTTTCGAACACGCACAGGAAAAACACCGCAAAAAGGGAACATATATAAAACTAACAAAATTAACATGATTGCAGCATTGTGTTGCGGCATAGTAATACATAGTTTTATTTGCAGCAATTTTCCATTTACATATTAAAATAAAATAAAACAGTCGTCACACATTTAACTGCAGCCACTACCATACAATAATAGCAACTATATAATCATGCCATAACTCGGCATCATCAATCATCTGAATGATATTAAATTGGTACTTAAAATGACGCACGTAAAGTCCTCGAGGCCATACTGGAAAATAAATAGACGTATATCATTTTGAAATAGACGCTCAATATATTGCTGGATTTGGTAAACATTAGGAAGTTGAAATCACCTTAAAAATATATAATTTCTTACCAAAAAGTTTGTGGTATCGCTTTTTGGGGTTCCGTAGCCAAATGGCAAAAAACGGAACCCTTATGGATTTGTCATGTCTGTCTGTCTGTCCGTCCGTATGTCACAGCCACTTTTTTCCGAAACTATAAGAACTATACTGTTGAAACTTGGGAAGTAGATGTATTCTGTGAACCGCATTAAGATTTTCACACAAAAATAGAAAAAAAAAACAATACATTTTGAGGGTTCCGCATACTTAGAATTGAAACTCATTTTTTTTTTTTCATCAAACCCATACGTTTGGGGTATCTATCTTCAAAAATGATATTGATATTTTTATATAATTTTTTTCTAACCTGTAACTTCTAAAATAAGAGAATGATAAAACTAAAAAAAATATATGATGTACATTACCATGTAAAGTTCCACCGAAAATTGGTTTGAACGAGATCTAGTAAGTAGTTTTTTTTAACACGTGTGGTATTCCATTATTTGGAACCACATCTTTTAGTTTGTTTACGTTAGTCTTTCTTTATATTATTATATTAAACAAACCACCTTTTGATTTATTTACCTATTGATATTCTATGACACATGTACTTAACTCACTTTTATATTCTGTAGCACTGTTTACCCCCTGTAAAGCATACTTTTAATTATCTCTTGATTGTTTTAGCATCCAAATCGATTTTATAGTATTTAATTTTCCCTTTTGTAAAAAACTTTAGATTATATATATTCTGACGTTTTCATCTTAAACTGTCATCTGTCGTAATTTACTTTTCTAAAACATAGACAGAACACATCATAGATAAGTACACTCTATCTTCTCTCATAAAGTGGGTATACACACTGAACCATCGCAATAAGCGTAGATCTAAGATTTCTCCTCTGTAAGCCGTTTTTATTAGTGCTGGTCATATCTAAATTAAGAATTAACTTGAATATGTTTTTAAAACGTTTAAAATATGACACAGAACGAAAAAAACGGTCTTCATATTTTTAGAGTCTAGTCTTGTCTGAGCCCTCGGAGAGTCGTATTTTTAACTTGAGACGGAGTCACTGTTTTTATGCCCTTAAGTCTTATTTGTTGAACAGTTAGCTACTCGAATATTAGTCTCTTAAAACTAGCATAACTAGCGTGCGCGAGTGTCCTAATTTTATTGTGTAATTTAAACTATCGATACTGAGTGGATTATGTCAATAAACATTCTAGTACTGTGTAATACTGTGTTTAATTCGCTCGGCCCTCCTGCCTAGCCCTGTAGGAGGTGCTCACTTCTAACGAACTCTTAACCACGCGGCGTAAAACGCCGCGAGCACACGCACACGAAGGCCTCCGACACTAGACGTCGTTAATCTCCGAGAGAGACCTCCGCCGTCACCTGTGACGCTAGCGCGGTCCTCCCGCTAGGTGAGGCCCCACAAAGCGCCTCCATCTACAAAGTCTCACAACCTCTACTCCGTTCCACAGGCTGGAGTGTACCTCCAGGGGGGATAATCCTCAGCCCAGCCTCCTGCACGCTGCATGCGGCCTGCCTGCCTGCCCACCTGTTCCACTCCCTGCCTGCCTGTTCCTGCCTAACCTGAGCCTGTCTTGTGCCTGTTCCTGCCTAACCCGAGCCTGTCCTGTGTCCTAAACTTAACTTTACTTTTACTAATTTTAACTTTTAATTTTAATACCTTTTTATTTTAATTTAATTTGTGACTCTCGTTTCCCTCCACGGAGGAAAACGTTACGTTACACACGTCATAAATCGTAAACCGCAATTTACTATTATGTTACTTGCTGCTACGGAACCCTTCATGGGCGAGTCCGACTCGCACTTGGCCGCTTTTTTTTCTCTCGTAAACCAAACTAGGTACGTATCAATAGCTCATCAGTGAAGCTGTCCAGTGTGTGCGTAGGCACCGGTCCCACCGCCGACGAGGAAGCAACTAGCTTTCAATGATTTTCTCGCTCTTAAAACGTATACAAGATTGGAGGTCCCGTATAAGTAAAAGTGATCGATGACTGAGTTACCGCCGGCGAGAACTCGTTTGTCGCAGTGACAAGAGCTATTAAAGATAGCTCTCGCTCAGCGACCCTCGGTTGGTTGGCAGGACACTCGCTGAGAGACTCACGCTTGGTACATACGTATACCAGCAAGTAATCACTCGTCGCCGTCGCGCACTCGCTGCTCGTTGCTCGCCAAGTCGTATTTAGTTGCTAGTTCTTCTCGCTTCTCGTTAATTGCCGGCGATGGGCCACGTGCCTTAAAAAGGCTTTTTTTAAAACACTTTCTTAAACCACTTTCTATCGCCAAAGCCATTTCAAGTCGGCTATCCAAGATCACGCGAAAAGTATAGGTATAAAAATCCATGAATTCAAAAATGCAGTGCATTTCAACTCATTACGGAAAATATCACGATTTCTTTTCCTACGTCATTGGTGTTGTCGTGCGTGACCTGCCATAACATGCCATCTGCGCTGCAATATACAATTTATACCTAACCAAACTCACTTATCAAATTAGAAAAGGTGGAATTGGTGCCTGGTCCCATTTTCAAAGTGATATAACCCGATTGGTGGACTCTTGAAGTGACCTTGTTTAGGCCAAAGAATCTGCTGAAATGGTCTCTTCTCCTGTTGACAGCGTAGCAGATGATTTTTTGATGCCCTATGATACCTTTCCCCCCATTTTCTATTCATGTTCCTAGATATTATTATTACTTACTGTTTTAGACTATTAGTTTATAATTTATATATATACTCATATATATATTTAAATATGACGGATGTTCGAGCGGCCGAGACACCACGTGTCGCTGCTGATCCGTCATCTGTTGGTCCTCCAACGCGGGCGTGTACGTGCAGGTGTTTAAAAATAATACTCGCAAAATAACGCACTTAATTTACTTGCAAATATCTTAAAAAAACTTAACCACAAAAAGTAATGATTACCATGATTAACACTGATTAAGATAGATCTCTATAATTGTTAAACTTGAATTTAGAGCCAATGGATTTGTGTGTGTTCACCGCGTGACGATCGCATCAAAAGTGATCGCCATCGCCGCCATGACATTCACAACCCCATTCGGTGTTACCCGCCCTAAATAAAGATACAAAAAACATCGACTAAATCATCGCGCGCCGACATATAAATACATATATTTCGCTGTAAATTAAGTTATTTAAAGCTAAGAGGAGTGCAGTGATGGCCCAGTGGTAGTAGCCCTGACATAAGAACTGTAAGTCGTGGGTCCGAATCCAGGCAGACGCTTTACTACTTAAATTCTGTTTTTCTACCCAGAATCATAAATACTAAACTTCGTAATAAGCAGCTAGAACGGTGAAAGAAAATATCGTAAGGAAACCGGGATGTCGTAGAAACAAAAATTCGAAGACGTTTGACATCTACCAACCCGCACTGGGGCCGCGTGGTAGATTACAGTCCCAGCAGCTCGGAACATTATAGGCTAATTATGCTAAAGCTAAGAGATTGAACATTAACACTGACACGGTTTTTAATGCAGCACCTAAATACACTTTTATTTGTACACATACATACATTTTTGTTTGTCCCTCTCGTAATTTTTAAGGACTTTCGAATTCGCATCTCATTCGCAATCTGTCTACAATACAATCAATTAACCAAAATTTTTGACAAGTTTGACAGATTGCGACTTCAATGTGAGCGATTTTTAAGAGCGTTTATTCTGAAGGTGGGCAACGTCGCAAATAGATGTTAAATATTTCACTGTTTTGATTAATTTGGCAATATTACTGTGTAAAAATAAAAAATGTGGCTAACTAGCGAACTAGAATATTGATTATGAAATGCAATCATTATTATCGTAACACCGAATATTTAGTTTTAGATGTAAAAAAACTATTTGGAAACTTTCCAAATGCGTTTTTTACACCTAAAATGGGTACAACATCAAATTAAATGTTATAATTGCAATTCATTATTAATATTCTAGTTCGCTAGTTAGCCACATTTCTTATTTATATTCAGTAATATTGCTATAAGAATCAAAACAGGTAAATATTTGACACTTATTTGCGACGTTGCCAACTTTTAGGATAAACCCTCTGTACGAGATATGGCCTTGGTTTTGCGTGGTCACATCTAGCCAACTATACATCGGTGGACACTGTCCACACAAGGGTGGAGGTCCCTGAAATCTGTCCAGCCACTGTGTGTCGCTAATAGGATTCAAACAAGCACCTTTAAACTTTTGTTTCTACGCTAATAGGCGAAATAAAGAGGTTATGAGCTCATTATACTTAATAGCACACACATGTTTTGAACTACACTATGTTCTTACATGTTTAATTTAGTAAACAGCCATGGTAGGTAACATAATTTAATTCATATTTATTGTTCAACTTTTCGAAATTGCATCTACTACGGTTTGTCTCTGCATCTCCCAAAGGTTGACTGGTAGAAAATGCATTTGAGCTCAATTCAATCAATCTTTATTGCAATCCATAATGCACACATACATACAGGTAATAAGTATGAATAAATATAAACAATTATGGACCCTGT
The DNA here is from genome assembly GCA_916701695.1 of Agrochola macilenta. Classification (NCBI taxonomy): domain Eukaryota; kingdom Metazoa; phylum Arthropoda; class Insecta; order Lepidoptera; family Noctuidae; genus Agrochola; species Agrochola macilenta. The sequence goes on along the minus strand of OU753572.1, from coordinate 15,999,835 downwards.
CGGGCACCGAAATTTTTTAAATAAGTAGAAGAGAGGAAGAGTGTTTTACACGTCTATTATTGTATACACGCATGGAAGGTACTCGTAGTTTAGTTTTGTTTAATTATTTATTCCAAAATTTTCGAAATTGCACTTACCACTGTTTGTCTCTGTATCACCCCAAACGTTGACTGGTAGAAATGCACAAGAGCGTTTATTCTATAAGTTTACAAATAAATGTCAAAGATTTCGCTGTTTTGATCATTTGGAAATACTACTGTATTTTTTAGGTGTAAAAAAGGCATGTGGAAAGTTTCCAAATACTTTTTTACATCTAAAACTAAATATTCAAATTCAAATTCAAAATCATTTATTTGCAAATATGGGTAAACAGTGTGTAGATGTTTTACATTCATGTAATAATTATATATCAAAGTCTTAGTATCACCATATTTTAACTTTCGGTATGCAAAGTACGTAAAAAGAAAACACAGAATTAATAAAAACTAAACAGCATAAATAAAATTAAGAATGAGATCAGTTTAACTCGATTAAAAATAAAGTACTTGAAAAAATTAAATCCTATAGTTTGTCCTGCAAATATTCAGATACACTGTAATATGCTTTTCAACACACTAGCTCGTAAAGTAGCTCTTAATGAACCGTTTTTAGGGTCATAATTCAGTGTATTAAAAACGCGTGTTTTTACTTTATATTATCGGACTAGTGCTGTAATGCCACAGATAACTAATCAGGATTTGGTTGCGACTCGCTAAAAACAATAACATTGGATTTGCCTGGGAATTGAACGCGATATCTATGTGTCACTGATTAAATACGTAGTAATTAGGATACACGTATTATCACACCCACTTTAACATCCTATGCGTGTTTCTTATATTTTAATTAAACTATTTTAAATAACAATAAAAGCGAAAACTGAAATAAATTTAGAATTTTTATAAAAGTCAAACAACCGACCATAGGCAACTGACATCCTTTTTAACTGTTCTAAATTTATCTTGTCATTGAAAAGTTAGTGATTGACATAGTAAATATCGACTGTTTGTTCAAGGAGTATTTTATTAATTCTTTATTGAAAAAAAAAACTATTTTAATGTATTTATAATTATTATACTAACAACAACAAGTGTTTTTCGGCTAGGATTTTCAAGATGCTGTTGGAGCTAGCCCGCGTTTAAAGATGCGGTACTATTTCCTTATTAAATAATGTCGTAGGTCTACGAGTTTTTAATAAGGAGTACGAGTAAGGAGGTCGGTTGTTTGACTTTTATAAAAATTCTAAATTTATTTCAGTTTTCGCTTTTATTGTTATTTAAAATAGTTTAATTAAAATATAAGAAACACGCATAGGATGTTAAAGTGGGTGTGATAATACGTGTATCCTAATTACTACGTATTTAATCAGTGACACAGATATCGCGTTCAATTCCCAGGCAAGTCCAATGTATTATGGGGACCCCTCAAGTTTTAGAATATTATACTGCTTTAACACAGAATTTGTTACGAATCATAACATTAGGTGACTCTTGAGCTACACCATATCTCTAAGTAGTATGTGAGCTACACCATCTGTAAGCTCATCTCGTATTATTTGCCAGGTAGGTATTTGGTAAGCATAAGTTTTTTTTTTTAAATCTTTGACATACCAAACGTACGTAAGTACCCGTGCTATCTTGTTCGTTTTCACGGTTTTAACTTCGAACATATTTCAATGGATTTGTTTTTTATGTGAAAGTTACTCAATATAAAAAATACTGATGAAACACCACCTACAAAAAAAATGGTAACATCGAAAGTACCAAAACGAAAAGATCATACTACCACATCACTAAAACCATAGACAATTTCTAGCGGCCATTGTTGTTTGACCAATTTTGAAACGCGACATGGCAGTATGGAATTAGTAAGTACTATCATTGCAGCATGGAATTTGTATAAAGAAATATACTTTGAATACATGGAACTAGTATGAACTATCATAAACTATTAAATGAACATTCTCTATTTTAACCCCAGCAGAGATTTGTGCTTTTTTAAATCTCATCAAAGAGACTACTTGCTTTTTATGTTCTATGTTACGGGGTTTGGTTTCCTTCAGGTGGACCATTGTGCGTGGGTACTTCTTGCCTTTTTTATGCCTACTGTGTAAATAAATAAAATGTGATACATTAACATAATATTTCATCAAATTATATATTTTTCACTACATATTAATCTCAATTTGCGTATTCAAATTATTATTTTGTGTTTATTATATTTTTATAAAGGCTGTTCAGCGGTTTTGCCTGTGCCTTTATTTACAACTGCGCGCGCATCGCTAGCAGCGCGCCATTTTCCGTAAATATATGTTATCGTTTTTGTTTTGTTGTTATAAAAAATATGAAAATCTAAAGTATTGTCACCAACCGATGCGACGTACAACAGTTTTTAAAAGAAGCTCCGATTGACAGTACCTGGCAACAAAGGTCAGTTGAACTTTATAAATCTAAATTATCATCTCTATAGTTACGTTATTCCATCATAAGTTCTTACAACAAGTCTGTTTTTTTCCTCGCAAGTTTGTTGAAAAACGTCGTATGAAACGCGTGTGCATTGATCATTACCCACTCGGCTAAATTATCGCGCTCGCCCATGGCTCGCGCGCCAATGCCGCCTTTTGGGTAATGACCAATACAGCACACTCGTATCATAATGTACTATTATTTATCAAAAACCTTTTTAGTTTTTTTTTAAACATAACAGGCGATGATGCCTCCATTAAATATTTAGGTAGATGATTGTACACGTGACACGGGGAGCCATGCAAAATATACTGTTATTTAAAAGAGTTGTTTTTCTTTTTTTTTTTTTCTTTTTTAAGTAAAAAATACGTATTATTGAAGCTAACTCAAAAACTATCCAAGCAAAGTTAGTATAATGTTTATGGGGCTACCTCGAGAGCAGACCCTTTTCTAACAAAAAACTATTTTCATAATCGGTCCACACTTGACGGAGAAATCGGTGGACATACATTAAAAAAATACGCTACGAACATATAACCTCCCCCTTTTTGGAAGTCTTTGTATTTTAGTTTATATTCTTCTTTATTCACGAGACTACAATAAATCCTCCTTCCACATGCCTTTTTTAACCAGAAAGACCTTCTGTCTATCCGAAAACAACCTAAAACTTAAAGATAAACTCCATTACGAACTCCACGCAATAAATCTTCTGCAAACAAGGACGGTACAAAATCCTCAAGTCAACGGCTAAACTTTGTTTCTATAAAGGTGCACCCTCACCGGGAACATTCGCTTGTAATGTAACTATCCAAGATTCCACTATACCGGCTAGGCTAGGGCCTTGCAAATAGATAGCGCAGGCCGTACACTGCTTGGTAGTGTAGAGAGACAATAGTGATGATGCCTGGGTAAAAACAAAAACTATTAAGTCCATCAGTCAGTTAATGAAAAAAAAATTGACTCGTATTTTAGTAACTTCGATAAAACGCATTCAAGTTGGAGAATCAAAGGCTCGCTACGTCACAACTCAGTATAAAATGTAACAAGGCGTGACGTTCTGTCACATTTTAACTCGAATGTATATTTTGATTTCGAAAAAAAATTAAAAAACGTGTCCAATTTTTTTTTTTGTTGTTTTCTATTGAAACCAGCAGAATAGGTTAATCGTCATCATTACAGCCGAAAGACGTCCACTGCCGGACATAGGCCTCAAATCGGGGGGTTTGCCATAATCGCCACGCTTGGCAAGTGTGTTGGCGATCGCAGTATGGCGTTAAAATACATAGAGAACGCTGCTGCCCATTCTCTAGTAAGTCCCTTAGTCGCCTTTTACGACACCCACGGGAAGAAATGGGTTGGTACTATTCTTTACGTCCGGCACCACACGGAACACGGAATAGGTTACTACATAATTAAATAGGTAGAAGTAACACGGCTAACTCGCAGGTAAAGGTTACATTACAGGCTCCACAGCATTACATTCCAGACAACGCTCCCAGTGAGGCAGCGCCTTTATTAAAGTTTAGTAGAAAACTTGGCACAGGCGTCTAATACTTTAATCTTTGATCGCGTTCATTGATTGATTTGTATTGTCTTTAGCTAATTATTCGGGCTGGCAGCGCGTCGAAGTTTGTGGTAAATTAATGTTGATTAGTTTGATTTCGTTTATAATCGCGTTTCGATCTACAGGGTGGCAGGGACATCGACGCAAAGCCTGTTACCATGGATTCAGTACATGATTCTGAATGCCCCTGCGGTGAAATTTTTCGTCGGTTATTTTAAAAAAAGCTACTTTTCCATACATTTTGACCGCGTAGTTATTGCAGTTTTCTATGAAACAGCTGATTTAGGCATCCTGTATACTTGTTGCGTTTAAGCATGGCCATAGCGGTCATTGACCCACCTACATTTTCTACCATTCTTTATTTAAAAACCTCAGATAAAGTTCGTTACCCTCTTGAATCGATATCTATTGTGATCTTCAACAAGTTCTTAGAACGAAAATCCATTATATATCGTTTATTGTTTGGATTCCTACGAAGAGATATTAGGGAAAGGGCAATGACCGCTGTTGCCACGCTAAATCTCGACAGCTATAGTGGGCAGCAAGATTATAAATATTATGAAGACGTAAACTTTATCCCACAGAAAACGTTTCATATAAAGTAGGTTGCTAAGACTTAACGCTTTCACAATTAAAAAGTTATCAGATGTAACGTGGAGCCAAACCCCTAACTCTACAAACCTTACAACTTGGTCAAAATGTAGGTACAAAAAAAAAAAAAACATTTATTTCAGCCCATAGGCCATAACGCTAGACAAAATTATAATCAATGTAAAGATATATAAAAAATAAAATAAAATAAATTGTTAATTAATTCAGTACATTATATAAATAAAATTAGCATGTCAAAATTTAAATTAAAATAATTAATAATTCGCCTGCCTCTGTGTCATTTGTTTGTTTGTTGTTGTACAGCTTGGCCGTTTCGCGGTAGTCGCACGGTTAAAAATTAAGTCATTGGTTTTTAATGTTGTGTCATGCAATCGTTCAAAATACGACGAAAAGCTTCGAGAAAAGCTAGGTAGTGCCCTCTCCTTTTGGATTTTGGCTCGGTTTGGTGGGGGCACTACATAATGTGCCGCCAGATAGAGGTTGTCCTCCAGTTCTTGGAGAAATACATCAGACTGTATAATTCCATGGGGAGTATCAAAGAAACGACAGACAGTACGAAAAGGTTTTTTTTTTTGAGGCTGGGAAATCGTCAAATGACTCCTCCCGCTCTGGGTGGAGCGAGAGGGCGTGTCAGACTTTTACCGACTAAAACCCACCCGTGTTCCTTCCGTTGCCTGTGTGCCGGGGCCGCGATATCCCTTTCGGACAAACCCGCAACCCCAGCAGGAAGGTGTTGACTACTGAGGTGGCGACTTATACGAAAGTATGGGAGAAAAAACCATATAAAGGCAGGAGAATGAAGGTCATTCTTCCTACGCCCAGCTATCTATCTTATCTGTTCGAAAATATCAAAAATTCTGACTAAACAAGGAACATAAATTGTGGAGCAGTTGTGGCGCATTGGTGGTTCGTACGAGTTGTAACTCATGGGTATAACCCGGCATTCGCTTTAATTTGCGTAAATAATTTCATCACCATAGCTCTCAAAACGGTGAAGGAAAACATCGTGAGGAAACCGCCATGTCCTAGAACCAAAAATTCGAAGACATGTGACATCTACCAACCCGCACTGGGCCCGCGTTGTGATTACAGCCCACTTCCTCTCAAAGAGAGAGGCCTTTATCCCAACAATGAGAACATTATTATAGGCTGATTATGCTAAGGCACATTCTGTCAAAAACTTGGAGATAGAGAGTCTCCAAGCTCTTGCTACGTTCATAAACCTAATACAAAGTAATGACATCACAGCGCATTTAATATAGTAAGCGACGACAGTGATGAACGCTGTGTATTGTATAGTGGAATAGTAATCGTTGGATCGGTGTGAGGTCACTGATGTGGCAGGGCGATGCGAGCGCGTCAGTAACGCGATGCACTAAACGCGGCAAGATTGGATGCAGAAGGACCACTATTTAGATTGCTTACGTTTGTTTTAACTAACACTTGGCAGGAGTCTTTAAACGTATGTTTGATCGTGTGATATCGAGGTATGAGGAACCGGGTGTAAAGTTCATCCTCTATAGAAAAGTGAGGATCCTCCGACCAGACGGGTGTCGTTTCTGGTGGGCAACTGCCCGACGATTGATGTCGGAAAGTTATATACAGGGTGGCAGGGACATCGGCGCAAATCTGCTGTTCCATAGAAAAGTGCAATATGGGGTTCAGAATCATGTACTGAATCCATGGTATCAGTTTTCGCGTCGATGTCCCTGCCACCCCGTATAATAAGCTGATCGCGCTGTAAACCCTGCTTGCGCGATGCAGGTTTTGTGTGACGTCAGGTCTTTGATGCGTAGTTCGCATGAGGCGTTTTAGATCCACATCCTAATTGGCTACTTATATCCTATTCCTAACCTTCATGTTCTCGCGTTGGTGTGGTGTCTATGTAGAAATAAGCCCCTCTGCCAAGTTCATAATTTTCCTGCCCCTATCCCAATTAATTTTGTCCATACTTCTCTATTGGTCCTCATCTCAATAGTCACGTCCTTTATATCCACTATCTATTTTAGGTTAGCAGTAAGTTAGCTACTCGTACCCTATTGTTATTTCTTCTGCTGCAGTGGTTGCCTGCAAAATTAATAAAATTGGCTTCAGCCCGTACTACCACATAAATCCGGCGCAACGCCGAGACACGTAAAAGTATAAACAGGAATTAAAATATAATAAAAAATTATGTATATTACGTATTAGTATAAAAAAATGGAAAGAACTAGAGAGGTCTCAAAAATTGGTTTGCTAATTGAATAATACAGAATCTTTAAATTCCTTGAAAATCAGAAAACCACTAGAATTATTATTGGGCAGAGCGCTGTCAACAGTGACGTGAGGCCGGTTTCATAAACTCGAATGTAAAAGGTTGTAAATGTGTGCGTGTGAGCGTGTATGCACAGAGTGGAGGTGTAGTTTTTTACCACATAAATTTTAAATTTTTATTTTACCATATAAAAAACCAAGACAGAGCGCTGAGAACAATACAGTGAAGGAAAACATCGTGAGGAAACCGGCATGTCCTATAGAACAAAAAATTCGAAGACATGATGTGACATCTACCAACCCGCAATAGGCCGCGTGGTGGATTACGGCCCACTCTGTCTCACTGAGAGAAGGGTTTTATCCCAGCAGTGGAGACTTTCGAGCTTCTGACGACCCGTAACGACTGTCAAAGATCCACGAATGACAACCGGGACCAACGGCTTAGCGTGCTTTCCGGGGCACGGAGGAGTCTCGGTATGTAAAGATGGTCACCTATCCACAGATCAACCCCGGCAAGCGTAGCTTAACCTGACGGATCAACCCGTGCAGCAGTTATTACTTAGCCTGACTACTGTTCGAAGTTAGTTAAAACTGAACCCACTGTCCTCCCCTGCTTACAGTTGAACAGTCGGTTGGCAGAACATCAAAGTGTAGCCGACGATTGAGTTGGTCTCGTTCATCAGGTGTTGCTGCTATAACTGATCACGTTTGATGTACTAGTACTAGCCTTCACCTCCGTCATGAGGCTGCAAGTGTGGAACCAATATAAATGTAGTGCATCGTGGTGAATGAAGGGAGTAATATAGTTGTCGAAATGTTTTGGATTGTTACGGGTCTTGGGACGTTATATCTCAACGAATGTCAATCAATCTGCCTAGCTTTTTGCCAACTATGTTGGGGTCGGCTTCCAGTCTAACCGGATACACCTGCTTATCTGACCTCCATGTCCTGCATGAACTTGTTTAGTTAAATTATACCTTATAATCATTTCATTACATCTTTGATTCCAATGCGCTTGCCGTAAGGGTTGTGTTGCGAGTTTCCTATCGATCAACACAAAAATCTAAAAAAGAACGGTTTAAAACGTTTTATTAACCGAGAACGATTTAAATTTTGTCCTCCTTCAAAAACGTTTTTATAACGTTCCGTTCGATCGTAACCAAAACAAATCGTTTCTTAGGTTTTTAAGACGAAACCGTTTCGAAAAATATACCGTTATCCGAGCCCTGCTTTGTGCGGCAGGGCCGGGCGCGCCGCGGCTTGCCCGGGCCGTGCCACCGGCATAGTGTGTAGGAACTATTAGAGAACGGTGAGTAGCGGTACATAACTGCGACTTCGCTGTACATAACCTAAGTAATATACAGCGAACTCGAAGTTATGGGCAAATTTTTCTATAGTCAGATAATATAACTTATATCTGAGGAATAAATGCGGTTTGACAGCATTCATTCATAAAAACCAGTCATGTCGCGGCGACACGTCGCCTGCAATTGCTGTCTGCTGTCGGATATAAATTATAAGATATATTTTCATACACCAGTTGAAATACCTGCTCACATATTTCAAACGATTTGCCAACAGCGACAATTTAATACTGGAATATCTTTCTTGAATTAATAATATTGCCTGTAGAATTTTTGAGGAAATTATTAACCACGGAAAATTCTTGAAAACGTCATTGTACAAATTACGTAACACAGTTTCAATCACAAGATTTTGAAGGAAATTGCTCAACCATTGCTACAAAATGCAAACATTCGTCTGCTCAACAACGCAAATAACGCAATGAATGTTGTTGAACTGTCAAAAGGAAGGAAATTGCCATTGTAAGCGTGATACGTAATTACCCCGCGGGTCATAAACGACCCGCTACCTGCTAGACATAATATACGAACTCGGTCAAATAGTTTTAACTTTTGAAGTAATGTGCTTAGCTTAGAGTTACAACAAGCGCTTTCCCGCGCGCGTTATTTGATTTTACCAATGAGCACGAGCGCTGCTGGAGCTCCCCTGATGAATCCCCTGGTGCAGGCTACACTTTCAACATTTTCCCGCTATTCGTGGTGAACTGACAGTTGACGTAAGTGACAGCTACCTCACGATGTATTCATCTTAAACTAAAAAAAAAAAACTGCTATTCCATACATTTCGACCGCGTAGGTATTGTTTTTGTAGTTTTCTTTGGAACAGCAGATTTTTTTTTTTAATAACCGACGAAACGTTTCAACGCAGCCTGTGTGTTCAGAATCATGTTCAGTACATGATTCTGAACCATGATCCATGGTAACAGTTTTCGCGTCGATGTCCCTGCCACCTTGTATACTCGTACAACATGAAAGAAAAACACTGTCCAATCCGTGAGGGTGTTATTAGGTATGGTACTGAGAGTCTATTTATGTGATCAATTTCAGAAAAAAAAAATCGCCTCTTTTTTTTCAATGTTGAATATTACCGGCTTAGTACATGGGGCGCGGGTGGCCGTCGTTTAGCGGGTATCTGCAAGTCATAACTTATGATGCCGGTTGAAAATTTGGTAATTTTTAATGGAGTTGGGGTAATTTTGGTACTAAAAATGTAAATTTTAAATAGCAATAAGATTTTTTATTACTTTTTGGTAACGTTATTGCAGTACCTATGTGCCCCTTTCGGATCGGACATTGGCGCCGATTCTCTTGTACACCGAACTAAACTATCACTAAAATTCCTTACTTTTGGCTATGAGAATTTTAAAGCTATTCTGCAAAAACAAATCTCTAAATTTAAAAATAATTTTGACACAGCTAAAATCGAATTTGACAATCGCTACTCCACGTAGTACCCGTGGTTTGCTCTACCCCGTGATTTTTTTTAGAGCCGGAGGCGCGCAACTGGCGCAGCCTCGACGTGTTTCGGAATATGACCTACATTTTGAGTTATAGGGGTTTATGGGTTTTTTAAAGGCGGTCGAAATTTTCATTATTTTTGCATTTTCGACATATGAGCAAAAGAAAAGAAAAAATTAATACAGTACTGTTTTTGCACGTGAAGTCGAGATGTTGGTGTGAAGTTTTAGTTCATTACAACTTATTTTATCCCACACATTTTTAATGGCAATAAAAAAAAACATTTTTTTATTTTTTATTAATTAATAATATTTTTTTATTAATTTGACGTTTCTTAAAATTAAATAAAAATTTTGGGAAAAAACGTCAAATTCGGAATAGCAAAATTGCCATTTTCACTAAACTAGTAACTCAGTGCCATCTACCATCTTAGTGCTGTCAAACTAAATTATGGTTAAGTTGTGTCACTTTAGTCTATTTCTGAATGGGAAATCGTCGTTTGACAGGAATAAACTAAATTTAAGTGATTTTTTGTCTAGTTTAGAGGTATTTGTGACAAGAAAATCGGCACCAGTGTTTTCTTTTACATATTGTATAAATTGCCGTTGACACGCTGAGAAGAGAGAATGGATACACTACAAGTAGTAAATACAGAGGCCTGAAAAACATGTTTTTTAATAGGCTATAGCGCTAAACAAACCTCGGAATGATTGTGAAACATCACACACAATTAAATACCAGTCTATCTTAATAACAGTCCGCGTTAGCTCGTTGTCAGCGTGGTGTTTGTTAAAATTAAATGTCTAAATATAGCTCACGCACAGTTGTACTCGCTCTCGGAGTAGACAATTAAAGAAAACATTATGAGGAGATACAGGAATTATTGTAGTATTTGTAAACATTTTGTAGACGCCATTCTTTATTTATGCTTTGATCGCACGAGAGAACGAACAGATGGGAGTATCTACAGGGACTTTTGTTTTGAAAAACTCAATAACACTTCACTTTCACACACTCAGCAGACGCGCTTGCAACCATTATATCAAACGAGTTAATATTTTTGACTTCTCCAAGTTATGTCTGCTAATCTTACTCATTAGTAAGTAGCAGTGACAGCTTAGTGGTGTGACCGTCGGACTGCCAAGTCTTATGTCTCGAGCTCGAACCCAAAGCACGCACCTCTGACTTTTCGGATTCATAATTATGCGTATTGTATAATTATCATTTGCTTAAAAGACGGTGAGGAAACATGGCATGCCAACATGAATGCCTGAGAGATATTTCTCGACGGTATGTGAAGCCAAGTCAGAGGCCCATGGGCGGCTTTGAACTCTGACACCAGGTTAGTCACTAACCACGCGAAAAGAAGAAGACTTGATCTATACTAGGTAGTAATTACATTTTTAACCGACTTCCAAAAAGGAGGATTTTCGATGCGTATGCTTGTTTTTTTTTTTTTTTTTTTTCAATTTCGTCAATTTTGGACCGATTTTGAAAATTATTTTTTTGTATGAAAGGGTATGCTCCCGGATTGGTCCCATATAAATTTTATTAACTTTGGTTGGACAGTTTTTGAGTAAGCTTCAATAATACGTATTTTTCCTACTTAGTAAATGTGGATGATATGATGATAACTTCCTGTGACTGTTATTTTCATAGCAGGTACTGGTATTCGATTTTGTGTGGGGTAGGTACCACAAATAAAAAGTAAGAAATCGGTACGACCTGTAAAAAAAGTACCAACAATCGACACATAAAAGCAAATTTTGCCAGACTTGAAGCAGAGACGCTTGTTTAGGTAAATTGTCGATCCGGAAATTTTGCATGAAGAAATATAGGTACCTATCGGAATCGAAATTACCTATTTTTGCTCTTTACTCCTAAATTATCTTTATTCCCAATTAATTTAAATTATTTCGTCCAGGTACACCATATCATCTGGCGGCCGTGACAGGTTTTTACAAAGAGTTTCTTGTGTTTTCCACTAATAACACTAACTAACAATTTGCAGTGTATTTGGAGTGCTAACTATCTTAACAAGACTTAAATTGCTTCATCAATCGAATTATAGATAGAGCCTTTGTATTTCTGAAAGGGTTATTAGCGTCCATAGGATGCGATAAACACCGGCCAAGTGCGAGTCAGACTCGCACACGAAGGGTTCCGTACCACCTTCTTGTATACTTTTATTATTTTTTATTATTTGCTGTTAAAGCGGCAAGAAAATTTCAACTACACCTATTACGGTTCATGAGATAGAGCCCACTGCCAGAAAGACGGACGGACAACAGAGGCTTAGTAACAGGGTTGCTTATTAAGGTTGGGGAAGATTACGTGGCGAGTCTAAATTTGTTTCCAGTCAATAATAGCGACACCGTAGTCGACGGTGACGGCATAGTTGACGGAGCCCCGCTTGGCGAGGCTCCTATTTCTGAATGGTTAAATAAAATATCACGAAGGGGATAGCGGGGTCTCCGTTCGCTCTAGATCCCGCAATCCTCGAACCTAATCTATCCGAGTCGGGGTGCCCCTCTTGCATCCTAAGTTCTCCTAATATTAGTAGGAGTAGCATTGTAGTAAGCTTTCAAAATTGTTATAAAAAGCCACAAAAAAAAACAACACGATGCACAGAGAACACATACTCGCAACTCGGGGAGAAACGGAATGAACGAAAACGGATGATGAAGAAACGCAATTTTTGTTATTTAATTTTACACCACGGACAATATAATATGACAATTTGGTTGTCAATCGCCCATTTTACGTTTCGGTTTCGCTTTTTATCTTATTTGAGGTTAACAACAATTTGTATTAATTTCTCGAAAAATACGCATTACCTTTTAAAAAGAGTGGTAGCGTTATAATCGGGGACCCAACCCATACCAGCTTTAACCTCATTTACCCCCATACAACTGCCAAACGGTACTAGATCCAACCCGAAAAACCTTCAAAGGAAATATCTGTGTTGAACTTGAGCGTTTATCCTAAAAGTGGGCAACGTCGCAAATAGCTGTCAAAAATGTACCTGTTTGGATTACTTTGGCAATATTACTGTATGGAAATAAGAAATGTGGCTAACTAGCGAACTAGAATAATAATAATGAATTGCAATTATAACATTGAATTTGACGTTGTACCCGTTTTAGGTGTAAAAGGGGCGTTTAGAAGGTTTCCAAATACTTTTTTCACATCTAAAACGAAATATTCAGTATTACGATATTAATAATTGCATTTCATAATCAATATTCCAGTTCGCTAGTTAGCCACATTTTTCATTTCCATACAGTAATATTTCCAAATTATTCAAAACAGCGAAATATTTGACATCTATTTGCGACGTTGCCAACTTTCAGAATAAACGCTCTTAACCTGTTTTCATTATTTTCAACATTGAGTTTTCCCATGATAATAATGTCTTATATCTCATTTTCCACCCATACCGTTAGGCGACTCATCTTCTTCATCTTCCTGACCTCGTCCCATGTAACGTGGGGTTGGCGCAACACGATTTTTTCTTCCATTCTCTCCTGTCAACTACACTATCATTTGGCGACGCATCAACCAAATGACTACCAAATAAAATAGCATTGATCGCCATTCAATGTTGAAGAACAGCGAAAAAAAATTTATGGCGAATTCTGGGAAATTTTCAGAAAAACACAAAGCATGGATTTTCTGAAATCCTATAAATTTTCACCTTGACTATTTAAGTGGTGCTTAAATTTTGCAAAGGGGTCACTCTATCCCGTCGTGTTACAAGTCAACCTGTATAGGTAAACTCGATGACTACCTGTTTCACAGGCTTTGAAGCTTTTAGAGTCAGTGATCAATCAATCTGCCTAGCCTTTTTCCCAACTATTTTGGGGTCGGCTTCCAGTCTAACCAAATGCAGCTGAATACCAGTATTTTACATGGAGCGACTGCCTATCTGACCTTCACAACCCAGTAACAGGGTAATACGATACCCCTAGGCAAGACTGGTTGTCAGACTTTCGGGATTCTGACGACCCGTAACGACTGTCAAAGTTCCACGAATGACAGCTGAGGCCAACGACAACGTTATTTCCAAGGCACGGAGGAGTCTGTAAAGATGGTCTACTCGTCGACTCATCCACCGACCAACCCCGGCAAGCGTAAGGCAAATAAACCTTTTAAGGTCCTTTTCTGGCAATACCCACTACGGTTTCTCCTATCAAATCTCCTGTATTGTGGATAAGGAAAGAAAGAAAATGCGTTTACATAACATAACATCACATCTGCAATCCCCGAAGGGTTAGGCAGAGGTGTACACTACACCCACATTTAGCCAGTAATGTTTAAGTCCCATGTAATAGGAAGCGAGCCTATTCCCATCAACCGAGCACAAATCCAGACTCCAGGATGCTACTGAAAGTCCGGAAAGTCCGAAAGGGATACCGTGGCCCCTGGCAACATACAGGCAACTGAAGGAACACGGGTGGGTTTTAGTCAGTAAGAGTCTGACACACCCTCCCGCTCCACCCAGAGCGGGAGAAGTTATTTGACGGAAAAAAAAAAGCTACTACTGAGAAATTCCTGATGGAAAATGCCCAATAACATTTTGCCTGATCTGGGAATCTATCCCAGGACCTCATGCTTAGCAGTAGCGCTTGTTTAGTTTGTATTTAATGCAAGTGCAAAACCATAAACTTGCATGCAAGACGCTATATGCAAGCTACTCGCAAGACATCAATCTCACTTGCAAAATATTTACCTCTTTCCTCTTTTCGCCACTTTTTCAATCTGTTTGTGTCCAAATACCTCGTTTACAAGCATTCATACATTTCGTGGCAGTTCAAGGCTGGACATTTTTCGGCTTGGCACGGTTCACAGCGAACTGTTTACTACGAGTTAAAAGAATTCGTATAACTATGATAAAAACGTTATAGTTACGTAGAATATTTTTGTACGTACGTAAAATATATGGAAGTTGAATGTGGTGTATATTTTCTTTGTCTTAAAAGCGTTTATTCTGAAAGTGGGCAACGTCGCCAATACATGTCAAATATTTCAGTGTTTTGACTAATTTGGCAATATTACTGTATGGAGATGAGAAATTTGGCTAACTAGAGAACTAGATTATTAATAGTGAATTGCAATTATAACATAGGATTTGATCGTTTTAGATGTAAAAAAGGCATTTGGAAAGTTTCCAAATACTTTTTAAGGGTTCCGTAGTAAACAAGGAACCCACACTTTCGCCATGTCCGTCTGTCTGTCTGTCCGCGGCTTAGCTCAGAGACGGTTAGTACTAGAAAGCTGTAATTTGGCATGGGTAGGATATATATTAATCATGCCGACAAGTGGTAAAATAAAAAAAAAAAAAAAAAAAAAATGGTACCTCCCCTACACGTAAAGTGGAGATGTTTTTTTTTCTCAGCTATCCCGTATCGTAAGAAAGGTCGTTCAAAAATATTGTGAGTTTGCCACCACTGCGCTTACCACTGCGTCACTGCTCTAATCAGCCTATCGCAGTCATTCCAAGATATTGTGGTCTTTCCAAGTTGCGCCACGATCCTCGGTTGTTCACCACCTTCCACATCCAGTCTGACCAAGCCACCTTTTTAAGGTCATTGACCCATCTAGCTTCTGGAAATACCTACCATACATAGGTACGGATTCGTGGTCTCCAATTTTGAAGACAAATCCTCTAATGTGAATAAAAAACAGTTTACAATATCTACATCTTTTCGGTTCTGACATAAACATGAGGATCAACTTTAGCAAAGGACAGGCTCAGCCTGATTTAATAATCTGTGTTTTCTTTTCATAAATAATAATATAATACCAGCCTGTTACTGTCCCACTGCAGGGCAAAGTCCTCTTCTCATTCAGAGAAGGCACGAGCATTGATCACCACGCTTGCTCAAGACGGGTTGGCGATTTCAGATTTATATTAACTATAAGTCCAGGTTTCCTCACGCTGTTTTCCTTCACCGATGTCAGTAATGTCAAAGATAAACTCAGAAAGTAGTTCTTTTCATAAAACCATTAATTTCTGTCACCTCTGAAGCCCATGTCCTAGAACCAAATTCGAAGACTGCTGGTTGGTAGATATCACATGATATCTACCAACCAGCACGCGTAGCATTACCACCGTCGAAACGAGTTTTGTCGACGGAAGAATAGACAAAATGACAGATTGTGATTGTTTAACTGTCATTTTGTCTATTCTTCCGTCGACAAATCCCGTTTCTACGGTGGTCATGATATGGCAAATTACAAGCCACTCCCGCTCCAAGAGAGGAGGCCTGTGACCCAGCTATAAGAACATTATTGGGTAATTATGCTGAAGCAACAAGCGTCATTGAATACTCTACGTAGCTACCCGCCCGGTTTGTGAGTAAACGACCTTGATTCAATGCTGAAGCCGTACCTAAGCTTTATGCTTTGTTCTCGAGCATAAACAAACTGTAGAGCTTAACGAAGTTGTTATAATCGAAACTCTATTCTGGTGCGAACGAGATTTTTGTTCTATTTTTATAATTTGAATATCGCGGGTTACCTTAGCGCATCTCCTTTAACTCTTTGGGGAATACAGGTGGCATGTTATGTATGTTTTATTAAGGAAAAGAAGGTCTATATCCAGATTCCAGGCTGATATGATAATGATGAGAATAACAACAATATGACACTGCTGAATAGTTTTAAAGGAGACCATTTTATGAACTTAAGGTTCAACAAGGAGGTGCAAGGGGGCCCGGCTCTAAATAAATAAATCTTTATTGCAGACCACATGATCCATAAAAAAACACGATTAAAAATTATTATAATAATAACACTAAAATACACATAGGTACAAATTAAAAATAACAAAAATTATAACAAAAATCTAAATTAAAACTTCAACCAAAATTTAAATTTAAAGTAATACCTAGTTCATAATTTCGTAATTCAATCCCCGCAATGTTTAGTCCCAACTCACATGACAAACAACACACCCAGCACATAACTAACGAAACGTTTTGTTTATCAAGTGCTACTTCTAAAGTAGCACAATGATTCTATAAAAAGCCGCGTCCCGAAGACAATTTTACTTTCAAACGCTACTAATAGATTTGAAGGATTAATTTAGTTACGCCACAGTGATCACGCTACATTTCTAAAGTTATAGAAGTGTTCTGATTTGAGCTACACGATTACTGACAAATGCGTACACTGACTGGACCAGCACGCGTAACATGACCACCGTAGAAAAGGGTTATGTCGACGGGAGAATAGACAAAATGACAGATTGTGATTCTTTAACTGTCATTTTGTCTATTCTTCCGTGGACAAAACTCGTTTCGACGGTGGTCATGCTACGCATGCAAGTCCTCTCAAATCTGTGTGGTTCTTTCCTCAGAAGACCATCTCAGACGACACGTACATGATCCTCATATGGCCTGACCAAGATTATGTCTGGACTTCCACTAAGTTTGTTTTGGTCTTTTTTCTCAGAGTAGTCAGTTACGAAACCCCGAACTTTTCCAGTTTTAAAACATACATGTATTTGACGTGTAAAGGTGTTTTTTTGACTTTACAGAAATAAAAATCATGTATCGACGACGGCTGGTTGAATATAGGAACTGGTTAACTACTACGCATACCGTAGGATTGTAGAAGAAAAATACCGAATCAATTCACGCAACATAATAATCTCGCCACGCCACAGTGATTACGCTACAAAACCAATGATAAAGGGGCGTTAGTTACTAACAACTATAAGTTAAATATAGGAACTGGTTAACTACTACGCACACCGTAGAATTGTAAGAAAAAAAAGAATATTCAAATAGCGAATCAATTCACGCAATGGAATATCTCTCTCTGGTTTGAAAGCCCGCGTGAAACTAGGTCGCCACAGCGTCACGCTGACGTCGGGCCGTGACGTCATTGCCCCTCCCCCTGCCACGCCTCGCACGTACTTGCGTAGTTGTTGTGTTTGTGTATGTGTGTAAGGAAGTTTGGGGATATTCGTAGTTTTCAGGGTTTTTCAGACGTGTGTTTGGATATGTTTTAACTTTTTGAAGTTTGGTTGACTGATCAAGCTTTGAATGAATTTTCTGTCAACATTTTTTTACCACTGATATGGTGAAGGGAAACATTGCGAAGAAATCTTTGCTTGGTAAAAACTCTGACTTAAATCGCTAACACGTTATGACCAAGCAAGGTGATCAATGCTTATTACTTATGTTACAGCAAAGCCAGCCTTGCAGTGGGATAATAATCTATCTAAATTAAACTCATAATAATAAATGTTTTTGATCTGTTACATTTTTCCTCTAACTTTCCTGCATTAAAAATCTAAATAATAAAATCTGCGGAGTGATTTCGTGAAAAGGGACGGAAGTGTGTCACAGGAAGCCGGGGAAGCGCGCGTTATTTGATTTGACCAATGAGCGCGCGCGGTGCTAGAGTTGTCCGTCAAAAAACTTTTCAACACTACATAGTGAAAAATAACTTAAATTTCGGAAGTCGGTGGCAAATAACGAAAATACAAAACCAAAGACACCGACTTCCGAAATATAAGTTATTTTTCACTACCTATGTAGTGTTTTTTTGGAAGTGGTTGTTTTTTTTTGTAAAGAAGTTTTTATTTTTCTGTTTTTAATGGGTCAAATAGCTACGGACTGTCCTAGTTGTTAGTTTTTTTTAAACGGGCTTCTCCTAAAAGTTGGCAACGTCGCAAATAGCTGTCAAATAAATACCTGTCTTGATTAATTTGGCAATACTAATTACTGTATGGAAATATGAAATGTGGTTAACTAGCGAACTAAAATATTGAATATGATATGCAATCATTAATATCGTAACACCGAATATTTAGTTTTAGATGTAATAAAAGTATTTGGAAAGTTTCCAAATGCCTTCTTTACACCTAAAACGGTAACAACATTAAATTCAGTGTTATAATTGCAATTAATTATTAATATTTTGGCTAGTTAGCAACATTTCATATTTCCATACAGTAATATTGCCAAACTAAACAAAACAGCGAAATATTTGACAGCTATTTGCGACGTTGCCCACTTTCAGAATAAACTCCCTTAAGTCATAATAATCATCATGTATTATAATTACAAAGTTCTGTATCTTAGTATCCTATTTTAATCCTATCTTAGTTCCCTCGGTAACAATGAAAAGGTAAGGGTCGCGATAGTACACAAAATGGCTTGACGTCAGAGCGCTTGTCAATATGGTCTGCGAGCACCCTTACCTCGGCTACGTATAGCTGGGATGGAGTTAGTAACAGCTGATTTATTTCCATACAATTTTGATGAATATTAACGTTTATTTACCTGCGTCATATTCTGAAGGGAAGCGTGGTGGATACTCGTATGGATGCTTTTAATTTCATATGAAAGATAGGGGAAGGAAGGTTCGACGGCCCCTGCAGGTACGAAGGTACACCTAAAGAATTTTAAAAAGAATAACGCCATCTCATATTTATTTCTGCGCAATCACACACACACAATCTCCGACCCCCAAGATACAAGCCCTGCTTAGTTTGGAGGTCAACGGTCAAACCAAAACATTGTGATGTACAAACTTAATTCTATAGGTAAGATTACTGTGGTCATCAACTTTTCCTTTGCCAAGTTTTGTATTTTTAACCGACTTCCAAAAAGGAGGAGGTTATATGTTCGACGCGTATGTATGTTTTATTTTTATTTTTTATGTATGTCCGTCTATTTCTCCGTCAATTGTGGACCGATTTTGAAAATTCTTTTTTTGTTTGAAAGGGTATGCTCCCGGATTGGTCCCATATAAATTTGATTAACTTTGCTTTGATAGTTTTTGAGTAAGCTTCAATAATACGTATTTTTCCCGCTTAGTATATGTGGATGATATGCTGATAACTTCCTGTGACTGTTATTTACATTGCAGGTAGTGGTATTCGAATTTGTGTGGGGTAGGTACCACAACTAAAAAGTGTAAAATAAAAACTTTTTACAAAAAAAAAACAACCGACTTCCGAAAAAAACACTACAAAGTGAAAAATAACTTTAATTTCGGAAGTCGGTGGCAAAAAACAAAAATTCAAAACCAAAGACACCGACTTCCGAAATTAAAGTTATTTTTCACTTTGTAGTGTTTTTTTTTCGGAATTCGGTTGTTTTTTTTTTGTAAAAAGTTTTTTAACCCACGAAGGGTGTCATAATTTTGACCGTTATGTGTGCGTGTCTGTCTGTGGCACCGTAGCTCATAATCGAGTGAACTCATTTGAATGCGATTTTTTTTATGTGGAAGTAGGTTTTGTCACAAAGGTTTTTTCAAAATCGGTTCAACCTTTTGAAGATTATTTGCTATTTTCTAGTTGATGATTGGATGTGAGCAGCTTCCACAGATTAATTCGATTTGAAATTTGCTATTCTGTTACTTCAATGATATTAGAAGAACATAGTAACCTTGAACTGATGCTGCAGCATCACCTGGAATTTGCAGGACACCCAACTGCCTTCCCAACTTACAGCACAGGTATCATGTTTGGGCTCATTGGAATGGTCTCAATGAATAGGTTATAGATAGATAGATGAACAGGGTCTGGTGATGGAGTAGGAAAGAGAAATGAGGAAATGTTTCTGTCGGGGGTTTAATAATTTTTTATATAATTTCTATTGTTGTTGTTTTTTGTATCTCGCCTCTGCATGCGAGAAGCACAGAATCGGTCGAAGTGGTGGTGCTAGGGAGAGACCTACGTCCAGCAGTGGACGTCTTTCGGCTTAAATGATGATGGTGTCATGAGGAAGCTCTTCATGCTTTCTCTTGGTCACCGTACTCAACGCTGCCGGTCACGTTAGCACTGTTTTAACAAGGAAAGTTTGTTTTTCTATGTTCTTATGTAAAACTGACGAGTTCTAAAATTTCAATTGACCTACAGTTTCCTTTGACTTAAGATAATTATGTTCATGGTAACAACGAAAAGGTAAGGGTCGCGATAGTACACAAAATGGCTTGACGTCACAGCGCTTGTCAATATTGTTTGCGAGCGCCCTTACCTTGGCAAGGTACAGCTAGGATGAAGTTAGTAACAGCTGATTTATTTCCATAGAGTTTTTCATGAATATTAACGTGTAGGTTACCTGCGTCATGAGTCTTGTTCGTCGTATCGATGATTCCATTCATATAACCTAAATTAGCTCCGCCCAGAATTCGGCCACTTAGACGTTAGCGTTGGCCTCGCAAAGATCTAACGTAGTGCAGGTGTTAGTGATCTGATACACAAGCGGCATGTAGCAGTCGACGCGTTGACGTCAACCGTCGACGAGTCGACGGCTGCAGTTACCTCTGCCGTTGGCACCGTGTCGCTTGAGTATTTGAGCACGAGCTGCACGATGCAGTCGACGCGTCGACGGTTGACATCGACGCGTCGACGACTACCGCCGACGAGTCGACGGCTGCAGTTACTTCCGTTGGCACTGTGCCCTCGAGTATTTGAGCATGTACCTACTCATATACACGAGCGGCAAGATGCATTATTAGCACTACATTGCAACCGTAGAGGTTATCGATATTTTATACCTTGATTTGAAAGGGGATTTTTCAGTACCTACCAACTTGGATTTTTACTTCTACTAATTAATTTGTCTAGAGACACAACCTGTCTCTATCCTCTTATCTTTCAAATAAACTTGACTGTTAAATATAATATCAGCACATTTACAATCATCGCGTTAAGGTTTCCTCTTTTTAATTCATTTATAAAACTCTTGAGGTGGAAACACGGGCCATGGGATCCGAGTGCCCACTTAGTTTATCAAGACATCGCCAAGCGGTTGGACGACTGTTCACGTGACCAGAGGGCTGGCCTATTCTTCGGCCAAAGAATCAGCATTGCCATACAATGTGGCAATGCTGCCAGCCTTTTGGGCAATTTTCCTGTTGAGAGCGATGCGGACGAATTTTGTGATGCTCTATGATTGTTTTCCTTCCTCTTTTTTATCTTGTACACATATTATTATTTTAAGTTTGTTCGTTTTTAAATCATGTAAATACGTGTGTTTAAATAACCTAAAAAATTATAAATTTTATAAAACTTGGTGATAAAAGAAGTTATTAACTTGGATGAAAGTTTAGTGTAAACGTGTACTTACCACTGCCATGAAGATTTATTTATAAATGTTCCTCAAAATTACGAGATGTTGCTATAAAAAATTTAGATATAACAGTTAGTTAATCATTACCTAACATTAAGCAACGTTTATGAATAAAACTCGAAGATTCAATGCCGATGTAGTTTTAAAACAAAATAATTTCTCGGCATTTTAAATAAACATTCTGCTCAAGCCATGCTTTTGAACACACCCCCGTTTTGAAGTGCCCCAACACCCCTATATATTTAGCAGAGTAAACTCTGCTCCCCTAGTTCGCGTTACAGTCGTTTTTCACTCCCCCATAGGGTGGTCACCCCTAAATCGAGTTATAGGTGGATTGTGTGTACCTTGCATTACTTATTATTCATTGTGTATTTTGATAATTGTGTTAGTAAGACTGAAGAAGTTGAGCTTTTGATTCGTTTATGGGGCTTAAAATAATAATACCAGACTGTTATAAGGGTTTAGAGGGGCTCATGGCTAAGTATTCAGCCGCATGATTCGATCGAAGTTTAAGTAGCTCCCAGACAGACGTGGCCTGCGGTGGCGGCCAATTGTATTCGCTTGTAATGTAAGAGAGTCTTCAAACACGTGCGATCATGATATGGTCTGCACGCGGAAAGTTGTAATTTTTTACAAAAGGCTACCGCTTTGTAAAATGACGCCAAATACAGAAATTTTAATAGAAACAGTGCAAAAATATCCAGTTCTTTATGATAATTCACACCATAATTACAAAAACATTAGGATTAAAAAAACAAAAAGTTGGAATAACATCGATGAAATACTTGGCGAATGCGATGGTGAGTAATAGTACATTATGATACGAGTGTGCTGTATTGGTCATTACCCAAAAGGCAGCATTGGCGCGCGAGCCATAGGCGAGCGCGATAATTTAGCCGAGTGGGTAATGATCAATGCACACGCGTTTCATTCGACGTTTTTCAACAAACTTGCGAGGAAAAAAACAGACTTGTTGTAAGAACTTATGATGGAATAACGTAACTATAGAGATGATAATTTAGATTTATAAAGTTCAACTGACCTTTGTTGCCAGGTACTGTCAATCGGAGCTTCTTTTAAAAACTGTTGTACGTCGCGTCGGTTGGTGACAATACTTTACACAAAACAAAAACGATAACAAATATTTACGGAAAATGGCGCGCTGGTTTTTTTTTTTGCTAGCGATGCGCGCGCAGTTGTAAATAAAGGCACAGGCAAAAGTGCTGAACAGCCTATATAAAAATATAATAAACACAAAATAATAGTTTGAATACGCAAATTAAGATTATTATTTAGTGAAAAATATATAATTTGATGAAATATTATGTAAATGTATCATATTTTATTTATTTACACAGTAGGCATAAAAAAAGCAAGAAGTACCCACGCACAATGGTCCTCCTGAAGGAAAGAACCAAACCCCTTAACATAGAAGGCAAGAAATCTCTTTGATGAGATTAAAAAAGCACAAATCTCTGCTCGGGTTAAAATAGAGAATGCTCATTTAATAGTATAGGATAGTTCATACTAGTTCCATGTATTCAAAGTCAATTTCTTTATACAAATTCTATGCTGCAATGATAGCAATGATCTGCCCTATACAAACAATACGATTTAGTCTATCCTATTTAACTTCATATAAAACTATAATTATAATTTGTACTACCTGAAAAGGATGGCATTCCTATTGCTGATTAATTATTTGTATTTAAATTCATTATTATTGACATTTTGACATAACTATAATTTCTTAATTTAATTGTACTAATATAAAAGAAAAGAATTAAGCACTAATAATGTTTAATGCATGCTAATTAAGGATGATAAGGGCAGGCGAATGATAATTGCAATGCTTGTAAAAGGCTGCTAAGTCGTAAGTACTAACATAAGATAACACCAACATTGTACACTTAGTTCGCAATAAACGTTTTTGACTTTGACTTTGACTTAGTTCTTACTAATTCCATACTGCCATGTCGCGTTTCAAAATTTGTCAAACAACAATGGCCGCTAGAAATTGTCAATGGTTTTAGTGATGTGGTAGTATGATCTTTTCGTTTTCGTACTTTCGATGTTACGATTTTTTTTGTAGGTAGTGTTTCATCAATATTTTTTATATTGAGTAACTTTCACATAAAAAACAAATCCATTGAAATATGTTCGAAGTTAAAACCGTGAAAACGAACAAGATAGCACGGGTACTTACGTACGTTTGGTATGTAAAAGATAAATAAATTCAGTGTTAAAACAGTATAATATTCTAAAATTTGAGGGGTCTCCATAATACATATAGACCTACGACATTATTTAATAAGGAAATAGGACCGCATCTTTAAACGTGGGCTAGCTCCAACAGCATCTTGAAAATCCTAGCCTAAAACACGATTGTTGTCAGTATAATAATTATAAATACATTAAAATATGTAGTTTTTTTTTCAATAAAGGTTTAATAAAATACTCCTTGAACAAATAGTCGATATTTATTACGTCAATCACTAACTTTTCAATGACAAGATAAATTTAGACCAGTTAAAAAGGATGTTGGTTGATTGACTTTTGTAAAAATTTAAAATTTATTCCAGTTTTCGCTTTTATTGTTAATTAAAATAATTTAATTAAAAGATAAGAAACACGCATTGGATGTTAAAGTGGGTGTGATAATACGTGTATCCTAATTAGTGCGTATTTAATCAGTGACACGTAGATATCGCGTTCAATTCCCAGGCAAGTCCAATGTTATTGTTTTTAGCGAGTCACAACCAAATCCTGATTAGTTTTCTGTGGCATTATAGCACTAGTCCGATAATATAACGTTAAAAGCACGCGTTTTTAATACACTGAATTATGACCCTAAAAACGGTTCAATAAGAGCTACTTTACGAGCAAGTGTGTTGAAAAATACTTAGTTCAAAAATCAAAAGTCGAGTGCCCCGTTATTGAAGTACTTAATCAAAAGATTACGGATGCGTGTTCAAACTGTTCCTCAATGGGATAATTGATATGTTCAGCCTAATAAGAATATAACTATGTTACGGTTATACATGTTGATTGACGTCCGATGGTACTACAAACACCACAGCGATTGGCGTTTCAGGCCGCCACTGTGACCACGGTGGTGTTTTGTTGCAGCGGCTGGAGCCGCGGCCCGCGGTCAGCCGCCACCGCAGGCCGTGTCTGTCTGGAAGAGGCTTTAAGCTACGCTTATACAAGTCGTCACTCGCATGGGCTTCTGAATATCCATTACATACCGAGACTGCCTGTCATTCGTAGATCTTTGACAGTCGTTACAGGTAGTTAGAAGCCCGAAAGTCAGACACACAATCTTACCAAGGGGTATCGTATTACCTAGTAACTGAATTGTGGAGGTCATATGGGCAGTCGCTCCATGTAAAATACTGTAGTATTTTTTGAGACTGGAAGCGAAACATGACGGTTAATTGACTGTAATAAGGGTTGACTGAGGTTCTTTGAAACGGATAAAATTATTATAACAAGAGAATGGGCGAAGCATCTTCTTGGCTGTTAATTAAAATATTGTCCGTCTGCTAACCGTAAACGTTCATACTAGTACTTTTTATCAAAATTTTACAAACTGGAAAGGCCCCCTACGGGCTTTTCCAGTTTATTAAATTTGATATAAAGTAGTACTACAGTGTCATTATATATTTTTTATTTTATTTTATTAATTTTAAGAAAACTTACAGCTAATACATTCGAGTAGTCAGTAGTAATATGTAGAAAAAAGCCAATTACAAGTTTCCACTTATATAAACTTATGTATAAAATTGACAAAACGGTACAAACAGCGTGAGAGTTAAACATAGAAACAACTGAGAATAAACAAAAAAAAGAAAAATACATTACACAACAATGCTACTCTTCAAAGAAATAGTTGCTTAACATTTTCTTTAATTGCTGGACACTATTCGTAAATAAATCAAGCTCAACATTCCGGCACACCATATTAAACATTCGACATGCTCTTAAAATGTATGTATTTTGCCTATACAAAGTTGATACGACAGAGGGGCTTTCCTTTAAACTGCCTATACTAGGTACCATTTTCAAGCTCTGTACCAAAAATCAATTAAATAGGAGCAGTAGTTTAGTCGCAAATGATTTTTTAAGTTTTTGCCCCGTTTGAACACGATGTATCTTTCCTAACAGCTGATTATGTCTATACGCATAGGTCATGCACCTTAAAACGATAAATCTGAGTATAACCTATGCGTGGTTGCCGCTGTGACGCAAATCACAAGTACAACCAAATATTCTCGCTAAAAAGATGACAATGCAAACAAGGAAGCAATAAATACACACACACTTGCATTTTCATTACGAGTGTGAAAATCATAGCAAACACCCCGTGGGTAAAAGAAATAGAAATAGGTCAGTGTGTTGCTATTGCATCCTAGCGACGAGGGGCAGGGGTTGCGATCGGTAAGTGAGTGGGGCTTCTAAAAACTGTTTTTTTCAGTGCGCCGACGCTATTCTTTCGGAACGTACTTATGTTACGTAACACGGAAGTACCTGCGCCGCCTCCGTATTGTCGAACTCGCGCGCTGACAATTGGGATTTAGTTTTATTATTGTGATAGGACACTAAACAAGTTTAAGACAGTATTTCTTTTTTTATTGTGACAGGACACGTAACTTGGGATTATTATTATTTAGTGTTAGTGTTTTTTTTTGTGATCGACTGCTTTTATTGTGATACGACACGTAATTAAACTTTGGTTTTGTGTGTGTGTGTGTGTGTGTAATTAAAGTGTTCAACAATGCCTCGTGTAACTTACACGGCGTTAGAATACACTGACATGATTTTTAATTAGAAAAATAAGTAACAATATTCTCCGTCGGTATAATTTGTGCATTCATGTGAATGAAGGACACATCGAGAATTTAAAATTTTAGTGTTTTTGTTGTTGCGCGCGTACTTCAAAACCATACCTAAAAGCCACGAGTGAAGGCCTAAGCCGCCGCCCGCGCCACCGCCGCCGGCCGCCCGCTTTGAAATGAGATAAAACACGCCGCGCGGCGCGGGCGCGGCGTTGCCACTGTTACCTAGGTATCTTCTAAGGTCAGTTAAATTTATTTACAAAGGGTGGTTGCGTTTTACTCTGATTCATAAGCTATTTAGTTTGATTGAAAAAAAAAAAAACTCATTTTTGATGCTTTTTATTTTTATACCGTATCGAATTAATACTAAACACGTATAGTATACGTAGTGTAATTGAATGCCCCTCTGTCATATCAACTCTGTATATAGTTTTCACAATAGGTACATGAAGGAGATGAGGTCTCCGAAGAAACACAGATGGTACACGAAGTCCAATCTTGGCCACCAGCTCAGAGACGTCAGTAGACCCGTTCATTATACTAAATAGGAAAGCAAGATCTGCAATTTTCCTTCGCTCGTGTAAAGGAAGAATATGAAATTTCTTACACCGACTGGTATAGTCAGGAAGATAAGTATTTGAACGATATTGAGTGTACCTTAAAAATCACCTTTGTATACTTTCGAGGCGATTGATATAAACGTTTGACAATATTGACCCTATAAGGCGATAAAAAAAGGAAAGAAGAAAAGGTGATATTCTCCAGAAAAGTCAAGTGCGTAGTACCACTGTAAACGTATGGTGACATCTACAACGCCATATGCAAACTACGCCACGCAAAATCCTGCATCGCGCAAGCAAAGTTTACCGCGCAACTAAAATATATACAACATCCCAACAACAATCAGCAGAGCAGTTGGGCAGAGTCCACCAGACACAACAACCGTCTGGTCGAAAGCTCCCCCCTTTTCTATGGAGGATGAGTGAACTTTGCACCCTGTTCCTCATACCTCTATAAAAGTAAACGAAGCAAAAGGAGTATGTTAGGATCGTAACAGGTGACGTTCTGTAGTTTCCCCCTACCCCCCTACCCCCATTGACAGAAGGCGTGACAAACTGATAGAATAGATACAGGCTCTCTTCCTATCACATCTTAAACGGGTACCATAACCCGCAAAACCTGTTTCCCAACGCCAAACTTTGTTGTAGAATACTTCATAATTTAAGTTGTGGGTATCTCAAGTATACTTACTTTTTAGGGTTCCGTAGCCAAATGGCAAAAAACCGAACCCATATGGATTCGTCATGTCTGTCTGTCCGTCCGTATGTCAGAGCCACTTATTTCCGAAACTATAAGAACTATAATACTGTTGAAACTTGGTAAGTAGATGTATTCTGTGAACCGCATTAAGATTTTTACACAAAAATAGAAAAAAAAACAATAAATTTTGGGGGTTCCCCATACTTGGAACTGAAACTCAATTTTTTTTTTTCATTAAACCCATTCGTGTGGGATATCTATGGATAGGTCTTCAAAAATGATATGGAGGTTTCTAATATAATTTTTTTCTAAACTGAATAGTTTGCGCGAGAGACACTTCCAAAGTGGTAAAATGTGTGTCCCCCTGTAACTTCTAAAATAAAAGAATAATAAAACTAAAAAATATATATGATGTACATTACCATGTAAACCTCCAGCGAAAATTGGTCTGAACGAGATCTAGTAAGTAGTTTTTTTTTTAATTCCTCATAAATCGTAAACCGCAATTGCACACACACTTGCTGCTAGGGAACCCTTCATGGGCGAGTCCGACTTGCATTTGGTCGCTTTTTCTTTCACTCTGTGCATAGCAGTTTGTCACAACACCAATTTATCTCGTCTGCTCGACGTCCGTATGTCACTGCAGGGATCCAGCAGAATATCAGCGTCAGGTATATTTGCCTGACACATGCTGAGCTGGACTCCCATTTGGTGCAACCTTGAGACGCACACCGCACCTTGTTTTTCCTTATTTGATTTAAAGAAAGTATGTCATAATGTCACTCCATTTCTTTAAGTACTTATGTTTTTCTTTTTTGTATATTGGCATCTTGTTTTTATATATATACATGTAATTTTTTATCATTTAATTGTGCTTTTGTGTGCACAGAATAAATGTTTTATTTATCTATCTATCTATAAGTACTTGAAACCGATACAAAAATAAATTTTCACCGTGTTTCCTCACCTCTCTACATACGACTTAGAATATAAAAAAAAGACGTGTGGCACTCGGAGACTGCCGCGGTAAAGCTATTGCATAGCATTTTTTATCAACTTATGCAAATTGTGTCACAGTGATGCGCGCGCATCTCAAAATTTCACTCTCATAATTTTTTCATAACGCGCCTAAAGAAGTATAACTTCAAAAAAAGTATCACCGCTGTGCCGGTCGGAGTGGGGGGTGTTAGGTTATTTTCGTTACGGAATTTCTGGATTCGGTCTCCACGCTCAAGCCCCGCGATAGAAGCTATACAATAGCTTAAAAAAAATTGACTAAAAATATTTTTTGTCCGTCAGATAAATTATTAAAAAATATTAGACACGTATTTTTCATATTTTATGTAATCCAAAGATTACGGCAATACATTGAGTTAAACTGTGGCATGACGTCTCCGGTAGATTTTATACTGAATTGTAACGTAGCGAGCCCCAGTCCCCAAATTTAATGCGTTTTATCTAAACCATTTTTTATTCATATGATACAAGCAAAAAATACGTGTCTAATACTTTTTTATCATCTGACTGACAGACTAAACAGTTTTTATTTTCCGCAGTCAACATCCCTATGAGTGACCCCTTTTCCAATGTAGGTAGGGGATGATTAGGGGCTTATAATATCAGGCCGGCAGCAACAACACGTGTCTGTTATGAAAACGTACTGATAACACGGTCGAGGTCATGACAGTGAATCCCATCAGCTAACGGAAAACGGGCAACGTATTTTCATTCCCAGTTTTTTATATTTTCATTGATGGTCATCATAGCTTTGTCTCTGGGACATGCTCACAGGCTCGCCACACTTCCCATCCACTGGAACTCCTAAAAGCCAGATTACGGCTGCGTTTCCACCAGAGATGAGCGAGGAATGTCCGTACAACTAACCAATAACAACGCTAGCTTAGCTCAAGCTGAAGCGAAGCGATGTTATTGGTTAGTTTCACACACATCCCTCGCTACGCATCCTCGCTCTGGTGGAAAAGCAGCGTTACACTGGCTACCATAAAAAAACGGGGCAGTCTTTGGGGACTGCCGATAGAAGTGAAAACTAAGTAACTTGTGAATTGTATATCTATGTACATATACCGGCTAAAAATTTTTACCGTCTCGAGAATAATATGGTGTGTTGTGTAAGTGGAACAGAAGCCATACCCGGGAATATTTGCTTAGTAGCATTGACCACGCGGGAGGGCGCGAGCGGCTTGTGCACCTGCGAAAGGATATCAAAGAGGCCGACGGCAAGTGCGGCGACTACCTATCGGCCGCTAAAGAAAGCTACGAATTCATTGATTAATTCCGCGCATTTAGCGGGTGCGTATGATTTGAATTTAGATATTTTTTATCGATAAAAAAAAAATACTTTGTCATAGGCTTCTACTTCGTTCACCCTATTTTTATCAAGACGGTAAAAAAAAATCATGCGGTATACACAGTATACATATAGCTCATGGAAAGTTCGGTGACGATGACGCGAGTTCCATGATTTTGGTTCACCCAAAAAGTGCTCAACGCACCTAAAGAAGTTTTCACTTCAAAAACGCGGACACTATGAACTCGTAATGAAATTGATCTGAAAGAACAGCGGAAGAGTAATAACTAAACCTGCGGTACATGGTGTTATATTAATTTAATACTACTACTCAAACTTTTACACTACCCGCTATTATAGCTCACTTTTACAATAATCTGAATGAATAAATACATCTATAATTATGAATGCACATAATACTAGGGCCTTGCTACGGTGCTACAATATCCGTAGAACCGCGTAGCCTAGCCTTCGAAATAGGCTGAAGAAATCTGTCTTGTACAGATTTCTTCAGCCTATTTTAAAGGTCTGTTTTGATAACCTGAAAGCTAGGCGCTTCTAAGAATATCGCACCCTATCAAGGCCGTAGTAGGTAAATAAGACTGAAATTCGGTTCTTAAGCTAAGGTTACGTAGAAGAGCGGTGGCGCCACATAGCGTCCGCAATTTACCGGCAAAATGACGTCACTGAAACGTAATGAAAGTAAATTTGTGTGTTTTCCTAGAGAGTTTTTTGCCACCGTAAAGTTAAACGCCCCAAAAGTCATGGCCCAGTGATACCGACCCCAAGTTACGAGTTGTAGGACGTGGGTTCGAACCCAAGCACGCGCTTTACTTTTTGTAAATAATTTCATCACCACTGCTCTCAAAACGGTGAAGGAAAACGTGAGAAAACCGGCATGTCCTAGAACCAAAAATTCGAAGACATGTGACATCTACCAACCCGCACTGGGCCCGCCCACTCCCTCTCGAAGCGAGGAGGCTGTGTCCCAGCAGTGGGAACATTATTTATTTTATTTATTTTTATTCAAACGGAACAACAAATAGCTACAATATAAAACATAGAAACAAGAAATTCATAAAAACATATAGACAATATACGCTGATATTATACGCTGATTGCATTATTGGCTACGTACTACGCTTCTACGGAACTACGATTTATCTAAAAGACATACACACTGAGCTGATAAAGGCATAATTAACTATCAACACAATATCTTTTACCAATAGAGATAATACATTCAGTTCAAATAAGTTCTAGTATTTTGACAAAAATGTACATTCTACTACGATGCTACGGCGCTACGAAATTCGTAGACTCGTAGCCACTGTTCTAGCGCTACGAGGCTACAGCTTTTCAAGGGCAACTTATATTTTTTTTAATTAGATTATGTAGGCTCGACATATTATTAATGGATTAATTATATCGACTATAATGTTTCTGGGCAAGGAATATTTGTGTAAATTATTATTTCAAGGATTTTTTCTTTTAAGAAATATTTTTATTTTGCTATTTCATGTCTAGACAGATAAAAGTTGTATTACAAAATCATTAATGTGCTTATAAATTCAGCAACACTTGTTCAAAGTAGCCCACGTCATACACCGTGTCATTATTATCGTCACTGTAATTAAATATAAAGCCACTTAAAAAAAAATCTTATGAATATTTGATTAGAATAAAATAATTTTTTGAATTGACAAAATAATGCCACGCTGTATGTTCTAGCGTGTCAAACATTCCCACCTCACCCAACTACAAAACTCTGCAGGCCAACTCAAAACTCTGCAGTACACCTCACCGCATTCCATTTCACACTCAGCAATCATTCTCATCAGGTCAAACTGCTGCTCGCGCAGGTCTCCCTCGTACCGGGTCACGAAGCCGTCCATCGATGCTAGTGCAGACCCTCAGGCGATGCCGGCGCATCATCTGCTGGAACCCTCGTCTTCCGTGAAAGAGATCCGGCCGCAGCTGAAAGGACCTAGACCTATTGGATCTAGTGTGTCGGGTGAGTAATTTTGAAATTGAATTCAGAATCTAAGATAATTAATTATCTTTTTACAAATTTTATTTAGTTTCACCTGTCTTGGTGTCTGTAATGAAATCTTGTTTAATAACTAACTCAATGTCATACAGTTCAAATTCCATAAAAAAATTTTTTTTTTTTACAAATGGTCTTTCAAAACTCAACTTAAAATACGTAACGCTAAAGTAGATAGTGGATTAAGTGACGATGAAATGTAAATTATCTGAGAATATTTACTGAACGCCCGCGGCCTACGAGTTGTAGGTCAACCTAGGTTCGAACCTAGAAAACCGCTTTACTTTGTGTAAATTATTTAATTTCATTACCGCTGCTCTCAAAACAGTGAAGAAAAACATCCGTAAACCATAAATTCGAAGACATGTGACATCTACCAACCTGCACAGCCCGCGTGGTGGATTACTGCTCGCTCCCGTGGATAATTTAGGATTAGTTCGACCTGAGTTTTTAATAGAATTTTAGTCTGATCATATCGGCTTGTCTTGTTGCCGAACCCTCAAATTTACTTTCTACAATGCATTCTGCATTAGAGAACATTAAAAATACCTCGTAAATTCTTTGATTCATGTTGATGTTATGCGCGCATTAGGTAGATGTATTCCCTGTTGATCATATTCTACTGCTTGATAGAGGCTTCTCAAACTTAGGTAAAACAAGTGACTACCTTTCGAGCCTAACTTATTTCAATCAACAACTAGGATGGTTACACCCTCAAAAGCTTATTTTGACTGACTTGTAGGTCAAGGTCAAGGTTTACCAGGAAACTGAGGTCATAGCATTCATGAGGAAGCTAACACTACCAGTTTCAATTATGTGTTTAGTCTCAAACATTAAAGTCTGCAGTAAAACTCACATTGGTCTTCGATATATTTAGTCTAAAGTCTGCATTATTGTGCTAAAACCTAATAGTCTGCAGTATAACTTATATTGCCTTTAAATAAATATAATTATGTGGAATGTAAATACCAATTTCTCCACCTGCATATTCTAATTTAAAATTACTCAATTATTTAAAGTAACTGTTAACACAACATAATGAAATTGAACATAACTTTGGAAGGAAAACCACAAATAAACAAGGTGAATTAATAAAACTAACGTTTCTAATATCAGTAATAGCATGCCCGAACAATGAAAGAACTTCCATATGGGCTTCCATTTGCCCATTTGCCTAATGAATGTTGTGTGCTGATAAAATATGTATATTTCTCTTTGTACATCAGCCCCTTGTGGCATATTACTTGTTAGTTTATTTGAGGAAAGGTGCATTATATGGGAGTAAAAAGTTTTTTGCCCTTTGAAGTCCATTGGAACGATTGAGTTATTGGTTTTGTATGAGGTACCATTGAAGAAGTTCACATCTAACCACCGTAAGGACTATTCTTGCTTGCAGCGCTCGGCGGCTATAGAACCGGGCCGGTAACAGATGTGGTCATCGTGTTCACGGGATTTTGTTTTGAAACTGGATACATATGAACTTCTTTGATCGAGTTGGGGTTTTTCTATTATTGATTAAGTACTCGTCTGTAGAAATCTCTATACCATAAAATACTCTGTTGATTAATTTTAATCCCATAGCTAGCACAAATTAATACAGATGTTTCACTCCGCAAAATTACTTAAGAGGGTTTATCCTAAAAGTTGGCAACGTCGCAAATAACTGTCAAATATTTACCTGTTTTGATTCTTATAGCAATATTACTGAATAGAAATAAGAAATGTGGCTAACTAGAGAACCAGAATATTAATAATGAATTGCAATTATAACATTGAATTTGATGTTGTACCCATTTTACGTGTAAAACACGCATTTGGAAAGTTTCCAAATAGTTGTTTTACATCTAAAACTAAACATTCGGTGTTACGATATTAATTATTGCATTTCATAATCAATATTCTAGTTCGCTAGTTAGCCAAATTTTTTATTTCCACACAGTAATATTGCTAAATTAATCAAAACAGTGAAATATTTGACATCTATTTGCGACGTTGCCCACCTTCAGAATAAACGGTCTTAAAAAGAAAGGGACTCTTGCTATGACACCATAGTCTAATAAAACAAGGTCTGGCATTCCGAGACTAACACATGCTTATGTCACTATCCAGTTGCCACTCTATTGCAACAAAACACGATTTAAGAAAAGATTTTCAGAAACCAAAGCTTTTAAATTGTTGTTTCGTGTGTCTAATCAAACGAAACAATTCAATTTAAACATAAACCAACGTAATTGTTAATTAAAACCTCATTGTTTTATCGGACTCGCACAGGTAATAAAGGTGGTTGGGGAGTTATTATTACAAACTTCTGGTAACACAGATGTGATGACGTAGACTTGTGTTGCCCACGTAACCACTGTGTTTCGGAATGCCATACCTGGCGAAGTATATTATTATACCATGTACGACACAATAAAGTCCAATTCAGGTCGCACATCGCTAATTACCTACAGTTATATTCACTTAGAAGTTGCCTCTCTTTCTATCGCGTAACTCTTAGATCTTCTGACTACGTTCCGCTCACTGAATTGGCCCGACAAGTCGAGCCCGCCGCGTACTTGTAACTGCATACCTAAAATGCGGAGTGAACCATCTATATTTACGAGTATCTCTGCTCATAGTAAGTATGTAGTTGGATTATGAATCGACGATTTACAAAGTCAACGGCGATTATGATCGATGTTGGTGTCCTACCGACGAAAACCACATTGTTTTCCTCCTCAGCACATTAAACCTTTTAAGAGGGGTTTTAATGAGGGTCATAGATCTACAGAGGAACACACCAATAAATACCCTATGTGGATTTGCAGATTTTAGGACAATCCTACCTACATACACGGTTGTATCTGATTCGCCTAGGCGAAAGTGCTGTGAAACCTATGCGGATCTAAGTGCTCATATGATCAGCTCCTAAAGTCCTCGTCACGAGAAGCTATACATTTTGTAAACAAAGAACTTCTACTAAGTTACGTAGCGAAACAAATAATCCCAAATTCAATCAACTCAAAGTAACATACGTGTTATAGGAAACTTACGAGCAATTTCAGTTGGTCGGGTTATATTTTAGCGATATAAAGCGCTGTCGTCTAATTTTTTGTGGTACTGAACGCGTCTGAGTTGCAGTTTTGTTTGGGAAGGTTCAGTTGAATTTGGGATTATTTGTTGTTGATTGAATAGGGATGATGCCTGGATAAAAAAAAATCTAATTAGTCCGTCAGTCAGATAATAAAAAAATATAAGACACGTATTTTTGCTTTATCATATTAATAAAAAATTACTTAGATAAAACGCATGTTAAGTTGGGGAGTGGGGGTCGCTACGTCACTAGTATGTATAAAATCTACATACTCGTGACGTCATGGCACATTTTACCCCAATGTACCGCCGTAATCTTTAGATTACGTAAAAAAAAGAAAAAATACGTGTCCAATATTTTTTTATAATCTCAAAGTCGGGCTAAAAAAAATTTTTTTGTCATCATCCCTATTGTAGCTACGTAACTTAGTAGAAGTTCTTTATTTACAAAATGTATAGCTTCTCGTGACAGAGACTTAGTCGATCCTATAGCAGATTCTTATTCTGCTATTCTACCGCTATTATAGCTTAACATTAGTGATAGTCAACTTGTAATGTTTAACAAGTCTTAATTCATCAATTTATTTATTTCTGTTCCTCAGACTCAATATCCCTGTCCTCCCCGGTGGCATGCTCGTCTCCGCGGGAGGACGTGCTGGGTCCCCCCATGCCGAGCAACTTGTGTGCTCTGCCGGAGGAACACCGCTGTTGTCTGCTGGGGAAGGTGCCAGGATTACGGGTCAGGAGACGGAGGGCGATGCTGATCTATGTGTGCGCTGCTGACTCGCAAGGTAAGCGACTGGTGGTAGAATGATAGAAAATCCATTTAATTTTGTTTGAAGACACTTAGAAACACAATCTGCTTTAATTACTTATAAACAACTAATAAGTTCAAAAACTAAAACCCGACTACTGAAAAATCACACTTTAAAAAGTATGAAACTAGAAAATATTCTTAGCTGAAATTGTTATGTACAAACTATTCAATATTTATCGTCTATTAAATAAACAACTTACACGTAAAAAATTTTTTTAGTTCATGACTATGTCCTCCAGTGAGCGCTATATTAAATTTAATTTGATGTCACATAGCATATAACCAGCGGAATATACCCGCATACATACTTACCGGTCGGGGGGAGGAGCTCGTGGCTAAGTTATAACTGCCGCACGGGTCGATCCATCGGGTTAAGATACGATTGCCGGGGTTGGTCCGTGGAGGGGTGACCATATTTACATACCGAGACTCCTCCGTGCCTCGGAAAGCACGTTAAGCCGTTGGTCCTGGCTGTCATTCGTGGATTTTTGACAGTCCTTACGGGTCGCCAGAAACCCGAAAGTCTGATAACTAGTCTTACCAAGGGGTATCGTGTTACCTAATAACTGGTTTGTGAAGGTCAGATAGGCAGTCGCTCTTTGTAAAATACTGGTATTCAGCTGCATCCGGTTAGACTGGAAGCCGACCATAACATAGTTGGGAAAAGGCTAGGCAGATTGATTGACATACTTACCGGTCAAAATCATAACCCGAAGCCCCGAAACCTCTCTGATCAAAACCTTGTTTGAATCTTCTCTAAATCCCACAAAACTTATTTATAAGTAATAAATAAGTTTTGTGGGATTTAGAGATCTTTCTTCCATTTCTAGACTGCTGTGCCGAAAAAGGTGCGCTACAATGCGGCGCGGCCGCCCGGCTGCGCGTGCGCGCTCGTCGTCGCGGCTGGCGCGTCCACGTCGCTGATCTTCACTGGCGGTCCCCTCTAGAGCAACAGCGAGACCATCGCTTCCCAGTGCTCTGTATTGCTGAGCTGGCTCGTAAGTATAGCACAACTCTAATGCCCATTTTAAATGAATGCCTAAAAGCGCATCACTGTTGAATTTTCAACGCTCAGCTCAGCGTCGAGGGTTGAAAATCTAACAGTGCAACAATATTTAGGCGTTCATTTATGTTTTCCAGTGTTTGTGAAATAAAAGGAGACTAGTAACTAGTAGTAAGACTAGTAGGTAACCTTGATTAAAACTTTGCATGTGACGCTTCTGCGTTTCCATTTACTATCACCTTACTATCACTGGCACCATAAATAGCTACGAGTCACTGTTGTACCATAAAGGTTATAATGCACTATGTTCTAGGAGTAGAGTCTTCTTTAGGCCCCTCGCCCACGGCGTCTTTTTGTAGCGATGCTGTCGCACGTTAGTCGCGATTGCAACGTGTGACAGACGCGATACAAACGCGCGGCTGTATCGATGCAAACGCGAGACCTTTTCTAACGACATCGGGGAACCGAAGGGTGGAGAACGGAGAGAGGGGTGCTGGGTTGTACCCTGAAACGCGACAGCAGAAGGTACACAGCCAGCGACAGCATCGCGGCTGTATCGATACACATGCGCGACAGCATCGCTACTGCATCACTACAAAAACTCGTCGTGGGCGAGGCCTCGCAACTGTTATGTTCTGTTCTGTCATCCTGTGTTTTCCAGATGAAGTAAATTTTTGTTATAATAAAATGTAAATAACTTTATTAAACCACTGTGTTACAATGATATCTTATTTTCATTGAAAGCAAGCTCAGCCAACAGGGCATTGAAAATCTCAATGTAAATCGAATCTTGAGGCGAATACATTTTCATGCTCTTCAGGGTAGGGCCAAATACCGTATCGGTATCATTGATGTAAATCGATGATCCGTATATATATGTATGTCGCAGGCAGTTTCTATGGTTCCGCTTTTTATCAACGGCGTCGTCTGTTTACAAACGCTCGCAGTTATACGTAAAATATTCCGAAGGCAAAATGTAAATTGCCTTGTCATTTTATAAAATGCCACAGCATTTGATGGACAATTCAAACGCCGTTTACAAAATGCCGCGGCAAATTGATGTATTTAGTTATCCGGCACGTAAAAGACGCTAAGGTGTCCATGAAATCTGATGCTCGGAGGACTCCTGCGAAATATTATTAGTACAAAAATTGTGAACTGCAACAAATCATATACAATTTAACACGTTATGTTTCGATAGTTTTTAATCTAACGGAAATAATACCGACAAAATGTAAACTGGTATCGAACTTGCTTGCGACGTAACTTACCTTGCGCTAATACTAAATGGCCGCCCAGCTTCGACCGACATGGAAGTAGCGTTCGCCGGCCGCTGGTGCGGCACTAATACTAAATGGCCGCCAGCTTCGACCGACATGGAAGTAGCGTTCGCCGGCCGCTGGTGCGGCACTAATTCAAACAAACGAAGTTATATTAATTCGTGGTTCATCATTATCTTCCAGGACAATCAGATCTAGGAGCAGTGGTCCCGGTGCTGTTCCTGAACTCAGGGCTGGGCACTCCGCTTTTGCCTCATACGCTGGAGTGCGCAGACTTCAAGGCGGCACTCGAGACCGCGGAAGACGAGAGTGATAAGGTGCTGTTGAATAAATGGTAAGAAATGGAATTAGAAAGAAGATTTTGTAGAAGATTTTGTGGTCCCGAAATAAATACGCTTTAGAACGAAATTATGAACTACTCACAAAAAAGTTTTTAAAGAAGGACTTATTGAATTAAATGCATTTTCTTATTACTCTAAATAAAAGAAGAACTCTCTTGCAAGGCTATCAATCCCTATTTTTGTCAACTACCGGTATTCGGTGCTAATTAGTTAGAAAATTGCTTTCATCATTAACTAAATTGTATAACCTTCATACAGAAGCAATAATAAACAGATGACCTAAGAATTCGGTGCAAACATAATTTTTTCCATATCTGGAAACTCTCTCTCTTTTAATTTTTTTAATAATATGTAGGCTCAACTATCTAATGAACTCTTTAGGCCCTTGTATGTTTTCCGAGTCCGTCGAAACAGTGCCAGTTTTGGAGTCCCTACTTCAAATCCTGTAAACTTTGATCCTGAGACTTATTAAGTATTCTAACCCTCAACGCTTTCATGTATCCAGGTACACACTAGACGCGAGCACAACGCCACCATGCTACCGGCTGGTCCGGGGCGCGCCGGCGCGCTGGCGGCGCGAGATGGCCAAGACGCTCAACGTGCTGGTGCGGACATTACCGCAGGAGGCCTGCGACGCCTACCTCACTACTGTGGTGGAACAGGTCAGTAACCACTTTTTAAAGATTTCACCATAACATTTAAAGGTTTTTTTAACAGGATCAGTGATACACTTCAATCAGAAGTAGGTACTGATTTAATTGCCTCCAAAGAATCTGACGAAATCTCTAGAGGCAGACAGAAAACTGGCCAAAAAAATAACAACTGTTTGAAGACGGATTTGCATCCATAGTTTTAATAGGAATCCAAAGCCGGTGATTTTTGACAATAATAATAATATCAAAAATATAAACTTAATTTCTGAAGGTCTGTTTAATCCGGTACCTATCTTTTGTCTAGTATTCTGTTTAACAATTCTAAATAAGCAATCTTCTCCCCCCAGGAGGTACAGCACACGGTTCTGATGAGCGTGGAAGCGGCTCGGCGCTGCGTGTGGGTGTGTCGCGCGGGCGGCGCGGGGGGCGTGGGCGGCGCGGCGCAGGCGCAGGAGGCGCAGGAACCTGCCGACATGGCGCACCACCACGAGCTGCAGAGACGGCTCAACAACCTGCAGAAGGATTTGAAGGTAAGGTTCAAAACTGTTAGAAGTGACACAGGCAACACTAGCCCAAAGGGGGCAGTACAGGGTACAGGGGAGACGGGGCCGCGGCGGCCATTTGGCAGATATCATATTCCATACATAATGTAATTAAGTACTGTGGAGGAGCTCGTGGCTAAGTAATAGCAGCCGCACGGGTCGATCCATCAGGTTAAGCTACGCTTGCCAGGGTTGGTCTGTGGATGGGTGACCATCTTTACATACCGAGACGCCTCCGTGCCTCGGACAGCACGTTAAGCCGTTGGTCCCGGCTGTCATTCTTGGATCTTTGACAGTCGTTACGGGTCGTCAGAAGCCCGAAAGTCTGACAACCAGTCTTACCAAGGGGTATCGTATTACCCAATTACTGGGTTGTGGAGGTCAGACAGGCAGTCCCAACATAGTTGGGAAAAGGCTAGGTAGATAATCCAATCTACATAAGAATGTAATTAAGTACTCTATTAAATAAAAAAACAATTTAAGGTTATATGTTACAAAACTTGCTTTATTAAAATTGTAAATGCGTGCGTCTATATACAGTTTTCCAAACTTAGAGTGTTCTAAAGATGTACGTAGGCATTTATTGATATTATTTTTATTCATTTTCAGTTGAAAATTATATTTAAATAACGCATACACTAGCTTTCGTATCTCAAATCTTTAAATTCCTCTTCCTCAGCAACACCTAAGCGAGCGCAACGTGATCCGCGCGAGCGTGCGCGGGCGCAGCGCGCCGGGCGGCGAGGACGAGTACACCGAGGGCGTCAGCAGCGCGCTCGGGGACCGGCTCGACGCGCTGCTCGACGCGCTCGTCACTGACAATGATATGCCGGCTGGGTACAACGGGATACCTACTAGGTAATTTGTGTAAATATATTATTTTGTAGTTGGAAAAAAAAAAAAAAAAGTTGGATAAAAAATATGCTGAGGACATCATCATACGACGTTCCATTGATAATTTTTCATTTAATGGCACGCCTAAGGTCTAAAATCCAAATGACAAAAAGGGAACTTTAAAAAAAACGGTTTCTGCCATACAGCGACACGCTAATAACAAGAATGGACACATGGACAGATCTCGATAGCAAAAGTTGCAGAGTTTATCAAAACGCAGGCGAAGCCGCTGGCGGCAGCTAGTTTTAAATAAAACAGTTGCTTTGGATTCTACCAAGACTAGCTACAAGTATATGAGTACTATTCTCATAAATAACATTTTCTTTACAGTTTGTTCGACGAGGTTAACGAGCACCTCGCGTTCTGTCAGAAAGCGGCGCAATGTACTTCCAACAGAGAAATCACACTTAACGAGCTCAAGACGTAAGTAATACTGAAGTTTTTACTGCTAAAGAAGGCTTAACACAATATTTTTTAAATAAAAATGCTTTGAATTTAAAACCAAGGCATATATAAAACCTTGTTAAAATATACATCAGATTTTATTTACACGGTTTAGAATGCTGTACGAGTAAACGCTAAGAAAAACGTACATTTAGAATGAGCCCTCCGCGAGGGCTCCTGCCGTCCCATATGCGACTAGGTGAACCCTCCAGAAGGGGTTGCGGCACTAAACGAGTTAAAATGTATATTAAGATCTATTTGATAACTTTTATCCATACCGGTCAACTGTTTCAATTGCCATACAAGTAAAATGAAAAAGATATTACATATTTTTCATTATAGGCAAACATAGGACGCCAGGCCAAGTTAGGGCATTTGACGGTACATATACAAACTCATTTTGGGTATTGCCAAACTAACATTTAAATTTCAGTTAAGTAATGTTAGAAGTTAAGTTATTTTAAATATTTAATGTTTCATTAAAAATACAAACTGAAGTTTGTTAATGTCCCTCTGGTAGCTTTCAACAGAGGTGTATTAACAATTCGATCACATTACAGATACATAACAGGCGACAGTACAGTGCCACTGGCGCTCATCGGCGGCGCGGGCTGCGGGAAGGCGACGCTCGTAGCACGCGCGGTCACTCTCGCGCACTCATACCAACCAGACCTAGCCGTTATAGTCAGGTAAGAGATATACAAGATTGAAATAATGAAAACCTTTATCATGAGTTCAGTAGTTAATAGATTCAGGCGTGACCTTGCGGAAATACATTATAAAATACCTGATTTGTCGCGAACCCGCGACCAGTGCTCTGCCGGCTCTGCGTCCGGCGCTACGCATGGCAACACGCCCTGTTCGGTGTTCTTTAGTGAACACTGGAAGGATGTCTTGCTACTTTTCAATAACTTAACTTTATGATTTGGTCCACAGATTCGTGGGTCTCACGCCTGCGTCGAGCAGTTCTCACATGCTGTTGAAGAGTATTGTGGATCAATGTCATGTTCTCATGACTGGGACGGTGTACCGAGGACGTAATGTAAGACTGCGTTTTTTAATTTAAAAAATATTATCGTCTTTTAAAGATGTACGACCATTATATGTACGTTTTCGTGTTCAGAATAATCGTCGATGATTTAAAATGTTCTTGTGCAGAATGATAGGAAACTAATATCGACGACTTTAAATGTTTGTGTGGCCATGCAGAACTATCGGACGATGAAACGATTCAGTGTCCAAATACATCAGATGCCATTTTCGAGGACTGAGAACTGTTTCAAGTGTGTCCAAAAACAGACGCTAGTTTCGAGGGCACGAAAGTTGTGCCCAGAATCATCAGATAATGGATGACTTACCGTCTGCGTGCAGGACGTGTGGTCCCTGTCGGCAGCCCTGCCGCGCCTGCTGGGCGGCGCGGGGCGCGCGCGCGGCGCGCTGCTGTGCGTGGTGGGCGCCGACGCGCTGCGGGCGGCGCGCTGGCTGCCCGAGCGACTGCCGCACAACGTCAAGATGATCGTCACTGTCACTGAAGGTAATGTCTGGCCTTTGAGGTACACTGCGAGGCAAGGACCGCTGCACATCAAAGGAAGCCACCTAGAGCACAATAAACGATACCGCCATCAACGCAACGTCAAGACTTCTTGTCATTTCATGTCAACGCGTGATTTTTATTATAAACACGCTTGCTTCTGATTTGATCTGATGCTCGCATGCTTCTGATAAACGCTAACCTTAGAGTATATAACACTGGAGAAGCCTTACGAACACTTCCCCTCTGTAAAACTACAAGAACAAATGTTCTAGTACGTTCATAAAAACTACTTTCAAATCGATTCTAACGCACTTCGTAAATCGTTTTAAAGGCGCGCGGAGCTTCGTGAAAATGCCTATTTGTGCTGTTAAATGGCTTAAAAAGTATTCAAATACGAAATGACTTTCCATATGCTAAATTTATTTTCTAAGATTTAGTCATGTTTTTATTGAAATTTAAAATCCTAACCTGATAATACAATTCGATTTTTCATTCGATTCAACCATGATTCAATATAAAACGTAGCATGAATCGAGTGCCCTGCGTGGGCGAAGCACCGCGTGTCCTCACGGAGGCGATCGGCGGCGGCGATCTCTCGAGTCCGGCCCTGGTTCAGGCCATGGTCCGGAGCGAGAGTGCATGGGAGGCCGTCACGTCCTTCTGCGAAGCAGTTATGCTCGCGAAGGAGGAGGTGGAGCGCGCGAGGGAGATTGAAGCTGCACGCCCTCGCGCTCCTAGTCGCCGCAGGAGACGCCCCGGGCGTCGGGAGTCACAAGCTGACTTCCGGCCACCGTAGGCGCGGGCCTGCGGACGGTGAGCGATGGGCAGCTCGCCGTCCGATAAGGACCAGGCCCGGGTCGACGGCTGTCAGCACCAACTGACGGGGACCGGAAGGACCAATGCCTGCTGGGGTCGCGGGTTTGTCTGAAAGGGATATCGCGGCCCCAGCACATAGGCAACGGAAGGAACACGGGTGGGTTTTAGTCAGTAAAAGTCTGACACTCCCTCTCGCTCTGCCCAGAGCGGGAGGAGTCATTTGATGATTTCCAACCCAAAAAAAAAAAAAAAAAAACGCATGTATCGAGTTTTTTCCTAACGTTGCTTCTGTGACGTCACTCACCGAGTCTCGCTACATCTCGTTTTTATGTTCGTAAAGATCAAAATACTTTTCTTTTGCATAACGAAAATATACGTCAAATCAGCAAAACTTACACGCACTTGACATGCGATTATGTCCTCTAGTAAAAATTTTAACGAGACTACCGTAGTGTCATGTTTGAAACCAAAATTGACATGTCGATAATTTCCTAGTAAAAATTACTTAGTAATTATTTATGTTTATATTTTTTTTTAATGTTCAATGTTTTATAATTTGTTTATGTCCATTGAAGTGGTGGTCCAGTGAAGTTGTATATAAAAAAAAAATTAAGCTTGACCTAATTTTTTATTGAGATTACTTACTTATTACAAATTTTGTTACTTTTATTTAATTGAAGTTATTTTATCTTCTTATTAAAATGTAACTATTTTATGCAACAGCTGTTTTATTTCATGGATTCAAGCAAAATTCCGAACGAATATCGATATCGATCAAATAAAAATTAATGATACGGACTTCTCTATCCGCTACCGCGTCCCCCGCAAAAAGTGACAGACTGTTTTGTTCGGAATATTGTGCTTATGGCTTCTCCAGTGTTATATACTCTAAGACGCTAACGCATATGGCGTTAGTGTTTTTTTTATTGTAGTTTGACAGCCATATTAACAATATAATTATTTACTCAAATAAATTCTGCCACGCGGCAATGTAGAAGAAGGAATCTTCCAGAATTTCGAACTCGCAACAGT
This sequence comes from Agrochola macilenta, assembly GCA_916701695.1. NCBI lineage: Eukaryota > Metazoa > Arthropoda > Insecta > Lepidoptera > Noctuidae > Agrochola > Agrochola macilenta. Next base: position 15,955,098 of record OU753572.1, on the reverse strand, counting down.
TTCGAAAAATACGTCGAACTTTCCCCACATTGAATTTTATATTATACCGAAAGCAGGCCAGGCTCGTGCTCATGAGCTCGTGGCTAAGTAACAACAGCCGCACTGGTCGATCCATCAGGTTAAGCTACGCTTGCCGGGGTTGGTCAGTGGATGGGTGACCATCTTTACGTACCGAGAATCCTCCGTGCCTCGGAAAGCACGTTAAGCCGTTGGTCCCGGTTGCCATTCGTGGATCTTTGACAGTCGTTACGAGTCGTCAGAAGCCCGAAAGTCTGACACCAGTCTTACCAAGGGGTATCGTATTACCCAGTTACTGGGTTGTGGAGGTCAGATAGGCAGTCGTTCCATGTAAAATACTGGTATTCAGCTGCATCCGGTTAGACTGGAAGCCGACCCCAACATAGTTGGGAAAAGGCTAGGCAGATTGATTGACCTGGAGCAGGCCAGGCGCACTACGCATTTTAGGTATGAAGCTACAAGTACGCGGCGGGCTCGACTTGTCGGGCCAATTCAGTGAGCGGAACGTAGTCAGAAGATATAAGGCCACACGAGGTGACCAAACTGAACCCAGTTTTCAACTCCGACGCAACCAATCGCGTTAGCACATACATTTCTATATAGTGATTCTCACACGACGCAGCTCATCGAAAACCAGTTTTCAACGGCGACACAACCAGTCACGCGCGACTGGCAGTGCAGGTCGCTCGGTCGTTGCCAACGCAATTTTTTTTTAATTGGCTCGTTATCATGTGTCATGTCATCTGCATCGGTGCAAAAAAAAAATATAAAAATTGATACAATGTGAGAGTACCAGTTGCATCGTAGTTGGCAACACCTGTTGCCAACCAGTTGAGGTTGAGTTGCCGGCACCCCGTGCGAGAATGGTCTTAAGTTACGCCATAGAAAGAGAGGCAACTTCTAGGTGAATATAACTGTAGGTAATTAGCGCTGTACGACCTGAATTGCACTTTATTGTATCGTTGCAAGAGTCGCTTTTTATTTAAATGATTTTGCGGAGTGAATCTTCTTTACTATTCTGTGGTTAGGAACACGGACAGGCTATCATAAAGATGCGACATGCGATGCGACATGATACAGGCAACTGAAGGAACACGGGTGGGTTTTAGTCAGTAAGAGTCTGACACGCCCTCCCGCTCCGCCCAGAGCGGGAGAAGTTATTTGATAATTTCACACACAAAAAAAAAAAACCCGGTCATAAAGATTCCTTACAACCTTCAAACTACTATTACTCAAACTTTGAACAAACTAACAACTTACAAAGTTACAAACTCTCTTTCACAGAAAAAGACGAGCCTTCCAGTTCAGCAATCATGGCGGTATTATCATCTGAAGACGGACCTAAAGTCGTCAGAGCGCCGCCGGTTGGGCCCGATGAAGCTAAGGCTGTACTAACGGCTTGTGCGGCCGCGTATAGCAAGACTGGGGCCGCCTCGCCTCCTGAGGCTGCTGTGAAGGCCGTGCAAAAGTGTACTCTACCGCTTTATGCAAAGGTTACTATTGTTTTGCTACTTATATGCAAATATTGGGCCGTGGGGAAGGTTTATTTGTGAAGCACCTTTTGTACTACTGCAAAACTGCGGAAAAGTGAACTGTACCGATTCATACGTAAGGTTGATGTTTGATAGTCAGTACTTTAACATGGTCGCTTTAATTACGCAAAAGAACCTAAAATCTCGTCTTCACATCGTCAATTTCACATCAAAATACACTTTATTTCTTAGCACTACATTTGCTTTTTGAATGACATACCAAGACACCACACCGAATCATACCGAGACTCCTCCGTGCCTCGGACAGCACGTTAAGCTGTTGGTCCCGGCTGTCATTCGTGGATCTTTGACAGTCGTTACGGGTTGTCAGAAGCCCGAAAGTCTGACAACCAGTCTTACCAAGGGGTATCGTATTACCCAGTTACTGGGTTGTGGAGGTTGGGACCCCATATAAAATACTGGTATTCACCTATTCTGGTATTCTGGTTAGACTGGAAACTGACCCCAAAAGACTAGGCAGATTGATTGATTTTAATTTTGAGCATAAAAACTTACAATATATTCATTTTGCAGATCCTAGCATGGCAAATATCGCTATCAGCAGAAACCTTTACCGAACTATCGGAACCCGAAACAACTCCAGAACTGGTCATCTGCGAAGACCTGGAAGGTCAGCTGACACAGATCCTCATCACCACAGAGGCAGCATTGGGAGCTGATAGGGTGAAGACCTGCCTCGCTCTGCTGACCGCGTCCAGGAGAGGGCTTGATGATACCGAGATACTAGATATCTTGGCGCATGATGAGCTGTTCAGGAGTGAGGAGACTTATTGTAAGTTGATTGTTTATTTAAAATCTATTTTATTTAGTTATTAAGTTATTTAGCCATTATAACGAAATTGGTTTGTAAGGACCCAAGATATTTAAGATACTCAAAATCAAAATCAAAATATTTTATTTCACATAAACCTACATGGGCACTTATGAAACGTCAGAAACTAGGTTTGCGATTCCAATTGGTTGTTTCCTATGGAGAAGAACCCGCAAGAAACTTCACGATTACAAACCGTTACGAAGCGATGATCGCATACCTACGTAATAGCCGAGGAAAAGGTTGTTCAAGCGCTGCACCGCCGTCAACCATAATTATTCTGTTACGCGTAATGTTGAATCTGTGCTATATTTTAAAGACAACTCAGTCACTGGCCTTTCTTCCGTGTAAAAATAAATTTGAAGACATTAATCTCCACGGGCGAGAGCATCACGAGATGCTACGTTAGTATCTATGTTGGTGGAGAATCTTTGTTCTTATTGTTCCCTTCTGTTCCGCAGTACCCTGGGCCCCTGCCTCCCTGGTGTGGCCCCAGCTGGCCGCTCTGCTGTCCCCCTGGCTGCGCTGGGACGCGCGGGGCGCGGCGCGCTGGCGGGACGCGGCGCTCGCCAGCGCGGCCAGCGACAGATACCTGACCGACTGCGACGCGGCCGTGCGACAGACGCTTATAGACTACTACGAGGTGAGGATATAGCACGTGCAGTGTTTTTTTTTTTTATTGAGACCAAATGGGGAAATCATAATCCATAGGAGATACGGGAGAACAGTCGAAGGAACCTTTTTTGATCAAGTTGAGAGTTCTCCATAAAAATGAGTAAAATTTACCAAAGTTTCTTGGTTAGTTTGAGTCAAATTTACCTACTCCAAAAATATTTGATTAAATTTGACAACCTTTTTGCTTTTTAATCCAATACAATCAAATAATAGGGATCATCCCTATTATTGTGAGCAGTAATCCTATTTATGTGAGGTTGTCGGGCGGTATGGCTCACTCTGTGTCCGGCGCTCGGCGTACGCCGTGTTTGGGTTCGCGACAAGTCAATCGTCATCCTGAGGATACCTCGTTGAGAGGTGAATAGGTTACTAAATATATCTACGTCTATTGTATGGTCACGCCTGAAATTCTACAAGAATGATAAACTTCAACTAATTTTAGTTGTTAATTCCTGTAGATTTACAATATTTTCAGGGTTTTAATATTATTTGAATAACATTTTTAGTAAATCCCCTCGTCCCTCATCTGCCTCGTTGGTCCAGTGGTCGCAAGCGCTACTGCTGAGCATGAAGCCCTGGGTTCGATTCCCGGTTCGGGGGATTGGTAAGTGTCAGAACCCCTGAACCAATAGAGATATTTCATGTTTAGAAAATACCAAATGCACTACCTTTTTGTTACTATTTGATACTTAACTTCATCAGGATGTCTGGATCATTTTTTTTTCTATGTTTTTGTAAATATTTACTACCTTTTTAGTACCCTATATTTTTTCTATTTTTTTTATCATACCAGACAAATGTTACGCAAGAAAGAAACTTTGCTAGCTAAGTATATTCTCCCTCTTAAATTATAGAATAAGCAATAACGTTATATGTTAATAAAAAGCTATTTAAAAATAATATAAAATCCTTCACCTGTCCATGAAGTGAGACCCCCCAGGCTTATATTATAAACATCAAATATCTCTGTTGGTCCAGGGGTTCTGACGCTTTCTGTTATTGGGCATTTATATCTGGAATTTCTCAGTAGCAGCCAGGAGTCTAGAATTGTGCCCGGTTAATGGCAATAGGCTCGCCCCCTATTAAGATAACTGGCGAAATGTGGGTGTACTATAGGCACCTCTGCCTAACCCATCGAGGAAACAAGGCATGATGTAATGTTAAGTTATTTTTAGTAAAATATCAATATTTTTTAAATAAGATAGTTAATGCCAGGGTTTTTGACTTTGTTCTAAAAAAGTAATGGCTTCGAGGTGAAAATTAATCATAGCCCCTTTTTATAAATAAACAATTTATTATATATTATTATTATTATATTAAAGAAGAAAGAACAAAGGTATAACATAAACACATGAATAACATGAAAAAAGAAATCAGTTTCAAATCAGCCTCGAAGGAGTGCGACAAATAACAAAAAAAAAAGTTTTCATCGTTTTATTATCTGTCTGTAAGAGGTGCAGATTTTTATCTAAACATCTGTCTCTAAAATAGGATCATCACTTTTTGGTGATAGCCTCTCATCTCTCTCCATCTGATTACAGCCATTCCCTCCGGACAGTTCGTCTCTTAATCGCTTTGAGATCTCAGAGTAAACAGCGATTGAATTTGGATGAGCTACTGCCCATTGTGCATTTAGGATACCATCGTTTTTCTGCTTATATTTGATTGATTCGACAAGTATAGCGCATAATACATGATTCATAGTTCCTCTGAATTCGGTAAAGTAGCGATCGTCGATGGTGCGAGCCCAGGGTACGGTGCGATCTTCAGCACACTGCAGAACTAAAGATAGTTGATAAGTACGACAGAAGTCAATTATCTCCTTCCACGATCTTCTAGTGGTAGTCAAGGTGGTTTTTAACATGATGCTTTTCCAACTTACATTATAAAAACTGCATATTTCAAATAACATTTGAAGAACCCCCATAAATTTCCAGGCAGTATGTTTTAAGACTGAGGCCCATAGGATAGCCCTCATCTTTGGATTCTTGTCTGTAACCCAGAGAGTGACAATTTTAGCAGTGGTGGACTGGATGTCCGGATGTCCCCTGTAGATGGCATCAGTGACTAATTTCACACATAAATTGCAAGGAGGAGAATAGGACGAGGTGGCAGATCCCCAAACGAGCATGATTAGATTGTTTGCTTCAGAATCTTTCATTAAACTTAAAGTAATCTGAGAGAGATTCTTTACTGTTGAAAGAAAGGTCAAGGCTAACTTATTGAGAGATTTGTACATTAAGAGACATTCTCTAGTTAGTCCTTTGGCGATTGGAGATTGATCCATGATCCTTAAGCATGTCTGTGCAAATATTTTCAGTTTTCCTGTTTGAAATTCTTTATGGAAAGTAGGAACTGGTCTAGAGAGTGTCAATATTCTCTTCTGGTCTCTTTGGTCTAGCTTTCCTTGCAGCCGTGGTTTCGTAATGGATATTAAGAGCAGGAGCTGGATCATTAAATGTTGTAGAAGAGCCCAAAATGGATAAATCTACAGTTGCATTGGAACCCGAAGTCTCTTCTACTACGGCTGCCTCAGGTTTTAATTTAAAGGCATACTCCTCAGGTTTGTCGGAATACAACGATGGATCCCATATAAGATCCTCTGCTGTTTTTGCATCATCAGTTTGAATAAGATGCGCCATAGCCAGAACAATGTCTTTCACTGAATATTCGTTATCTGTTTTGCCGTGAGTATACAGAGTAAGAAATCTTACTACAATCTCCCTCTGTGTAGATGCCTGCTTTACCTCTACTGGAATTTTCATAATTTTTGAGATGTTTTGGCAGACTTTATAGGACCATGCATACTTTCTACTTTGAGAGGTACGCCCCGGAATATCAATTACACCTATTGTTTCAATTTCTTTTAGCATTTCTTTGTACCATGAATTCAAATCTTCATCAACCATGTTTACGTCAACAATTAAGAGAAATTCGTGGATTTCAGAAAAGATACTTGTAGGCTCAGCTTGTAGGTTATAAAGCACAGAGCATGTAACTTTAGTAGAAAGTAAAATCTTTATTAAAAATTTCAGGGAAAGAACGTGTTGACGTCAAACAGATTGTCATCCGCTAGAAAACCGTAGCTTATACTGTGAAGCTCAAGCTAGTCTATGGAATTAATAAGTACTATCGTATAGTAATACGTATAATTCGGAAGCCCCACGATTGGACCCGAACACTCGAACCTCCGCCGGCTCGGTAGTGGGTCCATTGGACACCAGAATGACGACATACGATACCCTCAATTGACTATGTAAATATTTACTATGCTACCCATCAAATCATAAGAATATGCGTTAAATAAGAGAGTTGGATAAAAAAAACATATTTAACGCCCACTGAAGCTACACTGTCGCTGATTCGGCGACCCGTGCACCAACCGTCAAGCCTGTCTGTCTGTCTCTGGCACTGTCACTGTCACAGAACATTTTATACTCTATGAGAAGAAGGTTGACTTCGAACAAAAAAAGTAAATACCGTTCTGGGGTGCCACTAGATGGCGCACTGTAGAACATCTGTGTGGAGGACGTGAACAGGGCGGGACATTTGAAATATTTTATAGAAAATTACTGCGTAATCAAAACTGAAATTTTCTTTCACTATAAAGAAAATGTTAGTTTTGATTAAGCAGTAACTACGTGCAATAGGAATGCATAATTATCTCAAATTAGCATTATCAACCAATATTAAAATTTAAAACCGGCCAAGTGCGTGTCGGACCACGCACAATGATGGAGTTCCGTAGTTGGGATGAATTTATCCCAAGAACAAACTTAACATTGTAGTTAAAAAACATGTTCTCCCATACGGAATGTTTGGGAGATCATGTTTTTCAAACCGCAAATTTAATTTGGTTGATAGTTTGCCTTTTAATTTCGTTATACATATATACTACTGCTGTGATTTTTTTCACCAATCCAAGTACAACCATTTAGCTGGCAAGGGACAGACCTTAGAGTATATAAACACTGGAGAAGCCTTACGAACACTTCCCCTCTGTAAAAGTACAAGAAAAAATGTTCTAGTACGTTCATAAAAACTACTTTCAAATCGATTCTAACGCACTTCGTGAATCGTTTTAAAGGCGCGCGGAGCTCCGTGAAAATGCCTATTTGTACTGTTAAATGGTGTAAAAAGCGTTCAAATACGTCAAATTTACCTAAAGAACTGAATAACTTTCCATAAGCAGATTTTTTTTCTAAGATTTAGTCATGTTTTTATTGAAATTTAAAATCCTAACCTCATAATACAATTCGATTCAACCATGATTCAATATAAAACGTAGCATGAATCGAGTATTTTCCTCACGTTGCTTCTGTGACGTCACCGAGTCTCGCTACATCTCGTTTTTATGTTCGTAAAGATCAAAATACTTTTCTTTTGCGTTACGAAAATATACGTCAAATCAGCAAAACTTACACGCACTTGACATGCGATTATGTCCTCTAGTAAAAATGTTAACGAGACTACCGTAGTGTTGAGGTCATGTATGAAACCAAAATTGACATGTCGATAATTTCCTAGTAAAAATTACTTAGTAATTATTTTTGTTTATTTTTTTTTTATTGTACAATGTTTTATAATTTTTTTATGTCCATTGAAGTGTTTGTATATAAAAAAATAAAAAATTGAACTTGATCTAATTTTTTATTGAGATTACTTACTTATTACAAATTTCGTTACTTTTATTTAATTGAAGTTATTTTCTCTTCTTATTAAAATGTAACTATTTTATGCAACAGCTGTTTTATTTCTGGGTTCAAGCAAAATTCCGAATGAATATCGATATCGATAAAAATAAATAATATGGTACGGACTTCTCTATCCGGGCGAGCAGCTATTGTTGTTTTTGACAGTAGCTACCCCGTCCCCCGCAAAAAGTGACAGACTTTTTTGTTCGGATTATTGCGCTTATGGCTTCTCCAGTGATGTATACTCTAAGGGACAGACACACTTGACTGTAACAAAAAAAATCTGTTAAAAGCTTAATATTTCGCAATCGGATCCCTGAATCCAAAAATGGTTTAGAAATGCGCGTTAAACGAAAAGATAAAGGCATTGTATAGAGTGCCGCTAGCGGCATCACTGTCACTGAGTCACTGTCACTTGTTATTTTGTTTGATTGTTGAGGTTAGTTCGCTGTAAAACACCACATTCCCAAAACATTACATTCTCTTATGCCTAAACGGACCCTAGCACACAGTCACAGTTCTAACCTAACCTACCTTTCAGCCATTTTCATTTGCAACTTAATTTTTCGTAAATTCGTAAATTCAGACATTGTAGTGACTTATGATATAATCAAACAAAACAACAAGTGACAATGACAATGCAATGCTTACGGCACTCTATACACTTCCAAAAATAAATGGGGGCGAGATATCACGGGGTTGATATTTCACCCCTTGTGATATTTCGTGACTTTTACCGAACACCGACCGATCAACAACCAATCGCAACAGTTTACGCGCACTTGACAATTTATCACATTCATTTTACGATAATTTTCCTTTGAGCAACTGGCCTTAGATCACAAAGAATTTAGTTCTTGGAGTCCCGCCGACAAGAAAGTCGGTCAACCCCGTCGGGCGGCGCCAGTATCTAGCTATGACTAATTCAGTTGCTCCTTTCAATCTGGTGCCAAAAGCTATTTAGACCACTTTATAGATGATGACAGGTCGCTAATTAAATAATGAAGCGATAATAGACATAATGGAAATGATAATTTTCTGTTTAAACCTCGTAAAATATAATATGTAAGACAAACCTAGGCTGGCTTATGGTGAAGGATAATAATTACTTAGTAATAAGAATCATTTATTTGCAGAAAATACAGGTGTTACCAGTTGTAAAAGTTGGTGGTTAATGTACAGTCCATATTTTACCTGTCTAGGGCATGCAAATTAATTTTACAATTATAGGTATCTAATAAGTACCTACTTATTTAAGATATAGGTATTTACAGAAAAATACATATGATCTAATATAATTTTTAAAATTAAGTTCTTTTTTTTTTTAACTAAATAAAATTAAAATAAAACTCCACAAAACAATAGGAAACTTAAAATATATGTTTTTCTTTATGTTGCAGAAATTCTTGTAAACTATAAAAACAGTTTTCTATCAACCATCTACGTAGTTTAATTTTAAAATATTTAAATAGAAGCTCCCTTAAAATCTTTGGTAACTTATTAAAAATTGTAATGCACATATGATAAACATTATTTTTGATTAGAGTTGTATTACAAACAGGAACTAAAATTTTTGTTGCATCTCTTGGTCTCTGTTTTGTGTAATTGTCACCTTTGAATCTAAAGAATTCATTATGTTTCCTCACAAAAACCGATACCTCAAACAAATATATGCCGGTCAAGGTCAATATTTTCAGTTTTTTGAATAAAGGCCTGCAAGACTCAAGCGGACCGACACCGCATATAGCTCGTACACATTTCTTTTGTACAATAAATGTCTTATCATTGTCTGTTGAATTGCCTATACCGCGAATCTGCATCTTAGTATTGATTCAACATACCCACTATATGCTATGCGGGCTGTTTTTTCGTCTGACACAGTATAAAATCAACATCAAGTCATTTATTCAAATTAAGCTGAGAATCAGCAACTTTTTAACGTCGAAATTACATAAGGCAGTCCATCAAAACGACCGCTCTGCTAGCTGGTAGCTGGTAAGAATTTATTAATTTAATATTCTTAACTAGTTTGAACCGTCTCGACGGATCTTTAAAATTAGGTAACTGATGGAATTCTAGGGTGCAGCTTCCGTTATACTTCTTGTATTCACTTGTAGTGATTTTATAATTTCAACATATCATTCTCAATTTGCAGGGAAAATGGTATTCAGAGAACGATGCCAAGATGGCCGGCCGTCTGATATCGCAGGAAAACAAGTTTTCTGAAGAATAGTAAGTGTTTTTACAAACATTATTTATTTAAACTTCTCGCACACAATAAGGTAAAAAGGCGGACTTAATGCCTTGGGCATTCTCTACCAGTCAATCAAGGGTAGTGAAGAGATAAGATGGCAGGTGCTCGGATTAACAGGAGTTTTTTTTTTTGAGACAATATTGATATATTAATAAAATAGGAACACATCAAGCTTTTACATTTCCAGTACAAGGTGACCTCGCATTGTACGGAAATCCTATACAGTGCGAGATCAGCATTCGATCTGAACAGCATTCAGATCTGGGACCACCTCGGCATACCCTTTCAAACAAAAAAATAATTTTGCAAATCCGTCTTTAAATCCGTCCGTCCGTTTTTATTTTTTATAATATTTATTTGTCTGTATCTATCTATCCGTGACATCACTGCGGGCCCTATCAGAATACCAGCGCTGCGACATTTTTATTTATTTTTAAATGTCGCGGCAATATGCTGAGATAGGAGACTTTTGGCCTCGTACAGGACTTCCTTCTTTAAATTTTAATGTAACTTTGTTTTTTATTTATGTTTAATGTGATTTCCTGTGCGAGTCTCAATAAATACTTTTTCTTTCTTTCTTTCTTTAAATGACGGTGTTATGCCCAAACATACACTAAAAAACCAGACGTGTGGCACTCGGAGACTGCCGCGGTAAAGCTATTGCATAGCATTTTTTATCAACTTATGCAAATATAATTATTTATTTATTTTATTTATGCAGTATTTTTTTTCCTTTGTTTTTCTGTCTTTGATATTAATTCAAGTTACACTTTTTGAGCATGGTGACCGATAAGAAAACAATTTTTTTTCTTTTATTAAATAAATGAGAAGTTAATATTGTTCAAAATATTTTTATTATCTTACAATACATGTAGGTTCTTCAGGAATATTTATCATTGAAACTATAGAAAGACCGTAAAATCACGAACAAAATGGTATATAATCTTACGTATAAAACAAATAACAAACTTACGTACCAAGTACTTATCAAAACGTCCGCTAACACAAAGCACGCACTGTTCACGGCACAGATAAACAAGTGATTTCACCCACCGCTACAATATTTATTATGCTTCTAACAACGTAACGCCATCTAACGAAAATGTCAGGAATTTATGTGGCTTTCTGTCAGTACAAGAACGAAAACTGAAGCTCCGTTCAAAAAATTTCAAAAAATAAAAACAGAGTGCGCTAACAAGGGTGTTAGGTTTTTTTGTTACGGAATTTCTGGATTCGGTCTCCACGCTCAAGGCCCGCGATAGAAGCTATGCAATAGCTTAAAATAATGTATACAGGCCCAGGGTGGCAGGGACATCGACGCGAAAACTGATACAATGGATTCAGTACATGATTCTGAACCCCGTTGCGTTGAAATTTAATCCTCGGTTATTTAAAAAAAATCAGCTGTTCCATAGAAAAGTGTACGTGTAAATGTACACCAATACCTACGCGGTCAAAATGTATGGAACAGCTGTTTGTTTACGTACGTTTACAATCATCTGCGTCAAATACGACGATTCTACAGTTATTCTAGATGAAAATAAAAATAAAATGTTGCCAGTTTTATTTTTTGTTATTTTTAAATAAAATTATTGACATTTGATGTTTGAGCAACGACGAATTACGAATACAATTTTAAAAAGTCATTAAAAAAAATCGTGTGGCCTGGGTCTTTTTATTAGGCCTAAACACGTAGCAGTCGGCCCAACGGATCCGCCATTTTTGTATGTTCAACCGTCTTGATTTTTTTTTTTTTTTTTGTGTGTGGAAATTATCAAATAACTTCTCCTGCTCTGGGCGGAGCGGGAGGGCGTGTCATACTTTTACTGACTAAAACCCACCCGTGTTCCTTCCGTTGCCTGCGTGCCGGGGCTGCGATATCCCTTTCGGACAAACTCGCAACCCTGCAAGGTCAACCGTCTGCCTAACGCCCTGTATATATACATCCGAAATGACAAGCTCCTTCTTTTGGAAGTCGGTTAAAAATGGATATTAGTGTCCCTACTTAATCCTGGCTACTGTACTGTCTAAGTGGTAATGGAAGGGCATAAGTTAAGTTTTTAAAGCCTGAAATATAGCCTCTTGTATTTACCAAACATTCATGATATTCCATATTCTCTTAGTTTAAAATATGAACAGCTTATCACTCTTCAACCACATCATCAAGACATTACCTATTTTTTTCCCCACAGCTACAACACTCGAAAACTCGACGAGCTTCCCTTCCAGCACTACCACGTATACAAAGACGATCCAAAAACCTTCGCCAACCAGCCGTACTTCACCCAGCTGGACTGGGTGCACGACAAGCTAGCAGCCACAGACTGCTGCCACTTCCTCGAAGATATAGCCCTGGTTCACATCGACCCTTTACCAGAGCACATTGAAGTCCTCAAAGACGTCTTCGAAACTCATTCTTACGCCTTAGATTATGACCATCGACAATTCTACGGCCTCCTCCGAATGACAATGGAGAAGAGTCAGCGGAATGGACATCAAATCAAAAGTAAAATGGTCCAAGATTGGATGAAGGAAATTCGGGAACCTCCTGTACCTACCTTGTATCCTGAGAACTTGGATTTCTGGAAGATTATGGATACGAAGGAAAAGAGGGAGTTCTCGATGAACGATGGATTTGATTCCAAGAATTATGATTTAATTGTGAGGTTTGATAGCCGGGGGAAGTTTGTGGCCACTGTTTCGACGGAAAGAGAGGAGATTTGTGTTTGGGATGTCTTGAAGTGAGTATCGTAACTTTAATTGTAATACTATAAAGGCGAAAGGGAGTTTGTTTGTTTATTTTTTTATTACTCTTAGAAGGGATTTGGATGAAACTTGGCACATGTGTAGAACATGTCCTGGATTAGGACGTACGATATGTTTTATCCCGATATTCTCACGAAATCGAGACTAAGGGCCGAGTCTCTTCACTAAGTAGTTTAGTTTCTACATTACTTATGCGCGGCCGCCCGCGCTGCCGCGAGCGGCCTGGCGTCGCTGCTGGCAGCCGCGGGCAGAACCACCGACAAGACGCGCGTGGCGCGCAGCCGCTCGCGTCACCGCGGGCGGCCTCGCGACCTTTTCAAGCTTTTCAAGCGATACTGGTCTTTTATGTATGTAGATAAAGTTTAAAATTATTTCACACTGAAAGTGCTCGCCGCGGCGCTGCTGGCCGCTGCCATTCCGGTGTGACTCGGCCCTTATGCGGGTGAAACCGCGGGGCGCAGCTAGTAAAATAATAATTGGGTTGTGTACATGTTTACACAGTCTTATACGAATGTGAACTTTTTTCGCTTAAATATAACGTTAATATTCGTACGAAAAGCTTGCCCACATTAGCTTATACAACTACTGTTAAATGTTCAAATTATAGGCGAGGACGCTGGCACCCTAAACACAAGTTAAATCTTACTTTGGGTGCCAGAGTTCATCGAAAACACTCTTTCCCTTAGTTGTAACGCTGCATAGTATTTTAGATAAGTGTTTATTGTACAACAATTTTTAAATAAATTTTTAATTGTTATTCTTTTTTTCTGTACGATGTGTGAATCTTGCCCTGATTTAATTAAGTTCTTTATAAACACTTGGATTGAATTAAGTTTATTATTTCAACTTCTGCAGGTGTCAAATGGTTAGAAAGATGGTTGGTGTGACCCATCCCATAAACTTGGTGCCAATCGACGAATATAAATGTGTGGTGCTATGTCGCAGGGAACTTAGAGTTTATAACTTAGATCAGGTAAGTTACACTGCATATCTAACTGTACTGAATGTCGTAAATTTAGGACTGGGCACTATAAAGACAACTACGCAGGCTCCGCCACCATGCAAACGCTAACACATCAGTAATAAAGTTCAATATCGCGTGCGCTCTTTAATCGTGTTAAGTCTCAATTCTTATTTATAAATTGATCTAGAGAAAAAATATCTTTTGGCGGGATACAATCTATATTTTCTTACTGTGAATATTTATTTTAGACATTAAAGCCGAGTAATCTTGGTTTTATTTCAATAATCTTAAAAAAAAAGACTTGATTTTCGAATAAAAAATTAATCGAACGAAAATGTTACAATTACGTAACTGTCTTGTACATGGAAAGAAAAAGATCCAATACATCATATAATAAAGTTCCATTTTGATTGTATGCGTGACTGTATCAGAATATTAATGCAAACGAACATACAATTTAGGGAGCCTCCTCTTGACAGATTGATGGAGCCGATTTCCTTACCTCGTTGTTCTAAAGGTCCCAAGCGCTGAGCATCAGGTCCTGCTATCTAATTGCGTAACAGCCCCGGATGTAGAGGGGGGGGGGGGGGGGACTGGGGCAGTGCCCCGGGCGCCACCTTCAGGGGGCGTCAAATTCAAGCGTAGCAGACAAGTGCACCACCCAGCACACCGCAACTTTGTATTATATGAGACGCGCAGCACACTAGAATCTTTATATTTCTTTCTTTTTTTTTCAGTTTTGGCGCCCCCGTTCGATTGGGGCATTATCGATCGATAAAAATGTGATTAATATGTTGTTGCCAAAATTTGAATTTCCTGAAAATTTGAATTTCGCGAGCTGTCGTAGCACATCCCCCATAAAGGTTTGGCGGGGGGCAGTAGACGGCAGTTTTCGCCCCACTTCAAAAAATTCTAGATCCGGGGCTGTTGCGTAACACATTTTCGTAAACGATTATAATCTGTTTCATTTTGACAGTTCAACAACATTCATTGCGTTATTTACGTTGCTGAGCAGATTTTTTTTCGTATTTATGAAGCAATGGATCTGTTTCAAAATTATTCAGATTGTGATTGATCGTGTAGGTATTACGTAATTAAGGTGCTGGGTTCGATTGTCGGCTCTGGCAAGTGTTATTGGGTTTTTTTTACGTAATCTAAAGATTACGGCGATACATTGAGATAAAATGTGCCATGACGTCACGAGTATGTAGATTTTATACTTACTAGTGCCGTGGCAACTTAAAATGCGTTTTATCTAAGTATTTTTTTATTATTATGATAAACAAAAATATTATAATATTTTTTTATTATCTGACTGACGGACTAATTAGAATTTCTTACCCTTTCAGTCACATAGGAAATAGTTAAATATGTAATCTTACAAACCGTTGCCTTTCAGGGTACATTCCTGGTGGCGCTGAAAGGCGTGATGAACCAAAAGATGCCATACTACGGTCTACACGACCCGAAGCACCTGGTCGCACTGTCCAGAAACAGGATGTATGTCAACCTCATGAACATTGAGACTGGTAAGTATTCGAGACTCTTTTATACAGCAACATTATTAAATCAACGTCAAGGGAGTAAAACAACGTCAAGCGCCAAAAGCAGTGTTACACTGCTCTCGACGTGCCAACACATCGGGACCTGCTATCTAATTACGCAACATATTTTCGATTTCCAATTGAGTCAAATTGCTTTCGTATTGACTAGAATTGGTTTCAATTTACAACTTTCGAATTACGTAACTCTAAAATCTGTGATATCAACTGCACTCTGTTTCAGACGCTAAAGAGTGAACGATAATCGTCTAAAAAGGCTAATAGAGCATCAGTTGTAATAAAAAATAAAAAAATATAGCACAATAATTTGGAAATTAATCATTCCTATGGTTTAACAAAACACATCATCCAAATAAATGATAGCCAATTGATTAGAACAACCCTATCCAATTTCGGTAGACTGTTATAAAATGTGTAGCGTAATTCGAATTATGGCATGCGTTTAAAATTGGACTTGCTTTCGATTCAGAATAGGGAATATGCATGAATTAAAAAAAAAAAAAAACGATACTTTACATCGCCAAATAATAGTAAAAAAAAATTCAACGCCAAAAAAGCAATTCAAAGTACTTTAAAATAAAGTTTAAAAGAACCATCCGACCCGGGCTATTTAAACGCCATTTTGGCGCGCTTGGTGTCGTGACGTCACAGTCTATGACAACAAACAAACAAATGTCAAATGTTGAGGTTATGTTGAAGAAGTATTGTGCTCTGCTGAAAATATACAGTGTTTTCTATTTTCGACTAATATATCATCATGGAACCAACTTCTCCCTCTATAGAACAATGCAAAAAACCGACATACAAATACTGCATTGTGCCTAAGTGCAGAAATACATTATGAAATGCACCCGACCAAGTATTTTTTTTTGTCCTGAGAGGTTCGGACTTACGGAGAAAGTGGTGTAAAATTATGAAAAGAAACATGCTATCTCCTAACTTGTTTTCAATATCCTAGTATTATGACAACATTCTATACTTAACACAATCTAGATTTCGATATGTTGCGAAGCTATGTTATTTTATTTGTTTTAGGTTATGATGCTTTTAGAAAACTAAATTATTCCGGAAAAGTTGTGGAAGATAAAATAAACATTATATGTTATACTTAATTACCTTAAAGCACTCCTTCGATTTCAACAGACGTGAAATCGGTATTTGATGTAAAAATGTGGTCATCATGAACACATCAGCTTTCGGCAAACTATCCGATTGGGCTTTCACAAAACCGCTTTCAGTCGTTTTCGAAAGAATCTTTCGTGTATTAACAAATGTATTACTTCTAAATGTGTACTAAAATCACAATAAAACTGACTGAATCGCAAAAACTACTACAAAATACATTGACATTACATTGTTGTCATAGATTGTTACGTCACATTCGCTCTGACCAATAGCGTCTCTTTAAAGTATTTGAATTTCCCACAGATTTTTGCACTTTTTAAAAATTAATTTCTTGCTCATTATTAAATTATAATAAAAAATATTGATGGAGGCATAATTCTGAAGTAATATAGTTTATAAAAAAAAAAATTTGACCCTTATTTGAATCTCATGCATATTCCCTATTGTAAACAGAAATAAAATGTGTTGCGTAATTAGACTGCGGGTTCGCAACAAGTCAATCGTCACCCTGAGGATGCCTTGTTGAGAGGTCAAAAACGTGTCGATTTCTTACAGGGTTTTTTATGACTCTTTAAGAACAGTTATGCGGATTAGGTTACTAAATACAATGTCGACAAATTTGCGAAATTAATTTTAAAATTCCTATCTTTAATATTTTTCATGTTATTCAATTTTTAATATTTTTAGTAGCGTTTGCCATATCTCCTATGATAATGGCTCGATTTGGATTCTGTTTATTATTTCTAATAGCTTATCTAATATTTTATCGGATTAATTAAAAAAAATATCAACAAAAAAATTTTTTAGGTGACACATTTTTTTCTAAAATAAAACAGTATTTATTAAAAAATTACACTTGTGTTTTTTTTAATAAAAACTGTTTTATTTTAGAAAAAAATGTGTCACCTAAAAATTTTTTTGTTGATATTCGACGAAAAAAAGAATCAAGTTTATTTTCGATAAATTGTCATGAATATTCAAAAAAATACGGGCGGGCACATGCAAATGGGCGACATTGTATAAGTCGTCTATTTTATTTTATAATGGATTTCCGCAAAGTCACGCCTGAGTCAATTAACAATTAGCAACATTATTGCTATAGATATAAAGGAACAGAGTGTAAAGCTCACTCATCCTCCATAGAAAAGGGAGGATCCTCCGACCAGACGGGTGTCGTGTCTGGCGGGCTACTGCCCGACGATTGTTATCGGGACGTTGATATGTGCCAGTCGCGCAGTTAACCCTGCTTGCGCGATGCAGGATTTTGCGTGACGTCAGTGTGATGCGTAGTTCATATGTGATGATGTAGATATACTTAGCCTCTATGATTAGCGATACTTAGATATACGTCGGGGGCAACAGTCAGCTCCACTGCTAACTTGCTGACTGGCCCGGAAAACTACTTTTAGAAGACTGATGCTCATTCGAGGACAGCCGAGTGTATTTTTTTTTACTTTTAGATAATTTAATTTGTTACTTTTACTTCTAGGGGACTGTGTGACAACATTCAAGGCTGGGGAAGACAGATTCCTCAATTCCCTGCTGGTCTCAGGGGATGGAAGGTAAGGAACGTTTAATATAATTTCCAAATTCACTTCTTGGATCTTCTTGATCGAACGTCCAAGTAACAACTTCAGTATAACTTTTTATCACATCTCAATATGCCTAGCCTTTTCCCAACTATGTTGGGGTCGGCTTCCAGTCTAACCAGTATTCAGCTGCATCCAGCTGAATACTGTATTTTACATGGAGCGACTGCCTATCTGACCTGCACAACCCAGTAACTGGGTAATACGATACCCCTTGGTAAGAATAGTTGTCAGTTTCGGGCTTCTGACGACCCGTAACGACTGTCAAAGATCCACGAATGACAGCCGGGACCAACGGCTTATCGTGCTTTGCGAGGCACGGAGGAGTGTCGGTATATCAAGATAGTCACTTTTTATCACACCTATTCATATTATTTAATTTTCTGATCAAACCAATTACAAATAAAATATTGCTGGTGCTTCAGGGTTCTAGTATGTGGTGATGAGACTCAGAAGCCATTCCCTCTGCTGGTATGGTCGCTCACATCTCGGAAACTGCTGTATGACTTGAGGATACCGCACCACGACTTTATCACATCTAAGGCTGCTATTACTTATGAAGGTAAGTCATATACCAAATTATATGCTTATAAGTTACAACAGGCTATAGTTTGACCGATACCGCTGTTCCGTGGCTTAGGTATGTGCGCCGGGCAATGGACGCCGCTCATTCGTCAACGCCCACGGCGCACGGGGTCCCACCCGCTGCTCATTCGTCAACGCTGCCCCCCGCCTCGCCGCGCATTCCTAAGGCGCGCGGTCCCGGTCAAACTATAGGGAGTTTATTCGAATTGTTGCCTGACACCGAAATTCCGAAATTGAGCTTTTGATCGAAAGCTTTGTTGATGAAGTCACCATATTTCATACTTATTGCAAAAAGTATAACTTAATAAAGACCACGCTATGATTCTCTGATAGTGAATGCAGAGATGCATAATATTCATAAATCCTCATTTCACCAGTTATAAGTTTATGTAACGGGAGCAAGCATATTTCGAATAACAAATCTAAAGTCTATTGAAATCCTTATTTCCATTTGACTTTTTTTTTCACTCAATTAAATACCGACTTTATTTGCGTGAAAATTGAGTTGTTTTTAGAATTACTACTACTATTGAAAATATCGTTAAAATTTTTGAGGTTAGGTCGCAAACTGAACCCTACGAGTAGGTGTCCAACATATTTTTACAAATACACAATGTTTATTTACTTTTTTGGAAACTAAATTGCGAACGCAAAATAGATCACAATGACAATACCAAATAACAGTGCCCAATCCGGAGATCTAATCTAGGACCCAACAGGGCTCTCCTCATGAACATTATTTTTATGTAATCTGTAATTTCCCAGGTTCCTACGTATGCGTTGTATCACGAGAGCTGGACGAGCCCAGTCCGAACTTCATCGTAGTCTACGACCTGCAGTCAGGCACGCTGTTCAAGAAGTGGAAGCCAGGGTGTGACACCGTTGCGCTGGCCATCAGCTCGGTGGACGGATGCGTGGTGTCAGGCCTCTCTGATACCAGGATACTGGTGTGGGATTTGGTTACAGGTTAGTTATAAGTTAAGAAGGAAGAGTTTCAGAGCTTAACACGTTCAGTGTCGGGAGTTCCTCCTGGAGGGTTCACCTAGTCGCATATGGGATTCCGGAAGCCCTCGCCGAGATCTCATTTTAAATGTAGGTTTTTCTTAGCGAATACAGCAATATAAACCGCATATTTTATTTTCGCTTGGGTATGGATTTCGATTTTTTTGTTGGTATATTGGAGTGTGCTAGCTGTCATTATGGCAAATATTTTATTTAATGTTTTGTATTGAGTATTTGAGTAATGTAGATTATATTGCATACTATTTTAAAGAATCAAGTTTTTTTTCTAACCTAACGGACAACTGTGCTGCTGGCGAGTTTGTTGCGCCACTTCTTCTTCCCAGCTAACGCACTAGGAAGTGGTGAAGGGCGGTCGTTTTGGGGGACTGTCTTATGTAATTTTGACTTCGAAAAGTGCTCATTCTCAGTCTAGTTTGAATTTGAATTTTACATTAGCAATCAATTTCTTCCACCAGGTAACTGCCGCCTCACGCTCCGCGGGCACGTGTCGGCGCCGTCCATGCTGCGGTTGGCCAAGTCGGGCGGCGTGCTCATGTCCACGGACGACACGTGCAGGGACCTTTCCGTCAGGCTGTGGGACTTGCACACTGGTAAGAATCGAAAATGAAGTGACTTTTATGTCACTACTATAAGGTATAAATTACAATGACGCGATTAAAATGACAAATATACGTCGCCAGCCGATGTTAAAGGCATGATACATTTACTTTGATGGGATGACAACGGAGCTGCGATGTCTCTGGTATTGATGAAGGCTGATGTCCATACCTGGCGGTCGTCGCTTACCATCAAGTGGCTGAAGTGGCCACCTGCATGCCAACATAATCAGCATCATTACCGTGCCCTTTATTTTGCCTCCATACTTCTCTATTAGTCTTAGCTCGTGGTAAAGCTACGCTTGCCGGGGTTGGTCCGTGGATGGGTACCATATTTTCATACCGAGACTCCTCCGTGCCTCAGACAGCACGTTAAGCCGTTGGTCCCGGCTGTCATTCGTGGATCTTTGACAGTCGTTACGGGTCGTCAGAAGCCCGAAAGTCTGACAACCAGTCTTACCAAGGGCTATCGTGTTACCTAGAAACTGGGTTGTGGAGGTCAGATAGGCAGTCGCTCCATGTAAAATACTGGTATTCAGCTGCATCCGGTTAGACTGGAAGCTGACTCTAATATAGTTGAGAAAAGACTAGGCAGATCGCTTTAGACAATAAAAATAAAAATAATTACTAAATTCTTTATTTCCACAGGAAAACTGATAGCAGTGTACACGCCACCAGAGAGAATAACATCCTGCGAGGTCCTACTCGGCGGTTCGGTCCTGGCACTGGCTCTAGAAAACTACAAAGAGGTTCTATGTGTCAAACTACATGGTCCCGCCGTAGAATCTGTCCAAAACGGCAAAGACTCCGAATTCGATGACCGGGACTATGGAGACGAGAATCTAGAGGGAAAGACCTTCGAAGTCAAAGGGTTGGAGAACTCATAGCAGGTCCAGAAGTGATGTTAATGTTTGGGCAAAGGATTTGAAGTATTGAGAGCCACTTTTTATTATTTTAGTTTGTTTATTTTTTGGTGATGTTCGACGCAAAACTTGATTAATTATTATTTTGAACTTTATTTCAACCAGTGCAGGGTCGATTTCTGTTTGTCAGTGACAACCCCTCGCCAAATGTCATCAGGCCCTTACAGACCTTTCACAGATACTTTATATCTGACAGCGGCAAACCAACCGCAATCTTATCTTAACGAGGATAAAGATCACTGTGGTTTGGCAGTGATGCAAAATAACTGTGGAATACATCGGCTATTTCATAGCAGTATTACATTTTAGATCAGATTTCTGTGTGATGGTACCTCGATTGTCGAAAAAATTAATTGATGAATCTCAAAACTTATAAGTACCTAATTTTTTTATATATCACCGGATGTAATTTCGCGTTGGACATCATCAAAATAATACCTACCAATAGCACAACAATATCGGTATTATAGAAATATGAAATCAGACAGGTATATAAAATCTATACAAGATACAGATATCCCAAGAAAAGTATGCGCTTCGGGAATAGTCGTATGTCTTCGGAATTACGAACGCGTGTAATGAGATCTAATAAAGAGCTGTTGCAACCATTGAATTAAGTAGTCTCTTATGTATTAATACAATTACTAATTTTAAAATTATTGATTAATAACCCTATGGAATTCCTAAAACTCTTCAAACTTTTGAGGGACAGATGAAGATCTGCGACCGGAGTAAGTAGCCCGTAGCCCGACGGAGAAAAAACTTAATAAAACGCGCAATGATAGGTGCAGTACTACAAAGTGCGGCAGTATAAAACTTTTAAACTTTGCCTCTCAGGGGGTTACTCTGAGACGCGACGTTCGTGCTTATTCGGAAATACGAACATTTCCGAAGCGCATACCTTCACTGGTTTACCTGTACAATAAGTATGTTGAATTTTCTTTTGTTTTTCTTTTTTAAGAAATAAATACTAAAGAGGCTTCAAAACTATCTTTGGGTCACAATAAAAAAAAACAAGCAATCACAGTGGCTTAGTATCGCCGAGGTGACACGGAAAATAAAGAAATTAATAAAAAAAAACATTAATGTTTTGATCTATTACGCTTATTAATAATTACATTATTAAATTAAATAAATTGTATTTAGTGAATTCTTTATCTGTAATGTTGATGTTTAGATGTAATTTTGTGAAAATAGGTTAAGATTATAAGTAAGTCTATTTCATTTTGTCTATGGACTAACTTTTTTCCTTCCCCTATATTTTTTTGTAGCGTGTATCCGATATTTTCTATTCTCTTGGAAATGGCCAATTAAGTAAAAGGGGGGGAGGTGGTCCTTTAATAAGTACAATCATTCATTCATGCATAAGCTTAAGACAACCTATAATGTTCCGTAATCCACCACGCGGGCCCAGTGCGGGTTGGTAGATGTCACATGTCTTGAATTTTTGGTTCTAGGACATGCCGGTTTCCTCACGATGTTTTCCTTCACCGTTTTGAGAGCAGTGGTGATGAAATAATTTACACAATGTAAAGAGCCTGTCAGGGTCCGAACCTCAGACCTACAACTCATAATGCGTCGTCCTAATTGGCTAACGATAGTACGAGTTAACGCTGAGATTTCAACAGATATCCTAATAGCTCGCGCGAGTCTCATCGTGCGATGGACATCACGCGATGCCGCCGCGTTGCTGTGCTCGCGCGATGACGCGTGAACTATTTAGGACACCCAATACAGATTTGTAGCTTTGATTGCACGATCGCACGGTCAAACCCATCGCACGATCGTTATTTAAGCATTTCCGACGACGCCTAAGACGTGGCCGTTATCTCTGAGCCACCACTTCTCTTCATCATTAATGCATCAAAAGGCAAATACAAATTAACTTGTCCATACTTTGATCAGCTTGAGTGAGGTGGTTTTGACATTCGCTTAACAATCCTTACCCCACGTCATACCCAAAATGACATAATGTCAAATATTGTTGGGGAACCGCACTTTGTCGTTGCGACCACGCATTCCGGTTCGCCGCGGAAATAGTGACTTATTCAATGAACACGACGATCGCGTATTGGGCCACGAACTTATAGCGATCTTTTCTCTGTTATTCGCGTATCTACTTGCTACGAGGAATGGAAATGTATTACTTAGATATATGACATTCGAGTGAATTTGTAATCTTCTTATGAAGTTCCTTGCTATGATCTATTCAGCAATTTTGAATACCATGTAGGTAGTTAATTGACTCAGACGTAACTTTGCGGAAATCCATTATAAAATACCAAATCCGCATAACTGTTCTTAAAGAGACATAAAAACCCTGTAAGAAATCGACACGTGTTTCAGCTCTTAACGAGGCATCCTCAGGATGACGATTCACTTTCAAAATTTTACACACATTTGATACTTAAAGGTTTCAGAATGTCATTACTAGAGAGTTTAGAAATTGGCAAAAAATAAATGTGCGTGTGGTGTTAAGGCCACTTTGTTAAAACTCTTTGAAAATTTGCTTAGGATTTAGTGAACATTCCCAAACAATTGTGAAAGTTGGAATCAGAATTTGTGAAAGTCAAATAACCGAGTTATGTACTGTAAAGTTGGGCCCTCAATTCTCACTTATAGGATTGAGGGCCCACCTGAATCTGATAAACTATGGACACTACAGAAAAAGTCTTTATGCCAAAATCTAAGCTAATGCCAAACAAAATTTGTGAAAACAAGATATTATCGCAAAACACTGTCCTACTTTGTATATCTTCGTACAAAATGGGCCCTCAATTCTCATACACGTAAAAGTTTATTACGCAAATACAATGAAATCATTAACTTACAGCTACCGTTTGAAATACTATATGCTACTAAATAAAATGGGAAATTTGTGAAAGGAAGAACAGGTCACCACTTTTTGTTGTTTGAAAGTTATAACCTTGATAAAATTCGGGCCCTCAGTCCTCCATTTCTTTTTTGTTTTCGTTTTTTTACGCATAACGTATGAAAGATAGACAAATACAAAATTGTCTCTTTTTGTGAAACAAATTGTGCAACAAATTCGATACCAGAAATAAATTAAAAGACCCTTTATTGTATAAGAAAATCGAGTTATTTTTATTCTCTAAATTAGGAAATAGGGTGACCACAATTTCTTTTAGATTGCAGTAAAGATTAGTAAATGTAGTGTCATAAGTTTTATTAAACTTTCTTCGATTTTTCGCTTATCATCGTCATAGCATTTGAAATTACTATTAATTAATATATGTCATTTGTAATGACCAATACTATCAGCGAAAGGTGGAGGAACGAATTCAATTGCTCCGATAAGTTCGTACACCTTTGATTTTATTCTTAGTGTGTGCGGTATATCCTGCAGGCAATACCCACCAGTACCGTTTAAATCAAATGCAATGACGAAATGTAATTCGTAGTTGACTCGTCGTAGATGATTCGTCAAAATAAATTGCGTCTTCCAAACACTCGATCCCAAAAACGGATAACATATCCGAATTGAGTGGTAAAAAAGGAAATTGTCTTTCTATTGGAATAGATGTACAGTAACTGTTAACGCATCGTTTTGTAAATAAGGCACTGTAAAAATGGTTCAATAGAACTGTTTCAAGATAATTAGCTACATTGCTTTGGCATTGGCATTTGGCAACTATTTCATAAAACTCGCCTTAATGCTTTATCACCTACAACTTCCGCTGCACTATCATAAGCTATTGTTTAGTAACTACACTAAATATTACAACTATTGTGCATACCTTTAAGTAAACAATAAAATTATTTCTGAGGTATGATTACTTTGCAACAGCAGAAGGAACTAAAACATCACTCAGAATCGCCACTAATAAAATGGGTAAAAATAAATTATTGTCACCCTGCTCACATACACAATTAGAAAATAGTTGATTTCGGTATCTATTAAGATTTGTAGTTTTATCATAATTCTTATTTGTAACAAATGACACCAATTTGTTGCACAATTTTTTTCACAAAAATGACAATTTTGAATTTGTCTTATATTTCATACGTTATGCGTAATAGAACGAAACAAAAAAGAAATGGAGGACTGAGGGCCCGAATTTTATTAAGGTTATAACTATCAAACAACAAAAAGTGGTGACCTGTTCTTGCTTTCACAAATTTTCACAATTTATTTAGTTAGTAGCATATAGGATTTCAAATAGTAGCTGTAAGTTAATTATTTCATTGTATTTGCGTAATAAACTTTTACGTGTATGAGAATTGAGGGCCCATTTTGTACAAAGATATACAAAGTAGGACGGTGTTTTGCGATAATATCTTGTTTTCACAAATTTTGTTTGGCATTGGCTTAGATTTTGGCATAAAGAATTTTTCTGTAGTGTCCATAGTTTATCAGATTCAAGTGGGCCCTCAATCCTCTATGTGAGAATTGAGGGCCCAACTTTACAGTCCATAACTCGTTTATTTGACTTTCACAAATTCTGATTCCAACTTTCACAATTGTTTGGGAATGTTCACTAAATCCTAAGCAAATTTTCAACGACACGGTTGGCGCAGTGGCTGAGTGATCGACTGCTGCGCAACGTGTCACGGGTTCGATCCCCGCGCGGAACAAATATTTGTATGATCTGCAAGTAGTTGTTCCGGGTCTGGGTGTTAGTGTATGTGAGTTTCTATGTTTGTAAACGCACCCACGATACAAGAAGAAATTCTTAGTGTGGGGGAACGTTTTAAAAAAAAAAAAAAAAAAAAAAAAAAAAAAAAAAAGAGTTTTAACAAAGTGGCCCTCACCACACGCACATAAAAATAATACAGGAAACGTTACACTGTTGAACGAATTAAATACTAAGTATTCCAAGGTCACCTTAGTTGCGATTGTTCGCCCCTTATCGAGTTCCTAACGATCCTAGCCGAGGTGGACCTCCAGTGGAGGATGCCTCGTTGAGAGGTGAAACACGTTCAATGGCCCACATTTACATGTTACTGCTTGTGGTAAATAGAAAAACGATCGCTATGTGTACGTGGCCTAAGGCTTAATCATGGTGTAACCATGGTTGCGCCGTCAAAAATGTATGGTTGGTTGAGTAACCAAGGGTACCCTCAATCGAGCTGTATACGTTTTTTTGGTAGCGCAACTGGTTGCGCCGCCATGCATTGGTGTCCTAATGAGATAGGGTCCTAAACCGCGTTTTAATTTTTCATTTTAGATTTTGACGCCAGAATCCGCCATTTTTATTTTGTCATCTGTCACCCATAAGGTTCGATTCCATAATATGTATCCAAATAGTCTGTATCAAATTCGGATATAAAAATCTAGCTTAGTATCACCTCTAGCGTTTTATAACCTTGTCAAACACTTTTGTTAAAACTTAATAATTATTTATTTATATTTAGACTTTCACTAAAATATCCTTGTAAATGCCCTCATTTTATTTCTACTGCCATTTTATACTTCTTATATTATAAGCAAATAGCAAATTAAATATAGGATAATCATTCATGTTTGATTAATAATAAGGGATGCACACAATAGTAACCTAACGCACACACTTTGTTTTATTTTGTATGCGTGAGATAACATCGGTGATTTAAACCTCTAAGTATCTGTTCCTAACTTTGACGTTACGTAATTTATCGCCATGTCTAATTGCATTTTCAGATCTGCAATGTAGCAACTAACCAAACCGGATGCGTATAGATCAAGTTTATAATTTAATGATTCGATATAAAAGATTTTTTTAATAAAAAGAGCTCCTTCAAGTGTTTCTCAACTTTAATTAAGCGAGGTTTAGAGCGTTTGCAGACGGCATACAATCGGTAGCCGATTTTTGTAGGATCTAAATAAAATAGTAGAGATTAAATTTATCAACACATACATCCTAGAAAACGTAGGTCATACAAAAAAATAATCTGACCGATTGTAGGAGCTACAAAAAGTATGCCGTGTGCGAGCGCGCTTATACAGACAATTTTAGGCATGGCGATATATTCGTAGGTAAGCAAGCTCGCTACAACTTGCGGTTTTGGTAATTACAGCTATAACACGAGGCTAGACCATACACTGCAGTGCACTGGATTTCTGATAGGAAGCTTTGACGTACCTACGTCAAAGAAAGTACCTATGTCTTGATGCGAGTTAAAACGAGACGTAGGTAAGCTTCATTACAGTTGATTAAAAAAAACAAATCAATTTAATTGTCGATGTTAAATCATGCAGCCAATTCGTCATTTAGTCGTGTATTTTGGGTAAACCTTCTGGTCTTGAATATAAAAGATACACACGGCTACATATCTAGCTATACATTTCCAGTTTAAGCTGTCTCGCATTGCACAGGATTTCCCAATAATAAGAGGTCAGCTTATACTGGGATTATAATATCTTTGGCCGAGTAAGTTAACGAATACCATGTCTATTTCATTCTAACATGTTTTTAGCTTGAAACTCTCAAAACGTGAGTCTTAAAATTCTCCATCGGATAGGGTTTATCTACCACAAAACATGAATTATTTCAAAGACAAGTGTTTACCCAAAATGCACGCATGCCTTTTATAGTATTTGTTGGACGTTTTGGCTGGACTAAAGCGCGTTTAATTTGGTACTGTTTATTTTGTCGGTGGCTGTAAAAACTATATACGACCAAAGCAATCTATTCTATAATCTAGTTGTAATTGTCTAGTTGTGAGATAAGTAATCACTGTTGTTACACTTCATAGAACCATACCTTAACCGGACATCAGTCGTTCAAGTATTCTGTTCTCTCCTTTACCACAGATTATATCTGTGCCTTTACTTTAGAACAAAATACATAAAGTAAAATATAACTTAGTTAATAACTAACATTTGCCTTAAAAAGAACGTACGTACATTAAAAAGGTTGTTATTACTGATAATAATATAAAAATAAACCAAATATTATTACGTAAATACCTCAATTGACTAAAAAGCGTACAATATTTTAAAATAAATACTGAAAAACTCAAATTAAAATAAATTTGATTTATTTAAAGAATGAACGATGACTACTTATCTCATTCTAAATCTAAATTAATTGAGTAAAGTGATTGAACTGAATCTTAATGTCTTCTATGTGATTTATTTAACGTAACTTCCGATACCATATTTAACTTCTAATTTTGAAATTTGAATTAAAAAATAAACTGATTATGTTAAGCAAACAACACACGAGCCACTTGTTAAAACCACTGGCTGTCTTCGAAAGTCAGTGGCTCGCGTGTGGCCAGCCTTATTGTTCTAATTTTGAGGGTTCCGTAAATCTTTTTTTGTGTTTGTTTGTCGTCCATTTCGTCCGTCCGCAGACTAAAGTAAGATTAATTTCGAAATATCTAGTGCCTGAACACAACTTCCTGTTTATACCTTTTACGAACCTTTGTTTGTTTCATAGGATTCAAATCTTTTAAGCTGTTATGTTTGCTCAATGAGTTTCGTGATTGTATTTATGGAACCCTTACAAGCCTATATTCTGTATAGCTTGTCTAGATATCTATCGCACAAAACGTGGGATCTCTCTTGATTTTTAATTCAACCATTTGACCGCTCGAGTGCCACTCGCGATCTCCAGAAGTGGTCACCCACAGCCAATTTCATACAATTAGGGAGCCTTTTGAGTCTTATCGTAAGTGGCAAGCTCCTTATGAAAAGTGGCTGTCGCTGGCCACAACCACAAGTAGCGTTCGCGAAAGGTCCGTGTGTGAATAGCCTAAACCGACATTCATAGAAGCGAACGGTGTCTGTGGTAAGAATGTTTGTATCGGTTGTGTAGTGGCGGTCAAGGAGTTAAGAAAAAGCGTTTAAAAATCAAAATATCCTTCCTATTTTGAAAATGCGTTCTATATTCGCTCGGTGGAGATCATTGTTTTCTGCATCGTTTCGAGCGAACACTAATGGGATGCATAAAGCTGTTAACACACCAATAAAATTTACATATGTGCGAATCATTATTTGCAAAATTTTGATGAAAGCATTTTTATTGATATGTGAACAGTTATTTTAACATTATTTATTTTAGCATTGATAATACTTTGTAGTGGAAACAGGCTGGTCCCTGTCTTACTGATATTATATGTTAGTCAAAGTAGCTATCAATTTGAAGTAAAATCTAAGCGACTAATGTAATATAATCGATAAGGCAACGGTGTAATCGATTAAATTGTTAAAATTATTTATGTATTCTGGAAAGTTACGTATTACTTGATGTCCTGATTAAATTATTGGAAAAATACCTACTTGTTTATTTATTTATTCCTAACAACACTGCTTGCAATAAATATCTGTTATGCTGGGGCTACATTGTCGCGATAACGCAAACTATACTTCGCGCGCTCTATGTTGCTGAGCGAGACGTCAAACGGTGTGCGAGAGAGAGCGCGCGAAGTTTAGTTCGCCTTATCGCTTTCACTTTCAGTGTGAAATAATATTAAACTTTATACAGGAAAAGTTTTTATTCACTGCGCAAATTTTGACAAATTAAACTTACACGAGTTTTATTGAACATACTTTTTTTATTTTGATACGTCATAGTGCAAAAAAAAAAGTTATCGTTAAGGTGAATAGTAGGCTCACTGACCTTGCGCATGTGGGCGGAGCTAAACGCCCTACCCCTGGAATACGAAAAATGCGCGCGGTGGCGCGCTACACTAAAACGACGGTCAAAGAATATGCAGGGGCGCAGACATGCGCACGTTGGTCGGTATTTTTACCTACGATTAAGGGAATGGTACATGCAAGGCTGATATTTGTATTGATAGATCAGGACGTGAAACCCGTTTTGGAATACCGGTTAATATTGTTCATAAACCGTTATAATACCGTTCATTGATTAACCAGTTAATTACAAAAACGGTTTTGACTAAACCTAAATAATTTTCAAGTCAAGTGTCGCCCCCCCCCCCCCCCCCCCCTGCCAGCTAAATAGTTGTACTTTGATATGTGAAAAAATTCACAGCAGTAGTATATATAACGAAGTTAAAAGGAAAACTATCACAGCTAAGTAGGCTTTACAGGTTAACGAGTAATAGTCAACCAATATAAATTTGCAGTTTGAAAATCATGATCTCCCATACATTCCGTATGAGAGAACATGTTTTTCAACTAAGTACAATGTTAAGTTTGTTCTTAGGATAAATTCATCCCAACTACGGAACCCTTCATTGCGTGGTCCGACACGCACTTGGCCAGTTTTTGATGTGTAGCATCTTTCCGCTCGGTTTCCTGCAATTTAAATCTAAATCTAAATAATCAAATCTGTGGGAGTGATTTCGTGAAAAGGGACGGAAGTGTGTAACAGGAAGCCGGGGAAGCGCGAGCTATTTGATTTGACCAATGATCGCGCGCGGTGCTAGAGTTAGTAGTCAGAAACGATTTTGACGACGCGGGGCACCCCTTTAATGATGCTTATTACCAAGGTGAGATGTCAGATGTTACATAATATCATAGGTAACTACTGTAAGGCTTGTTTTTGTTTACCCAATTGTTAGCTCGTATGAAAAATGCTACAAGCGCGGAAATCATTTTACGCACGTGTATCATACGTTTTATTATGCATTGTGCGAGGAAAAAAAAAACGAGCGAAAGGGCCGGGCGAGCGCGACTCGCACTTCAAATCGAGATGTGTGCAAAATTCGTTTGGAATATTGCTATCTCTGTTTGACAAAACAATGCGGGCGCTTCAGTGTGTGTGGATAGATACTATAGCTTATAGTAGCTGTAAGTACTTGCCATTCATTCATAACGAGTCGACAGCATTTATATTTTATTATTAGAAATTAGGTATGTTCATTATTTGCTTTATTTTTGTTGATTATTATGGGGAATCGTTAGTGAATGTACAGATTAGTAATGCGTTTTTTGGAAATTTCTTTACCATGCCGAGATCTCAACATATTAGCATATTTCGACTAATCTCGAGATTTAGGCCTTGTAGAGAAAATCTATACTCCATAGGTTTAGGTAGTTAAATAAAGGTAAACAAATCGTAACAAGGGTTTTTGTGGATGACACTTTCTTGTTTAAATATACGATAAACCAAACTAAATTCATTTTAGATTTTTACAATAATTTCCTCTTTTATTAATGTATGTTAAACTTTATCATTTATTCATAAACTACTCTCCGTACATGTATCTGCTTGAGCACAATTTTTTTTGTTAGATTCATAATAATAATATACGTATTTTGTAATCTGTCTATTGTAAAGAGCCCAGAATCTAAACGTCAACGAATTATAACGTTGCTAAATTGAAGAGTACAACTGTGCCGTAGCATGACAACTAAAGTGACAGGTATTACGTTTAGTCGGTTACTTGACAGGTGTCTCGTCACGTGGTTTTTTTGTTTACCTTTATTTAACTACCTAAACCTATGGAGTATAGCTAGTAGATAATTCATACAAATACGGGCAGGTACCCATACATTGTTGTCGAGCATGGCCGTCCGCCTTGGGGGAAATTCGGCTGACGCGTAAATATAAATTATTGGGATATTTATTATTATTGTCTTTATTTATTTTAAGCCTATTTAAGTTTATTTATTTCGTTTAGGGTGGTCTCAACTTTAAAAAAATAATGCTTTTTCTGTATTATTTATTATTATTCAAATACTGTTATTACTATGTAATGAATACAATCAAATAATAAAAGTGTTAGCGCACGTTAGCAAGGACGTGAAAATATCGAAGCGATTTTTTTTGTGTACTGGATTTTCTACGCTTTGCTTCACGCCGAGAGTTGAAAATCCAACAGTGTGTTTTTTCAACGCGCTGGAACGAGAGTGCGTCCAACACGTTGCATTCTCAACGCTCGGCTAAACACCGAAAGTTGAAAGTCCAGTGCGCGATAAAATCCCACCGTGATATTATTACGTCCGTGCGAATGTGGGCTTATGAAAAGTCCCAATTAGTAAATGACAAATATTCCTATAATTTATATTTACGCGATGTCCGTAAATTCAGATAAATAACATCTTTCCGAGCTAAGAATAATAAAAAACAAGGATTTTGATTATCCATTTATTAATTATGTTCTTACTTCAGAGATATTGATAAAGGTGTGTCATTAAAAAAATATGAGTCGAAACGTCATAAAGTCGTCTAGGGTGACCATAATATTCGACCTCGTTCAAATTACAAAAAAATACTATTATTTATGGTAATCAGAATACATAGTGTCAAAGATCTAGAGATGGGTCGTACTTGCAAAATCGAGTACCAGGGCTTCCAAGTACGTCCACCTTTAGACAACAGCGCCAAAAACCAGTGCTCGAAATACTTTCAAGTATTTTCTTTCTGCATGGAAAATAGATCCGTAAATTCATACTAATAAGGAGTACAATCGCGTATGCAAAAAAAGATACTTCCAACTTGCATAGGATCCAAACCTTGTTGGAAGAAAAAAACTTGCCTAGAACATTGTAATCCAACATACATTCGTAACTTTATAGAAATAAAGAGCATAATCGCGTTTACAAAAAAATACTTCCAAACATAAAAAGTAAAATATACTTTCATAGGACATTGTTCTGTAACAGAATATAAATAAGGAGCAGAATCGCGTCGAGCGTAGACGTACCAATAAGGATCGTCGCTGTCGCTGTCGCGTCGACGGAGCGAGTAGCCGAGTAAAATACTTTGATAAAGTTCCCAAGCCTTGTTGAAAGAAAAAATACTTGCATAGAACATTGATTCGTAATCTAATATAAATAAGGAGCAGAACCGTTTCTACAGAAAAAAAAACTTCCAAACCTTTAAAGTAAAAATACTTGCATAGAACATTGATCGGTAACTGAATATAAATAAGGAGCAGAATCGCGTCGAGCGTAGACGGAGCAAAATACTTTGAAGTCTTGCGAGTATTTCTCTGGTCGGCACTTGGTCGGCGTACTTGCAAGTAAATACCTAGTATAAAAACCTGGTTGATAAATACGCACCTTCCCTACAAAGATCCACACTAAACACGCTGATTTAAAAAAAAAAAAATTCGTGGGTTGAGTTAAAAGTATGTAAACAATTAGTAGCTAAGAAGGTAAATAGGTACCTAACTTATATAATTGGGTAACTTGTTGTGAGATACATCCCCAACGTTCGGAGTCCATGAAAACGATACACACGACGAAAAAATTGAAAATTTTCGCAGCCGATATCTTGGATTTACATTTTGACCTCACTATCGGCTTTAGTATCCGAGAAAACTATGAAAACGACACCCAAGATGAAAATATTTGAAAATGTCCGCAGCCGCCATTTTGGAATTTCATTTTGACATCACTATCGACTTCCGCACCTGCGAAAACCAAGAAAACGATACCCATGAGGAAAAATTAGAAAATTTTCCAATAAAAATAATAAGTGTCAGAATAGTTATTTATGCTTTATGTGCGGTAGGTGATTTCTCTTCCGCACGTGTCTATCTTACGCACGTGTATCATACAACGTTTTACTATGCATTGTGCGAGGAAATTAAAAAAAACTTGAGAGGTGTCAAGGGACACCCGGATGGAACGAAGTTCCTCTTTCTATGAGAGAGAGACAGATAGACAGAGAAACACGCGCACGCCGCACGGCTTACAGCTATAGCAAAAAGTATCGTTACAACTTTTGGTCTTAATTTTTTCTAAACTCTAAGGTCTCTAGACTTTGACTCCGACTCCAACTGACTCCGACTCCGACTGACTCCGACTCCGACTGACTCCGACTCCGACTGACTCCGACTCCGACTGACTCCGACTCCGACTGACTCCGACCGACTTCGACTGACTCCGACTGACTCCGACCGACTCCGACCGACTCCGACTGACTCCGACCGACTCCGACTCCGACTCCGACTGACTCCGACTAACTCGGACCGACTCCGACCGACTCCGACTGACTCCGACCGACTCCGACTGACTCCGATCGACTCCGACCAACTCCGACCGACTCCGACTGACTCCGACCGACTCCGACCGACTCCGACTCCGACTGACTCCGACTCCGACTGACTCCGACCGACTTCGACTGACTCCGACTGACTCCGACCGACTCCGACTGACTCCGACCGACTCCGACTCCGACTCCGACTGACTCCGACCGACTCCGACCAACTCCGACCGACTCCGACTGACTCCGACCGACTCCGACCGACTCCGACCGACTCCGACCGAGTCCGACTGACTCCGACCGACTCCGACTAACTCCGACCGACTCCGACTCCGACTGACTCCGACTCCGACTGACTCCGACCGACTTCGACTGACTCCGATTGACTCCGACCGACTCCGACTGACTCCGACCGACTCCGACTCCGACTCCGACTGACTCCGACCAACTCCGACCAACTCCGACCGACTCCGACTGACTCCGACCGACTCCGACCGACTCCGACCGAGTCCGACTGACTCCGACCGACTTCGACTAACTCCGACCGACTCCGACCGACTCTGACCCTGACTCCGGCCCCGACTCCGACTCCGACTTCGACTCCGACTCCAACTGACTCCGACTGACTCCGACTCACTCCGACGCCGACTAACTCGGACCGACTCCGACTGACTCCGACCGACTCCGACCGACTCCGACTGACTCCGACCGACTCCGACCGACGCCGACCGACTCCGACCGACGCCGACTGACTCCGACCGACTCCGACCGACTCCGACTACCTCCGACCGACTCCGACCGACTCCGACCAACTCCGACCGACTCCGACCGACTCTGACTCCGACTCCGACTGACTCCGACCGACTCCGACCGACTCCGACTGACTCCGACCGACTCCGACCGACTCCGACCGACTCCGACCGACTCCGACCGACTCCGACTAACTCCGACCGACTCCGACCGACTCCGACCGACTCCGACCGACTCCGACCGACTCTGACCCTGACTCCGGCCCCGACTCCGACTCCGACTTCGACTCCGACTCCAACTGACTCCGACTGACTTCGACCGACTCCGACGGACTCCGACCGACTCCGACTGGCTCCGACTGACTCCGACCGACTCCGACCGACGCCGACTCCGACTCGGACTCCGACTTCGACTGTGACTACGACTTCGACTCCGACTTTGACTTTGACTTTGACTTCGACTTCGACTCCGACACAGCTTACAACTATAGCAAAAAATGTCGTTACAACTTTTGGTCTCGAAGTATAAGTATAAGTATATAAGTATAAGTCTCTTGACTCGTGTCGACTTATACACTCGCTCGACTTCAACTTTGACTTCGACTTCGATTCCGACTCCGACTCCGACTTCGACTCCGACTTCGACTCCGACTTCGACTTCGACTCCGACTTCGACTCCGACTCCAACTTCGACTTCGACTCCGACTTCGACTTCGACTCCGACTCCGACTTCGACTTCGACTCCGACTTCGACTCCGACTCCAACTTCGACTTCGACTCCGACTCCGAATTCGACTCCGACTTCAACTGCGACTTCGACTCCGACTTCGACTTCGACTCCGACTCCGACTTCGACTCCGACTTCGACTCCGACTTCGACTTCGACTTCGACTCCGACTTCGACTTTGACTTTGAGAGAGAGACAGACAGAGAAACACGCGCACGCCGCTCGGCTTACAACTATAGCAAAAGTGTTGTTAAAACTTTTGGTCCAAATTTTTTCCGTTCCGTTTTGTTCGATTCCCGGGTCAGGCAAAGTGATATAAATTGCATTTTTTCTAAAATTGCTCAATAGCAGCCGAGTCCGAATTTGTCCCTGGTTGATGGTAATGGGCTCACCCCCTATAACATGGAACTTCTAAACATAACTGGCGAAATGAGGGTGATCTATAGGTACACCTCTGCCTAACCCTTCGGGGAATACAGGCGTGATGTTATGTTGTTATATTTTATATATACATTTATTTGTTTTTATTGTAAATTGTTAATGAAAATTAAAAGAAGTATTAATAATTGCACATAAAAAAATAGTCAACAATAAACCGCCTACGCGCACAATCGGTTTGGACTCTCTGCAGCGAGCTAGTCTATAAACGCACACTAATACAATAAGTTCGTAAACATTAGCACTAACACATATGTATGCGCATAGTCGGTCGATAGCCGGAGCGGAGCAACGAGCGACACAGCCGTCCCGTCTCAGTGCTAACGCACGACTGCCGCCCGCGCCCGCACAGAGCCCCTCTGAACCTCTATCTCTAGATGGGGATATTTTCTTAGTAAATATTGATTGATTTACAAAAAAAAATGACAAATCTGTAGTAACTCTAACCTTCAATTTTTCAGTGTAAAAATATTTCCAAATATCAAAGCTGTTTAGAAGTAGTTAGGGATATTAGCCAAAAATTGCGTTTTGGTAAATATTTTTTTAAGGCAAACGTATTAACCTTACGAAAAAATCCCGATAATATAAATGTTGTTCATGAATCTATAGCAAACATATATTTTTTTCAAACCTTTTAACCAAGCCGTTAATGAGAAGATAGCTTTTTAAAGTGACCGTTTTACTGTACTAAACGAGAGTAAGGCCCTTAACGAAAGATGTTTACTTTAAAAGTGGTTGTATTGCTACCCGGCGGCGCGCGGCGAAGCGGAACGCGCGAAAGTACCTACCTATCAGCTGTGTGATCGCTCGATTCGCCGGCGTAGGTATTTACGTGGGTTACAATACTTACAATGTATTGATCGCTAATTTTATCAGATTCGAACTAGACTTTTTTATGTTTAGGCCGTGACCTGAAGTTATTTGAAGAGTAATTCCAATTTTTCCTTCATACTTTAATGGGCTTAGGACCATCAAAATACAGAAAATAAAGCATCATTATCAATTAAATTTACATTACTTAATACCTTATGCCGCTAAAATGGTCTTTTCCTTTCACGGGGTTAAGGATTCCATGGGCTCGCATTCGCGGTATGCTCTGTGAGCTGCTCGCAAACTTTCACCACTCAGTACATACACTCGCACCATCTCATAAAACTCGCGGTTAGTGAAGCCTGATATCGTGACCGGTAGGTCTGTACAAGTACGACGCGCGACAGGTGCAGCGCGGGAAAGCGATTAGACGCGACGTCACACGACAGCGCGTGCGATGAGCGGACTGTCGGTCAGGGTCACAGCGCCCGGCGCGCGGGCGTCGCCTTGCCGCCCGGGGGGTGGGGATGTGTTCCCGTGCAACACCGCCGCTTGGGCCGGCCGCCGCGCGCGCCCATTGATATTATTACGAATAGATTGTGTCCATATTTTGCTGATTTAAAGTAGGATAAAAAAAATAAAAATAAATTGTATAAATAATTGAAATGTGTTCTATTACTGATTTTGAACCACCAAAAAAAATTTGCGCACTGGTTAAAAACTTTTCCTGTATACATACTTGAAAAGGTCGCGAGGCCGCCCGCGGTGACGCGAGCGGCCGCGCGCCACGCGCATCTTGTCGGTGGCTCTCCCCGCGGCTGCCAGCGCGCGCTCCTCACCCCCGCCGCAACACTGAGCGTACCATTTAAACTAGTCAAGAGGAGACTAGGCGCGTAGGGTCTGGAAATATTATTTAGTTTTGTATCAATATCCGTAATCCATGTGTTATTATGTAGCTGTAATAGGCGGCTTGTGTCGCACAGAGGTCTTGAGACTCCGAGCTGGTTAAAAGTCTCGTACGGAAAGAGTTAGAGAAGATGTCGATGCTTTTGGATCGTGTAGCGATTTTATTACAATTTCCCATTAGACGGTTCATGGGTGCGGTGCCGCCAAGGTTAGTACGACTTGCAGTTGTGGCAAAGGTAATTGTCTCGCGACCAGATCGACTAGTTTTAAAACTATTCGATCTGGTCTATTCGGTCCGGTCCCGATTTTTTGGCAGAATTAAGATTAAAAGATCGGGAACATTGAGTAAACCGTTAACTGGTCTGTCACGTCTCTTCGGTGTTCAAGAGAACATATTTTAAATTGACTTAGCCTTTGACTATAGGAAGAATCTCGTGGACAGCTAGAGCTTCTAAAACGAAGGTATCTGGTGAAACTTCTTTGGATACGTTCAATCCTGTTTACGTGAACACGGTAAGTAGGGTTCCAAACTGGAGATGCATAGTCCAGTAGACTTCTCCCAAGACTATTGAAGAGCACCTTTAGGGTAGAGATGGACTGGAAATCCCGACGATATGTGTTTTTTTTTAAACACCAATCGTGAACTGCGTCGAGGTCAGCCTGGAGTGAATGAACATCGACGGATGAGTTTTATCTCTTTATAGATCTTTAAATCATCAGCCAAAATAGAGCAATTGCTGTGTTTTACTGAGAGAACTATGTCATTGACGAACATTAGAAAAAGAATTGGGCCCAGGTGCGAACGTTGGGGGACTCCAGATGTAGAGAAATAATCAGGTAACTCATATTCCTTTACAACCACTCTTTGTTCTCTTTCCGAGAGATACGATTTAAACCAAAGAAGCAACTGGCCAAATATGCGGCACACCTTCAAGCTTCTTCAAGAAGATTTTATGGTCCACCTTGTCGAACGCACAGCTGAAATCAGTGTAAATTGAGTCTACATGGGCACGAGAGTCCATCAATTTACTTACTTCATTGACGTAGTGGACCAAGTTAGTAGTCGTAGACTTACGAACACAGAAACATGTTGTTGGGGTACTAACTGAGGATTAATATGTGATGTAAGTAAAGGACATAGCAGGGATTCAAACAGTTTAGCGAAAACTGAAAGGAGTGAAATAGGACAGTACACTTCCCGCGCTCTCTCTCGCACACTGCACGAAATGGCGGTGAGAAACAATTCAAAAAAGAAACGAGCGGGCCTTACTAGTCGCATAAGATGTCAAGAAAAAACTACTACACCTACTATACCTATTGATTGAATCTGAAATTGATTGTAACCAAATTGGACGACACGGTAGTGTATGTGAGTTTCTATGTGTGTAAACGCACCCACGATACAAGAAGAAGTTCTTAGTGTGGGGCAACGTTATAAAAAAAAAAAAAAAAATATATATATATATTTAAGGTCCAATTTTAATATTTCCTCTCAACAAATACCTATCATGTCAGAGATCTTTCTGATCCTCGGTGTTACTAGTGGCTTGGTCAGGATATCTGCCAGCTAATCTTCACTAATCACTGGATACCTTATCGACTTTAAGCTCACCGCCAGTCACCAATTCTCTTACAACGAAATGTCGAACTCGGATATTTTTAGTCCGTCGATGGAATTCAGGATTTTCAGCCAGCCTGATTGCAGCTCTTATGCATGGAATCTCTTTAAGAACGACAAGATCACACATAAGCCGAGATAGCCAAACAGTCTCTCTGGCCGCTTCACTAGCGGCAACAACTTCAGCCTCGGTGATCGAAATTGAAACGTTTGCCTGTCGCTGGCTTAGCCACGACAGGTTTACAAGTTTACTTTGCTATAACCTAGTAAAGTAAACATTCAAACGCGGAGTAAAACCCCTCCCGATGACAATCCTGGAGCCGCCACTGCTTGTATCTACGGTGTTGTGCATGTGCTAAAGCTTTTGGGTGTACGAACTACGTAGGTACCTACCTATGCTCATTTATGTGTTACCACTTACGTGCGCACAGTTCCGTAGTCACCGGTCGCTAATCATATTTTGATCAACATAAATTACTTGTATAACCTGACAGTGACACTGACCTGCAAATTGCAAAAACTTACGAACTTAATTTCGCGAGCTACCTTTAGCACAGCAGTCATTTAGACACATCATAATATTTTGAATTATGAGATCAAACAATACGCCACATGCTTATGGGCATTGTTTTCTTTTTCATTCCTAATTTACTTGTATGGGGACATATAGGGACTGCCACCACAAATTTTTTTTTTCGTAATTTCACTACACCACTGTTTAGCTGTATACTCGTTTGGACAGACGGACATGACGATATCCTAATACTATAAATACGAAAGTGAGTTTGTTTATGTATTTGTTTGTTACGCTTTCACGCATAAACGGCTGAACCGTACCATGAAATTTGGCACATGGGTAGACCATGACCTGTATTAAGACATATGATGCTTTTTATGCCGATATTCCCACGGGATCGAGACTAATGCAGTCGAAACCGCGGGGCGCAGCTAGTTATTTATAAGGGTTGCGTCCGTTTTGCCATTCGAATAATAAGAAAGTTTTATTCGATGGAAAATTTAATGTTTCATAAATAAAAAAATCCAAATTTTGATGTAATTTTATTTATTATTAAATCATTTTCACAGCGAAATGAAATTAATACTACTCTATAACTGTTCACGTTTAGCAGGATTGGAACAGACCCTTCTTCTTCATCTCTTCGAATTCCTTCTCGGCGTCGTATGTCCTGGAAACAAAATAAATTATTTATATTTTTTCTCTCACATATTATTTCCATAATTATCATCTGCCTAGGCTTTCCCCAACTATGTTGAGGTCGGCTTCCAGTCTAACCGGATGAAGCGCCTGCCTATCTGACCTCCACAACCCAGTTACTGGGTAACACACCCCACCCTATGCAAAATGTCTACATTTATATCTGTATTTTTTATGGTGTACATAATAAAGAATATTCTATCTAACACGATACCCCTTGGTAACTGGTAAGACTGGTTGTCAGACTTACGGACTTGTTTCCTTAAAGTATGCAGTATGCTATAATGTATGTACATTGTCTTTGATGATACATTGTCAAGTTTATTAAACATTCAACAATGTTTTTTTTTCTAATACGATCACATGGCGCTGTTTTTATTATATGAATGGCGACACTATTACGGTGCCCATACTATTTTGTTCAAGTCCATGATCAGAAAAGCAGTACCCACTACTTTTTGATCCCCTCCCAGCACGACCACAATAAAAACGGGTTTTGTCGACG
Source organism: Agrochola macilenta (assembly GCA_916701695.1). Lineage (NCBI taxonomy): Eukaryota > Metazoa > Arthropoda > Insecta > Lepidoptera > Noctuidae > Agrochola > Agrochola macilenta. The sequence goes on along the minus strand of OU753572.1, from coordinate 15,914,140 downwards.
AAAGAATAGACAAAATGACAGATAAACAATCGCAATCTGTCATTTTGTCTATCTTCTTCCGTCGACAAAACCCTTAGAAAACCCGTTTCTATGGTGAAAACCATAGAAACGGGTTTACTAAGGGTTTTTTTTGCTACGCGTACTGGTCTGTGCAGTTTTAGATAACTTTTTGGAAATTACTACTACAGAAATAACATAACAACAGTATATTGTTTCCTATACATGTGCAGCGCGGTTTTTCTGAAATTAATGCATAAAATATTGTTACTGTAAAGTAAGTCTTAATGTGACTAGCATAACTTTTATCGACAACAGTAAGTACTTGGCATACAAAATCCATGGGGTGTCAGCTGACCTGCCCTCCACCCCCCCTGCTAGCTAGATTAGAGTACCTGTATTGCAGGAGCCAGCCACATATTTGCTAGGCCATACTAATATTTATTCTATGCTACCAATTGCTGCCAATTCACAACTTTTACAATATCAGCACAAAACTGTCAAGTGGCATAAAAGGCTGGTATCTTCTATCTTCTGCAGTGAGACAATAATAGGCTAGTATTATTTATTACTAGCTGCACCCGGCATGCATTGCAATGCCATTTTTTATATCGATTTTTTGGGCCGGAAACCCTCGCAGGCGTCCTCAGAACACCCTACCAAAGTTTCATCACAATCGGTCCAGCCTTTTCAGAGTCCATAGAGGACAAACAAACAAACATTATTATTTGTTTCTAAAAGAAGACTAGCTTTACCCGCCCCGACTTCGCACGGGTAGCTTTAAACCCTACCTTACCTACCCTACCCTAGTTTTCTCACCGTTTAAACCTTCCCTGGACTATGACAAACATTTCAAAACCAAAATCAGCTAAATCGGCCCAGCCGTTCTTGAGTTATAAAATTACAACGAAAAGTGGCATTGATTTTTATAGATATAGATATGTACTTTAATGTATGCACATACAGTAAAGTAGTATTATCTCACCTGTAGAACTCAGCATACTTCCTCTTGCGCTCCTTGCTGATAAGCTGCTGGAAAGCAAGGGCTGACACTCCAGAGAGCACTAGAGACACAATCAGGTTCTTCTTGATCTGACCGTTGAGGAGCCCCCTCATGATGGGCTTGCTCGCAGTGGATACAGCCTTGTCTGCCATCTGGATTCAGAAAGGGACTGTTTTATGAGAATCAATGAGAATAGATTATGATGTGGTACAAATATTAGCAGATTGTGCTAGTACATATAAATACCCAGTCATGTAGTCTTTTTATTTTTGTATTAAACACCTTATTGTGCACCATATAACACAAAAAGGACAAACACATTTAAGACTAGTGTACAATGGGCGGACTTATAGCACAAGGGGCACACAACTTTACTGAAAGTAGTGCGTTCAAATGCTCAACACTACATTCTGCATTTATAGCTAAAACAATGATCAATCGTTGAATTGTTTGATTGTCATGGAGTGCATTAAAGAGTACTATATATCTATCTTGTACAGATGATTAATATTGCTTTAACAAGATCACAAGACCTGTGATTAAGTTTTTTTTTGTCCTGTTATTTCCAACTTTAAATAATCACTGAGGATCAATTTTGTTAACTAAATTAGACATCCTAAAATAGTATTTTGGGGTGTCGAATTTAGATATCAAATGTTGCAGTTGTAGAACTTGAAATAAAAACAAATTAATGTAGAAATCAAATTCTACAACCTAGACATTGTAGTTGAGTCCAGATTCAAGTATTATAGGTTTAACTACTAACTAGGTTTAAACACAGTTAACCTAATAATTTTATCAATACATTTTTGGCAGTATCAGTATAATTTCTATCAATAATAATTTACTCCTGCAATGAGTACCTCCTGTCAAATCAGATAAGAGGATATCAGCAATTATTGAATTTAGAACATCATTAAAATCACTAAAAATCAATATGAGACGCAGTAGAAGAATGTCATCTGGAAAAATAGACTAATTAAAATACGACTAATATGTGACGGAATGAGGAAAACTATTTTCATGAGTAACGAGTGTCTATTGACAACGTTCTTACATAACATTTTCATGGCATTTTTTTGGTAATGATCACGTTAAAACTTATCGTAACCTACTTCAATTACGCAAAAACATAAAAGAATAAAATATATTGTGATACTTACATTTATTTAGATAGTTTTACGAAAAATCGCAAAGCACACGAGAACAGCAAGTGCAATTTTCAACTGTTTTCTATTGCAAAAAAATCCTGAATGGCGATTACGTTACGGATCTACATGCCTATTGGCCATTACTTAAACGTGAAGCATCAGCCAATCACAAGGTTTAACAATGCCAAGTGTTAAGCTTCTTGATTGGTTGAATAATCACGTGTATGTTCTCAACAAACATTGATTTCTGTACCGTTCCGTTTCACGTAGATGTCATAGGCCTAACAGATGAAAAAAAAATCACTTCCGTTCATCAATCAACAGACCAAAATTTTAATTATCCATAATTGCATTAATAACATTCTTAATTTATTTACTTGAGTGTTATTAGCAACTGCGATCGACGTTGCATCGGACCCTTTGAACACAGTCGATAGTCTGCATAGCGTTGTAATAAATGATTTACATTGCACAGCTATCAAAAAATGTAAATAGGCGATCGACTTTGACAGACCGCCTTGTTTGTTCGATCAGTTTTGGTGGAATGTTATTATTTACTCTTTTTTTTCGTTACTCTCCATAAAATGTTGCTTGCAAATTGTCCTCGGTCGATCATTTCATTTCCTTGGTCAACTAAAAATTAGTTGACCAAGGAAATGAAATGATCGACTTTAACGAATATAGGAGAAAAGCTCTTACCTATCTGACCGACACGATAGATTGAATCGTGTATTTGAGCAGTAATATCGATCGACGTCGACTAATGTTATTAATTTTATCGGTCGTTGTCGGCCGCCTGTGTGGCAACACTCTTAGTAGCAAGTATTACTAGGTTTAGATAGCTTGCTGCTGCCAATTTTTTTTAATACCTAATTTTTTAAGTTTTTTTGCTACTTACGATTAGATTCATGTAAGAATCGCAATGACAATATAGCTGTACCTTTCTTCAATGTAGAGCTGTAACTTAGACCGATACTTGCGTCACGCGCAGAAATATATCGATACGACTACTCTTCACTACGCCTGGCCATGAAGCGGAGCTGACAATATAGTGCCACTCACGTGAGTCTCACTCTAATAAATAATGCATCACGTGCAGCAAGTTTAGGTCCACGTGTGTGTGTGTGTATGTAGTAATGTTGACAAGGGATTCTTTTTGTAAAAATATTCCACAATTAAAACCACAAAGTATTTTTTATTCATTTATTAATAAACTAACTTTACAAATTTAATAATAGCAGAACAATAATATTCCTTATTTCTTCATTCGTAATAATATGATAAATCAGCATGACTCAATCGTACTTTTATATCAATATAATTTCTTCAATCGTTATAATATGATGATAATCAGCTTGACTCATCGTACTTTTTATCAATATAATAATTATATGATTTTTAAAAATAATCTAGAAACGACAGTGAAAGCAACTTACAGAGAAAATAATGCACAATATAAAACTGAACTTCATAAAATTGCCAGCAACAAAAAAAATAATTACAGGCATCGTTTATCATTGTCCTAAATTGATTCCCCGCGGCGCGTGCCGCACAACACGAACTAGAAAAAATATTACAAATAACATAACGTTAACTTTATTGTATCAATTCTTTCATTTTACTATTTCAGCATGTATTTACAAGTTCCATAGAATGTAAACAAAACTATAACCTACTCTCGTGTGGTGTAACCCCTAAACTATATTTATAAGTGTTATTAAAACTATTTGTATTTCTCTTTCTTCATTGTAGATATATAAACGTACAATATAGATATTTATTTATCGGCATAAATTACTATCATTAGTCGAAAATAAAAACAAAACAAAATAAACTAAAAATGATAACTATACACCCAATATACACAGCTAGTTGAGAGTTCATTCACTATAATTATATGGTACAAGCTTGCAAGTCATACTTTTATATTACAGTATAAGGCTTTTGCATGTCTACAGGAGTCGCTCCTCACGGGACCGATTCGCTAATCTCCACGTCTATTTACAAACGCTACTCCCCAAACTAAATATGATTTTAAAAAGAAAACAAGTACTTAAAACGTAACATATATTAATATCCCCATCTACACATAAAAATTTACAAGAGATTGTACATCGGCCGGACCGATTTAGTAATTAATAATTTAAGAAAAACAAAGGTCTGTTTACAAAACAGTTTCCCGCCGTCCAGCGCTCAGACTAGCCGCACCTCGCTCTATACACTAATATTAACAGACAATTACCACGGCACACAGTTATAGGGCACAATTTATTCAGGCAATAAATTCATTACTAATTATTAAAATATTTTCTCATTATATCTACGTACATACTATACACATTATGTATCGTAGCACTATCACTGTCCGACTAACATTGAACGTCATCAAAAGAGGGGAAGGGGCTCAAACGAACATATACTTCGGGAGAAATGATAAAATACTGTAATGTACGGCCATCTAAGCTAATAGTGTAAAAGCTGTCTAAAATGTGCTTTTAAATCAAATGTCACATCCAAATATTATTGCTTTGGGTTTTATCCCTACTGGGAACGAAACAAGTCTCCACGAGCCATAGACGCCTACAGATGTGTCGATCTACCACCACGCGTCGGCCGAAAAATATTACTAATTAAAGATAGATCTGTAGGACACCCCATGTCGTCTTGTCCACCATTTAATTATTAAGTTTTATTATTTATTATGATTTTGTCCGCAAATAGTGTATTGCAAGGTTCAATTTAGTTACAACCAATCGTTATTGTAAATTATGAACATTAAAGAGAGCAAGTTCACACGTTCCTATACTGTGTTAAAAAATCGTGATAAAAAACACTAGCGTCTATATTAGAAAACTAAATTCATTCGATAATCGACTATGCTTAGTGCGAAATAGAAGCTAAGATTCACTGGTTCATTGTCTATTGATTTGGTGTAAAATCTTCGGATTAAAATTAGTTGAATCGATGGTGGGAACATAAGTCGACAAATGGAGGGAAAACGAAATAAATGGGGCGTCAAAATAACATTTTAGTTTTACTGGAAGCCCGAACAGACAAACTGTTAAAACATTCAGTCGCGATTATTATCTCATTCACTAAGAAATTATCAAGTTCCACATTTAATTACAATTATTGGTCGTGAATTCTCTTAAATATAAAAACGCTAACGTTACATCGTAATAGCGGCCAGCGGTTTGCGCGGGAGGACGCCGTCTCGAAACTGAACCTAGCATCGATCTTATTCAGCTTGAAACAGCCGCTGAAAACCGATGTTATCTTGGTCGACTTTTCATATTATATTACAAATAAAATACGCCGTCCTCCCGCCAAAACATTATAAAAACTACAACGCTGCGTTCACGTCACCGAATCGACGTCACGAAGTTACGTGCAAAAACGTATGAAAATATTTAACTTTATGCATTTATTTCATTCTCTTTATATCTCTCGGGTATTATTTACTATTATAACAATGTGCCTATATGTCGAGTGCATTTTGTACAATAATGATACACATCTATTCACTAGTAAACTAAGGCTCCCCACGGCGCAAACTCCACAGAGTCTTGCAAGTGGCAACGTTTCAAGTTCCCTGCTCACGCGCGAATTTTAGCATTCCAATTAGTCGATTCATCAACATCACTATTATGTACCTATGGTTACTAAATTCTGTACTAACTACACCTTTATTTGTATTGATAAATCGCATAATTAAAATGCTAAAACTAGCGCGTTAGCTTCCATGCTTAAAGACATACACTCTTAAAATTACTCGATAGAAATTAACTTACACTTAAAAGAACAGATAAGTCGAGTGTTTTATATAGTGAATGGTAACATTTGTTCACTAAGAATAAATATACGGACAGTGTGACTGCCAGCATTTGATTGGGTCCGGCGTAATCTAAATAACGTTTCGTTATCGATAGTGAATATCAATACATTAACTTTGGAGGACGGATTTAGAAATAATTAATTTTAGAATAGATTTCGTCGTTGTTTTGTAATTATGGATTAATGATAAGCATGTCAATGAAAGTGATATTTTGAACATTTTTATTGCCACCATTTATTACTTGCTACTGTTTTAAATTTTATTCTAGTGAAGTAGCACTTAAAACTATCGACATTATTGAGTAGTTCGAGGGTCGGACTCTTTAAAAGTTTAATAGATTAAATTACTATCAGTTTCGTCTAACAAAATGGAACTATTCTAAAATCAATTTCGCTAAATCCATTTCTTTTCTCGACCAGTAGCGACGGAAGATTTATACAAGTAGCGACCACGCTACCACAGATAATATTTTTTTTTATTATCGTCAATTTGATTTATAGTACTTATCATTGTATCGGAGCATGCTACAATAATACTTTGAATAAATAAAATTTACAATTTCATCCAGTTTTCATACTTATTTAGTATTTTGGATGGTAAGAAATATAAAATTAAAATTGCGACCGCTTGATTTGTATTGTTTTTGGGTCGTATTGTCTATGGTTTGCGGTCGCTGTTTGTAGAACTCTACCAAAGAGCGGCCGACGACACATCCGAATTCATAAATACACATTAACACACAATTCTCATGTTAAATTTCAACACAGTATCTCTCAAACGTTAGTATTGCAACTTTACTAGTTCCCACACTTTGTTGTTAATTCACAATCGATTTAATTAATTGAGATTCATTAAAATGAACAATTACCAATCGCAGATTAGTGGAAATCACTTCGGATTATTTTTCAACTCGCAACGTATTTTACAATTTAGTTAACTTTAGATACATATTATTAAAATCGTGACCCATACTGGTACAAAACAAAAGGTTGAAATAGTCTCTACTCGCGGCCGCGATGACTGCATGATAGTTACCAGTGAACGTTCTCTGCGCTCAAGTAGTCGTACGGACTGTCACAAATTCTACTAGTGTATAACGTTCTGTGCGCTACGTCGTGCGGGAGATCAGGCGACACACGCAGACCACGAGCGTTACCTAGAGGCGCGACCACGCCGGCCGCGCGTCAGTCCGCCGGCGGCTCGTCGGGCTGGCGGGGCTCGCGGGGCTCGCGGGGCTCGCGGGGCTGGCCGGGCTCGCGGGGCTCGCGGGGCTCCGCGCGGCGCCGCCGTCACTTGTCCTTGGAGCCGCGCCGGCGCCGCACGCCAGGCGCCGCGCCCGCACCCTCGCCCGCTGCGCCCACACCAAACATACTACGTCAGCACCGCCCGACAGGGGGGAAAAGTGTCAACGGATCAGTCTGTATTGACGCGGGACTCACCGGCACTTCTCGTTTTCCTGCGGACGGGCGCGGCGGCCGGGGGCCCCGCTGGGCCGGGTGGCGCGGGGCCCGGGGGCCCGGGCGTGGGCCCATGGCGCACGGAGCGGCGCGTGCCCACGCCTTCGGCCGGTTTGCCGCGCGCGGGCCCGCGCACCGCCTTGCCCACCTTGCCGCGCACCTTGCAGATGAGCGGCTCGTCGCTGTCGCTGTCAGAGTCCTTCCGCTTGGCGGGCGGCGCGGGTGCGGGCGGGGCGGGCGCGCGCGGCGTGTCCCGGCGCGGCTTCTTCTTGGGCCGCGCGGCGTCGTCGTCGCAGCTGAGCGTGGAGGCGCCGGAGCTCTCGGACTCGCGGCGCCGGCGCTTGGCGGGCGGCGCGGGCCGCACGGGCGCCGGCGTGGCGCGCGGACTGGTCTTGTCGTCGGGCCCGCGCACGCAGTTCCGCGGCGCGAGCGGCGAGTCGGCTCGCTCGAGCTTGGCGAGCGCGGGCGAGAGGCGCGGCGTGCGCGGCTGGTCGGCGGGGCTACTAAGCTTGCTGCTGGAGCGCGTGCGCACGCTGCTGCGCGCCACGCGCTCGAGCGCGGACGGCGAGGGCGACTCGGGCCTCTTGCCCGCGTAGTCCGGCGTGGGGATCTCGATGAGCAGCTGTTCGAGCAGACTTTTATCTGGGAAGTCCGCTTTCAGCGGTAACCTCTCTAGTTTAGGTTCTCTCTTCTCGTCGGTGTCTGGTCGCTCCGTGTTCGCGTCGCCGTTCTCGGTCCGTTCCTCCTTAACGTCGTCGGCGGGTCCGAGTTTCTCTTGATTGGAGTAGGTGTACAGGGGCGGCGAGACCCTGCTGGGGGGCGGGTCGAAGTCCTCCAGCTTGACCTTGTCGCGGTGCGGCTCGGGCTCGCCGGGCGCGGCCAGCTCGGGCTCGGGCCGCGGCGCGGCGTCGTCGCCGTTGACGTCGGCGTGCATCTTGGCGAGCTCGGCCTCGATGTCGCCGAGCGGCGCGGGCTCGTACCGCGGGCGCGCCAGCCGCTCCAGCAGCTCGTCGCCCGGCGGCGCCGACACGCCGATGATGCGCTGCACGGACGCCGGGGATGTGGAGCGGGGCATGTCGAGACGTTCCTTCCTACAATGAGAGATTATTTTTATTAAAACGCCATTTTTAGTAAATAGCCAGAGGTAAAAGTCTCTTTGAAATTCCGGATATTTTTATTACAATCAGATCATGTGAGTAACATCATGCATGTTAATGGTCTGTGATGGTATTTTGAGGACAGAACCATACATATTTAAGTCAACCTGTTCTGATAGGGTCAGCCATCATAAATTTATTTATTTATATATAATTTATTGTACACCAGAAAATACATAGTAAATAATAAATTGAACACTACAAAACATACAATGGGCGGCCTTATCGCTTTCTGCTATCTCTTCCAGGCAACCTTGGAATGGACAGTGATTGCGTGTAAATCTCAATTCTATACTTAAAGAGCTCAATAACTTGATGAAATTACCAAAAAAAAATGGATACTTAAATGGGTACCCAGCATAAAGTATTCAAATTGCCAGATAATCATGAAATCTATCCATAATATAACACACATAGTCCTCAAATTAACAATCATTAAAATAAAAATGTACAAAGTAAAATGTAATTTACCTTGCAGGAGGCGACTGACTGGCCTGATTCGGCGACTTCTCAGACAAAGCATCCATGGACTCAATCCCCGAGTCCTCCCCCTGCGCCTGGCTGGCGGGGGAGCGACTCCCGAACTTGTCGTCGGGCCTGGTCGCGCGCTCCGCAACTAACTTGCAGTAGGACTTGTCTTTGGGCCGGTCCTTCCGCCGCGGGGAGGCAGGCGGCGACTCAACTCGGCTCGTTGGTATCGTGCCCACGTTCGTCGAGCCCGGAGGTTCTGGAACGTAAGCAGATTTATGTGTTTTCGTGTTCTGTAATGAGGTTTTTGGTGATTGTCAAATAGTGAAGTGATTATTCAAAGTGCGGGTTAAAGGCAGCATGCACTTCGATAAGAAGCTGCTTGCTGTTTTTTATTTGGAGAATCCTACGTCTATAAGAGGCATTTGTATGGATGAACTTGTACAGAAAGGGCGAACGTCGCCGAGATACCGGGGATCAATATTAATCAATACAATCCCTCTTGCGCACGTTTCATTTACGTTACTGCGCAAAAGTACACAATATCGTGACAACAAGGCGTTCAGTATACGTACGTATACACGCGAAATTCGCTCTTTCTGAACAGGCCTCAGTGAAAGACTTGATGTTCATATACTATAGTACAGCTGAGTTAAAACTGTTACAATACGGCCGGCAATAGGCGGGGTGTTAACTTGGCAGTTCCGAACTGCGCGCAGAAGGCTGCGCAATAATATTTTAGAGGAACCAAGTGGTGACATGAGGCGAGTGAGAGAACATGCGTGAAAGTTCGCAGAGTTTATATCGGCCGTATTGTAAGTCATCATCAACTCCCCAGATAATAAAAATGAAACCAAATTGATGACATACTGATGAGATTATGATGTGTGTAACTTATTTTTGCTTACTTAAAGGCATACTATTCCGACGGGACGGCGGCACATTATGCAGTAACCCCCAGACAATATTTTCAATCGTAATAAACAATATCCTACATCACCATGCCATCGGTATAGAGTTTCGAGGTTTTGCACAGTTATTGAGCCTAAATACGAATACAAACAACGAAGCAGTCATAGCAGCACCCTAATAGCGTAATACACTCTCAATCGCAATCAGAGTTTTGAAAATGATTGCTAATCCATTGTTTTGTAGGTTTGAATAATTTGTCTGCTCAACAATGTAAATAACGCAATGAACATGAATTAACTGTCACCCATTGCAATCAATTGTCATTTTATGTATGTTATGCAATGACTCGGCAGGTTAGTTTTTCACAAATTATATTAGTCTTTTATTTAATAACATGAACTCACCTGTACAGGAACTATGGCTGGCCTTCCTCTTCTTATCAGAGGCGAGCAGTCCATTGGGTGAGGTAATTGCACTTTCGGCGATTGTCCGTTTCAACTTATTGTCATCTTCGGCAACGCGCCGCGACTCAGCATAATGCTGAGGTTCAGGCACGTCGCCACTAAGCGTCCATTCTAAGTCCTTATGACAGTTCACCAACCTCTCACACTCACTAGCACCGGATTTACACTGATTTACTTGATTAACTTGGTTTACGTTTACGTCACTATCAACGTCTGATTGCACTGTTTTCCCCTCTGACTTCACACTATCACATTTCACTTCTGTTTTAGGAGTAGGTAACTTCTTCTTCGCCTCGTGGTTGTTCGGCTCTCTGTAGCCCTCGTTTTGCGCGTATTTCCCTTCCTTGTCTAGCGTGTCGTGTCTCCATTCCTTGTCTCGCTCTTTGTCTGATGATTTGCTGCTGTCGCTGAGTATTTTTAGTTTTTTCTTCATTTTGAGGTCTAAGCTCTGGACTTTGTTGTTTAGTTTATTATAGTCATGTGACTTGGTGACTATGTGGGCGTTTTTCGAGATAGTTTTCATTCTGTAGACGACGTTGTTGTCGCCCGTTATCTCAGTTTTAACGCCGTCTGCCTCATAATGGTTGTTGAGCTTAATTCCTTTCACGTTTAAATAGTCGTCATCAGTCTTGTTCTCAGTGCTTTCACTTGATTTTGAGGCTATTGATTCGTCGGAGTCCCTCCGATGTGACTTGTCGTCAGATTCCGAAGATTTCCTGATTTTAATCTTCTTGTGGAGATCACCGGGGCCAAACTTCTTCTTTTCTTTTTTGGAGTTTTTTATGACGGCGGAGTTTCTTCCCCGTAGGCTTATGTGTAGGGGAGGTACTCTGAGTTCGCCGTCGGTGGGCTTGTCGCCTTTCTGTTGGTTGACGAAGCTGATGTCTGCTTTGTACACAGTTTGGACGACGGGCTCGTTCTTGTCGAGCTTTAGCCTGAGTTTTATCGACTCCTTTTCCGTTTGCGGTGACTTTGGCGCGTCGATGACGGGCGCGGGGAGTTTGAGGGGCGGGGGGCGCGGTAAGGCAACTTTGGTGATTTTGTTGTCGCGGACGATCTTGTCCTTGAGCGTGGCGGGCTTCTCTTTCGCACCTACAGTGCGGGGCTTGCCGCCTTTTTGCGCGAGTTTGTCATCTCGCTCTTTCTTGGCTAGCTTATTCCTCATTCGGAGCTCTTCGTCAGCTCTCCGCGTGTCCTCGTCGGTGGCTGACTTGGCGATGCCGAACATTTCAGGCGCGGCTTCGACGACCGGTTCCTTCACTTCGCAGTTGGCTACTGTGACCTCTTCGACTTTTTTCTCTTGTTCTTTTGGAGGCGGTACTTCGTCGTCCCTCATGAGGGTTTTGATGAGGTACTGCTTGCTCTGCTCCTCGATTTCTTGTGCCGAGGCTTGTGAGCCGACGGTTGCCGTAGCCACGGAGGTAGTCGCTCTTATAGGCAGCTTAAGTGGCGGAGGCATCGCTTGGCTTGCACTTGACGGTGAAGACTTGAACGCCGGCGCAACATTTTGTGTATGTAGCGCGGCATTCTGTGTATGTAGCGCGATATTCTGTGTATGTAGTGCGGCATTCTGGGTATGTAGCGAGGCATTTTGATGTTGTGTAGTATTCGGCGTATGTTGCGCTGCATTTAAATGTGGCGTTGCATTATGCATTTGTTGCGTCGCAATTTGCATATGTTGCGTCGCATTATGCATATGTTGCGTCGCATTTATTAAATGATGTGGCGCATTTAGCATATGTGGCGCCGAATTCTGCGTATGTTGAATTGCGTTTGATGGATGTTGGACCGCATTTTGCATGTGTTGGACCGCATTCATCGTATGCTGCATATGCTGCGTATGTTGTACCGCATTCGGCATATGATGAACAGCATTTGGCATGTGTTGTGTCGTCGTCGGCGTGTGTATCGCATTCGGCGTATGTACAGTCGTCGGCGTATGTTGAACCGGCGGCGTATGCTGTACCGTCGTCGGCGTATTCTGTTGATGTTCAGTTTCCGATTCCTGTCTCCTGAACTTGGAGTGTTGCGGTACGGGCGGCGGCGGCATGAAGGCATCCTGTCCGTCATACGCGTCTGACTTAGAAGGCACGTCGTGTCTCGTCTCGTAATTACTCGAGTAATGATCACCGGTGATGTCCTGTAGGACGGAATCGGGGGTGTTGTTGTTGGCGTTGTTTCCTGACAGGAGCATGTCTAGTTTCGCGCTGGCGTCGAGCTCTGAGATGGCGGAGAATGCACTCTCGTCGAGGTTGAGGTCGTCGCCGAGGGTGGGCATGAGGTGTTCGAGGTCGCTGTCAGGCAGGTCCAACAGGGCGAGGTCCCGGTACGGCTCGTTCCAGTCGGGTTGTGAGGTCGCGCGCGAGGCGGCGCGCTGGCGGGCTATGTACTGCTGCTGATACCTCTGGAACTCCTGGAAAGTGGGAATGAGGATTCAATATTTGAAATATTCTTTCATATCCTTAGAAAATCGAAAAGCTGAAAACAGCATCAAATTGCGTCTCCTGGATGTAAATTTTAGGTTAATCTTGAAGGTATGACCAGTTTGTACACATTACACATATCCGTCTCTTGTCATTTCAATAAATAGAGTTGAAAATCTACTTTTCTGAATGCTACATTAGATAACGTGTTGGGTTACGTTTGTGTTGTCTTCCATAGCCTAACACCGCGAATTTAGTTTGAAGATAAGTTCTAACCAATTATATGGCGTTTGACTATAGCTATAGTTCATTACTGCCGCGGCCTGCAAAAGGGGCATTGATGGAGGAATGTGAAAATGAATGATTTTGAAATTACACGAGTTTTCATAGTAATTTATTCGGCCACTAAACAACACAGATATGAATTTTCATAGTAAAATTGCCAGCCGCCTGCTCGTATGTATTTGACCAGTACAGCATATTCGATTCATCTCGAAGAAAGTTGTCAAAATAATGCTCGAATTTCCAAGTTAGTTTTAGAAAAAAAACTATATCATTAAACATGGGAACAATAACTTTGTTGTCAGTGTCAAACAAAGATTCATATACTCTTGTCTATGATTAGACGCGCAATATAACTTGTGAACATTATTACTATTCAAAATAATGTAATTTTTCAAAATTTCACCATAACCATGTGAAATCACTACATATTATAAAATAAAGTCCCCCGGTCACGTCTGTCTGAACACGATAAACTTAAAAATTACCGAACGCATGTTCATACGGCTTTCACCAATAGACAGAATGATTCATCAGGAAGGTTATAGGTTATTTAACTTCATCACGCTAACGACCCTTAGGAGCCGAGCAAGAAGGCAAAAGTCAGCGCAGGTGGGCGATGCGACGCGGTGGGTCGGGGGGCGAGGGAGTTCTTTAAAAATGTTTCTGTTATTTTAGTATCTTGTTGTGTTTTAAGATTTCCACGCGAGCGAAGTCCACGGGCAGTAGTTAGTTGATAATAATATGTAAGTACTATATTTTTGTTGCCTTAGAGTGAACAGCTCGGGAATGCAACTTTGACTTTTAATTTTATTAAATTTTTGGAAAAAAAAACTCATAACAAACGTAGTTTTCTGGCGGCATCTATATCTCCACATGCGACCTACGCATCATACTGACGACACGCAAAATTCTGCATCGCGTTAGCAGATTTTACCGCGCGATCAGCATATAATATAACTTCCCAGTTGCCTATCAGTTTTTCGCATAAAAGAGGTTTTTACTTAAAGACGACGATATGCAGATATTACTGTTACAGGTTATACAATAACATTGCCACAAAACCAACCTGGAAACTCGACTGCGTCTTTTGATCCATAGAGGCAGTAGGAGGCGGCAGCAAGGCTTGAAGATCTTCAGGCGTGACCCTCGGGTGTTGCGCGTGTTGCGCATGTTGCGCGTGCTGCGAGTGCTGTGCATGCGGCGCGTGCTGCGCGTGCGGCGGCGGGCGCGCCGGCCGCGCCGCCTGCTGGCGGTAGGGCGGCGGCGGCGGCGCGGGGAACGAGCCGTAGCCCCGGCCCGGGGACGGGGAGGAAGGGGACATCTGCTGGAGTTACACGGCCAATACATTATTACTGTTTAGGTTTCTTAGGAATGTTGTGTCATTCTATAACGGCCGAAAAATTAGGTCATTTTCATCATCATTTCAAACGTCCATTGCTGGTCATAGGCCTCCCTCGAGCATTACCACGTCGATCTGTCCCGCGCTTCTCATATCTGACGGATTCTTGCGACTGTCATCATAAGGTCATTGGTCAACCTCAATATCAGTGTACATAAATAAAGCATTATAAAATGATTGTTCCAGTTAAAACAGCGCATACCTGTACTCTATACGCCTGCGGTGACGGCGGCGCAGGCCGGGCGGGCGGCGCGGGCCGGCGCGGCGCGGGCGGCAGGCGCGGCGGGGCCCGGGGCGCGGGCGCGGCGGGCGGCGCGCAGGGCGGCGGGGCGCGCGCGGGGCCCGCGGGCGGCGCGCAGGGTGGCGGGGCGCGCGCGGGGCCCGCGGCCGGCGCCGGCGTGCGCGGCGAGCGGTACTCCGCGAATGGGGGGCGACCTACTGCTAGTTCCACCTGTGGATACAAATTTGTGATGGGTAAGCCTAAAACACTACAACATTTTCCTCAAACGATGTCCACTTGCACTACATATCACTAAATACGTTCAACGCTAAAAGCGATTTATGTGAAGCTAGAAATGATTTATGGATAAAACGGGTCTAAATGTTACTTTTAAATTTGGTATTCCTGGTGAACAAAAGTTGCGCAATATAATTTTGTGTTGCTGGTTAAGGCTCCCCGCAGATAGGCGCGACGTGATGGCGGTAAGGGGCTTTTGATATGTATTCACTAGAGAACTATAACTTGTTACACAAAATAACAAGATTTCTGCATAATGCCACATATAACACATCTATCTACAGGGTGGCAGGGACATTGGCGCAAAACCTGTTACCTGTACATGATTCTGAACCCTCTAAATGAAGAAATGAAAAAAGAAAAGACTACTGAATCAACAAATATAATGAAAAAAATCAAAAAGCCAATACACTAACCTGCCCATCTTCAAGCCTATCAAGCTTCGCGGGATGCTGCGGCGGCTTCGGCCTCGGCGACGGCGCCGGCGCATCGTTCTGCAGCAGGTTCACCAGCAGCGGGGACGACATGGCGACCGTCGGGGGCGCGGCCGGCGGGCCCGGCGGCGCGGCCGGGGGCGCCGGGGCCGCGGGGGGCGCGGGGTAGGGCGGCGGGGGGCCCGGGAACGTGGACGTCGAAGGCCGCGCGAACGGGCCGTCAGCTTGCGGCCTTATGTTGGGGGGGGGACCCGATAGACCTGGAATGTAAATGTGTGGGTGATGAGATGCTGTTGGAAAATGTTTTGAATAATAGTATATAGTTTATTTGAATTTAATTAATATGGCAATGCCTTTCAAAGTTTCAATGTACTCTGTATTGTATTGGTATATGTTACATCCTTTATCCCTAATACTACTTTTATATTCATTGGAAATAACTTTTAATAAGAGACCAACTATAAAATGGCGAAAAAAACATTTCATACATTTAAACTTTTGTTTCATACAAAGATTTACTCTCACAAGAGAGTAAATCTTTGTATGAAACAAAAGTTTCTTCTATTTATCCTACTTTCATCCTTGGAAGGATGCTATGCTATCCTAGAAATTAGAATATTAAATATTTACATACCATTGCTACTTATTCAACTATCTACTTTAGCGTTATGCAGTCAAGGTTGATATTTAAGTGACATTTTTTTGATCTTAAAAAAATCTGATTGCAATGGAATTTGAACTTTGTCATAATGACATTGAGTTTGTGATTCCAAAACTTGATAATGATCTAACTGAACTCAAGATTAACAAGTTCAACCTACTTCATTCCGTGCCAGACAACGCACAGCCTACACCGACCCAGTGGTGTAGAAGCATGAAATTTTGCACAAGAGTTCCTTATATAACGAAAGTAAGTGCTAAGAATTTTTGAATTTCCCCTAAAGGGGTTAAATAGGGGATGAAAATTCTTACGGAAGTTCGAAATTTTTGCTGATGGGACATCCTATTGGACGCAAGGCTTGTTATATAATTAATAATTATAATAAGTTGTAAGTGACAACTCACCCAGCGTATTCTCCTTGCGATGTATAACCCTCGCCTGCGTCATACTTCCAAAGGGGAACTCGCATCGATCAGCCGCCGTATGCGTGGGAATGTTGTGCGGTATCTTCCCGTCCATGGGGCACACGGTGTTGGGAGACTTGAAGCTGTCGGGAGTCGCGGGCGGCGCGGGCGGCTCCGCGGTACTGCTGCCGGCGCCGTCCGGCTCCGAGAGCATGCGACCGATGCCGCCTAATCCTGCTAGGAGCTCGGAGTTGGGTTGCGATCTTGATGTACTCGCATCTGGCGGGAGAGTCTTGGTTAGATCTTGCAGAATTTGTTTCATAGGACTAACTATGTACAATTGCAATTACAAAAATCTTCATGCACTACTGTTCAGTAGAGGATATGGGCAGTTTTTATTTTTTTTGTCAGAAAGACAATTACCAGGAACATAATAAGCCCCCAAAATGTTCGTGCTAGGCAGCCTCTTACTTTTAACTGTTCCTGAAGCCCTAGACGGGTTATTAACGCTCCATTTGACCTTGATTAAATCTAATTCAATTTAATATTTTCTTACAAGTGTCCGCCTAGTTTTCTACTCTTCAATATAATTCCCTTCTGATAAAAACCACCAACAATAGGTTAATAACGGTTTTTGATGTCTTGGGTAAGGGTGCTCGATAAAGATGCAGGTTCCTGGTAAAAACAAGTCAGTAGGGATCCATGCGGGGAAAATAGCCCCAAATGAGCTCACACATAATTAAACAATTAAAACATTGTAACCGTTTCTTTCCGTAGATCAACCTGCAGCGATCGAAACTTGCTACTTTATGCAAGTATAATAAGCCAGTAGAACTCACCATCAGGGTCAGTGTTGATTCTCAGCTCGGCTCCATGCTGCAGCCGCAGCGAGACAGCCGCGTCGCCATCTAACTGCACAGATAGGATGCCGAGCGCTCGCAGCTGTGGCGCGCCCGCTGCAGCCAGCGCGCGCAGGCGGGCAGCCGCCGCGCGCGGCACCGACAGCGTTACGCGCACAGAGTTCCAAGGCTCCACCTTAACAAACACATTTTGTTAACATATTGATACAAGCACTAAACGATGGATGGACTGTTTGAAAGATAATATGGTTAGAAAGGGAGGTGACTACCGAGATGACGACTGATAGAGAAGTATGGAGGAACAAGACATATTCCGCCGACCACAAATGTACTGGGAGAACGGCAGGAGAATGAAGCTGTTTGCTACAAGTACTAAAACATAGGTCGCTTGATTTTGTTTAACGACCATTAACACAAGCTGACCGACATTCTCTTAATAAAAAAAATATTGGTTGTCTGTAAAGTCGGTTTACGGACGATAGTTTAACGTGAAAACGTCATAACAAAACATTCCCTTCCCTCGCTCCAATCGTAACGTTACAATGAGCGTAACGGGACACTTTTTCTTGCGTGCAGCCGGCGTTCATCGATTAATTAGACGTTGTCACGTCAAAAACCTTTATGCCCCCTGCACAGATTTCTTGATTTAGTCGGTAGATGTACTACCGACTAAATCAAGAAATCTGTGCATAAAAATTAAAATTTCAGAAAACAACTAGTTCTGAACCCAAAGAGCCTACAGGTATACGTCCAAAAGTTATCTACTGCTATGATTGGCTCCAAATGGGTACAATTAAATTAAATTAAATAGAGCAAAAGAGATTCATTAATTCTGCGGAAGGCAAAGTCCAGAAAATCTTCAGAGGCTTCAATGGGGTGGGATTTCGACACTCAATTCTTCGGGAGGCCAATAACCGGTAGAGAAGAGAAGACACAAAACATCGACCGATAAAAAGTATTTGAAAGTCAGATAAATTACAAAGATCAAAATGAAGGTAAACAGAAAAAATCATACTGCACACTGGAACTCCCCATTGGGTTAAAAATATGAACATAAAACATTTTACAAAAATATATACTTTCTATTATTACATTCGAGAACAGGCAAACAAAGCCAAAGGCCTCTTCAAACAAGAATTAACATAACAATAGAGGATCGACTATTAAACTCGATATAAAAAGGACGGTATTAGTCAACTAGGAAGTGTCGTTAGAACTGGGAGAAACTAACGCGTATATTGGCTCATAAAATTTTTGTAGCTGATTGGTTTAGCCCACCCAAATAGCCTTGCAAACTTAGCTTTTACGACGAAAACTGCAAATTTTAGTCCTCATTCGCATGGGCGCTTATTCTAAAGATAAGTTTTGGAATATGCTCTGGATTTTCAACTCTCGACGTCGAACCGAGCGTTGAGAATCCAACAAAATGCATCCTAAGCTCAAATGCGGAGTTTCACGCGAAGTTTTTGACCGAGCTTTGGATTTTCAACTCTCGACGTCGAACCGAACGTTGAGAATTCAACAGAGTGCATCCCTAGCGCGTTGAAAAAGTGCACAGTTGGATTTTCAACTCACGCCGCTAAGCAGAGCGTCGAAAATCCAGTACGCGGCAAGAAACGTCGCGTTAAAAACGAGCGCCCGTGCGTACGTAGGCTTATCGGGAATAGGACATTAAGGTCGTGCGTGTTCCGCTTTAAACTAAGGACGTACAGAGTAATATCTTTGCTAAAAAATAAACCACTTTGTTATTTATGGCTTTAGTTAGCTGAAGGAAAAAAAAGTAGTTTTATTTTGTTTTAATTTTAAATCTGCATAAACTGCGTTCAACTTTGCCATTTGGCGGCATAATTTCCGCGCGCTATTTTAATTGACTAGGTAATTTTATTCAAAAACTAATTGTGCAACAGGTTCACTTTTATAGTGCAACAAAATTGGCTAATAAAGTTAATGGAAATAGGAAGAGTGAGAGGGGGTCTTTGCGTGTTGAGTATCATAATGACGACAGATTTAATTCTTTGAAATGATAAAATAAGATTGAATTGGAATTAATTAGAAAGGTTAAAGTTCCGATGACCGGCACTTGACGCGCGTTTTGCACGATGTAACAAAGACTTATTTAGCGGCGGTTTTAGTTATATAAAGACTTGTTTCCATAACACGTTCTCACGATTCGATCCAGCATGTACCTTGCTACCCCCCCAGTGACACCCTAAGCCGAGGTCCGTACCCCACAGGGGGTGCCGTTAGCGTGTGGTCGCTTAGTTTATAAGTATTATGCCCTGGCTGGAGTCCTTAATTTATTAAGGCATCCACAGGATAAGCCCGATTAAGTTGCCGACAACCTCCTAGGTTGACCTGAAAGGTGCCATACATAAATAAACCGTTCACATATACACGAGCGTTCGCACAAAACACAAGCCGAGGTCCGTACCCCACCGGGTGTGCCGTTAGAGTGTAGCCGCTTAGTTTATAAGTATTATGCCCTGGCTAAAGGCCTTAATTTTTTAAGGCATCCACAGGATAAGCCTGATTAAGTAGCCGACAACCTCCTAGGTTGACCTGAGAGGTGCCATACAAAAGTAAAGCGTTCAATACACGTTCGTTCGCACAAAATAGCTGTAGGTTTTGTTCGGACTTTGCTAATGACGGTGGGTTTTCTGAAATAACGGTCACTAGGGGGGCGAAATTGAGAAGTCAGGTCCTGAAAACCTGTCAAAAGTGTTAAAGCGCCTACATTTTCTTTATTCGTGACTGAATGATGAACGAAATGTAAGAACTTTTGTCATAGTGGCACCAACTGGTGTCGTGCATTTGCATGAAAATCCTCATTTGCTGGCTAGGGAACTTTATGAGAACATAAAATAAAAGTTACGTTTTTGTTGCTATTTAACTTTGGTAAAGCGAAATCTGTTTTCTTTTGTGTCTAAATCTGTTTTTAATATCTGTGTGTAGGTCTTAAAAATCTTTTACTTTAACTTTTACAGTAAAAATAAATTGTTTAGGAAACAAAAAACAATGACTAAAGTCCCTGTCACGAGAAGGTATAAATTTTGTAAATAAAGAACTTACATAGCGAAATAAGTTATCTCAAATTCAATTGGTCGGGTTATATTTTAGCGATATAAAGCGCTGTCGTCTAATGTTTTGTGGTAATGGAACGGATCTGGGTTCACAAAACATTAAACGACAGTGATTTATATCGGTAAAATATAACCCGACCAAGTGAAATTGCTCGTTAGTTTCATATTACACGTATGTTACTTTAAGTTGATTGAATTTGGGATTATTTGTTGTTGATTGAATTGTCACTACGTAACTTAGTCGAAGTTCTTTATTTACAAAATGTATACCTTCTCGTGTCGGTGACTTTAAGTAAGCAAAACGTCGTATGAATTAAGTTTTGCATAAAATGCCTGAGAATATATTTTTATGACAGAAAATTACAACGAATAAGAAATTATAGCTTTTACAAACTTATTCAAAATACTACTTGCCCATCTAGCTTAATAGTTACTTCACACCTTAGACGCTAATTCTACTATAGAATATTTTATCGCACCAGGTAACTTCCGCAACCGACTAACACCTTAGTAAAAACACTCTCAGCCAAGTAAAATAATCCTTCTTCCAGTGCTATATTTAACTAGCTGCTGCCCGCGCCTTCGCCCGTGTCGACCGTAATTCTTTTTCTTAAATAAAAGTCTTTCTGCCAGTGAAAGTCCCGTCAAAATCGGTCCAGCCGTTTCGGAGATTAGCCGGAACAGACAGACAGATTTTTTTTTAATTGTTTTTTGTTGTAAGTACCATATATACTTTCATAAGTATTTAGTAAAAAGCTGTTATTATACGCTATCTCAAATTAATACTAAGATTCTCTCAATATAGATTCTTATAATATATGAACAAACGATTCTGAGAGAAACCCTAAGAATGAATGTCCAGTATTAGACGCCTCAAGGTTCTGGTGACAATCATGATGATTGAATTTCAAATATGGAATAATTGACTTCATAAAAGTTCGAATGTTTTTTTTTTTACACATTATACTGGACCCAAAAAAATACCTTTCACGAATATTTTGTCTCACTAACGGAGAATCCAGAGAAAATAGTTGAGCAGAAACCTTGAAGACGTTGTAGGCCTTTCAGAGTTACCGTTTTAAGGCATTGTCAGCACAATTCGATATGCGAAGGAATTAAACTGTTTCAGAAACAAGTGCTCGAATACAAATCGTATCGCAGGTGCACGAGGTTTTACTACTGTCGCTGTGAGGAACCACGCAGTGATGTCATGACGTGAAACGTGAGTACGGCCGGCACACGCTAGCTGTGTCCCTTTATGACATCATGACATGTCATGTCACGTCACGTCACGTCACGTCTCCCATGTACCATCGAAGAAGTTTTATCTATACACCGTAAGGACTATTTCTGCGTGCAGTGCTCGGCCGCCATAGAACCGGGGTGGTAACAGATGTGGTCATCGCGTTCACAGGATTTTGTTTTCAAACTGCTTAGATATGAAATTCTTCGATAGTACGGTAGAGCAAAAAAGGTATAGAACTCAAATAAACTACTACTAGAATGATAAATCGCTCTGAAGATACTGACTGAATCAATTCTATTTATTTTGAATCGCATGACTTTTGACCAAGTTTTTTAATTTAATAGTACATAATGTTAATTTGAACCCACAACCTCGTGCATGAGAGGCGAGGCCTCATCCGGGCAAGTACCAATGTGACTTTTTCAATTCATATGTACTTTCTGAGTTTATCTTGGACATTACTGACATCGGTGAAGGAAAACATCGTGAGGAAACCTGGACTTGTAGCTAATATAAGTCTGAAATCACCAACCCGTCTTGAGCAAGCGTGGTGATCAATGCTCGTGCCTTCTCTGTGTGAGAAGAGGCCTTTGCCCTGCAGTGGGACAGTAACAGGCTGGTATTATTATTATTATTAATGTTAATTGTTGATTTGTTTATATTATTATTCTTTGATTTGTTCATATTATTTTTAAATCTTATTGTCTTTCGACCTAATTTGTACACCAGCCATGGTCAAACATGTTGAGCCAAACAAAACTGTAACACCAAGCACCATACGATGTATATTATCATATTATCTACACATGTTTTTTTTTTGCAAATAAATGAATCTGGATCTGAACTCAAAAATTAATCTAGCCCACTGCTGATTTGGAGAAATCTACAGTACAGTACAGAACAGTACACATTCTCCACAACAGCTTTTCGCCGTATACGAATATAATAATAATACCAGCCTATTATTGTCCTACTGCAGGTCAGAGGCTTCTTCTCATACAGAGAAGGCACGAGCGTCACCACGCTTGCTCAAGACGGTTTCAGACTTATATTAACTATAAGTCCAGGATTCCTCACGATATTTTCATTCACCGATGTCTATAAGTGGAAAAAAATCGCTATCGATAGGGGCAAAATCATTAGGATTACTTATTAAAAAAATATTTTTTAATATTATTTCTAAACACACGTCATATTGACGTGTCTATCATCAAACAATAATGAGTGGAACTCTCAGGAGATACCGTGCGTAGGTGTGCGTCCGAACTAGTCCGAAGACGCGTTGTCACTAAGTACGTTGTTTACGTCACTCTATAACAGCACGTCGGCTGACGCAAAAAAAGCCCGTCATATTATATTTCACAGCCGCAGCCGGCTAAGGCAGTTTGTCCACCGCACCGACAACGAGATGACGACGCTGAAGTAGCGACAGTACATTTACTATGGCCGCGTCATTATCTCGTTTCTCGTTGTTCACGGTGCGGTGGACAAACAGTGTAAGGCTCAATAGACATTTCCGCGGAACGGAATAGAAGCGATTATTCTTGCACAAAGCATAATGAACTTTATCTCAATAGTGTAACACAAAAACTAGATTGGAGTCAAATAACAGGTCGCGCGTCTTCTGAAGAATTCTCGCGCATTCTCGGGAATTTCCGGAGTAACAAGCTCTTACTTATCTAGCCTGTACGTTAGACAATTGACATAAAAATCATTTTGCTATGTACAATTGTACAATATCGTTACAAAAAGTCCCTTTCACTCCGTTCCGCAGCAATGTATATTGAGCCTAACTTGTACAAATGTTTACTGTCTTGATGGAGTGTAGTTAGGAAGCGTACACATCTACAATAATTAGGTAGAGGACTGAGGCAGCGCAGATAATTAGTTTTAATAAAAAAATAAACTATATTGTTACGATTAGCGTTCGTCTTCGTCGTTAGACAAGACATGCGAACCGCTCGTAAGCATTAAGCGAACTTTTTCGTTGATGTGTAGACATGCTTGATGTTTATGCACCAGCGGGGAATTGCGAAACACACAGTAGCAATGGCTTTCATTTTGTCAGATCAACAACATTCATTGCGTTACTGACATTGTTGAGCAGACAAATGTTTCGAACATATGAAGCATGCTAATCCATATTACCAATAATCAATATCCTTCAAAAATCATTCAGATTGTGATTGATAGTGTGTTACGCAATTAGGGTGCTCACTACGCGCTGGCAATAGGGATGATGCCTGGGTAAAAAAAATTAAATTCTGATTAGTCCGTTCAGTCAGTTAATAAAAAATAAAATTAGACACGTATTTTTTGCTTTACCATATTAATAAAAAATTACTTAAGATAAAACGCATTTTAAGTTGGGGATTGGGGGTTGCTACGTCATTAGTATGTATAAAATATACATACTCGTGACGTCATGGCACATTTTATCTTTAGATTACGTAAAAAAAGAAAAAATACATGACCAATATTTTTTTATAATCTCAAAGACGGCCTAAAAATTATTTTTTTGTCTTCATCCCTTTTCTGTGCGAAAGAAAAGGACGGACACAATCGTTTTGGACTGACTAGTTCCCTAATTACGTAATACACGATCAGAATCTGAATCATTTTGAAACAGGTTTCTAATCCATTGCTTCATAAGTTCGAAAAAAAAAAATCCTCAACAACGTAAATACCACAATGAATGTTGTTGAACTGTCAAAATGAAACAGATTAATCGTAACCGTTTACGAAAATGTGTTACGTTACGTGTAGGTAGCAGGTTTAGAGACTGAAACACTCGTAACACAACGCGACGCTAAAAAATATGATCTTGTCAAATTTACAAGTTTTGTAACCCTACTACTCTTTATTTTTTTTATTGATAAATCTAGCTAGGCACTAATACAAAATACCTTGTAAAACACTTTGTAAACTTATCTGATTGTCACTTTCGTGTCAAAAGAGAGAGGACATTTTTATAATAGATCTGTTATGAAAACATGTCAACACAAGAGTACATTCGTCAAAAGATAACCAACTTTGAAATTCGAATTCAGGAATCAAACAAACGTATTGGAACATTTATCGTTTCCAATTATAATACTCGGCTTTTTTAATAGCGTGACGAAATCTTGTCCCTAAGGCTCCGCAGAGAAGCGCGACGCGACTGTAAGAACAACTTCTGTAAAAACTTCATGGAAATTGTTCTAGCAAAATCGGGTCGCACAGTCGCGTCGGGCCTGTCTGGGAGTGCGTTAATACAAAACATATTTTAGAAAAAAAAAATTGTTTCCTGCACAGTTCGGTCAAATCATCATCAACCACTACCCGACTTCACCCATAGCTGGGCATTGGGGTTTCTCTGCTTGTGTAAATTTTACTCAGTAAAGCCCTATTTTACACGTTGCAAGTTTTATGCCGGTGGTATAAAATAAAACTGAAGCAACAAATGACTTGCACCGTCTAAAAAACTGTTAACACCAATGGTTCCCAAACTATGGGTCGCGACCCACTGGTGGGTCCCGAGCGAATATTGGGTGGGCCTTGAAATATTGATTGTCATATAGTAATGCCCCTTTTTTTTCTCCATGAAAGCCAAGAGGTGAGTTCCGAGTTTGGAAGTGTTTGTTAGGTGGGTTCGCGGTCAAGTCAAGTTTGGGAACCACTGGTTTACACGGTGCAGCTTTTATTGTTGCTCCAACTTATAGCATGCCATAGGCAATTAAATCGCACCGTGTAAACCAGGCTTAAGCCTGGTTAAGCCTTAAGCCTGAGGCAGGCCGCGAAACTCAAATTTTCTTACGTTTATGCAATTTATAGGTCAGGTTGTATGCTGAGCAAAATATAATTCGCGACCGTACCAAATATGTATTTACAGAATTATAATCATTAAAATCATCAATACAAGTCTCTAACTTAGAATTATCCTCAAAAGTTATGAATTGATTTCATGAAAAAGTCATTAATTTTTTTTAACGACGAATAAAATGGTTTTAATTATAATTATTTCGTTAGCAAATAATTACAAAAACTTTTAAGACAATTTGAATTTCGCGGTCTAAACAGGCACTTTCGCATTAAGAAATAATAATAAAATGTGTACTATTTACCTTGTTAACTTTGAGCGTGTGCGGATGCGGCTCGGCGAGCAGCGCTCGCAGTTCGCGCAACAATCGGCGCAGACGCGCGGGGAAGCGCGGGTCGCGCAGGTCGCCCTCACACGTCACCACAACGCCGCACGACCCGCCGCCCGCCGAGCCTAGCCCATCGCTGTCCGCTGCCATGCTGCAGAAAAAGACATTATTAGGAACAATTTTAATTTGTTTGACATTCGTGTTTATTCAAGTCAACTGGGAAGAAACGGCGCGGCGCGACTTAGCAATATCGTACATTTACAATCTGTTCCAAAAGTATCATATGAAAGTGTAAACAAACTCTGTATAGGTTAAATTCTTACGCAATCAGTCACTACAGGGAACTAGTAGCATATTCATCTGTATTTAGAAGGTTTCAACTATATATCATCACTTCTATCACTTGTTTGAATATATCATTAAATTGTAATTGGAAAATTAACCTATTTGTCAAATGAAAAACATCGGGTTTAAATATTCAACTAATCAAATCAAAGCACTGAATTTGTAAGTGGTATTACAAATTGGCATCCGCAGGTACGTTTTCTGAACCATTTGTTTATATTTTCATCAGATACTTTTGGAATAGACCATAGTGTGAAGTCGAACGCAAGACGCGTCGCGACTACTCGCGAGTCGGAAAGGAATCGCGGTGACGTGCGTCAAGTCGCACATGTGTTTACGTC
Source organism: Agrochola macilenta (assembly GCA_916701695.1). NCBI lineage: Eukaryota > Metazoa > Arthropoda > Insecta > Lepidoptera > Noctuidae > Agrochola > Agrochola macilenta. Next base: position 15,887,574 of record OU753572.1, on the reverse strand, counting down.
AGTCGAAATTACTAGGAGAAACCTTCCGATAAACCCGATAAACTTAATTAAGAACATTGATAAATTGCCTTACAAGTTATAACTAAACAGATTAAAAGTTGCTGAGGAGTTTGTCGCGCCACCTCTTTCCAACTTAAATACTAGGAAACGGTAAGGGGCAGTTTTGAGTACTTTCATTTTTAAGATTCGATACTATTAAAATAAAAAAGTTTTTGACAAAAAACACAAAGCCTGCATTACACCGGGCAACATTTTGTAAAGTTGAGTCGTGACAAAGAGACACATCAAATGCGTACAGATTCATGTCGCAACATCGCGCGTCAAGCCGTAAATTGCCGCGAGTTGTATCCGAATACTACGGATTCTGTGCGTCATTTCATATGCGTCAAGATCAACAGATTAGATTCTGTTGCATTGATATAAGTTAATCTGCCGCAGGCTGCATACGTGGAAGATAAAATACTTCAAAGTATTTTTTGGGGGCAAAAAATTGTGCTCAGTTTGGTTGGTGGTAGGGCTTGTTCTAAGTCCGCCTGGCTAGCTACCACCATCTTATCTAAGTCTGTCGCCATAACGACAATGTTAACAGCATTGTTGTGTTTCGGCAAGTAGAGTTAAGATACTTTGCTGCTGGGGAGTTTGTTGCGCCACTTCTTCTTCCCAGCTAATGCACTAGGAAGCGGTGAAGGGTGGGCGTTTTGGGGGGCTGTCTTATGTAATTTTGACGTTCGACAAGTGCTGATTCTCAGCCTAGTTTCTCGTTTGAATCAATGACTTTTGAATTTTCATAGCCAGTTCCTCTGTGGTTGAAGGGTCCGGGTGAAGCTAGCTTGCACCTTCGGCAAAATCATCACTTACCATCGGGTTAGATGAAGGCCATGTGCGTCACCGTCACCGTCAAAAAACTGTAATGAAGTTATGCGGAAAAGTAACTCCGGTTGTTACCGACATAGCTTGCACAGTAAGCAAGCTGAAGTGGCAATGGGTTGGCCATGTTTGTCAAATTACCGATGGCTGGTGGACCAAACGAGTCCTGGAGTGAATACTTCGTACCGGCAAGCGTAGTGTGAGACGCCCCTCAGCTAGATGGAGCGACGACCTTAAAAAGGTGGTTGTTACAGACTGGATGCGGGAGGCGGAGGACAGGGTGCTGTTGCGCAGCCTGGGAGAGGCCTATGTCCAGCATTGGACTGTGATAGGCTGAGTTGATTGATTAAGGCTGCATATATCGCATGATTTACGTTTGTAGTACGTGACAAGGCGACACACGTCACAAAATTTAGTATTCTACATTGTGGCACGAGGTTGGTTCGGTGTAAAGCCGGCTTAAGATTATAGGGTGTTTTTATTCATGCGTGAAATGTCACGCTAAAGAAATCCACTAACCACGTGCGGGTAACGCGGTTTAAAACAAATACTGTATTGTATACCTATAAAAAGTTTTAAAAAAAATGGGTCCAACTGCAAGTCGAACTCGCTCACGAAGGGTTCGGTACCACCGTACAATATTTTACAGTACATCATTATTTTTAGGGTTTCCAACTTCCTAGAATAAAATAAAGTGCAAGAAACATGTTTTTTTGCTAAATATTGTACGGTGGTACGGGACCCTTCGTGTGCAAGAGCGACTCGCACTTGGCGGGTTTTTTTTTAATACTTTAGAAATTGCCATTATTAAGATGGAGAAAAAAACGTCGAAAAAGACACCTTTCTTGTATGGCAACCCCCTTTATTTTTTTTGCTATAGCGGCCATAATAGTACACTCTCTGAAAATGTCAAGTGTCTACGTATTAAGCTTCGTGCAGACTAGCGCGACGCGACACCAGTTATTGTTATACCGGGAAGTTTTCTTAGAAATTGTATTGTTCGAGTCGCGTTGCGCTGGTCTGCACGAGCCTTTAAGGTTCAAAAGATATAGCCCTAGGACAGACGAACGGTCGGACAGCGGAGCCTTAGTAATAGGGTCCCGTTGGCACCCTTTGGGTAGTGAACCCTAAAAACAATTGAGTGAAAACTTGCATGACAGTAAAACCTCAACGTAAAATTTTTATTTTCCTTTTTAACTTCGCGTGTTGTTTCGGGTTTAGTAGCCAGATGTTTAATACTTTCAGACTAGAACGGAGCCCTTCACTATTTGACAATAAATTAAATAATAAGACATAAACTTTGAACATGTCAACTAATCAACATCACGATGTCAATGATGACATACTTCTGACGATTATCTTCAATTTATATTAATTTCTTACCTATTATCGTGACTGCACGATTTTTTATCTGTCTTTAAAATGTGCTATAAGGGTTAAACAGATATTTAGAAAAATCGCCACTCATTTAATTAAAACATCTATAAGAGAAAAAAAAAAAAAAAACTAACTCATAAACTACTGGCCCGATTTTAAAAATTCTTTCACCAGTAGAATGCTATATTATCACTGAGTAACATAGGCTATAATTTATTAAGATATCACGCGGGCGAAGCCGCTGGCGGAAGCTATTATATCATTAACAACATTTTTAAATGTTTAAAAATAATATAAAACATTATTTAACAAAAATAATAATAACCTATAGGTTTACATTCTAAATTTAAATAATATAGTGTATATTTTTGTTTACTTGCAAATAAAGGTGTCTACGCACAAACGCATCACGTGAATTAGTTGCGTAACATTGATTGTACATGCGGCGTTTATACCGCGTAATATAACCCGCGCGGGCGCAACGCGACTATAAGTATAAAATCACGCGGTAACCCGAAGCTTACAAAGTTACAAAGGACGCCCGATTCGGTTTTTATAACTAAAGGAATTTTCAAAGAAAATAATTAATAAAGCGAATAATATCGCGTTTTTCTGCAAACACGATAATGAATAAATAATAATAATATAATTATACTACTATTTGGTTGGAAAAATAATCATCAATATTACTAAGTTTTTTCATTTGTGAATAATATTATTATTTTCGTGTTATGAGTACATTTAAAAAATTAAAATGTTTTAAAGTTTACATAATTGTTATATTGTAAAATAGTCACATTGTAAAAAACCGGCCAAGTGCGTGTCGGACCACGCACAATGAAGGGTTCCGTAGTTGGAATGAATTTATCCTAAGAACAAACTTAACATTGTAGTTGAAAAACATGTTCTCCCATACGGAATGTATGGGAGATCATGTTTTTCAAACCGCAAATTTAAGTTGGTTGATTATTACTCGTTAACCTGTACAGCCTACTTAGCTCTGATAGTTTTCCTTTTAATTTCGTTATATACACTGCTCTGAATTTTTTCAAAAATCCAAGTACAACCATTTAGCTGGCAGGGGGGGGGACACTTGACTCTAACAAACAAAATCAGTTAAAAGCTTAATATTTCGCAAACGGATCCCTGAATCCAAAAATGGTTTTCACAAACTCACAATATTTTTGAACGACTTCTAACGATACCCCACAACATAGGGTAGACGTGAAAAAAAAAACACATCCCCACTTTACGTGTAGGGGATCATCAATATTACTAAGTTTTTTCATTTGTGAATAATATTATTATTTTCGTGTTATGAGTACATTTAAAAAATTAAAATGTTTTAAAGTTTACATAATTGTTATATTGTAAAATAGTCACATTGTAAAAAACCGGCCAAGTGCGTGTCGGACCACGCACAATGAAGGGTTCCGTAGTTGGAATGAATTTATCCTAAGAACAAACTTAACATTGTAGTTGAAAAACATGTTCTCCCATACGGAATGTATGGGAGATCATGTTTTTCAAACCGCAAATTTAAGTTGGTTGATTATTACTCGTTAACCTGTACAGCCTACTTAGCTCTGATAGTTTTCCTTTTAATTTCGTTATATACACTGCTCTGAATTTTTTCAAAAATCCAAGTACAACCATTTAGCTGGCAGGGGGGGGGACACTTGACTCTAACAAACAAAATCAGTTAAAAGCTTAATATTTCGCAAACGGATCCCTGAATCCAAAAATGGTTTTCACAAACTCACAATATTTTTGAACGACTTCTAACGATACCCCACAACATAGGGTAGACGTGAAAAAAAAAACACATCCCCACTTTACGTGTAGGGGAGGTAACCTAAAAAAAAAAAAAATCTTGATTTTATTTTACCACTTTGTCGGCATGATTAATATGTACATATATATACCGAATTACAGCTTTCTAGTACTAAACGTCTCTGAGCTAAGCCGCGGACAGACAGACGGACATGGAGAAACTATAAGGGTTCCTTGTTTACTACGGAACCTTAAAAACGATAAGTAAGTTGTGTGTGTTTATTTATCGTATCAAATATAGTTGTATGTTGTTATTATGCAGGTGGATAGCACTCTCATACACCTGACCTAACCCTAACCACCTGTTACTCTTCCCGCAAGCAAATACAGGGGGAATTATTTGAGGTAAAGACATGCCATAAACAAGTAGTTATTTATTTTCTATTGTATTTTTTTTTTGCGAATAATTTATTTCTTATGTCATTATTATAATACCAGCCTATTACTGTCCCACAACAAGGCAAAGGCCTTTTCTCATTCAAATAAAGTCATCTTTTTTTTTTAAACCTGTGATTTTCCACTGCTATGCAACGGTTTACCCCATACTTTTCCATGTTTTTTTTTTTTTTTTAATTGAGAGCTTTTATGAAAGTACAGTTAAGTTTTTATTATTTTCAAATAATACATCTCTTGGAGATTTTAACACAGCTATTTACTGAAATCAAATAATATAAAAAGTTTTGACAAATACGAGTAAAAGAGCATAAATATTTCTGTTCAAGTTATTGATTAATTTGCATTTTTTTTTCTAATTTGAATAATTTACATGTAAGTATATGCAGATCAGTGTTTTCTTGTGTAATTTACGACGATTTATAGAAACAATGCCTGTGTCAATTTGTTTCGTAAATAGAAATGTAATTAAACATTATTCTAATCTAACTGTACTAATAATATAATAAAGCTGAATAATTTTCCTTTGAACACCCTAATTTCTGGATCTACGAGCAAGATTTGTTTCTTTTATGGTAGCCCGGTTCTTGATGAAGGTTTAACACCACGCGCTACGACCCTTAAGAGCAGAACAAAAAGAAAAACAGTCGGGAAGGACGTTAAGCAGAAAGGAAGTAAAAGCGCGGGCGGGAAATGTAGGTGTTATTTTAGCATATTGTGTTGTCTTACGACTTCCACGCGAACGAAGTCGCGGGCAGAAGCTAGTAACTAAATAAAGGTTAATTAAACTGCAGCTGCATAGTATAATTTCAAGATTTTAAACACTTTACTCTTCTGTGGCCACTAATTATTTTCCCCTTAATATAATATTGGAACTTTTTGGATATTAACCTCATCAATCACCTGTGTTTATTTTTTTTTATATAACAACCATTAACTGTGCCATCAATTATAAAGATTACTCATCAACAGATACTAATTGATCATGACTTCCTTTGCTACAAAAAATATTTTTTATACACATTTACAGTTTTAATTAAGTAACATATTTTTTTACCCAAGTTAATATTATTTCTAGTACTGATAAATACTATGTAGTACAAAGTTAGAAAAAGAAATAAACACGACACACTTCATTCTGATTAGTTCTCTAAAAAAAACACTATGATGACAGAAATAAAAATATTTTTAATATTATGGTATTTATGGTATCCTAGCATTTTCCTCAAGACCAATTTGGACTTATCTATAGTTGTAAAATGTTATTATTTTTAAACCAATTAAAACTATATCAAGCGGGATGACATCACACTTTACATCATTGTATGATAAGAATATAATATTATTATTATAATGGGGAATTATTGTGATAGTGCATATTATTATTATGATCACTGCATGTTACTTTTTTTTAATTCATACAGAAATGATGTTTAGAAAATCAGCTGATTTCTTTGTTTATTCATAACACATGTCTTCAAGGTCAAATTGCTGGTTAATTAAAGAGAATGTTCAGAAATTCTTAGTTGTAATAGATAGTAACATTATATTTTTTGAAAGAACTACCTATAAAGCAGACAATTTAAATGCATGGTATATATCAATAACTTGATAAATAAAATAAAATGTTAATTTTTAACATAAATTAACATTTTATTGATAAAATGGTGAAAAAAAATTGTGATTTAAATATTCACTATTGCACAATTTATAGAATAATATACCCAGGATTTTGTAATATCTTGATTTCAGTGTCCTTGGAGTTTCTTGCCTGTTCTACACCATAGAGATCTAAGTTTTGGAATGGACGACTAGCTTCAACTTTCTGACTAACTAACCAACTCTTTGACAATTTAAAAGTGCCTGTAAATGGTTTAATTAATTGAAATAAATGGTTTGAATTTAAACTTAACCCATATTTAGTAAATTATGTGATTATAGAAGAAGAAAACAAGACACAAAGTAAATTGGAAAACTATGGGGGAGATCTTTGCCCAGCAGTGCGACAACTAAGGTTAAAAAAAAAGATTATTTATATACAAGGGTAATTTTTTTTTTTTTTTTTTAATTATGTATTGCTCATTACTGTTTTTGTATAATTTAACAGTAAAGAATTATTGATCGTTAGTTAAAAGAAAATAACTCAAATATATCCTCCTTATAAATCTCTTGCAAGGAGAAAGGATAGAAAATACATTTATTTAGCACAGACTAACAGGCACACAACATACTGTACAAAATAAATACAAAAAAAAATGTAGTGTGTGTATTCATAGGATTAATATTTAACTGCATACAAAATTGTAAACATACTGACTGATAGTCAGCCTTATCTAATTACAGTGCAACCTAACCCTTATTTGAGAAACCACTGAACTCTATGGTTAAAAATTGTGTTTGAGAGAAATTGAGGCTTATAAAATCAAAGGCAGCTAAGCGCCTTACAAATGTATTGCGCTTAGCTGCCTTTGATTTTATATGACACAATTGAGCAATTTAATGATTAAGCAATTAACAGACATGTATGAAAAATATATGAGGAGACTTTTCCAAACATTAAGTAAAAGTAGAAGACATGTTTTTTTTAAATTAATTTAATCAAATATAATAACAATGTTCCAAGGGAGTGTTGTAACCTAATACTGTTGCCTTCTAAAAAAGAGTAATAAAAAGGAACATTATTCTGTATTCCCTGAAAAGGTTAGGCAGAGAAGTATACACAAACCAAACAGTTTTAAGTTCCAATAGAGGATGAGCCTAAGGCCATTTGATTTACAAAAAAATAAACTAATAATTAATAATTCCAAGTTTATAATAATAACAAAACCATTAGATTGTAAGATCATCTTTTTTAGATATAGTTTTTTTTTTTTGGGGTCATAAACCCGTCATGAAAATATAACAAACAAATTCAATGATATTTATTTCTGTGAATTGGTTTAAAAAAAACAGTTTTACACATAACTATTAAATTATGTTTTAAAACTCGGTGTTACATAACCGATTTCTCTGGGAAATAAGAATAAAACTCAGAGGTCACAATCTTGGCCAGGCAATGTTGAAACATATAAAAAAATAAAAAATATTGCCACAATATTTTTAGGTATGAGTAATTCTTGTCATGAATCCATGATAGCTACTCGTTTACCTTATCAAAAAAAAATGATAGTCATACCAACTTCCTCAAATTATCGGATGTGGTTAAATGTAAATCCTTAGTTCTTATTATTTTATTTTATCCTTCTAATTTATTGAAATTTTAATTGATTATTTTGATATTATTTAGTATGGTTGCTAAGCTGCAGGGCACAGACAGGTTTCATGTACAAAAACTTACACATACATTTTGTAAAATGTGTGTGCATGAAAGCAAAAAATTAAGTATGGCCAAGTAAATGGTGGTTATAGTAATTTACAATGTAATATTGTCTTTTATGATTCTGGACATAAATTATATTAACAAACTGATTTACTTAATTTTTAAAGATAAAAACAAATCTGAGTTTAATTAAATGCTAGATCATTCTGATTAGTGTGTGTTTAGATTGACACAAAAAAGTAATTTCAAAATTAATTTTTAGTCTTATAGAAAGTTGGGATAATATTATACCTACAGTTTCTGGGGCAATTCTTTTTTACAAAAAATCTGAAACAATGTTTGGTTTTTCATCATTTTGCATTTTATCAGTTCTAAACCAGGTAAAATATTATGTGTTAAATATAATAATCACACTTCCTATACACCAATATTTCCTAGTCAAGTCAAGAAAAAAATGTAAAACAAGAAGGTTGCGTATATCCATCAAATCACTAATCCAAATCATGTGTTATACAAATAGGTTATGTATTTTGTCTATGGTTTTATTTGGTTGATAATTTGTGAATATTAGTACTCATTGTCCCTTCAGCAGATAGGATATCACTTTGTAGAATGTCTGTAGACTGTCTAGAATTAAATTGAAAACTTTTATGTAAAGATGTTTTGTTGTTATTGCATTACTGAACTGTTAACCTTATAACACATATTTGACAGTTTGCACTATTTGCAAACACTAAACAGGTAATAGGACGAAAATAACACTCCTGTAACAGCAAGTTTGGTAACACCTACAGATGGATATCCTTCAGAGAGCATCCCACTCGGCGTGCGTGCTAGCACGACTGCGTATCGACAACACGGCGGCATGTTACACAACTTTACAAAATCGAATACTGTGACACTAATGCAAAGTTTTTCGGCTGTAATCGCCGCTTTCAGGCGGGCGCCGCGCGGGGCATGTCTTCGCCGGCCGACCGACGTCCTGTCACCCACCAATGTGTCCATTTTGTAATGAACATCGCACAACCCAACACCCCGCGGAATGTAAATAAACTAAAAAAATAGACTCACCTCTCATACAATGTCACATTCCGCTCAATTCCACACAATTTCTATTCCCTTGTGTCCCAAATCATGATGGAAAATCAAGCGCAACATTACCGTCCGGCTCGGACGCAAAGCAATATCGGTCCTATGGCCAGTGTCCACTCTACACCAAAAACATATGACACACCACTACTGTCCCGGTTCTGGGGCACCCGGGAAACCGTCCGAGGCTTATTTTCGCTTTTTCACAGACGATCACACGACTAGAATCACTACAATATCATCACGAATCGAATCCACTGAATTATATTCCAGTGACGCAAAGCTCATATATCGTGAAGAGCAGCAGCCATTTTGAAATGTACGGGGAGAACAGTCACAGCATGGAACATTCGTAAATTACAGCCGCTCCCGTCTCTCGCTACACTCTAATACTAGAGCGATAGTTGAAAAACTTTATGCAGTTTCCATTTTAACACTTTAGGTCACAGAACTTCACTCCATTTTCTTATTGAAACTATCCAAAACAACCTAAGCGACATCCGATAATTCCAGCTTACCCCATTTGCATGACACACATAAAATAGCAAAAAAACACTAAAAACACTTAAAAACGTACATAAAACGTGTCGCGCCGAATTATGAGAAGTTAAAGCATCGCATCAATATAACAGTCCATTAGAAAAATCGCTAAAAAGATTGGTATATATTTTACAAATAGTTAATTCGGTACGAACAATAACAACGGCCGCCATTTGCAATTTTCAACTTGACATGCGCACTGACTCGCAGTAGACAAACATACGTGACGTAGCTTTAGACAAGCGTATGTTTTTCTCATTTTATATTAAAAAAAAAATTGTAAAAAAAAATTTATTTAATTGTAAACACGTAAAACTATTTATAAATGATTTCAGGGGTATTTAAGATTCTATTTGGTGTGTAATATTATTATTGTGTTGATTATTTTTGAATTTTCAGCGCTGTATCAAAGTCATGTCATCAGCCTTTCATGCTCCACTGAAGGCTATCTTTGATTGGTTGATGGTGTTATCTCCATGTTTTTATAATAATTCACACCGCGTTGATTGGCTGCCGCCATGCAAAATGATCAAACGAATCACTTCCTGTTGTAGATAAAAAAAAAAACTTTCGTCACAATGTAATTTATTTTATTTTATTGAGTAACTTTAATTTTTATTACAACTAAACAATACCCGCCTACCTATACTAAGTTTTTCTTTTTTCAGTCCGTTTATTTACAGATAAAATTAGTAAACTCTTGAATGACCCGCGTGACCAAAGAGGAAGAGGAGATAGGCTGCCGTATTTTGAATAAATTGCTTTGCTGCTGCTCAATTTGCCTGCCAAGAATGGTGAATGGGCAGACATGAAATCTTTCCCAATATCCATTGCTGAGTGTGTGTATTATAAGCCTCTTCCTGTCACAGTCTCAAGGCGCCGATTCACTACTTTGCAGGTCATCTACCTGGCCGTCCACTGCGTGGTGCAGGATAGGATGCAGAATTGTGACTTTAGTTGCAGTTTGTAACCCTGCTGGAACTGCGAGAGAGCAGCTTATTCTACTCTTTGGCGAGCAAGAGTAATACCCTCTTTGAGAGTCCAGCAAGCTTCGTCAGTGTATTATCTATGGCTTTGCCTACCGTATGCATTTAATAGATTGCTGCGCAAAAATGTCAATTGCTCAGCTGATGTATCCACTGCAGCAAACTCCAAAATATTTTATCAAAGGACTGCTGATGTGCTCACAGATTTTCGCGTCCGTGTCAAGTTCGTGTTCGCAAATACTACTTCTTATCGTAGTCTCATAGGCGATACATCTATAGGGTCTCAAATATTGTTGGTCATGGTGGATCCAAAGGTTGATGAAACACTGGATGCCGGGTACAAGACGTTTCCATGAAGACGACCGAATCCGTCTCAAGGCCTTCAGACATGTTCCGTCGTGCTTTTTCGCTTGTTGGTATTTATATAAAATAGCAACTCCAAGCGTGCGTATGCGGTAAAGGCATGTGTTCTGTGAAGCAAATGCTCATGAAATGTTAGCTCGGTGGGTTGACTTCAGTTGTTCCCTCAGCGGCCAGTGAGAAAGATATACTCGTAGTATGCAAGCGCCATGGAACACGCACACCTGGTCGCACGCGGCCAGCGGGCTCACCGGCTATCCGGCTGACCAGGCCGTTGTGGCCTCGCTGCTAGAGCGCGCCAGGCCTAATTGCGTCACAAACGATGAATTGCAATCTATTTAATTTTGATAGTTCAACAATATTCATTGCGTTAAGTTGTTGTGCAGACAAATTTTTCGAACATTTATAGCAATGGATTAGCAATATCCTTAACAAAATGATCCAGATTGTGATTGATCGTGTGTTACGCAATTGGGATGCTGGTGAGTTTTTCGTATGAAACTCAGTGGAATATAAAAAAAACGTTGATATTAATGAAAAAAACTTTTATTCAAAATCAAAGTTTCGGTATTTGAGAATGTTTTACAATATTAATGATCATGTTACGAAACTTGATCATATGAGAACTTCTTCTTTTCTTTATCTCCTACTCTATTTAAAATCTTTCAAAGACTCCTTTGGCACCGATTGAAACAGTCCTTTTCTAGCCATTTCGTCAGCCCAATCTTCAAAACAACCTCTCCTGAAAAATAAGATTTTGGTTAAGATATCTATGTAAATAAAGATCAATAATTGCCGTGCGTTAGTCTCGCAAAAACTGGACAATGTCTCCACCGATTGTGATGAAACTTTGTTGTGTACGGAGAAAGAAAAAATATGAAAAAAGTAATTGCAACGCTTTAGCTAGTTAAAATATTTTATTTTTTATCTCTTTTAATAAGTAGAAATCGACTAGGTAGGTGGGTATTTCTCAATACAGTCATGTCAATCATTTTATTAAAATTATTTGTATGATGCTAGCAACCCCGTCAAACCCGCAAATAAAAAAAAGTAAATTAAAATAAAATGAATGAAACGAATAAACGATCAGTGTGTGATGCCCTATTAATTTGTTTGGAGTAAATAATAGAAAGTATTATTTTTTAATGACATGTGTTAAATGGTGCCCCAATTTAAAACGCCTGCTTCAAATACTTCGGTGCAACACATATTTTTCCTCGATAAATAAACAAAACTGCCAGTGTTTTGTTGACTTCAATCACAATCTCACGAACAGCGAATGTAAGTATTTTATCATTGATATTACCTGTTTATTGAACTTATCATTATGAGACCCTATTGTAAATATCATGTAGGTATTCAATTATGTCGCTTCGATTATGTCAAATGCATAAGGTCATCAAAATATCACCATCACTTTCTCAAAGCAAAAATTTTGGATTCCGCTTTTCTAATTTAGTTCACTCAATTATGTTTTACTTACTTCTTTATTATAGAAAATAGATTTGATAGGGGTGACATGATAATGTTAGGTACTGGTTAATGGATAAGTAGGCCAAAAATCATTCCCTAGAAAAAAAACTGGTAAATTCAGGTAAATCAATAATCCAAAACCTGTAAGTACTTAGTTTATTATTCTGTTTTTAAATTTTTGTTTTGGTAACTGCCAGTTACCAAGACAATTTATTTAAATCAATTGTTTTATCTAAATTTAGTAGTCAAAGGGTACTTATGTCTAGTTCTACAAAGAGTATTGTAAAAGTTCTATGTTATGGACCACTAAAGAGAAGGACTCTGATGGTCCAGCGAATTCTTTTTACAGAGAGATTCATTTCATAACTAAATGGATGTATAAACCCAGTACAATACAGCTGATGAATCATGTACTGTAAATCAATAAGATAAAGTGGATAACAATAAAAATAAAGATAAAAATAAGAATAAGTCATTTATGAACGGTGGGTATATAAGAGTATGCAAATAATTTGCACACATGGATTTGACTTCTGACTTAGGTGTAAAAACATTCAGAACGAGAACTTAACCTATTCGAGGCGAGATCCTAAAATTTTCATTTTGCTATCTCTGAATTCTAAAGCTTCTGTACATTAGTCAACAAAGTACCGAACTCCTATTTCCGAAAATCGAATCGGTCCTAGGCGGCGTGCTAACATTATTGAGCTTGCTTCGCTCGATCTTGCATCCCACTCTATCTTAATTCTTAAGCTTCTTTGTATAAGTCGACACAGTTAGTCCTGTTTCTCTATGAATGGACAAAATAAAACCTATCTCAATCGAAGCGAGATGGAAAAATCTCTTATATTTTAAGCTTTTCTGCTTAAGTTGACAAAGTTACTCTTTGTATAAATGGACAAACGATAACCAACATATTCGGAGGGCAACCGTAAAAATGATCAAGCTTGCTTCGTGTAGCTGAAGATGCACCCCCCTGAAATGAACCTGCAGGCGCCAAAGAAAAAGGAGAGGATGTTAGCTTGTCAGTTGAGAGGGGAGAATCAAAGAAGAGAATGTATTATGGTGACCCCAAGTATTACACATTGGACCTACATTTTATGCAAAGTGCATTTTCTATTATTTTTTATTCAAAGGACGGAAGTTGATGATGACTACCTGTTTCTGAAAAGCCAATCGACACAAAAAATTGCCAACTGACTGTTAGACGAGGCAAGGGATTTTTATGCGACTAATAGAAATAAACTTATATAGATGACAATAAAATTGAAATATATGACAATAAAATTGAAATTTCAATGATATGATGCAAAGGACGTCGCGACATGCCTAAGGATATCGCAGCATCGTTGCCGTTGACATTTCAATTTTATTGTCATACTAGCTTTACCCGCCCCGACTTCGCTCGGGTAGCACTAAACCCTACCTACCCTACCTAACCTACCTACCCACCTTACCTACCCTAATTTTCTCACCGTTTAAACCTTCCCTGGACTATGACAAACATTTCAAAACCAAAATCAGCTAAATCGGCCCAGCCGTTCTTGAGTTATAAAATTACAACGAAAAGTGGCATTGATTTTTATAGATATAGATATAAAAGTTTATTTCTATTCTTCGCATAAAAAAACCTTGGCGTGCCGCGCCGCCCCAGAGCGCCCTCAACCAAAATTAGCAATAGACAATCAAATGAAATACCACGAGTTTGGCAGTCAGTTAAGTAATTTTTCTGTTGATAAACCATTCAAAAACGGTAAAAAGTCCAATCAGTGGTAAAACAAGCTATCTAATCCACTTTTACACAGTAAGGCACCATCAATTTAAAATTGTTACCAAAGACATGCAGTTGATTGTACATATCTCCTAAATATTATTTATCATTTAGAGGCATAATGATCACGTCGGGGTTACCAGTTTAAAGGTTATGAGGAACAGGGTGTAAAGTTCCCTCATCCTCCATGGAAAAGGGAGGATCCTCCGACCAGACCGGTGTCGTTGCTGGGTGGCAACTGCAAGACGATTGATGTCGGGGAAGTTATACATTATATGCTGATCGCGCGGTAAACTCTGTTTGTGCGATGCAGGATTTTGTGTGACGTCAGGTCTTTGATGCGTAGTTCGCATGTGGCGATGTAGATGTGCGATGAGTCAGGTTATTCTCAAATCTTTATGATTGTGGCGGCTTCACAATCATAAAGGATTTGAGAATGACCTGACTTAGTTTTGCTGCAACTAAACATAATTTAGGTTCTCAAAGACACACAATATCCAAAAGTTTAGTTGTCTTTTCCTCAAAGTTACAAATAAACTTCCATACAAGTTACCAATATTTTAAACTGGAGTCCTAGCGCGGAGTTCCGGGCTGGACCTAGTGTTATTAGGTTATTCCACATTACAGAGATACTATAGGTGTGGTGTGGCTGTATTGATGACAATGCATTATATAATTAGCTACTAATAAGTCTTATCAAATAATCGCAAGATTTAACATCATGATCCAGACCACAGCCCAAGTTCATCCACTGCTTATCCCTCTGCTGGGACTCTGGCCTCCTCTCTGTGAGGGGGAGTGGGCCGTAATCCTTCATGCAGGCCCAATGCGTAGTGGTTAAACCCGTAAGTTGTGCCAATCTCCAGTCTTGTACCAGACAAAAACAAACTACCTAAAAAAAAAAACACATACCTATAATATTCTGCATAGGCCTCCTTTCTCTGCAGCCCCATTATAAACATGGCTGCACCGGCGACCACAGAAAGAAGAATCGCCTGGGCCATCTTGCGTTTAGTCTGCGCCCAGTGTAGGCCGCGCATGATCGGCTTACTGCGGCAGGGCGGTAGGTCCGGGGGGGGTGGGCATATTTGCGGGCACGGCGGGTATGGGGGCGGGGGACATGGCGGGCATGGCGGCAGCTCGCAGGCCATAGTGCTGGAAGTGAGTGAGAGTTGAGAGGTGGTTAGGGTTTGACTTCGTTATTGAGTTCTCCTATAATATTATTTTATCTACATCTTCTCTCTTCCTCAGATCAAATGAAAAATGGCTCAAAGCTCACACGGAGGCAGTCACCGGCGGAGCAGAGACCACGACGGACCCGCTATGCGATACACAAACACGGATTGGGAGGCCAAAGAAGCCCTCTATCAACGAGAACTAGACGAAGCAAGAGCTAGGGCCACGCAGATGGAGAAAACGATGCGCTGGTGGTCCGACTGCACGGCCAACTGGCGCGAAAAGTGGAGCAAAGTCCGCAACGAACGAAACAAGGCAAGAGAGGAATCAAAACAACTCAAAAACAAATTTGACACACTCTCTAAAGAGCTGTCCACCTCCAAAACAGAAAAGAACGACCTAGAACAACAGTTGATCGAACTGAAAAGAGACAACGAAAAGCTTTTAACTTTAGGAGAGAGCAGGATACTAGCTGGCGATCTCACGACTGAAGACGGCGTAGAGTTGAGGCGGAAGAACGTAGGATACCTATCGCCCAATGAACCTTCGATGCGACAGAGAGCATCCTTAGACTCGCACAAATTCTCAAACGTAGACAATGTCCTCGCTAACAAATTGAGCGAGCTAAGACTGCGGCTAGACGAAACAAGTAAGACCCTTCAAAGCGAGAAGGACGAGAAAGCATTCCTTCAAGCCAAAATCGAAAACTTAACTGCAGAACTTCACAACATTAAATTGGAAGTAACTCACAGCGACAGAACCTTAGGATCAACTGATTCCAGTCATAGTGAAGTCGAAAGGCTCCAAAACGAGCTGCAAGATGAAATTGCAGCCAAACAAGTCTTAGAAGAAAAGATCGCTGAACTAAAAATGGAGATAGAGAGGCTGAAATCAGAAAACACAATACAGTGGAGCAAACGAGAGTTGCTGGAAACGGAAAATATTGCAATACTGAGAGAGAATAAGAAGTTGTATAGTCAAGTGTGCGAATTGAGAGAACAGATACACAAATTGAACCGAATATCGGACGGGAGCGCTTATTTCAGCGATCACAACAGATTAGACTCCAATATACTTTACGTTAGAAAGACTAGCGCAAGTCCAAGGTCCCATGAATCAAGTAATGGCTCTTCTGAAGCCAATTTGCATTTTGACGCCAAAACAAATACTTCCGGCGAAGACGACGAATTAGCGATAGTAGAACGAAATGACAATTGTTAAACAATTACCTTTTTCAGCTTTTTACGTGATCTTTGAGTTGCAAGAAAGCAAGATTAACGAAGTTCTGTCAAATTTGTAATAAGAACGTGTAGTCTGTGGTATACGTAATTTATTCTGCTTCGAATTTAGAGCTCAAAGTAGTTTTAAAAGAGGTTGTATATGAATATCGTTGTTTGGTTCTCGAATGCGAGTGGACATGTAGAATAAAATTTTCTAAAAAACTTGGAATAGCGATCTCACTAACTTATGTAGGTTTCGCAATCATCTTGAATCTTCGGAAGGACGAACCCACAAATACTTACGACTATTGTAATGATACAGGGAAAACGGTTAATGCCACCATCTTTTAGGCTAGCAAACCAAGCAAAAACTTGATGATACTCTATTAAGATTCTTGAATAGATCTCTGAATAAAACGCGTTATATTTCAAAGCAGCATCAAGTCCAACTGACCTTTCAGGAGGGCTCTATGATAGTATATCTCTATGAAATAATTCCGATATTAATAAATAGCAGATTCTGCAGCATGCCTTGACGGCCTAGATATTTTTATAGTTCCGACAATCGTTAAAATCGCCAATTTACATAAGTGATACGTAAATTATCAAAAAGCGTTAAAATAACTGAATGCATTTAAAATCATTCCATTGCGTTTTCAACATTGAATTACGCTACACATTATATTAATATACGTAATAAAAATATATTACAAATTAATATTATGCTTGGATGCATGAGTTTTAGCAAAATGTTAAATTAAACGGCGCGGGCGCAAGGCAAAGGTTACTAGGACGGAAACTAGTTTTTAAATCAACTTTATTAATTTTATAAATGTTTATATTATAGTTCGCAAACTAATGAGTCTATTATTAAAATTGTGTCAAATCCGCCACAAAATAATATTTTTTTCCTAATAAATAGTAGACCAGAGGGCGAGAGAGAAAGGGAAGACCTAAGAAACGATGGATGGACTGTGTGAAAAAATATATGGCTAGAAAAGGGTGACTACCGAGATGACGACTACTAGAAAAGTATGGAAGATTAAGACATATGGGACATTATCAAGTAACTTCTCCCACTCTGGGCGGAGCGGGAGGGCGTGTCAGACTCTTACTGACTAAAATCCACCCGTGTTCCTTCAGTTGCCTGCACGTTGCCAGGGCCACGGTATCCCTTTCGGACTTTCCCGCGACCCCGGCAGGCATCGGTCCTAGCAGACCCCTTCCGTTGTGCTGACATCTCTTTGAGGCGCGCGTGGAACACAACGCGCCGTCGACCCGGGCCTGGTCCTAATCGGACGGCGAGCTACCCATTGCTCACCGTCCGCAAGCCCGCGCCTACGTAGGCCGGGAATCGGCGACGCCCTGGGCGTCTCCTAGGGCGCCTAGGAGCGTAAGGGCGCGAAATTTGCCTCTCCCTCACGCGTTCCACCTCCTCCTTAATGTTTGGGTACCTACATTAACAAAAAAGTTTTGATAACACAACTAAACATAACTGGCGAAATGTGGGTGTACTATTATAGGTACTCTGCCTAACCCTTCGGTGATGCATGACGTGATTTATGATGTAGTTTTGATAACTACAGCAATACCTATCAAAAACTGGTCAAGTAGGAGTTGCATTCAGACTGTGGATAATAGTGGGCATATTTAAGGAACGTACCCTTTGCCTTTCGTCGTAAATATATTACTCTTTCATGTGACAACTAGACTCAGATAGATGTTAACATAATGCATTAGTTATTGTTGATCATTGTGATAGTCTAGTTTTACAATATAGGACGACTTTAGATAATTACACCCGGGACACGTGACTAAAGATAGAACATCCAGCACGGTGGGCTTATGGACTGTGGGACATCAGGGCTCAGTGTCCTGTCAGCACCTGCACGGAAACGTCTCGGCGGCCGCTGACCAAGCAAGTCACCGTTTACTCGCGCTAAGAAATGCATAATGTATAGAAACTGACGGCTTTGAAGACGGTCGGCTCTATACATTTTATCCGCACATGGTTCAAAATCGCTTGACCCCGCGGCCTATTCAAAGGCGACCGTCGCGCGAATACGCGATCGGCGCAGTCCTCAGCGCAGTCATATCACCTTATGTCACTTTTTGTTCAACAAACCGGAAAGCGCCCTCTGTCGGCGCGACCACGCGTACAAGTTCACCGAACAAAAACGGACAATAAGCACATGACGATCGCGTATTCGAACGACGATCGCTTTTAAATTGGACGCGGACTAATACTATTCGTCTAATATTCACCTTGGCAACCTGAGCCCCTACGGCCCGAAGCTCGGAAAGCTTTCAACTTTGGGGATCTAAAATGTTTCGACTTTTTTCGGAAAGTTGTCGTTATAATTTAAATTTCACATAACAGCCGTCATGAAAATGATGGCAGCCGAGTTTGTCTTTACGGTATCAAAAATGCTCTCAAGGGAAACACCAACTTACTTTCATAAATAACGTGTCACGTGTCGTCATTCGACGGTAAATTGCGGACGCAGTGTGGCGGCTACCGCAGTCTTAGGGAAACCCTACCGTAACATTCAAGTTCTATTGTTGAAATATTCAACAAATAACTCTCCAATTACTATAAAATATTGTCTTAATTTACATTATATCAATAGTTTCATTTACAGAACATTTAATATAATAACAATACTAATTTAAGGCCTAATCTGCTACGTATTTTTGTATATTTTTTTAAGTTATTTATTTGCTTAACTTGCCCGTAAGAATCAGCATTCTAAACTTTGAGTTTAAAATTATTATTATGTGAGTTAATGTTCAATATACAATGTGTTTTTTTTTATATCCCGTAACTCTAGGGTATGATTGAGACCATATAATAAAACCAACTGGCATAGATAAGATATTATTCTTCAATCATCTTTTTTTTTATATTATTAATTCGACAAAGTCACGATTATTAATGTAAAACACCCTTACGTGAAATATGACAACGTCGCATTTTCTTAGCTTTAAATATGAATGATTGCTTTGAATAAAAATGCTTTACTAAACTACTGCGAAGTTTGGCAACGTCGCAAAAGTAAAGATTCGTCATACTGGTGACAATTTATGCCCTAATTTAATTATGATTGATTATATCTTCGAAACTATGTATTTTTGGACCACCTATTCTAGGAGATTTTGTGTTCTTTTTACTTAAATAATATAACCCTAGAGTTATGGGATATCAAAAAGGTCAAAAACAACACGTTGTATATTATAATGCAGCATTTATGAATTTTAAACTGGATTATTAAAACCTTTTATTTGTATTGGCCTAAGAAATGAAGTTCAAATAAAGTGTCCTACAATGAATATGATATTAAATTGTATAGTAAATATTATAATGTACCTAATTATTAGATATCATTAAAGAAATGTCGTGTATAACGTGTCTTTTCATTATCATCATCACAATTTCAGCCGAATAACCTCCACTGCTGGACGTGGACATAGGCCTCTACAAATCATCGCCACTTTGACCGGTTCAGTGCTTCTCGCATCCAGCGGATTCTAGCGGCCTTCACAAGGTCGTCCGTTCAAAAATTTCTTGTTTTCTTGTAATTCTACCAATACTTCACCTAGTTCAAGTTTTTTACCCGACTGCAGCGGAGTCCAAGAGTGTGAAGGGCGAGCTCTCAGCAGCAATCCAAACAAAGTTGGGAATATGGCGCAGTAACTAGTTACCGAAGCTGGAATACCTGATAACATTGAACTTCGGCCAACTTCGTATTCCGAGGGTAGCCGAAAATTCACAACTTTTAAAAATACCCTCAGAAAGTACAGAAGATAAGAAAATACAAATTTGACTTAATTTTTTTTATTTATTAGACTACACATGATAACCCACCCTGTGGTACACTTTACAAGTTTTTACAATGATTACTATAATAAAGTAACTAAATTATTATCACAGAAAACATGAATGAATTGTGAGAAATTAATGAAAAATTTAAATGAAAATTATCACAATAAAAAAAACATAAACATTGAGTGTTCGAAGATGGTAGTGTGAACCAGTGCCTCTAGGGGTTGAACACATTACAAGTATAACAACTCATTATAAATACCTACAAAAAATAAACGTTGCGTTCGGGGGACCCCCGTCAGGACTGAAGTTCCTTACGCGATACTCGTACGCACACACTCGTATATTTTATTTTATTCTATTCTGAACACTTACAGTTAACGTAAAGTGTTCATGAACAATATGAAAATGCAGGCCATTTACAAGTTTCCACTGATAGACACTAAAAATAAAAATAATAAAATAGAAAGAGACGCACAGAGAGAGAAAGTGGCATAACGCTTTTTCGTTACGTGACGATTTTTACCAGTCAACTCATACGGTCATACCACAAGCCGCGTGGCGATGGTGTGCTGCGGACGTTGCGCCGCCCGTTTCATATTTACGTATGACGGCTCGCGGGCAGTGAGCGGCCGGTGAGCAGTGCCGGATTAAGACTACTTGATGCCCTAAGCAATCCACGCCTGTTGGCCTCCCTATCCACTAGCATCGGTCTTAACTTTTTTTTACGTATTGCTAACAACGACATAGATCATTGAGTACCTTAGAATATGTACGAAAGACGAAAGAGTTACGTGGAGTAGGTAATACAATAAAAACCAAAAAACTATTTATGTTTCTTTTTATTGAAATGCGACTTGCGACTATTACGTTTCAGTGCTGTTTATGGTGCCCCCCCCCCCAAGATGTGATGCCCTAAGCCATTGCTTAATGGGCTAATCCGGCATTGCCGGCGAGCCGTCCACTATTATGAATAGCCATCGTAAAATACACTTTAATGCATTTGATTTAAAATCCTAACTTGAATGACAAGTTATTTGCCGTGTCGAAGCGGTGCTGATGAGCGGGAACTTCGTTCCAAAAAACGAACTCCCTCGACTGCTTCGATAATCTGTCTAATGTTCGCAAGCGCTACTTCTCACCCTGAATCTCTCATTCTTCAAATCTCTCATTATCGTCCTGAATTGGATTCCCAGGTCAGGCAAAGCGTTATTGGATTTCCCATCAAGAATTACTCAGTAGCAGCCCGGTGTCTGGATTTGTGCCCGGTTGATGGCGATAGGCTCGCCCCCTATTACATGGGACTTAACCATAACTGGCGAAATGTGAGTGTACTAAAGGTACATCTCTGCCAACCATAAAAATAAAAAAACAAATATTCAATATGCACCACCATTCAGCCCACACCCTTTTGTTGTTATTTAAATTATTCTCTTATTTAATTTAAAAAAAAATTGAACTGTTTAGTAGCAATACATGTTAGATCTCGTCTAAGCTAAAATGACGCGCGAATTTTAAACTTGCTTGTGTGCTAAATGCAATGGTGGGGTCACGTCACTTGAGCTTGGACGAGCTCTACGTGCCCGTTAATTTGTATGAGGCCACTAAGTGGGGCTTGATGACCTGTAACACAGGGTTTTTTCTTCATCAGGGGGTCATACGCCCAAAGCGAATTCCGTAGTTACGGCCGCTTCTTACTCCGTCTCAATTACTGTATGTCGGTAAGTGATACGGAGTACGATGCGTCGTCAGGGAGTTTGTTGCGCCACTTCTTCTTCCCAGCTAAAGCACTAGGAAGTGGTGAAGGCTGGGCGTTTTGGGGGACTGTCCTATGTAATTTTGACGTTCGTAAAGTGCTGATTCTCAGCCTAGTTTGAATAAATGACTTTTGAATTTTGAGTAACTTCGGCCGAAACTATGGATTTTTGGTTTAGGTAGTGGACCCCCATGTTCCAGCTCTCTCAATGTGAATTTATTAGTGACTGACCGAAGATTTGTTTTCGGCCATAAACCAGCCAAAGTTTCGACCAAGCCGAAAATCAGAAGTTCGTGTATTTGGTGCGTCATTTGGCCTACTTCGTAAACCTCGGCAATATCAGATGAATCAATACAACAAGAAATACACGAAAATTTGTTTCCTCGTGTTTTATTTCTTTGAAAGCCTAAAAAAGTGTAAAAAAGAACAAAAAGATGTCAGTGTAGGTATAGCTGTTTATATAAATATTCTATAAAGTCTAAATCGAGACTGAAGCCGAAGCTTCTTTTTCGTTTTCGGCTCAAAATCCATTTTCAGTCGGACACTAGAATTAATTCGACCATACAGTTCAAAACTGTAAAGTGCTACAAAACTATTACAAAACTAAATTATTACAAGCACCTGACCTCAGCAACTTGGAATACAAAATATGTATAGGATAAGATGCTGAATGTGCGATACGAGATGATTCTAGCCTTAAAAATACAAATACTCTTCATCTCCGAAAGTCCTTCGGCTCAGCCATAAATTACTCTTATAGTATACGTCTACATTAAAAAGTAAACATTACAAAAAATCTGCCATTAGCTTATAACGTAAATACTCTTCGAGTATAATATAATAACCTATACTCTGTTCCAAAAGTAAAGTTACCAAAACAAAAATTACCTCTATCTTACGTGCTGACGGCTTAAACCGTGTAACCGGTATTAAAACGGTAACCTAAAAGAGGTAACATGTTTCTTCTTCACCTTCGTCGTAGAAGTAACCAAAATTCTTCGATACTTGTACCGTAATTTATAAACGTTTTCGGTCCTTGATTCTGCCTACCGTTAAAGTTCATATTTGCATGTACTAAACATTCTGCGAAACGCGATCAGAACTCGAACTCCGACAGCTGAGAATCGTAAATTACTCTAGCACCAACCTATCCTGCTTGGACCGACACAGCCTAGATCATTTGGTGTCAAAATTAGCCACAGGCAACATACCCATTCTTTTGAACCTAGATTTCACAATTGTCTTCTTCAAATCCCTCTTATGTGTATCTGTAGATGACGTAGATGGAGAGTTTAGCCCGGAAGTCGATGGCTGCTCCAGTTCATCAATAAATTCTATCTCATATGGGTGACTGACTTCGCCTCTTAAAACGTCCACAGTGTCAAATTCAACGTCATCCGACATTCCAACTTGAGAGTTTGATTTATTGAATTTCGTCAAGTCCAGATCTTCCTCACTTTGTAATTCGTCTGCAGTTCCGCAGTCAGAGCCTTTCGCAGTATAATCGCTGTTAGACGATGAATTGGATCCTTTTCTTCTACGTTTTTTGCCTCTATTATTGTTGGTGTTGGTTGATTTGTCTTTGGATGTACTGGGTTTGGGTTTACTGGATTTTGATCTGTGGAGGTTTGAATATTATTATTATTAAATCTCGAAAAAAAATTGGCTGTTCCCTACATTTCGACGAGATATGCGAACATAAATGTAGGGAACAGCTGATTTTTTTTCGCGATTTCAGCGTTGGTCCCATAGTGAAAGTTGTTCATAATGATGAGTACAATGACCCCTTAAGAGGTTTACGGTAAACAAAAACTAAGGTTGTATATAAAATATTAATAATAATTCATAATACTGCCACATAATACATCAGAATAAAATGTCAATACAACTAAAATAAATGTGAGTAGGTACAAATTAAAAATGACACAGAATTAAAATTAATAATATGAAAATGCAAAAAAAATAAAAAAAATCCTACAAGCATTTGCGCGCGGCTTCACCCGCGTGGATGTGAAGTGGGATCAAAAGTATCCTATGTTTTAAACCAGGTTATAAAGTATCCGTGCGTCAAATTTCATCCAAATGCGTTCAGCCGTTTTTACGCCATACGGAACATACATCCAGACAAACGAACAAATATTCTAAAAACTATATTTTCGGCATCAGCCTCATTCCCACGTTTCGTAGTAAATACTTAAAAAAAAAAAAAAAAAACAGTTTTGACTTAACTTCATTACTATTTTATTATATGTATAGATACAGCGTGTATCAGAAATACCATGAAACTGAATAACTTTCTCAACGGGACTAACATCATAATCGCGAAAAAAATATCAACTATCCCGTACAAAACATCAATACTTTCTCGACCCAAATGTATGGGACGGCGGATATCTTTTTCGCGATTATGATGTTAGTCCCATTGAGAAAGTTGTTTCCTTCTGATACATGTTGTATACAGGGTGGCAGGGTCAACGACGCGAAGCCGGCTACCATGGATTCAGTACATGATTCTAAAAAAAAACTAATTTATCGTCGGCTATTTAAAAAAAAATCTGCTGTTTCACAGAAAAGTGCAATACCTACGCGGTCAAAATGTATGGAGCAGCTGTTTTTTTTTTTTAATAACCTTCGAAAAATTTCAACGCAGGGGGGTTCAGAATCATGTACTGAATCCATGGTAACCGGCTTCGCGTCGATGTCCCTGACACCCTGTATACAATGCAACATGAAAAGCAACAGTAGTTGGTACACGTTCGCCTTCTTGTTGTACATTTCATGTTGCATTGCATATATTTTTCCGGCCTGTTGATTTTAACGTGTGTTACGTTTCACATAATGTGTACCCACATTGAGCAGTAACTTTATGGGGTGACTAGCTTCTGCCCGCGACTTCGTTCACGTGAATATTGTAAAAAAAAAACAACTGTCCCATACAAAACTTGAATACCTATTCGACCCAAATGTATGGGACGGATGTTTTTTTTTTTAATACCCTTAAATATGTTCACAGCTTTCTGGTACATGCTGTATTTGGACGGCATGAGCCTGTTCGTGTCAACGTAAGCTATGTTTCACATATATTATGTGTACCCACCATAAGCGTCGGGTCACACCGGAATGGCAGCGGCCGGCAGCGACGCGGCGAGCACTTTCAGTGTGAAATAATTTTAAACTTTATCTACATACTTAAAAGACCAGTATCGCTTGAAAAGCTTGAAAGGTCTCGAGGCCGCCCGCGGTGCCGCGAGCGGTCAAATTCAAAAATCAAAATCAAAATATTTTATTTCACATAAACCTACATGGGCACTTATGGAACGTCAGAAGCTAGGTGCACGGTTCCAATTGGTCGTTTCCTATGGAGAAGAGCCGGCAAGCAACTCCACGGTTACTTTTTTTAAAATAATTGTTTTTTACAATATTTTTAAATAACAGTAGGTATTAATAGGTATGGGAGGACAGTGTAGGTCTTTCAACAAGTACCCGGTCGCTGCCATTCTGGTGTGTCTCGGCCCTTAAACTACGGAAGAAACAAAAGCCATACGTACTTATTGTCGACTCCAACACGATGTCGTATGGGCTTCACTTGGGCCTTCATCGCTTTACTCTTTATATTCTTAATAGCATCTCCGCTGCTACTGGATTCTCCTGAAAAATATTGAGTAGCTTAATCAGTCTATAATATTCCCATTGCTGGGACTCAAGCCTCCTCTCTGTGAGAGGTAGTGGGCCGTAATCCACCACGCGGGCCCAGTGCGGGTTGGTAGATGTCACATGTCTTCGAATTTTTGGTTCTAGGACATGCCGGTTTCCTCACGATGTTTTCCTTCACCGTTTTGAGAGCAGTGGTGATGATTCATTTCCACAAAGTAAATCGCCTATCTGGGTTCGAACCTACGACCTACAAGTCTACAACTCGTGAGCTGCTCTCAAAAACAAAACATGGCCAGGCCTTTCTTTTATTTAGCCGACAGTGTCTCACTGCTGAATAGCTATAGCTCATTCATGACCATTTTTTTTTTTTTGACGTGAAGCCTTTAGTGAGTCATTGCAAAACAACTCTTATGTCATAGATACAAAGTATAAATTAGAATGATGTCCTGAGCTTGATACAACTCTCGGCAATAATTCTAATTTATAAGCACGTTAAGTAAGCTATTAATCCCGGCTGTGACAGTCGTTACAGGTAATCAGAAGCCCTAAAATCTGACAACCAGTCTTACCAAGAAGTATCGTATTACCCAGTAACTGGGTTGTGGAGGTCAGATAGGCAGTCGCTCCATGTAAAATACTGGTACTAAGCCTGTTAGACTGGAAGCCGACCCGAGCTGAACCGTAGTTAACATGTAACATCTTCAAAATAAGAATCAATTCATGTCTTTCCTTTGATGAATCTTACCTCCGTTTTCATCATTAATGATTCCGCTGATGATATTCTTCAAAGACGTGCCCAGGTCAGTCGCGAAGTTGGCGTCCAAGTAGTTGAGGTTACGGTCATCACGGGGCACTCCTGAAAGAATAGTAAATGGTTACTGTTACTCTGCATCATCCCACTGCTGGGCTAAAGCCTCTCCCCATGACTTCCAGCTCTTTGGATCCAAGGCCAATGTAGACTACTGGTCGTTTGTTTTCTCCAGCTCGTCCCATCATCAGTAAATTATAAAAATATCAAAAACTCGACTGCGTAAAAAGTGAACTTTAAAAGAGATTCACTTTTTTCTGTCTCCAATCCCACTTAATACAATATACAATCTCAAGCAGTCGGAGGCATCTTC
The DNA here is from genome assembly GCA_916701695.1 of Agrochola macilenta. Lineage (NCBI taxonomy): Eukaryota > Metazoa > Arthropoda > Insecta > Lepidoptera > Noctuidae > Agrochola > Agrochola macilenta. Next base: position 15,860,816 of record OU753572.1, on the reverse strand, counting down.
TTAAATTTTACAATATAAAGATCTATTGCCTCCGACTTCATGAAATTGTTCCCCACTCGACACGTTTGGGAGATTATTTTTTACCATACATTTTGGCGCCAAAAATCCGCCATTTCTAATATTTCCAGTGACACTCACGCAATAAAGACGACATATCATTCATCAAAATCGGTTCAGCCGTTTAGTAGTTACGAGGGAACGGACGGACATACATACAAGTCAATCACATAACCCTACTTTTCGGGCTTCGCCGCAGTCCGGTAATGATCTTTATTTCAGGTTTATACACGTAACGTTCATTATTTTCGAAGCCTTACACAGCGGCAAAAGCCGGAACTACCTATTTCTCATTTCAAGTAAAATAAGATAAAACACAATACAATACGAACATCTTTATTGCCTCACCTTAGCAATCAGATAACACAATCAATCATTACATTCACTACCTCCTCCATCCTTCATTTCTCATTACAAACATCCTGTATTTGCATCACAAAATCAGATAATAAAATCAATCATTACATTTACTTCACCCCTTCATTACTTATGAGCGTGTTTCAGAAATGGTCATATTTAACAGATTCGCAGAGCATATTTTTATCGCGGCGACTTTTTTTCGCGAACTGGAGAGTTGAAAATTCAACAGGGTGTTTTCTTGACGCGCTGGGATGGGCTCTGTTAGATTCTTAGGCTGCGGGCATGAAAACAGCGTGCAGTGGCGAGAAGCGACGGCCGAGCGAGGCGGTAGCGACGGTTAAAATTATTCCGTCGCCACCGCCCCGCTCATCAAACTGAACCACTTTCTCCATGAGACCAACGACGTGATGTTGACAAAATTATCAACCGTCCCATACGAAAATTCAATACCTACTCGCAACTGTTAGGGACAAGGGACAACCGACAACTGATATTTTTTTGAACAGTCACCATAGTCCACACTCTAACATTTTGACTATGACAGCGTCTTTATTTTAAAGCAGTAAGGACTGTTTTCCTACTTCCAGTTTTCTTCTCGATGTTTAGGCGTGAGTGCATGAATGGTGCACACAAACATAGCATCGCAATGAATACCTAAACTCTGTTGAGTGAATTTTGTGCACGGACTTTTAAAAAATAAGACTGTTCTACGAGTATATTTCACTGCCTTCAATTACCAGGTCGGGCAAAGTGTTATTGGGTTTTTCCATCAGGAACTTCTCAGTAGCAACCCGGAGGCTGGATCTACGCCTGGCTGATGTCAACAGGCTCGCCCCCTATTACATGGGACTTAAACATAACTGCCGAAATGTGGGTGTACTATCGAAGACTTTCATATCTAAGCTGTTTGAAAACAAAATCCCTTGAACACGGTGATCACATCTGTTTAACGACCCTGTTTGCGTCGACCAATGAATAAAAAAATACATAGTAAAATTTTTGTTTTTGTTTTTTTGTTGTTCGTGTGTTTTGTAGGCTCTGTTACAATGATCATATGTCTGACCCTTTTTCGACCACTAGGAACAGAACAAAAGAAACAAAGATGAGAAAGTTTTTAATTTTAATGTTTACTGTTTTTTTATTTCATTTACAAAAGCAAGGGACACATAAAAAAAAATGTGTGCTGGGACACATAGTAGAAGTGAAACTTCAACGGACAAGTGGAAAAACGAATCGCAACGGACAAGTGGCAAAACGAATCGCAACAAAATTTTACTTGTAGTTTTACGGGCAGATTCTTAATGTACTTGTCCAATTTGAAAACCTGCCCGTAAAACTTCGCCGCTCACCAAGCGATATATCGTCTACCCCCTCCACGCGGCCGTAACGCTTTTTCGAGACAGAAAAAATCCTAATACCCCCCGTCTATGTAGAAGTTTCACTTCAAAATCTGATACTGCGATACTAACCAATAGGTTAGTGAGATTTCTATAGCGCCCGAGCGCTGCAAGCAGAAATAGTCTTCACGGTGCTAAGATATGAAGTTCTTCGATAGTACTATCGGTACAGCTCTGCCTTCGGACATTACAGGCGTTATGTTCATTTAAATTTATTTATTTAGGCAAACCAACTAAATACACACAAGGACATTCAAACATTAACAAATACAACAGAATTGCATGCATCTAAATTATAGGTAAGCACAGCATTTTAATTAGTTCTCACTATACAATAATAATTAATATAAAGATGGATAACAATGTAATTAGAACCAGAATATCATTAATCTTTTATAAATACTTAAAATTAACTTGAATTAAAATGAATTGAATGAAATGAAATGAAATTGAATGAAATGAAATTGAATTGAATGAAATGAAATTGAATTGAATGAAATGAAATTGAATTGAATGAAATGAAATTGAATTGAATTGAATGAAATTGAATTGAATGAAATGAAATTGAATGAAATGAAATTGAATTGAATGAAATGAAATTGAATTGAATGAAATGAAATTGAATTGAATGAAATGAAATTGAATTGAATGAAATGAAATTGAATTGAATGAAATGAAATTGAATGAAATGAAATTGAATTGAATGAAATTGAATTGATTGATTGATGTTCCATTCTATATTTACCTGGGATATTCTCTTTCGCTACGGAGTACCGAACGGTGAGGTTCTTAAGTTCTCTTATTATGTCCAGTTCTGCATTCTGCCTGTAGAATACGCCTTTAGGGCGTACTCCTAGTTTATCTACGGTTGCGTAGCCTGGTGAGAAAGAAATTTGGTTTTAGTGTGTTTATTCATCAGTCCGAACTCTTCAAAGTATCATTAAAGTTTTCCTGTATTGTCTTTTACTGGGACGCAAAATCCTGCATCGTGCAAGCAAAATTCTACGCGCGACTAGCATATATAAAACGTCCCGACAGCAATCGTCAGGCAGTAGCCCACAAGACACAGCATCGGTCTGGTCAGAGGATTCTCGCTTTTCTATGGAGGATGAGTGAACATTACACCCTTTACCTTTATAACTCACACACTGTGTCTACTTTTCTCATCCAACTCTCCTGTCGCAGGTCTGCTGGAAACAATTTCTCTAGAAAAAAGCAGCGTGTGCTCTTCTAAGTATCTGATATGTAAGTATGTACATGAATAAATAAATCACTGCTAAAAATACACAAACTCCATCACAGAGTAAGGTTCAGCGCAGACTGGCGGACGGACGGCAGAGGATTTTAAATTTATCAATTGAATTTAATACTTATTCAAGCGAAATAAGGTATATATTTCATTGCTCGGTGACCGAGCTTGGAGTTTTCCGTCGATTACCGGGCATTGACATATATACCTTATTTCGATTGGATAAGTATTCAATTCAATTGATAAATTTAAAGTCCTCTGTCTTCCCATCCGCAAGTCTGCGCAAGAGCGCAGACGCATACATAATTCCACACATCCCTCTTAGGATTCCCTTTTCAGTTGCATTAAATTGCCTTTCATTAACACTTTTGTGGCCCAAGGCCAACATTCTGATCCATACAAGACAGCAGACCCTGCAGTTTCGACATAGATAGCGATCGCTATACGACCGAATTCGGTCGCAAAGTCGTAATGGCGTCCCGACGTTCGACGGTCAAAATTCCTTGACAAGCACGAAACATGTAAATTCTTAGCAGACTACGTACCTTCCAAATACTTCCTGATGCAATACTCCATGCCCCTCTCCCGCAGCACAGCGTGGTACTGCACCGGGCCCTGTATGAGCACCGAGCCCAGCACATACAGCACATCTTGTCTTCTATTAACTACTAACTGTTTTATAACAGACTATGTACCTTCCAAATACTTCCTGATGCAATACTCCATGCCCCTCTCCCGCAGCACAGTGTGGTACTGCACCGGACCCTGTATGAGCACCGAGCCCAGCACATACAGCACATCTTGTCTTCTATTAACTACTAACTGTTTTATAACAGACTATGTACCTTCCAAATACTTCCTGATGCAATACTCCATGCCCCTCTCCCGCAGCACAGCGTGGTACTGCACCGGGCCCTGTATGAGCACCGAGCCCAGCACATACAGCACATCTTGTCTTCTATTAACTACTAACTGTTTTATAACAGACTATGTACCTTCCAAATACTTCCTGATGCAATACTCCATGCCCCTCTCCCGCAGCACAGCGTGGTACTGCACCGGACCCTGTATGAGCACCGAGCCCAGCACATACAGCACATCTTGCCTTCTATCACGTCTGGCGACTAACTCTATGCGTTCTATAGCACGTAGGTCTTCTTGGACTATACGCAGTGACGCGAAGTTTGAGTACGGTTGAAGGTGCATCAGGCTGTAAACTAGGAAGAGGCCGGCTACTGATTCCTGGGGGAGAAATGGTAATTTTAGAACTCTGGTTTTAATAGCTGTTAACTCTCAGGCCGTGTACTTAACCAAAAGCCATCGCCACACGAATACGCGAACGTCGCGTTCATATGACACTTTTTGTTCGACAAATCGGAACGCGTGGTCGCTTCGACAGAGGGCCTTCCGGCTTTCCGAACAAAAAATTACATGTGAATGTGACGATCACGTGTTCCGACGACCAGTCATTTTTGTTAGGACACCGGGCCATGTATGTACATGTATTTAGCTATATGATTATTATATGTTGTATTTATTGCAGACCTACTGAACTAACCAGTATATACAGGATCAGTTTTACAGGAAGTGAATTAGCTTTGCATGCACTGACAGACTGACAGGTCGACTCAAATATGTGTGGTTCTTTTCTGAAAAGATCATCTCAGACACTAATCTGCATGGTCCTCATAATATATGGCCTGATCAAGATTATGTCTGGACTGAAAGAGCCTGTGACATCTGAGCAGGGCTTGAAATATCGGTATTTTTGGGAACCGGTACCATTGTTAGTTGGAGTACCAGTACCCATCTGGAACAGGAATCCAGATACCGAAATGGCTAGTACTGCTAAGTACCGGTACAGAACCTGTACTTTTGGTAACGATTCCAAGCCTTGGCTCTGAGTTTGTTTCGGTCTCTCAGAGCACTGGTTAGGTTAGTATTGTATAAACCTTTAATTATATAAACACCAAACTCATCTAATTTATGTGTAAAAGTGTTTTTTTTACCAGTTTACAGAAATATGTATCATTTTATTACTGATAATATTTCCATTAAGTTTAGGGTAAACCAGGGTTGAAATGTAAATCGGCAGTTAAGTAAATGCTGCCAAGCTACTAAAAATCTGACTAGAGTTGAAACTAGGTACCTTGATGCAAGAGCTCACCTCAAAATTACTAGTATCAGCCACCATGTAATGCTTGGCTATGTGTAGTACTTCTTCTGATAGTTCTGCTAATTCCGCAACTGAAGACCTGCCCCTACAACCAAAACAGTTTCATTAAATAACATGCACAGTTTACATGCATGGTAGGAGGTTGGATGTATGAAGGTTGTAAATTGCCGATTTACATTATAATTTAAATTAGTTTAAAGTTAGGTGAGTGATGCTTCATTTTTTATATCATAAATGTATAAAAAACATTTAAATACAGTCATGAGCAACAATGAAGAAGGAGAATTTGGTAAACTTTGACCATTTTGAACATTAGCCTTCGAAAAAAAAAAAAAAAACGCTCTTTAGCATCCCTAAGGCTACACTCCAACCGACTTCTCAAACAATTACAATTTGTAATAACATTGTTCTTTACTTTGGCAATATTAGATTAAGTTTTGGAGTCTGTTTCTCCCAAGATATCTAAATGAACAAACTTACTGGAATATACAAGACAGCTGCATTTCCTTCCATATGTCGGAGAATATCTCGAAAGTGAGGGTCCCTGCTTGTTGGCAGCGGTGCATGAGCTCATCGCAGTCATCTGCGAAGCCATCCGCTATGTACACTTCACCTTGTATGAACGCCATTGCTGGAATTTATAGTAAAGTAAAGTATTTTCTTAAAATTAATTTTCAACATTATTAACTTTATGAATATATTACTTTGATATAGGGAAGTTTTATAGTCAAAGGTATATCTATAGATGTACGGCTCTCTCTTGGTACTGATAGATTTCAGGTATAATTTGGGAAACACCCATGAGAAGTGACTACCAGATTTTGTAAAGTTTTTAATGTTGACAAACAGTGTTCTTTTCTCTAGAACAGTATCATTTCTTGTTAATTTTGATTGATTCAATGACGTACTGCGCAGTGCAATAAGTAACGACTTGCCGCTCGCTTTGTTGAATCTATTACGAAATTAAATAATGTTTAATTAATTTCGCACAACAAACTATTCCTGTTACACACAGATTTTTGACAGAAATCTAGAAAAGTTCAAGAATTTGAAAACAACACGATCAAACGGGGAATAATATTAGTAGATTAGTTCCATTGATTTCAGAACGCACCAAACAAATGTCAGATAGACACGTGTTATACATGTATACAAATTCACTCCGAAATCGACTATTTGGGACGTTAGTCGAATAGGATTAAATCAATTGTTAACTAATTGTCTGCGTAGTTTACGGTAAAAATATAACACTGTTGATGTCGAAAAACCTGTAATATTCCTGTGAGTTAGTTATCTGGTTATCTAATTGCACATTTTCGTAAATGATTCAGATTGTGATTGATAGTTTATTACGCAATTAGGGCCTGCACAGACTGCCGGTCGTGACGGCAGATGATTTTTTTATCAATCGAATTGAATACTTATCCAATAGAAATAAGTTATATATTTCAATGCTCGGTGATCGACCTTGAACCATCGCAGCGCATTTTTCTCTGGAGCGTCGAAGAGAACGCAGGGAGGCAGTGGTATGCGCTGGAGTCTCCCAGGTCTTATCCGATTGAATTACTGTATATATTTCAATGCTCGGTGATCAACCTTGGAGCATACTTCGAAGTATGCGCCAGTAAACGGGCGGTATCGCAGAGGATTTTTCTTGTCAGTGCGCTGGCGGATAGAGGAATCCTCCTCGGTGATCTCCCCTGCCGTCCGCCAGGTCGTGCAGGTCCTTATGGTGCAGTTATAAAACACATCCTACGGCGCTCGGCTATAAAACGGCTTTCTAATGGAAAGGATTTTTGTAATCGGATCAAAACTTCCTGAGATTTTTATTACAAACAACTTTACCTCTTTTGTATATGACGGAAGAGGGGGTATTTGTCTATTTCGTTATTATCAGGCATATTTTTATTACTGTGGGCAGCATAATGTGGTTAGTGTTGGCTATTAGTTATTGCGCAATAGAAAAACCGTTTGCAGTTCAGATAAAACTATAATTTACTATTAAATTAATCATTAAAATAAATATTAAAGTAGTATTTTTGGATATTAGCCAGGCCTTTGACAAAGTGTGGCACGAAGGCCTATTATACAAAGTCAAAAAGATGCTACCACACTCGTTTTACCACATAATAAAGTCTTATCTTAGCAAGAGATGTTTTGAAGTGAAGTTTGATGATGAACTTTCCGATTTGCATGAGATCAAATCAGGAGTACCACAGGGAAGTGTACTAGGACCGGTTCTCTACACCATATATACTGCTGACCTACCAATAACAGGCAAGACTACGGTTGCAACATATGCAGATGATACAGCTTTACTATCTACACACACGAATCCAGCAATCGCATCAGAACACCTACAAAAACACATTGACAAAATTGAAGAATTGCTTAAAATCTGGCGAATTCACGCAAATCAAAGTAAATCAACACTTGTGACCTTTACTCTCAAGAGAGACACGTGTCCGCCGGTTATGCTTAACAATGTAGAAATCCCGCAAGATGACAATGCAATGTACCGGGGTATGCACTTGGATCGAAGGCTGACATGGCAAAAATATATATGGACAAAGCGGAGGCAACTAGATTTAAAACTACGCAATATGTACTGGTTAATAGGACGCCACTCACAAATGAGTACACACAGCAAGTTGACAGTCTATAAAGCCATCTTGAAACCAATATGGACCTATGGCATACAGCTTTGGGGTACGGCCAGCAATATAGAGATACTGGAAAGATTTCAAACCAAAACACTGAGGACCATCTTTAACATCCCTCAATACATCAGTAATAAGAACATATATCTTGACTTAAATATACCAACCTTGACGGTTGGTATATTTAAGTCAAGATATATGTTCAGGAGATAAATATCAGAAAAAGACTCTCAAATTACAAAAATGAACTTGCCCTCAGACTGGGTGGAGATCAGGGCCTTCAACATAGAAGATTAAAGAGACATAGTGTCTCAACCGTACAAGCTAGATTCATCAGAAAGGAATGAGACACAGGTACCTGAGAAGTGTCTCACCAAGCTAAAAAGCCTAAACAGATAGAAGTATCAGACAGAGCAGTGGCTTATTGTTGTGTCCAACAGATTGCCGCGGTGCAGAAACAAGAAAAAAAAAAAAACACATTGTATGTACACGACACAACTATTCGAAATGCGCGACAGTTTCTAAACTTGTTCACTGCTTGACTACCACCGACGAACTCTGTTTAGCTCCGGACGGTCCGATCTTTATGTTGTAGACTCTGTCAAGCGTCGCTGGTGTCCCGATTAGTCAACCCACATCCGCGATGGCGTTGTTCATTACGCCTCATAAAATAAAACGTTTGCCGTATTGCCTTGGTTCATTACATTAGTTACTACCTACTCCTATTGCATGATTCAAGAGTGGGTCTGGCATGTAACATGTAGAGTTCTTTTCTTTCGCTTTAGTGTTAGGCATAGGACATTCATGATTCTACACCCTTATATTACATTTACCACCTATGGGACTAAACAGTGGTATCGTTGCCCGTTGCAGTACGCCGTGCGACACTTTTACGGCGATAAGCATGAAATCCACTCCAATTTCAACTGAAGTTTTATATTTGATTATTCTGGATACATGGCAGTGCTCCTCTCATCTAGCTTGATTTGGTATGGTATGGGGAAAAACACCAATCTTGCTATAATTTACACTGTTTGTAATACCAGACTGGAAAAAGGGCAAATAGGATGCACAGTCACCAAAAATAAAATTTCCTACGCCGTAATTAAGATTGTTTATTTATCTACACACTGACAAAGTGAACCCAACAAATACACTACTAACGCAAGCAATAAAACACGGGTTTAAGTATGCTTACAATTATTTAATGATTTGTCGATTTTGGTAATATGTTCAAACTAACGCATCTTCGATTGTTATTATTTTATACACATGGTAACACTGACCATAGAGGAAGTGCGATGCGCATGATTGCGTGTTACACCACTACTATAGAAACTAAAATATTTAAGACGCGTTTAAACAGGCTGCTTCTCGATCAGTTTGTACCAGTGGCCGCACTCGCAGCGGCGGGGGTGGTCCTGTGAATAAAAAATAACATTTTAATAAAAAAATCACTTAAACTGGCAACATTAAGTTTTAACGATGGAGTCTTTTAGACTTAGAAATGAAACAATGCCTTGAATTGAACAAGGAAACAATTTTCCTGTTCCTTAGATCACTACCCTATTTCTTTGTTTCTGTAGAAAATTTCATCTCAACCCATCGGCCTTATAATTAACTTTGTTATGCCAACAAAGAAAAGATAAAAAAAAAAGAATGACTCAGTCATTTTAAACGATCATCATCATTCTCTTGTCATTATCCAAATTTATCTGGGGTCGGCACAAATCTTTAAAAAAAAAAAAAAAAAAAAGTATTTTCCTCCATAATTCTCTATTAGATGTCATTTCGTTAGTCACCCCCTTTCTAGCCATGGCATCTTTCACAGTCACAGTATTATATCTGGGCAGTGACCTTGAAATAATTACCTACGGCCGATCGGTACATAAACCTTCCGCATCCGTGCGTAACTACCGCGCACTCGATACTATTGCGTATACACTGAGATTTCGAAATCCGTCGTTTCGGTCGTTTGAAGATATAATACTGTTATTTATTTTTACTGTGACATAGTCCATCCATAATCCATAGATTATTTGATCTTCCTCTGCTCCTAGCCTAATAATTAATTAATTCCTAGATAAATCATACTCAAAACTTTCCTCACGATATTTCCAGTAATAACATAAAATTATAGGAAATGGATCAAATATTCACAATACACAAAAGTAGTTAATAAGAATGTATAAAATAGTTACATTACCTTGTGTAACCAGAGCCAAGTGACGGCTGTGGCATGCTCTTCACCTGAAAACAATAAGTCGTTAATTATAAACATTGTAACTACTGTATTGTTCAATGAGAAGAATGATGAAGTTGGCTTGTAAAGTTCAAAATATTTAATTAGCCTTTTTTGTTGACTGTACCAGACCCTAGACACTCCCTTCTAATGAATTCATATAAAATTAAATGAGTTTATTCTGGACCCACAAGTTTTGTGTTCAATGGTTACCCACACATACAAAATCTGTGGGTCCAGAATGAACTCGTTTAATTTCTCTCATCTTACTTCTACTACTCTACTTTCTCTTTCACTCACACCCCTCAGGGCATGGCACAACTGCCAGGTCTATTGCTGCGTTGTGGGGGAAAATAAATTTGCAGGGGGTGTGAGTGTCACTCCTTTTTTAGTAATTCTTTGTGTGTTCTATCAAATTATTACAACTGGCTCACTGCAGTTGATTTTTTGCTATTCATTTCGCATAGTTTCTATGGAGATGTACAAAACATGTAACAGATCACATGAGGGTCATCCAAACCTAATATGGAACTTTGCCATAACACTATTGATTGTGTAATAAGATTTTTAAATTCCTCTCTAAGGCTGCCTGTCCATTGAAGCGGAGCGAGGTAGCGGAGAGGAGAATGGCAGCGGAGTGGAGCGGTGTTGCGGACGGTGTCTGTCCATTGATGCGGAGCGAGGTAGCGGAGCGGAGTTACGGACTGTGCGGAGCGAGGTAGCGGAGCGGTGTTGCGTACTGTGCAGAGCTAGACCGAGTTCACGTATTTTTCCGCATCGCCTCTCCGTTTCCCCGCTTCACTTCTCCGCTCCGCTTTCCCGCTCAGTTTCCTCACTCCGCTTCCCGGTTTTGTATGAATTTTTAAACTAGTTCGCAAATTCCTGTCCACTGAAGCGGAGCGGAGGTTTTATGCAATTCCATTGGTTAATATTGGCACACCGCTCCTCTCCTCTCCGCTCCAGTGGACAGGCAGCCTTAGGATTATTTTAAGCTCTAACTAAGTACAATATAAAATTGTCCTTTGAGCTCAGAAGTTGTTATGGAATCTTGGAAATTTGGCAAGACATTATGCAAATTTTGTTTCTTGCATGGCTTTTTGACTATAATAATACCAGCCTATTACAGTCCCACTGCAGGGCAAAGGCCACTTATCATACAGAAATGGCACGAGCATTGACCACCACGCTTGCTTAAGAGGGGTTGGTGATTTCAGACTTATATTAACTGTAACTCCAGGTTGACTATTTGTGTTTATTTTAGTTACTACTGCTAAGCTAGTCTTATCTATAAGGACATTGAATTTCATCTTAAAAATCTTGCAGCAATTACTACATTTTTGTTAATAGCTGCAAGATTTTTTAATATAAAAAAAAAAAAAAATATTAATAAAAATTTTTTTTTTTTTTTTTTTTCCAATACATCTTACTAGTATACTAAGTTAAATAAGCACCATAAAAAAACAACTATACAAAGACCCATAATATTATATGCTTTTCTTGAATGTCAAGTGCGCTAACAGGAAAATCATATATTTGTTTTATTATCAGTAAAGCACTTGTGTTTAATACCTAGTTTTATATTAATGTAGATGCAGTTAGGTGTGGCGTTTTCAAAATACACTAACTAAAATAGAATACCCTATAGGTATAACAATTAACAGCAATAGTAGAATGTTGCTCTTTTCTCCTAAAGTTTGATCAGATCCTGGACAAGGGATACAAAAACAATATTTATTGAATATTCCTTGTTCCTGTCTTGTATTCAAAACTGAAAAATTTGTATGATTTGTAAAAACATGTTATGATTTAAATTACGACAATAATATAATTTAAGACAGAGGAGTGGAAACGTGATACGGAGGCCTTTGCACTGTAATGGAACATTATAGACTTTGTTATGAATAAATAAAATAATTGAAAATACACTTGGTTGGATTCTACATTCTGTTTACCAATTGTCCCAATTGTCCCATTGTTATTCCCTAACGTATTAAAGATCCAAGTGATACTCACATATGCACCCAACGATACGGGCGTCGAAGCAAGAGGGCACTAGGGTGGGGCTGTCACGGGTACCCGTGTTCTTCTTCAGCACTTTCATGTTGAAGGGGTCATCGTTGCCGGCCTGCATGGCCATCAACTCCTTCCTCTCCATGCCGGTGGCATGCTCCAGGGGATCGGCCATCACTGGCACAAGATAATGATGATGTTAAAAGGTGTTTTTGTGCTACATTTATTACCCAATGGTAGCTACATACAGGACAAAGTACTTCGGTAACCAAGGTTCTTTCCATGGGATTGTCAGTAACACCAAGGTTTTTCTGGCCTTCTTTAAGCAGCTGCATCAAGTGATTGATTTCCCTACTATGCGCAAACTACGTACTTGGACGTAAAGACACCAATTTGATATGCTATTCAATAAAAGGTATTTTAGGCTATAGCATTAGGCATAATGATAGCTGAAACAATGCTCTTTAGTGGCATGATTTATCTTCTTTTTTTTTGTAAAACTGTGGCAAATGAATGGAAATACCTGCGCTATTGTTGTATGTTTAAGTTTAGGTTTATGAGTAGATGAAAACAAAATGCTTTTGAAAATGCTTCTTTTGGAACTATTTGATTTTTGGATTTAGTAGAATAGTTTGGGAGACAATGATTATGTCATTGTAACAAATGGTTATTTAAAAGTATATTAATGATAATAAACTATTATGCGATGTGTCTCAACAAGGAAGATAGAATGTACAAACTTGTTTCAACTCAACATTCATACAGGAAAATTTAAATAAAAACCATACATGACTCAAAGCATGAGTTTTTAAAGAATACAATGTATGAAAGATATTAGTGCAATCCATCACTAATGGTTGCAGATGTTCATTGAAGAACTAGGATGTTCATAGTCAGACTTTTGCCTACTATTGATTTTCTCAGCTGTCAAAGTGAATGACCTTGTGACATTATATTTTTTTGTTGAAACGTAAATAAATCATTATAGAATTATCGAACGATTTGAATTAACTACAGCGTAGCTACGGTTCAAATAATCAGAGATTATGATAAGAAAGATAACCTAAAAATAAATGTATTCTGATGTACTGGCAGTAGGAAAATCAATAAATGTATTGTATCCGAAAATTATGTGAACAGACTTTGAGATTCAAAAGTAATGAGCAACTTTTTAATTCATTATCGATGAACAATAACAAAAATAATCAATAAAACGTGCATGACATAGAAAATGACGTCTTTAGTTTTAACTTTACTAGAAAGTTTTGAAAGTAAAATTGCTACTTTTTGTAAAAATATGGGACTTGTATCGTTCATTCCGTGATAAACATAAATATAATTCAAATCAAATGTAATTCTACGGGAAATTTGACATTACGTAACTTTTGTGACAGGGGTGGTGATACTCATGAAAAACCTGTATTCAAAATATCACGATTTCTTACTTTTGTCGGCATATCCCCGTCGGGCAGTGGATAACAGAACACTTTTAAATGCATTTCCTCTAACAATTTGCCTGCATAAGGATGCCATTGTGCTAAATTTCTCACTAGACCGCTTCTCACGAATGCAAGTGAAACAACTTTTTTCTGACGAACTAGAGAAAGGAATAACCGTACTTTTCCAGCACTAGCGACAACCAACCGTTAAACCGGCATTTCATCGAATTCAAAGTATTTCGATTCTTTTAGAAATGCATAATTTGTATATTGTTATTACAATAACGTATCTGATAAGGTATCAATCGGTAAGTTGTTTTTTAAAGTGTATTCGATAAGTAAGATGTATTTCTATTAATTTTGGAGCGCCATCTATGGGTGAAAATGGCAATTAAAATAGAAACTAAAGGGGGATTATCTACGTTATTCATTCTAGTTATACTGAGGTTTCGTTACTTGAAGGAGTTAAGGGTCAGCTGGATCAGTCTTTTGAATTTACGAACTTTTTTCGCACAATATCATTCGATGTTCAGCCAGCCCATTCAACGTGCTACTAACGAGATGGTTTGGATTTACCTGAACCCAGTAGGTAATAGTGATGGATTAATTAGCATTCGCGTTCATTGTTAGCATGCGAATGCTCATTTAGCATTTAGCAAATGAAATGAAGTTGCGAAATTCTGTGAAGTGCGAAGTGAATTTATCGCTTCGTACTTTTTTATACTATCATACGTCAGAGCGTCGACGCACGCAGCGGTAGTGCGCGCTCTCCTTCGCACCCACGGGAAGTCGGTAATATTAAATCTATCGGTTTCACTTGACCGTGACCTCGTTGGCGAGTGAAGTTTATTAGCAGATGCTGCGAACTTGCGAAGAATGGGTTAAGCAATTGTTATGTTATTATCTTTGATTTGCGCGTACTTAGGGTTGTATATTGAATGAATGCGTGAATTCGCATATTAACAAATATCACATATTTCATTATTATCAATTATCTTCATATTAGCGAATAGCATAGCAATAGCAATTAGCATGCTAAGACTCAAGAATTCACGTGCTAATGAAATTTTTGCGAAATCGCATTAATTGACATTACTAGTAGGTAACTATATACTGGTTCGGACAAAATATGAGTCATTGACACGAGAGGAACCATGCTGGTAGATACAGCCAAATCTCCATTTGGATGTATCTACTAGCACGCGTAGCATGACCACCTTAAAAACGGGTTTTGTCGACGGAAGAATAGACAAAATCACAGATTTAGAATGTTTATCCGTCATTTTGTCTATTCCGTCGACAACACCCGTTTCTATTGTGGTCATGCTAAGCGTGCTGCATGCTGCCTCTAATCGTTAAAAACTTTTCTGCCAACATCAGTTTCGTGAAAAAATATAAATGCTTTTCGGAATGCTTTAAAAGTAAATAGAAACTCGATAAATATGTGACAAATATTTAATTACTCGCATTTCATAGTGTTACATGGTTGATCACAAAAGTTTTTTTTAATAAGCCAATCACTTTGCACAAATGCACTGAATTGGGATTGAAATTATTACAGTATATTCATGTGTCCAGCGCGTGCATCAGTAATACAGATAAACAAAACTGCACCTTACTTTGTTATTGCGTGAAGTACTATTATTTGTAATAAATAAATTTAAATGTACCTACTGCAATGCGTGAGGGTAAAATCATTTAGGATGTGGTGAAAAAAAAATTAAGATTTAAAAATAATCATCGACATTTTTCATCTTCATCAAGAAGCAGTAGCTACAATTTGACTTTCATTTGAATCACTCTCTTATGAAAATTGATTAGATTTTGTTTTTAAATACTTTTCTTATCACGCCATTTAAAAATGTACCTTCTTCTGTGGTCTTGAAGAGCTGAAACAAAAATAGCATTTTTAGATTCTATTAATCAAAGGAAATAACACCACGCCACCAATATACGCACATTTCGTCAGTTGTATTTAAGTCCCGTGTCGTGTAAACTAACTAATAGAGTACCTACTCAAATTATAATTATGTCGTATCTCTATGTATTTTACTGTGTGTACATAAATAATAAAATAAATAGAAGGCGATCCTATTGCCATCAGCCGGCACAAATCGGAACCGAGAAAACCTAATAACACTTTTCCCGACCCGGGTATCGAGCCCAGGACACCATGCTCAAGAGTAGCGCTTACGACCACTGCACCAACGAAACAATTAAAAGAAATAATTAATTAGCAAAGCACTACTTACTAGTAACATAAAACGCACTTTTCGATAGATTTTAACAATCTTATTAGCGCATAGTACCAGTAAAGATACTATTTTTGGACGAAATCAATTTCTCGTTCGACCACTTCTTTGTATGAAACATCCCTTGAAGGAATTTAAACGGACATCTATTTCACCATCCTCAAGCTGAAATACATGAAAAAATAAATGTTACATTAGTTTTATTACATGCTCATTTCGGCAAACGTAAGGTAGGACGCCCTTAGGCTAGGTGGAGATCTTCTAAGGGTGGCTGATAGCAGCTGGATGAGAGTTGCCGAAAATCGAGTTGAATGTCGTGCAATAGGAGAGGCTTATGTCCAGCAGTGCTACAGGCATTATAATGATTATGACATGCCCATTTACTATTATTTTATGGGATTTCGTATATTTGGATTATTTACAAGACTATATTCTGGATAATAATAATAAGTTACCGCATCAGTCTGGTAAAGTTCTCGATAGCAGGAAGGTGAAACGCATTCCCTCACGCAGCGTGTTTTGAGCAACCCCGTAATATGACTGCAAGCTCCACTTTGTTCACATGCTGTTTCGAATTCTCTGAACGTCATCTCCTGAAAATTTAAGTAAAAAATTTGAGTATTTCATAATTGTCAACACTGTGCAGAAGAATTATGTTCGTTCTCCGTCTAAAGTCACTGTATTAAAGACTAACTAACGATTAATAAGTTATCAAATAAAAATATTATGTAAAAATAAATAAATTTATGGATATACGCGGTGCCAATAATTTTGAATAACTCACGAGTTTAACCTACGTTTTTTGGTGAATCTTTATATTGATATTCCTTGAAAGTGAAAGTCACCGGAGTTTTCTCCCCAAACGTTTCCCGTATTCCATAAGTACCTAAAATAACATAACATCCTAAAAAAATGTTTAATGTCGACATTTTGCTAAGAAAAGCAAGCGAACCAACTTAATTTGTACACCGGATAAAATCAATAAAATGTTGTGGTGGTTGCATGTTGTAAAATTTACCTGAATATAATATAGCAATTAATTTCCGCTATCTTAGTTATCACCATAAGACTTACGAGTTATTGGTCATGAAATATTATCATTGTAAAGTATTACTTTCCTGAATAATTTTAACATAGAAACAATAATATTGTCGAAAGAATTCCACGTTCCCAACAATTGGTAATTCAACAATTCTAATTTTGTTGAATTACGGTTTTCTGCAACACTAATAAAATCGATTTCAGCAAAATTTTATAATCTGCCTTTTTCGATTACCTGTGGTCTTGTCATGTTCCCAATGGGGATAAGGGGGATGTACACACTTTTTTAATCAGGTTGTGAATTAATTTTAAAATCGACTAAATCTGAATTGAATTTATTTTATTTTATTTATGAAATAATACTTTATATACCTTTTATAATTAAAATATAGGTATCACAACACAATCAAATTATACTTTCATTTGTGGTTAAATAATAACATAATCGTCTTATAAAATTAGTAACATCTTCGCGCGCTAACACGTACTACACTATGTCTGTCAAACGAAACGAAACGATTGCGACTGGATGGTATAATGCTGAATGGATTTTGTTGATTTTCTGATAATTCCTATTTGATTTTCATTATTCCACAACTTTCGGAACTATCTCGCGTGTCAAATCTCGGTGACTTGTGTGTGCGTTATTTGTTTAGTGTTTCGTTGTGCCAAAAGAGGAAGTTATTTACTGATGATTGACTAAGCAGACATCATAATAACAACAAGATTTGGTGAGTGAAATTCATATAATATTGCTATTTATTGCATGTTTGCTTGTTTACAGGCGTTCAGTATCTGAAATTATTAGTTAAACCGTAAATAAACCAGCGTTGCGTCACTAAAATATGTGATCATGAAACAATGGAGGGATGTTGTCGTACTTTCTCGTTTAACATTTTGCTAGAAACCATTTCTACCTTTATTTGGTTAAATGAATAAGCCAAGGCAAGGCACAAAATACCATTTATACAACCTTTGGCTATACTGCATACATTTTGCATAAAAATCTCCATGGTAATCTCTAAAGGCTTTTTATGGCATAAAATTGAGAGTGATTGTCTGAAGTAAAAGGCGAACAATGAAAGCTGTTACTCCAGCGCATTGTTACGTCCTAACTCAAGTGTTACCTACAATTAACTTGAATCATACTTATTTTAAATTATGATAATTGGTTGTTATTGTTACCAAGGTAATTGTGAGCAGTATTGATGGGTAGAAAATAGAAAACTCTTTATTATTTTCACCATAAAAATTACAGATAAAACTAGAAATTTTACATAGGGTGATACAAAGGGCGGCATTATTGCTAAACTAAGCAATCTTCTAAAGACAACCTTTGGGTAGATTTACAAGGAGAAGGAGAGAATATTGTCTGTTTATTATTTCCAATTTAATTGCCGGCTTATAGTTAGAAACTAACATAACGTCACACCTGTATCTTCATAGGAGTAGGCAGATTACAGTCACATTACATCATTTACGATCAAGTCCCATGTAATTGGGGGCTAGTATCATAATATTTTTTTTGTTAAATATTAATATTAAATTAAATAAAGATTAGACATTTAAATAAACCTTTTTACAATCTATTTAACCGATTTTAACTTCTATACCGTAGGCATAAGGATGGCATTACAAGCAAAAAAGTGGTTACAATACCAACTGTTTACTGCAGCTGCCATTTGTCATGCCACCAACGCAATAGAAGTCAAAATCGGTTGAACGGACTGCAAAAAAGGTTTATTTAAATGTCTAATCTTATTTCAAATGGAGGATTTCCAATTACCTAATTTCTTAATGAGAAATGCAGAATCCTTAAAACAATAACCATTTTTGCTACTAGTGCAATATTTTGTACCTACAAGAAAATAATTATAAATAGTTACTATTTCAAAAGTCAAGTTTGATTTATTCTCTTTGAATTAGATGTAGTTTGTCAATCAATCAAGTCAGCCTATCGGAGTCCACTGCTGGTCATATGCCTCTCCCAGGCTTCATCACAACATGGCAACACCCTGTCCTCCACCTTCCGCATCCAGTCTCTTCCAGCCACCCCTATAGTACAATAGGGGTGGCTGGAAGAGACTGGATGCATATGTACTACTTACAAATTATTCCATTCTTAGGAATGCTGTGTCACTCACTCCATATATAAATTAATTTAATTTACTTCTCATAGACAGAATATATTCAAAAGAAAATAGTAGTAGTAATCTAGTTTTATTGTTGTTGTCTGTAAAGAAAATTTGAATTGAGAATTCTTGGTCTAACCCTGAGTTAGCTGATTTTCACAAAAAAAGCTAAACGCGCAAGTGGGCCTAAGATATTTGACAGGTATTTCTTATATTATTGCATTCTCGTAATTCATTCATTCAACGCACTGCTTAGCGCCGAGAGTCGAAAATCCAACAGTGTATTTTTTTGACGCGCTGGGATGCACTCTGTTGCATTCTCAATGCTCACACAACAGGGAGAGTTGAAAATCCAGTGCGCGATAAAAATCGTTGCGAGCACAAAACGCCCGTGGATACGAGGGCTTAGCCTAAAATCGGAGTTGACAATTTGCGAAATATTAATTTCGCGCGCCGTCATTCTCTGTTATCCAATTTTCGTATCAGATTTACATCGTACACTTTAAATTAAACCATGAAAAAATGCCAATTTTCACTGTCAAGCAGGCAATCTAAATTACATTTTTGCTCGGTAATCAAAATCAAGTAAAGTCTACGCAATTTTATTATCGGCACTAGCTTATGCTCGCAACTTCGTCTGCGTGAAATTTCCTGTTTCATTTGAACATAAAATGACACTAGACACTCGGCAATACTGTAGCGTCCTATTTATTTGATATCGGATCAGTAGTTCCGACGATTACTCCTACATCCAAACAGTAATATAAATATTAGATAATTATACACTACCGACCCGCCCATCACATGAACATTTATTTACTATATTTAAGTTAAATATGATTATATTATACACATAAACCTTCCGGAATAAATTCTCTAAGCCCAGGTTCGCACTGGCGATTTTATTTCGTGCTCTTGATTTTCAACGCTCTGCTTAGCTTGGAGAGTTGAAAATCCAACAGTGTGTTTTTCGGGGGACGAGAGTGCAACCCAGCGCGTTGGATTCTCAACGCTCGGCTCAACACCGGGAGTTGAAAAACCAGTGCGCGATAAAATCCCGCCGCGAAATTTTTACGTCCGTGCGAACGTGGGCTAAAAGATGGTGAAAACCACACCAAAATGCGTTGCGTACTTTAGGAGCAACGCGGTCACACAGACAGACAAGAAAAGCGACTTATTTATAATATGTATAGTATGTATACATTATGTAATACGGCTCGAGGATGGTTAGATCCATGTCATGATGGCCACTGTATCAATTACCGGTCTGACGTAGATACATCGAATATCGAATACCGATATGGAGCAAAAAATTATTGAAAAGATAAGACCGATAGGTGATTATCAGAAGTCGTCTGTGCTATTAGTCCTGGCAGCTCCTACAATCATTTGAGAGGCAGAAAGTTTTCTAGGCGAACCTCAAGGAGATCTGAAATCGATTCTACAGCGCTTTGTGCTTAGGTCTGCTAAGCTAGGGTTTCATAAAGGAAATAGTAACCGTATCAACTCGAGCCATTCAGTGTTCTTTGTATGAAACTACATACTGCAACACACACTAAACGGAATCGTAACGTAATCGCCTCGCCTCGGGACAAGCTCACGAACCGCGGCGATACGGTGACGATCCCTTTCCGAGTTGATATTTGTGTTATATAACATAACACAAATATCAACTCGGAAAGGGATCTGTTAAGACTGCGATGGCCGCCACATAGCGTCCGCAATTTACCGTCGAATCTTCTTCTTCTTTTCGTGTGGTTAGTGACTAACCTGGTGTCAGAGTTTTAAAGCCGCCCATGGGCGTCTGACTTGGCTTCACATGCCGTCAAAGTTAGTCAGTCTGTCAAAGTTGACGATACTTTCGGTAAAGACACAAGATAGTTTAAAAGTGCCTCATCTGAGAGATTAATTTGACGAAGAACAACTATATTAACAGCTACACTAATCTCTGAGTTTTCTAGCTCTAGCGCAATTAGGGAGTTTTTGCATTGCGAGTGCGATGCTCCTGAGCAAACCATGTCACATCTGTTGGAATGTCCAAAGTGTCTATAGACCTAAAAACGCTACTTCTTTCATCTTTTTCATGTGGTTAGTGACTAACCTGGTATCAGAGTTTTAAATCCGCCCATGGGCGTCTGACTTGGCTTCACATGCCGTCGAGAAATATCTCTCAGGCATTCCAGGTTTCCTCACGATGTTTTCCTTCACCGTTTTTTAAGCAAGTGATAATTTTACAATACGCACATGAATTTGAAAAGTCAGAGTTGCGTGGCTTGGGTTCGCACTCGAGACCTATGAATTGGCACCGACGGTCACACCACCCAGGCTATCTCTGCTATACTGCTACCGTCGAATGACGTCACTGAGACGTTATTAATGAAAGTAAGTTGTTGTGTTTTCCTAGAGAACGTTGTTTACCACCGTAAAGTCCAACCCCACTGCCATCATTTTCAAGACGGTCGTCACTGCGGCCGTTATGTGGTGGCCACAGGTTTTCTAGGAAACCGTAGGCTTACCAAGGCAACCGTAACCGTACCTTTACCATGGAAAGTGGCGCGGTTCCCGCTACCTAATATTATGTAAATTATTTGAATAGGTACCTATCCTACAAATACGCTATTATTAAATATATGCAAAGCTCACGCTCTCCTTGTGTAAAAAAACGTCACGTCATGGCCAAAAACATTACCTTGCAAAGATGAGTACTTAAAAAATTAAAAACTATGTACCTATTACCTATCTTTATAAGTCGTTTAGTTCCATTTAAAGTTCACCCAAGTTTGTCTTTTGCAACAGTATCAATTAATACAAAACTCTGACAACCACTCCATACTCATTCCCTTGCAAAGTTGAGTAAAAAATTAAAAACTATGTTCCTAACTATAAAAGTCGTTTAGTTCCATTTAAAGTTCACCCAACTTTGACTTTTCTAAATTGCTACAGTATTAATTTAAAAAAACTGACAACCACATGTATGTACGTAGCCACATAAAAAACCTTTTTAGTTTTTGTATCAATTACGTGACCATAAACAATACATTATTGAGGTTTTTTCCTCCTCCAAGTTTTTATAACTCTGCGTCAACACTCAACGTTGTAGTCGGTGCAAACTGAGTGCAAGCGCACTCACGGGGACTGAATTTCAAGCTAATACACACATTATTTCTCAAAGCATAGAGTATATTTTTCCGTGTACAATGGAATACTTTCATGAATCCCGCTGTCAAGGTATTTTGTTAGGTATTCTGTAAGCAATTGGGTCGGTATTCAATTGTGTATTGTTGATTAAATTACGTTCATTGTACTAGCTAGGTTGTTTAAAGGTATTTTGTAACGTTACAGACTTTTTCTGACATTAATTGGCTTCGGTTGCCTACTGAAATGACGTGTTGAATAGTTGGTAGTTTTAGTTATACCTTTATTTTGAAGTTAGTTCAAAACACTTGTTATTTTGTTATCTATAACACAGTTTGAAGAAGGTTACAGCGGTAAATATTATAAATTTTATGCGAAAGTTAAACTGTCTGTCTGTAGCGAATACATCCCGGTCGTTTTTTGACCCCGAAAATCCCGGGACTGGACTTGGCTGATCTCGGGATATTCGGGATTGCCACAAACAGGTCAAGTTTGCATTCCGTAGTCCGTTGCACCTTGACAATGACCTTGCCTGTTTGAAAATGGAGGAGTTCGTTGATATCACTTAGAAACAAGTATCTTTTGTCTATTCCTCAAACCAGTGTAAAACCTGAGCGACCGTTTTCAACTGCTGCTTATGTTGGCAATAAACTACGAAGTAGGCTTGGAAGTCAAACAACAAAGCAAAACGAAATTCTAAATAGCTTTTTTCTTTTGTTACTATATTGTGATTTGTGTTATGCAACAATATTTAAAACATTTTTTAAATTCCTTTTTTGTTTTTTTCATTTGAGTCATGTTAGAAACCACATAGTCTAATCCCGGGATAGCCCCGGGATCCCGGGATTACGCATCAAAAATCCCGTAATTCTGGGATTGAAGAAAATGCTCGGGATTGTATTCTCTATCTGTCTGTTACCTCTTCAGGCCTAAACCACTCAACCGATCGATATGAAATTAGACAGATAGGTAGCCTGGGACCTGGCGAAGGACATCGAAGGCTACTTTTCATCCTGTTATGTATTAAAAATTAATTAAAACCAAATACACGCAGGTGAAGTCGCGGGATACAGCTAGTCGGTACGGTCGTATTGAAACCATAAGATTGGGCAAATATTACTTAGTGAAATGACTGTAAGGCCAATTTAAATCATTGTTTAATTTGACTATGTAATATAAACACAATCTAAAATATTCATTTAGTAAAGTTATTAAAAAAATGCTCTTTTTTATCATATATTTTTTGCGTTTAGACGTGAGCTTCAGTATAAAATCATTAAAAGGCGGTTATCGTCGCCATAAATCCCTGCAAAAGATAAGTATTTATTAATAGGTTTTTGTTAAAAAACTTTTTGGTAAAAACTCCAAGTCTAAACGTTATGCAGTCTCTCTAATCAACGCTGCTAATACTTGAGTATCCAATTAATTTATATCACGTGACTAGACACCGACCAACACGTTCACACGCTACAATTAATGAAATCTACATGGACATGCAGTCAAGTAATTTTGTCTAGGATTTGTTAGTGTTTGAAAAACGGTGAAGGAAAACATCGTCAGAAAACCGGCCATGCCTGAGAATATTTCTCGACGGCATGTGAAGCCAAGTCAGAGGCCCATGGGCGGCTTTAAAACTCTGACATCAGGTTAGTCACTAACCACACGAAAAGAAGTAGAAGACCTCTCAAAAGACCGATCCGAAACCCCCTCTGTGCAACGCCTGATAGGGCACATCTCTAGAGAGACTAAAGAGGTCTCTCCGAAACCTAACTGTGCAAGTATACAAAGCAGCGTGCACCGTCTTCTCTGAGGTCACTCAGTGGGCGGACAGACTCCGTACGAAAAGAAGTATTTGCATAAGAAATTAATGGTTCTAAATCAGTCTTCTAGAATCAGTGCGAGCAACATTTTATTAGTATACTTCAATCAGTATTTTAGATAGTGTTATCCTGGTTTCTGACGTTGTTCTCACATATAGAAGCAACAAGAATAATGTACCCAGGATTTTGTTATATCTTAATTTAAAAGAGTGTCCATTGAATTACTTTTTCATGAAATCATGACATTTGAGAACAAATCTGACTTAGACAGATGTATTAATGATTCTAATTCTGTAAATACATACTTTTTATGGTCGCGAATTGTATTTTGATGAAGATGCAACCTGACACTGACCTGCAAATTGCAAAAATCGTAAGAAAATTTTAATTTCGCAGGCTACCACTGCGGATCCTCCTTAAAAATGTTCAAGACATGAAACTAGAATCCTAATATTTCATTTGCCACAGTGTTTCTGACCGGTGTCTATTAATAATCACAAATAGAAGTATCTTCGAACCCAACACGTTACCTAGCACGTTAATTACCACAAAGATGACAGACAGGTCATCAATCTACCTATCATTTTTCCACACACTCCATGAATGTTACATCTTCTAACATCGTAACAGAAAGCAATAAACAGTTCTGACGTGAACTGTTTAGACTACGCAGCTTTGCAGAATGCACGTGCTACTGACGCAGGAGTCATTACTCGTATGGCCACAGAGAACGGAGACGTCTCGGCGGCCGCTGCTAGAGGCGGCAGTGTCGACAGTTTCCATACAAGCTGTGTCACCATTTCCTCGTACTACAACCCAAATGACGTAAAGAAACTGCATGACGACTTGAAGGCGGTCCGTTATAGAAGTTGTGGGTGCGCCACAAATTTTATTACTACTGCACTGAAGGGCTCGTGGTTAAATTATAACAGTCGTGGGTCGAGCGAAGGTTGCGCTTGCCGAGGCCAGTCCAGAGACCATCCATTACATATATCGAGCCCTCCGTACTCGTACCTCGGAAAGCATGTTAAACCATTGGTTCCGGCTGCCATTTGTAGATCTTTAACAGTTACGGGTAGTCAGAACATCGAGAGTCTGACAACCAGTCTTATTAATGGATATCGTATTACTCAGTAACTGGTTTGTGGAACTCAGATGGGCAGTCGCTCCATGAAAAATACGCTTAATGATAAAATACTGGTATTGATCTGCATCCGGTTAGAATGGAAGCCAAGCCCAACATTGTTGGGAAAAGGCTAGCCAGATGAAATGATGCCGATTCCGTGCTCTGTGCGTATAACAAACTGTAAACGTGATACACGTGCTGTTGAAGTGACGGAAACTAGTCTCGAAGGCCTGAGGAATATTAGGATGAGTCATAGAGGTTGCGTAGACAAATGTACGAATTATCATACTTCTGAATACTGACGTACTGTAGTCAGGCTTTCTACTCTGTGAAATCCTGTTGATCCCGTATTTCAGCTGAATATATCACACCGGCTCATTACCACACCGAGCCTCTCGTGCAGGCACCGCCTCACTTTCAACTGTTGCTGCCATTCGTGGTGAACTGACAGTTGACAGTAGTGAGGTCGCTGTCATAGTGACAGCGACTCACTGCTGGTTTTCTCATCTGGAATTTCTCAGTAGCAGCCTGAAGTCTGGAATTGTGCCCGGTTGATGGCAATAGGCGCGCCTTCTATTGAACGTATACATCAGTTATGTTTAAGTTCAATAGAAGGCGCGCCTATTGCCATCAACCGGGCAAAATGCCGAAATTTGGGTGTACCATAGGTACACCTCTGCTTAGCCCTTCGAGGATTACCGGCGTAATGTTACGATTATGTTGATAAGTTGCAAACAATGTTTCAAGCATGCAATCGACCGGATGGCTAAATAATAACAGCCAAGTAAAGTCTATACGGCTTCATGAAAACAGGTAGTGTTTATTTACTACATGTTCTATAAAAACATGGGCATACTGAACAAGTGCACCCAAGGCTCTCGGCACTCGGCCTTGAACGGGAGCCCGGAGAGAACGATATTAGTTCGACGGGTCGACTATGGGTTACGGTATGAATAATATGAAATATTGATTCTTATTGGAACGGGTTTGAGAATCTGTTGTGCCCCGATTCTTTCAAATATTATTGCTACAGGCTACAGTTACAGGCGAAGAGATAGAGATGGATGATCGTAGAGCTGTCAACTGCTTAATTTTTTTGATTGCAGCAACATCTTCGTAGGTCCCTTGTAAATCTATTTGACGTTATAGTTTCACCAACACTACTATCTTGATGTCTCTATGGGTAACACACGCAAAACATCCTTACGGAATCACAGCTATTGTGTTCTGAGATGGCAAGCCAAATTGAGAAGCTCTATTCTAGATGGGCAGCAGCATTTCCTTACAAATTCATGCGATCATGAAAAAAGTATCTACTGGACTTTGGACTACAGAAGAACGGATCGCATACTTGATATAAGTATTAATTATTCATCGTATATGTCTCGGTATTGTCTGCTTTATCGATCTTTGCACCTGCTACGTCAGTTGCACGTGATTCGTCGCCCAGTTATTTATGCATACGTATTGATCGTGTCGTGTTCTCTTCACCTTGTGTGTGGAATGAAGTTGAACGCTTTATGGCACCTGCAACCCCTTGTATATGTGACCCTGGCCCTCCCTTTGTTTCAAAGTGTTATATAATTGGGCTTTAATATTTGGAATTGGAATGCCTTTGAATTTGTTAACGATATATCGTTGGTTTTTGTTTATTATTACTGTGTTTTTGTACAAAGATACCAAGATATGTTTATACTTGCGGTTGCATCAAATGGTTAACAGTGAACCTTGCTGATTATAATATTCATTAATGAATTATTTCCTTTTTTTTTACTTTGTGAATGTGAGAACACTGTAGGTTTAGTGGACTGTAGATTTATTGACCATCTTCTATCTTGTTAAGTACCTGGTACTTGTTGAAAGACCTACACTGTCCTCCCATACCTATTAATACCTACTGTTATTCAAAAATATTGTAAAAAACAATTATTTTTAAAAGAGTAACCGTGGAGTTTCTCGCCGGCTCTTCTCCATAGGAAACGACCAATTGGAACCGTGCACATAGCTTCTGACGTTTCATAAGTGCCCATGTAGGTTTATGTGAAATAAAATATTTAAATTTTTGATTTTGATTTGTTAAAAATTCTTAAGTCATAGATTTAACAATTAACGGACTGAAACATATAGGAGCCAGGCACGCCATCATTAAATACTCAACACGAAGTAAAAAATGTATTAGCCTTTTGTGTTCGACTGTAGGGCATTTCACCATTATCTGCCTCATCTCAATTTATTTGAGGTTGGTGCAGCATATCTTTTTCTTCAATACTTCCGTATTAGTTGTCATTTCAGTAGTTACGCCATTTCTAGCCCTTTTCATTATTCACACAGTCCATCCAACGTTTCTTTCCCTCCTTCCACTTTAGTCTATATATTACTGTCTGTCTTTGTAATAAGCGTCTAGTTCGTCTCGTCATGTTCTCAGAGTAATCAGAGTTATTACCCCCTTGTTTTATTGGGCAATATTAAAGGTAAGTAATGGTTATGTTACAGTTGTCATTATCTCATAACTCCACAGTCCGTAATAATTATTTATGTAACGCATAACATCACGGCTGTTTTCCCTTAAGGGTTGGGCAGAGGTCGCCAGTTATGTTTAAATCCAATTTAATAGGGGGTGAGCTTTTTGAAACTTTTTATACAGTAGTGATTATAGGCGGACTTAGTGCCACAAGGCATTCTCTACCAGTCAACCTTTGGGGTTATATGGCTAATCCTTTGAGATGAGGTAAGACTGGTTTACCTACACCCCCACTTAATAATAAGTATGTCGGAAATACGTTACTGAGTTGACTAATCGGGACTCCAGCGCCGCCTAGCGGCGTTCGACAGAGTCTACAACATAACGGTCGATCGGGGATAAGCAGAGTTCATGGGTGGCGGTCAAGCAGTGAAGACTTTTAGAAACTGTCGCGCATTCCGAATAGTTGTGTACACACATTGTGTGATTTGCTAGTGTGATTAATTTGATAGTAAGTTATAATTTGATTTGAGCTGCATACGGCTTTTCTATTGCGCAATAACCAACACTACCCACAGTACGCCCACAGTAGTTAAAATGTCAACGAAAGAGACACATACCCTTCTCCCTCAAGTATCAATAAAAATATGTAAAAGTACCATAGATGTTCCAGACACTAAACGGTCAATCGTCTACAATTTCTTCGCTATTTGGAACAAAGACAACGAAGCAGGTGCCATAACATACATTTTGTGATTGCTGTACTTGATAATGTAATCACACTGAGAATCCGTGTAATTGCAGGATTTTCCATTGCCTTATCAGAAGTCATTCTGGGCATTTTCCGGTAGTTTGGGAGATAGTTGGCAAATATTTGGTAGATAGACAGGACATACATAATTATAGTGTATACGTTATTGGTGATGTTCTTCAGAAAGGTCAGGTGCGTAGTACTCGCAACCGGCGTGAGTGTATGATCAGATGTAGGAACGTAAACGAGGCAAAAAAAGTATGTAAGTGGCGTTCTGTAGCTTCTATGCCGAACCCCATAGGGATGATGACTGGGTAAAAACAAAAAAAAAAACTAAATAGTCCGTCAGTCAGATAATAAAAAATATTAGACACGTATTTTTTGCTTTATCATATTAATAAAAAATTACATAAATAAAACGCATTTTAAGTTCGGGGTTGGGGGTCGCTACGTCACTAGTACGTATAAAATCTACATACTCGTGACGTCATGGCACGTTTTACCTCAATGTATCGCCTTAATCTTTAGATTACATAAAAAAAGAAAAAATACGTGTCCAATATTTTTTTATAATCTCAAAGACGGACTAAAAAATAATTTTTTGTCTTCATCCCTATTGGAAGAAGACGTGTGTTTATTTAGAAGTGCAAGTATTTTGTAGATATTGATAACTTCCTTATTAATTACTAGCGAACCGCTCCTGCTTCGCACGGTTTTTACTACTTGATAAAACATCGAGATTTCTTAGTTATATGTTACTTTAACATCAACATATTATGACACATAAACCTTCCGGAATAAATTCTCTAAACGATGGTGAAAACCTCATCAAAATCTGTTGCGTGGTGTAGAAGAACAACGCGGTCATATAAACTAAGGCGAAAAGCGTTTAATTTATAAATATTTATAATATACTAGCTTTACCCGGCCCGACTGCGCACGGGTAGCCCTAAACCCTACCTACCGTCACCGTTTAAACCTTCCCTGGACTACGA
The DNA here is from genome assembly GCA_916701695.1 of Agrochola macilenta. Classification (NCBI taxonomy): domain Eukaryota; kingdom Metazoa; phylum Arthropoda; class Insecta; order Lepidoptera; family Noctuidae; genus Agrochola; species Agrochola macilenta. Next base: position 15,831,513 of record OU753572.1, on the reverse strand, counting down.
CAAACATTTCAAAACCAAAATCAGCTAAATCGGCCCAGCCGTTCTCGAGTTTTAGCGAGACAAACGAACAGTAATTGATTTTTATATATAATATAATATATATATGTAGATTTAGTCTAGCTAGCGATATAGTTTGGAAAGCTCCAGTCCCCTTGACTGTCGTAAAAGTAACAGGGATATCATATTTATGCTGAAGTAAATACTCTGAACCAACTCTCTGCTAAAATCATAGGCTACTAGACATTGCCTCTCCCAAGTCGCACATCAATAATTGGCCTTTCGCTTCCCCACAATTTAATATCTTCGCAAAAGCAATTATCTTCAGAAGCCTCTTACGTTTTATTTGCGCCTCAAGGACTTAATTTATACAAATATTTTGACAAAACTCTCAAATCATTGATTTTATGATTTATTTCTCTTGTTGCTAAGTCTACCTAACCAAATAATTGCTCAAGTTTTATTTGTTAAGTGTAAATATATCTGTGATCTGTGTCAACTTTATCTTAAGTTCTTTCATTATCTTTCTTAACATTTCATTATTTTTACTTTTATTGGAACATTCGTGTAATTATTCTCAATGAGGTCATAGGTGTGTTTTGTGATAGCATTTGTTTTCGTAACATTTATTATTATGCGCTTTTTATTATGTGTTTTGGTTTAAAACTGGTCGTACCTATCTTCGTTGTTTTTCAACTGAGCTGGTTTGTGTCGAGATTTTTTTTCTGCCTTCTATTAATTACTTAGTCTTTCGAAGTTCGTAGGGAAATCTATAAGTGCATGAAACGTGTTTCTATTTGCAGTATAAATAGGATGCAAACTAAAACAATACATTATAATTATGATATTTTTATTGTCCTCGATTGCATTGAGATCGATATTTATCTTCTATACATATGTAGTATAAAACCAAGTCGCTTTTCATGTCTGTCTGTATGACCACTTAGATCTTCTAAACTACTCAATGGATATTGATGCGGTCTTCACCATCATTTAGATAATTTATTCTGGAAGGTTTATGTGTATAATACTTAACTTAGCTTAATATTTAACTTAGATATAGCACCGAAGTTTCGATGTTCTAACATGTCGCCACATGAGTAGATTGCAAAGCAGGGGGGAGTCGCTAGTAGTTCATCAAAAGAGAAAGAACATGAGGTTGGCTACCTGTTTGCAGTTCAACGTGCTAACTTTGAAAAGTCCTACAAATGAGAACCGTTAGAATAATGATGCTAATGCATCATACTTTCAAATGCATGATTTCAAATCGCCCGGTGCATCGAGTGCAGACAATTCTTCATATATTATCTAAGTCTATGTGCACTGAGAGAATTGAATGATGTCCTTGTAACAGAAATAGTTGACTCATTACAATTAAAGAAAAGGTACTTGTACAGTGCATCAAGTGCGAACGATAATCTAATCTGTATATGGTAGTGATACCATCTAGACAGATTAGATTATCGTTCACACTTAAGTGCATCGAATGAATTCTTTGATGTTCTGAATACTAAACAATTTAAAGTCGTTCAAAAGGTTTCCATTAGGATATAAATCAGGAAATTCTTAGCACTTTCTAATGCACTTCGAACTGCTCGGTGCACCAAGCACCTAGTTATCCATCTAGATCTTATCTATGTTAACAGCAATGAGTGAGTATTGTATTTTGATGTCTCAAGATTATGTGATTTAGTTATCACGTGTGCTAGATTTAAGTTCATAGATAAAATTGTATAATAATATATCATTGTACTTTCTCGGTATTTTGTCATTGCAGTCTTCATCTTCAAAGTCAATTGGCGTAGCCTCCATACTTGCAATCCGATTATAAACATTATTAATGTCTTTAAGAGCTTCAGATAGAGCATTGCTAATACCTCTCCGAAGATCGATTTATCCTACGAGGTTAAACAACCTTGACAAGGCCAAGTCTTGGATGAATGACCGTTACATAGAGACCTCTCCGTGCCTTGGAGCGGAGAGCGAGGCATCTTCATATCCCAAATGTAAATCTTTGTGCGTAAGTTTATGATAGTAATTTTAGGCGGAGCAGTAAAATTTTGGGTAGCTGTAAAACCCAAGTCTGTCACCCTAACCTTAAGGACGCGTTTGCAAAATTGATAGGTATAGAATCGAACTACTACGTCGACACGGGTCACACACACAAGTGTACGCTCGGTTAGCTGCGGGAATAGTAGCGAAGTGAACTAATTTTGATACTTTGGAAAATTGTTTTTTTATCTAATGTCTTTATATTACTTGGTACCTACAAAAAACATTTTAGTACTGTTCTTTATATTTTTACTAACCTCCGGACTTGATGCAGTGACCTGAAGGTGTACTTCGGTGACTGCTACTGGAACTCCTCGATGAGTAGAACTAGGTGTGCCGAGTTTGGGCTCGTTTTGTTAGTTATGATGAGATCTTACCTCCGGACTAGATGAAGTGACCTGAAGGTGTACTTCAGTGACTGCTACTGGAACTCCTCGATGAGTAGAACTAGGTGTGCCGAGTTTGGGCTCGTTTTGTTAGTTATGATGAGACCTTACCTCCGGACTAGATGGAATGACCTGAAGGTGTACGTCGGTGACTGCTACTGGAACTCCTCGACGAGTAGAACTAGGTGTGCCGAGTTTGGGCTTGCTTTGTTAGTTATGATGAGATCTTACCTCTGGACTTGATGGAGTGACCTGAAGGTGTACTTCGGTGACTGCTACTAGAACTCCTCGACGAGTAGAACTAGGTGTGCCGAGTTTGAGCTCGTTTTGTTAGTTATAATGAGATCTTACCTCCGGTTTTGATGGAGTGACCTAAACGTGTACTTCGGTGACTGCTACTGGAACTCCTCGATGAGTAGAACTAGGTGTGCCGAGTTTGGGCTCGTTTTGTTAGTTATGATGAGATCTTACCTCCGGACTAGATGGAATGACCTGAAGGTGTACTGCGGTGACTGCTACTGGAACTCCTCGACGAGTAGAACTAGGTGTGCCGAGTTTGGGCTCGTTTTGTTAGTTATGATGAGATCTTACCTCCGGACTAGATGGAATGACCTGAAGGTGTACTGCGGTGACTGCTACTGGAACTCGTCGACGAGTAGAACTAGGTGTGCCGACTTTGGGCTCGTTTTGTTAGTTATGATGAGATCTTACCTCCGGACTAGATGGAATGACTTGAAGGTGTACTTCGGTGACTGCTACTGGAACTCCTTGACGAGTAGAACTAGGTGTGCCGAGTTTGGGCTTGCTTTGTTAGTTATGATGAGACCTTACCTCCGGACTAGATGGAATGACCTGAAGGTGTACTTCGGTGACTGCTTCTGGAACTCCTCGACGAGTAGAACTAGGTGTGCCGAGTTTGGGCTCGTTTTGTTAGTTATGATGAGATCTTACCTCCGGACTAGATGGAGTGACCTGAAGGTGTACAACAAAACGAACCCAAACTTGGCACACCTAGTTCTACTCGTCGAGGAGTTCCAGTAGCATTCACCGAAGTCCACCTTCAGATCATTCCATCTAGTCCGGAGGTAAGGTTTCATCATAACTAACAAAATGAGCCCAAACTCGGCACACCTAGTTCTACTCATCCAGGAGTTCCAGTAGCAGTCACCGAACTACACCTTCAGGTCACTCCATCAAATCCGGAGGTAAGATCTCATTATAACTAACAAAGCAAGCCCAAACTCGGCACACCTAGTTCTACTCGTCGAGGAGTTCCAGTAGCAGTTACCGAAGTACACCTTCAGGTAATTCCATCTAGTCCGGAGGTAGGGTCTCATCATAACTAACAAAACGAGCCCAAACTCGGCACACCTAGTTCTACTCATCGAGGAGTTCCAGTAGCAGTCACCGAAGTACACCTTCAGGTCACTCCATCAAACCGGAGGTAAGATCTCATTATAACTAACAAAACGAGCTCAAACTCGGCACACCTAGTTCTACTCGTCGATGAGTTCTAGTAGCAGTCACCGAAGTACACCTTCAGGTCACTCCATCTAGTCCGGAGGTAAGATCTCATCATAACTAACAAAATGAGCCCAAACTCAGCACACCTGATTCTACTCATCCAGGAGTTCCAGTAGCAGTCACCGACGTACACCTTCAGGTCATTCCATCTAGTCCGGAGGTAAGGTCTCATCATAACTAACAAAACGAGCCCAAACTCGGCACACCTAGTTCTACTCATCGAGGAGTTCCAGTAGCAGTCACCGAAGTACACCTTCAGGTCACTCCATCAAACCGGAGGTAAGATCTCATTATAACTAACAAAACGAGCCCAGACTCGGCACACCTAGTTCTACTCGTCGAGGAGTTCCAGTAGTAGTCACCGAAGTACACCTTCAGGTCACTCCATCAAGTCTGGAGGTAAGGTCTGATCATAACTAACAAAACGAGCCCAGACTCGGTACACCTAGTTCTACTCGTCGAGGAGTTCCAGTAGCAGTCACTGAAGTACACAGGTCACTCCATCAAGTCCCAGTCGAATAGGCATTTATAAACCGTACTTACTTTTACCGAAATTAAATAATTATGATTATAAAAATCTGTGAATGCAAAATTATCTTACCATAGCAAATATCAAATTTAGTTTATCGAATATTTTGTATTTGTACAACGATCTTTTTCCACACGAGCCGCTGCAAAAAGGCAACACAGGGTCCACCACCGACAGCGGCCAAGCGCGGACTGAGGTTTCTTTCGAAATATTTGTGAAATAAATCAAAACAGACCAAAAATAAAATAACCCTTAATACAATCGATTACGATTCATCCGTAATAGCAAAATATGTGAAAAAGTTAGTTTCGTTTTTATTTTTTTTTTGCTGCTATTTGTGACATTTTGAAAAAATTTTTTCCTAAGGTTTAAAATTGAACATGTCTGCCTACTAATTGTATTTTTAGAAATCTTAAAATATATTGATAATAGAACAAAAAATGTACCTAAACTCAACCCGATAACGTTAATTTTGTGGAAAATGGCAACGGAAGATCGTTTTTACAATATAAAAAACTATAATTTTGAACAAAAAAGTTCCTATCATTTGAAGATGAAGAACCAACCTATATGTGGTAGTCATTAGTTATATTTGATTCGGTTTAGTTTTGTCACAAAATCTACCGAAAAACAGCATAATTTTGTCCGATTTGCAAACGCGCCCTTAAGAAAAGGTTGTAACACTAGATGAATATACACATACGCCATTAAGCAGAATTTGGTATCCCTCGAAACCTACCCAAAAATATTTTGGATAAGACTATCTCGAAGATGATTCTGACTTAAAATTTCATTGTTGATTTTAGAAAACATATCAACAACAATGTCTTTATACTTTGATCTTGATTTCTTATGTAACAAAACGGTGTTAATTGTCAATTGTTTCCCTCCGCTTTCAGTGCACACGGTGCAATTGGTGCAAACAATAATGGCCGGTGCACGCGCACTGAAACGTACACACACGGTGTTCTGTACTTTTTATTATGGAAATAAACACCAATCGCTCTTGTCAATGTTAATCGGAAGATAGTGTAATCCCGGTATAAATAATGTCACCTTGCCGCTTTTTCAGTGGCTGTTAAGTGCTGCGGGACTCTAATCCGACTTTAGGTTTTGTTGTTTTGTGCTTATATGACCTAGATTAGTTGGAAAGATTTTGTGTTGCTTCAAAAAAGATAAGCCAATCCACCGCGGACCGATTTATGGATGCTTTGTTATTATTTTTGGAGTCAGTTTTCTCCGTATTTGTGGTTGTTGCTGAAAATGATTGGAGGACTATCCTTACTAACATCATCAATCGGGTGCTCACAAGGCTGTCTTCTTGTCTGAAATATTAGGGAAACCGACGTAGGTCTAAGAAACGCTGGCGTGACGATTTGGACTCGTTCCTGACCGTTTCGCCGAAAAAGGCAAAGTATAAAACAAGAAAAGTGTGTAACACAGGGAAAACAGAAATACATTCACAAAAAGTATGGGGGAGACCTTTACACAGCAGAGGGACAACGAAGGTTAACTAAAAATGATAGTACTGTCCCTATTACATGGGACTACAAACACAACTGGCGAAATGTGGTATGCAAGTGCAACTCGTCTCTTTGGGGAATACAGTCGTGATGTTGAATGTGATAGTAATGCGGTTTACTCACTCACTGTTCGTGATCAAATTGCTCAGGAATGTAGGTATTCCTCATTTTAGTTCACCAATAAGACCTCATTACCTCTTCATCAGCCTCTATTACCGCTTTTCTATCCAATTATTATATTCGCTGTTTTTATCGATTGTTAATTTTTTCCACGTCGTCGGTACAAAGTGCGGACACGAGAATGACAGCCACTGAGCAAGTGCGTACGGACTCAATGCACTGGCTTTGAGTTCGTTTGCACTTGAACAAACTCAATGAGGAAAAGCGTGCATTACGTATTGTTCATATTAAAAGTAATGGTCGATGCTTATCGCCTGAGTCTCTGATTCATCATTATCATCATTCAGCTGAAAGTGGCAGCAGGCAATGGACCTACCTCAAACATCGCAACTACGACCGGCCCTGTGCCACCCGCATTCATCAGTTTCCCGCCACCTTCACGAAGTTTTCCGTCCTTATAATATATATAGATGATATTCATTTTATCTACTCTCCTTTAGACTTGGATGTTTTGCCAGCCGCGACGTATTTGGGGTTTTATATGTGGGGATTAAGTGGTTCATGTTTTGATACAACAACACTTACCGTATCAGTATCGAATCGATATTGTTATCAGTTAATGTGTAACGCACAATCAAATAGCTAACATTGCTAGTGGCACATGTAAAAGTAGTCTGCTAGAATCTGTGTTGGTTTAACTGAACCAACTCTTTTCAGGCTTCCTTCGTCATCATCATTATTGTTCATAATAGTTCAATGTGGGGCACATCATTTTACTCGATCCTCAACTGCTCTCATCCAGTTGCTTCCAGCCACCCTGCTCGTATCATCCCTCCATTCAGCTTGGTGGCGCCCCGGCCTACGTTTGCCGGTTCTTGGTCTCCGCTTAAACATGGCTATCCCTCAATGGTATGACCATTGGTTCTACAGGCAACAGCTACATTTGCCAGCCCATTGCCACTTTGCGGCACAACATGGGCATTCGGTACAAACCCATACGTCACTATTAGTCAATGCCTATTATTATCATTGATTGTTGTATGAGGATACTAGTATTATTGCTCAATTGTTTCCTTCCATTTTAGTACGCTGTGTTTCAGTGCATGTAGTGCGCGCGTACTGAAACCAACTCGCGCGGTGTAAAGTGATAAGTCACTGTTGGTTCGCTGGCCCCTGTTTCAATTTGAAAGCCGATAGGTAAATGTTTTATTTCATGGGTGTTTCGTTGTGTGTGTTGTTTAGGGAAAGATTTTGCATTAGCTGTGGGTGTCGTGAAATGGAACTAAGGTTTTGTCAAAGCTCTGGATTGCAGTATCCTGTGATTATAAATTCGTTTCCCAAGCGTGGTTGATCTCAAAATATTTCTGGAGACTGTAATTAAAAATAATTGGGACTGCTTAAATTTGATTTTAACCACAAATGTAATGTCTTTATCCGTATAGACAGGGTAAGTAACTATGCAATTAATAAAAGAATCTGATTGCACTTGACCAAATTCTGTTGAAACAAGTTCGAGTTTTGTTTTGACAAACAATACGACCCCAATTCAACATGATGATGTACCTGCCATCTAATATCTTCAACACCCCTGGTTGACTGTTAGAGAATACCTAAGGCATTAATTCCGCCTTTGTCCTTTTTTGAGTGTGAAAAGTTTAAATAAATAAATATGATGTTTTTACCATCTTCATCATCATGCTCTAACACAAAATATATTTTATTCCATACTTCTCTATTAGTCGCCATCTCGGTACTCACCCCCTTCCTATCCATATCATCTTCCACACAGTCCATCCATCGTTTCTTTGGTCTACCCCTACTCTTATAGCCATCGACATTGATACTCAAAACTTTCCTCACGCCATTTATCATTACCAACTTGCTATAAACACATATGTAGTTACTTAGCCGTGGTTTCCTGAGTTCCAGCAGGAACAAGCTAGTTTAAACCGTCATCTATGCTGTAACTTATATTGTATTAGTCATTCTCAATTATAATTGGAATATCATGTATCCGGAAATGTGATGTGACGTTTGCATAATGCACTACATATTACGATTTCCTAGGTCTTGTGTATCAACAATTTTATTACGTTTAGGAAGATCAAGATATTTCTTATTATAAATGACTGATATGTACTAGTTTTTTGTAATGTTACTATAGTCACGTTATTATTGCAATATTCGTACCTCATAATTATGATTTCATAGCATTAGTCTGTAGTCAATTTCATCAACCATGCCTGAATCATGGTCAACCATTTAATTGGCCTATAACATGAATTAGTCAGCGTACTTATCAATCAGTGATTACAGAGACTTCAGGTTTCAGATTAAGTATCCTAAATTAGTCATTAACTAAAACTAAACTCAAAAACAAAAATATTATTGCCCAATCTGAAGTTCGAAAGATAAGAAATGTGTCACTCGCATTGTGAAATATGCGACAAAAAATATACCATGCTCTCTTGTAGATTTGGTCCCAGATATTTCCCTATGTCCCATCTCCCATTCTAGAGGAAAAATATATATTTACCAAAGAAGACCTTCAAATATAGTTTATTAATAGATTCCCAGCCAAAACAACACCTTTAAAATCCGTCAACACTACTTACGTTACTAAAACACGGTAATTTATAGCACATAGCGTAAACTGTTGATGGCTCTGACAAATATTGTGAAAACAGCGCAACACATGTTTCGGTTCCGGGAATCAGCAAGAAGTTTACATCATATACTAGAAACAGGATTTTTAACAAAGGTGGCAAACACTAGAATTTTCGATACTGACGTTGAGCGACCAAAAATTGTACTTGCGCATGCGACTTTAGAAGTATTAGACAAGACAAGAAACACATTCGAGAATTTTAATGAGCAATCTGAAACGAATATGCTTGTGGGAATACCGATAAAGAAATATTGTAGTAGATACTGCAGTAGTACGCAAGTTTTGATGCTTATTTATCTTAGGACTGCCTCGTTAGTCACAAGTGCAACTGTGGAGCATAGGTCCTTATCTCGATTCCCGAGTCGAGCAAAGTGTTATTGGATTTTTCCGTCTGGACTTTAGCATAGCAGTGGCATCCCCGAGTCTGGATTTGTGCCCGGTTGATGGCCATAGGCTCGCCCCCTATTACATGGGACTTAAACATAACTGGCGAAATATGGGTGTACTATAGGAATACCACCTGTCTAACATTCCGGGGAATACTGCCGTGATGTTATGTTATCTTATAACTACACGTGCAGCTCTTGACATCGTGATATTATTTCATAAGACTTTTGCGCTTAAAAGTGTTGTACTCAAATATCTTATCTTTTTGTTCACAGGTATGTATCGGTCAGTGCATGATAAACTTCAAACGTATCTTCAAGCGTCTTAATTATTTTGGGAGAATGTAGAAACTTTTTACCGAATAACCTACAGTAGTTGTTCGCTAATAGAGATGGGCTAAAGCATCTTTCCGTATACAAAACTCTTCGTCCGTCGTAGAAGAAGTTCTTTGTCGAGGAGAAGAGTTTTGTAAAGACACGACAGTGTTTTAAATTTTGTTGGCCATAAATTTCGCCACGGCATCGTTGGTGGCAGCATAGAGGTCATTATGGCTGCATTTTTTGGGCACAGAGGGCACGATAGGAGGTAGGTAGTTTCATCCGAGTATATTGTACAAGAGTAACCACACTTTGATCACTAATCGTTTGACCTAGCGTGGGTTTGACTTGACAATAAAAATGTACCTATTTCAAATAGGTACATTTTTATTGTCAAGTCGAGATATTGTCCAAATAGGCTATTTGGACTATATCTCTCCGTCGCCTTTAATGACTTTGACGTCTAGACAGGTAAGTAACCTCGGTAAGTAAATCTTTTCTCATCAATTTCAAATCTCCATTCATCATAAATAATGAGTTTTCTTAGTAGACAAGACGTGTGCCAGAGGGGTTTTCCCATCGACAAAAATGACGAACTTCGATATAAACTTTCGTCCTCTCTTTAACCCCTTCGTGGAATGTTTTTTTTTAAACCTTCCTCAGTGCTCACTTTGGTTATACAGGTTGGGACAAAAGTAATGTCATAATGTGAAATCACTGCCATTTTGTTGAAAATGAACAAAATTTTGCCCTGTTTACACGGAAAGATTATTTAAAGGTATAAAATTGATGACATTAAAAAAAAAAACTTTATTTCAGACTAAGGTCCATATTTTTGTTAGTATTTTGGTTAACTAAAAAAATATATTACGTTCAAATTACCACTTTCGTAGTTGATGCACATTTCTGCTCGTTTTACGGCATTTTGAATGAATCTGACTCAAGACTTGCAAGGTTGTGGTTTATGTTGGTTAACGCGAGATTTCAAAAAGCCCCAAAGGAAGAAGTAGCACCATCAGAACTGGCGATCTGCCCAGCCAGATCAAATCGCCAAAACGTGAGATTATACGGCCTAGAAATTTGGTGTTTCAAAATCTCCGTCATTCAGGTTCCTGAGCTGTGTGCATGAGTCCATTGCATTGTCAACTAATTCTCCATCTGTCTATTGTCTAAATGTCAAACACAATGACATTTGACGCCATTTGCAAAAATTATGGCACATTCGCATTGTGACAATACTTTTGCCCCAACTTGTTTAAGGAACTTTTGTACAAAATTTTATGCTTCTACATAGACTGTCCGTTGCCTGTCAGTGCCATAAATTTAAGATTTTTATGAAGTAGATACGTTCATCTGATTTTTATACAGTTGACCGGTCTGACATAATTATAATTGTGGTGGTACTGGAAACTAAAGCCATAACAGCTGAATATTAATTGCCTCCAAAAATTTTCCTTATAATCTCCATCAAAACATTACTTAACATGCTCAACATCAGCAAGACCAGGTTAACCAGTGTCAATCAAGTGTTTACACTGCAATATTGGCAATTGGTGGCTAACATTGTCGCCAAGGCTGCACGTGACGCTTCACCTTGGCCTTGGCGGACGTGTGAATCGATTGAATAGCTGGTTTATTTATTACTGGTATAAAACGATTACCATTGTGCGGTTCGATAACTTGAAATGGAAGGCGGGTTAAAAACGTTGCCATCGCGATCTTATCGTCTATTATACATTTTGCTTTCTTGTAGTCTAGGCCTATTGATTTTATCATTAACAAATCCTATTCTTTCTGCCTACACGTCATACTAGGTCCAGACATCAAACAAGTTTTAAGAACCTGTTGTACAATCATTCGTGGTCGAGTGACATCTAGCGACTATTTGTCCTCTGTTCCTTGCCAATGACAAACTGGTTTTTATTTGTCTTTTATGTAATTTCTGAAGTGTTTGTCTTCCTTATTTTTATTGTCTATTGTATATTTGTGTATATTTAAATTGGGCATCTAAATTCAATATTGGTTACCTTGGTACCTGCACCCAGCATCCTCGTGTCACTGGAGGTCCTTTCCTTACTTATAATATTTTTACGAGATTGGCCAAAATAAATAGATCCTTTATTATCGCCATTTGTGGTAAATACGAGTATTATATATAAACAACCGCAAACAGTTTTCCAATGTGGCTGGCAATATACAGCGGCATATTTAACGGTGTGGTAAAGACCACCAATTGAATAACTTTCTCCAGAGGACCAACATCGTCATTGTGAAAAAGTTATCAGCTAGCCCAATACATTTGGGTCGTAGGTATTGACGTTTTGTATGGAAAAGCTGATAATTTCTCACGGAGAAAGTTGTTCCTGTTACACGTTGTATTTTCTCAAAACTTAGATTCAAACGTAAATCGTAAACGTTATCTATCTATCTATATATGTATATTAAAATCAATTGCCGTGCATTAGTCTCGCAAAAACACGAAAATTGGGAAAACCCAAAGGAACAGCGAAAAATCGACAATTTAAATTTTGACAGGACTACATCTGACAGGTCAGCTAGTCTACTATAACTACGTGTTTTAAGTGCAAAGAATGTGTTTGAAATCCGACTTTTCGTATTCCAGGTATACTTTTCAGTGCAAATGTAAACAGTACTCGTACATCCCAATGATGTGTGGAATGCCCTCGTTAGCGTTCATTCGCTGAATATTTGCATGTGCTGCATTGAAGATACTGTGCGATTGTAATGGGGCGCGTGCCTCCATCTTTATGTTGCTAATTCGCGTAATGGCAGTTTTGCGGAAATTATGTCATGGTGATGAGTGTTTCTGTAGGTTTTAAATTTGGAAAGGAATTAGGAATGAGAAAAGGCTCTCCCACACAGATTTCAAAGTCAAATTCAAACAATTTATTTCAATTATATACAGGGTTACAGGGTAAGTCGTACTGAATAGTAAAGGATGTTATTATTCAGGTCGTTTCTGATGAATATGATTCTGAAATAAAATGTCCGAAACTCAACCGTTATGATAAATGATAAATGATAAATGATTTTATTTCTGTAAGTGGGTTTGGACAAAACACTTTTACACGTCAATCATATTTTTTAAACTAGATGAGGTCGGCGTTTCCTATCTGACTACTCCGAGAAGAAAGGCCGAAACAAACTCAGAGGTCACAGTCTCTTTTAAAGTCCAGACATAATCTTGGTCAGATCATGTGAAGATCATGTAGATTGGTGTCTGAGATGGTCTTTTGAGGAAAGAACCACACAGATTGAGAGGACCTGTCCAGTCAGTGCACGCATTTGTCAGTGACCGTGCAGCTCAACTCAGGGTTTAAGGAGCTCAACGATTCGACGAACAATACCAAAGAAAGGACGTTTGGGTAGGCCGCATAAATTACTCAAGCTGCCAGTATGGAGATGCAAGTATGGAGATATTACATTTAAAAGATTATTTTTATAAATCCTTTATTTTTTGGCTTTTAGTCGTTTTTATTAATGGACATGTCTTCTAACTAGATACATAAAAAAACGACTCTAGGAGCTCTAATCCCAAAGAAAACGACTAAAAGCCAAAAAGTAAAGGAAATTTAAAAACAATAATTAAAATTTAATATCTCCATATCGGTTAAATTTCGGACATTTTATTTCAGAATCAAATTCATCAGAAATTACCTGAATAATAACATCCTTTAATATTCAGTACGACTTACCCTGTAACCCTTTATATAAAAATAAAAGGCACTTAAGAACGTCAATTTTACAAAAAAAATAATTGATTCTAGTATTAATGATTTGACTTGTCTTGTCGCATCACATTATTGAACCATTGTGATGCCTTCTTGAATTGCGTCACGTTTGTTAAGAGTCGCGCGGGACTCAGGGATAGATTATCAAAGTCGTGTTGAATAGTCGCGTCGCGACTTTAGAGGGGAGTCTCAAAACAAACATTACTGTTCTTAGTTATTTAATTAAGAAACTGGGTCTACAACATAACAACTGTAAACAATTACTAAAGTTTAAATTAAATTCGGAGGAAGTTGAGTTTCCGCCAAAATAAACTAATATAAATCTTGAACCTTCCTCAATAAATATTCGGTGAAATCGCACTGAAGCTAGTCTACTGATTTATTACCAAGGATATACAGATTGACATTATTAGGTTGACAGCTTCGATCAACAATACAGGGTGGCAGGGACGACGAAAAATTTCAACGCAGGGGGCTCAGAATCATGTACTGAATCCATGGCAACCGGCTTCGCGTCGATGTCCCTGACACCCTGTATATTGTTGATCGAAGGTTGACAGTCATTTCTCATATTGTAGTAGATACCCGCTTTATCTACTCTTCTATACAGATACTTATTGTTGTTTTCAAGTTATTTGTCAGTCGTTGGCGACGCAATACAATAAAATAGTAAATGCTACTATTTTTACTATTTTATATTTTTAATTTCGTTGGCAACTGTATGTTTCTTCCATATCTGCCATAAAACCTTAAAAATATACGGCCCTTTTTTTGTAGCTCCTACAAATTTCAAAATCCACGGCTCTTATAAAGATGAAATGGTTAGGAGTGATTTTGAACTAGAATACGTACTATCTTGTCAAATTGGTAATTGGCTACCGACAATCACGTCACTGTAACACTACGTAGGTCCATATGTCCGTGCAACAGTATCTTTATTACGTGACAGAGGTCAGGTTCAACAAAACTTCGAAGTAAAAGACAATGTAGAGTACGGACGGACGTGGAACCGCATCTGGCACTCGCGCAGTGACTAATACACATCTGCACGAAATAATAACCGACTTGTAGTTTGCCATTTTTAGGACAAGGAACCCTTTTGTTGCAGTGTGGTGCAATAGCCCAGCTGGAGTTTTCGTCTTCATGATCGTTGTTTTTGTGTTCTTCCGACTTGTCATTTGATACTTTTTTAAGCCACAATCGATCGAATCGATTTCCGGTCGTTTTCCATTTAAATGGCATGTTCTTATTGGTGTAGCCATTATCTTCTTTGTATTGAGAGCTATATCCTTATCATCCTTTAAGTCGAGAGATTTGCTTTCGCTCTGAAATTCTGCGACTATTTCTCTTGCCACAGTTTTATTATTGCAGCATTATCTTCCTGGATTGAGTGCTTTATCCTGGACTTCCATATTAATAATAATACCAGCCTATGATTGTCCCACTGCAGGGCAAAGGCCTCTTCTCATACACAGAAGGCACCAGCATTGATCACCACGCTTGCTCAAGACGGGTTGGTGATTTCAGACCTTTACTAACTATAAGTCCAGGTTTCCTCACGATGTTTTCCTTAACCGATGTCAGTAATATCTAAGAAAAACTCAGAAAGTTCAGAAGGCACATTGGTACTTCGTTTGTCCGGATTTGAACCCACAACAGTTATGAACACACTCGTGCATGAGAGGCGAGGCCTTAACCACAGAGCCATCACGACATATTGACTTCCATTAATATCTGCCCATCTAATTTCTCTTTGAACCGAGGACAATTCGTTAAATATTTTATTTGTATGTACACATATTATCATCTTAAGTTCAACTTTTGAATCCTCGTTTGGTCCATAAACATAGGATTGTCTCAAAACTTGCATGCCACTCAACCCACATAACAACTGGTTTTTCTCTACACTGGAGGATTTTGTATCCGTTAATTGAAGATGCTTAATATATTCACACTCACAGCCTCATAGGCGTTCTCTACCAACGATTTGAACTTTCCAAAACATTCCTTAAATGTCAGTTACTGAACAGTTGTAAAGAAGGCAAACCCTTAAGACGGCCTAGATGTGCCGCGAGGGAGAAAGCTCCTAAGAAATGACGTCACGAGATGTTCATCGTAAAGTACCCACGCTCCAGTAAAAAGGTTTCTTTCAGAATATTCTTTCGAAGTAAGAAAAGTTTCTTCTTCAGTTTATGGTATTCTTTTGTAGTGGGTTTTTTTGTTCTGTATGGCCAGTGCCTTGTGAAATATGTGAAGCAATTGATTTCCTGGTTTGGATTTATTGCTATATCTTTACCATTATCCGAGGTTGTTTTATTGTTGGTTATCTTCCGGTATACTGTCCTGTGACTCTTATTTTAAGGGCGATTTTATCAAGATATACATCTCAGGTCGGATTCTTGGATTGGTTTTCTAATATATACATAAACTTACGCCTTCTGCCCATGGGGATAGGCAGAAAGTACAAAACGCCGCCTTATATATCCTCTTTTCGCTTCGTTTACGTTCATACATCTGGTCATATAAGCAGGACGGCAAGTACTACGCACCTCTTTCTGAAGACCAATAAGGTCACCTCCTTCTAGGGTGTCCCCTCCGCGTTTCCACTCACATCTGCCTTGTATTTCTACCTTTTGTTAGTCGCCTTTCATTCCTCTCGACATGATAAGCATACTCTTTTTTCAAATTTGTCAAGTCTTGTTGAATTACTTCACTTATACACCGACCCGCACTGGGCCAGTGTTGCAGATAACGGTCTACTCCCTCTCACAGAGAGCAGGCCTGATTCCCAGCAATTGGACCAGTATTAGTATTAGTGCAATGATTGTTACTTAACCATTAAAGTCTTCAAACATTTGTTATCTCATTTTGCGTAATACAATCATTATTTCTTCTTTATCGTTATCAAGTATTAGTAATCGGACACGTATCATCAATCAAATCACATCTGATGACGTCAAAGACTGTCATGTTACGTTGTACGCCGGAAAAAAAGTATGGTTGTCAGTGTTGCCATTACAGTCTTCTAAAGTTTTAGTGGTAGGTTTTTTTTGTAAAAAATATATTTAGTGTTAACATTTGCGTTCGGCTTGGAGAGTGAGAAGTTTTAAGATGTTTTTAAAATCATTTTGTATTGTTATTTAACAGCTGGGAATTGTCAACAGTATTCTAACATCAAAAAAAAAACTGCCTCATCACAACGTTTTTTTTTTGCTCCTTTGTCCATCTCCGTGGCAAAGGCTTTAGGCTGGTTTCACAGCTGTCTGGGAGACCCGTACGGGTAGCGCCCGCAGTGCTATGAAACGAGGGAGTAGTACGTTACGTTGTACGGGCTCTACCCGGAGCGGATCCCGTACGGACCAATCCGCGTCGCTGTGAAACAATGTTCTAGCGCCTCACGTGTGTCTCCATACCGGGAGCCAGTACGGGTCTCCCGGACAGCTGTGAAACCAGCCTTACTGTACTCCTGTTAGTTGAAAGTAGTTGAGGTCGCGAGAGGTCGCAAAGGTTTGCGACCCCTCGTATCCTCCTTCCAAATTAACGAAGACTATCCAGTTCGTTCTACCATCTCCTTCTACCTCTTCACTGTCTCAGGGCACCAGTTCTGCGCTATTTGGGCGATGTATTAAATTAAAAAAATATTGGGTCTAGCTAGTAACAAGTAAGCAACCCTAGCTTATCGACGCAGCGGCTGCACTGGGCACTTTATTTTTATTGACTGCTGTACTGGTCGGTTTTTGTTTAAATTTCTCTACATCATTATGAATGTAATTTGGTTTGTCATTGCACTTTAATGAGCTTGAAATAAGATTGTAAGAGTTATAAATAACCTTGTTTTGTTAAGCTTCTTGGTACTTTGTTCAATTGCATCTGATCCTAATAAATAGCCTTTTTAAGATAATAGATGACAACTATCTATGTACGAGTATACCTTATATACAAAATAATTATAAATTGCAGTCGCTTTTGGTGTCTGTCTTTATGACCGCGTTGTTCTTCTAAACTACGCAACGGATTTTGATGCGATTTTCACATCATTTAGAAAAGAAAAGAAAGAAAAATAATTTTATTTATCACAGAAACACGTGCATAAAAAAAATATAATAAACTCGAGTAGAACGAGAAAATAAAACACAATAGATTTATTTACATTAACGAGCACAAAACAGAAAAGTCGGCAGCTGCTGGCACGTCATGACTGTGACAAGAAGGCTACCACTCAGCATGATGCTGTGCTATGGGGACCCACAGCACAGCGCTGATTTTCAGTGGTCACCCGAAAAAGATGTACGGAAACCAAGTCAGGTTTAATGAATTATACATAAATATAAAATAAAATAAATAGTACTTATAATAAAATGCTATTTAAACAACCAGTAATATGAATAAAATGATTAAATAACATAAAAATTATTACCCGCAGGCATCACCGTGCGTGCATAAAACATGTAACCTACCCACCTAAAACACCATTATCATTATTATCATTTAGTGAATTATTCCGGAAGGTTTATGTGTATAGTACATTAATATTTAACTTAGATCATAAAGAAAAAACTTCATGTTTTGTTAAGTCGTACAAACCGTACGACGCAGGAGCGCGTCGCTAATATTATCTACATAACATATTATTCTGAACAATATTTTTTTTCATGAAAATAATTGGAGCTAGTAAATACAGTAATAGGTATATGTTTAAAACCAACGCGCTAATCGTTCTCGTACATCAAATAAAAACTAGGAACCTAGCATACATACAAGTGGGTATAAATCTAGGCTAGACCTAAATATAGTACGAGCAAACAAGATATCAATCGGCACACATTCTAATGTAAATAGTTAATGTTAGGTTAGTGTTAGACTATTCATTTACAAAACTACTAAAAGGCACTGACTTTATTTTGAGTGAAACTATAACACTGCTCATTTAGAACCATGGCCCGATTATTACAATAGGCTCGCGGGTCTGTCCGAAAGGGATATCGCGGCCCCAGCACATAGGCAACGGAAGGAACACGGGTGGGTTTTAGTCAGTAAAAGTCTGACACTCCCTCTCGCTCTGCCCAGAGCGGGAGGAGTCATTTGATGATTTCCCACCCAAAAAAAAAAAAGGCTCGCGTCTTATTACATGGGACTTAAACATAACTGGAGAAATGTGAGAGTACTATAGGTACTCCTTTGTCTAACCCTTCGGCGATTACAAGCGGACAGACGGAAATAACGGGAAAAGATGGCTGCATAATGAATATAAAGGGAAACTTTTCTTCTTCATCTAATGTCGTGGATAGAAGATGCCAGTTAGTAAAATCGATTGCGAACATTTTAGGGATTATCCGTGTTAACAGAACAGTGTGATTGTCATTATCACGTCCACTGCTGGGCTAATTGTAGCCATGTCGACTGCTCCTGGGCTTCTCGCATTCAGCGGCTACAATATAATTAAGGCAACAAAGAAAGGACTGGATCTATTACCAAAGGATTCTCGGTTACTTTGGTCACATTGCCCGTCGGGAAGCGGATAACCTTGAAAAGCAGGTGGTGATGGGCAAGGTAGATGGGAAGCGACCTCGCGGCCGGTCACCTAATCGCTGGTCAGACCAAGCCCTCACTGGACTTTCTGTTGCGACCGCCCTGAGAGAAGCGGAGAACCGAACGAAGTGGAAAGCCATCACCCATAAAGTCAAGAAGGCCTTTCAGGGACATGACATGAAAAGAAGGAATGACTGAATGTCCAAATGGCCAGATTATTCGAAATTCACATAACTCTCGAGCGCAAGGCTCCAAAGTTTTTTCATTTTTATCTCTGCATGTACGAACACAACATGTACAGCTTTGATTGCGTTATATTGTGCATATATCAGCCAGATGTCAACGACCGGCAAACCTGTTTATTTACCAACGTCCACCAATTCAACATGGATGCCGAAATTATTTGCGATTTCTTGATGCGCTGGCGTGTATCATTGTTTGTGAAGCTGTCAGTACTTGTTTGAGACTTCTGTTGATGCAGGTTTGTGTTACTAATCATTCCCAGAATTATGAAATACAATGGTGTCTGACGATTTTGCCTGCTTTCCCCCTTCATCACTCCCTGAATTGATTAAATTAAAATAAAATTTAATAAAATTTGGTGCCGTGCTTCGCTATTCTGGAGCGTGGCTCCTCAGTGATTGAGATTGAGAATTCTCTTCTCTGGTGTTGTCACGCCAGATATTCCTATCTTCAGTAATATGGAAGACGTCAATACGTGCTTAGCTGACTTGATTATCGAAACTCTATCAATACCTGGATGGAATGAACGATACTGTGGTCACTAACAATGCCGAAATGATGCTTAGTAATCCAACCAGTTGATATATCAAGCGGTTGGTAACCGAAGAACAAGGCTCTGTAATTCCTCCAATGATTCATAACGATTAATGAATCGAGGTTTTAATCCAGTTGTCAATAAGTAGTGGATATCTTAGCTCCGATATGATAACGATGACGAATAAATATAAAAAGTTTCATGCTGAAATGGTGTCGATGATATCACCAATTATGCACATTTACTCAGTATTTCAGTATTTAATTAATGTAATTAAGAGATTGAACTGTGCATATCTGCAGTGACCTATGTAATTATGTCATTTGATAGCCTTTTGGCCATGTTCCAAAGATTCACGGTAATTTCAACAAACATGGAGAATGAGTAGGTACCGATATGTCAGAGAGACTTCGAGGATTGGAGGGCTGTTAGAAGTAACTAAATTGCTGGCATTGACCATGGTTAAAAACTCATTCTTCTTTGCGATGGATTTGTAATAAAAGATGTGACCACGTTAATCGCGGCATCAGTGGTGTTATGGCGTGGCTCGACGGTATGTGAAACCAAGTCAGAGACCCATGGCAGGCGGCAAAAAAACTCAGTCAGAGTTTTTTTGCCGCCAGTGACTTACCAGTCACTAACCACACGAAAAAGATTAAAGAAGCAGCGTTTTTAGTCTATAGACACTTTAGAAATTCCAACAGATGGGGCATGGTTTGGTCAGGAGCACCGAACTCGCACTGCAAAAACTCCCTAATTGCGCTAGAGCTAGAAAAAGTTGTTCTTCGTCAAATTAATCTCTCAGATGAGGCACTTTTAAACTCTCTTGTATCTTTACCGAAATATCGTCAACTTTTTCAAATGAGTGAACTGAAGTGAAAAGTAGGAACTAGGATAAAGTTACTTACTTTACTTTTAAACTAGAAAACTCCAGGACTATCTGCTGCCTTACTTTTTATGCATTCAAAGTTTAGTCCTGCTGAGGATTGTCAGGAGTTTGAATTGAACATTATACGGGTCGATTTTCATGGTTAAGCAACCCTTACCGTGGTCAGTCCGTGGATGGCTAACCATCTATTATCTTCGTGCCTCGCAAAATACGTTAAGATGTTGGTCCCGGCTGTCATTCGTAGATCTTGGACAATCGTTATGGATAGTCGAAGCTTGCAAAGCAAGCTTGCAAGCTAAACCACTAGGAAGGGTGGGCGTTTTGGGGGACTGTCTTATGTAATTTTGACGTTCGAAAAGTGCTGATTCTCAGCCTAGTTTGAATAAATTTCATTTGAATTTGCAAGTCTAACAACCAGTCTTACCAAGGGGTATCGTGTCACCAGTTACTGGGTTGTGGAGGTCAGATAGGCAGTCCCTTCATGTATAATTCTGGTATTCATCTACATCCGGTTAGACTGGAAGCCGACCCCCACATAGTAGGGAAAAGGCTAGGCATCTGAAGATGATTTCTGTCTTCAGAGGTAGGCAGTATCTTTGTCAGTAACATAACTGGTTTATACTTTTTATCGTAGATGTTTGGCCAAGCTTCCAGTGTACCCGGATACGTCAGAATTTACACAAAATGGTTTTAACCTTCGAGTTGCGAAGTTAATTAAGCAAAACAAACAACTGTCAAGTTGAATTCGCTTTTTTAACTCAACATCCTCACCTTGAACTAAGAAAACTAGTTTCAAACGGTACTTAGATAAAACTAAGTAGATGCAGAATGTAACACGATAATTGCGTCAATGGATTGACATCGGTATTCTTGTGTGCGTTTAAAAAAACCTTTGTTGGGGTAGTCGCTGTTATAGCTTGTTGCAACTCTTCCAGTGGCAATAATCAAAATGGTCCAGAATGGTCCTCGTTTTGTCTCCATAAGGTGAAAATGTGTGATTAAAAATTGAAATTGAGAACTTTAAGAACTCTACCAAGTAGCTTTACTTACGATGATTGCTTCAAAATTCAAAATTTCTTTGCAAAAAACATGAGAAAGTTGAAGGACTTACCTTAAGTAATGGGAGTTTGACTTTGGAAGTTACCAACTGAAAATTCTCAATTTAGAACTCCGGAGTTCAGGTGATAGATCAAGGAATATGAAGTCTTCAGGGGTTAACAGAGATACGATGTCCTAGAGAGTTATTAATAAAAGCTCTAGAAAATGAGAGCTTCGGAAGAAGATGGCGTCTCAATTCGTAGAAACATAAATAGAGTAACACCAATTATTTTAATTAAAACAAAACTGTTTCAGATGAGTCATTTGTGTGCAAACACAGGATTGTTGAACTTTTAATTTGTTACCAAAATAACCTTATCTGAACGTTATAAATTAGACCACGTAGGAAATGGGCACAAAGTTGCGATACGTGAAAACCTTACTCAGTTTCGGGCAACTGATAAATTGACACATAACATCACGCCTCAGTATTCCGAAGGGTTAGTCAGAGCTCTACCCAATTCACACATCGGGTACACATGTACACCCACATTTCGCCAGTTATGTTTAAGTCCCATGTGATAGGGGACGAGCCTATTGCCATCAACCGGGTTCAAATTCAGACTCCGGGGCAGCCCGGAGTCTGAGAAATTCCGGATTCAAAATCCCAATAACACTTTGCTCAGCAGTAGGCTTGCGACCGGCACGGCAGTTACAGATAACTATAAAATTAAAAATGGCATAATGTAATATTGTGTATTCTAGAACGATGTTCTGTCATGAACTCTTGATTTGAAACTAGAATTTGATTTGAAATTGTAAAATATCTGTCAGTTTTAAACTTATATTATAATAAAATATAAAGTCGCTTTTCGTGCCTGCCGTGTGACCGCGTTGTTCTTCTATTTAGAGAATTGATTCCAGATTTTTATGTGTTTTAAATTATATTAAACTTACATATAATTAAGAAATCTCGATGTTTGGCTATGCCGTAAAAACCGTGCGAAGCAAACTCCCTAAGAGAAATCCGTAGTTACGGCCGTCGTTACGGGCACTTCGTTCTCTTTCTTACAATTACGGTATGTCCGTAAGTGAGACGGAGAACAAAGCGCCCGTAACGACGGCCGAAACTACAGATTTCGCTTAGGGAGTAGGCCCCCAGGGGCGGGTCGCTAGTTTAAATTAATTTAGAATAACTATATTTATATGGTCCGTTTCACTACATCCTGGTGACTTCCGGTTAAATATTATCTGATAAATAACTATCCGAATTCCGTTATTCAGCAACTACAGCTGAGAAGGGTTAATATTGGAATGTAGGTAACGGGTTGGTAAGGGGGACCGATGACCTTGTGAAGGCCGCAGGAGGCCGTTGGATGCGAGAAGTAGAGAACAGGTCGAACTGATGGTGCTTGGCGGACGCCCATGTCCAGCAGTGAACGTCTTTCAGCTGAAACGATGATGATGATGATGATGATGATCTGGTTGGTACAGCCCGATGCAAACTTTATGGCGGCTCGGAACATGAGGCGAGTCGCTGCGCAATAACAATTTCATGCGTCAGCGGGGGTGAGGGGTGCGGGACTGCGCAACGAGTAGCGCACTTCAGAGCCGACATAAAGTTAGACGCGTACTATTAGAGGCGTCAGTAATCTAGGTAATTAATTACCCACGTAATACGAATTTCGAACAGCGGAAACAGATTTTAACGATCATCCACACCTCAGTATCAGAATTTTAGTAAACGGTTTGAATAATAAATGAGAAGGAAGTTAGCGTTCTTGTCGCATTGCCATTCTGTCAAGGTCGATGCCGGCCACACAGTATCAAGGATTAGTTGTGTATTCGTTAATGCTTGAAATTGTATTTTTAGTATTCGATTCGTTAATTGGACAAGAATTGAGAGTGAAATTTCAAGGACGCGCCACGTTTAGGCACATTTCGTTACATGAGAGGGAAAAAACACATAACTCTCTCTCTCTGTCTCTCAAACTAAATCGCTCTTCTTCATATTTAGGATTCCCTACCATAAAAGGAAAAAATCATCCCAACTACAGAACCCTTCATTGTGCGTGGTCCGACGCGCACTTGGCCAGTTTTTTATTTAAGTTTTTGTTTTTCATTTTATGTAATGGCAACATATAATTTTTCGGCGGGAAATGAGTGACGTTTCCTTAAACATCGGTCAGAGGTAGTATTCAAACTGAAATTGAAATTCACGGAATTGTTTTCTTTAGGGATAAGTCTGGCCTGAATATTCAGACGGGGGGGAATCGAGTAGATACAGCTGTTAGCTGAAAAAAATAGAGTAGAGTTTAACTTTATTGTAAATATACACCGTGGCATTTTAGTCGTGTTACAAAAGCAGCCCACTTCATAAATCCAATGACTACTAAACATTCAAATAAAAAAATAAAAATACACCGTGGCATTTTAGTCGTTACATAGGGCCACTCAATGTACCCGACATAAAATACCTCTAGGAGCAATACAAAAATTGTTACAATGTATAATTTTTTTTAAGCTATTGCATAGCTTCTATCGCGGGCCTTGAGCGTGGAGACCGAATCCAGAAATTCCGTAACGAAAATAACCTAACACCCCCATAGAGTGAAATTTTAAGATGCGCGCGCATCACTGTGACACAAATTGCATAAGTTGATAAAAAATGCTATGCAACAGCTTGACCGCGGCAGTCTCCGAGTGCCACACGTCTTTTTTAAATACATGTTTTGTTGTCATTGTATACATGAAGTGGGCTGCTTTTGTAAGACGAATGAAATGTCACGGTGACATATATATTAGAGAGATACCGCGAATACTCGCTATTATTCGGTATTTCGGCATTACACGACATTTTTTTGTTATTCGTCGAATAATAGTGTCTATCATTCGACATTTGGCGAATAGTTGTCTAAATAAAAATAAACTTTTAATGAACAGAAAAACTATACTTAGACTTAAAAATAATTAAACTTTTATTAATCTTTTAAAACAAAACACACTTAGAATTATTATGTTTAATATAAAAATTTAGCCAAAAATCAGTCATGTTGAAGTTAATTAGTTAGGCTTTTTAATAAAAATATTAAAAAAATAAGTCCAAAAGGGGCAGATGGAGGTGCAGAAAAACTACTGCTCGATTGGGATCAAGTCGGTTGCGCTTTTCTTCATAAATCAAACCTGCCTTAAAAAATAAATAAACTACATATATTATTATTTGAGAATAAATAAACTTTTTTTTAATATTCCTTTTTTTATGTCGAGAAATAATGAGTGTAGTAATGGCGAGTATTCGACTATTCGCCATACGGAATGGCGATTAATCGGTATTCGACTATTCGCTATAACAACTATTTGCGGCAGCTCGAATATATATAATATACTTTCATACATTCATAAAATTGCGCTTTCTTCACATATTGGTAGTCAAAAATTACAGAACGTCACCTGCTATGATCCTACGGTTGTAAATATGTATATTAAATTTATTTATTGGTAAGGCACCTCAACGACTTACTCACTAAAACATACACATACAACAATCACATAAAGTTTTAGGTATTGTGAATTCGTCACTTACAGAAGTGCACAGCACTAGCAGAGAACTTAATGATTAAAGGACGTTTAGTCATCGTTAGTTGAAGTTACATATTAAAAAGACAAATGAAATAATTATGTTCACAAATATGATGGAAAGTACAGAAATATTTAATTAAATAACAAAAAAGACCTAAAAAGAAGGAAATGGAAGTGTATACAATTTTATTAATATAAATAATAAATATGGATTACAATTACCTACTTGGTGTTACGATACTCTAATACTTATGTTAACTAGAGATGGTTGGAGAGTAGCCAAAATTGTACCCGAATAAATTTTAGAGAAACTCATAAAATTGGTAAGTATGTGTGATAGATACTCGTATTATGTAAAAAAGGAGTTTTAACAAAAATAGAATATTAAGTCTTATCAGCAGTTTTATAATAAGGAAAACAAACAAGTTTTAACATTATTTCTGTTTTTTTTTTACCTGTGTTCGTTTCGAATAACATTTGTATAACGATTAAAATATTTAAAGTTATTGCCTATGACTCATTGGGCTCTAGCTGTTAAGATTAGACTTTTGTTGAAATCTTTGAAATCTATGCGCGTCACCATAAATAATTAAAATCTCTTTCGTGTTGAACCATTTTCCCGCCGTGTCAAAAGTCAATGTTCTAAATTTAAAAAGAACAAAGAAGTTTGTACACACTTCGAATAAATAAATACGTAACGAGTTTAACGTTTGGTTATCATTATTTGCGATTGGTATAGGTTGGCGCGCAGTACGCGTCGAGTGTCCGAACCGGTATCATATTCAGTTGATAATAATTATTATTTTATTTACTTTTGTAACGAGAACACGCGCGGAGCTTTGTTTGTGTTGTTCTTCCCAGCGCTGCGAGCGCACGTGTTCCAATTTTGAAATTGCCTTTTCAAAGTTTAACTTTTTTTTTAATAAGTGTTTTTTTTTCGGTGTGTTTAGTCGATTGGTGTTGTTTTTTTTTAAATCAACTAAAGTGTTGTCGTTTTTTAAGTGACTAGTGTCAATTTGGGAATAATTTGTGGAGAGTGGAGTCCATTACACCTTGTTTTTGGCATCATATTTTGGCAAAGGAATAACGGTTACAGAATTACAGCGAAATTACTCAAGAATGACGCTGCGTGAGTACTTTATACAAAATAAATGTTCAAATTCTCTCTTGTTTATGTGTATTATAACTTTCGACATAGGTAGTTTAAAGAACTTTTATGTCTTTTGTTAAATTAAATTGTTTATTCTGTAAATAGGATATCGGAATAATTTTTAAGTCATATATAAAAAAAAATATGGAGTCGACATTTCTGATCTGACTGGGTGAGAAGAAATGGCGAAACAAACTCAGGGGTCAGTCTCTTTTTTTTTCTTTCCAGACATAATCTTGGTCAGATCTTGTGAGGACCATGCGGATTAGTCTGAAAAGGCCTTTTGAGGAATTATGAAGCATAATAAATTGTTACGACAGTTTTGGTTGACTCATGTTTTATGAAGTTTCTTTGTCAGCAAGTTTTTATCTGCGATTATTTGAAGGACAAATCAAAAACTGTCAAGTAACTTATCTTTGTACGAAAACAATTTTGATAATAGAAAATCGACTGTTAATTTTTAACTGAACGTTTATAGAAATTACTATTTTTGTTGATATTATCAAATAAAATAATCTATTGTACTTATTATGTTCTTATAATCTGCATTTAAAATCACAACTTATGCTTATTTTTTTAGTTTTGTAAATATTATCTACTTTCTACTAAAATAACTAAATGAAGTGTTTAGACTTCATACACTACAATTCAAATTAATTTCTACTAGCAATAGTACACACAGTTAAGCAATACTACACCTAGTTTCTGCAAAATCTAAGCAACACAAAAACCCGACGATTAGAAACGATTTCTGTCAAAAATTCTGTACTTAAGTAATTTTTAAAATCGGAAGAAATCTTTACAGAAAGCGATAGGTAGGTAATGAGAAAAAAATAGCATTAAATTAAAATTAAAATATTCCTACTATCTTAAAATCAACAAAATATCTATTAAATTTAAGTACAATAATATTTCAACTCACATTTCAGTGTTGCCCATTAAAAATCTAAATATGTACATTGTTACAACAAATAAATAGGCTCTATCAATGAAATTGCATTTGGTAAGAAACTATTGTGTTTTGTTTATATTTTATTAGTTTATCTAAAACCTCTTTAGTAAAATAATTCAGGGAGCAAATTGCTTTTATGAAATCGTCCTAAAAATATCGCAAATTACACGCAAAGATGGATTGTGGTCATTAAGTTCATCTTCGTTACCCCGAACAGTTTGTCTTCATTTGGAAATACTCTCAAACGGAGATGAATTGTTCCCAGGCATGTATGACCCATAGCATCGAGTTGTGTATGGCTATCTAAAAATACTAGTACCTAGGTCGAAATTCGACCATAATTCATTTAAATGTCATGATTCTAAGGTAGCCATCTTGTGTCAAACGCATGGTAGTGTGTGTAATGTTTTTTTAATTAATTTAATTTATTTCTAATATATATTATATAAAAATATTAGCTTTCTGCACTCCTTCTCCATATAAACTTTAACTGTGCCAAATTTCATACTCCTCCGTCCGCGTAATTTTCGTAAAAAGGGGTACAAAGTTTTTGCTTCACGTATTAATATAATAATAATAATAACGTCACGCCTGTATGCCCTGAAGGGTTGGGCAGAGGTGTCTAATACTACATAGAGGGCAAGCCTATTGCCATCAACCGAAAAATACGTAAAAACATACAGGGTGGCGATTTCGTTACCTAAACAAATTTTGCTATTAATTAAACGCATATCCGATTCGTAACAAAAACGAGCGAGCCCTACAGTAGTCGCATAATTCGCATACGATGTGTAGTAACATCTGACATATTGGCTGACTGTACCAACCTATCTGACGGTCAACCCCATACGGTTCCCCAGCTTCCTGTTACACACTTCCGTCCCTTTTCACGAAATCACTCCCACAGATTGTAGGAAAGCGAGAGGAAATATGTTACACATCAAAAAGAAATCATATGATAGACAAACTATTTCGTGGCATGTATGTAAAGTATTTGTTTATGAATCCTGCATGGATTTTCAAGGAAAAGTTGTTCAGCAGGACGGTAGGCGCTCCATGTAAAATACTGGTATTCGGCTGCATTCGGTTAGACTGGAAGCCGACCCCCACAGAGTTAAGAAAAGGCTAGGCAGATGATGCGTTCCTTAAGATCTACCAGCTTGTATTTAGGGCTGTGGCGGCATCTACATCGCCACATGCGAACTACGCATCAAAGACCTGACGTCACAGAAATCCTGCATCGCGCAATTAGAGTTTACCGCGCGAACACCATATACAATTTCCCAAATCTCAATCGTCGGGCC
Source organism: Agrochola macilenta (assembly GCA_916701695.1). NCBI lineage: Eukaryota > Metazoa > Arthropoda > Insecta > Lepidoptera > Noctuidae > Agrochola > Agrochola macilenta. The sequence goes on along the minus strand of OU753572.1, from coordinate 15,803,039 downwards.
CGCCAGACATGACACCCGTCTGGTCGGAGGATCCTCCCTTTTCTAAAGAGGATGAGTGAACTTTACACCCTGTTCCTCATCCTATAAAGAGCAACAAAGCTACTATGGTTATTGACTTACCACAATCTGTTTGGAAATACCGCCATCTGCATTAGCAACAATTAGTCAAAGTGCTATTGAAATATTATCTTGTTTCACAGCGTCAAATGGAGTAGGTACATACCTAATGCGATAGTCAAATATTCACAAACATGCCTGAACTTTGATATGCGGTTAAGTTTAGTTTACACTGTAGTATGTTAGTGTATAGTTTGTCCACTCTGAAATGACGCGCCCCACTACCGACCGTGTGCGTAAATGCGGTAGCAGGGCGCAGTGTTGCCAACTCCAAAAGTTAAAATTATCGAATTCTCACGTCGAAATTATCGTACAAAACAAAAAACTAAATAAATAAAAAAAAACGTTAATTCAAATTGCTATCAGAACGCAATTAATAATTTTATACTAGAGTCAAAGGAGAAGTATATAAGTATAGTTTCATTAGTAGTGGCGCTAGCAGCACTAACCGTAAACATGTTTTGTCATAGTTTTTATTTCATAATTTTGTTTAGTGGGCGCGTCATTTCGGAGTGGACAATCTTTACTATAGGTACACCACTTCCTAATCCTTCGAGAAATACAGGTGACGCGTGATGTTATGTGTACATTGTGGCAGTCGGTAGTAGAAGCGATGGTACGGGAAATGAAATCTCCTCTTCATGAAAACACATGACTATACACGTGACATTTGCCAAGCCATACTGGGTCCCCGTGGAGGGTAACGGTCCACTCTCACAGAGAGGAGGCCTGAGTCCCAGCCGGGGACATTAAAAGCTGGGGCCCGCGTGGTGGATTACGACCCACTCTTCATAGAGCGGAGGTCTATTAGCTGGTGTCACAGCAGTGCGAACATTAGGCTGATTATGCTAAGTCGAGAAAACATTATGGTCTGCTTGCGGTAAACCTAGTGGATGTTGTAATTACACTATCGCTGTATACTGTCTGGAGTTTAATAGATCTAGTAATGGTATATTTCATTCACTTTGGTGCCAGAATTCCAATAAAAGCTCTGATCAGTCATTACTTAGAAATCTCTTGTAAGCTTGTGATTGGTTGACCTGAATAAAACCAACCGGTCGTTTAAACTGATGCTGACACCAGACAGGGTTTAAAAAAATACGAAGAGTAGTTTAGGAGTTATGAGGGAATAGATGAACATAGATACATATGCATAGCCTGTTAAACCATGCTTTGGCTTTGCCGCAGTCAGGTAAAAACAGAGACTAACTCTGTGGTAAAAATGCCTTTAAAATGGCCTTGCCATATTATGTTCTTTGAAATTCTACCACTAAGTACACTACTTACCAACCAATGTAAACTAGCCTTAACATTTACCACTCTGTAGTGTGAACATTTACGTATGAAATTCATGTACTTACATAAATTATCAAGTAAGTATTTAGGTATGTCCACAATAGTTATTTACTCAAGTAATTTGCAATGCGAGGTACTGATGACTTGTAGGTATATAAAAAGTATAATGCATAAATCACTCATTTACACCTGAACAGTGAAGTTAAAATTGAGAATCAAATAAATAATGTTATAGTCTTCTTTATTTTTCGTGTGGTTAGTGACTAACCTGGTGTCTAGAGTTTAAAAGCTGCCCAGGGCTCTCAGGCATGCCGGTTTCCCCACGATGTTTTCCTTCACCGTTTTTGAAGCAAGTGATTATTATACAATACGCACATGAATCTGAAAAATCAGAGGTGCGTGCTTAGGGAACTCGAGACCTATGACTTGGCAATCCGACGGTCACACCACTAGTCTATCACTAAAGTTATAAAGGATTATACAGGGTTATTGGTAAAACACCAACAACCTTTTAAGGGGTCATTGTACTCGTCATTATGAACAACTTTTACTATGGGACCAAACCTGAAACCACGAATAAATAATCTGCTGTTCCCTATATTTATGTTCGCATAACTCGTCAAGATGTAAGGAACAGTTGATCTTTTTTTCATGAATTCAGGTTTGGCCCCATAGTAAAAGTGGTTCATAATGAGGAATACAATGACCCCTTAAAAGGTTATTGGTGTTTTACCAATAACCCTGTATATTAGTATGGATATCTGTCAAAGGTCAACGTTTATGCTTGTACTGTTACGTTCGAAGTAAAGTCATTCTGTCTATAGTTGTCTGTTTGTTTGCCATTTAAACATGAATATAAAGAGCACAATGTACTTTTGTTTGTCAGACAAAACGTTAGGTTGGGGAGATTCCGATGTTTTTCTTTATAAAAATTACGTCAAGGCTTATCGTGTAAAACTTATCGTTTAGGTTTAGTGGTGACAGTATTAATGAAATTGATGTATGTACTTTATTATTCACTGAAACCTATTCGAAGCTAAAAAAAAATACAATAAAAAACATGCGGGGCAGTCCTTGGCCGCCGATAGAAGTGAAAACTACATAAGTAACTTGTGAATTGTATATCTATGTACATATATACACAGTATACATATAGCTCATGGGAAGCGTGCGGAGACGAAGACGCGAGTTCCATGATTTTTGTTCACCCAAAAAGTACACATATGTACACAGTATACATATAGCTCATGGAAAGCGTTCGGTGACGATGACGCGAGTTCCATGATTTTTGTTCACCCAAAAAGTACACATATATACACAGTATACATATAGCTCATGGAAAGCGTTCGGTGACGATGACGCGAGTTCCATGATTTTTGTTCACCCAAAAAGTACACATATATACACAGTATACATATAGCTCATGGAAAGCGTTCGGTGACGATGACGCGAGTGTCACTCTTTTTGTTCACCCAAAAAGTTCTCAACACGCCTAAACAAGTTTTCATTTAAAAAATACGTTTAAAATGCTTAGACAAAAGAAACGCTGGACTGTGAGAAAGATGATATGGCTGGAAAGGGGGTGACTAAGGAGATGACGACTGATAGAAAAGTTTGCAGGAACAAGACGCCATGTTGCGGCGACGCATTGTGATAAGGCCAGGAACATGATGATCAAATTTGAAATGCTGAAGGCGGAAGCGTCAAGGTAGCCCGCGAAATTCAAATTTTCTTAAGTTTTTTGCAGTTTGCAGGTCAGTGTCAGGTTGTATATTAATTAAAATATGATTCGCGACCGTAACAAACATGGCTTTACATAATTATAGTCATTATAATCAGGAATACAACTCCATAAGTAAGCACAAACGTCAAATGTCATGATTTCATGAAATAGTCATTCAATGGAATTATATGAACTTAGAGAGTTGTATTGATCATTTTTATGATAACAATTCTATAAATATACATTTGATACGGCCGCGAATCATATTTAAATCAACTTACAACATGATACTGACCCGCAAATTGCAAAAAACGTAACAAAATTTGAATTTCGCGGGCTACCTTGACGCTTTCGCCTTAAGGTCATTACCATCTTCTTTTTCTTAGCTTTTGAGGATATCTCATGTCTTCGTGAAATATTACCCGTCAGCAAGGTAAGATACTGTTGATAGCAAAGCTGCACAGCACATTGTGTCAACTGCTAGCAATCCCATAAACTTTCCTTACATTACTCCATTTGAAATAAGATTGGACATTTAAATAAACCTTTTTACTGTCCGTTCAATCGATTTTGACTTGTATACCGCAGGTTTTAGGGTCAAGGTTGCCTGGAAGAGATCGCAGTAAGCGATAAGGCCGCCCATTGTATATTTTGTAGTGTATTACTTTTACTTTATGTAATGTATAATCTGGTGTACAATAAAGTAATATATAAATAAATAAATAAAAGGATGGCATTAAAACCAAAAAAGTGGTTATAATACCAACTGTTTACTGCAGCTGCCATTTGTCATGCCACCAACGCAATAGAAGTCAAAATCGGTTGAACGGACTGTACAAAAGGTTTATTTAAATGTCTAGTCTAATGTAGTATAGAGCTTTCCGTTAAAAGCGAAACATAACCATTGTAATAATTTTGTTTACTTACTAACTGCGCCCGGCAGTTTCACCCGCATAAATTTCTATCGTGTGGAAATATAGTTATAGGTCATGGTTTACCGTGAAAGCGTAACAAACAAACCTACGAAAAATCAAATCTTTTCTTTTATAATATTATACTTTAGAAGATGACGTTACATACGTTGCGAATGACACGACGTCAGAATGTCTAGGGTGGTAGTCACCCGGTGTCATGGCCGACTCGCTCATAAAAATCAGTGCCAAGAATCAAATTTTTCTGCACACCTGTATTAAAAGTGCAATCAATTGCTGCTCATTGGTTGGATGTGTGCAAAATCAATCAGTCAATCCAACCAATTACACTTCAGTGGCGAAAGACAATGACGACGTTCATCTTGTCTTCCTTTTCTATTAAGCCACTTGCTAAAATCTACTACGCATTTTTTAATCGGCTTCCCTTATCAAATCTTCACCGCAGTCGTAATCTACCGCACCGGATGTAAGCAATTTGCGCCATAGTACCATCATTGATTTTATTACCGTCCTTTGGAATCACCATTTCAACCGAAATACTAGTCCACTACTAGACATAGGCCTCCCCCAAGCATCGGCACTGCGACTAGTTCTTTGCTTCTTGACACCAGCGGATTCCTGCGGCACAAGGTCATCGGTTCGCCTTGTGGGAGGCCTTCCAACGCTACGTCATCCAGCAGTCGCAGTCGCCTCTCCAGAACCTTTCGGCCCCATCGGCCATGTTTTCTGCCTTTGGAATCAAAATTGACAAATCATTTCGCTTCTTTTTGCATGCTAAACTTTAGTGAGCCTTTACCTGAGCCTTTTGCATCCAATCTGCTCCAGATATTTAATTAAATATTAAATTACATCGGTGAAGGAAAAACATCGTGAGGAAACCTGGACTTTATAGTTAATATAAGTCTGAAATCGCCAACCCGTCTTGAGCAAGCGTGGTGATCAATGCTCGTGCCTTCTCTGTATGAGAAGAGGCCTTTGCCCTGCAGTGGGACAGTAATAGGCTGGTATTATTAAATCCTGAATATAACCACCAGTACCCTCACAAAGTAAATGAAGCAGTAAAAATAACAAGAGCAACCTTTTACTGACCTAACCTTTGACACTTTGTACACCACAATACATGGAGTGACGTCACAATATGGTGTCTGCGGTCTAGCCGGCTCGTAGCCAAGAATGCAGTCTTTTATTTACGGAGTGTATGAATTATGAAGAGCTTTGCCGATTGTCTGTCTAGAAGAAAAAAAAAAAACGGATACTATTTTTGAGACAGTTTCGGCTAGGTATAAATAATATGGTTGGTGGTGTCCCTCATTAAAAGCTTACAGCAGCTGGGGAGCCGCTATAAAATCTCAGTTTATATTATGAAATTTCTCAATTACATTGCCATCAGGTATGTTACTGTTTCCAACTCCATCCTAGACTTTATTTCCAATGCAAGTTTTGCGCTCGCCTATCCTTATCTTTATTTCACGGACAACAATATGTTATTAAAGTAATCAAGATTAGGGCTTGTAGGGTATGGCAGCAAAGGCACATCAGTAAGTTTTGAAGATACTGCGATAGTACTTTTGCTGAACATATTGACGTAAATGTAGAAGGCGTTAACTATCACACACGAATGCCTCACTGCCTGATTTAACGGGATGGCTTTTTTAACTTCTAGGCTAATAGGTTGACAGACCTAGCGTGTATCATCGTCCGTATCTTATCCGTAATTTTGTAACTGTGGTCAACCACAACGCTGCGGAACTGGACACTCTTAAGCATAAGTATACAATCCGTCCTTGGCACTAGTCCAAAAAAACCGTTACAATGAAACAGAAGTTCCTATTTATCGAACATATTACATCAATGTATCCCGAATTCATTCTCTAGCATCAAAACATCACATTGGTTACCCAGACACGTGCGATTCCCATTACTCCTTACTACCTTCGTGGTCCAAAGACACCGAACCATAAATAATTCAACTCTACGATCACATTACCTATGGTTATACTGACATTTGAGCATCGACTGAAGCACGTGTGGGTTCTATTTTGGTTGAAGCGTGTATCTTTGATGAGCGTTTAAAGCTGACCAGTATATTTTAGAGTCTGGCAGTAAATAGTGGTGTTGCTTGCAAAGGGAGAGATCAAGAATATTATGTCAAAATCAGTACGTTTAAGAGTAGTAGGTACCATATTTTGACATCCGTCAAGATATATTGGTCGTTTTCTGAATGTGTTAAATGAATACATTACGGGTCCATTTATTGCTTTTGGTGCCATTTGGTTACGACGAGGACGGTGGTACTTAAAATTGAATAATACATACTGTAATTAATGTTATTGTTTAGAAACCTTTATGTTCCATTATCGAATTGGGACATAGGTTAATACTCTCTTAAAGATATGACTGGTTCTAACTAGAGTATATTGTAAAAACAAATATATAAGCTGCAATGGAAAGTAAGGCTATTTATACGGTTCAACCAAATTGATTGACTTTGATACCAAAGTTTGGTTGAAATGCAGGATATGGTTGACATAGAATGATTCGCTATTATGTTTACACGACCAGTTTTGGTTGCTTCATCCAAATGCAAAACGGGTCACGATTAAAACGCAAAAGTGAATCGTGTAGATTATGTAGATGTAGTTGAGCTAAAAACTTGGTTCCTTTTGCCAGTGTTGGGTTGTCCAGTCCAGTTGTTCCAGGGTTGTCCAAAAGGAACCAAGTTTAAAAAAGTGAAACTAAAAAGTCTTAACACAAATTTTCACATAATTATGAAAAACGAGTTTGTTTTATCAGCCTCTGGGGTAGTTTTGAAACAGTCGCATGTAGGTACCTCTACCTAATCATCACAAAAAGTCCCGACTGACCTCTTCATTCACCTCCGATTAGTAAGAAGCAAAATGACAATTTATATGAAAAACAACTCCGATAGCATAATGACAAACAAACATATTAAACATATCGATTTTAGTGTAAAGTTCTAGAAAAATTTAAATGAAGGAATTATTTGCATATATGTACATCGCCACATGCGAACTAAGCAAAATCGTGTACGCGCGACTAGCATATATACGAAGTCTCGACATTAATCGGCGGGCAGTAGCTCACCAGTCGGTGGATCCTCTCTTTTCTATGGAGGAAGAGTGAACTTTACACCCTGCTCCACATACCTCTATAAATTTAATGAGGCTTATTCTGTAGAAGTTTTAATATCCTCTACTTTAATAATGACAGTCAGAAAGACAGACTTTTAGAATAAACAAAGGTGGTCACGATTTCAACTCATTCAATTTTGTCTTGGCACCTGCCTGCTGAACAGGTGCTGTGGTTGCTTGTGTAATTACAAACACCTGTGAAAACAATTGCATACCAGTTCAATTGGTCAAATTCAATACAATAATTTATCGCCGTGACAGACCAAGCTGAAAGTGGCGAGACAAGATTGACTTCTACCAAAAAACTACTGGCTCGAATTAGCAGCGGATAAAATTTGTGGCAAAGAGGGAGATTCCTCTTTTCAAAAGAACATAGACCAGATAAACGAAGTCAGAGCAGTGTTGGCCCAGTGAGCAGTCGCGGCCCAGTGAGCAGTGGTGGCTCAGTGAGCAGTGGTGGCTCAGAGAGCAGTGGTGGCTCAGTGAGCAGTGGTGGCTCAGTAAGCATTGGTAGTTCAGTGGGCAGTGGTGGCTCAGAAGAGCAGTGGTTGCCCACTGTTACAAGTTCTAAGATCGTGGGTTCGAACCCAGGCAGGCGCTTTACTTTGTGTAAATAATTCCATCACCACTGCTCTCAAAACGGTGAAGGAAAACATCGTGGGGAAACCGTCATGTCCTAGAACCAAACATTCAAAGGCATGTGACATGTTCCAACCCGCACTGGGCCCGCGTCGTAGCCCACTCCCTCTCGAAGAGAGGAGGCATGTGTCCCAGTAGTGGGAACAATATAGGCTGATTATGCTGACCAGATAGGAAAGTCATAATAAATTACACTTTTCAGGATTGGGCGATAGATTTATTTTTTATTTATTTATTTTATTGGATCTCCAACAGAGGCTACACAATTACATGCAAGTTTACAATTTAGGAATAGGGAAAAATACAGTGTGCGCTTCCAATTATAGGAGACCACATCATTCTCTTATAATCTAGGTAAAACATTAAGTTTGACAAAGCGAAAATATAATAATGAATAAATCACAACATACAACATGATATCAGAAATCGAAATACAATGAGATACAAAACAAATTAATAATAAAAACATTAAGAATAAAAATAAAATAATAATAATAAAATAACAACAGACAAAATTATTGAATTATGGCTTATGATTATGAATTATGGCTAGATAAAGCGTCTTTTATGAAGCTAGCAAGTACGCGGCGGGCTCGTCGCGGCGGGCCAATTCAGTGAGCGTAACTGTGCGTCTGCACTGGCACAACATTCACAACAAAACATGTTGAAATCTCTAGTTCCTGTCAAACCCATTCGGTACTAAGGCAGCATACGCGATGAGAATGCGAATGACCTGATAATTGATGTCAGTATGACAGTACCCATCAAAATTAATCTATATCTATAAAAATCACTGCCACTTTTCGTTGTAATTTTATAACTCAAGAACGGCTGGGCCGATTTAGCTGATTTTGGTTTTGAAATGTTTGTCATAGTCCAGGGAAGGTTTAAACGGTGAGAAAATTAGGGTAAGGTAGGGTAGGTAGGTAGGGTAGGTAGGGTTTAAAGCTACCCGTGCGAAGTAAAGCTAGTAGCTTATAACTTGAAGTTACTTCTGTAAGAAACCCATGTACCATCGATTAAGTTCATATCTAACCACCGTAAGGACTATTCTTGCTTGCAGCTCTCGGCGGCTATAGAACCGAACCGATAACAGATGTGGTCATCGTGTTCACGGGATTTTGTTTTGAAACTGGTTAGATATGAATTTCTTTGATGGTACAGTAGCGACATAAATTAATTTTATGGTCGAACAAAATACTTGAATATTAGTCGCACAAATACTTGTATTTTTATGCCAAGATTCGGATCTCTGTGGGAGATTGCCAAATCACCTGCAGTGCCGGAGAATGTTCGAATATTTGGGGCCAAGTCCACCGTTCAATATGTCTTGTACGAGATTGTAGAGTCTTGTACTATCATGTAAGTGTATCCGTTGGATAATGAAATCCAAAGACTTCAGGTGTGTATTATTTGCATCTGTCGTCGAAACATGTTTGTTTATGAAAAAAGAAAACGGTTTGAATTCATTTATTTATAATGATTACAAATCACGTATACAGAAATAAATACTACAAATTACTTGATTTTATACATTTTTGTAAAATGGAGTTATATTCTTTATAGGATCATAGTGATATTCTGTAGTTATAGTTTCTGATAGGAGCAAGGTTTTACTATGTCCAATTGGATGTATTTGATATCGATACTGCTTCTATAAACATTCCTTTACAAGAAAAAGCTGTTTCAAGTATGGGCTTGTGTGCTGTTAAAAATTGAAGAAACGTCTATCAAAGTCGGCTGGCATGTGGCGTTTGAGTTCGATGTATTATTAAAAAAAATGCTTTAACAAATTTTACTACTGCTAGTTCTATAATTTTTTTATTTTTATTAACTTACTAGCTTCTTTTTGCGGCCCCCGACCCACCGCGTCGCATCGCATCGCCCGGCCGCGCTATTAGTTCTTGCTGACTTTTTTTTCGTTTTGCTCGCCACCTTAGGGTCGTAGCGTGATGTTAAAGTGCCTATGACCTTCCTCAAGAGGGCTATCAATTGCAAAAAGAATTTCAAATACGACTGGTTAACAGAGATTAGCGCGTTCAAACAAACAAACTCTTCAGCTTTATTATTTACGAGTATATCTATAAAAATCAATGCCACTTTTTGTTGTAATTTCAAACTCAAACTATTCTTACTCTCGTACTCTTTGTTGTACTCAAAGACTCGGCCGATTTAGCTGATTTTGGATTTGAAATGTTTGTCATAGTCCAGGGAAGGTTTAAACGGTAAGAAAATGAGGGTAGGGTAGGGTAGGTAGGTAGAGTAGGATAGGTAGGGTAAGTAGGGTAGGTAGGGTTTAAAGCTACCCGTGCGAAGTCGGGGCGGGTAAAGCTAATATTTGTATATAATATATATTATACATACGAGTATAGTACTATCGAAGAAGTTCATATCTAAGCAATTTGAAAACAAAATCCCGTGAACTGTTACCGCCCCGGTTCGATATCCGCCGAACGCTGCAAGCAGAAATAGTCCTTACGGTGTATAGATATGAAGTTCTTCGATGGTACCTACACGCGTAGCATGACGCTATCTATTTCTACGAAGAATAGACACAGCTGTTTCTATACAAACTGACATTTCGTTTCTCCATTTTTGACATCGCACCGTAGAAATCTTTCTACAATCTGTAATTTTGTCTTACGTTTCTAACAATCTTTGTCTAGGTCCTTTTGTATGTAGACTATTGCAGAAGAAAGTTTTCTATCCCAAACTGTCAAAATCACACTGACAACTGACAGTAGTGAAGACATTTTGATTTTGTAATCGCCATGCTAAAGACAGTAGAAAACTTTCTACTTGACGGCCACAAAGTATAAACGGATAACTACAAAATCATGATTATACAGAAGAACGTTTTAAATGCAAAATTGTGATAATAATTAATAGAAGAACAATCTATCTAGTCTAATCTATCAAGCTATCTTCTCCTATTTTACATCATTTAGTTAATAAGGCATTACCAAGGAAAGGGGCCAATATCACTGAAATATTTTTTGTTCCAAAACACGATACTTTGTCATTTTAAGAATAATTTTGTTGTAGTTGTTTTTATATACGTGACTTATCAGTAAAAATAGAGAATCAAACAGAAAAAAAATGTGAGCCGTCACGGGACGCCTGGCAGATGTGAAATATCGACATTATTTTGTAAAAGTAATATGCAGAAAAGAACATATTGTGATAGGAACTAAATATGTCATAAAAAAAAAATCGTTAATAATAATTCATATAATATATATATATAATCGTTAATAACGATAATAATTAACTAATCGCACAGTCGATTGCGCACGGCGACGCGTCGCCACACCGTACACACTACTGCATATAGACTGTATATATATACCATCATATAGCGTGGCGACGCGTCGCCACGGCATGCGTCGCCACGCCAGAAATCGGTTTTACGTGCGGCTATAGATGTTTCACATCAAAAAGTCCTATGACAAAACAAAGAATTCTGAGTCAAATTATGTCAAAGAGTGAATTTTGTAAAAAGTGCAGTTGACTCTTTCTACTTTGCTGCCGTCGTACTGTCTACAAGGAACGTCATTTTTGTCTACTCTTCCGTCGACAAAACTGTGCTCATGCTACGCGTGCTGGTCGACCGAACTCTGCTCGGGTGAAAATAGAGAATGTTCATTTTAATAGTATAGAATAGTTCATACTAATTCCATACTGCCATGTCATTATTCTAAGGTAGCCATCTTGTTCAAAATTTTGGGCGACTGAGCTCTGCTCGGGTGAAAATATGGAGAAAACGAATTTTCCTAGATATGAGACCTAGGTAGATCGATTTTTCGCCCATATAAACCCCTATATTGTTACTTTCATCAACATCGTTAGAGCCGTTTTCGAGAACGTGATTACAAATATATATTTATATACAAATATTGCTCGTTTAATTTAGTATAGAATAAGACAGTTCTGACGCCGTCATTTCAGCCAGTTCTCAGTTCTCGAATTCGGGGCACAAAATGTACAATTTACATGTTGTCTAAAAGTGATTAGCGAACTATCAACACAGTTGTGACGTAAACAATCAGTTTGTTGACAAATGATAGGAATTCAAGGCGACTGCCCCACTAAACTAGCCGACAATGTTAGCATGTTCGTCAATATTTATGTAACACCGGTTATGTGATGGTTAATCATTCTTGTTTCCGAAGGTTTTTTGTTTTGGTTCTTGTTGCAGATGTTCTGTTTTCATAAGGAGATTTCTTTAGGCGCACTTGGCGCTCTTTCCGAACAGTGAACGAAACTGAACCATCACGCTCGGACCGGTGATGCTAAATCGGGTATACTCGGCTCCAGTCAGTCGGTGACGCTGAATGGCGTATACTCGGCGGTGAATCGCGTATACTCGGCGCTGAATCGCGTATCTCTGCTCCAGTTACAACAGATTTTAAAATTAGAAAATCATAGAAGTTTTCACTTGTATCGTGTGGACATAAGCTCATAAACATACCCTCTTTTCTGTCTTTGTCTTTTCGAGTCGATATACTTTTTTTTAGACTATTCGGACCTAGTAGGAGGCCACGTTAATAGCAGCGTCAGTGACGTTCACTAGATCCTCAAAGTTTCATATGTATAGACACTTGAGATATTCCAGTAAGTGGGTCATGATCTGGGTAGCAGTGCACTAACATGTATGAAAACAGACCAGGGTATTGCTCTGTTGGTAAATCGAACTTTCTAATTAGGTACTAGAGAGCAATAAAAGCGCTTTTGTGTGTTCTTATTCGAAACCCAGATGAACTTAAGAACTTCTTAAGTTCGTCTGGGTTTCGAATGTCCAGCAGTAGGGCTGCCAGCCTCGCCTAACTTAATTGACTTCGGTATAGCTGGAACCAACATAGCGACAAAACTTCATTTTTGTTACGTTTGTTATCGTACATAACTTCAAAGAGATGCTAGCTAGAAACTGTCTCGGCTTTGACAATGTTGCCAACAATTTTGATCAGTATTTCTTGCCTGTCATGTCATGGTAAAAAATACAAGAAATAAAAAAGTCGCACAAAAAATCTTTTATCATAACTCACTTCATGATCTCATGAATTTTACGAGTAGCTCGCACGCAGTATTTTTTCAGCATGATAAGATAAAACACAACATTTTCTATACCAACAAATGATGTTTGATACTCTATTATAATGAGGTACTTCCTAGTGATAAAC